>OU342987.1:1257500-2507500 GCA_910592155.1 Ypsolopha scabrella | reverse complement strand
AAAAGTTTTTGCAAAATAATCGCAAATGGTAGACATAGATACACTTGAATCCATATTGTTTTTTATAGTATCATCCAATGATCGAGTATTTTTCCTAACAGAGAGTTTATTTTATTCCATAGTTTCCTTATATCCCCTTTATAGTTTTCTATTTCCATTATGTCAAACTTATTTCTAGTCTCGTTAATGGTATGATTACATTTATTTCTGAATCTAGTGTACTCTAACCTTAGTTCCATATTTTTAGGATTTTTTTTCCAATTTTGAAATAGATCATCTCGTTTTTTTATCATTTTTTCAACTTCTTTTGTTACCCATGATTTATTTCCCCTATTACTAGGTTTACATTTGACTGTTATTATCTTAGTACATTTTTGGTAACTAGAATTGAATATTTCGTATAATTTATCATATAATAAGGTAGCACTATCAATTTTTAACAATTTACTCCAATCTATTTCTTGCAAACATTTTTCTAATAATTTTTTATCTATTATTTTTATACACTTGTTAGGTGTATCGTTATCACTAAGGTTACACGGTATTGCTACTGCTGTGAAATAATGATCGGAGATTTTGTGCTGAATCACGACGGACTTCAGTCCACAGTCGGTTGTTCGCACAAAAATATGATCTATACATGATTGTGTTAGCTTGCCTTTCACCACTTCACAACGAGTAACCCCTGATATACACTTTACAAACCCTATTTCAACTAGAGTATTTAGCGAGTAACAGTAGTTAGCGAACTGTTTATTTTTTATGTCTACGTGAACCAAGTCGCGGAAACGGCTTATTTAGGTAGCGTTCCAAATCACTTTTCAAGATTAAAATATTGCTCGCTGTCAGACGAAAGTAGCTCGATGCTGGTTTCAAAACATCTACTTTTAGGTTTTGGAACCAGCATCGAGCTACTTTTCTCCGACACCGAGCAATATTTTAATCTTGAAAAATTGATTTGGAACGCTACCTTAGTACGGTATTTTTGACATGTATTATTGATATGAATATCTATGCTTTATACATAGGTACACAGAGAAAATGTATTATCTAAAATAAGGTTATTTTAAGTAAAGGATATATGAATATAATTTGCAATATTCCGCTAAACAATTCTTGTCGTGCTATTCAAAATGCAGACTCGTGCACCGCCCGCCCGCCCGCATAAAAACATGCAACAAGCAAGCGATACAAGCAAAGCAATCTTAAATAACAAGCAAGAAAACTTATCGACACGTGTTTCGCCTCTGAACGAGGCATCCTCGGGATGTGTTGCTAGCTCGGCTTCTCCGGAGACTGCTTCTCCGGAGCAACTGCTGCGGAGAAGCCGAGCTAGCAATCGTGTCTGTTTATCTCTATGTTCCGTTTTAACTCTAGAAACACTTAACAGATTTAGATGTGGTTCTTTATTATCATCGTAATGACCTGCGGGGCTATTATGTAACTCAGTTTCGGTTGCTAGCTATAGTTGCTATTCACCAAAAACAGATAAAAAATTAACTTACAACATAACCCTTAATGGGTATTGAACTATTTACGAATTGTGAAGTCATTTCAAGTGCAAACTTATCCTTAGATAAGCGGATATGTATGTTTTTTGGTTTGGCAACTGAGTTTACGATACAGAATCAGGGGGCTGGAGGGTAAATCTCAGTCTGTCGAATTACTCTTCTCGTCCATAAAAACAGGTTTTATCTGTCGAACTCCATACATTTTTAGCTCGAGTTTTAGAAATTTCACTGATGTTTGTGTGCCGCGTAGAATAATTTATTTCTTTCCAAATTATTATTTGCACAAATATTAAATGCTACACTTACACAGAAAAGAAAGAACAAGAAAGCAACAGTTAAAGGTGTGCAGAATGATAGACTATCAAATTAAAATTCATTTGGGGTGTTAAATAGTAGTACATTACAACCGAGGGCCGGAAAGTAGGGTATTTCCTGACGAGGTGAGTTAGAAAAACGAGGCTTCGGGGCCTTTGTTGTAATACAAGTCAGGCAATAGTCGCTCCCGCAGACAGAGGCATATATAATATAGTGCTTTTCTCAGAAAATGTGAAGCAATAAAAAATGCGTTTGCAAAAACTCAAACTATTTAATGGAAATAACGAATTAATTCGGTTATAATTTTACTTCACTTTAGCTGGAAGCAAATTTTCTTTGACTGAAATGGCTTCTTCTTTGCTATAAATCTCCATGCAATTTTTTCATTCGAACTCATTAATTGAGTATTTTTAAAACAATGATTTATGCATATTTATCCCTCTTTGACGCCTTTCTAAACTTTTAAAATTTTCTGTTTTAACCATAGATACATTAAAAAGAAAAAAACCGGACAAGTGCGAGTCAGACTCGCCCACCGAGGGCTCCGATAAAGACTTTATTTTTTACATTGACCTCTGACAACAACTAGACTCACAATCTCGCTCAAAAAGTGTCCGCGATGCATTTTGTCACCGCTATGGGGTGACAAAATCAAATGACGGTTTCGTACAACTGATATTGCATCTTACGTTAACGACATAACGTCTTAATTTGGTTGAAGATTTTTGCTACCTTGCACGTCGCACTTTCGGACACTTTCTGACGAACTTTTTTTAGAGACAGAGTGTCTTGTTGTTTATGAGAGGTCAATGATTTTTTATGATTTAATTACAAATGTATAGTTTTCAGATTGTTCTTTATAATTCTAGTATCTAGTATATATTCTTGCCAAATTTCATCGTTCTAGGTTAACGGGAAATACCCTCTAGATGAATTTTGATTCCCTTGAGAGTGTCGAAATGTACGTTTTTTGAGGCATAAACGGCCGTATCCTTTTTTACGTTAACTTAGAAGTGTGATATTTTCATACCTTCAAGGTACTGTAAATTTGAGTATATGGTTTTAATTTCAACTCAATACCTCTACGCGTTCCCGAGATATAGGGTCTTGACAGACAGACGGACAACAAAATGATCCTATAAGGGCTCCGTTTTTTCTATTGAGGTACAGAGCCCTAAAAAGAAAAACTTAACACGCACGCAGTCGGCTGTATGACATAAGGTAAAAATGGATTTTCCTCCTTTTATTTTTTTACCCTACGATCTTTCCGTCTTCGTTTCTCAAAAGAAATGCGACCATTGTCAGCCATGTTTAAGATAAAGTCTCTTCCACAAAATAAATTTTAGCTATTATCCATTGACGGAATCAGTACATTGACGTGAAGTTGATATCAGTTTTTATTAATAATTTTAGAAATGACTTTGAATGAAATAGTTTTTAGGACATGCAGGTTTCCTCACGATGTTTTCCTTCATCGTTCAGCAAGTGGTAAGTATTAGGTAAGAACACAAATACCATGCACATAAATTCCGAAAAATCATTCATGCGTGCCGAACCGGGGATCGAACCTGGGTCTCAAGATTCAGAGGCAAGCGTTCTACCGCCTGGGCTACCGCCGCTTTTATGAAGAAAACGTAGTAATTTTTACTTTTAATTTACTATAGCGTTAAGTTCTGTATTTACTAAAATAATGAGAAATAAAATATAAACAGATAGTATTTGTTTTTTTCATATCGGGGCAAATTTTCTTAGTTGATTGATACTCCTCCTTTGATGTACTAAGTAAGAAAGTTTCGAAATTCACCCCATGAGGTTGAAACGGGATGCGAACTTTTGTATCGAAAATGCGTTCCACGGGTATTTAAACCAAATCCACGCGAGTGAACGAAGTCGCGGACGTCCTCTAGTATTATCTAAAAACAAATACCCTATAGAAACCAGCTAATCGAATTACCGCCAATAAACTGCTCACAATTTCATACTTCGAGACGAGTAAAAATAACTAAAAAACTACTATAAGACAATGCACCCAACGCAAAAAACAGTGCAAAGGATACCACATACAATATATCTTGAGCCTCTATCGGGTAAAATAGCAGCATACAGTACGGAATAGCTTATTACTTATGCAAACTTAGACCCCACCTACAAGCACACGCCCACTCTCACGTCTCGCATCCCTTTCCAACCTTCCAAATCTTGTATTTCCGTCTCCCTCCAATGCATTACGCCTACGACTTTTCAGAAGCCTGTTTTTAGTAACCGAGAAGAGCTCGATAGCGCGACAGCGTGCGCGGCGCCGCGAAAAACCGTTAAAAAAACCAGTTGCAAAAAATCTAGTTTTTCAGTTACAGTTTTTTCGCGGATATGTCGAGTTCTATTACAGTTTTTCAGGTTAAAGACCGATATTCGATAATGAATGCGATAACGCATGAATGTGTAGGCGGTATTTGCGTCTCGCTCGCACGGTAGTTTTTTTTTTCGGAGTTTGTTTCTTCTGAAGCCGAAAGTGATGTGTTTTGTGCTAAGTGGTGGTTAATTTTTGTTTAAATGAGTGACAGAGGTAAATATTGTAATCAGATATCTACCCTTTTTGGTGAATGATCTAGAAGATTTACGACTACTTAAAATGAGGTTTTCCGAAGGATCTTCATCTTCTTTTTTTTGTTGGACGTCACTAGCTGAATCCGTATAACACATACCAGTGCAGTGGAAAATATAAATGAAGACTAGTTGTACATTCTAATATACTACAGGTGACTTTAATTTATGCAGCCAAATTCTTACTGAAGACTCGGTAAGTGCTCAGTAACAAGATTAAATGACCCTTTTCGTGAAATTCGTAAATAACTCATTTTGTGTTCCTTACAAACGTCAAAATTTTATTTTGCGAAATTAACAAAAAGTGTTATCGATCCGTGTTACTGGTCACTTACCAAGCCTCCAGTATGAGTTTGGCTGTATAAATTAAAGTCAACCTTATATACCTGTTGTTTTCTGGTAAAGTGTTGCTTAAAATCGTTGCACCATTTTTTTTTGCTGCCCAGTGTTATTTACGTCAAACAATCAGGGAATCAAAAACTTTTTTAACATATATTTTATTTATTGAATTTAGAGTTTTCTTCTTACAAAAAAATTAAATTACTCAGAATGCATTTTAAATTAACAAAACGGCAGTAGTTTTAATTACCGAAAAAAAAAACTTAAACCCTAAGTAATATCTAATGGAATTCCGACGAGTAATTTTTTTTATTCGAAATGTCGCTTGAATCTTTTTCATTATTTTTCTGGTTGTCTCACTTAATTTTTCTTGAATTTCCACGATATTTTTGATATTCATTGAATATTATTATTCATTATTCAAAGAATTTACGTTGCATTTTTATGCTCATGTTTTCCAACAATTCTTATTTTTTTTAAATAAAGATGTAAGTAGTTGGTTTCTTTTGCATTTTCGGTTTTCCATAAGACAAATCCGAGCTATAATGTGAACTCATAATGTCTTTTGTTTGAATAATGAGAACTAAACAAAAATGACTTGATCAATTATACACAAATTCTTGTACTTTTATTCCACATATATTTATTTTCATTCTATTTTTTTCATATTTGCTTGTTAAAAATGTTTTCTTTTGATTTCTTTCTGTCATGTTAAATAATTAATAATTTGTTGGCCCGATGATGTGTAATACGAAACCGGTAGCCTAAGTTAGAATAAAAATAAATATATGTGGAATAAACGTACAAGAATTTGTGTATAATTTATTCAAGATGATATTCCACCAAGAACCATCAATCGAATCCATCCAATATATGACTTGATCACCTGATTTCAATGAATAAATTAACAAAACTACCTCTTGAACATAACCAACCATTTCAAACGCCTTTTCTTGATCAATATATAAAATATAATTTGTAGTTACTAATCGTAAAAGCCACAAAACTAACCGTCTGTTAAAACTAGTTAATTACAACTTTTCACGCTTAATTTGACGAAATGCCCCGACTATAGGTATTTCCAACTAACGATTACACTTAACGCAACATCTCACTGAAACAATTCGGTAATAAGCAGTTTTTAAAATACAATAGGCTATACACGCCCATTACTGACAAGTAGAAAAGGAAATAATAATAAACAGTAGCTATTAAAAACGAAAAGAGTTATTTTGCGAAACTGATTATAAACTGTTTTTATGCTTCGTAATGTTATTTCATGCTTTTCAATTTTCATCATGCCTCTACATACTCGCTCACTAAACTGGAGGTCGTGGATTCAAAACCCGTAGGGGCACATTAGGGTTCCCTTTGCGTGCTTCGGCGGGCTGATAGGGCTCACCAAATATAAAAAAAGTAATTGAAAAAAAACTAGTCTATATGCATAAAAACTCTGCAAGACCGAAGTCCATAGTCAACGAGACACCTTTATAGTTTCGCCATGTCCGTCCGTCCGTCTGTCTGTCCGCGGCTTAGCTGAGACACTCTTAGTACTAGAAAGCTGTAATTTGGCATGCGATACGAATAAATTACGCTGAAAAAGTGGTAAAATAAAATCTTGAATTTTTTTTTTAGTTTTCCTCCCCTGCATGCATGTGGGCATGAATTTATCTATCCCATAGTGTGGGGTGTCGTTCAATTGGGTAGGTCGTTCAATTGGATAGGTCGTTCAATTGGATAGGTCGTTCAATTGGATAGGTCGTTCAATTGGATAGGTCGTTCAATTGGGTAGGTCGTTCAATTGGATAGGTCGTTCAATTGGATAGGTCGTTCAATTGGATAGGTCGTTCAATTGGATAGGTCGTTCAATTGGATAGGTCGTTCAATTGGGTAGGTCGTTCAATTGGATAGGTCGTTCAATTGGATAGGTCGTTCAATTGGATAGGTCGTTCAATTGGATAGGTCGTTCAATTGGATAGGTCGTTCAATTGGATAGGTCGTTCAATTGGGTAGGTCGTTCAATTGGATAGGTCGTTCAATTGGATAGGTCGTTCAATTGGATAGGTTGTTCAATTAGATAGGTCGTTCAATTGGATAGGTCGTTCAATTGGATAGGTCGTTCAATTGGATAGGTTGTTCAATTAGATAGGTCGTTCAATTGGATAGGTCGTTCAAAATTTTTGCAGGTGTGTGAAAATTTATTTTTGATTTCGGATTCGTTTGTGAAATAGGTATAAAGTGCAAATTTTTCTTAGAGTGAAGTGCTGGCTAAGCAGTCGTTTTTGGCTATGTGAAGAAATTCGCAGCAATATTATAGGTAGGTTAAAAGGAAAACTATCACAACCAAGTAGGCTTTACAGGTGAACGAGTAATTTAACCAATTAATTTTGCAGTTTTGTTTCGTACATTTTCATACGTTTCATAAGTTTGTAATATTTATTTAAATCATTTAATCCTATTAACTTATTTCAATGATACGGATTCCTCAGGCGTGAGTTCTATTCGCACTTGGCCGGTTTTATATTTTATTTTCTTACTTTTCAGTGATATTGTTATAAAAACTAAAGCTTAAACAAATAAAAAAACCGGACAAGTGCGAGTCCGTTAAAGACTATATTTTTCTGATTTAATTACAAATGTATGGTTTCAGATTTTTCCCTATATAGTTCTAGGTCAACAGAAAATACCCTATAAACTTTGATTCCCTTGAGAGTGTCGCAATATACGTTTTTTGTGGCATAAACGGCCGTATAAATGTTCCGTTGCTGAAGGGTGCCAAACGGGACCCTATTATTTCCGCTGTCTGTTCGTCCGTCTGTTATAGGAGTCTACGGCTTCAGCCGTAAAAAGTTGAAATTTTCATAGAAAAGGGTTCCTATGGCTTCTAGTTCTACTACTAAAAAAATAATAAAAAAACGCAAGAAAGATCTCCATACAAAAAAGGTAGCATTTTTTCAACGTTATTTGTTTCAGATTATTTCATATATTCTCTTAAGGGCCCATAATACCTCAATTCGCAGTCCTGCTCTAACGCTTCTGCTTTTTAACTGTCTATCCTACTCTAATCAGATGCCGCGCACGCAAAAACATCAGTTATTTTGAAATCGCGGCTACACTGATGGTTTTTTCATTTTTATGTTACATTCTGCAGCTGCTTTATACTAATATCAGTTATATTATGCCAAGTTTCAGATCTCATTTCAAGTATTCATTGAATGCTATCGGTTTATTGTACGGTTTGAATGTAACTTTGTAATTTTTTTGTATAGAGAAAATTAAATGGAATCAAGTTTTCACAACAGCATAGACATAGCATTAGTCCTCAACTTTATCGTATATTAATTTCAGAGTGATTGTTGCAGTATTTGTTGATATAAAGTAGGATCATGCGAATAAAAAATTGGGTTCCTTACATACATGGTGTCGAATTGTTTTTTTGTCACCTGACTGTTCCTATGGCATCTTCTCGTATATTGTTCTTATTTACGTATTTTTAGGGTTCCGTACTCGTATTGTGTGGTGGTACGGAACCCTTTGTGTGCGAGTCTGACTTGCACTTGGTCAAATTATTAACTATTTTAAAATTCATTTTATTACTGACAATATTGCTATAATTTTTCTGTTTTATTCGCTCCATATTAAAGTAACTTGGCCCTTTCAGCTTTCTGGGATTGGTTTAGAGTCAACAATTTGGAAGTTAACACAAATAAAACAAACGCTATTTTGTTTAAATCCACCTCACAAAATAAGGATGCGCTTAATATTAACATGTCTTTAAATGGCAACGGCATACAACTGGTTGAGGTTGTTAGCTTTCTAGGTATTAATATTGACAGCTGCTTAAACTGGAAAGAGGAATTGAGTGCTGTAGAAAAGTCAATTAGTTCAGCATGTTACGCTTTGCGTAGTCTTAGGGATGAAATAAGTCTGCAACAACTGAAAATCGTATATTTTGCGTTAGTTGAATCGAAACTGCGCTACAGTATTAAATTCTGGGGAAATAGTTTTGCCTACAACATGAATAGGGCTTTCATAGCACAGAAGCGGAGCATTAGAACCATGGTTCGCACACCACCTTGGACATCATGTCGAGAATTCTTTAAGAATCTTAAAATATTGACTGCTCCCTGTCTTTATATTTTTGTTTTGCTTTGCGACTTAGTGAAAATTTTACATAAATTTGAGAGCAATGACACTAATAAAAAACGCTTACTGTCAAGAAGGCAAGACGTTTATATAGAAACACCAAAGCCACGGCTCAGAGTAGTTAGTCACTGCAGCCGCTATCAAGCCGTAAAACTGTTCAACAAATTGCCCACTGATATGAAAAATATTGAGAATTTTAATCTTTTTAAATGTAAATTGGAACAGTATCTGCTGACAAACTGCTTCTACTCAATGGATGAATATTTAAATAAGTGACTTTCTTTATATTACGGTTGAATTTCTCTTTTTTTTTTATATGTGACATGTTTATTTATTTGCTAATATCCTTTGATTATCTGAACATTTTCTTTGTGTTTTTAGTTTTTAAGTCTAACATTTTATAATTTTTTTGTAATTTCAAATACAATGTAAAAATTGTTTATGAATAAATAAATGAATGAATGAATGAATGTATATTTTCAGATTTTCGGTTGAACTTCTGATACTCCCCTCGGAGAAATAATGTCATGACGATATGTCTTTTTTTAGGGTTCCATAATACCTAAGAGATAAGGGTTCCGTAGTACCTAAAAAGTACAAAAGGAATCTTCATGGTGAGACTGTGTTGTCCGTCCGTCCGTCCGTATGTCACAGCCTCATAACTTTATCACCATTAAAGATAAAGACTTTAAATTTGCCACAAATATAGCATTCACTTGCCTACATAATATAGTGAACCAAAAATGAAAAATTTGAAATTGTTTAAAATATTTCCAATATAAAAGAGAGAAAAATAAAAAAGAATATCCCAAAAATAAAATATGGATATTAAATTGAAGGTATTTAAGAGCTGATTGTAAAAATATATAATATGACTATATTTACTTGCATTTATTTCGAGATATCTTTAAAGAAACACGAAAAAAACTGTCCCCGTTATCTCCAAAACTAAAGAATCGTAAAATATGAAAAAAATCGTGGTAAGTTGGGATTACGTAACAATCACAGAAAAAATATAGCGGTTGAGAAATTCACGATAGCAAAATGTTAAAATTAAATTTTTCTACCACGAGTTTTATTTCGAGTACTATGGTATTAAAATATTTGTATTAGCGAAATATCATTTTCAAGAATTTTGATACTTTTTTTTAGGTAAAAGGACGTATTTTTTAGAAAACAAACTATTGACAAACGAAAAGCACTATCATGAAAGACACAATTCAAAAATGTAAAAAAAAACACACATAAATTATAAAAAACTCCTCATTTGAACGACCAGTCATCGGCGACAATTTGTGTCTCTCTTTTGTTGCTACAAATATTATGATTACGCGAAAATAAATACATAGATAACCTATTTTAGCAAACATCACAAAATGCAAGAGTACAATTAACTAGGTGGGTACCAACTACCAAATATACATTCCCAAAACTGTCGAATTACGGAACCCTAAGTATGCGAGTCTGACTCGCACTTGACCGGGTTTTTTTATTTAATTCCTACATACTCACTATATCTATTACATGCATACTTTTATTAGAATCACTTTTTATGACGTTGGACATGAAAAATCCGTAGACCCACTTTTAGCCCGTATTGCAATGGTGATTACAGCGAAAAGTGGGCCTATAGCAATTCCTCCGATGGTACGTTACGCGTTTTTTACGGATTTGCATGTCTAAGCTTAGTAAAAACTATACACAAAGCGTTGTGCAGCTACGCATGAAATTGTTACTTGTGATACATTTTTTTGTACAAATCGGATTGAAATTGATTTATTTCAGGCCTATACGTACATACATTAATGATAACAAATGCCAACAAGGATTTTGTTATTTTTATAAGAAATAGCGTGTGCAATACGAATCTGAGCTCAGATTTTCTATATCAGATCGCAATTTTTATAAAATTTACTCTAAGTGTTCAAAATTTTCGTTTTTTATTACTTTTTAAAAGATTTTGCACTAATAAGCATTTGTTTTATGGCTTCGTTTTTTCTGGTCTACAACTCCGAAATCAGTATTTATTATAGTGAAATAACAAAACTTTTGAATGAAGCTTTGATTGATTTATTTTCAAGTAAAATATATTTTTAAGAGCTTCTTTCTGTCCATATATTTATTTTATTTAAGTCTTTTAAATTAAATAAACGGTTGTGATGGTTTTCAGTAATAAAATAAAATATTACGCCTTATCTCATACATCTTTTTATCTTAGTATCTAGGTGCAAGCCACATAGAAACGGCGCGGGCGCGCCTTCAGTGCACCTCTTCTATCTGTTTTACACCACGTCCCTCTCCTAGATTTTGTATGAAAGAACATTGAACAGGCGTTGAGACGGCACGCCACGGGCGCGCCGCGGCTGCACCGAAAGTGCACCACCCACACCTTCGTCGTTAGAGGAAGACATCTTGTCAGATCAAAATCAAACACTTGAATACCACCGATACACACCGGTAGCGCGCTAACGGCGCGGTGTGCCGGTAGCGCGATGGTAACGCGCCGTTAGCGCGACGGTAGCGCGCCGGTAGCGCGACGGTAGCGCGCCGGTAGCGCGACGGTAGCGCGACGGTAGCGCGACGGTAGCGCGCCGCGCCTCTTCTATGTGGCTTGCACCTATTGTAGTATAATATTACTTCTATGTACTTTTTGAACGGTAGAGGTGAATAACCCATATTTAGGGTATTAAGGGGCTTCACAATGTTAAACTTTAGTTTTGTATCGGATTCAGCTCTATCTGTAGACGGTAAAAATTGTTTGTGTATTATATTGTGTTTAATTATTAATTATACTTCATAAATATACATAATTTTTATTACCATAGAATTTAATTACTTTTAAAAGTATATATTTGACGAAAAAAGCGATTCGGACCCACACTTTAAAAACCGATTAAAACGAAACGAACACACGCAGCTACTGACAAAAAACATAATGTCCTCTAGTATTACATTAAAACAAAAAATAGTTTGTCAGCTTTTGCCCGCGGTTGCGCTTGGGTGGTTGTTTTCAATATTTACAGCTTTGAGCACTGCAATATGTCAGCTCTCACTCGACCCACTGGTCGTGTGATATTTAATTAAAAATTATTAAGTTCTCATTTTAAGTGAATGTGTAAATGTTCTTATGAGAAATAAAGAATCTTAAAACTATACTTGAGTATAGTATCGGCAGTTTTCAGTTTGGCGGTTATTTAAACAACACTTTTAAGAATGTATGTTAAGAATGCCTGTAGAATAGAATAGAATAAAGTTTATTTCAGACCATTATAAACCCATATTGGTTAGTATTTTTCTTATATAACAAAGTTAGTAACGAAATATAAAATTTGATTTGAAGCAAGATGGATAGCCACCCAGTGTTTGAAGATAGGGCTATCCAGATTGTCCCTTAGTACAGCATCCCTTAGTCCTTAGGAGACTATTGGCGCTGCCGCGAACGCGCGCCATCAGGGAGACTACTCTTTTCCTTATGATGCAGTAAAAATCCTCAATCTGAGCCTCTGCAAACATACCTGATGCACTACAGTATCGCGGCAGCCCCAACAGCATCCTAAATCCGTTATTATATTGGACACGCAGGGCGCTGTAGGCTCTCTGTGTATAACTGACCCACAGGTTGCACGTATAGAACGATTGTGAAAAGGCTTTGAACAGCGTAAGCTTAACTTCGCTTGAGCAACGTGCAAACCTGCGGGCAATCATATTACACCTGACTGACAACGCCCTGCGCTCCCTCTCTATGTCCATAACATCACATAAATCCTCAGTGATATAATGTCCTAGATATCTGAAATAGATTACCCTATTTAGAGGAAGTCCACCCAGTTTTACCGGTGGCACATATGAAGGTAGCTTTAGCTTCCCCCGGAACACTAAAAGCTCACTCTTTTTCACATTATACAGAAGTTCATGTGACTGCGCATAGTCCTCGCACACCTTCATCAGTCTTCTAAGAGCACTGATTAACGGACTCAGCAGCACCATTCATCTGCATAACTTATATTGTTGAACATTGTTCCGTCGATAGAGCATCCGACATTGGTGCCGCTGAGCTCGATAATCATCTGATTCACATAGATATTGAAGAGTATAGCTGAGGTAAGACCCCCTTGTCTGACTCCACATTCTAGTCCATACAATTCAGAAAACTTGCCAGACCATGGAACCATATTGTTTTGGTTGGAGTACCAGTACTTTAATATCTCTACAAGCTCATCTGGCAACCCCAGCGCATCAGTGTAGGCCATAGTTTTGAATATGAAACCATATCGAACGCTTTGGATAAGTCTAGGAAAGCGGCATAGACTGGTGTCTTTCTGTCAATGTAGTACCTGATGGTTTGCTTGAGCGCCAAGATAGCACTCTCCGTTGAGAGTCCTGCTCTAAAACCGAAATGTGCGTCATGTAAATGTCACTTGGTACGAAGACGGCGCTCAAGGAAACCATCAAACACCTTCGCGATGACCGTGGCCAATGAAATTGGCCGATAGTTACTCAAAGCAGACGTATCTCCCCTTTTATTCTTAACAATTGGTACTACAATAGTTCTCATAAATTTCTCTGGAAGATACGAGTGTCTGATGCAAATTGTATACAGCATAGCTAATACACGGGGCAAATAAACGCCTGCATACAGCAGATGCTTGATGCTAAGGCCATTGTGACCTGGTGGCTTCCCTCGCATCCAATTTCCTTAGCCGGGACGCGGATAGGAGGCTCTCCAGGACTCTCCCTGGCACCGAGCATCTGCTGGCTATCAGTCAAAGTCGACTTCACCTTAAAGTGATCTTTAAAAAGCTCTGAAATATCTGCTGGTTCAACACTTACTGGAAGACTCGGCCGAGGTTGCAATTAGTTTGTTTCCAAAACTTCTTGAAATTTTTCTCTTTATGCTATAATGTCCATCTTTAATTGTTCGGCATTATTTTGACAGAACTTTAATTTATTTTTAAAATATTTCCTAGTTTCACACATATCCCTAAATATTAGACCTGAGGAAGGTTTTCCATACAGTTCCCAAATCTGGAACCTGAGTCAAGCCTCCCGATGTGCCCCCTTAACAAACTTGTTCCAGCCCACAATATAGCCAGCTTTTCTGTGAGTTTTAGAGTCAAAGCTGGAGATAGAGGCTTCAGATAACTTTTCAACTATTTTGAATACTATCTATTACATATTTATGATCAGCATTTTTACATAAATTATCACAGCATAATTTAAGTTCATTTGGCAAATCTATTTCCCTTAGTTTTTCATTGCATAGATCTATATACATTTTTTATTCTCTCTCCTCCCAAAAAATTTTATTAAGGAAATTATTTTTGACTTAAGTCTCGGTTTTACAACTTCTAAATTACATACTATCTGTAAGGGAAAATTATCTGGCCAGTTTACGTCATAAAGGACCTCAACACTCACCACCGATGATGGCAGCGCGGCCTCCGTGACCAAGCCGTTGTCAAGCCAGCTCCTCGTTCCGTGCGCTTCGCTTGTGTGGGTTTATGTATCAGCAGGTAAATGAAGGTGGTCAACACACTTCCACTGTTGATCGGTACAAAAACCAGATTATGTTGACCAGGGCCACTGCAATGATAATAGAAAAAATGTATCCAAATCCGTTGAGTGGTCCTTGAGTTAAAACAGAGCAGACAAGCAGATAAAAATTCCAAATATTTTAGTTCAGAACTCAGTACAATTACTAATAATCCATTTCATTTAAAATTTCGCAACATTATTTTATCAATCTAATTATTTATTGTGACCCATATAGGCACACATTTTACAAACTAAAATGTATACAGTTATTGGTAATTACAAAATCTAGTCACACCAATATTATAAATGCGGAAGGGTGTGTGTGTGTGTATGTTTGTTGCTCTTTCACGCTGAAACGGCTGGACGGATTTGGATGAAATTTAGAATGGATATAGCTTATACCCTAACTTAACACATAGGTTACTTTTATCCCGGAAAAAAGCATGTCGTTAAGCCGAATAACACGCGGGCGGAGCCGCGGGAAATAGCTGATAGGTAAATAAAGCTTAAAACTATGTTAGTATCACTTCACTTTGCTCTATGTCAATGTACAGACAGACGCAAACTTTTTACTACTTTGTTGTTAGTATATACACGACTGTGGAGGTACCAACATCTTACTCGCAAATCCTCCCGAAGTTATTCGGGGGAGAGTAAGAGAACAGCTCTCAGGCAAAACCAGGCGGCCCACCATCGCCTGGGACCGATGGATGGCGGTATATCCATCCCCAATTGCCGGACCTTATATAAAACAGACTGGTGACGGGCAGCGACGTCACTGGTGCAAGAGTTTCGACACCGCGCTCACCAACCCACCTGCCCAGCGTGTGTGAGTATGGGCATTTCTTCCAGGAGGACCGCCAAGAGTGGCGAAATCCTGGAAAGGCCTATGTCGAGCAGTGGACGAAACAGGCTGATGGATGGATGGATATACACATAGATGTCATAAGGTGGCTGCAACTTCAAAATAACCGAAATTTTGCGTGCGTGGCTGTTAATTAGAGCTGCGAACCTATTATGTAACTTTGGATCGGTTGCCAACTGGTTGCCAAACACTATAAACATGATAAAAAGTGAACTTTCAAAATTGCCTTCAGTGTGAATTGAACTGTGACGTCACTTTAAGTACGAACGTATCCTTAAATAATCAGAATTCGATAGTTTTAAAGATACATATTCTAGGGGCAGGAGATACATTTAAAAAACAAAAGCGCCAGAGCAGCACTGAAGTTTAGAATTGTAAAGTCCCTTAACTAAATACAAATATAAAATATCCTGGCAAAATTCCTAATGTTCCATATTTACCGGAGATTTCATTCTAATTATTCTCCGCACGGCACAGGAAGTTCAAATTGATAGAAACATCACAAATAAATTTGTTATTACACTTTTGTTATTACAAATTAAACCTATTTAAGTGTTTCTTACTGTTTCAATTATTCCTGATTAATTTAATTAACTCTACATACGTTATTAAACGCCTTCGTGAATTAGACTTGACAGGAGCGTAATAAAAACTCACTCTGGCTATATTAGTATAAATATATATATGAATTTAAAAAAAATATCGTCACCACATGAATCCCCGAGGGGGTGTCAGAGGTGTTCCGGGTGTGAACTGTGAAATATGCAAGTCACAGTCCACATTCGGTACACCCGCGTTTCACCGACGATTATTACGTCCCAACGTGATGGGTGGTGAGCCATATCGCCGTACTTCGAGCACAATTACACGCTTTTTAGGGCATGCAGGTTTCCTCACGATGTTTTCCTTCACCGTTCAGCAAGTGGTAAGTATTAAATACTCTACAGATAAATTCTGAAAAACTCATTGGTGCATGCCCCGGCCGGGAATCGAACGTGGATCTCAAAGATTGAGAGACCAGCGTTCTACCACTGAGCTGCCGCCGCTATTATATTAATATGTAATAGCAAAAAAGTAGTGTCTGTAAATCGAATATTTTTTTAATAATTTTAAATGGCACAGTTAATTAGTATGCCAAACAATATATTTTTTTATTTATAACTCATATTATAGAATTTATTGGTGCCAAATCCACTTTTTAAGTTCACACCTATATTAGGAGAAATTCGCTCCTTCAGCAGTTGTTGAAACGATTACAAATAAATATTTATACAAAGCAGGACTATGCTGCTTGCTATAAAAATATTGTACTAAAAGCCAAAACTACGAATGTTTGAATTTTTTGTATGTTTATCTGTATGTATGTTCCGTTTTAACTCGAGAACGACTCAACGGATTCGTATACGGTTTTTTTATTATTATCATAGTGACTGGTCAACATATAGGGTGAAATTAAATCAACCGACCAAATTCATACTGGAGACTCAGTTAGTGATCAAGAACGAGGTTCAGTAATCCTTTTGGCCAATTTCGGAAATACATTTTTTTGCTCCCTTATTGGTTGTTTTAGGGCACGCAGTTTTTAATACGATATTTTCACAGTTCACACACGGAACACCTCTGACACCTTCTCGGGGATTCACGTCGTGACGATACATTTATATTTTTTATACAAGGTGACTTTACTGAATGCAGTCAAACTCATACTGGAGGCTTGGTAAGTGATTAGTAACACGGATCGATAACACTTTTTGCTAATTTCTTAAAATAAAATCTTGACTTCCCATAGTAATTGACTCGGGCTGGGCTTGCGTTTGTAAGGAACACGAAAAGAATAATTTGCGAATTTCACAAAAAGGGTCATCGAACCTTGCTACTGAGCACTTACCGAGTCTTCAAATTAAAGTCACCTTCTATATTTAAATATCTATAAATACCTATTCAATTTAGACAAAGTGATTATTGGGACAGAATTAATCAATTAATCTTGCTATTTTACATAGTATCTATTAAGACTTGGACAAAGTAATAAAATACAATAAATTTATTATTAATTTTATATTTCACGGCTACATGAAGCTAATAAACATAACAAGAATATATGCCTAACCCGCCCACTCGATTAATCTTGCTAAGAAGAAGGGTAATAAACTTAGCTAGACTGTTTTTACTTTTTCTCACAACTACAAGCAAAGCCAAATGGAATTTGTGAGATAGAATATGTAATCACGCATTAATTACGGATGACGTAACATTATACAAAAATATTCAACTTTATTACATATTAGTTTGAAACACACGCTATTTTATAATAAATTAAAAGCTATCTAACGAATCTTATTATTAGAGTGCATTACAAACCAGAAAAGATAAATTAGAAACAAATGTAAAGACAAGAATTCGAAAAAATTCCTCGGGCTAGGATTAGAACCTGCGACCTCTTGTTTCCCAGACAAGCGCGCTACCAATTGTGCCACCGAGGTACAGTCAGCAAAAGATAAAGGTTTACAAGCCCATCGCAAACGTTTTGACCCTAAGACCCACAGGTAAGTGATAGATGAGATAAGGTATACTACGTACTTGGTCAATACATACACACTTAGACTATTGATCAAAGATCAAATCAAGATCAATCAATCAATCAAGATTAAGATCAAAGTGTTTGCGATGGGCTTGTATACCTTTATCTCTTGCTGACTGACCTGGACCGTTCCAATTTGAATTTTTCCACCATACTTGTCCACCGAATATTTTTGTAACTATTTGATCTAACTATCTAACGAAACCCTCAAAAACTTTTTCGTAAAACACATTTGAAGGGGCTTTAAAAACAAATTTGCAGAAAAATTAATTTAAATTTTTACAGTATAAAAGATAAAGTATCCTAAACCCTATTATTCTTCATATCTAAAAACAAATCCAAAAAACTCTTATTTCATGATGTTGTAAAATTTTTTGAATTGTTTTCTCTCTGATGTAGCATTTAAGTTCTTGTAAATACGTTATTTTATTTATTTTAGTTTTTTTTTACAGGCAACCCACCTTTTCAGCAGTAGATGCTCTCAATTTACTTACGTCCTTCTAGTTTAAACATACTAAATTCGATTCTGATGGATTTAATTTTACTTTTAATGCTTTCAAATATACATATTTTTTATTTAGCTTCTGTTGTTAACACTAAAACTATTTCGGAATGAAGAAAATTTAGTTTTGACAGCACTAAAATTAAATCAAAGCCTTCAGAATCGGTTTGACTGTGTACAAATGTCATATTTTTGGTTGAAATTTATATTGCTATACATCATATTTTTGAGCCTTTCGGGACGGCAATTCTGACAAATGTGACAATTCGTGACGGCAGAAGGCAAGTGATTTCCAGAAGCTCGTTAGACAAAAACGTTTAGAGAGTTTAAAATAAAAATCTTAAATCGGTGGATCAGGCCCTTTGTAAGAGACCACGTCTCAGCGCCATACGTCATCACAGGAAGGACGCACTGGTTGAACATCTTAGCCTTTAAGGGGATAACTTTTTACCTCGGTACAAAATGCACATCATAATATTGTTTTCCTTACTTTTGAGTAAAAAGTATGCAATAAATGTGTTTTAAAGCAACTTGCTGAAATAGTTTATTAATTATAAAGTCTTCACAAAGAAATTACGTACTTTAATATATTACATTTTGTTTGCATTACATTAACAAACTTAAAAGCGTGTTTACAGTTGTAATGTATTGCAGCTAAAATGTAACGCATCAAAGTGAATAATTTTCATGTGATCACCTAACTATTAACAAGCAGTTTGCGTGAATTGCTATAAAAAGCATTTATTGCATACTTTTTATTCAAAAGTAAGGACAACTATATTATGATGTGCATTTTGTACCGAGATCCTCCGTTACCTCCATAAGCAATGCGGTATTGACGACGTAAATATATGAAGAAACACTGAACATTGCAAATAAGAACCATTATAGCTGATGTCGCAGCAACATGAAGGCGACAAAAAACAAGGCGCTAAAATGAGCGCCTGACAGACAAAAAGCTTGTACACAGGGTAAGGAAAATATTATTCTATTTAGTCTGTCATTTAGATTATCAAAAAAT
Organism: Ypsolopha scabrella; assembly: GCA_910592155.1. Classification (NCBI taxonomy): domain Eukaryota; kingdom Metazoa; phylum Arthropoda; class Insecta; order Lepidoptera; family Ypsolophidae; genus Ypsolopha; species Ypsolopha scabrella. The sequence continues at coordinate 2,488,084 of OU342987.1, read as the reverse complement.
ATTGGACACATATTTTTTCTTTTGTCAATCAAACAAAAAATGACAGAGATAAAGCGCGTCAAAGTTTGGGAGTGGGGGAAAATGACGTCACTTCTAAGTAAAATTGTACCTAGATGTGACGTCACGCGGAACTTCAGCGGGCTATATCTTCATCATTTATTGTTTAATTGAAAAAAGAAAAAATACGTGTCCAATATTTTCTGATAATCTAACTGACGGACTAATAAATTTTTTTAGTCATAAAAAGGCACGATTACGTCACGTGTACAGAACCCTCGGTATGCGAGCCGAATTTGTACTTATTTTTATCAATATAATATTGTCCTCAGATTAACCCTTTAGGAATGACACAGGTGTTCCTAAGTCACAGTCACATTTCGCTGACGATTACACGTCTCAGCCCTATCGCCGTACTTCGGGCACAAATATGGACTTACAGCTTAGCGTGCCTTCTAAAACACGCAGACCGGACACAAATAAGTCCTACTTGATTTGAATCCAAGAGCTCAGTATTAGAAGCCGTGACACTCGAACCCTAGACCACAGAATCACTTATATTTTTATTTGTTACTAGCCTCAAATTTCTGCCCCCTTTTCGGCTTGGTAGTAATTTTATGAACATCCCTTACAGCCTATATGTTGACCGGGGTCACTACGATGATGATAAAAAACCGCATCCAAATCCGTTGAGTGGTTCTCGAGTTAACAATAGCACAAACACAGATAAACAGACATACAGTCAAAAATTCTAAAAATTATAGTTTCGGCATCATTACAGCCTAATAACCAATTTTAATTAAAATTTCACAAATTTATTATATGTTAAAAAGACGACTTTCTTACTGCTTTATTACTAACTAGCCTTTGCCTGTGGCTCCGCCTGCGTTTATTAAATGTTTATCCCGTTTTAGGCTTGGGCGTTATTTAATGAACATCCCCTTATAGCGTATATGTTGACGAGGGTCACTGCAATGATAATCCCATCAAAAACATTTCATGTAAATTAGGTCGCCAAGACACAGAAGCTTTTAACGCTTTTACGATTAAAAAGTTATCAGTTCTCTTGTAAAGCCAAGCCTTTAACTCTACAAGGCCTAACTCTACAAACCTACATCTTCGTCAAAAAGTATGGCTTGGCCGTTTCGCAGCCGTCAAACACACACTCCCATGGAGTCCATGATAGACTTATAATATTATGTCATGCAATAGTTCCATGAAACGGCCAAGCCATACTTTTTGACGAACATGTAGGTTTTTAGAGTTAGGGCTTGTAGAGTTAGGCATTGTAGAGTTAAGGGCTTGGTTTTACATGAGATCTGATAACATTTTAATCGTAAAAGCGTTATGGGGTTCTGTGTCTTGGCTACCTAGTTTACATGAAATGTTTTTGATGGGATTTCATTTTTTTTTGTAAGATGCTTTATTTTTTTAATGTTTTTAGGCTGCATTTCTTGCGCCTCAGCTATAACTCTTTTAAAGCCCACTCTCTATCTTCACCTCTTTTTCTTGTTGGCCTATTATTAGCAATAAGCTTTAGATCAGGGTTGCAACGGCAGCGACTTGGCATTGTGAGAATACGACGATAAGCGCGCGCGACGCGTTTGACATCCTTCCATTCCCTCACCCCTTGGATCACAGATAAAATTAATTATGGTTCCAGAAGTGTGTCTAACGGGACCCTAGTACTAAGCCTCCGTTGTATGTCTGTCTGTCACAGGGGTCTACAGTTTCAGCCGTTATAGATGGCCACTGATAATTACTAGATTACGAATTTTATAAAATACCTACCTGTTATGCTGCCTCTAACACGGCAAATAATTAATTTAAAATATAATTGATACGCATGGGGGTCTCCTTGATTTTTTTATTTAAAAAATTATGTTTTTAACGTTATCATGTCCCCTCCCCTCCCTTATCTCCGAAACTAGAAGACAAAAAAATAGATAAAAAGTAATGGTGATGATTGATTATGTTTTATGTAAAAATTACAGGAAAAATACCGCGGTCAAGGTATTATTAGTGTTCCTTACTCAAAAGAGTGTCGATCCTTTTGTCAGGCGCAAGAACTTTAGCGACTTGTATTTTGTTGCCTTGACCCCTTTATAGGGTGGGGGATTGGAGGGTAAAATAAACAGATATTTTAATATTTTCATTGGGTGTGTGCAAATCGTTGCCTTCATACCAAATTTAAGCTTTCTAGGACTTCAGGAAGTACCCTAGAGGTTTTCATGATCATCAGTGAGTGAGTGAGTGAGTAAGTGAGTGTCGAAATTTTAGGCATTAATAAAATTCAAAGTATAAAAGCTAGACAAATGAAACTTATCATGTTTAATAAGACTGCTCACTACATTTTATCTTGAGAACTTGGTATCTCTAGTATTACCCAGACCGAAGCTATGAAGGCTCGAAAATATGACGAAACGCTTCAAGAAAGGGTACGTAGTGCCCCGCTTCGTTTGGCTCGTCTTGGCGGGGGGAACTACCGTGCCCTCGGATAAGGAAAACCAAATCCAAATCTGGAGTGGTTCTAGAGTTAAAACGGAAAAACATAAATACATACAGACCGACAAAATTTAAAAAAAAATATAGTTTTGGCCTCAGTACAATACTAATATTTTACTCCATTTAAAACTTCGCAAAAATATTCAATGTACAGACACGACTTTTTTACTACTTTAGTATTAGTATACATTTTTTTATTCAAATTGTTACAAACACTACAAAGCCTCACGCACTTAATGAAAATCCACCGAAATATTCTGCCAAAAATCCAAATGGGCGGGGCTTTGGCGGGGCGTGGCGAGTGGGCGTGGCTTACAGGGCGTTGACCTCTCCGTGTGCTGTAGTCAACTAGCTAGTGATTATGTGTAGGTCTAGCTCATTCATTATCATTAGCAATTCTATGTACGTCACCTTCTGTGTCGCGGGCAGAACGCTGAATCCGTCTTTCTTGAAAACACCTGGCCGCAAAAAGTCGTTGGGCTTAATTTAAATTGCGATTTTCCATGGTTCCGTGAATCAAAAAATTTAATTTTATTGCGGCTGTAAATGAGGCAGGTATCTTTGTTATACTAGGTGAAATTAAATCAACCGACCAAATTCTTACTGGAGACTCAGTCATCAGGAACAAGGTTTAATGACCCTTCAGGTGAAATTGAAAAAAAAAATTTTTTTTCTCCTTGTGCCTGCACTAGGAATTGTACATAAACTATTTAAACCAGTAAGGGAGCAAAAAAAAATATTTTTCGAAATCGGCCAAAAGGATTACGGAACCTAGTTCTTGATCACCACCCGTCTCCAGTATGAATTTGGTCAGTTGATTTAATTTCAGCCTATATAAGCACATACATTACTGATCATAATGAATTATTTTTGTAAATAAATATGCACGCGCAAATAAATGAATAGTTTGGCCAATCCGAGTCGGACTCGAGCACAAAGGGTTCCGTACAACTACATATTATGGGTACGGAACCCCAAAATCATTGCCTTAAGATCTTAGCGCCTTAGATCATCTTACGAATACTTTGATGCAAAAGCTACTCTTAGCGCCGTTTATCACCTGATCAATAAACCTCGATAAAAGCTGTCAAATAAGTAATCTTAGGTGGCGCTAGTGCATGAGGACTTCCTTGGTTTTAACTTATTAAAATTTTTATTATTATTATTTGTCGTGATAGAGGCAATACACAGAGATAATAACACGTATTCTGGTAAAATTTCAATTTTCTACCTATTACGGTTGAAGCTGTAGACTACTGTGACAGACGGACAGACAGACATCGCAGGCTTAGTAATAGGGTTCCGTTGGGCACCCTTCGGGTACGGCTCCCTAAAAGCTGACTCGGACGGATTCTAGCCCGTACGGAAAAATTGCTATGGCAGATTTCGGGTGAATTTAAAAGGGATTTTCTACGGATTCGTATTGTTTTTTTGTTATAAAACTATTGATAGGAAGCGCTCTTTCTATTCTATAGTTTTTATTTGATAAAATTTTGTCATTCCACTTTAATCCGCATGGCATTTAAATTAATTAAGGGATTTTCCATGAAGATGATATTGCGAGTAAAAAATAATGCCAGATAGCCTTCTTTGACGATTTTTCACTCGCAATATTTGTCATTCGACTTTTTTTACAGTGATTACATCCGAAAGCTTCCGTAGCAATTCTTTCGCTCGTGCCAGAATAGCTGCCCATACAAAATTTACAGCACTAGTTTGTTAGTATAGAGAGGAGAACAATTTAGTTTATTTTCATCATCCATCCATCCATTCATCAGCCTGTTTCATCCACTGCTGGACAAAGGCCTTTCCAGGATATCGCCACTCTTTTCATGAGTCCCGGCAATGTGAGCAAATGGTAAGCCAACTGGTTGTGCGAGGGTTTCGGCACCGCGCTCACCAACCCGCCTGCCCAGCGTGTGTGTTTCTTCCGGGCGGACCGCCAAGAGTGGCGAAATCTTGGAAAGAGTGGACGAAACAGGTTGATGGATGGATGGATGGAAACTGTTCCTATACTTGGTCCAGGATAAGTGAATGATGGTATTGGTATTTATTTAAATATACAAACTCCTTTTACGAACCTTACAAGTGTGATTATTTACAATCATGGTCTTCGAGTACTCGCTTATCAACCTGGAGGACGCAGGTTCGAATCCCGTAGGAACACAGTTTTGTGTTCGGTCTGCGTGCTTCGGAGCGCACGAAAGAACGACCCATCACGCTCAAACGTAAAGTCGTCTGTGAAACGAGGGTGTACATTTCACAGTCCACACTGTAAAACACCCCTGACACCCTCTCGAGGATTCATGTCCTGAGTATATTCACGATGAAAATAATAGTCCAACTCCGCATCGACCCGGGTTCCGTAAAGGGCACGTTTTTTGCGAAACATTCGATCGTTAGGGTCCCGCAGGAAATAGGTCAGCGGAGATCGTTAACTACAACGTAGAGGGAGATAGAGATAGTGCGGATGACTTTCCTGTTACTTGAAGACTAGAAACTATGGATCATTTGTTGTATTTTTTAGAATTCCTTCGGCAAATAAAAACCTTGATAACAAAGGTTCAGTCAGTCACTGAATGGCGATAAAGTATTTTTCAATGGAAATGCTTATAAAGACCTATTCTATAAGCTTCAAAACTGTTGTCAAAGTCAACTTAAACACACTTTTGTTTTATTTTTTATTTATTGAAAAATAGTTGCCAGTGTTTTCTTGTGTATAGATAGACTTGACAGAAATAAGCTACGAACGCATCAAACTGAAAGCAGCTTATTTCCGTCATTTCTTTAATTACGTTTCATTGATTTACTCACACTATGCATTGAAAAACTCGTTCATCGCTCGTATTTTAAATCGTCCTTATATTATATTGCCTCCATACCGCACTTATAGCATAAACTACTATTTTACTGTGTCAAGTTTTAACAAAAAATGCCTACAATAATAACTTAAAATATACCTATTAAAATAAGCGACGCTCCGTATAATAAAGAGGTATTACTAATTTATTCTAACTTCCATAGACATTTTTAGGTCTTGTTCTAAAAATTTCAACCTTTAGGTCTATCAATTCATAAGTTCCTTGATTTTTTAATTACAATCGAGTCAATCGAAAAAACCGGTAAAGAGCCAGTTAATCTCGCGCCCCGAGGGTTCAAGTTTTTTTATAAATAAGTACACTTGAATACAATTTTGACAAAAGTTGCAAAATATTTGCTTGCTTGAGATGTTTTCTTTTTGTGTTTTAAATTGTCATGAAAAATTTAAAATTTACTGGCTTTTGCCCGCAGCTCCACCCGCGTGTTATTCAGTTTAACTACCTACATGCTTTTTTTCGGGATAAAAAGTAGCCTATGTGTTAAGTTAGGGTATAAGCTATATCCATTCTAAATTTCGTCTAAATCCGTTCAGCCGTTTCAGCGTGAAAGAGTAACAAACATACACACACACACACACACACACACACAAACTTTCGCATTTATAATATTAGTGTGATTAGCCCAATGATGTGTAGTATGAAACCAATAGCTTAAGTTGTAGCAAAAATAAATATGTTTGGAATAAAAAGTACAAGAATCTGTGTATAATTTATTAAAGATGATATTCCACCAAGACCATCAATCGAATTCATCGAATAATAACTTTTTTGTAGCTAACTTACCCACAAAATGTATGAAACAAAATTAAGTTAGTTATAATTACTTCTTGCATAAATTATGTATAGGTAAATGTGAATTTAGTTTTATGAAATGACAGTTCTTGCTAGAGGTATGGCACCCAAATTCTACATAATTTTATACTGTATTGTATTTTTTTTAATAAACCTTCTTTCTTTCATTCAGAAATTACAAATTAGTAACGAATTAAAAATTGTCCAAAACTGACAACTTTGACGGCTCCCCAGCCAAATTAACTAATTAATTAAAATAAAAAAAAAAATATATATATTCCACTCAATAAACTCTAGAATCTAGAGTCTAGCTAGATAATGACATTCAATATGTTAGAGTAACAAGCCACTCCTGAAAATTCAATATTCCAAATATCCAAATTTCAGGTCTGTAACTCATTCCGTCTCCGAGCTAGAGCCCCTTCACTTACGGATGAGTTACGAATTTCTACTTTACAAGGTCACGTGTTCATTATGCTCAGTATTGTACTAAACTAGGTTAGGTTGAAACTATTCATCATCCAACTCCACGTTACCAACATAAGAAAACGTCTAGCCAGAGCCACGCATGTCGAATCCCGCAGTATCGATTTTGTGACGCCGGCCCCAAACGAACCTTGTTTTTTGCGTAGGATTCGATCCTTGGGGACCCCCGAGTTTGGGTCACGGAGACTTTGGGGTCATTACGAACAGAATAGAGTGAGACAGGATGATTTTCTGGATTCCGAATGAAGTGTTGAACGCAGAAGACAATCTGGATGTGAGTTTTGAATCGACATTCGAATGTGGAACTTGATTTACCGGTTGATTGTTCAACCACTAAGAGAAGTTGGACATAATTCCTATGCTTTTACTTAAGTAGGTATAAGAAAATTGTATAGGTTAAGTTTGTTACAAATTAAAAAATTCATGTTTGCTACGATTCTTGCCCTTCTTCTTAGCAATACTAATCGAATGGTGCGGATGGTTAGGCATTATGTATATATAATATTTTTATTCCTTTATTTCTTTATTTTATGCAGGTTTATAACTTTATTACATTTTAGTTGCCCAACCTTAATATTTTTTGGATGTGTTTCCCGTATTTATTTATCAACTTGTTTGTTCGTTGCATCATTTATATATAATATTTTTATTCCTAGATTTCTCTATTTTATGTAGGTGTATAATTAAATTTTTGTAGCCCAAACTAAATATTTTTTGTATGTATTTCCCTTATTAGTATATACATATTATTTTTTTATATTTTTTTAATATAAAGATATTTTTTATTGTAAAGATTAACTTTGACTTGTAGAAAGAATACTTTATATATCTATTTTACAAAATAAATATTTTGATTTGATTTGAGTTCCCGTGCCCAGCTCCTCACGTCCAGATTTACTTGTCTAATGCATTTCTGTACACTAATTATACATTGCTCATTTGTTTTATTGTTCCACGATTGGATTGGGATTCAAAAGTACCGTTTGCATAACAGTACAAATGAATTGATTACTTCGGTACTTAAGACCATCAAATTTTTGCGTTTTATGTACTTATAGATGTTTATAAAAGTTTATTGATAAATAATATTGCTTCTCCAAAAAATGAAATGATCGCTGATTTAATTGTCTGAACTGTTTGCTGAATCTATTTTCAACTGTTTTATTAATGAAATCTTTGAATTTTATTTGTAAATCTGTCACTATTTGACATTGATGATGAAGTTGATGAACCCCATGAGTGATTGATCATCAAAACAAATGGCGAGCTAACAATTTTTTTTAAGATTATCTTTTTATTTTAACCGAAAACATTTCATTTTAGATAACCATTTGTTTTTAATATCTATATTGAAAGGCTGCGTAAAAAAGAAGCTTAATTGTATTTTTTTATTTTGTTTAATTTTACGTTTTTCCTGCATAATTTAATGTTTTCTCATTCTCTCATTCTAAAAGGACGTAAGTCGCATCTGAGGATTTCAAAAGTCGATGTTCATTGCCAATCGATTATTAAAAAAAAGCTTGGCATGTTTATGTCTACTGTCACATGATATGACAGTTGATTTTTTTCTTAAACAAAATGAACTTAGGAGCAAAGGAAATTGTTTTTAAAATCCTGTGTTTACCATACTTTTAGTTTTTTGAAAATATCTCTTCGTTTTATCACGACTTAAATCGGAAAAAAAAATTATGCTCAGAAAGCCCATGTCTCGAAACGGTTTTTAGTTTTGCACAAATTAAAGTAATGTTGTCGATTCCACGAAATATTATGTTGATAAAATGTTACATTTTCTTCACATTACAATTTCGCAATACTGCAAAACTGTTTTACGTATTTTTGCACATCCTACCTTTGGCAACTGTCATTTCATACATTCGCGTAAAGTTGACGATCACATCTCATTCCCAATCCAAACGTGGAACAATAATATCTCCTTACGATGGAACGCTATGACAATGGTTTACCCAAAGACAGATTGGGCACCACATTTTGCATCAATCAAAACTGAACTCTATGATGTTTGTTTTTACGGTCCCGTTCTCGAAGGGTGTCACACAGCACCCTGTTTCTAAGCCTCCGCTGTCTGTCTGTCTGTCCGTCTGTCACAGGGGTCTACAGCTTCAACCATAATAGGTAGACAGTTGAAAATTCGAGAATACGTGTTACTATGGCCCTTTTCATAAAAAGTAATAAAATATTCAAGAATTTGAAATCCAATCCCCATACAAAAAACCTCGAAAAATTTTTTTACGGTATTTGTTCTACTCATTTTTTTTTTCAATTTTATACTTAATTAAGAATTCTGCAATTTAAATTTAGAATTCTTCTTTATCTTGTTGCGCCCTCTTGTGTAAAATTATTAAAAAGGCACGATTATTAACTTAATAAATTTCGAAACCTTCGTTTAAATAAAACAATCTCTTTTCATCCATATTTATTAACATTCAATAAAACATGTTTTTTTTTGTTTCAGGTCCACCTTCATTACACCTTTAAAATAACACAAATCATAACGTTATTTATTAAAATAATTTATTATATTATCTGTTAAATTTTGAAACAACGAAGTGCAATATTTAATTTATTCATATTTGATTTAAAATCATAAATAAAATCTGGTTTTAAAGTAGTGTATTTGGTGCTCAATTTTAATTAATGAGAAACAAACGAAAGAAGAAACACTTTAGCGGAAATGCATTTTGTGTCATAATTTAACACGGGTAACAAAATTATGTGACACTTAATGAAAATAACAAACCAAGTGAGCAATCACCTTAAGGCCTTTAAAAAAGATTGAGTCATAAAGTGGTATCAACACTTACGTATTTACGTGTAGAATATCAACAAAAATGGTACATCTACGAGTTAAGTGGTGACAGAGATGGTACATTTATAAGTGAAGTGTTGACAAAGATGGTACATTTATGAGTGAAGTGTTGACAAACATGGTACATTTATGAGTGAAGTGTTGACAAAGATGGTACATTTATGAGTGACCTGTACGAGCACAGTTGCGAGATGTACACGGCGTGGTACAGGGGCGGGGACAGTGGTATGCACCATCACCAGATGGGACAGCTGTACCACCATGGACCCCCCATGATAAAGACTGAGGCTGGGGTCAATAGTGACTGCATGATGGCCGTGGACTACGCACCGCCGATTAAGGTATGACTTTTTCTATAATTTCAATGTAATCAAACGTACGTATGTACGAAGTTATTTAAAAGGCACAAAATTATGATCGTAATTTCATTATTTCATTACTTACAACTCGTTGATCGAAACTTGAAAAAATTGAAACTATAGAAAACACTTGGCGATTTATTGCGGTATATAAAATCAGAAAAGTAAATCTGGACGTGAGGAGCTCTGAGCCGGGACTCGAACCCAGGACCTCTCGCTTACCGGGCGGTTGCTTTTCCACTGAGCTATCTAGTTCTTAACACAACCTGCGAATTTGCCCATGTGCTTTCCCATTCCTCACATCCAGATTTACTTTTCTGATTTTCTATACCACAATGATATAAAATTTAATTTAAAAATATTGTCATTCACTGACATAATGACATAATAGAAGAAATATACAGAAATTAATAACATCAAAATCTAGACTCAAAAGACGCAGAAACGAGGAAAATAAGCTTGTAACTCCTATCATCACATTTTCTAAATTAATAAATTTTAATTTAAAGTTTCATGTGTGCCACCGTTAGATCATAAGCCTTTATAATTTAACCAGTGAGATTATATTTTTTTAGGTTGTGTAAAAACTGACTTAAACTAGTGAAATTATAAACTATCGGATTTTACAATCTCACGCTGATTTATAAAAACTTAAGAAGTAGTACTTACTGATAGTTTATTCGATTCAGCGTACATGAAGAACTGTTTTGGCCATTACCAAACTTAATATTTAGGATTTTAACCATTATTGTAATATTTTCTAGAAGACGCATACATCGCAGGCAATTCGTGCATTAAGGCCTTACCCCTGGTGCACGATAATCTTACTGAGCGATTTTGGACTTCAGTATGTTGTCAGAAAGTCTACTTTAGAATGCTCGCCTCACGCGCTGGCGGCACGCAGAATCAGTGAATTTTAGAGGTTTTTCTGGATTTAAAAAAAAAGTATTTGCTGTAGGTGTTTTTCCACCTGACATCGGAAAATAAACCATGTTTTCTTGTTATAGCGGTAATTTCAGACATAAAACTCAAGCCGTTTAGACATAAAACGAAATAATAACTTAAAAAGGCATCATTTTCAAAAATAAAATGAGTGAAATGTGTCAATTAGGTATCCGACCTGACAACGGAAAGACAAAGGTCTGAAAAAACACGTGTCCAAGTTTTACATTGATCAGATAAGTGGTTGAGTCAGCATATTAAAACAAAAACCGTTGAAAGACCCAATACAAGCCCTTAAGGTGTCTCGTTTCAATCTCGGCGCAAAATTGTTTTTCTTGTGTTTAAATTAAAATTATAAAATAAATGCATTTTATATTATTTAGCCACCATGGATTTATAATAATCCGTTTTTTTACAAAATTGCGTCACTATGGATGGTATAGATCGCGTGAATGTAAATTCCAACTTAAACGCGTTTTTAAAGTTGTTGTAGACATTCATTTAACACATAATGCATAAAACAAATGAACTTTTCTGGAAAACCTAATTGAAATAAAACTATGCTCGTAAAATACCATAATTTACATAAATTTAATATTTGTAGTCAAGAATGAGAAAAACAATTAAGAGTTATGCATTTTGCACCGAGACTGAAACGAATCCCCTTAACTGTTTTAAACTAAACTGAAAGCCGTAAAAGACATTATTATTATTATTATTTTTAAGGTTCCGTACGTCAAAAGGAAAAAACGAAACCCTTATAGGATCACTTTGTTGTCCGTCTGTCTGTCAAGACCCTTTATCTCGGAAATGCGTGGAGGATCGAGATGAAATTAAAACAATATACTAAAGTCTACAGTCCCTTAAAGCTGTGAAAAAAATCAAACTTCTAAGTTAACGAAAAAAAAGATACGGCCGTGTATACCGTATATTTCGACACTCTCAAGGGAATCAAAATTCATAGGGTATTTTCCGTTGACCTAGAACTATGAAATTTGGCAAGTAACACCGTCTAATACTACAAGTATAGGGAAAAATCTTAAAACTATGAAAAAAATCATCGAAGTTAAGCAACGGTATGCGCGGTCATAAAGCAAATCTTTTTGTAGATTTTTTAAAACTTTTACTAATTTGTACAGAGCCCTCGGTGGGCGAGTCCGACTCGCACTTGTCCGTTTTTTTTTTCATCAATTATCTGTTTTTTACTGAAGTACTCATACAATACTAATTCAGAATGTACGTGCATAGTATTATGTTCTTAAATAATACTTATCACTTGCTGAACGGTGAAGGAAAATAACGTGAGGAAACCTGCATGCCCTGAAAAGCGTGTGCTCACCACCCATCACTTTGGGACGTAATAATCGTCGGTAAAACGCGGGTGTACATGGTGTCGACTGTGATTTGCATATCACGGTTCACACTCTGGAACACCTCTGAAACCTCCTCGGGGATTCGTGTCGTGACGATATGTACAATACTAATGCACGCTTCTATTAGGAAACGCCTAAATCTGTGTGGCTAGCATGCACCAAAGAAGCAGCGTCTATCTATCCTATTTATGCTCTCACGCCTACTACGTTTGTCATTCTGCGAGAGAACACCGTATCGACTGCGCGTGCTAAACCCCCGAAGCCTAAATATTTAAGTGTTGCCAAGAGCAAAAACACGTTTTACCAACCCTTAGGTCATGCATGACTTACGGCAAACTAAATTAGGTGTTACCTAATTAAGAGTTGTTCGTCGCGTTAGGGAAAACGGGTATTTATTTTAATTTTTTTTATTTACCGTTTATACACAATTATAACAAAAAATAACAATAGCAGCTAAAAGCCAGAAAGATTTTAACTTGTGCTTCATGAGTCACGTAGTTGTGAAAAGATTATTAATTACATAGGTCCTTCGTTTACAATAAACTACTAAAAATAATAAGTATACATATAATCATTTTTGATTGTGAGATATTTCGTTGTCAAGGTGTGATATAATAACATACATTAATTAATTTAAAAATACTTAAAAAGAAATAGGAACACAAATATTTTGTGCTATACTCGTAAATTTATTAAATCCTAGAAAATGCCGTTAAGGCGAAACTAGTCGGATAATAAATATAATAATTTTGTGAAATAGTACAAGCCTATTTTCTTCAACCACAAATACTTCATAGTAGGTTTAGATATTTTATTTTAAGGTTTAGGTTCTCCTTTTTTAGGATTTTTAGTTGATTACCTATTGTTATTTAAGTTGTATAATAAATGATTTCTTTTAGAGATAATAACATTAAAATACAATAATTATGATTCTAAACATCAGGGTAAACAATTAAAAAGGAATAAGATTATAATTAATAATTAAAATAAATATAAAGAAAAATAAAATAAAATAGAGGTATTTATTGGGTTATCTTGTGACTACAACATGGAGGCGTCGAAACGTCAAGCACGTATCTGTTAAGGTATGTTGTTATTAAACGCGATTACAACCCCAGTACAATGTTCATAATGAAGGTAGTGCTATTTAGCATTCTCTTCTAAGTAATGTTTATGTGATGTTATACCGGGTGTAAATAGACTGCTACCATTTAATGATACCACATATTCTACAGACCTTACTGTCCCACTTTTCCCAAGAATCATACCCGCGGCAACCCTAGTTCGGGAAATAATTGAGTTCCAAACAAAAATGCGTGAACCCTAACGCAGCGACATACGGGCGAGCTCTAAACGCTCTCTCTAAGAGAGCGTCGACCGTGAAACAGCTGTTCCGGTGCAGCGTTCTAAAATAGAGCTTCCTCCTACGAGATAAAATCTTTGAGTTTCAGTTGAATATCTTTGTCTCTGAAGATTCGCGCGGGGTTTTTTTTCCGAATAGTTTTTCAGTATGATTAGTAGAGTATGTTTATTTAAAGGTCACATTCTATTTACAACCTGTATACATCGAGTCTACGGTTGGTATATGCTAACGGTACAGCCAGAAAAAGCGGCCATTTATAAGGTCTATTATAAGGCGTTATAGGAAGCAAATATTTAGATTTTAGAACATTAGAGCTCCCATGCTACAGTAAATGGGGTTCTATAAAAAACAAAATTCTGAAATAATGAAAAACAAGGCCTTTTCCAAGACGATGATAGAGCCCAAAACGTGAAGGGGAAAAATACGATGCATCGAAAAAAAATAAAAATGAAGGCTGTTTATTCAGTTCAAAACAGTAGTCCGTCGAAACTAAGAAAGTAAAAATAACAATGTTTATTGTTGTAAATATGTAAACCTACTACTATCTAAAACATAAAAACGCGTTTTTTTAATAAACCCTCTCGCTTTAATTTATATTAAATACTATTCACTAAAAACAGCAATAACCAACCTTTTCTTGGTTCACCGCATATTTTTTTTAATTTATTTTTTTCTTTTGAAGTGGAGACCGTAACCGGAGCGCAACGTTTCAGTCTTTCTACAAAAACTACGAGCCTTAGAAACTGTCAATGAATATTTTAGGATTGGATTTATCGCCAAGGACATTTTTGCTGCTACTCTCGTCAGTTAGCTTGTGACCGCGACAGCCCACAGAGGCGTCGAAACGTCAAGCAAGACCCCAATACAACGTTAATAATGGATTTATCCAAATATAAAATGTAAAATATATGTAAATACTAGCTTTTAGGAGCCTAAGTGTTAAGATAGGGTATAAGCTACCTATATATCCACATGATGAACGAAACACTTGTACTCGTTTCACAATACTGTAGTATAAGTGTATTAGTATAAGCTATATCCATTCTAAATTTCATCCAAATCCGTTCAGCCGTTTCAGCGTGAAAGAGTAACAAACATACACACACACACACAAACACACAACTTTTGCATTTGTAATATTTGTGTGATGAGGTGGCAGAGTTGATGCCGAACTCGACTCTGGATCTTACTCGCAAACCCCCCGAAGTTATTTGGGAGAAAGTAAGAGGACAGTTCTCAAACAGGCACAACTCACACACGGTGGGCAGGCTGGTTGGTAACCGCAGTGTTGAAACCCTCGCACCAGGTAGATCGTTGTCCAGCACCAGTCTGTTTTATATAAGGCTCGGCAATTGGGGATGGATATACCGCCATCCGTCGGTACCAGGCAATGGTAAGCCGCCTGGTTTTTCCTGAGAGCTGTCCTCTTACTCTCCCCCGAATAACTTCGGGAGGATTTGCGAGTAAGATGGTGGTACCTCCACAGTCGAGCCCGGCATCAGCTCTACTACCTAAATGGATGGGTGGATGAAATAAATGTGACGAAAAATTGTTTCATCAATATAGTTTTGTTTAAATATACTTGAGAATACAAAAATGTGTGAAATATATTTCCGACCATTTGGGCCCGGTCACAAATGTTGTTTTGAATTTTGATCAATTCGTAACCTGGCAATGAAACATAAATATATCATGACGACATAAATCACCGAGTGGATATCAGATGTGTTTCCTAGTATGGACTGTTATATGCAAGTCCCACAACGAAACCCACATTTTACCGACGAATTACGTCCCACGGTAATATGGATCCAGAGCTTCGAAGCAGACAGACTAAACACAAAATTTTCCCTAAGGGATTTGAACCCAAATCTTCCAGATTAGAGCCCGAAAGGGTTTAACCACTAGACCACAGAGGTAGTCGATAAAAGTACACCTCAAATATTATTTGTTGATGTTGTGAAAAATGTATGACCCAAGACGACGTAGGTACTAAAAACTGAGTTTCTGAACAAGTAGTAGTATGGGAGCTACAATAGATATGGTTTTGAAATTAATACATGTTATAAACAAAGCGTTTTCCAAAACGCGATAGAGAAAATTTGGCTCGATCGAAGAAAACTGCAATGTGAAGGCTATTTTTTCATTTCAAATAGGAAATATGTCCAAATTAAAGAAGTTAAAATAATAATAACTACTGTTTTAAACATATGTATAAACCCATTATCTAAACGATAGCACAGCGTTTTTTTTTACAAAACATCCATCAGCTAGTGTTCGTCCACTGCTGGACATTGGCCTTTCCCAAATTTCGCGACTCATGTCGCTCCTCCGCCCACCTCATCCAGCCAACCCCCGCACCGTCCTTCAGGTCGTCGGTCCAGCGGGCACGAGGTCGTCCTACACTACGCTTTTCTGTACATGGTCTCCATTCTAGAGCCTTTCGACCCCAACGGCCATCATGTCGGCGACAAATATGGCCTGCCCATTGCCACTTCAACTTACTGATTCTGCAGGCTATGTCGGTTAGTTTCGATCTCCAACGGATCTCCCTGCCCAGCGTGCGTGAGTATGGGCATTTCTTCCAGGAGGACCACCAAGAGTGGCGAAATCCTGGAAAGGCCTATGTCCAGCAGTGGACGAAACAGGCTGATGGATGGATGGACGTAATGAATTTCATACAAATTCAAATATGGTAGATCTCTGATTTTCCACCTTTTTAGTTTGTTTGCCTCAAATGGGAAATTTTGGGCTCTGTACGATCCCAAACATAAGCATACAAAGTTCTGCTCGTCATCATGACCAATGTTGCAGCTTGTTTTATAAGCATATATGGGTTAAGCCTAATCACCTACATTACCAGGTGTTTACAATTAGGTCCTCAAGCACGATGTCTAAGAAAAAAATTGAAAATTACCGATATTTAATTGAAGAGCCAAATTCTACAAGGGCTTTAGTCACAAAAATGCTGTTTTGAGATATCTAACATATTAAGTTTAGAATTGGTCTGGAAATGTTATCATATATTTTTGAAAATAAAACAAAATATCATTTCAAGAATATGCTATAAAATGATTTCCAACATAAAAAAAAACTTTTTCTAAAATAAAATGTCCTAACAATATAAATTACACTCTTAAACTTAAGAATAACTACAAATCTAAAATTGACCCCTGCGGCATGGTGCCCAGAACGCTGGCCACATTTCCTCTTTATAATATAATATACTTAACCAGACTTTTATTTTAAGCTACAAAAAAAAATTCTAACTTTACAATGTATTGTTATTAGATCAATTTCAATTATTTGGTCATAGCTGTAACAGGGTGGACTTCAGCACTTTCTACTTAAATAGTAGCACATACAAGAAGAAATTAAGACGACGTAGGTAGTAAAAACGGAGTTTTTGAACAAGTAGTACTCCCAAACAACAACAGATATGGTTCTGAAATAAATACATGTTATAAACAAAGCCTTTTCCAGCGATGTAACAGCCCAAGATTGAGTAAAAATTGCCTCGATCGAAAAAAATTGCAAAGTGAAGACTATTTTTTCATTTCAAACAAGCAGTCTGTCGAAACTATAGGTAATAAAGTAAAAATAACAATGATTACTGTTTAAAACATATAACCCCATTAACTAAACGATAGAACATCGATTTTTTTAAACACACTTGTGTGAATCTATTTTAAATTTTATTAATTGAAAAACAGCATTATCCACTCTCTTCTTGATTTACCGCTCTGCTCAGACGCGCGCTTTTTCAGATATGCTTATCTCTTTCGTTGTGCGGTCGACCTACTACGCCTTAAGGGAAAAATTTTGGAGAAAGACTTTCGAAATTGCCTATACTTTATTGGTGTCAACTTTTTTTTGTGACTACACCTCATATAAATGCCTAGACCAAACGACTGCACATAGGACCATGAAATTTGGACTGTAGTTTTATTTATGACGTAGCAAGAGTGGTTTGTAGGCAATTTGTAAGGGATAGTGCAAAACGGGTTAATATGTAGAAAGACTTTAACTCTCACACTTTTGATTACAACATCACTTCCTCACCCATTCATCCAGACTTGAATGGGAGTCCACAGAAGTGAATGAAACCATTCAACAGGTGCAAGTCAAAAGTTAACCATCTGATTACCCACGTCTGAGAGACGTGATGCCGTTTTTGTGACCACAGAATCACGGCACATGGATCCAATAGGAAATTGATAAAAAAACAAAGATAGATGCTGTGGATAAACGAAAGTTTGGTCAAGGGTGAGTGGGCTTGTCGACAAGGGGTCCCCTTATAGTTTTGCCATATCCGATCCGAGTACTAGAAAGCTTTAATTTGGCATGAATATAGTAGTAGATAGTTGCATCGAGCAATAGGTCGTTTAAAAATATTGCGGGTGTGTGAAAACCATTTTACGATTCAATAATCTGTTTGCGAAATAATGACAAAGAATTGTTACAGTCAAGTGTCGGTTGTTTTTGGATACCTATGTGAAAAAATTCACGACAGGTAGATATAACATAATGAAAATAAAACTATCCCAGCTAAGTATAGGCTTTACGAGTAAACGAGTAATCAACCAACTTAATATTTGCTTAATATTACAGGATGCCAAACATAAAATCTCCCAATCACTGGGGGGTAGATTAATCACTTTCACCGGCGATTATTAATAATTCCCTTACGGGTTCGGGGATATTAATAAATGACGCATAATCAACTTAATTTTTGAAGGAAGTTGATAGTTGAGATTGTCGGCACTTGGTGGAATTTATCAAACATTAATTTTTATTCATATTTCATATCATATTTCTGTTAAAACTAGGGGGGGTCGCCTCACTCCGCTCCGCTTCGCTTGGCTCCCTAAATTTATGATTACAAGCAACCTAACACGCTCCTCCTCCCTTCACTTCGCTCCGCTCGTTGTGCACCTATTTTTAACTTTTGATGAAAGATTTTCGGTTTCATACTTTACGATCTGCCCAGTTCTACGATCTGCCGATGACATATTGGCACCTCTCGCCGGCCCGTTACGATGCTTTGATTCAAAATTAATTACTTTCACCACATGCACGTAATAATTATTAACCACCGGTAAATGCGATAAATTTATTACTTCACCGTTAGAGCTTGTATGTATTAATAATCACCGAGAATTATTAATAATTTTCAATCAATCATTTTCCCCGTGACATTAGCCATCTCTATCGAAAACTTTCTTTAAAAGAACAAAAAAGTTAAGAATAATCCACAAGTTTTCATTTCAGTCAAAGAAAAAAATAAAAAATCTATCGAGATATCTTTTTATTCTTATTCCGAAAAGCATTTTAATTTTTTTTATTCCTTTGTTCCAGAGATATGTTGAACAAAAAACAACTTAAAGATATGGGCTGAACAGCTAGAATACATTTGCCAAGCAATAAATAAAAATACTAGCGGTCAATGTCAAGGGTCAATGACCTTTGATATATTAAGCTCTATGGTTATGTCATTTCGTTTTTTTTAATACAATCAAAGTAGTTACTGGCATTGGTACGAAAGTCATTATGCCTACAGGGCTTTGTTGAAAAGTCAGAGTTTCAAAAAATCATTTAAGTATGTAAAATACAAAATTTAGGAAATTTTTATACAAGTCCGTTAGCTTTTTACCTATTTTCTACATAGCTAATGAAATTAGCAGGTTAGTATTTTGAAATGTTATGGACATATTGGCATTTAAGATGTCAGATTTTAAGCGTTACAAAAACAAAACATACCTTAGCTTAAGGCGCTTAGCCACGCCACCGTTTTAGTACAAAATTTGATAACCCGTTTCTCTGTTGTGTTTCGTTATACACCAAAGTTTAAGACCTCTATCATCTGGTACTGATATCTTAAAAGGCACTGTTTTGCCATAATTTTGAATATTGATTTTATTTTAAAGATATCTAGCTGTACAGATTTACATACAAAGTTGTTTTCTTGCCCTAAATTGTACCTATACCAACATTTTACATTTCAGTCACATAGTGTCCTCGTAAATGCGTGTATTAAACTATAGAGTTCTTAAACTTTAGTATATGATTAAAAATAACAGAGAAACGGATTATCAAATTTTGTACTAAAACGGTGGCATGCCTATGCGCCTTAATAGTTATTGAAACTCTGTTTATACACTTCTCATCAAAAAATCGAAACACTGGCAAGACTTTCTTTCTGGTGACAAATAACCAAAAATCATAAATAATTCCCAAAAAAAATATTGAATTTAGAACGTTAGTAGGTATAGGGAACTCGAAACTTTGTACTACCTTCTGTTGTACGAGATTTTAATTATTTCCGCTTAATACAATATTTTTCTAATAATCCATTGAAAACACATTTTTTTTCGACTTTTTTGATGATAATTGTATTTAGAAATAGTAATTAACTGTTTTTAAATAGCATAGTTCGCTAAATATTATTATTAGAGTGCATTACAAACCAGAAAAGATAAATTAGAAACAAAATAAACACTAATTTCCAATTTACTTTTTCTGGTTTGTAATGCACTCTAATAATAATATTTAGAGTATTCCAAAACCATGGATTTCGCAATAAAAACATAACCTTAGCATAGTTCTCATTTATTTCTATGATATCTAGCAATTGAAAAAAAAACGAATTTTCTTTCAACTAGAAGCTGAGAAAAGTACTGAAAATTTGGTTTTTTCGAGAACGCGTGATATTTAAACAATAATGAAATAAAACATCTTAGAATTCAGTTATATGTTACATTTATATGTTTCCTAAAAATTAAACATTTCTAGAGGAGCAAAAAAAATCAATAAGATATATTTTTACTCCTACTTATGTTTTTGGAGTATCGCAAGTAAAATTATTTAAAATGAGGTGATATTAATATTGGATCACCCAGACCCCTGCGGTAGGTACAGAAACGCAGAAGAAAAGTAAATCTGGATGTAAGGAGCCTTAAGCCGGGAGACACAAATTAACACTATAAATTACATGAATTTTTACCTCCTTATGAATAAATCACCAATCGAAAAAATAAAAAAAAATATTTTAGCACAATTTACTTATGTAGTATTTTTTTTGTAAACTATTCTAGGGTATTTCTCTTACAGAACTCTAAAATATGAAGTAAAAAGAGCAGAAACTTGTCGCCCGAGCGTCAGATAGTGTGGAGAAGAGAGCAATCGTGCGCAGCGGTCTCGGAATTATCCAAACAGGTTGAAGCTTTTTGCTCAACTTTTTGTTGGTACGACTCTTAAGAAATGGCTGGCCACGAGCCTAGCAGCGGGTGTCGACTTGCTTTGCCCAGGGTTTGGGCAAATAATGATTACTGGTAGTTCGTGCCGCGATTGTTGGAGATTAACGGTCGTTCTGCTCAGGACTATGGTCGTCTAAATGCGAAATTTGAAATTTACTGCTCTTTGTAAATGCCTTCGTGATTTTCACACGTAATTTGCGTTACACAATGCGGGACTCAATCTGGGTATATAAAGATACCTAGTAGAAAACCAGGCTAATAAAAGTATTCGAATTTTGACATTATAAATTATAGTTGTAGTGCGCAGATTTAGCATTTAAATTTAAATTTGGTACACAAGCATGTCCTGACGTATAATGACAATTATGAATAAAAATGTCTTATGTCTTTGTCTTATGTCTTATAGCATATACCGAATGTGTTACAAAAATGCAATTTTTAGATTTTATTTTTAATCCAACTTTTTGGAACAGTGACATTGAATTTCAAAAAAATTTTTATTACAAAATTTCAATTGACATTTTTTATGGTGATTATAGGTAGTAAATGCTAAGACCAAGAAATAAGCAATCCTGGACGAGTAAGTTAAAAGTCCGAGCCTATTATATTTATATACGAGGCCAGGATTGCTAATTCATGGTCGAAGAAAGTATAGTGCTTTTCTCAAAAATAAAGCGAGACATTTTCATGTTTTTCATATCAAATATAATAAACTTACTAGGAAATATTAAAAGTTACTTACTTGCTCATATTTGGGCGATTAGTCATGTTTATTGTTATTGATTTTTTCAGTAAAGCATTCGTGGAGTACAATCTATATCAGAGCCCGTTTCTGAACTCATTTTGTAATTTATTTGCACAAAATACTTTCAACTAAAATTTATAGCAACATGAATTCCCGCTTTTACGCAACTTTTTTTTATTATTGCCAGCTGGGCCAAGGTGTTTACCGCCATACAGCCTTCTTCATGAACAACGCCATCTAAAGGAACAATAAGAACTAAGAAAAAAAAAACAACGAGAAAAACGCTCATTGAGGTTAAATTTTAAGTATTCAATAGTTTTATACGTATAAAATCAATATAAATTGTATATTTTGTTATTATTTTTGCAATTATAAAATATAGCAAACATTTCTTAACATTATAAATCTACACACTATAAACATGAAATTGTGATTCATTTTATTTTGTTTTGTAAATTGGCTGTTTAAAACCTTATGATCGCCAAACTCCTTAGTCTCTTATAAACATAGACACGGATAATTTGAAAAAGAAAACATATAAAATGTACTCTATGAACATATGGTATGTAATGGATTTTCATACAAATTTCCTGGACAGTTATTCAGATTTCCTGGACACTTTTAATAGCTCGCCAGGATGAAGTATTTTCTGGTAGGTCTTTACAGTATGTAATGGTAATATTACAATGTATTTTTGAGAAAATAATATTTACCTTAAATTGTGTTCAACTTTTGAAATATGTAAATGCTCAGGGGAAAACATTATTAAATTAAGGGGATTTTTACAAAGTGTTAGGGGAAAACCAAAATCAGAGGATGGCAGCACTTTTTCGCGGATCTTGCTATGGAAAAGTTATTCAGTATGATCAGTAACGTATGTGGGTACATTTAAAGACTGCAGTCTATTTACACAAGTTAGTATAAAATTTCGAATAGTCCTACAGGAATTCGACCATAATGAAACTAGTTATTTTGTTCTCAAAATAATCACATTTACTATTGATTTGTCCATCAACCGTTGTCACAGTGTCCCGCCCCCGCCATACATCAACGTCAACTTGTGATCCTCAACGAAATTGAGACAAATTAGCTGATCAACTATGATCGTTATTCCGTCTACATAAGAGTTATCCACGTGTCCGAGAATTTTTAGAGACGTTGGAAGATTTTTATAATCCTGACCCGGCGTTCGGTGATTGGGTGTCTAATCGACTGATGACTATCCGTACGGTCCGAAATAGAATTACATCGCTCAAAGCCATGAATGATTTCAAGTGTGAGCGAGCACTGGTCCGTAATTTGTGAGCTAGCAAACGATGTGAAAGATAGCTCATGATTCGGACCGCTTTATAAAAGATACCTCATAACCTCTTCATTTAACATAGAATACAATACGTAATATATTTTTTTATCGACTCCACAATCCCACAAACACATTCACAAATATAAATTCTTCCATTTCGAGACGTTCCACGAGACTTTTCAAAATTTTATCTAATATATTAAAAATCATTTTTGACATTTCATTCCGTTCAGCGCTCTCATCGCCTCACCTCCGTCGCGTGAGCTACAAAAGTCATACGAATGAATGAAGACATTTGCTTCACTCATGGATAATTTGCCATTCACCTCATTCATTTGTGATCGACTTTAGCGATGTAATTCTATTTCGGACCGTACGGTAGATTGTGTTTCAGTACAAAAGCAACGGCAGTTCTGTCGGAAGGATGCTAAACTCACAACCTTAAGACCCGGTTTCGAATCCCAACGGTCGAGCATGCACCAATGAGTTTTTTGGATTTGATAACATATTTTTAGGGTTCCGTAACTCAAAATGAAAACGGAACCCTTATAGGATCACTTTGTTGTCCGTCTGTCTGTCCGTCCGTCCGTCTGTCTGTCAAGACCCTTTCTCTCGGGCCCCGTGAGAGATATCAAGTTGAAACTAATACTTTATAGAAGTCTGCAACCTCAAGATGCTGTCAAAAATCAGGCTTTTAACTCAACGTGAAAAATGTACTGCTGTTTACGTAATCAATTTCATACCAGTTGACTCACCATGAAAACTTATAGGGTACTAACTTATGGATATAAAAAAAACCGGACAAGTGCGATTCGGACTCGCCCAGCGTGGGTCCCGTACAAAGTTGCAGGTACATATTGTAATATTATAAATATTTTATGAAATTTAATTTATTAATTTTTTAATGATTTAATTACAAAAATGTATAGTTTTCAGATTTTTCCGTATAGTTGTAGTATAAAACGGTTGGCAATTTCCAAATTTGACAAGTTTTTTTTTTTCATAGTTCTAGGTTAACGAATATAGGTTAACGGTTATAACTGGTAGAGCTAATGCCGGGCTCGACTGTGGAGGTACCAGAAGTTATTCGGGGGAGAGTAAGAGAACAGCTCTCAGGCAAAACCAGGCGGCCCACCATTGCCTGGGACCGATGGATGGCGGTATATCCAATATCCATCCCTAATTGCCCGGCCTTAAAACAGACTGGTGACGGGCAGCGGCGTCACTGGTGCAAGGGCTTCGGCACCGCGCTCACCAACCCGCTTGCCCAGCGTGTGTGAGTATGGGCATTTCTTCCAGGAGGACCGCCAAGACTGGCGATATCCTGGAAAGGCCTATGTCCAGCAGTGGACTAAACAGGCTGATGGATGGATGGAGGTTAACGAAAAATACCCTATACATTTTGAAACATCTGATGAAAAATCTGAAAACTATACATTTGTAATTAAATCATAAAAATATAGTCTATAACGGAACCCTTGGTGCGCGAGTCTGACTCGCAATTTCGTTCAATTGTTTTTTATGTTAAAATTTACGTGTTATAAACTTATAACGTACTACATCGGGTCTGTGCTCAAAAGTGTCCGAAACAAAAGAGAGTCAAAACCATTGACAATTAAAGAAGGGTGTCAATCACACGTCAATCAAAATTAAGCCGTGCAGCAATGACATACGATTCAAATTGAAATGTTTTGTTTCTTAATATTTTGACACTTCACTAAGGACACTTTTTTGGTAAATTTTAGACTAGACCCGAGGTCCATGGTTTGGTATGTGAATGGTTATAAAATATGATTATTGTTGTTTTCTGTTTTACCGTGGTGCAGGAAAGGCGCTTGAATAAGTCAAATTCTGCTTGATATTAGCAAAATATGGCGCCTAAAACAGCTGCCATAGACAGAAAAAAAAACATTTTTCTACGTAGACTGTTATAAATACCTCTATATCTGTGTTGACTCGACAGTTTGAAATAAAGCAATCGTGTCACACATCCGCACAAAGCTGCCTCAGATTATGATGATCGAACTTCCCCGGGGTCTGTGACGACTTGTGACGTCATTAATCTTGTAGGACAGGGCGGGGGGGAGTGTGGATGTGACACCGAGTGTCGCAGAGCGGGACGAGGTAGCTGCCATTGTACAATGGAAGATGAAGCTATTAAAAACTGAGAAATTTGTAGTAAACGCACTTGGTTCTTTGGACGGATATACGGACGTCTCAGGTCCATATCTCAGTTGTACGGATAACGTATAGATATCTGAATTTAGACTCGTATTTTAGAGTTATAAAATTTTTAGACTTCCGCACCTAAAGCTGCGCTTACTAAGCCTCAGCTGTATGTCTGTCCGTCTGTCACAGGGGTCTACACCTTAAATATTCTGCGAAAATTTCAATTTTCTACCTATTATAACGACTGAAGCTGTATGTAGACCCTTCTGGCAGACAGACAATGAAGGCTTAGTAATCGGGTCCCGGTTGGCACCCCTAGGGAACGGAACCCAAAAAAATACTGTCTGCATAAACAAAAATTATAAAAATCATCAGTTAATAACTTGTAAATGGGAAGGTATGACTTCTCGAGCTATAATGACGAGGTAATTTTCAATCATTGTCATCAGCGGGAGATGATGACAAGGAAAACGAGGCTTGAATATTTTTCCTGTATTAATAACAACACAAGGAGATGTCAGAGTTAATTACGGGTATAAAATGTGAAATGCAAGTGTCAGTCCCCACTGGTACACCCACGTCTCACCAACGATTGTTATTAAAAACGTCCCAAAATAGGTGTTGAATCCTAACGCTATTTTTCAGGTAGAAATATGGACCTACTCGCCTTAGGTTATCCAGAAAAATCTGTCCTGCTCTAACGCTGTCATTTTACACTTTTCTATCCTGCTCAGCGGAAGCGGGCCGCTCAGAAAACTCACGGTTTCGATGTGTTTTTATTTATTATTTTGGGATTAGAGGGATAGGTTTTAAATATGACGGCCGTTTTATATCACATTTTTCACAACGTTTATTCTGGTTTAACTTTTTTTGTATAAAACTTAATATAGCTCAAATTAAAATATATATAGATCATAGACCCATCTTTGCGATTTAATTGGATCGAGCAAAATGTAAGTAATCCTGTATCGAACGGCTGAAATATTAAGATCAAAGTGTGAAATATGACATATATTTTTTACAAAATTAAATCGTCGCTATTTATTGGTTGAAAATTAATTTGAAAAGAGACAAAATGGGATAACCGTCTTGAGATTTTAAAACAGTAGAACACCAATAACAAAAAAGATAGGGTTTTGAAAAAAAAAATCATGGTATAAAGGCCTTTTCCAAGTCGAAAGTGACAAAACGTGACAGAAAAATTCGGTGCATAGAAAAAAATTGCAAAGTGAAGGCTGTTTTTTCAGTTCAAAACAGTAGTCCTTCCAAAATAATAAAGTAAAAATAACAATAATGACTGTTGTAAACATATAAACCTATTATCTAAAACAAAGAATTGCGTTTTTTTAAACGTTCCTGTTTAAATTATATAACATTTTATTAACTAAAAACAGCATTTTCTTGACCCACCGCACTACTTCGATACGAATTTTTTTAGATTATGTTTATCTCTTTCGGTGTTTGAAGGACAAATACGAATTGGTTCACCATGAACACCTATAGGGCACTTCCAGTCGACTTAGAAACAAGACATTCCGTGCAGAAGTGGGCCTTATAGCAAGCACAATCCGAAAACAAAACTAAAAAACACCTATATTTAATTACTAGCTTTTGCCCGCGACTTCGTCCGCGTGGAGTTCGGTTCACCCCCAACCCGTAGAATTACAGTCGTGACGATCGTCACGCCTAGGCCGAATTGTAAATAAAAAATTATTATTGTTAGTTAATATGTTATAAACCTAGTGATATGGGTATTTTTCGAAAGCTATTATGATGAGCAATAAAATAAAAAATAAAAAATAAATATTATATTAATATAAAAAAAAGTTGTGGATTGTTATTTTAGGCCCAAATCTTCTTTTTTTTTTAAATATATGTATAGAGTTATATATATATATATATATTTTATTATTCTTTATATTTTTTACAATATTATAAAATTTGAATAGACATATATATATAGTATACATACATATATTCATATATATAACTAAGATTTTTTCAAGGAGAAAGCCCCCCCCCCCAACTTACCCCAAGGAAAAAAAAAATGTTTTCTTGTAGGAAATTTTATCTTGTTTTAGAAAAACAAAATTGCATTAGAATTGGACAACTAGTTCCGGAGATATAGCAAAAAACAAAATTGGCGGGAAAATTTGCAAACTTGCAAAAATGCACGTTAATCGGACAGGTTAAAGCGCGAATTTTCAAAAATACTTTCTTAGCGGATGCCTACGTCATTACAACTATCTGTATGACAATTTCAGCGAAATCCGTTCAGTAGTTTCGGCTGTGCGTTGATATATGATCAGGTTTGCCTTTTATATATTCAGAAGATCATTCCAGGAGTATTTTACCAACTCAATTAGACACTTTAGATACATAGAGTTTAAAGTATCCTAAGTTGCGTAAGTTTGTCGATAATAATAGCACGTGGAATAAGTTTGTGTTTTCAACGGTATGTCCGGAATCTTAGAGGGACTCGTCCTATTCGCACTTGACCAGTTTCTTAGAGCAACTATGTTTAAGTCAATCCATGTACTAAAATCGAAGCAATGTTTCCTCAAGTGACGCTTTACAAAATTACAAAATGGCCGCGATAAGTGATTGACTATCGTAAGTTGACAACTAATCTGAGAAAATTACAATGTGAAATAAACATCTTATCTTGTAGTAAATAAGATTTTATATATATATAAGGTGACTATTGTAAGGTGTAAATAGAGAGCGACCATTAAATGAGACCACATATTCTACCGACCCTACTGAACCACTTTTCCCGAGAAACATACCCGCGCTAACCTGGAAAATATTTGAGTTTTAAACAAAAATGCGTGAATTTTAACGCACCGACATACGGGCGTTTCTTGAAACAGCGTCTTCCGTAAGACAGCTGTGCAAATGCAACGTTCTAAAATAGACCTTCTTCGTATGAGATAAAGTCTTTAAGTTACAGTTGAATAACTTGTTCTCTGAAGATTTGCGCGGGTATTTTTCTTTAGAGTTCAGTATGGTCAGTAGAGTGTGGTTTTATTTAGCCAAATTCATATGGAGAATCAGTAGTGGTCAGCAGGACCAAGATTCAATTACCCTCTCTGTAAAATACGCTAAATAAAATTTAGATTTCCTATACTAATACACCAATTTAGTTGAGGCTGTTCTTAAACAAGTATAGAGGCACAAAACAATATTTTTCGTGTTTCGCCAACAGGGTCATTGAACTTTGGTTCTTATCACTTATCGAGTCTCCAGTATGAATTTGGCTGTATAAACGAAACTCACCTTATTATGTTCTGTTTTTATGTACGTCCGTCTGTCTGTATGTCTCATTTTAAGACGACGTAGGTAGTAAAAACGGAGTTTTTGAACAAGTAGTACTCCCAAACTACAAAAGATATGGTTCAGAAATAAATAAATGTAACAGCCCAAAACGCGATACAGAAAAATTGGCTCGATCTAAAAAAAATGCAAAGTGAAGGCTATTTTTTCATTTAAAACAAGCAGTCTATCGAAACTAATAAAGTAAAAATAACAATGATTACTGTTTTAAACATAAAAACCCATTACCTAAAAGATAGCACAGCGATTTTTTTTAAAACGCACTTGTGTGAACCTATATTAAAGTTTATTAATTGAAAAACAGCATTATCCACTTTCTTCTTGATTTACCGGTCTGCTCAGACGCGTGCTTTTTCAGGCTTATCTCTTTCGTTGTGCGATCGACCTACTACGCCTTAACTTGTGAACCATTCATCGGATTTGCATGCGGTTTTCTTTATTAACATCCCAATGACCCTAGCCAACGTATATGTTATAAGAAAGTGTTGATAAAATAACCGCATAGCCGAAAACTGTCTATAATAGTTTTTATGTAACGCGAAAATAAAAGATACATTGGTTGAAAGAGACTCTACGCGAGCGAAGTTAAGTGGGTTATAAAATAATAGCTCGCAGCTAAATTAAAGGCAAAACCACAGGTTTCTACGAACAATTGAGTCAAAGTGCAATTAAACCCTACCAATAAATCAATCATATGCAAAGACAGGGTTTGATAGATTTTCATTAACTTGATAAACGACGCAGTGACTCATGATTTTCAGAAAAAACAGGATATTATCAAAATTATCGTGGATTTTCCAGCGATTCACAAATAGTAGTAGTGTACATAAACATACGAG
The DNA here is from genome assembly GCA_910592155.1 of Ypsolopha scabrella. Lineage (NCBI taxonomy): Eukaryota > Metazoa > Arthropoda > Insecta > Lepidoptera > Ypsolophidae > Ypsolopha > Ypsolopha scabrella. The sequence continues at coordinate 2,458,913 of OU342987.1, read as the reverse complement.
AAAACTCGATATTTACTGACTAGCGCTTTGCCTGCGGTTCTGCCTGTAATTAGCTCACGGATCACTCATGTTCGTTTCTAGGGTTCCGTACCCGAAGAGTGACAAAAGGGACCCTATTGCTAAGCCTCCGCTGTCCGTTACAAGGGTCACAGAATGCGTATTACTATATAGCCAAACGGAAGAAAAATTGAATGCCAAGGGGGGTCTAAATACATTTTTAGAGTTCCGTAACCGAAGAGCAACACGCAGTCCTATTAATGTCGCTCAGCTGTCTGTCCGTCTGTAGCTTACAAGACTAGACGGAATGAGTTACAGATCTGAAATTTGGATATGTTATGTGAAAGGTTGACCCGAAACCGAATATTTAATTAATTGAAATAAAGTGATTTCCCATACATGAAAAAGGAGCAGATTTTTATTTCTTACTGCATGTCTTTGTCTACAGAACTCATTAAGGCGCGTGTTCCCAGCGTCATCCCAAAATCACTCCCATTGATGAAGTTATTTATCTTAAACGGCTTAATTAAAAATATATGTCATTCTTTAAAGTATAAGAAACAATCCCATTGCAGGAAATTATACTCGCCTATAAGAAACACCTTGAAAATATTTCCCAAAGTCAAGGTGTTTTTAGAATAAAATTGTCTATTTCTTGGAAACCGCTAATGTTATTTGTATGGTTCTTACACTAAAATACAGAAAAGTATAGCTTATAAAACTCATTGCAGTAAATTTAAAAATGTTGATTTACAGCAGAGTTAATAAATAAAAACTAGATATTTTGAGAGCGCGTGGCGTCAACGTTGCCGTAAACGGCAAGTTTCGGAGCAGTCGATTATAAAATCAAATGCAAGGTTTTAACGTTCATTTCGACTTTATTTAAAATATCTCAAAGTCATTGGAGGCTACAGGGGCCTTAACTTAAAGTACAAATATATATATTTTTTTATCTCCAAAAATAAAGTAGTGAGGGGCCATAAAGTTGTTAATTTTAGACCACTTTTGTTACGGGTTTACGTTACGGTCTCACAAACTAAACTAGTAGATATTTTCTGTATATATGTGTCATGTCCTATTTAAACAACAATTACTGAAACTGCGGATTTTTAATATAGGTGTAAGATTACTTACCCGAATACTTGACCAACTTAACTTTGCAGTTTAGTTTTATACATTTTGTAGATAATGGTAAGTTTGCAATTTGTATTCAAATCATTTAAGTCTATTAACTTATTTAAATATTATGGAACCCTCAGGGCGCGATTCCTACTCGCACTTGACCGGTTTTTTACTTTTCGTAGAGTCACAACCTAGTCAGTATTTAAATAAATTTTCAAAATACAATTGCAACCAACACAAACGTAAGGCGTGGCACACATCAACTGCAGCGACATGCGACACGACAAAAAACTCGGCAAAAGCGATTTTTCACTATCACTCGCGGTCTTCCTCCAACCCCCTCTCCTTTGGAAAGCTTCTAAATTCATCTTCATATGGACTTAGAGAGTGTTTGTTTGTGTGTCATAGTTATAATCTAATAACAATAAAATATGAAAAAGCGGGTTGTGTCATACATACAGCCGTAAATTATTTAAGTGGATACTACTTATGGCGCCTCTTTAAGGAAGGAATCAATGGCGGCTATAGTTATCATAATTATTATGTTATCATGAATGATATACTCGTTGCTTAATCTCGATAATTTTTGTATGATTTAATTACATGTGTATAGTTTTAAGATTTTTACGTATATTTATTTAGACGTTATTACTTGCCAAATTTCATAGTTCTAGGTCAACGGGAAATGCCCTATAAATTTTGATTCCCTTGAGAGTTTTGAAATGTATGTTTTTTGCTGCATAAACGGTAGTATCTTTTTTTACGTTAACTTAGAAGTTTGATTTTTTTAACAGCTTCAAGAGACTGTATACTTCAGTATATGGTTTTAATTTCAGCTCGATACCTTCACGCGTTCCTGAGATAAAGGATCTTGATAGACAGACGGACAACAAAGTGATCCTATAAGGGTTCTGTTTCTTTTCCTTTTGAAGTACGGAACCCTAAAAAGTAAACTGATAAAAACAGGCCAAGTGCGTGTTGGGCCACGCGCAATGTAGGGTTCCGTAGTTGCCCGGTACATTTTATAAGTTGGTCTACTAATACAGACCGCGCCAAACGTCTAGTCCCATACATTAGACGGGACCAAAAGTTTGGCGCGACCTATACTCGTAAACCTATAAAGCCTACTTAGCTCTGATAGTTTTCCTTTTAAATTCATTATATATACTACTTCTGTGAATTTTTCACATTTCTATAAACAACCGTTTAGCCGGCAGGGGGGGACGCTCCACTCTATTAAAATGTTTCACTTTAAAGCTTAATATTTCACCGACGGATCCCTAAATAGAAAAATGGTTATCAAACACCCACAATGTTTTTGAACGACCTATCCAACTATAGCCCACACTAAGGGATAGACGAAAAAAAAAACATCCCCAGTTTAGGTGTATGAGAGGTACCCTTCAAATTTTTTTTTCCAATCTTTTATATTACCATTTTGTCGGCGTAATTAATATTAATATTCATGCCAAATTACAGCTTTCTAGTACGAATACTCTCTGAGCTAAGCCGCGGACAGACGGACAGACGGACATGGCGAAACTATAAGGGTTCCTTGTCGGACTACGGAACCCTAAAAAAGACATGATCTTGCTAAGTTTCTTGCCCTTCTTCTTATCAAGACTAATCGAATGGGCGGATTGAGGCGTTATGTCTATTTATCTATCAACTTATTTATACATTACATTATGTACAGTGGAGCCCACGTCAAGCTAAACACTTTCAGTATAAGCTGACCTCTCATTATATAGGCTTCCCGTACAATGAGAGGTCAGCTTATACTCAATGTGTATAGCTTGATGCGGGCTCCACTGTACATATAATATTCTTATTCCTATATTTTTTATTTTATTTAGATGTGCTCTAAACCTACCGAATTAAGATGACTTTGTTGTAATTTTTTGAGTGCGCATTATACAAATTCATTTTCTGTATGTATTTTTTCTGAATGATATTAAAATCCAGCTTAGAAAAAATATATTATTTATTATGTGTTATGGCGGTATATCCATCCCCTATTGCCAGGCCTTATATCAAATAGACTGGTGACGGGCAGCGGCGTCACTGCTGCAAGGGTTTTGGCACCGCGCTCACCAACCCGCCTGCCCAGCGTGTGTGAGTATGGGCATTTCTTCCAGGAGAACCGCCAAGAGTGGCGAAATCCTGGAAAGGCCTATGTCCAGCAGTGGACGAAACAGGCTGATGGATGGATGGATGGACATTATTTAAATGTCACACTGTTTATCAAGTATAACTAATATCTACATTTTACATCTAAAAAATCACCAAACGGGAGATATTTCGCAAACAAAACCGCGAACAAAGCGCAGTCTTTCCACATATTAATGATGGAGAGACGTGGTCTTGAAAGAACAGGGATTGTCTTTTAAATTAATTGTCTTTTGTCGTAGAGACGGAGCGGTGTGCACGCGGGCTTAAGTTGTCTGTGTGCTCTGACGAAGGGCGGGGGGGGGGGGAGCGTCATAAAGTGCGCTAACGTTGTCCGAAAGAGATTGGTATGATTACACATTACTAATCCTCCGCTGTCTGTATGTGTCTCCGTCCGTCTATCCGTCTACAGCTTCAAACGTAATTAGCCAGTTGTAATTTTTACAAAATACGTATTACTATGGCCTCCAACACGCCATATAATAAAAAAATATTAACAAATTGATAGTCAGGGCGGGACCCCATACGAAAAACCAAAAAAAAAAAATATTTTTCAAGGTTACTTTAGGGTTCCTTACCCGTTTTATGTGGTGGTATGGAACCCTTACCGGGTGTAATTATACTGCTACCATTAAATGAAACCACATATTCTACTGACCCAACTGAACCACTCTTCCCAAGAATCATACCCGCGGACACCCTTTCAAACAAAAATGCGTGAACCCTAACGCACCGACATACGGACGAGTTTAGAGAGAGCGTCATCCGTCAAACAGCTGTTTCGGTACAGCGTTCTAAAATAGACCTTCCTCCTACGAGATAAAGTCTTTGAGTAACAGTTGAATATCTTTTTCTCTGAATATTTGCGCGGGTTTTTGTTCTTATAGTTGTTCAGTATGAGCAGTAGTATGTAGTTTATTTACACTCTGTATACCTATCGCTTGGGAAAGTAGCGCCCACCTGCTAACCTGGTACGTGGATTCAATCGCTGCGGTGCACAATATTATGTATTTGGCGCGTGCTTCGGAGCTGCTGGTTCATTTGTGTCCAAGGTACGGCGATAGGGCTCACCAGAGAGCAAGTACCAGGGGCTCATCATCACGTTTGGTGTATATGAAAATGTTTTTCCAGTGGAAACCACGAAATTAAAATACTTTTCATTGAGGAATCAATTCAATTATTACCTTAATGCCTGTAATTCTTTCGTAGCGTTCGCTTTAATTCTATCACATATATTTTTTTAACAAATCAACACAAAGAGCTTCCAAATTTTAGTAGCTTTGGTGTGCAGCGTAAATTACTTTACACACACGTAAATATTACTACATAGAGACCAACATAAAGGTCAAAACATTGAAACTATAAATCCTTAGACAAAAACGTAAACAAAAACAACAAATTAGCAACAAAAACCTTTTGTAGCGCGGCCGAATACCTGACCAATCACCGCTTATGTCGCAAAAAACTCTGTAATCACGCCGCGCCCTCTCATGGCGTTTTTTTCAACAAGCACTGAGCTTTCAGCTGAAATTCGTGTCCTAAAAAACGGTTGCGCAATCCCGTTAACAGATGGCGCCACTTGTTCCTTAATGAAGGGCGTTTTTGCTGCAGGTTTTTAGACAGGGTTTTCCTTGTTATGTTTCTTGGGAAGCTAGAAAAATTGGACGCGTTCAAGATTTTTAAGGATTATAATTCCTTTTTTGTTTGGTTTTCCTGGAAGGTCATACGATGGCTGGTAAAAGTGATGTTTTGTTGGTTTAGAAGATTTGCGAATGAGGATAGTTCGTCGTGTCTTTACACATTGCTTTACTTTAGAAAAAATTTATACCGCGCTCTTCTTGCATAATAATTTTAATGATGCTGATTTTGATAAAGAATTCATATCTGGGACTTATGCTGAATCAACTACTTATCTAATCAATGTAAAATTTAAACACGTGTTTTTTCAAACCTTTGTCTTTCCGTTGTCAGGTGGGTTACCAATTGGACACATAACTCGCCAGATAGATTTTATTTTTGAAAATTATGCCTTTTCAGTTATTATTTCGTTTCATGTCTAAGCGGCTTGAGTTTTATGTCTGAGTCTGAACTCCTACATCAAATACTTTTTCGTAAATCCAGAAAAAAACATTATAAATCACTGATTGTGCGTGCTGCCAGCGCGCGAAGCGAGCATTCTAATGTAGACTTGTCTGACAACATACTGAAGTTCAAAATCGCTCAGTAAGATTATCGTGCACAAGGGGTCAGAGATAGACGTACATATAAGCCGGAACTATTAGGTGACTTTCGTTTATATAGCCAAATTCATATTGGAGACTCGATTAGTGTCAGCATCAACAACGTTCAGTGACCGTTTCTATGAAATAAGCAAAATAAAATTAAGACTTTCTACACTAATTGAGTCGAAGTTGTTTTTACAAAAGTATAGAGGCACAAAAAAAATATTTTCGTATTTCGCATATAGTGTCATTGAACCTTGGTCCTGCCTACTTACCAAGTCCCCAGTATAATTTTGGCTACATAAACGAAAGTCACTTCATATGTAAACAACCGCCTGAATCTTTTTGGGGGTACCGGATCTGATATAAGTCTTACAAGATCTTACCATAATGTGTGAAAATCGCGGAGCTTATAAGTTTACTGATGATTCAAAAGGTAGGCGCCGCTTGAATAACAGCTTGCTATAACCCTGGTACAGATCACTTACTAAGTCTCCAGCATGAATTTTGCTACATAAATGATCCATCCATCCATCAGCCTGTTTCGTCCACTGCTGGACAAAGGCCTTTCTAGGATTTCGCCACTCTTGGCGGTCCTCCTGGAAGAAATGCCCATACTCACACACGCTGGGTAGGTGGGTTGGTGAGCGCGGTGCCGAAACCCTCGCACCAGTGACGCCGCTGCCCGTCACCAGTCTGATTTATATAAGGCTCGGCAATTGGGGATGGATATACCGCCATCTATCGGTCCCAGGCGATGGTGGGCCGCCTGGTTTTGCCGGAGAGCCGTTCTCTTACTCTCCTCCGAATAATTTCGGGAGGATTTGCGAGTAAATATAAATCATAAATCAAATAATCGTATATCATTTCATAATTATAAAATAAAAACACAACTTATCTGAGGGCACAACTGCTTATAACCCTGATAAATTAAAAAATTTATTCTTTGCCTTTATAATTTAGCCGCTGAACTGTTTAACCCTTTACTGCGCATGTCCTTCCCCACATACCTATAAGTGTGAGGGGTGAAAAAAACGCAAATTTTATACCGGGTAAATTTTAAACGTATACTTTTTTTTCCCCCGTATTTTTACTCCGCCGCTATGTATGTGTGCGTAGCTGTTTTAATTACGTATTGACTTAATTTCCCTCCGAGTGTCCGACTGGGGCTTGTTTTCAACGAAAATTCAGATGAAAAAGACCTGTTTTTCTCAGTTCTAGTGAGTCACTCTGTTTGTTTTCGCGTTCTAAGCTTGCAGGTTATGTTTTCGTTCCCACTTTAGGTTTAATTAGGTTTTGTGTGAAAACAGTGATTAGTTGAAAATGTGTTTGTGTTAAGAGCCGTGCTCTTGGTGTGGATTTTCTTTGCTTTCCAATTGACTTGGGAAGGAAATTTATAATGTGATTCAGGTATGTTGATTGCATTCTTCAAGGCGATTTATTTACAGCATAATTAAAACCCATCTTGAATTATTAAATTTTTGAAATATTGTTTTTATATTTTGTGTAGTTTTTATTGGAAATGGTTTGATTCAACTATTTGAGCTTTTGTTTTAAAAGTTATGTAAATACTTATAACCACTTGTTGCGTGCTGTTATATGTAGTGTAGGCACTGTCACGCGGCCACTGCTCAAGTTACCAATTTGGTAAAGTTTTTTCAATCTCTGCCTCGTTTTCAGCTTGGGCGTTAGTTGATGAGCACCCCTTATAGCCTATATGTTGAACAGGGTTACTATAATGATAATAAAAAAAACTTCATCCAAATCCGTTGAGTGATTCTCGAGTAAATATTAAAAATAAAAATCAAATCAAAATCAAAATATTTATTTTGTAGAATAGATTTACATAAAGTATACTTTTTACAAGTCAAAGTTAATGTGTACAAAAATAGAATATCAAGAAAAAAACAATTATAATAATACGGGAAATACATACAAAAATATTTAGGTTCGGCTACTAAAATGTAATAAAATTATACACCTGCATAAAATAAAAATATTATAAATAATGCAATGAACAAATGTGTTGAAAAGTGAACTAAATAAATAGTAAATAAAAATAATGTCTAACCATCCGCCCATTCGATTAGTCTTGCTAAGAAGAAGGGCAAGAAACTTAGCAGGACATGTATTTTTTCAAATTTCCTTTTTTTTTTCAAAAATGTTTGTCATTTAATATTAAATCTATACGTTTGGATGCATTCTATCTTGGGCACTGTTCCAGCCTACATTTAAAATGAAACACATGTGTAATATATTTATAATAAATACATTAATTAGTAATAAATTTATGCAATTAATGTATGTAAATATTTAATACTACTTAAATAATTATGCTTATATATTTTGTAAAAACTAACATTAGATTATTAAGTCATTACATTGTACATAACTAACAGAATTTATTTTACAAAGTTATTTATGCAGTTGGTGTATCTAGAGCACTGGACTGAAATTGCAAAATATTTTGGTTTTTCTTGATTTATACACTAAAAACTAGTTGTATTCCAAATTTAAAGCTTCTATGTCTGCTAGAAGTGCCTTAGAGTTTTGATGATCGGTCAGTCAGTGAGTGAGTGAGTGAGTGAGTGAGTGAGTGACAAAATTGAGAAACTTTGACTAGTTATAATAGTTCAAATTGAATGAAATTTGAAATATACCGTGTTTATACAATGCCTGCTTGATTACTGAAAATTCAGGCTTCTAGTTTTATCCACAACGAAGTAATAGGGGGTCAAAAATGGCTTGAGCTGTTTCGAGAAAAGGATGGTACGGCCGTGCCGCTTTTTAGCTCGACTTGGCAGGCAGATAGTTTTCACAAAATACAATAAGTAGGGCAGTGTTAGTCTATGCTGAAGTAGTAAACTTTAAACTTTCGCGATTTTCACACATTATTAACTTTGTATTGGGGTCTTACTCGCGATAACTAACAACATACCTTAATAGATATATGTGCTTGACGTTATTACAGCATACAGAGGCGTCGAAACGTCAAGCACATATCTATTAAGGTATCTTGTTAGTTATCGCGAGTAAGACCCCAATACCAAGTTAATAATGTGCTGAATTAGACTTAATTCTACAAGCGAAATTCATTAAAATTCTTGAAGTTAACAAACTACTTTTACTAACTCAATTCTATAGACTAGCTCAGCTAGGGCACCTAGCTTAAACAAGTTTCAGTCAGTTCCCAAAAGATGGCGTCAAGCTCCTGAAAATCCTGGAAAACTTATTTGTGTTAATATTTGTCTATGGATTTTATTAAGGCAGATGCCCACGGTCTCGTTTCCAAACGCACAACCATAGATTTAGTATACAACGTGAAATTCAAGTCATTTTGTCAACAAAAACTAGTGACATTACTCGTCCATATGAACAACTTTTACAATGGAGCCAACCTTAAAATCGTGAAAAAGAAATCAGCTGTTTCATACATTTGGGTCGAGTAGGTATTTAACTTTACTATGGAACAGCTGGTATTTTTTTCACAATTTCAGGGTTGGGTCCATAGTAAAGTTGTTTATATGGACGAGCACTATCACCAGTTTACGTTAGCAAAATGACTTAAATTTCACGTTGTTTACTACCTATATCTATGCGCACAACTAATAATTGTTTGTTTGTAGATGTTAAAATGCGATTTATGACATTAAGCGACAATACTTTATTGTCAATTAGGCTCTTCTAATAAAGTTATATTATTTTATGCATTAAGTTGTATACGATCGTGCACAACAACTATAAACACGCCTTAAAGCGGGTGCACCAAGTGTGGACTGTGACTTGCAGTTAAGAGTCCACACTTGGGAATAATTTTGACACTGACTGATTAAGTGAAAATAATGTATTTTTCGTTTTAATACTTTTTATTCAAAAATAATAAAAACCATTATTATGTTGTGCGTTTTGAAACGAGACCCAACGCAACGCTTCAAAGAAAAAAGAAAGATTTTCCTTTCGATTAAAATCAATATTGAAACGATTTGCAACTGAAATAAATTCGTAAAAATATATTATTTTAGTTTTCCTATTAGGAAGCACTTGACTGACACCGTGGACAAGACAGGATGAAGCGCGGTCACTCAAATTGTTCGTGAAAGGATATGAGCTTTATCACCATATTTCTTACGCAGCTACTCGCTTTTAGTGCAGATTCACTTTACTGAATACGAATAAGATACTAACATTTAGTGTCAAACAAAACAGAAAACAAAAGGAAAAGTGCTCATAGGTATTCAGAAACAATACTTATCAGAGACAAAAATACATTAACACGCACGTATATGTTGACAAAAGGAGATAGCTCAGCTTAGTTACGTGCTGGCTACCCCGTAAGAGGTCCTCAGCGCTGATTTTCAGCACCCCGGCTCTTACCGTGTAGAACAAAGCATGACTGAAGAAAAATCAGGTACGGTAACACAAAAAGGTAATGGTACAACAATAAAAATAGCACGCAGTTCGTCTAAAAAATATTCATATGTTTGTGTGTGTGTTTGTGGTGAGAAAAAATTGTCGCTTGTAGTAGAGGTCTGTAAGGTTATTTAAAATTCAGCGTCTGTTTTTGTCTGTGTGATAAAATTACTTGAAATTTTGCTCTAAAAGAAGAGATTTTACCAATGTTGAACAAATAATGTTCCATATTTTTGAAGCAGAGTATCTAAAAATTCTTCGTTTTTTGATGAAGAGTAAATTTTTCGTGTTTTCTGTGTGTGTAAGTATAAATACTACGTACATAACATAGTCCATGGTGCACGCCTGGCAAAGACATAGCGATTGAGCTACCGTACTACATCTCCTCGCGGACTGTCGGTCTATCTCGTGATACATGAATGGACTCCACGAGAGCCTACAGTGCATAAATCTTGGCCCCCCATTATTATTTGTTTAAAATGTAAAGGCTAAGGTCAATATTGTTCTGGCTGCCCCCGCCCCTCGCCCCGCGCCGCTCACCTGTCAATAAGGTAGTTTTGATGGGTTTACGACGCAGGCCCTGCGGTCCAGGTTGGTACGTAGAGTTGGTGAGGTCTAGATAGGGTGAAGGTTCGTTTTCTGCTTTTATAAACCAATGGGCTTTTATGTATACTGTCAGATGAACACGTTTTAGGGTTCATTACCTTAAAAAAAATGGAACTGTCATGTGCGTTCGTCTGTCAGTCGAAGAAGCTTTTCTCAAAAAATGTGGTTCTGTCTGCATAAAGGAACTGTTATGATACAATTTTCCCAGCTGACTATATAAAATAAAACTGATGACCTGTTCGGTCATCAGGTTACATTGCTGTTTCTCACACTTGTATCTGGGCTTTGTCGACAGACCGGTTTTGATCTTCCTAGCGGACACTTGTGTTTTATTTTTGTAATTGAGTTTCGGGAATAAACTTTCTTTTGGGGTAGTAAATCGTTTTTTTTTAAAAAGCTACCTGTGACCCACCCCGTAATAGTGGTGTCAGAAGTGGGATCGCTGGATAAAAACTTTCTGTAAATCAAAACGTGCCAGCATCCCACATTTCGTGTTTGCAAGTGCCAAAATACTTATAAAATCGTGTCTCCGGGGTCAAAACAACCTCGTAAAACTCTACATGTGTGCGTGTGTATCTAAAGTGTGTAACTAAAGTGTGAAAAACTACCGCTGAATCTTTGAACTCTCCACTGAATCTTCTCTCGAGTCCTCCTGAGTCATCGCCGAATCACTCCAAAATCGTCTCTGCATCTCCCCTCAACTTCGAGGTTACTGCTGCGGTCTGTGTAGGCAGGCCACTCGTCAAGAATCTTACTATTGCTGATTGCCTATCACAAACTTCATCGGGTCAACTCTCCTCGCCTTTACCCTTTTCACTGGTGTGGCAAATCGCTGCTGCAACCAAACCGTCGAAGCTGCTCGACTTCTACGTGCAAGCAAACGTTTGCTTTCTAAGCCGTCGCATCCCAGTTGCTGATGAAGGTTCTCCTGACTCCCTTTTTCGCGGCCTTGTGAGTAAAACATTCTATTTGTAAAGGTTAGAGACAACCCTTCTATTTCCAAGATGACATCTCCAATTCCTACTACTAGTGACAAACAAAAGCTAACACTAACCCTTCCGACCTTGACTACTGAAGCTTTCCCTATACAAGTTTTGTGCAATTTTATAAATTCTTACAAAGGAAAAAGGGAAACGCTGCCAGCATTTTTGACAAATTGTCAAAATGCCCTAAATCTTGCGGCCGAAAATCAAAAGACGCTTTTGTTGAAATTTATAATTTCAAAGTTGGAGGGCAAAGCTCAAATAGCATGCTCTAATAAAGTCTTTGACACTTTCAATGACCTTAAGTCATTCTTGAAACAAAATTTTGGAGAAACCAAGCATTATAATCACCTCCTTTTGGATTTGCAAAATTGTAAACAACAAAGTAATGAATCAGTATCCCAATTTGCTTTGAGAATCGAAACATGTTTAACAAGCCTTCAGACTGAAATTCATAATTCTGAAAGTTTAAAAAAAGAACTGGCTGGTCGTATTGCCATGACGGAAGACTTAGCACTCTTCACTTTCACTCTAGGACTTAATCCCCGCTTAAGCACAATTGTCAGTTGCAGAGAGCCGAAAAATTTGAATGCTGCCGTAAATATAGCATTGCAAGAAGAAAAGATCCAAAACTTGTACTCTCAGAACTTTCAAAATAAAAAATACTTTTCTCAGCCTTCAAATTCTTCAGGCAGCTTATCATCTAAAAAAATGCCTGAACATTCCTCGCCGAAATCAAGCGAACAATATTCGTCAAAACCATCATCAAAAACTCCAATATGTTCGTATTGTAAAAATAAGGGACACCATATCTCACAGTGCCGAAAAAGGCAATATAACAACAGTCATAAAAATAAAAATCAAACTGTTGAACAAAATAAACATGTTGAAATAAATGATGGACTTGGCGAAATTGAAGACTTACCGTGTGAACATTACAATTTACACGAATCAAACACGGATGAGGATTTAAACTAGAGGATCAGGTGTCGCCGTCGTGCCAACGACAACCTGATGCTTTAGGCACTAATATTTTTTCAGGTAAACAACCCGCTACTAAATCGTCACTGTATCGTAAACAGGGTTGTTATTCTGGATCTACTAAATCTTCACTGAATCCTAAATCAGAAGGTCAACCCAAAACTTCTAAATCGTCACTGAATCTTAATTTGGGGGGCTCTTCTAAATCACTGAATCGTTGCTCGGGCCAACCTGAAACTCCTAAATCGTCTCTGTCTCTTATTCCAGGTTGTAGCCCTGAAATTACAAATTCTACTCTGTATCAAGATCAAGGCCATAATGGGCCGAATAACACTGAATCTTTATTTAATGAAATTCTTGACAATTTCAAATACGAGTCGGAAGGTTATATTTTTGACGTCTTACCATCTCGTAGCCCTAAGCTTCCTTATATCGAGGTTGAAACTTCTCACACAGATAAACCCATTCGATTGCTAATTGATACCGGTAGCTCTATCTGCCTTGTAAAAAAATCTTCTTTATCCAAATTACCGGTACTTGAAAATCATATTGTCAAATTTAAAGGCATTAATGACGTAGGCTCTTATTCAGAAACCCTAGGAAAGTTTTTCCTCTACTTGAAATTAAATAACGAAAATAGTTTTCCTTACTATTTTCATGTAGTAGATAACGTAAATTTAGACTACGATGGTATAGTAGGAAATGACTTCTTTGATGCCCATAGAGTATCCATCCAATATTCAAAATCACGGTTAATCATGTTAGATGACCCTAACCGGTATTTTGACATGAAAAATTCTGAGTTAATAAACGTTATCCCTCCAAGAAGTGAAATGTTTATTGAATGTAGTGTTACAAATCCTGAATTAAAAGAAGGGCTGATTCTTAATACTAATCTCAGAAAGTATCCCAATGTTTACTTTTCAAAATGCCTCGTTCGTGTTCAAACTAATAAAAAGGTTACCATTTCGGTACTAAATGCCTCTCACCAAGAAGTCAAGTTAGACGAAATCACGCTGACCCTAGAGCCAGTCTCTTATATCCTAGAAAATATTGACGTCACCAACTCACAAACTGAAGTCTCTTATTTTACGACCTCTGACTCAAACCGCGAAAATAATATTCAAAATCAGCTCAGATGCGGACATCTTAATCAAGAAGAAGAAATCATGTTACGAAATCTTTGCTCTGAGTTCACTGATATCTTTTATCTCGAAGGAGATCATCTTACTACTACTAAAACTATTCAACATGAAATCAAGACTACTTCACAAAATCCCATTCATGCAAAAACGTATCGTTTTCCCGAATTTCATAAAGAAGAAGTGGCCAAACAAATCAAATCCATGTTGGATCAAAAAATAATTCGTCCTTCCATGTCACCTTGGTCTGCCCCAATTTGGGTCGTCCCGAAAAAACAAGATGCATCTGGTAAAAAGAAATGGCGCGTCGTAATTGATTACAGAAAATTAAATGAGATAACTGTAGGTGACGCCTACCCGATTCCTAACATTACGGATATCCTAGATCAGTTAGGTCACAGCAAATATTTCACAACGCTGGATTTAGCGTCCTCTTTTCACCAAATTAATATGTCAGATGAAGATGCTCCAAAAACAGCCTTCAGTGTACCTGGTACTTTAGCAGGACACTATGAATTCACGAGAATGCCCTTCGGGTTAAAAAATGCCCCTTCTACCTTCCAAAGGTTGATGAATATCGTCCTTACAGGACTTCAAGGAATACACTGTTTCACATACATGGATGACGTAGTAATTTTTGGCCATAACCTTGAAGATCATATTTCTAAACTAAAATTGGTATTTATGAAGTTACGCGAACATAACCTTAAGCTACAGCCAGATAAGAGCGAGTTTCTTCGTAAAGAAGTCCAATATCTCGGACACATCATTTCTGAACACGGTGTGAAACCTGATCCTAAAAAAGTGCATTGTGTCACTAAATTCCCGATTCCCAAGTCTCCGAAAGACATAAAATCATTTCTCGGGCTTGTAGGTTATTATCGACGCTTTATCGACCACTTCTCTCATATTTCTAAACCCCTAACAAGTCTTTTAAAAAAGGATGCAAAATTCGAGTGGTCGTCCTCGCAACAGAAAGCTTTCGATACACTTAAAGAGAAAATAACTACCGCACCTATTCTCCAGTATCCAGATTTTTCAAAACCTTTTATTCTTACTACGGATGCATCATCTCACGCAATTTCAGCGATTCTTAGTCAAGGTGAAGTTGGAAGGGACCTTCCTATCGCGTATGCTTCAAGGACACTGAATAAGGCTGAAGGCAATTATTCTGTAACGGAAAAGGAATTCCTCGCAGTTGTCTTCGGTACTAAAGTCTTTAGACCCTATTTATTCGGTTACCATTTCAAAATCATAACGGACCACAAACCATTATTATGGATTCTTACAGGCAGCGGTACTGACCATAGTTCAAAACTAGTGCGTTGGCGCCTTAAGCTCGCTGACTTCGATTATACGCCTGAATATAAAAAGGGCCGAATAAATTGCAACGCAGACGCGTTATCACGTAACCCGATCCTACCGATCGATCAAACTACCAGTCCTTCAAATCTAGAAACGTATGAAAAATACTTACAAGTCAGTCGTCAATCCACTGTTTCTTACGACACTGTTATCAAGGAAAAAAACGAATCGCTGCTCAAGGCTAAGTGTAAATTAATTGTATACCCTACTTCAGTAGATTTAGACGAGTCGATCCCATATTGTTCAGAAATATTACAAATATCAAAAGGTGACCCTGATATTCGACACGTTGAACGTGAACTCCTCAATAGCTATAATACATCCAATGAAAAGCATCTATTTACTCACCTTTTCTTACGAGTACATCACTATGATGAATATACTTACAAGGATATTTTTAACATGCTTCGTAATTATAGAGATATGATAGTCGTTTGGTTTCAAGAAGAAAAGGAGTTTGCAATTTCAGACTTTAAAGACCCTTTCAATAAAGTCTCATATACGAAGCTTTATAACATGCTCGCATTCCTATTTCATGGTACCGGTATAAAAATAAACATTTACCGAAACAATATCCTATACCCTACACCTGAGGAGGTCAAACGCATTCTAAAAGAAAATCATGACTCACCCTCCGCAGGTCACCCCGGAATTACTCGAATGTTTGAAAGAATTAAATCGATGTATTGGTGGAAAAATATGCGTCAAGACATCGAAGACTATGTCAAAAATTGCAAATCTTGCCAAGTCAACAAACCCTTAAGACAAACAAACCGAGCCCCTATGATTATTACCTCCACTGCCACTAGGCCGAATGAAAAACTTTTTCTTGACCTTGTGGGTCCTCTGCCCGAGACCTTGGAACATAATTATAAATTCATTCTCACTCTGCAGGATGATTTAACCAAATACTCACAAGCCTATCCTATGGTCAGTTGCTCGGCTGAAGAAACAGCCAAACGTCTCGTTCACTTTATTTCCCATGTAGGAATTCCCAAAATGATAGTTACCGACTGTGGCACAAATTTCTGTTCTGATCTCTTTATGCAGCTTGAACGTCTTTTCGGGATCAAACATATTTTCGCGTCCCCGCATCATCCCCAAACATGCGGCGCCCTTGAAAGAAGCCACTCTACTCTGAAAGAGTACCTCAGGTCTTATGTTGACGAAAATAATCAAACTTGGGATCTCTATCTAAATACTGCCATGATAGCATATAATTCAAACGTTCATTCTACAACTGGATTCTCTCCTCATGAACTTCTTTTCGGGTACAAGCCCTATATTCCACAAAGCATCGATTCTTTGGAAAATAACTCTTATTCCGATTACATACGAGCTCTCAATCATAGACTATATTATAGTCGCCAAAGGGCTCGTGAAAATATCGAAACCTCTAAAGAAAAGTCAAAAAAATATTATGACTCCCATACTAAACCTATCGCTTACAAAATAAACGATATGGTTTACCTCCGATGCCATCACAAGCAAAATAAAGCCTTGTCTCCAGTCTGGAAAGGCCCTTTTAGAATTGTAAAGCTTAACGGCAATCACTCCGCAACTTTACTGATAAATAGGAAGTACGTTCGTCATCACTTTGATGAATTAAAGTTTGCTAATTCCACAACCTAAAACTATGACTTTTAATTATATTTCAGGACAGCTATAGCGCTGTGTCAAGGCCGCTTCGTAACGCAAATTCAAGGAAGCCCCGGCCTTTACTTCGATGAACTGCAGAATCTTAAATTTACAAATGATCAATGGAATGTAGTCACATATCTCGACATTACTCATATCCAACCGCATCTGAATAAAGTTGAGTCCACATTTGAACAGCTATCTACGTTATGTAATAACATTATTTCTTCAAAAGTTCAAGTTGACTGCAGCAATAGTATAAACTCACTGAAAAGCCAACATGTAAACAATGTGAAAAAATTCTCCTCGATTTCATACCTTATTTCAACTCAACAAGCAAACCGCTCGAAGCGAGGCCTTATCAATGCAGGAGGCTCATTATTAAAAACATTGTTCGGAACTTTAGATTCAGATGACGCAGACATGTACACTAATGCTATTCATCAGGTACAGTCGGACGAAAATAAGTTAGCACATCTTATGAAAGATAACATACACGTCATTAAGTCAACTATATCTACTTTCAATAATTCTATGTCCAAGGTGAATGAAAATGAAAACCGTTTAAATATTAACCTTCAAATTATTGAGAAGTCCCTTCAAGAAATAGGCAATTCAAATGATAAATTAGAAATTAAATCGAAACTTAGTTTACTTCTTAACTCCTTAGAAAGTATCATTATATCCCTATCTTTTGATATTGATGATTTAAATAATGCAATATTGTTCAGCAAAAATAATGTATTGCATCCAACTGTACTAAGTCCATATAAGTTATTCACAGAGTTGGATCAAAATAAGAATAACTTACCTAAACACTGCGAACTACCAGTAACTTTATCTCTTCAAAATATACATGAAATCATAGATATATCTAGTTTAGTCTGTTTCTATAATTATAATAAAATAATATTAGTTTTAAGGATACCGCTCGTCCTTCCTCAAACATACAATCTCTTCCATGTTATTCCACTTCCAGTTCCCTACGATGTCTCGAAACCCGATACCTTTGCACTGGTTGCACCGAGTAAGTCTTATATCGCTATAACTAATGATAGAATGTTTTACTCTCTATTCGATAATCTTGATAATTGTAAGTCGATAGGCAAGAAGTGTTTTGTGTGCGTGTTGGAAAGCGTATTCTCGACAATCGCTAACCCTACTTGCGAGACAGTTTTAATCAGTGAAGTGATAACAACATTACCTAGAAGTTGTGAAACGAAACTTTTACACGGCTCTATTGATATTTTTCACAAGTTAAATAATAATAGGTGGATTTTTGTTCAGTTAGAACCGGGTAAATGTCATATTACCTGCGAATCTGAACCCAATAATAATGATGAAATATTGTTTGGAACAGGAATTTTAAGTATTCCCAAAAATTGTAAGGCTTTCTTTAAAACTTTGCAATTCAGTTACAGTGAATCTATTACCACAAATATTAGTCTGTATATTTCAAATTTTACTCTGATTGATGATGACTGCTGTGAAAAGACTAAAATAAATAAAACCCTTGCTAATCTTCCTTTTGTGAAGTTAAGTAACGTAAATAATTTAAATTCATTACTTCATGCAAGTATTCAGCTGAATGACTTAGAAAAGGAACTAAACAAATTGGAAAATCCTTCACATTTAGTAAAGTACAGCACTCACTATCTTTCTGCCATTTATGTTCTTATTGGTTTAGTTTTATTATACATGTGCATTAGAATAAGAAAGCTTTTTTGTCTTAGAAACCCTAATCATTGTGTTCAAATCTATAACCAGTGTAAAAACAGAAAATCTAAACATTCAAGTTTATGTCCCGTGCAGGATGTTTCATTAGGAAACCTAGATACAGAGTCCTCGAGCCAGGACGAGGACATTAGAGTTAAGGCACAGCCAACGCCAGTGAGGCGCAATATTATTATAGAGTAATTCTAAGCTATTTTTTGTTAGCCGACTGGAAAGATCAAATCGTTGAATTTCCCATCACTTTTCCGTGATGTTCAATTCTATCCGGGGGGTTGTTATGATACAATTTTCCCAGCTGACTATATAAAATAAAACTGATGACCTGTTCGGTCATCAGGTTACATTGCTGTTTCTCACACTTGTATCTGGGCTTTGTCGACAGACCGGTTTTGATCTTCCTAGCGGACACTTGTGTTTTATTTTTGTAATTGAGTTTCGGGAATAAACTTTCTTTTGGGGTAGTAAATCGTTTTTTTTTAAAAAGCTACCTGTGACCCACCCCGTAATAGAACCCTACTTTTTATTATTTCTGGTTTACCTTGTAGTATGTCCTATAATCTGGCTAAATTAATAACTTTTATGTTTCACTGTTTATGTCTTTATGAGAGCTTAAACCAATTACGTTTTAATAATGCATCTTTTTCGAGGTTTCATGTATGAGGACATCCCATTATTTTATTGTTAAACATTTTCTTATATTTGTCGTGATAGAGATCACAGTAACACGTATTCTGAGAAATTTTCAACTTTCTACTTACTACGGTTGAAGCTGTAGATCCCTGTGACAGACGGACAGACAGACAGACATTCAGGCAATAATTTCATAACAAATACTTATTTTATTTTTGACTAGCTTTTGCTCGCAGTTTCACCCGCGTTGAATTGGTTTTTGTGTACTCCTATAAAATCAGTCAATATTATTCGGACTGTTACCTACAGTAAACACAGCTGGTGAAATGTGTGTGTTATGCGCCTCTGTTTCCCATTTTGTGTGTCTCTTTTATAGCTTTTCCATGGGAACAAAGGGAAAAAGTAGTTTTTGTCTATTCAAAGTCTACACCTACATTTATGCGAAATTTCATGCTTTCGTAAGCATGGCGTGAAAGGGTGACGCATCACTTTTCTATGGAAATTTGAAAGCTCATTTTCATCCCATGAGAACTGATTAATGGGATAAAAAGTAGCCTATGTCCTATTCCAGGTCTAGAACTACATTCATGTAAAATTTCAGCCCAATCGGGTCACTAGTTACGGCGTGAAAGAGTAACAAACATCCATCCATCCATACATCCAAACTTTCGCATTTATAATATTAGTGGGACTTGCCTAGTTTTAAAATTTACTTGAAATTAACTACTCTTTTTGTCCGGTAAAGTTTTGAAGTAGACATGGCCAACAACATAAATAGATACATGAACAAATGTTTAAGTTTCTTCCTTCAACTGGAACTTCTATCCATTCTGCAGGCTACGAGGCTATATCATAACCCATTCAGCGCGGTACACATTTTTCTCTCAACTCCGAAGTGCACCATAAACGTCTTGACACGGCAGAACATAAAATTTAACCCTTTATTGATCATAAAATACCGAGCTCATTATCTTTACAATAAATATCGAGGATCCGTCATTCTGACCGTGGGATATTTCGTGATTCATTTCGAACAAATTGTTGTTTTAGGGTTGAATCGACTACGTACTCGTACGTACAAAGTCGTACATACTCTCGCCTATCTCCCAGAGGGGTAGGCAGAGGACACAGATTTACATCTGCTACGATCCTGACACGATCTTCTTTCACATTCCTTAATCTAGTCGTACGAGCTCTTCTTTTCCGGATGCTTTAGAGATGGCTATTTTCCATTATGTTCCAATACTAAAATATCAGTAGAATAGTAAATATTCTCTTGTATAGTCATAGAGCCGCGTTAGATCAGTCAGTAGGATGTTAGACTCTCAGTCTAGGGACCAGGGTTTGAATCCTGCCGGTGGAGCATGCTCACATGAGCTTTATGCTATATAGTTGATGCTTGTGATTGTTGGCAATAATACATATTACATATTATATTACTATATTGTGGATAAGTACATGTGTTATAAATATACATAATTTATGCTATATGTTACGGGTAAAGCCCGAAGTCGGGTAAAGGCCGAAAACGTCAAAATAGGTGCGACGACGAGCGAAGCGAGGAGGAGCGTGTTAGGTTGACATGTTAATAAACATTGGACGCCGAGTGAAGCGGAGCGGAACGAGGCGACCCCCAAAGTTTTGTATAAGGTTACCCGGGTAAACCTACGTTTACCCTATCTTCTAGTATTACCCGTAACATATACAACAATAAAACTGCATGCATTAAAAAGTGTGTATTTGTGCCCGAAGTACGGCGATAAGGCTTGGCTGTTCTGTTCTGTTGTTTGTCTTTCTTTCTCGCAGCTTTTTTACAAGGAGTTCATCAACAATGTGAACCTTACCTTGGTTCTGATCACTTGCCGAGTCTCCAGTATGAATTTGGCAACATAAAAGAAAACCTTTTATAGATATTTGATGTGGTTGATGACAGCTGGTCTGAAAGGTAGTCCGATAGATGGACAATATTAAAACAATAATGATTTTTTTTTAATTCAATAAACTAATATGAATCCATAATTAAATAAATAATTTTATTTACTGAAATATTAAAAATGCGTAAATAGTGCCTTTTAAAAATCAGCGAGATAATAGAGGTCTTATACAGTACCCTTTTCTTGGATTCTTCGTCGTCGGTTAAAGATGAAACTACACCCAGTGGCTTTAATAACATTCAAGTAATGATCTATATTTAAGTTACAATGGTAATGAGAATATTACGAGACATACAATAACTTTATTAACTTAAAGTAACTTTAGTTGTAATAAAATAAATAGGAGGTAATAAAGATCACCCTAGATAAAGAGTACGGGAAAGATAGAGAAACTAAATAGAATAATATATAATAATGGATCTGAAACCGAAACAGAATCTTATGAATATTTTAAGGCACTAAATATTTTTATCCCACCAAATATAAAAAAATAATAAATTTATATACATACACTAAAACGCAAAATAAGTAATTAAAATGTGTCAAAGATAGTGTTCTGAATTCAAACTAAGAACGAACTTAACTAACGAACTTGAAGAACTACTGAAAAATACAGTTTTCTGGACTGAAATACCACTTATAACCTTTTTTTAAATTATAAAAGCGCTTAAGTTATTTATTCTTTCCCAATATTTTTAATGCTGTGAAAAAGATTTATAGCATAACGACCTTGTCACCGTTCAGTATGTGCCTTACCAGCTAGTATCACACTAATATTATAAATGCGAAAGTTTGTGCGTGTGTGTGTATGTCTGTGTGTGTGTGTGTGTGTGTGTGTGTGTGTGTGTGTGTGTGTGTGTGTGTGTGAGTGTGTGTGTGTGTGTGTATCTTTGCTACTCTTTCACGCTGAAACGGCTGGACGGATTTGGATGAAATTTAGAATGGATATAGCACCCTAACTTAACACATAGGCTTCTTTTTATCCCGGAATAAAGCATGTAGTTAAACCGAATAACACGCGGGCGGAGCCGCGGGCAAAAGCTAGTATCAAATAATTACAAAAACTTGGTGTACACGCATGGTGGCAAAATTATAAAAATATTTTTTTAGGTTTATGGTATGGGGAGTATTTCAGTTGTTTTATTACTTGCCGCGGTAGGGGCCATAGTTACAAGTATTCTGTGAAATTCAACTCTCTACCTATACGGCTGTTTGGCACTCATCGGGTACGAAACCCTAAAAAGCTGCTACTGTGTCCAATATAAATTGAAGAGCATTTGTTGGAGTTACATTATCACCACTAATATGGCCTTCAGTAATTTTGGCTGGCGTTAGCTCCGGAATAGCTGAGACTACATTCATTAACTTTATTATAGCATAAACTGAGACCTTTATAAGCATATTGGTATGGTAGTTAATTTAATGCTCCTGTGAAACTACAGGGAAGACAACTGAAGCGACTATAATACTTGCGATTGTCGGCACTTGGTGAAACATCATCAACATCTTAATAAGTACTCTTGTACTGTTTCACACTTTCGCATTAGTTAAACACTTTCACTTTAGTTAAACACTTTCACTTTAGTTTAACAGCCAGTTTCGCCTTACGGCATCATCAATTAATTTATTATATCCTGATGATGCCGTAAGGTGAAACCGGTTGTTTAAATAAAGTGAATATAAGTGAAACAGTACAAGTGTATTTTTAAGATGTTGAAGCCACTGTATTTCCTAGGGTACCTTAGAAACTCAATACAAGATCCGGTTCCGTAAATCCAAACTTTGCGTCTATAAACAATAGCGTTTTTTGGGGCAGTCCTGTAGCCGAACTTTGAACGGCATTCTGAAAAGTAAAGCAAGGTCTTTGAATCAACGACATATGGCATTTTAACTAAATAAACAAACTGAATGCTAAAGGAATGGGATAAAATCATTTTTCGTTATGTGAGTATTTATTCGATGATATTTATTCAGGGGAGAGTAAGAGGACAGCTCTCAAACAGGCACAACCAGGTGGCCCACCATTGCCTGCGACCGGGGTATATCCATCCCAAATTGCCGGGCCTTATGCCGCGTGTAAATGTCTATTTACATGCAGTCTTGCTACCATTAAATGAAACCACATATTCTACCGACCCTACTGAACCACTTTTCCCAAGAATCATACCCGCGGACACCCTTAGTTTGGGAAATAATTGAGTCGGTAGAATATGTGGTTTCATTTAATGGTAGCAGTCTATTTACACCCGGTATAAAACGGTATAAAACAGACTGATGGCTGCGGTGTCAATGGTGCGAGGGTTTTGGTATCGCGCTCACCTACCCGCCTCCCTAGCCTGTATTGGGCCAAGAGTGCTGAAATTTTGGAAAGACTTATGTCCTGCAGTGGACGAAACAGGCTAATGGATGAATAGATGGATGGATAGCTCTAAATTGTATTACTCTTCAAGAACTCGTAGTTTCAGAGATGACTTCTATTAGCGTTCTCATGTCTCTTCTTATATCGCTTGTGTGCTGGTTGGGTAGGTGAACAGACCTTCCTTAGTAATTGACTCGGGACTGGGCTTGCTCTTAGCTTGCGTTTTTGTGGAACACGAAAAAAAAATACGAATTTCATAAAAAATGTCATCGAACTTTGATACTGAGTACTTAACAAGTCTTTGGTATGAATTTGGCTGAATAAATGTAATCATGACATGCTCATTAAATTAAACCACATGATGTACTGATCATACTGAATCACAAACATAGAAAAACTTTTGATAAAAAGCGAAAAAAAAAAACATTTTCCCATAGGCAAAAACAAGATCTGTTTGAAAAATTTGTAAGGAGGAGTGAATTTTTAATTCGCGTTTTTTTTTTAGTTGTTCTATGGAAGTGGTTCATGTGGTTTAATTTAATGAGCACGTCATGATTACACCCTGTGTATATTATACTAGCTTTAGCTCACGTCTTTGCTCGCTTGGAAATGCCTTTCTATCAATGTATCTTTTATTTGCACGGGAGATAAGAACCTGGTATCGACAGTTTTCAGCCCAGTTTTTTATTAACAACCCTTAGCCAATTGAATAGGGTTTGCACTACAATGATAAAAACAAAACCATTGTTCGTCTGTACAATAAGGCATTATATTTAAAATTACCAAAAAATATTGAATGTACAAACGCGAATTTCTTACTACTTTATTGGAATGAGCGAGCGAAGTTCTCCCAGTCTACTTGAACAATCCAGTGTTTGTATGTATGTACATATTATATGTATGAATGTTGGTTAGACGATAACTTGAGTATCGTTGATCGGAATGTGATGAAATCTGGCAGGCGAGTAAATAAGGCAAAAACGGTCAAGCGCGAATCGGGCGAGCGCGAGTTCACGGTTCGGGGCAAACTACTACTCGTAGATAGATATGCATCTCACTCCAACTTACTGGACATCGTATACACCCATCACCTATAGTGGCGTCTTCTTAGCCCGTCAAAGATGAAAATTGGCGGAATTGATTTCGAGCAAACCAAATATGATTGCTTCTCTAGAGTTGTTCGTTGACATGAACCCACTATCATTCGGTACACTATACTATAAAGTGAGATATAAGTAAAAGAAGGTTTAATGACGCCGCATTCGTTCCGCAGCCCGCCAGCTTCCGTTGCAAGATTCAAATTTAGAATTTTTTCTTCTTTTGATTCTTTCTCGAGCAGCCAGTGAAGTTTTCCTTTTTTGAAACTGTAATGGTTTACATTTTTTATAGTATTAGCGGCCAGTAGCAATGTTTTTTTTCTGCTTGATTTTGATAAGGTTACTGTAAAAGGGGACGTTGTATTAATTTAAAGGTGCCTTAGGTTTGTAAAAAGAATCCCTAACTGACTGAATTGACATGAATATTTAAAAAACGGATAAGACTCACTATTTAAACTATGCAAGGAGACACAGGTCGAGCTTAAACTGAATGAATGAACACTGAAGTGGACATAGGAATATGAAATTGATATGGACTGTATTTTCTTTGTATGACTCTAATATTCACTAAGAAGGGGATTCGAGACAAATCCCACGGAGTTAGGGTTACCAGACGACAGGAATTTTCCTGACATTTCAGGAATTTTGGTCCTCTATCAAGGAATTAGGAAAAATTGCATTTGTCAGGAATTTTAAGAAGTAATGAAAAAATGTTTTAAATTATTATATTTATTGTGTGACATTGTATTTATAACAAAAATTATTGAAAAACTTGCTGCCTCCGCATTAACGAAGTAATACTTTTTATTTTTCTCTGGTATTAGTATAAAACTTTTACGAAAACGTCGGGAAATTGATTGAAATAATCAGGGTTTTGTCGGAAACCTTCAGCAACTCACGTTACTGGATCTGCCCCTGGTACTGTATCGTAAACTCAGTTGCCAAACCGAGTGCCTATCGTCGAAAACATGCGTATCCGCTTATCTAAGGATACGTTCGCACTGGAAATGACGTCACATTTCGTAAATACTTCAATACCCATTGAACGTTATTTTGGATGTTCATGTTTTATCTGTTTTTCGAGAATAGCAACCATAGATGTCAACCAACACTAAGTTACATAATAGGCCCACTGGTAACCCTATACCGTATAGGGTTACCAGATATACGAGTTTATGCTATACGGGATTCTCATGAAAAACACTGCGAGGCATCCGCTATAGTGAAACAGTTAATCCAATCAATACATTATTTATTCCATTGGTTGGTGTAACTACATTAAATTCGTACACGATGTACCGGTTCCGTCAAATCAGGCAGAACGATGAGGTTTGGTTCTTTGACGGAACCCCAAAACTCTCAATCGATCCAATATCCGGTAGAACCATAAAACCGTTAGCTATCCAATACAATAAGCTCAATTTTGAAACGCACCCAACGTTTATGTCCTACCGAATAATATCTGGTAAACCAACATCGTTAGTTGTGGTAAAATTGCGCCTACATGAACACAACCTTCCATTTTCACTTGAAACAATCGAAATTGAACCTTAATACGAATGAAATAAGAGCTGCAACAAATTTTTGGTAGTTGAAACAGAATATTTCATTCGAACCGGATAGGAATAATGATCGTTAACGTAATCTCGGCTACTGGCTGGTAATCGAAACTTGGAACTAAAAAAAAAAGTAAATCAGTTCAAAATTGGAATTGTTGTAGGTCTTCGGCGTTTTTGATGAGACTTGAGAGCAAAATTAGGTTGGTACGGTTGATGAATATTATCATTTTTATGATTGATTAGGATAAGCAAAGATTAGCTTAGAGAATATTATTTCGCAGTCGACAACATTTCATTTTAGTTAACCATTTGGTTTTAATATCTATATTGAAAGTCTGCGTAAAAAAGAAGCTTGTGTATCTTTTTATTTTGTTTTATTTTATTTTTTTCCTGCATAATTTAATGTTTTCTTATTCACTCATTCTAAAAGGACGTAAGTCGCATCCGAGGATTTCAAAAGTCGATGTTCATTGCCAATGGATTATTAAAACAAAAAGCTTGGCATATTTATGTCTGCTGTCACATGGCATGACAGTTGATTTTTTTTCTAAACAAACTGAACTTAAAAGCAAAGGAAATTGTTTTTAAAATCCTGTGTTTACCATATTTTTAGTTTTTTGAAAATATCTCTTTATTTAATCACGATTTAATTCTGAAAAATCTACGAAATGGTTTTCAGTTTTGCACCACTTATTCATTAATAATGTTGTCGATTGAAAAAAAATATAAAGAAGTATGCTAATTCGGATTTTTTTTATTTTTACAATAAGGTGACATGTGAAAAACCTGTCAAGTTTTTCGTCAACTCGCGCCCTGAAAGTTCTGTACCATTTAAATAAATTAAAAGACTAAAATTACAAACTTATCAGACAAAAACTTTTTTTTTTAAGTTATTTCTCGTGCAGTTATTAACATCTAGCTTAACTTGACATTTACGATCTATTAAACTCTATATGTCTAATTAAGTTGGTAGTTTACTTCTCCTTGAATAATTAAATATAGGTAATTTTCAGTTTTTTTTCGTGATGTGTGCTATCAAATTGTGGACGTAATTTCAATTTTCTATGTAAACTCTTCGAAGTTTCATGGTGCAGCAATTTCTATGAAATTTACTACTTAAAGGGCAATAACTTTTTTCGCGTTAAGTTAAGTTCAAGTAGGCTGTATTTCAAAGCTTTTGGGCACGTATATTTTTGTAGGAGATATTAGTTTAAATTTGATATCACTAACAGTGCCCGAGAAAAAGGGTCTGGACAGACGGACAGACAAACATGTGGGCAACAAAGTGATTTAAGGCAACGCATTGGAAATTTTGACGACATGGATCTCCATTTCTCCCAGCAATAAAAAAACATAAGTAATTACCAATTTATATACTAGATTAAGCATTCCATTGACATCATTTTGCCTGAAGATTTAGTTGATTGATTAATTTTCATAGCAGAGAAAAAATATTTAGAAAACCTCTTTTAAAACAGAGATTATTTTACTGACAAACGGGAGCGAATGAAGCTTCTATGTTTTTTATTTAAATTCAACGAGCTATTTTAAATTAGTCTACAAATATACTTCTATATGGCCAATTGGATTTATTAAATTACTCATAGTTGTCATTTTAAATGAAAAATACTCTTTTGCCGCATACGACCTTACGGCATAAGCTAGTTCGTGAGCGCATATTTGTATGGAGTAAGTCCCCCTCACTCCACTCCCCTAAGGCGCCGATTTGAAATTAAAGTTTACCAATTCCTCGCCTTAATAAGGGTTTCATTTTTTCATATTGAGGTACGAAACCCTAAAAATAATATTTGTAGAGAGAATTCTTAACCTACAATCTTCAAAATTGGTACGAATTGAGGACTTTTGGTACAAATAAAGAAATTTATCCGATTATTTGTTATTAGTTATTATTCATGTTAAGTTTTTAAAATGATTTACATATTATTATTTTATTTAACGTTTATGGCCGTCCACCTTTAAAATTAAATCCCCACCCACTTAAATAATTAACGGATGTATCTCTGACATAACCCGGTGCTTTTTAGGGTTCCGTACCCGAATAGTGAAAAACGGAACCCTATTACCAAGCTTCGCTGTCTGTCCGTCCGTTTTGTCTACAGCTTTAGTCGCAATAGGTTGAAAGCTGAAATTTTCATAAGACACATGTTACTATAGCTCTATCACGGCAAATAATGAAAATGTAAAAAAATTCAACCCATTCAACAAACCTCGAAAAAATTGCATATTTTTAACGTTATTTGTTTCAGTTCTATCTCAAAGATGGTAATTATATAAAACACATGGACGTTTCAAATTTACAAATGTTATTGTACATGCTCAAAAGTAAAACAACAAATAATAAAACTAAGGTTCCGTACTCAGGGGGTGCTGAATTGTTTGTCAGGCGGTACCATTTTAGCGCCTTGTTTTTTTCGCCTTAATGTTGCTATGCCGAATGTATACTGTTGATTATGTATACTCTTAGGGTTTTTACACATATTGTGAGATGTTACGGAACCCTTTGTGCGTGAGTCCGACTCGCACTTGGCCAAATAATTATTTCGATTGCCCGTTTATGTTATTTTGGGAATGATGGTCAGTATGACTTACTCGCAAATCCTCCCGAAGTTATTCGGGAGAGAGTAAGAGAACAGCGCTCAGGCAAAACCAGGCAGCCCACCATTGCGGGACTTATATAAAACAGACTGGTGACGGGCAGCGGCGTCACTGGGGCGTCGGTTTCGGCACCGCGCTCAACAACCCGCCTGCCCAGCGTGTGTGAGTATGGGCATTTCTTCCAGGAGGACCGCCAAGAGTGGCGAAATCATGGAAAGGCCTATGTCTAGCAGTGGACGAAACAGGCTGATGGATGGATGGATGGATGGTCAGTATGATCATCAAAGTTTGTAGTGTGATTTAAAGATGCCTGTTTTGACCCGGTATATGAAAAAAAAACCAACGGAAGCTGAATACGGCGTTTATTTCTTGTTTTTAATAAACAAAGTAAGTACACAGGTTAAACTGCAGTAATGAGGACGGTTAACTTTCAATCGGGATCGATATTAAAATGTGTTTTCTTTTTTTGTGGTTTTTGCGTGTTTCGGAACGTTGTAGCTATCGCGAATGGCGAAGGATCATCTTGGACTCTTAGTTTGAACCCATTGTTATTTTTAGGGCTCCGTATTTCAAGAGAAAAAATTGGAGCACTTATAAGACCACTTTGTTATCCGTTTGTTTGTCCGTCTGTCCGTCCGTCCGTCTGTCAATCTCGGAAACGCGTGGAGGTATCGAGTTGAAATTAAAACAAGTCTACAGTCTCTTGAAGCTGTGAAAAAATCAAACTACAAAATAACGTAAAAAAGATAAGGCTGTTTATGCCACAAAAAACAAATATTTCGACACTCTCAAGGGAATCACAATTTATAGTAGTTTCCGTCGACCTAGAGCTATGAAATTTGGCAAGTAATACCGTCTTATACCACAAGTATAGGGAAAAATCTGAAAACTAAACATTTGTATTTAAATCATGAAAAATAATAGTCTCTAACGGAACCCTCGGTGGGCGAGTCTGAGTCGCATTTGTCCGGTTTTTTATAATTTAGGGAGCGTCCATAAAGCCCCTTCCCCCCTGTAGCAACGTAGTTTTTTATATGCAGGAGACGGACAGACAAAAATCGATGATTTAGCCGGCAGGGAGGGGCGCTTTGCACTTTAAGCTTAATACTCCGCTAACGGAACCATAAATCAAAAAATGGCTGTAGAAAAATAATTAATAATGAATTTAGAAAAATAGTTTTCTCACACCCACAATGTTTTTAAACGACCTATCTAACGACACTCCACACTATGAGATAGACGAAAAAAAATTCATCCCCGATTTACGTGTACGGGAGGTACCATTAAAAAATTTATTGATTAATATGTATACCCATGCCAAATCTGGGGGCACGGCAGTCGAGCTAAAAAGCGGCACGGCCGTACCATTCTTTTCTCGAAACAGTTCAGGCCATTTTCGACCCCTTTAATTTCGTTGTGGATAAAACTAGAAGCCTGAATTTTCAGTAACCAAGCAGGCATTGCATAAACACGGTACATGTATTTCAAATTTCATTCAATTTGAACCAGTAGTTTAAGAATTATAACTAGGCAAAATTTCTCAATTTTGTCACTCACCCACTCACTGACTGACCGATCATCAAAACTCTAAGGCACTTCTAGCAGACATAGAAGCTTCAAATTTGGAATATAATTAGTGTTTAGTGTATAAATTAAGGTTAATTTAAAATATTTTGCAATTTCTGTCCAGTGCTCTAGATACACCAACTGCATAAATAACTTTGTACTACCATATAAATATATAGGATTACAAAGTTACATTTTCAGTTGTAGTTAGAAGGTACCGGAATGGAAAAAAGTAGGACTATCTACAAAAATAAATGAGATGCAATCAAAAACAAAACTTGTTAAAAAAACTAAGTCTCGCAACTTAGTTCTTCTACCGTAAAAGTTGTGAGATCCATGTAAAATTGTAAATCCAAGTCGGTTAATTTATTCAGTCCCTACTTAATGGACCATCTGTCTTAAGTTATTACATAATTAGCTAACCTAACAACATCTTATAGTGACCATATCAATATTAAAAATCTTTTATGTTTTAAATAAATATATTGACTCGGCCATCGCATGAAAACACAATGTATCTCACAAGTAATACATATTATATTAAATTAGATTATTTGGTGCGATTTTCAAGTCAATCTATTTATTTAAAACATAAAAGATTTTCAATATTGATATGGTCACTATAAGATGTTGTTAGGTTAGCTAATTAGGTAATAACTTAAGACAGACAGACTTTGACTTCACACCGCGAACAACACTTTATCATAAAAATTGTTCACATATGTGCATAAAAATCTACAATGGCATTCCTGAAGACCTTAAGTCACTACCAATAAATAAATTTAAAAGTAAGCTTTTCAAATGGTTGCAGGGACATTGCTTTTATTCAATAAAAGAATTTATGGATCATACATACACGAGGCATTAGAAACCATACCACTGTAATTGTATTTAATTGTAAAATTGTAAATAATATATGACAAACGTAATTTTTTAATATTTGCATGCTATAATACTAGCTGATTAAGGCGTTTATCTTCTGTATTATAATAACTTCTAGTACCCTTATCACAGCAAATAAATATTTTCTTTCTTTCTTTCTTTCTTTCTTTACAGAAGGTCTCTTAAGTAGGGACTGAATAAATTAATCGACTTGGATTTACATGGATATCACAACTTTTTACGGTAGAAGAACTAAATTGCGAGACTTGGTTTTTCTTACAAGTTTTGTGTTTGATGGCATTACAGGTTTCTAGTACTCATAGTATATGAGCTAAGCCGCGGACAGATGGACATGACGAAACTATAAGGGTTCCTTGTTGGACTACGAAACCCTTAAAAGTAAAAGAACGAAATTATAATGCTTCTGTCGTGGTTGTTGTCCCACCAGTTTCTATGGAGAGCGGCTTTGGATATACAAACATTTTGCAGAAGAATTCGTCTTTTTTCCCTTTAAGTTATTCACCTCAGCTACAAATATTTATTAGTCTTCGACCAAGATCAGTTCTACACTTCAGTAATATCGATTAAAAAATCTATTAAAAAATTGACTCAGAAATCAAATAATTTTTTAATCGATTTTATTTTTATTTCCGCAGGGCTATTAAGCCATTAAAAATTGTTGCTCAATATTTGAATCTGAATCAGGAATTTAATTAACAAATTGTCTCGAAATACAACCCCGGGGGTTGTTTCAGGGTGCGGACTGTCACTGAAAAAGTCAACACTTGTACACCCTTTTTTCACCGAAGATTTTACGTCCCAATGTGACGAGCGGTGGCTATAAGCCATACTCCGGGCATAAATACACGCTTTTAGGGCATGCTGTACCTCACGTCGTTTTCCTGACTGTCCAAAAAGTGGTAAGGCTCATAAATTCAGAAAATCTCATCGGGGTCTAACCGGAAGGCAGGATTCAAACTCGGGTCTCAAGAGTCCGACATCCTGTCGACCACACTGCTTGTTCAAGGTCAAATATATTTCCAGATATTGAGCTTTATTTCAGGTACCAACGAGTCCTCGTTTCTGATAAATCCGCAGCCTAAAGAATGGCGGTGTGCAAGATGTGGCCAATTTAAACAACACGTATTATTTATTCTACAAGATATTATATTTTATACTTGTTTTTTACCGCAAGTACACTGAAAACCGAGGAATCAGTCATAAAATACATGATTATACCTTCCTTTTATGGCAGAGCTGAGTAACAAATAAAAAACAAATCAAATTTTTGTCCCAATATTATTCTTAAATTTCAGTGATCGTTCTACTATCCGTTTCAGATGCTATTAGGATAGGACCTTGTCATATCTGATGCTTGTGTGCGTTAGCAACGTTGACGGAAGTTCGTGAATGAGTGAGATGTACATAGTGTGCTGATACTCTCAGGTATCGGGAATGACAAGGTCCTATCCTAATATCATCGGAAATGGATAGCGTACTATTGAGGCCACCGTTCGCGCTAGTACAGAAGGCGAGTTTTTTTTACGTACAACATTTTTTTTTTCATTTACGCTTGGCCATTACCGTTACGTGCCTGATGGAAATCGTCGATAAAACATAGGATAAAAACACTGGCCCAGAAACTGGGAGGGTGACAGAAGGCGAGACGTTAATCAGACTGATACTATGTAGCCGTCTGTAACCACTCCCCGGTATGGCTACTGATGACGTCACACCGGAACACAACGAGTCGCTTGGCGGCATGGTGACGTCATGAGAGTGGTGACAAGTCACGGCCGAAGACTACCACCAGTAAACAGTCTGCAGACGAGGTCAAGATCTAATGACCTTATGACGCTCAATACTACAGAGACGTTGGCATACCTATTTATAATCCCTTACTTGCCTTTCACGACATCCACGAGAAGACATGGAGTGGCAATATTCTTTTAAATGGTTCCGTTAGGCATTTAGCTATTCTTATGGCATTTTTTCGTGATATCCCGCCATTTTAAAAATTTAAATACTTCCGAGAACGTAGTAACATGGTTTTATTGTTGAATTTTCTTTGAATTGTTTTTTTTCTTTGTGGGTAAATTGTAAAATCCTAAACTAAGTAATAAAGGTGTTTTAAAGTGTAAGTTTAAATCTTAGAAACTCAGGGCTATTTTGAAAAACAAAGATTACAAAATATTTACGGTATATTCCAGAAAAGAATATTTAAATATACCAAAGGTGGTTGCGACCACATTTATTTAATACTTTTTATTTAAAAATAAGAAAAATAATCGGATGGTGCACGTCAGAAAAATGTTAACGTGTTATTTTTGCTTCCGAAAATACAGTTCATAATTATTAATTTTTTTTATATATTTTTTTATATTCCTAAGTTTCTTTACCGATCAAAACCGATTTCAACATGATTAAACTAGTTTCCACGAGACTTAAGGGGTAAATTGTCAACAAGCGAGAAACCTGAAGATTTTCAGCATATCCTAAGATAAAAAATATATATCCTAACATAAAGAAGCCTTATGCATTATCTCAAACTTTTATAGTATGGCAAGCAAAAGAAGGTATCGTTAGAAAATATGAATAAGAAAACAATTAAAACGAAAGAAACATATAGTCTGTCAAAAAAGTGTTGAAATGAAAATGAAACTTTAATGAACCTTATTTGACTTTAAAAGTTCAAGTAATATAATTTAGGTAATATATTTATGAAATTACAACGCGGTTTACTCAATTTAACAGATTTTGTACTTATTTTTTTGGTGTAACCAGGCGAAAGAAAAATAGTTTCTTCAATTTTCATTTCAACACTTTTTTGACAGACTATACCTATCTCAAGCAAAATATTTATACCCACCTATACTTGGGAATTTCAATGGAAAGGGGTTTTTCTAGTAATTCAAAAACTCTTTATATTTAGTATTGTTGAATGAAATGTAGATACAGCAATCGTAGAAGCGCTTTTAGACCAGAATAAAAAAATAACTATCAAGACAATGGAAAAAATAACCTACATTTTCAACATTCATTCGTATTTATTTTACTATTTAAATTGATATGTAAAGTCAGAGAACAGAAACTATATTTTAATGTTCTGTGTGTAAGGTATTATTTGCACAATGTGTGTATATTTTTGAAATATCAATCAAATCAGATCAAAATATTTATTTTGCAAAATAGATACATAAAGTATACTTTCTACAAGTCAAAGTTAATTTTAACAATAAACATATATCTTTAGAATATAAAAAAATATATAATAATACGGGACATGGAAGCATGGTAGGTCGCTGGTATGGGACGCTACATGTGTCGACACGATGGCAGCGTCTCATCTCCAAGCGACCTCAGTCAGAGCGGGCGCGGCTGCGGCATCTGCAGAGGGCTCCAAGAGGCGCAAATATGCGGCCTTAGGAGAGGGCTACATGTTTGTGCCCTTCGGCGTAGAGACTCTCGGGCCTGATCGACGCTTCCGGTAACCAAAGGGCTGGGGCATATTTTGGTCAGCGGATTAGCCTCGCGATCCAGCGAGGCAATGCCACCAGCCTTTTGGGTACCTTGCCCAACGACGGTAGCGAGCCAGCATATTTTATTTGTTCCATTAAATAGATGTCCAAAATTTCCCTTTCTTTTATTTATTTGTATAATATTCAAATTGCTAGGTAATTTGAATTTTTAATTAGTTTAGTTTTGATGTAAATTGTTATTTAAGTTTTAGAATATTTACTGCATTGAATATATACTAAATAAATAATACGGGACATAAAATATACACCTGCATAAAATAGAGGAATCTAGGAATAAAAATTATATATAAAGAGTGTTTTTTTTAGAGGTATAGAACTTTAAGTTGGCAACACTTTTTTAACTGGCGGCCATTTTGTCAGCTGAAAAGTGATTTATGTTTAGTTTGGTTTGGCATTTCAACATGAATAGACTGACGCCTGAACAATGCTTCCAAATTGTGCAAATTTATTTTGAAAATCATGGTTCTGTTCGAAAGACGTATCGCGCATTACGTCCAATTTACGGTTAACATAATCGTCCACCAGAGCAATTAATTCAATTAACTATGAAACGTTTTTGCACCACGTTTACTCTAAATGATAATACGCATCCACAGAGTTGTCGTACAGTGCGTACAGAAGAAGTCATTGCTGCTGTAGAGCGTAGCGTAGAGGAAGACCCGAATCAGTCTATCCGCCACCGTGCACAGGAATTGGATATGTGTCCATCCACTTTATGGAAGATTTTGCGATTTAACGCCACTTGACTATTTTCTGTGGGGATATGTGAAGTCGCAAGTCTACGCCGATAAGCCCGAAACGATTGACCACTTGGAGGACAACATTCTGGGAGTTATTGCCGATATACGGCCACAAATGTTGGAAAAAGTTATCGAAAATTGGACCTCAGATTAGACTACGTCCGAGCCAGCCGTGGCGGATATATGCCAGAAGTCATATTTAAATTATAATGCCAGAAGGTTGTCTTCCGAATAAAATAAATTTCATATCAATAAAAAAAATCATCTTTGTTTTATTCCCTTTCAAAGTTCTATACCTCTAAAAAAACACACGTTACATAATGCAATGAACAAATAAATTTATAAATAAATACGGGAAATACATACAAAAAATATGAAGGTTGGGCTACTAAAATGTAATAAAGTTAAGATAAGATATAAATAAGATGCTTTATTTTCGAACCGTACGACATTTAAGTACTCCGTACACTGCCAGACAAATAAACCGTCACCTACGACTCACCACTACGCGGGGAGTATTGCCCCTCGTCGCACAGTGATTCGTTTCATACAAGCTAGACGCTGATAAGTCACATACAATTTGAGGTATGCAGCTATTTTTTAATCATTAAGGATTAACTAATGATGACAAAAATTAATCACACAATGCCACAGGTAGTCACATTAATATTTACTAACGACCGAAAGAGTGTATATTAAGAAATAGAGAGTTGCAATCCATTGCATTCACAATTGTTCTTTGCACAAGTTTGGTAAATAAAAGTAGTTGTCGGTGTTTTTGTGTTCTGAAAAAAATGGTGATAATCACCCATTGGCTGATTTAGCAAATATATAGAAATAAATTCCTAAAAATAGTCAAAAGAATATTCAAAATATAAGAGTTTTTTATTTTTAATAGAGATTATTTATATGGCACCATCCTGCCCCATTTCTAGAAAACATCTTAAAATGTTCAATGTTTATCGTAGATTTAAAATCAGTAACGCTCAGACATGACACGAGTTGACATCATTTTATTTTTAATTTTTTTCAGGACAACGGTACCAAATTTGTCGTTCCGAGCTTTTAGTTAATTATTTAGTATTATTGACACTTTAATGTCATAACCTCTGATCCTCTTGTTGTAAATTATTTGTGTTATTTTTAAGTACTTAGTTGTTTTAATAAAGTAATGTTTTGTTAGTTTTATACATATACTAAGTAGCACCAAAGGGACCATAAGTATAAAATCAATGTTTCTTATAATTTTAAACATGTTTTTTTTCCATTTCCTGAATGACCCAATTATAATAAAACCTTACATTATGATTAGTTACGTTGTTTAAAGCAATAATATTAAATAAAATAATTTTCAGCGTCTAGCTTGTATGGAACGAATCACTGTGCGTCGTCGTTAGTTAACGGAGTTGATTTGACAAAAAAATATTGGGAATGTGGTATTACAATAGTAGATTGTTAATTAAGGTGTGAAATCTACAAATTGACATTTTTGTCGAATAAGTGGAGCGCTTGGCTTAGACGTAGTTAAAATGTGAAATTAATGGTTTCACCAATGTTAAGCACTTGACTTTTACATTCACATATATATTTACATTTACAAATGTAAAGCAAAAGTCAGATTTTTATAAAATATTGTATATAAACTTAGGGAGTGGTTATTTTTCAAAGTAAGATTTTTTAAAATTAAATAAGGACAATTTTGCTGCCGTTTCGTTTGAACATCGATTTAACCGGAAGCTTCGTTCGATGTTCAAATTACTTTTTAGTCATAGCGCTAAAAATTGCAATTTCAGTACACTTTTTGAATAAAAATTACCTGTTTTATAAAAAATAGAGAGTACATTAGTAGTTTGAAATAAAAACTAAATAAATAAATAAATAATATGTTTGAGGGTAAGATCAAACCAAATAAGCAATCGAGCTTAGTTTCCTCGATACAATTGATTATAAACATAAATTGGCCCTCAAAACTAAGCTATAGCACAGATTTTCCGAACATAACTTAGTAGCTGTATGTCTTAAACGACACAATTTTTTTGTGTTTTAGGATAGTGCTCTCGTAGAACAAATGAGAAAAAATCTTCACTTCTTATGAAAAAATTACTATTGATTATCTGAGTATTCCAATTTTTAAGGTTCCGTAGCCAACAAGGGACCCTTATAGTTACGCCATGGCCATCCGTCTGTCTGTATGTCTGTCTGGTCGTGACTTGGCTCAGAGACTCTTAGAACTGGAAATCTGTAATTGTTCATTAATCACGCCAACAAAGTGGTAAAACCGAATATAAAACAATTATTTATTTATTTATTATAATTACTACGGGCGAACCCAATTACAGTAATTATTTAATACTTATTATTAAATGAAAGTTTAGTTTACATAATTAAACTTAACTTATGGCCATGCAATAACTAATAAACTTACAACCTAATTGACATTTGCTATCAAAGAAGACGTCAGCAGACGGTTCGGACTCAATGAATGCGTTGAGAGCTTTCGTCATCTTACACATTGTTGAGGTGGCGTGAGCGAGCGTGCGGCTGATGGGTGCAGCAAACAGCTGCCGCTTCTGACACGAGCGCCATCGCACGCAATTGTCCGGTGCAAACAGCCTGGTAAGCAACTCGGGACAGTCGATTTCTCCCCTCAAAATTTTTAGAGCGAAAATTAACTCGCAACTACTTCGCCTAGATTTCAAGGAGGTCATACCTAACATACCGAGCAAGAAACTTGACGGGTAGAGAAACGGATAATAGCCGAAAAATTTCTTGTACATAAACCTTAAAAATGCTTTTTGCACCTCCTCAAGCATTAACGTGTAAGATGCTTTGTGAGGATTCCACACAGAACAGCTATATTCTAGTTTCGACCGAACCAAAGCATAGAATGCCAGCTTTATAGTCTCTTAGATCCCTCATATTACGCAACACAAATCCAAGACCCTTAAAGGACTCAACACCGATACGCCTGACATGGTCGTTAAATGTTAGTTTCGGATCGAATAAAACACCAAGGTCCTTCATGGATGTGGTACGTGGGATATCTTTTCCGCCTAGCTTATAAATTTAAAATAGTATATACCTCCCAGCCTCCTCTACACGTAAAGTGGGGATGATAATTTTTGTTGTCCATCCCACGGTTTTGGGTATCGATGGATAGATCTTTTAAACATTACATGTGTATGAAAACCATTTTTCGATTTAGGGATCCGTTTGCGAGATATTAAGCTCTTATGTAAAAAAAATTGTTAGAGTCAAGAGCAAAGTGTCCCCTTCCTCCCAGCTAAATGATTGTATTTGGATATGTGAAAACGGCAGTAGTATACATAACGAAGTTAAAAGGAAAACTATCACAGATAAGTACACCAAATGTGGGCCCGTTTTTGGACGTTATTAACCGTTAAGCCGTGAACTCAATTTATATGTTCATAGTATCATATCTTGCGTCGGACACTACGTGCGTGGCCCGATAGGCACTTGGGCCGGTTTGTTTTAGTTTTGTGTGACAACATCCGTATAACTTTCCATAAGAGTAAATTATTGTTATCTTCTTTGAGTTTTTTTAATGAAAATAGCTTGATATACCAAAATAAATCACTTTAAGTAAGTATGTTCATATGTCCATTGTACGGTCTACCGCCCAGACCGATGGACCGATTCGAATGAAATACTGCTATGAACAACAATCAGCAGAATTTTATAAACAACATCAGCCAATTCTCTTGATTCATTTAATGAAAATTGAGAGTAGCTTTTATAAAAATAACTGTTTCCTTTCAAATTTAATTCTTATATATTTTGTAAGCGCTACAATATGACATAAGTAATTAGTTTTTTCGTAAGTTGAATTGTATGCAACAAAATTCAGAACAAATATTTTGTAGGAAGGGTGCCTAATTTTGTGGCAAACAATGCAATTCTCTTTTCAAATCCATAACGGTCTAACTGCGATATGACTTTGGCATCAACACACCTATACAGAATACATACACGGGCTGTATATGTGTATATGTTTGTGTTCGAAGGTGCACGCATGCACACATAGACAGCTTGCCTTCTAGGAATAGACTAGGAAAACATTCGGAGTGGAACAAAAGGGTTAAAAGTTATACATTATTTGAGAATATAGATATTATATAAAAATGGAATGAAATTCAATACAAATGTTAGAACTTTATTCGTGAATTAGTAAATAATTGGGCGTTTACAAAAACTTTCGAACATCGTTAGTAGCCCCAATTACTTTCTGTTTTTTTTTTTCATTTCTTCTCTCATCATCTTTACAAAGGCTTAGATTATATGCGTACATTAAATCAATTATTCATACAAAAATATCTATTTTTCAACTAATGAGAGCATGAATCCATCGTTGTTCTTGGTTTCAATTAAAACCTACGCCAATGTTTTATGCGTTGTTCTTTTTCTAACTACGTAATATTGCATGTTTGCGGTTTTTAACAGGCAATTAAAAAACCTTGCGCCGAAGCGGAAACATTTTGCTACAAAATGGACAGTTCCCCGGTGACGACAAAAAAACGAAATATTATCAAATTGCTCGCAATATATTTTATGTACATTAGTACCATTTAAATGATGCACATAGAAATCTTCATCTCTCTTGGGCAAAGGTCGTATTGCCTTTCGCTTTCTATACAATCCATGACAGATATTGCAAGTTCAGTTGGTCGGATATAGATTTCTATGCGCATTTTATCTGTGGCAGATCAGTGTATATTTATGAAAGTTTTATAATTAGGAATCCGTTTTCGCGAATGTTTTTAGTTTTTGATCCCTTGATACAGGACTCTGTCTCACTCTGTTGATCTGCCTAAAGAGGAACAGACAGTGGTATAACAAGCTGTCAAAGTTTGATATGGTCTACCATGCTAGGTACCCTGGAATAGACACTTACGTCCGGTCCGGAACTTCATCCCTCCTTGAACTCCCTGTAAGTAACACTTGTGCTTATGGAAGCTCATTCAGTATCCAACCAGTGTGGCTGTGGAATGATGCTGATCTACTTTTGCAGGGGTCCAAGCTAGAGTTAGTCAACAAAACGAAGTTTTTAGGCATTACTATAGACTCTCGTCTTCAGTGGGGTCCCCACATAGAAGGCCTTTGTGGTAGACTAAGTTCAGCCGCATACGCTGTTAGACGGATGAGGCAAATTACTGATGAGGATACTGCTAGATTGGTGTACTTTAGTTATTTTCATAGCATTATGTCATATGGTATGTTGCTGTGGGGTAGAGCTGCGGATATAAACGCAGTCATTGTTTTGCAAAAGAGAGCAATTCGTGCTATTTAAAATATGAAGCATCGGGATTCATTAAGAGAAAAATTCAAAGAAATTAATATTATAACAGTTCCATGTGAATTTATTTACCAAGTTATTAAATATATCAGAAAAAATATCGATAATTTCCCTAGGCTCGGTGAGCATCACTCTATAGACACTAGGAAGAAACATAAACTGGCTTTTCCAAAAATTAGACTTGCAAAGGTAGGCACCTCTTTTGTAGGACATGGTATAAGATTTTACAATAAACTTCCAAAGGAGGTCCTTAGTTTTTCAGAAAATAAGTTTAAATTATATATTAAGCAGGGACTCTTGAGAAAAGCATATTATAAAATTAATGACTATTTGGATGATAGTGACGCTTGGTGTCATGAGAATATTGATTGATACTACTGCTCGTTTATTTTCTAACTGATTTGTGTTTCAAATCGTCTGTTTTTATGTATAATATTTTTATATTGTTTTTTTATTATTATTTTGACATTTCTTTTTACATAATGACATGAACATTGTATAACTTAAACTTAGCATTTATTACTTAGTTGATAATCTGACTATCAAAAAAGTGATAAACTATATGAGACAGGTGGATGATGTTTTGCTTAGTATTTTAACTTATTACCTCATTAGACAGGTAGACTAAGATATATATATATTTTTTCCTCATGACACAATTTCCTTCTGTCTTTTATATTTTTATCCTTTTTTAATACATTGTTTAGTATTATTTTATATAAGGTAAAAAAAACTGTGATAGTATTAAGCCATATTCAGAAAAAAAATACTGATAAAAAAAGACATGATCTTGCTAAGTTTCTTGCCCTTCTTCTTGGCAAGATTAATCGAATGGGCGGATTTAGGCATTATATCTATTTATAGATTATTTATCTATTAACTTATTTATTCATTGAATTATGTAGGTATGTATATACAATATTTTAATTTCTTACTTATGTTAGTATATATTTGGCTAGGCATTATATTTATTTAGGGTCTATTCAGTTTATTTATTAACTTATATATTAATTGCATTGTGTAGTTATAATAATATTCGTATTCCAATAAGTCTTTATTTTATGCATTTAACTTTTGTAGCCCAACTTAAATATAGTTTTTTTATATATTTCCCGTATCATATTTGTTTCATCATAAAATATTATTTTTATACAGATTAGATTTGACAGGTAAAACGTGTACTTTATGTATCTATTTTACAAATAAACAATTTGAATTTGAATTTTAATTTTGAATTTGCTCCTCCACATGGTATTCGCGACTGTCTTGGTATCGGTTCCTTTAAGAAAAGGTTTGAAGAACACTACCTACTTGCTGAGCGCATGATCATTTGTCAAATTAGTCTGCTTACGAATTTATCTATTATTATTTTTTTGTGTTTTCACAATGTTTCTATACCTCTCACTATCTGCATAGGTGAGTGTTAAATATATTTATGTGGTTTTTTGCACACTATATCCTAGGCTATACACATATAATATGTTTAATTTGTATTTATCGCAAATATTGATGTTTTATTTAGTTATATGGCTTTTACTTGTTTTTTTCTCTGTGTACACGTGTATAACTTTTCTTAAGATGGATTTGCTGTAAGAGATCTCTTTTTAGAGAAAAGTTCGTCAAAGCGCATTTTTTTACTGTAATTTTGTTTGTTTTTTTTGTTTCCGTGACCTAAAAGTAACAATAAGTTTTGAATTTCTCACAAATTCACAGCCAATACGACTCATTTTCATCTCTACTGTTTTCTTGTCCACATACTCACACCAGCAAAAACTCCACGCACACACTGAAACATTACCTGTGTAGAGAGCCGTCTTAAGAATATATTTTTGTTGCACCCATACATTTTTTGTTCGCGTATTTTATATTTTTCCTATACTTTTAGCTGTTTTTTTTCTCCTCGTATTTCTCTGCTCTGTCCTGGTTTTATATGTGAAAGTTTTTTTTTTCTATTTGAATTCTTTTTTATTTTTTCAGCCATGTCGGGAAAATTGAGTGGGCGAAACGGTTGGACCAAAGTTTACTGAAAAAACATTTTCCTGGAACATTTTTATTTAATGGAATTTAATACATTAAAAGCAGACTCTGTTATTGCTCGTCTAGAGAAGGCTATCTTGGAAGTAATTCAATGTAGTTAACTACAAAGTTTGGTAGGATTCCTTTGATAAAGAGAAACCGTCTTTGCTTTTTTTATGAAGAACTGTGGAACAAAGACGCTATTTATGACCCCCAAGTTTCTTTGGGGTTCAAACAGAGTTGTATCTTTAAATAAAACGTCATAATCTACTGATCACACTGAACAAAATATACCCGTGGAAGTTTAAAAAAAACACGTCTTATCAGTAATATAAAAAATTTACTGTGAAGTTATTCGGGGAAGAGTAAGAGAACAGCTCTCAGGCAAAACCAGGCGGCCCACCATTGCCTGGGACCGATGGATGGCGGTATATCCATCCCCAATTGCCGGGCCTTATATAAAACAGACTGGTGACGGGCAGCGGCGTCAATCATGCAAACCATTATTTAGTAAACTCAGAATTTTAACTTTTCCGTGCTTGTATATTTTTGAACTGGCTTTATTTTCGAGACAACACCTACATTTGTTTAAACAGCTAAAGATGTGTATCCAAAGACTAAAAGAAATCCTAACAGACTAGTTCAAGATCACCAGCCAACCACAGAAAAATAATCTACCTCTCACCTTGTTCAAGCCGAAATTAAAAAATTGGTTATTAGATCGTACATTTTACACTGTGAAAGAATTTTTTGATTCAAAATGTAAATGGCAGATGCATATAATACGTAGGTAGGTGACATATTAATTAAATTCAAATCTAATTTCTAATGTTTAATTATTATGTTCTTATTTGTGTACGAGTATGTTTCTTTTATTTATGTCAATCTATTTTTAGAATTATTAATGCAAAATAATAAAATTTGTTTGTAAAGATTTGCATGCTAAACTAAAATTAGCTGATAAGGAGATCTTATATGTATGTACCTCCTTTCTTCTTTCTTCTTCTTCTTTCTTTCTTTTCTTCACGCTAATTTTAGCAAATAAATATTTCTTATTATTGAATAAGGATATATATGAATTAATTTATCACAAAGAAATCATATAAACCCACACATTTTAGTAAAAAGCATATATAAAAAAACGAAGTTAATGTACAAAATACAAATACATAATATTACTTGGGCTCTCCAAGCAAAGCTGCTCCAAGCTTTGCCAGTATTTTCGATCTATGGCTAGTCTCGTCTAGGTATGTCCACTGTCCAGCGGTGTCTGCTATATTATTAGACCATCGTGATTTCGAGATCTATGGCCTGGCCATACTTTGTTCTATGTTTTATGTTTTTGGGAACCAGTGGATGATTCGCTCGCTACATTTTCAGAAAATAATATGATTTGAAGTCACTCGCAATCACTCGTTGTAACCAGGTTGTAACAAATAACAAAATGCAACAATGTCAAACTGGCAAAAAAACTCGTCCTATTTTTAGCAGTGTACGAGCCAATTTTCGCTTTCCTGATACCGACTGCTAAATTCACATCCCCACTCAACGCCTCGGTAGCGCAGTAGGCAGCGCGTAAGTCTCATAATCTTAAGGTCGTGAGTTCGATCCTCACCCGGGGCAAAACCTTTTTTAATTTTTTTTTGTTTGTTAATACAAAGCAGGGTTATATAGTCTATTTTTGATTTGACATAATTGACGATTATGGGCTTTACAACGCGCAAGAGAACTGATAAATTTCAACACAATGCACTGTTCACAACTACGATAAGTTTCCGGAATGAATATGAAAAATACTATTAAAGGTACAAAATTAATTTATTGTTTTTCAAAATAATCTCCCTTGGCGTCTATGCACTTTTTCATTCGATCAAACCAGTTTTGAAAACTTTTGTGCCACTCCCCTGTGGTGACCTCTGAAACGTGTTTTTCATACTCCTCGACAGCCTCTTCTGGTGATGAAAATCGTTGACCGCGTAATTGGTTCTTAATTTTTGGGAACAGAAAAAAGTCACAAGGTGCCAGGGGGGTAATTCCGGAGAATCAATCGAATCGAGATTTCTAGAACTCGATCTAAAAACTTATGGAGTTCAACTGATAAAATGGGTTTTCACGATCGAGAAAGCTAATTCGATAGACTGAGAATATTCTGAGTCTGTCTAATTACCCCTCTCGATCGTAAAAACCC
The DNA here is from genome assembly GCA_910592155.1 of Ypsolopha scabrella. NCBI lineage: Eukaryota > Metazoa > Arthropoda > Insecta > Lepidoptera > Ypsolophidae > Ypsolopha > Ypsolopha scabrella. The sequence continues at coordinate 2,414,104 of OU342987.1, read as the reverse complement.
ATTTTATCAGTCGAACTCCATAAGTTTTTAGATCGAGTTCTAGAAATCTCGATTCGATTGATTCTCCGGAATTACCCCCCAGGTCGGGACTGTATGCAGGATGACTCATGAGTTCTACATTTTTCGTCTTCAAAAAGTCGTTTGTCTGTCTGGCCGTGTGAGAACTAGCATTGTCGTGGGGCAGGATGATACGGCGTTTACGGTTATTTTTACGGAGTTCGTCAATAACTTCCGGCAAACAAATGGTCGTGTACCAGTCAGTATTCACGGTACGACGACTCTCTAAAGAAACAGTAGCCACGTGTCCAGTTTTATTAAAAAAAGAAGCAATCATCCGCTTAGATGCACTTTTCACGCGCGCCACTTTGGTTGGTTTCGGCTCATCTTGAAAGACCCATACGCTCGATTGCTGCTTTGTTTTGGGATCGTAGCAATAAATCCATGTTTCGTCACCTGTTACTATGTCCCACACCAAATTTGACGCACCTTCGTTGAATCTGGTAAGCATGGCACTGCACCAAGCGACGCGGTCCGTTTTTTGAGCCTCGGTCAAGTTGTGTGGGATCCACCGCGAGCACAGCTTTCTCACACCCAAATGTTTGTGTAGGATTGATTGTATTTGACTCATGCCTATTTCTAAGGATGCGCGAATTTCATGGTAGGTCACATGCCTGTCTGTTTCAATCATACGGCGCACAGCATCGATGTTTTTGTTGGTCACAGCGGTGGACGGCCGACCATCGCGAGATTCGTCACTGAGATTGATACGACCACGCTTGAATTCTGCAAACCAGCTATAAACAGTCGTCTTGCATGGTGCTTCATTGCCAAAAGCTGTTTCAAGCCGAGCGATGCTCTGTTGAGCTGTCAAATTACACTTAAAATCGTAGAAAATCATACTACGAAAATTTTCCCGAGTTAAATCCATGTTGATGCAGACACACAATTTTTTAAATGGCGCCACAAGGTAAAAACAAAAGACAGTCAGATGAAACAAACTGCATTCTACAGCCAAAGAGTTCTATTTTCAAATGTTGCAATAAATTTTTAAATATTGTTTATGTAAGTGGCCAGTTCCGGAAACTTTTAGTGTTACCTATGTATCAAACAAGAGTTAAGTGACTTTATATTGTTATATTTTGATGGCAACAAGTACATACAAATACTCACGCCTGTCCCCCAAAGATGTAGGCAGAGACAATAGAGTTCCATCTGCTCCGATCCTGACACACTTCTATCGCTTCTTTCACATACATCAATCTAGTTATTACAAGCTCTTCTATTTTAGGTACTTTTGACTTTGCCCTTCTCCAGTATTTGGTTAGTTTCCTTCTAGGGCGGCTCAGTCGAGCTTTATCTTCTTATTTCTTTCGTCACTTTTACGTTTAGATATTAAAAGTTACTGCTGTAAAGTAACAATAAAGTAAAAACCACTTGCGCAACATTTTGATACAAAATATAATCTGGGTTCATAAAGTTATAAGAATAATACCTTTCGCCAATCAAGAAAGATAAACTTCATTTTTAACACAAAAAAGGTAATTTAATTTTGTGCAAGACGTTTCTCTTTCCATATCTACAGCGTGTATAAAAAAGCACATAAAAAATAAAGAAAAACCATAAAAGCTGCCGTCTTGCAATGCGTTATCATTTTTATATGCCCCCCTCCCCCAAACCCTTTAAGAACTACCCCCTTCACCCCCTCCGAGATGCACACACGCACACATGCGCAAACCCCTATAAATGGGTTAAAGAAAAATGTGTCTACCTGAAAACGTACGATGCATGCATTTTTTTTATTCCCTCTACGTTTTCTTGCTATCCGCGATTCTCATATCGCCGATATAAAACTGAAAAATACATTTTCAAACACTAACTAAATATCACTCCTATCGAAGCGAAAGAAAACTGAAAATCCCTTGACATCATCACAAAAAACAGTCCACACATACAGGAAAAATTCACGCGCGTACACATGAAGCGAAGCCGTTTAGAAAAAAATAACTCGCACACACATATAAATCGCTTGCAGTTCGAAAGGGATGCACTCAGAGTCATAAAATACTTACACATAGACAGAATTCCACCCACACATGCATAATCCGCCGAAGAGTCTGGCCATGCCGACACGTGTGACGATATACGTGAACCACACACATGCAAATAACTGAAGAAAACTTTCTATGTGTTGTGGAAATGCTTTTCCTTGCAGCAACCTCTCGGGAAGAGTTTCATAGTGAATACCTCGCGGTAAAGACATCTAGCCGTTCTCCTAAAAAATCGAAACTAACAAAAAATCTATAAAATATTTCACAAAACAATAGAGCTAAAAACTTAAATGAAAACTGGCCGGAAAATAAAAAAAAACTAAACCTAATCGATTGGCCGTGCCCGACGTTTTAAATTCAAAAGAAATTCTTCGCCCGTCTCGCCTCAAAAAAATGCATTCCATAATCAAAATCGGTCGACAAAAACGTTCAAACAAAAAACTGAACAATTCGCGCCAAAAGAGACATTTTAGTGACTGACCGTTCACGAATTAATTTTGTTATTTTAAAAGTTTACATGGAAACTTATTAACTTAATGAGTTAATGGCTGTAAAACCACGTGGCCCGTGCGTTCCGTTTCGCATTAGTGATGTAAATGTGCGTCTTACTTAATGAGTGCTCAAATGTGTTAGTGTGGCTGAATGTGTGCGTGTGTCTTTGCCTGTAAATATTTAGAATGATTTAAACGGTGGCGTGTTAGTGAAAATTTTCACGGTATTTGTAATGAGACGGTAATCTGATGAATTCTTTACTTCACAGATATGTTATTCGGTTAAATTGGAAACAAAATCTGATAAATGTTTTCGTTTACCTGGTTGGTTACTTAAGTTACAAAGTATTTAATTACTTACTGTTAAAGTGTTCATGTAAGTTGGAAGTATCGTTATAAAGCCAGTCCATCCAAAAGTAGGATCTTGTTGCATTATTTCTCTATGGCCTATATTTTCTTTACCAAGCTGTGATGATATGACCGAAGAGAACACAATATCTATGTTAATGCAGTATAAGCTTTTGGTTACGCCTGGGTTTCACTTTGGTTTTATTTTTATACGAATTTCAGCCCTTACTTCTAGGGAGAAGACAAAAATCCTATTAGAAGTTAATACTTTACCTAACCCAATACGAAAAATGTGTCTAAATAGACTTTTTAATTTGCGGTTAAGATTCATATGACTCCTTTCCTAACTAGCCTTTGCCCGCGGCTCGGCCCGTGTTTATTAAATCTCTGCCCAGGTTTCGGCTTGGGCTTTATTTATCAACACCATGTATGTATAGCCTATATGTCGACAAAGGTCTTTACGATGATACTAAAGACAGCCGCATACAAATCCGTTAAGTGGACCTCGAGTTAAAACGAAACACAAGCAGACAGTCACAAACATTTTTGGTTTCAGTGTAATACTAATATATCCATCAATATAATATAATCCATCCATCCATCAGCCCGTGTTCGTCCACTGCTGGACATAGGCCTTTCCCAAATTTCGCCACTCATGTCGGTCCTCCGTCCTCCTCATCAGCCGCCCCCCGCAACTTCCTAATAAATAATAACTAATATAATAACTCATTTAATTTAAAATTTTGAAAAAATATTCATTGTACAACACGAGTTTTTGACTACTTTCTTATTATCTAATATAGGTGTAAAAGAAAGATATTCGGTTTCTTCTTCATGTGAACCCATCCTAATTCTTGAATTCCAGTCAAAACTCTTCTTTTGTTCATAGGTAGCAGTACGTCAGTCGGTAAAACACTGTCTTCTCAATCTTGAGGCCAGGGTTTGAATCCTATCGGCTTAGCAAGCTCAAATGAGTTTTTCTGGATTTATAAATTCGAGTCTGAAGGATTTTAGGTTTAGTTTTAAAAACTTGAGTTTTTCCAAAGGAATATAGCTCCTGTTTCTGCTGTTAACACCAAATAACTATTTTGGAATCAAGAAAATTCACTTTTGACAGCACTAAAACTAAAAATAAAGCCTTCAGAACCGGTTTTTGTATCTGTATAGCTACCACTTACTGACACTTTTTGTAAAATTTGTAAATTATTTTTTTCGTGTCCCCTGCAAACGCACGCCCAACCCCGAGTCGATGACTATGGGAGGCCAACATTTAATATTGCGAAATTTACAACAAAAATTATCAATCCTTGATACTGATCACTTACCAAGCCTCCAGTTTTTTTTTGGCGATGAGGTCTTTATTACAGTCTAGAATTAAGTGCTAAAATTTCGAGATATCCAGATTGTCATGTCTATCAGTTCTGTCTGTCAAGTCCAGGTCCATAATTGATCGGTTGTTCACCTGGATGCGTAAGCGTTTTAGTTTATCCTACACCAGTGGTGGCATTCTAGTAGGTAAATGCAGTTTTCGATTTTATTAATAAAATTAACTTTATGAAATCACAATACCATCCATAGGTTATTAAAATAAGGGACCCACTTTACCCCGTAAAATGATTAAAAATCTATAAGTAGCTAGCTTTTTCCCGTGACTTCGTCTGCGTTGAACACCGATTTAAGCTTACTCGTAACATAAATTGACCCATGACCAACATAGCTAGCATACATAGATGAAACGTCACTTGTTATACTTTCCTGCGATTCCATTGGTCAAATGCTTCTTCTAGAGACAAAACTTCTGTATTATTTTCGTCTATGCTATCTAAGCAGGAGAGGTTTCTCTTGAAATCTACATGATGCCTTAGCTTTAGTTTATGTGATCTTTAGAGACAAAAATGTTTAGTATATTTTGTACTGCGGTATAAGGAACCATCTATCACGTTTGGGGTGTAGTATTCGCTGGTAAAAAGCGGGTGTACCAAGTGTGGAGTGTGTCTTGCATTTCACTGTTCACACGCGGAACACCTCTGACATCCCTTTGGGGATTCATGTCGTGACAATATATCCATCCATCCATCCATCAGCCTGTTTCGTCCACTGCTGGACATAGGCCTTTCCAGGATTTCGCCACTCCTGGCGGTCCTCCTGGAAGAAATGCCCATACTCACACACGCTGGGCAGGCGGGTTGGTGAGCGCGGTGCCGAAACCCTTGCACCAGTGACGCTGCTGCCCGTCACCAGTCTGTTATATAAGGCCCGGCAATTGGGGATGAATATACCGCCATCCATCGGTCCCAGGCAATGGTGGGCCACCTGGTTTTGCCTGAGAGCTGTTCTCTTACTCTCGTGACAATATATAAGGTCCTATAATTCAAAGTGAAAAAAAACTTAGTATGTGATAGAGTATACTTAATAGATCACATTCCAAAGAAAAACGTTTTTTTTGCGCGAACTTTTTTTACCTTTCCATAGAAATTTAGTCAGCTGATTGAACCACTTTACTGGGAAGTGAAATAATTATTTGACCAAAGAATTTTTTCTTCTTCTTAAATGTGATCAGATAACGGATACATGACCTACCCTACAATTATTTCCACTTATTATTGTAGGACCTTATGTATATATATATTTTAATTGATGGAAGCCCCGAGCTATCTACTTTTAACATTATTTTTCCTCTTACGTAGAAAACTCAACTTAGAATTCAATATGACTATAGATTTTTTTTCTCAACAAGTCGCAGGCAAAGATTAGTTCTTTTATAATGAGATAAATTACGTACTTACCCCGGAACCCTAAATTTATGATCGTTTGCCATTTGTCGTTTAAATGGTCCTGTAATCATTATTTCATATATATATATTTTTGTCTTTATAAGACACATTCGAAATTATAATTATGATTTTTTTATAATTTTCGGATGGATGGATGGAATTTCGTTTAAACATCTAAATTCATAGTGAAGATTCGTTAACCGGTCAAGACCAAAACGAAATATATATTTTTGTACCTCCAAATTTTTTAAGAGCAACCTTAGGCTCAATTAGTATCGGAAATCTAAATTTCATTTTGCTTTTTTTACCGAAAGGCTAATTTAACCTTGATCCTGACCAATTACAGAGTCTCCAGTATGAATTTGTCTGTATAAATGGAAGTCACTATATACAGGGAGTATAATAGAGAGCTGCAACAAGATTACTTAAGAAAATACATAAATAGAAGTTATGCGCCATTGCCTTCAAAAAGAACCTCAATTTTAGCTGACCTCCTTGCATCACACGGCGTCTACATAATAGAAAATGGCGCAAAAATAAAATATAAAATGTTAAAGTTCACAAAAATATTTTTACTTCGTCGACCCAGATCCGAACATAAATATATCCGGCACATACACTCTCTATCGATTTTTATGTTATGCTGCATTTTTAAAGATACATTTTACTACATTCATGTAATATAAAATGACTTCTAATTATATAGCGTAGACACACGGTGAGTGGCCAGAACCCTTTTTGTGAAAAACACAAAGCGGCGGTAGCTCAGGGGTAGAACGCTGGCCTCCCAATCTTTGAGATCCAGGTTCGATTCCCGGCCGGGGCATGCACCAATGAGTTTTTCGTAATTTATCTGCAGAGTATTTAATACTCACCACTTGCTGAACGGTGAAGGAAAACATCGTGAGGAAACCTGCATGCCCTAAAAAGCGTGTAATTGTGCTCGAAGAACGGTGATAGGGCTCACCACCCATCACGTTGGGACGTTATAATCGTCGGTGTGCCGCGGGTATGCCGAGTGTGGACTGTGACTTGCATTTCACAGTTCACACCCGGAACACCTCTGACACCCCCTCGGGGATTCGTGTCGGGACGATATATTCATTTATAAAATTTGTGCCCTATACTAATTTACCAACAACTCCGAGTCAATTAGTGTAGTAAGCCTAAATTTTATTTTGCAATTTTCACAGAAAGGTTCATTGAACCTCGGTCGTGATGACTTACCGAGATTCCAGTGTGAATTTGGCTGTATATTTAGTAGTAACAAAGTGACATTTATGGCAAATTTATACTGGAGGCTTGGTAAGTGGTCAGTATCAAGAATCAATAACAGTTTTTGCGTAATTGAAAAAGAAAATTTTGACTTTCCATTGTAAATACTGATTCGGGGCTGTGCTTGCGTTTGTTAGGAAGAGGAAAAAAAGTTACCAAAAAAGGATCATCGAACCTTAAGGTGGTCGAACCAAATCTCGGTGCAAAATGCACATCATAACGTTGTTTTCTTTACCTTTAAATAAAAAGTATGCAAAAATTGCGTTTTAAAGCAATTGGCAAAAATTTATTACTCATAGTAGGGTTTTCGCATTAAAATTATGTTATATTATGCCTTACGTTTTGATTACATTCGATTACAACGATAAGTACGCCTTAAGTTTGTTAACCGAATGCAATCAAAATTTAAACCATAAAATGATAGAATTTAAATGTGAAAACTTAATTATTACCAATAAATTTCCGCCAATTGCTTTAAAACGAAATTTTTGCATACTTTTTATTTAAAAGTAAGGAAAACAATATTATGATGTGCATTTTGCACTGAGATTTGGTTCGACAGCCTTAATACCGCGACTACTTACTGATTCTTCATTATGTATTTGGCTACATAAATAAGTGGCACCTGATATAAGTAGTTTATGTGACCGCCCCTGTGGTTCAGTGGTACGAGTACTCGACCACTAAGTCGGAGGTCGCGGGTTTATCCTTTGGGGCACATTTGTGTTCAGTCTGCGTCTATGGGTCTATTTATGCCCGAATCATGGCGATTGGGCCCACCACTAATCACGTTGGGGCGTAATAATCGTCAGTGAAGAATGGGTGAACTGTGACTTGTGTTGCACAGTCCATACTCGGTAACACCTCTGATACCCCCATTTGCATTCAAGTCGTAACGATGTCTATTGTAACTATATTTATCTCTAAAGCTCAGTAGTGTGGTCAGTTGATTAACTGTTGGTTTCATCAGACGTAGTTTAGCAAAAACGTTCCAATCCACAAAACAGACAAAAATGAGTTATGTTTACCAAAGTGATCAGCCGGTGCCAAATTTTCATATATCAAAAACACTCCAAGCTATCGGACATGTGTGCGAAGAGTATTATATTATTCCAACCCAAATCATAGAATCACCTAGTACAAAATAAACTTCAAAAGTCATATATCTCAAAACTAGCTTCGTGTGGTTTGGAACGTTCTTGCTCAACTACGTCCAGTTATTGAAGCCAACTAAGTGAAATCGACGATAAATGCATTTTATCGTACTTGACATAACATAACAGCTACATATCGATATATACAACACTTTGAAAAATAACTTGTACTATTTTTTTTTCTAAAATTTTCGAGACGGGCGATATAATGCTTCTTTTGAATGAACACGGAAAATAATTAATAAAAGTTTATGTAGTAGTATAAGGACTTGCCTTAGCTGAGATACCAAAAAAATATTTTGAAAATGGATAATACACTCACGTACCATTATAGATAACTACATTGTCAACCATTTGTTCACCGTCGTCGTCGTTGCCAATCCCAAATTTGTATCGGTGAATCACTTGTCATGCAGTCAACAACAATAATTCCAGAGTATAATATCCATTGTCAAAATATTCTAAAAGTGTTTCTGTTTGTCTAAATTCTAGTTTTGGTCCAGCGCCACCTAAGCCCAACGATAGTTCCTATTAATACCTACATAAATATTCTATTTTTATTTTAAAAAGTAAAATAGACATTAGTGTAACGAATTAGTGAGATAAATATATATTTGTCACGAAATAAAACAGTGCCAAAAATGTCTTTAACGATATCGAATGCTAACTTTGCAATAAAAAACCCAATGAACCTGCAAAACATACCAATGAAGAGAGAATTGATAGAAACAACGGAGTTTCCCGAAGATAATAAAACTCCAGATCAAAATGACAGCGATAATTCAGAAAGCAGTGACCTTGAGAACAACCCTACAGAAGAAGCAAATAAGGCTATAGATTATACAGACCATCATCCAGTGGATTTTATAAAGAAAGAGTTCCTATTGGAATTCGATTTTGGAAATAATCTGTTTAGAAACCAGAACCTCGCTTTCAAAACTGAGTCGTTTGGAAACCGATCACCGTTCTTGCTTCCGACACAACTGTACAAGAACTTCCTTGCCACTCTTGGGAAGAGAAGGAGGAATGTCGCTGACTGCTACTCTTTATATCAAAGGAATATGCTGTTTCCGAACAGTCTCCTTGATGCTTCTGATGATGAGAACAACGGAGACAGAACCACTGACTCTCCTGATGAGGTATATATACCCAACTCCTTAGATACCTAACCGGATCCTACTCGATTCTCATACATAATGTAGTCGATTTAAGAATCAAAGTTTTTCTTAATCGTAATGCATTGTTTGTGCGTAGTAGGGTTTTTCATCCATGCATTCAGCCAAAGTTCAACTTTCAGACCAATGTTCTTTTAGATCCAACAATAGTTTAATAATACCACATCAATAGATAAAAGAATAGAAAATTGATAGAAATGGATAACTTTAAATGTATTTAGTACTTTTATTTGAGTATTTAATAAGTATATGTAACTACATAATCTACTTATCATATAGAACGACTTTCTCAAATAAACACACCTGCGTAAATAGAAAAAAAATTACGTCTTCTTACTAATTTTAGTTTTCGAAAATCTACTGTGTGTTTTATGTGGAGAGGCGGGGGGCTATATTTTGTTTTGAGTGGTAGTGTTTTATTGGGTAAATTTGTAAAGTATAATCAGTGGGTTATATAGTTTCATATAAACATATCTGTTCATTTAGATTCGGTGTAAATTGTAGCTAGGAATTATAGGTATTATAAGAGATCACTTGATTTCCACTTCAGTATCCCTAATCGTTGGCGAAATACTTGACGGCTCGCTGTCCACACAGCAATGTTATTAAATATAGGTACTTATAGTTCTCACTTTTACCAATCTCTGCTCCAACTAATTTCTATGTTGCTGTAAAATGGCGTAAACTGCCTTTTGTCCTTTTGCCCATTACTCGATCACAAGAAATTATTCCGCTTTTTATCGAAAAAGCAGATAGATACCTCGCGAAAAAGTGAGATTAAAATAATTGCGAAAGTTTTTCAGCAGAAAGTCAAAAATAGGTGTGATGACGAGCGAAGCACAACGGAGCGAGGAGAAGCGTGTTAGGTAATTTTGGGGGCCGAGCAAAGCGATCGAGTCGATCGACTTTAGATTTAACATTAAATATTTTTGTATGATCGCGTAATAGGATTGTGTTTATGCCATAATTAGGTTTTTCATGAAAAAGCGTGCTTGTTCGTGAAAAACAGTTTTCGACATCTGCACTAACTAGATTTTCTCGTGTTCTTATAAGAATATTGCTTATTTGCAACATTTCACTAGTTATCACAAATACTTAAATTCTTACTTAATTTAAACTAGTCGGTGCCGAATAATAATGTACTATTTGAGCCTAACCCTAAAATTTCATACTGTATAGTTTCGAAAGTAGCTATGCAATTTGGCGCTATCATTGGTTAATTCTTTTCATAAACATCGGTTAGCGAGGTTTATTTTCTAATCAGAAACTAGCACCTTTAAGGGCATTAAATTCATACACGAAAATCTGTCTGAATTTCTTATTATAATTTTGACTGTGGTTCATTAAACCATACAGGTGATCTAAAGTTGTGTGCAAAATTTAATTAAGATCAAACCTATCATGACGTTACGTTGGACTACTTTAAGAATCTGAGGGGCGATCTTATTCGCTTAGCTTTTCGGCTAATCAAATAGCCTGTTTGACATTTGGAACTGCACATTTTTTGTCAATTAATTCTGGTACGTAAATTAGGTTGAATTAGGCTTTTCTAGCAAATTTATATAATTTTATGCATCACTTTGTGAATGATCCTGCAGAACAATTTTAAAGCGAGTTTATAGTTGTTGTGCACTATCATTTAAGTCGTAATGCATAAACTAACAAAACTTTGCTAGAAAAGCCCAATTGACATTTAATCTTTGGTAGCGTTATGCCATAAATCACATTGATTTTATACGTTTCATCAAAAATACGAAAATCAATAATAATTATAAGTTGAGCGTTTGGAAATGAGAGCAGTCGCAACCATCTTATGTATTCTAAATCAGCACAAAAGTGCCTTCACTCAACAACCTCTCCGAACTAACTAGGTAACCCTTTGTTCCAGAAGGCAGGGGCATCATCAGCGTTCGTCTGGAGCGGAGGGGGGGTGACCGGCGGCGGGGGGCAGGACCAGACAGCCGCGCAGCCCGCCGCCGCCGTGCCACCAGGTCAGTCAAAACTCCTACATTCTCATTATCTCCTGGTACTTTACATTTGGAAAATACGTATGTTTATGACATATTTCCTTGTCCCCACAATAGTCATAGGTGTTTCATGATAAGTGTCAACAGTCAAAAGAACAATCTACATGCGTACACCCACTTTTCACCAATGATTTTTACGACCCAACGTGATAGAGTGAGTCTTGTCGCCTTACTTCGGGCACAAACACACGCTTTTTAGTGCATGCGGGTTAAGTGCCCGGTCCGCGACGACGACAACTTTGATGAAAAACAATATGTTAAATATTTTTCTGGTCTTTATCGCGATGTTTTTGGAAAAACTGGGGACATACACCACTTCATATTGGCCGTCTCAACAAAGGCCCAGAATTTATTTGATTGAATTGTTACTCTTTTGCGAGTTATTTTATTTTATTACTTACGAGCCCGCTCCGAATCGTTATATAATATTTAAGTACCAAAATAACGCGCAAAGGAGAAACAATTGAATCAAATAAATTTTAGGTCTTTACTTAGATGGCCAATATGGACTGGTGTATGTCCCTGATTTTTACAAAAACATCGCAACAATGACAAGAAAAATAATTAAATTAATGCTTCGCATCAAACAGACGAGAAATACGGAGCGGGTTCTTAAGGACACTGTGTTTTTTTTGCACCATTAACAAGTAGTAAGTATACTAAAACACATACATTTTGATGAACTCATTTAATCAATGCTCATGACTAGGTATATACCAAAATTTCTAATATGATACAATTTCCAGATTTCCGTTTGGAATCCAATTGTACTTTTTTGGAAAATAACCGAATCACTTCCGTGTCTTTATCTAAACGACACGTACTATTCCACTTGGATTCCACAAAGTATGCACATTTAGCGGAGTTCCAATGGGGTATGGTTAAAAGCTGAAGGCAACCTGTATGACCTTTGTTCCACTTCCATACGATTATACAAACTTCTTTTAGACTGCCTATCGGTTCTTTAAACTTCTGTATATCGATTAATACTCATACTTAGATGACCTTCGTACAAAACATACGAAAAACCTCGTCTTAAAATTGCTAAATCCTATCGCAACCAGCCCGATATCAAAAAGAGTCCGGTGTTTATTCTTTTGTTTCAAAAATTTTACTTAAAAAAAATTGATAACGTGAAAATTCTAGGGTGATTGAAAGGACAATTGGAAACTAGGAATAACTTTGTAACCATTCTAACATGATCTTGTTGCTTTTCAACAAAAAGTTAAAAATAGTTGCGATAACTAGCGAACTAAAGATGAGCGTATTAGGTTTACATGTTAACCAATTTTCTGTCTAAAATTCTTTTAACAGAAAATTTCAAATTTCTTGAGGATGCTCGCACTGATTGCAATGATCCGTTTCTTCTAAATCTCCTTAGACACATGCATAATGTTGTGAATTGCAGCATTAAACCGGTGTGCCATGTTTTGTACATATATTTTACTAGCTTTTACCTGCGGCTCCGCCCGCGTGTTATTCGGTATAACGACATGCTTTTTGCCGGGATAAAAAGTAGCCTATGTGTTAAGTTGGGGTATAAACTATATCCATTCTAAATTCTATCCAAATCCGTCCAGCCGTTTCAGCGTGAAAGAGTAACAAACATACTCACACACACACGCACAAACTTTCGCATTTATAATATTAGTAGGATTTTATAGGAATTTCTGGAAGGCCTAGTTATAAATTAGCCTAGCTATCGTACATAACTGACGTTTACCAAAACCCCTAGCCTGAATGACCATATCGAGCTCGATAGCGCTCGATACAGTGCTCTGTCTCACTCTGTTGATCTACCTAGAGGGACAGACAGTGGTATATGGAGATGACAATGCTCCACTATGCTCAAGGTGCAGATTACAAATTATTCCCCTGTCAGGTTTAGTAATGCTAATGAAATATTTATCATGTTCCAATTCAGACGGCTGTTGGATCTTGGCAGTCCTGCACCATTTCCAATCTGTGCTCACCATGTCTTGCCTTGCAGGCACGACCGGCGGAGGGGGCGCCCAGGGCCTGGTGCACTGGATGTCGGTGATGGCGGAGCACATGGGCGGGGGACACCACGACCCTTCCCATTACGCGCTGCCACCTTGGAACAATGGAGCTGTAGATGTGAGTACCAGGCGCTTGATTCACTCGCCAATACAGAAGCCGTGCGTTGAGTTAGTTGTGACCTGTAAGCCTTAGCATGAACTTATCTGATCTGATAACCTCCCCAAGTGGATAGTAGCGGCACTTTGATTCCATATGACATGTAACGTGAACAAAACCATAACATAACCGTGATATTTTCATGCTAAAGCTCAGTGTCCCACCGCGCACCTCACTCCCTCGTCGAACCGAGGATGCATGCGACACGATCAGGAACTATCTTCAGGCCCACCTTTTGGAATGGCCTGAACTAAAATGCATGTTATTGGGAAGATTGGTATATCGTGACCTCTGTCTTCCTGAGTGGCAGGAGACTTGCGACCCTTGTTATTTTAACAGAGTATAATGGTATGGTTAATTCTGCATCTGTATGACCTCTCTTGGATAACAATTTCCTAGATGCTATCCACAGAAGCCACTACATTATTTGCTACGCTATGTTTAAACTCAAGTTGATGTAACAGATATTATGCAGATTACTAAGTTAAGCAATTACTTGCACTCTGGCCGTTAACGTGTTAAATGCCCGTTTTAATTTGCTTACATTTCTAGTTTATACAGTAAAGTAGCTAATGGGATGAAAACTGTTTTCCGAAATTTCATAAGTTTAAGAAAACTGAATGCAAATTGTCTTTGTTTTTTTTGCGAGTGTATGTACTTAAAAGAAGTCCCTTTTAATAAACACGATTACTCCGTAATTTGAATATCAATCCCGATCATATTCACATTTCAAGGAACCATACATTGTTCTTACAATCATTTCGACACCAAATAACTTCTTTATGATAGTTATTTGAATAAAAAATACTCAGACGACGACAATTTTAATAGCTTTGTCAAATTTCATATTAATTTTTTAATCATCAAAGTCTTAGTTATTTGTCCATCGAATGTTGCTGTTTTTCATTGTTTTGAATTAATTTTAAACAGATTTAAACATTTAAATCAATGATAGGTATACTATAATCAAGTCGGATTGAGCAGTGATATAAACAAAGAAAAGATTCTTTCACACTTGACCACTTTTGACAGTTATAGTGATGTACCTGAGTATCTTTATAACAGAGGCGATGTTCGACTATCTCAGTGACAGCTCAGATGTCCGTCCGTTATTGTCCTGAGACCTCAGTATTGCCGAGGTTCATTAAAATTACAATAAATAATACAATATTTCTTAACCTTAAAAAACTAAAATAAATGACTCTAATAGGGGCAATGACTGATCTGTAATGTTTAAGCCCTCATGGTGCATACGGAATTCTACGAAAGCTCGCATACCTTACGATTCGGGATGTCAAAAATTTTGCGAATGCTTAAGCGTTGAAAGATATATGAACGAAATTATTTTTATCACTTATGTTAAAATTTAAGCTATGCAATTTTTTTTAGGCGCTTAAGGTAAACTTTGTTGGTAAAAAAAAAGAACGTCTTCCTTTCACTTGTTCATTGGATATTTTTCTAATCTGTGTAAAAGTGGAACATCACTATTAGTCAACATGGTCACACAGATTAAAATGTGACATTGTGACGCCATCACAAAAAACGAATGATCGTTTTGTTGAAAAGTTTTCATCAAAACGTGAGTTAACATGCATTTTATTGTGAACAAAAGTGTATTCTCCATGAAGATCGAAGTATCTAGAATCGATGTATGTGAAGTTTTTGTTTTGGTTTATTGATAACACAAACAGTCACACATACATTTTGATACATAATACAATAGTTTTAAATAGAACTGGAGGTTCCTTAAAAATTAACAAGAAAAATAAAACTGATAAAAATAAAGTAAAAGAAAACATGAAAAACATGTGCTAATGACAAAGCTTTCTGGCTAAGAATGATATAATACTAAATTAGTTTTGAAAATTTCAAAGTTATATAAAATAGGTTGGTGAAAAAATTTATAGTTTACATATTGCTTTAAGAGCATTAATTTTAAAACATTGGTGGCTCATAGAATATAGAATTGTAAGATGCGTCTGATAAAAGGAGTTTTTAGCGTAATTTGTGCCAGAAAAATGAACATGAAACAATTTACCAGAACGTGAGTAAGATTTGAGAGGAATTTTAAACGGAATTTTGTCAAGAAGCAGTGGTGAATCAACTAGATTATTGACATGTTTGAACAAAAATGAGACATCAAGTAAAAATCGTCTATGCTGTAAGACGGTAAATTATTTCTCTGCGCACTTTCATCATAAGCTTTAAAGGAATATCCAGTACGAGAGTCCAGAATTTTTAGAAATTTATTTTGTACTCTTTTATTCTCGTAATGTGCACCATAAACATAGGACTCCAAACTATACTAGCAAATTCTAGGACACTATATGGACGTAGGCGAAATAAAGCATTTTATATGTCGTTATATTTTTCAAGGGTTTCTCCAAACGAAGAATCATGCCCAGATTTTTAAAAGCCTTAGTAACGATATGGTCAATATGGGCACAAAAATCCATTTTCGAGTCTAAGATTACCCCCAAGTCTTTAATTTGTGATACGCGTTTAAGAATTTTGCCATATATCATATAATCATAAAGAATTGTGTTGAATTTTCATTTTTTAACATTTATCCACATTTAGAAACAAATCATTAATGTTACAACATTCAATAAATCTATTCAAATTAGTTTGGAGTCTTAGGCATTTTTACTATTTGATAAAGTTTTGCATGTTCAGCCTATAACAAAAAAGTAGACGGGTCTATGAAATTATCTAAGTCGTTAAGATAAAGGGTAAATAAAAGGGGACCTAAATGGGAACCCTGTGGGACTCCAGAACTAATAGTTTGATAGCCTGAGGTATATCCTTAAGCGAAACTGCTTGCGAGCGGTTTTCTATATAAGATTTGATCCAACGAAAGAGGTTACCGTGTATACCGATCAGGGTGAGCTTTTTTAGTAAGGTTAAGTGTTTTATTTTGTCAAACGCTTTTGAAAAATCGGTATACACGGTGTCTACCTGAAAACCATCATCCATGGCATTTAATACAAAGTCCACAAATGTGATGAGATTAGTTTCTACACTACTACTTTTCAATAAGAGGTGTGTAAAATATCGGTAATTTTCATCCTATATGGTTTGTTTACCTCATTTTTCAATCCAAATCGACCATAATGATCATAGACAACAGTCAAATAATTGGTTTGCTTACATTATTGCCGGATTCTATTGAAAGGAACTTAAGGTAAATGTAAACTTTTTTCTCACGACTGTTCTCCAATTTGCATACCCCTGAATGAGAGTAGATCATTTTTTTAAGACCAGAAAAAAATAAGTTCACGCACAGAATAATAAACGTAACAGACAAAACCTGTTTAGCGATTCTGGACGCATCATTACCTATTTCTTTGCCAAACTACTTGAATTAAAAAAGTACGCCCGCGGTGACGAAAACGTATGCAAATTTTCAGTTTTGCACAACCCTATCTTTCTTTAATCACTATTACTCTAATGCCATCTTTACTACCATTAAGCTAAGGTTGAGTATTCATTGTCAGTAAAACACAGAGATCGTGTAATTGATTTTGGTATTTAATAACTGGACCTTAAAGTCGAATTTTGTTTATTTTTCTGTTAATTTTACCATGGATATGTTAAGGATGATGGATTACGCAAATATATTAGAGCACTCGATGAAATTGGAAGATATTTTGATTAATTATTTCGTATCTTTATTTTACTTTTAAATATGGCAGCTTAGTTTTGTGTCGAGACCGACATTTTTGCATAATACTATCGTGAGACAGTTTTTGGGTTCGAGAAATAGTAATATTTTATTGTAATTTAGAAAATCGAAAGTTTCTGTTCGGTTTTGTCACTTACAAAAAAACAAAAACGTATCATCACGACATGAATCTCCGAGGGGTATTTATTGGAGGAGATTATTTTTCTGTAATGAGAAAATGTTGAAATGAAAAAGTCTGCTAAGTTAAATGTCTATAAATAGCAATGAACCGGGTATTTTAAAAACAAGTAGCATAGTTACCATAGACAAAAAAATTTTACTTTTCAAAATCGGCTGATTTTAGCATAAGTTTAAACTGTAGCTACAAACAGACGTTATTTATG
The DNA here is from genome assembly GCA_910592155.1 of Ypsolopha scabrella. Classification (NCBI taxonomy): domain Eukaryota; kingdom Metazoa; phylum Arthropoda; class Insecta; order Lepidoptera; family Ypsolophidae; genus Ypsolopha; species Ypsolopha scabrella. Next base: position 2,396,587 of record OU342987.1, on the reverse strand, counting down.
AAAACATCTCAAATAGCAAACTTTCAATAATTATTGGTGATTTTATTTGTTTTCTAAGGTGAAAAATCGCTAAAATAAATTTGTAAGACGATCGTAATTCGGATCATTTGAATCAAAACGCACTGTACGTTGTTGCGCACGGCTTAGATAAATATATTGATTTGGGTAAATATCTCTATATTTGGTGCAGATTATTTTTATATAGACTTCAGCTAGACATTGTTTGATAAAGTTTACTACATCGGTGTTGTGCTGTATGATATCTGAAATACATTTATTCGTCATTTGGTATTTTACATTCGTAGCTTTTATGTCAATTTATTAGGTATGCTACAAAAAAGTCTGTTTAAAGTGTCGGATTCCGTCAATAGAGAATTTCAAAATATTTGAAAAAAGCCATGTGCCATGCCAAATTTAGACTCAATCGAGGACAAACGAAAAGGCAAACACCGATGCTTACCCATAAAGGTTTTAAATTTACCACGGCATTTTAAAATACGTTTTCCATATTATTTTCTATATAAATATACTGCTTTCATTTAAGGCGAGGCTTTGATAAACTTTTAATTTCAAATCGGCGCCTTGGGGGAGTGGAGTGAGGGGGACTTACTCCATAGAAATATGCGCTCACGAACTAGCTTATGCCGTAAGGTCGTATGCGGCAAAACAGTATTTTCCATTGAAAATGACAACTATAAGTAATAAAATAAATGTATGTTAACTTTACTAGCTTGTTCTTTTATTTTTTTTACTATATTAAACTATATATGTATACAAAAGAATAAAAAAAATAATAATATCAAGATATATTTCGGACCCTACTGGGCCCGGCATCAGTTGATGCAATATTATATTACTAAAATAACTAAAAAATATAAATAACTATTAATAATATATTATATCAACTAATGTCGGGCCCAGTAGGGTCCGACATATATCTTGAAATGATTATTTTTTTTAAATTATTTTGTCTACATATATTCTTTAATATAATAAAAAACTAAAAGTAATTGAATAAATCCAATTGGCCACATTGAAGTGTATTTGTAGACTAATTTAAATAAAAAACTTAGACGCTTCATTCGCTCCTGTTTGTCAGTAAAATTGAAATTTCTGTTTTAAAAGAGGTTTTCTAAATATTTTTTCTCTGCTATGAAAATGAATCAATCAACTAAACCTTCGAGCAAAATGATTTCAATGAAATGCTTAATCTAGTATATAAATTGGTAATTATATATGTTGTTTTATTGCTGAGAAAAATGGAGATCCATGTCGCCGAAATTTCGTGGCGTCGCCTTAATCAGGAATTTTCACTACTATTCTTAGTCGTAGATAAGAAATTCTTAGAAAACTTGCACGCCTCTTATCAGAGTAATTATAACACTGGTGCTCCGTTTACACCGCTCCAGTGCACTCGCTTATCAGATCGCGATGTACAAGTCGACTCGCCTGTTCGGTACACGCGTGCATTTCGCCGCTAACACGCGAAAGAAAGTGATGTCTCATACATATCTGTTAATTTGGCTTGTTGTTTTTTAGCATTCCGTAATGAAGATTTGGACAAAAAACGGTTTATTGATTCGGGGTGTTGTGAAAACGTCTCTCAGGCGAATGTTGTATGAAATCGTCGATGATGATCTGAGGTTCCGTCAGTTTCGGTGTATCTCTTTGAAAATAATTATGTTTTTAATACAAAACTCGAAATTTTGAAATATTTTCCGCTAGTGATTAAGGCGGGTATGTTCGAACGAAGCCGCTCAGACCATGTACATTGTTTTTAAGAATATCAATTGCCCATTTTAATCCCCAAAAAATATGTAGATATTATAACTAAGATTTAAAGAAAATCGTCATTCATTACTCAAAATTGTTAATAACTTCATATGATCATAAACTCCCAAAGATTTTGAGCACATTTTTTGGGCAGTATATTAGGTGACTTTTTTTTATATAGCCAATTAATACTAGAGACTCGGCAAGTGGCCAAGACCAAGGTTCAGTGACATTTTCTCTGACATACGCAAAATAAAATTTTGACTTCCATTCTTTTTATATAAATATTTTTCGTGTTTCACAAACAGGGTTATTGAACCTTGGTTCTTACCACTTATACCGAGTTTCGAGTATATATTTGGCTACAAAAATAAATTCACCTTATATTTATGATTAAAAACATACATTTTTTGACACTATTTTAGGGTGTCAAAATTTTATACATTGCCTTAAGCACTTCGAAATATTAAGTTTTCTGAGCGGCCCGCTTCCACTGAGCAGAACAGACAAGTGTAAAATGTAACCGTTGGAGCAGCACGACAGATTTTTCCGAATATCCTCGCCTTAATATAATTTCAAAATTTTCATTACAATAACACACAACCCTTATTTATTTATGATAAAAAATTACCTCATTAAATAATCCAACATTTTTTCTTAATTTAGGAAGAAATTGTATCAAATGGAACTCTGTTTTCTACACACAGACATATAATTATTACTAAGTAGCAGACCAAACATAAGGATTAAATAGCGTGGCAAGTATACGTACAAAAAATAAGCTACATTTAGGCTTCATGGTACTAAAAAACGTATAAAAATGTTTTATTTTTACTGGTTTAATGCTTGGAACATATTTGTTAATTCCTAAACTAATCTCTAGTAAGTATATATTTTGTTTGAACAAGCAATATTTATATTTAAAAGAGGCCAAAGTTCACTGAGCTAAAATTGCTACGCATCAACTCTATGCGTTTATTATTAATGTTAGGTCTGCTACTGTATTATACGTGTGTGTTCTACATGTTAGTTTTAGTTCTTTTGTACAAAGCAACTTAGTATAAAACCTTTTTTATAATTCTTAAAATCTCTAGTACAAGTGAATGTCTGTTACGTGATTAAATTATTATATAAATATCTTATTTATAATCAAAATCTTCCTCACATAACTATGTATAAATACCCTAATGATGCAAAAATTAAGTATATGCAAAAATTTTATGGTAAGTATATGATATTTAATTGTAAACACATAATAGTTTTATTTCAATAAAAATAAATTGCAGTCTTTGAAAACATCAGACTCATTGCATGAAAGTAGATCGTTTGTCAAGTGAACGAACAGTAACAAAAAAGTTTCTTTCTCACGAACAAAGCGCCCCACTTACCCACTATTTCACACTACCTGTGACTAAAAAAAATTCCAATAAATTTCACGAACACCTCAAACAATACCGCATTGATACATCAAAACACAATAAAATATAATATCAAACGAAATAAAACTAACTTTTTGAGTTACGAGGAAAAAACTGCCAATATACACTTTGTGAGACCCTACTAACGATATTTTGATGACTGCCATGAGCCGTCGTACAATAATGAAATGATAAAAGACAAAAAAAGATGAAAAAAAACAAGTTCTGCAGCTACCGTGCTCCGCTCTAGGGGATGGCAAGTGTAGACGTGCAACAAACACGACTTATGAATCTTATATGGATATCTTAGGTTAGGTTTGAGTCCGGAATCGTGTGCATTTTGTTGAACCCGAAAAATTTGAAAATAAAAAAAATATGGGCCTGGTTCTACACCACATTGTTGCACTCTATAGTTGATTTGCAAGTAATATTACATTTATTACTTAATGGAAACGGTAAAGTTTCAAGTTCAAGTATGTTCATTGTTGAGATTGTCGGAAAACATTTGTACATTTCCACAAATTGTATTTATAAGTACACTACCCAACCGGTTTCGCTATATAAGCATCATCAAGGGCTTTAAATTAAATTGTATACATAGTTATAAACAATGTTCAATAAACGATATCAAACAAAAAACCGGCCAAGTGCGTGTCGGGCCACGCGCAATGTAGAGTTCCATCGTTGCCTGGTACATTTTATAAGTTGGTTTCCTAATTAAGACCGCGCCAAACTTCTAGTCCCATACATTAGAGGGGACTAAAAGTTTAAACCTGTAAAGCCTACTTAGCTGTGATAGTTTTCCTTTTAAATTCATTATACATATATACTACTTCTGTGAATTTTTTCACATTTCTATGATCAACCGTTTAGCCGGCAGGGGGGGGGGGGGGGGCACGCTCCACTGTAACTAAAATGTTCACTTTAAAGCTTAACATTTCGCCAACGGATCCCTAAATCGAAAAATGGCTTTCACACACCCACAATGTTTTTGAACGACCTATCCAACAATACCCCACCTTATGGGATAGCCGAGAAAAAAAAATCATCCCCAGTTTACGTGTATGAGAGGTACCATTAAAAAAAATTTTTTTCTAGAATATATTTTACCCTTTTATTAGCGTGATTAATATTTATATTTTATTAGGCTCTGAGCTAAGCCGCGGACAGACGGACATGGCGAAATTATAAGGATTCCTTGTCATTGTCAGACTACGGAACCCTAAAAATTACCAACAAATATACTTGAAATTGTTGTGAAGAAAATGATATCGTTTATTTATTCCACGAACATCTAGAATTGTATATATTTTAATTTCAAGCCCTTGATGATGCTTACATGGCGAAACCGATTGGGTAGTGTAATTTTAAACGTAATTTGTGGAAAATTACAAAGTTCAAGTATATTTGTTTGTATTTTTTTTTCTACTCACAGTCAACAAAAGAGACGAAGTAACCAACCCAAGTGCAATCAATTTGATCACCAGTGCGTGAAGTATGTATTTACTGAGGGGTATAAAATCGATCTTCACTTTTCTCGATTTTTTCATCTGCTTTCTATATTTTTTCAAGTTAACACTATTTCAAGATATAAAAATCATAGTATTACATTGTTCATTAAATATGGTAATAATAAAGATTTGAAGTATTTGTTGGATTAGCGAAATTAGCTAAATTCGCTTATGCACTCCGCGAAGTAAAAAAGTCCACCGATCTAAAAACGGCTATCGTCACCTACTATGCTTATGCATATGCATGGCTTAGTTATGGCATTATCCTGTGGGGAAACAGCACTAATGCTTCAACCGTTTTTACTCTCCAAAAAAGGCTTATTAGAATATTAGTAAATATAAAAACAACCAACAGCTGTAGACCTCACTTTATACAACACGAAATTCTCACACTACCTTGTATCTATATACTTGAAACCTGTAAGTTCGCCCGAAAGTACCCCGAGTTTTATAAAAAGCGTGACGATTTATGAAGTCGTACGTTGAGTAAACTTTAAACTTTCGCGATTTTCACGTTGATCGTGATCGTGATCGTGATCACGATACGTTGAGAACTATAGACACGGATTAGCACTACCACCCTCTCACCTAAAAATGCACTCCTCAGGACCATTATCCATGTCTATAAAAATTTATAATAAATTACCAAAGTATTTAATAAAATAAACCAATGATATTAAATTTTTAAAATTACTAATACAGCTATTGACCACAAAATGTTATTACACAATCGACGAATATTTAAATGATAAATTATAAAACTTAAAGATATGAAAAGACAACTGACAAATTAAACTGGGAATTTTAATAACTTAATAAATCAATCTTTAATAATAACAGAGATAATAAAAATAATAATAATAAATAAATAATAATAATACATTATAATAATAATGATACTAATAAATTTCTTAATTGCGCAAAACCTACATACTGAGATACCTTGCTCTTCCATGTAACAGGTAGGTAGCTATTAATTTGCAACAATTTTAAATATTTTTATGTAGCATAATAAGTTGCTTATAGTAGGATCTTCATAAATAATAAATCTATAATAATAAAGTGCCGTCCTCTCTTATATTGCTGTGCCTGGGCAAGGTCCATAATGATCTAATAATATTAATGTTTTTCACCTGTGTATATACATTATGGAATACAATAAAATATATGAATATAAATATGTATGAAAATGTTGACTTTGTTTTGGAAACCACTTTTTACCGCTTATTTTAAAATTGTTTATAGTTTAAAATGACAAGTAAACTGTTCACAGTTTTACCTTGTCTAATTTTTTTATTTTTTTGTGGAGATTACTGGCTTTACTTTTATACCTCCATATGAGTATCACTCGTCAGTGCCGTTTAGCTTAAGATCAAAATGTTTGTGCTGCGTCTGTTTATATTTTTGTTGACTGTAAGACTATTTAATAAGGCCAACTATTATCTATACTGTTATCTATAAAAACGGCAAAAAAATCATGTCTGTTGAGCCCTCTTAAATATTAATTTTATTTTTATTTATTTTTAAACTGAATATATAACTAAATATTCTGTGAATATTCTGTGTCTACCTGTTGCCGTTATCAATATCGAGCAAAAACTAGCAAAAAAATCACGTTTGTTGTATGGGAGCACCGTTTAATCTTTTTTCCTGTTTTTTAGTATTTGTTGTTATGGCGGCAACAGAAACTACTGTGTAACTGTCACGGTTCATGAAATACAGCCTGGTGACAGACGGACAGACAGATGAGCTGACATACGGACAGCAGGGTCTTAGTAATAGGGTCCCCTTGGTTACCCTTTGGATACGGAACCCTAAAAATCTAAATAAATATTAATATTTTTCAAATAATTAATGACGTTGGAATTTTAAATGGCACCAACTTTTTTAGCTATGAATGACTTTTGAGAATTACTTAAAAAGTGACTGAGATTAGTTTATAATCGATGTCTATCAAACGTTTGCCAACTATCAATTACGAAACATCGTTATTAAAATTATTTTCTCACCGACAAGCCTCATTGCTAATCAGTCAAGCGTCAAAAATGGGTTATTATTCACAAAGAAACCCTAACTGCCTGTCAAATATCTATAACATTTTAATTACTGTTCGTCAAAATCAATTATGCTTGGAAGAATATTTGAATAAGACAAATTCCATATTCATTTGTCAAAATCGCCTTAGGGTAAGCAGCTTTAAAACACAACTGTACAGCCATTGTCTCCTTTACCCTACTTTTTGTTCAACCCTGTCATTATTCGCTCGTATACATTGCTGTTTTTACTGCCTTTAGTTAAAGGAAAACCTTTCAAAAGGAGCAATGTAAGTTATCATTTGGTTGTACTCGAATGGAAATAGGGTTGTAAAATGTATGACTCCATTTGTCTTGCCCAAAGATTTTATGCTTGATTTTGCACGAATTAAAATCTTTTCCGTTACGACATATTAATTATTGGAGAAGCCAGGTGCGGTGGATGAGATTAATTTGTATCATCACGCCCTGTCTGTTTGGGAGCTGCCTAGAGCATATTTGTCCCTGGGAAACCGACGAAAAAGACATGGCCATTTAATATTACGAAGAAAGTTATATCATTTTTTCTTACTAACTCTCCAAATCAAATCAAATCATTTATTCTGTAACTAGCCTTTTCCCGCGGCTTCACCCGCGTTTATTCAATCTGCCCCATTTTCGTTTTGGACGTTATTTTATCAACATCTCATAGATATAGCACTCCATCCATCCATCAGCCTGTTTCTTCCACTGCTGGACATAGGCCTTTCCAGAATTTCGCCACTCTTGTCGGTCCTCCTGGAAGAAATGTCCATACCCACACACGCTGGACAGGCGGGTTGGTGAGTGCGGTGCCGAAACCTTTGCACCAGTGACGCCGCTGCCCGTCACCAGTCTGTTTTATATAAGGCCTGGCAATTGGAGATGGATATACCGCCATCACACGGTACCAGGCTTGGTGGGCTACCTGGGTTTGTGCCTGTCTGCGAGCTGTCCTCTTACTCTCCCCCGAATAACTTCAGGGGCGGTAAGATGGTGGTACCTCCACAGTCGAGCCCGGCATCAGCTCTACCACCTAAATAGCACTACGATGATAAAAAAACCGCATCCAAATTCGTTCAGTGGATCTCGAGTTAAAACGGAACATACATACAGACAGACAGAAAAAGTTGTAGTTTTGGCCTCAGTAAAAATATTTCATTTGTAAACAACATTTTTACACTATGATAGAAATAAATTTCTATATTTTTTAAACACTTGGCGATTTATCCATCGCAAGGAGATAACAAATTAAATTTATATCACTGCGGTATAGAAAATCAGAAAAGTAAATCTGGACGTGACGAATCCCGGTTCAGAGCTCCTCACGTCCAGATTTACTTTTCTGATTTTCTATACCGCAGTGATATAAATTTAATTTGTTATCTCCTTGCGATGGATAAATCGCCAAGTGTTTAAAAAATATAGAAATTTATTTCTATCATAGTTTCGATACGAGTAATGTGTATTCTTAACTACCCGATGCTGTAACAGGTGACGGTAGGGCAATAATAGTCTCAGACTTGTCTTGAATACACTAGCGCCCTCTAGGCGCCAAGAGGCTCACTACTAAGTGAGTACCTATACATATCGTTGCGGTATGGGAAAGCACAAGCGTAAATTCGCAGGTCATGTTGAGAACTGGATAGCTCAGTTGGTAGAGCAACCGCCCGGTAAGCGAGAGGTCCCGGGTTCGAATCCCGGTTCAGAGCTCCTCACGTCCAGATTTACTTTTCTGATTTTCTATACCGCAGTGATATAAATTTAACATTTTTACAAATTTATTTTTAGTATACATACACGAGTAGATACATTATACTTACGAAATGTCTATTCCAAATGTAAACAATAATAATATATACATAGATAAAGACATCTTCGAAGTAAGATACCGCACTAGCTGCTTTTAATTAGAGTCAGTTATTAGCAAACACAAGCCCAATTCCATCAGCGTAAAGGAGAATGCCCACTAACAAAAGAAACGCGGTCCACGTATCGAGGAGGACGATGGTGGCCACAATTTTGACAGCAGCGGGACCGGTCCGCAAGATTAATGGTCGAGCTACTCATCGCCGTAATGACGCCCCCTCCGCTCTAATGACATCCAGTGTAGAGTGACCACGGAGTGAGGCTGTGATATAGGTGATGCTCGCATGATTGTAAAAACAGATGACCTTGAAAATAATACAGATCAGCCTTGATAAGTTTGCAAATGTTTGTAGCTAAAATTATGGAAAAACCTTAAAATTATTCTACAATTTCGTTTTTCATGAGTTGAAAACTATTTTGTATCGAATAAATTTCGCTTTAAATTTATTTAAAGCAAATTTTTTATTCCAGAAGTGTTTTACTCGAGGACAGCTAAATACCAAAACATGAAAAGATATGCATAATTAAAAATATTAACGTGGTGGTATAGCAAACCATACAGGTACTATTTAGAATTTAATTGAAAACATCGCAGCTCATATTACAAAAAAAAAGGAAAATATATGTCCCAAATTTCCCAGATTTTCCAAACTCATGGCCACCTTCCTAGCATCCTTGGTTAATGTCTTTGCCGTAACGAAAAAAAAAAGTCTGGCATGTTTATCTTGCGGGGAGAATTGGTCCGCGAATTTCGGAGCCTAATCGATTTCACTTCAGGACGCGTCTAATTTGCTGGATTAATCGTGGACACCCTACTGTACGGCTAATTTCCTTGTTTATGCTTGCCGTGGAGAAATAATCATGTGTTTTTGTTTCGTTTTTCGCGGTGTTTTTGATAGATTTTTGGGTTCGGATTAGGATAGGTTTTTTTGTTTTTTGGATTTTAATTAAATTAGTTCTTGGGTGATGTTCTGAAACAAATAATTAGCCTTTGATGCCAACGCGATCCAACATCTAATAATAAAATAATAATGGTTGGCTGGATCAGATTTTTGATTTGGATTTAGAGAAGCAATTTTATAAACCTGTTGACCTGAAAATTTGTAAGTAATTGAATAAGATGAATGCAAGTGACGAAAGAAACGTATGCTGCACAAGTGGAAGGTAAAGCTCGACCGGGCCGCCCTAGAAGGAGGTAGGCCGACCAAATAGGAGACATACTGAAGAAGAGCAAAGTAAAAAGTACCCGGAATAAAAGAGCTTGTATGACTAGATTGATGGATGTAGAAGCGAAAGAGGTGTGTCAGGATCGTAGCAGTTGGAAATCTGTAGTCTCTGCCGACACCTCTGTATCTTTATGTAAAAATATATACTTATAAAAATGAAAGATAAAAAGCGTAACGAAAAATATATGTTATTTGATTAATTGTAATAGGAAATTGATAACTGAATGGGTTAAGTTTTGTCTTTGAGTTTGTACATATGTTTAAAGCAAACTTAAATACTACCTAGCAAAAATTTGTAATAAAATTGAATTAGATCAGATAAAAAATTGAGCCGTGTCGGCTTTTTTTTGTTCCGCACCTCATGGATAACGTCTGTGTAACTTAGGATGAAGCGCGAACCCAAAATCCATGAAAACAAGAAAAGCCGACTGATATGACGAGACCATACACGACTCTTCTTTTGACGGACGCTCAACGAAAAGCTTTTGACGAAACTCTTAAAGCTCTTCTTTTCTTTAATAATCTCTTTCTGTAAATATTTAAGTTTAACTTGCCAGATATTCCCCGGTGTGCCACGTCTGCAGTAAAGTTAAGGACACACATAAAGTTAGGTTCGAGGTACAGTGACGTCCATGGGAATCTTGGATTGCTCTGGCGAAGTCATAAAGAGGCGAAAACTTTCACGAGTTTTATTTTTGGGGTGAAATGGGCGAGCGATTTAAGGGCCTGTTATCCCTGATATTGAGCACTGACTTTTGCGTCAGGTTAAACTGAGCTCTATGACGTTTCATTATTGTTTAAAATAGCGCGTTCTGAGCCGTGGCTATTACGACAGATTGCTCTCTCTCAAAAATCCCGTTTTTCTTTCAAAAAACTCATTTACGGTGGATTTTTTCATAAAGTACTAAGTTAAGTACCTTTTATTTAATTTCCTGCAAGTTTTCATATAATTTGGTCATGTAATTTTCATATAAAACGAAAAAGAAATTGGAAAAATAACCACGTTTCCAATTTCTTTCGATCTGGCAGGGTGTATCTTACGTACCTATCACACATTGAAAAACCGTTAAAAAGTCTACAGAAAAGATGTATCTGAAACGTATATTTTTTTTTCAGGCATGAAATTTTATAATTCAATGGTCTAAAATGAATTTAAAAAGAGAGAATAAAGCCAATTTTGAAGGTTTTAGATTTAGTTTGACATACATATGGTTAAAACGACGAGCCATGTTCAAGTCACCATTTTATAAACGTCAAACTAAAATTTTAGTTTGACAGCCATAATTTACTCAACTTGGTGATTTTAACTTTATTTGGTAATTTCAAGGCACATTTTAGAGCTGTCATTTTGTTAAATTTAAAAAATTTAGTTTGATTTAAGAGCGTTTAAAAGACTTGCTAATTTTAGTTGGTGTGCCCTTCAGAATAGCAATATATAGTTCTGTCACTTAAAATTACGTTTTTTAGTAAGTTTCTTAGCTTACAATTAAAACCTTCAAAAAGGTTTTATTGTCGGGATAACGCCCCCTTAACTTGCGTTTCATACCAATAGCTCAGTCAGTAAAATAATCTGAGACTCTGTTTAGAATTATACTCGTACAATATTTCTATTTTTATATTTTTTTCTTATTTTAGTGTATATTTTAATGAAGCTTGACGTTTAAATATTTTTGTTGTATTTCACCGACCATATTTTTTTGCGGCGCGGCGGTAGCTCAGGCGGTAGAACGCTGGCCTCTGAATCTTGAGACCCAGGTTCGAACCCCGGTCGGGCATGCTCCAATGAATTTTTCGGAATTTATGTGCAAAGTGTTTGTGTTCTTACCTAATACTTACCACTTGCTGTACGATGTAGGAAAACATCGTGAGGAAAGCTGCAAGTCCTAAAAAGTGTGTGATTGTGCCCGAAGTACGGCGATAAGGCTCACTACCCATCACGTTGGGATGTAATAATCGTCGGTGAAACGCGGGTGTACCGGGTGTAGACTGTGACTTGCATTTCACAGTTATCACTCGGGAACACCTCTAACACCCCCTCGGGGATTCATGTCGTGACGATATGTGTTTATATATTTTTAAGTCTTATTTTAAATAAGCTTACCTTTAAATATTTTTGTAGTATTTTCCCGTATTATATTTACAATTTTAATTTATTTTATTGTTTTTTAAGATTATTACGAGTATACACGTGTAAAAATATGATTGATCCGAAATACTGATCACTTACCAAGCCTACAGTATAAATTTGGCTGTATAAGTTTATGTCATCTTGTATACGCAGGTCAAGTTGGCATCATACTGAAGTATGATGCATGGTAGAGCGAAGTAAATAGTATTCAGAATGGAAAAAGCTGCTTGAATCGATTGGTTGATGCGGTGGGTCCAGATCGTGGCATCAAGTATTTGTCTATCCCTCTAAAAACTATCAAGTAACATTTTGCTGGCCCTCTTTTCGCTACTATTACAATATTAACTTTCTCGGATAGTAGGTACTAGGTACATATATTGTATTCTGTATTGTTACACAATTCAAATAAAAGACAAACAAAAACAAACCTGGTGCACAATGGCGACTATTATTTTAATAAAGCAATATCTTATAACACTCTTTGGGATAAGCTACATAAGTAGATCTAGAAAATAACACTAATATTATAAATTCGAAAGTTTGTGAGGGTGTGTGTGTGTGTGTGTATGTTTGTTACTCTTTCACGCTGAAATGGCTTGACGGATTTGGATGAAATTTAGAATGGATATAGCTTATACCCTAACTTAACACATAGGCTACTTTTGATCCCGGAAAAAAGCATGTCGTTAAACAGAATAACACGCGGGCGGAGCCGCGAGCAAAAGCTAGTATACAATATTTAAATTGATAACCGAAATGTAGATATAATACAACACGACCAATAAATCTAGATACTCTTTCAGAAAAGTTTGCGCGCATTCCATCTCTAAAAGCGAAGTAGCCCATTGTTTATTTATGTTCTTCGGTTTTTTACCAACACCCATACCTACAGAAGCCAATAATTTATCTGTCAATACAATATTATGATCTTCACATAATGTCGAAGGACCACATTATTGGGGTCGTAAATTCTGTGGCAGTCACCATAAAGGTATTTTGTAAAGGGGTGATAGTTTATTGTTGTTTAAGACGAAGAATCTAACCTGTGGTGTCTCAAAGGGTTAAAATGTTTTGATAGTTTCATAGTCATCCTTGTTTATGACCCAGCATTACTTAGGTTTTTGTCAAACATGGCAAATTTTACAGTGCCGTTTGATATCTATCTCTAGCGTAAGTCTAAAATTAAAACAACTGAGCTAAAATTTAAAATGTAGCTATGTTTTAAATGATGGCTTTCATAAATATATTTATTATTTAACGGACCTTGTTTTTCTTTTCCTGAATCAATCAAAATTAACAATACAAATATTTTATCAATTAGTGACGGAATACGAGTACATAAATTTTTTGGTCGCCTATATTTAGGCAATAATTTCTGGCTTTTCGTTTAAGGGAAAAATATTCTTAAGATTTTAATAGTTTGTCACCCTGATGTGTCTTAAAATAAGACAAAGAAAGATAATAATGAACCAAAGAAACAAACTGTTTTTATACCACCAAGATCAAGATCTATCAGTACAACTACACAAACTTGCACTTTTTTTCGATACGCTCATATAGACATTCGATTCTCATACAACGACAGGGGTTGCAAACCGTACAAGTTTTTTTCTTCCTCGCTTTCTGCTAACGATATTTTGTCAACGTGTCTTTGTCGAATGTGTCGCTGGATAGTATTTTTATCAATAGATAATACTTGTAATGGGTATTAAAAAGATTTAGTTGTACAGGTTTCCCGTTAAAGCTTTTAATCTTCTATTTTTTCTTCGGCGGCGGGATGATAATACTTCAACAGTCAATAGGTTAAGACGGCGCTAAGGCTTAAACTGTTTAAAATCTTGTAAATTGCTCATAGCGGCAATCATGGACATTTAAAATTTATATATTATAATTATAATTAGCTCTCAGGCAAAACCAGGCGACCCACCATTGCCTGGGACCGATGGATGGCGGTATATCCATCCCCAATTGCCGGGGCTTGTATAAAATAGACTGGTGACGGGCAGCGGCGTCACTGGTGCGAGGTTTTCGGCATCACGCTCACCAACCCGCCTGCCCAGCGTGTGTGGGCATTTCTTCCAGGAAGACCGCCAAGAGTGGCGTAATCCTGGAAAGGCCTATGTCCAGCAGTGGACGAAACAGGCTGATGGATGGATAGATTATAATATACAAATATTATCGGACAATTCTGAAATTCCTTTTACGGAAACAAGAAAATGTCATAATCCGTACTATTTTCTCGGGTTTCTCAAAACGAATGTTTTTGATGTAGTGTACGGAATACAATTATGTCAGATGGCACGTTATTTTCAAGTTTTGGAATTTTTGTATTATGTGATTTCAGACAAAAAACACCTATAGAATAAATAATAAGGCTTTTGTTTACAAACAATCATGATAGGTACTATAACATCGGCATCCTACATGAACAATAACCGACCGATTGCCTAGAAAATGCTACCAGATAATTACGATGCTGGGAATAAAAGACGGCTTTGCTGAGACGAATGTAGCTTTAAAACAATATATTTATTTTATCACCTTAAACTATATTACTGTAACCTTAGTTATATGTAACGAATAGCCAATAGTAACACTCGCCATAAAACATATAACCAGGCTGATATTGTGGAAGCCGGAAACTGGCCATAGTACTCGTCCATGCAAACTACTTTAACTATGGAAATAATCCTAGAATCGAGAAAATAAATCTGCTGTTAATAGAAAATAAGTTACATACCTACTAGATCAAAATGTATGAAACAACTGATTTGTTCGTATCATCCTACTAATATTATAAATGTGAAAGTTTGTGCGTGTTGCGTGTGTGTGTGTGTAAGTTTGTTACTCTTTCACGCTGAAACAAAAATATAGCTCATACCCTAACTTTACACATAGGCTACTTTTTATCCCGGAAAAATGTATGGTTCCTGTAGGACAGATCAATATCATTGAAAAATCAGGTGTCTAATTAGCGCGGTCTATTCATTTGTGGTGATATAAGACAAGGCTTTGTTATTTCATACATCAGGTGTCTAATTAGCGAGGGCGTTAATCGTTTGTGGTGAAATAAGTATTATTTTATATAAGTTAAAAAAAAACTGTAATAGTATTAAGGCATATTCAGAAAAAAAAATACTGATAAAAAAGACATGATCTTGCTAAGTTTCTTGCTCTTCTTCTTAGCAAGATTAATCGAATGGGCGGATTAAGCCATTATATCTATTTATAGTTTATTTATCTATTAACTTATTTATTCATTTAATTATGTAGGTATGTATATACAATATTTTAATTTCTTACTTATGTTATATATTTGGCTAGGCATTATATTTATTTAGGGTCTATTCATTTTATTTATCAACTTATATATTAATTGCATTGTGTAGTTATAATAATATTCGTATTCCAATAAGTCTTTATTTTATGCATTTAACTTTTGTAGCCCAACTTAAATATAGTTTTTTTATATATTTCCCGTATCATATTTGTTAATCATAAAATATTATTTTTATACAGATTAGATTTGACACGTAAAACGTATACTTTATGTATCAATTTTACAAATAAACAATTTGAATTTGAATAAGACAAGGCTACGTTATCTAATCACACTTCACACTAATATTATAAATACGAAAGTTTATGTGTGTGTATGTTTGTTACTCTTTCATGCTGAAACGGCTGGACGGATTTGGATGAAATTTAGATACATTATATTATTATGATTATACAGCTTATACCCCAACTTAACACATAGATTACTTTTTATCCCGGAAAAAAGGGCGGAGCCGCGGGCAAAAGCTAGTATTTAATATTTTATCTTAATCCATTATTTTTAAAGATTTATTATCGACGCGTAAAAAGTGTAACCTATTTTACAAAAAAATATCTATTTGAATTATATTTGAATTCGATAACTGAAATTTGTTTTTACGATTTCTCGGTTACTTCTCACGGAATTTTATTCGTATGGACGAGTACTATCACCGTTTCCAACTTCTACAACATCATCTTAATACATTGTATAACAGAACACTTTAGGTTACTTTGCGTTTATAATATTTTAAAACTAAGTAGCTAAAATAGTTAAGTCAGCTATTTTCATCCGAATTTCTCTGTCGATTCGTCGCAGGAAAGCTAAACCTCTTCACATTTTCCTTTTCCCGCCATCCATCTTAGGGCGGTGACAGACCGACTTGTGGGGCACAAATCCCTATCACCTCAACACTAGATCATATCCCCTTCGCAACAAAGTTCAGTTTGTGTTAGCACAGTGTTTGAGACTCATCAGGATAATTTGTTTCCATGATGTGTGCATGCCCTTAGTTGTGTGGAGACAAAGGAGGTTAAAACGGTTAGGTTTGATCATTCAATTTGGATGAAACAATGGTATTAAGTTTAAACGGCTCTTTCAGGTTTCATACACTTGCGAGTATTGTTTGATTTAAATTGTGGTCTGATTCACATTTACAGCTTGAAATAACGTTATGAAATTGTAACTTAATATGAAGTTATGAAATGTAACAATGTTATTGTAGAAGAACGGTATTTATTTTCTAAGATTTTATCTCTCCAGCCAGGACCTGGATTGCGATATTTCTTTACTATTTTTGCAGCGATAAAGAATTTGAACTATATACAACGTTATTTTGTCAAATAAGCATAACGTAACGTTAAATATCGCTATTTATTTCGATATTTTCGTCAAGCTCCTTCATAATGTTATTATTAACGAAATTAATCAATCAAAACGCTACAAACACTATAAATGGGTTCTAGACACGCGGCAGCATGTCCGGCCAAGTTCTAAGAAAAAAGGCCGGCGCACGAGCCGTGTGTTACACGAACCATTTCGAGCTACTTTCGACCCCCCTATAACTCATTTCCTATAGGACCTACGAAGTATGTCCTGTTAAGGTCTACGCAAGGACCCAAATTATAAATTTCATAAGTTAAACATTAACAGTACTCAAGATATTCATGTCTAAAAATCACAATTTTTATCACTGACTGGCTGACTCACTCATATAAAACCTAAACCACTTTCAGAGTATTAAAAGGAAAAATTTGGAAAATTGATTTTATTTTATTATTCCGGATTTAGATATTCCTGTTCAATTTAATTAGACCCGTTGGATACATTAGATCGTACGCGTCAAATTAAGTTGTTATAACTGCTCGTGGAATTACTTTGTGTTTTAAACGCTATATACGGCATTTTCAGGGCAATAGAGTCTTATTCGCACTTGACCGCTATTTCTATCTTGCAATGCACTTTATCGACACTAATTTTCGAAGGAGGTAAAATTTGTCTGTTTGTATAATCTGCTGAACAACGGAATCGATTTAAAAAATCTTTCACTGTTTTAATAGTTTGATTATTTTTTTGGACATAAATTATAGTTTGTTTCCTGGGGATTGGCATTACCCTAGGGACGTAGCCATCAATTATATTCGCGTGGGTAAGCTCTTTTAGTTGTAATGGTTAGACTCTTCACTTGGGTAAACCACCCGTGACTGGCTATTAATACGTGTTTAAATACAACTTTGCGAAAATCAATGATATCCCACCTAAAACATAATTGTGAAAAAGGGGCCAACTTTAGTACAAAGGCCGCGCAGGATTGTCGGCCTTGCCAAAAAAACAATTGAGATCAAATTCCTTCTGTCAAAACTGCAACAATACACGACGTTTTTCACTTGTTTTAAAGAAAAAAAATTAGGGTCCTTGCTACTGAATATGCAGAACTTGGCAAGTTTTCACAGTCAATTATTTGCACGTATGATGTAACTTTAAAACGTTTAAACTTTAGATGTTGCCGCAACTTTAATACAACAGAAACTTTGCAATTGATTAGAGCGGGAAAGAGAAAAACAAAACCGTTAGAGCAGGACTGAAGTTTAGCATTTGTAGAGCCCCTTCCGAAGTACGCAACCGAACACAGCTGTGCCCTTACAAGATTTGTACCAGCTACCTCAGGATTACTGCTCCAGTATACGAACCACTGAACCACAGACGCGGTTTATTTAATTAATTCCTATTTATGGCAAAGCGTTGCTGTTAAAAGTGACTACCCTATACAGGTTGGCTTTTAACCTAACTCCGATAATTTAGTATTTTGTAGAAGAATACAAACTGGTTTTATTATAACCATTCAAAATCATATTCATATTTAAATTTTTTAAAGTTGGAGCCCTTTGAAGATTTTCGTAAAATCCAAAGAAATCTTGGTCACCCGAAGAGATTAGATAATTAGATCACGCAAAGTTATTTTTATTATTGATCCCACTATTTTGGACTAATTTCAACCTTTTCCGTATGGGAATGGCTAGGATAACCATAAACTTTTTTAAATAATATTTTGACTTTTAATTTAAATTGTTTTTACATTTAAAATGTGTTTTACTAACGTTTCTTAATAACCTCTAAACTTATCGGGGTTTGTTTGAAAGCCAACCTGTATAATCTATTAAAATAACTACATGGGTGGCTATTCATACATACATATGTAGGTACAACCCTTATATAGTCAATTTCCATGACATTTGCAATTTATATTTGCACTATTTCCGTTAATGTTGCCATTTTAATAAACTTTTAATTAGACCTGCATATTCTTATCAATATTGGACATACTGTTTTTTCATTATATCAGTCCCTAACAGTTTCGTTTAATTAAAAAATACCGGTCAATTACGAGCAGGATTCGAACCTTGAAGATTCCGCCGTGTTGAAAATTTTAATTGAATTGGGTTATTAATATTGTCCTGAAGTCAAAACTAAATTTTTTTGATTTTTTCCTGTTTTACCGTCTGTATGTGTCCCGTTTTAACTAGAGAACCACTCAACGGAATTGAATGCTGCTTTATTTATTATTATCATCGTAGTTGGTTTAAAGGGATGTTGGTAAAATAACGCCCAAGCCGAAACAGGGTACCAAGTATGAACATGCTAATTTATGCTATTGACTTGACATCGTTTCGATAAACACAAAGCGGACAAGTGCGAGTCGGACTCGCATTTTTTGGCACAAATTATAAATATTTTATGAAATTTAATTAATAATTATCATTCTTTTTATGATATAATTACAAATATATAGTATTTATTTTAATGTAAAAACAACATGATCAGAAGAAAACCATTTGAAATAAAAGATAAAGACAATATTCGTATTAAAAAAAAAAAATCGGCCAAGTGCGTGTCGGGCCACGCGCAATGAAGGGTTCCATAGTTACCCGGTACATTTTATAAGTTTGTCTACTAATATAGACCGCGCCAAACTTCTAGTACCATACATTAGAGGGGACCAAAAGTTTGGCGCGTCCTGTTCTCGTAAACCTGTAAAGTCTACTGAGCTGTGATAGTTTTCATTTTAAATTCATTAAATATGCTACTTCTCTGAATTTTTATCACATTTCTACAAACAACCGTTTAGCCGACAGGGGGGGACGCTCCACACTAACTAAAATGTTCACTTTAAAGCTTAATATTTCGCCAACGGATCCCTAAATCGAAAAATGGTTTTATACACCGACAATGTTTTTGAACGACCTATTCAACGATACCCAAAATTATGGGATAGAAGAGAAAAAAATATTTTTTCCCCAGTTTACTTGTATGAGAGGCACACTTAAAAATTTTTTTTTTAAAGATTTTATTTTACCAGATGGTAATTAACGTAGGTGATATTTATATTCATGCCAAATTACAGCTTTCTAGTAATTACAGCTAATAGCCTCTGAGCTAAGCCGCGGACAGACGGACATAGGGAAACTATGAGGGTTCCTTGTCGGACTACGAAACCCTAAAAATGATATCGAAACATGAATAAAAAGCCTCAGACTAAACGAAAAGTCAAGACGTAGTTTAATCCATTTAACGGGCTGAAGCAGGCCGAAAGTGAGACAGTCTCGTGTTCGTACACGACTTGAAACTCACACATGCGCAATCTGTCTCAGTTTTTACTTGGCGGCAACACTCACTAAGTGCACACATGTTTACGAAACTGGCTTCACGTCAATGTTGATAGCGCCCCGTCTTGAATTTTAATTTGGTCTGAGTAAAAAGCATTATAAGAGATTTCACTCCTTGAAATCTTGATACTCATTCAGTATTCGATAAAATTTAAACTAGATACCTCTAAATTCTAAATTCGTAGAGGGGGCGATGAGTCCTGCACTTACTCTCCGTGATCGTGAGTATTGTGCACTTCCCCCGGTCAGTCAGCCCAGCCAGGACAGCTCTTTGAAGTAGAGCCGAACGGCTTCAGCCCGCGGACACAAAAACTGGTCCAGTGAAGGGAAGGTGGAGTTCGTCGCGAGCAGTCACGTTCAGAGCAGTGGAGTAGCACATGTTCCACTGTCTCGTCCTCTAGAAGGCACCCTCTACATAGAGGGCTATCGGTGCCACCTGTAGTGAAAAGGTGCTTATTCAGGTTACAGTGTCCAGTTATGATACCTACCATTTCACGTAGATCGGACCTTTTTAGTTTTAGTAAGTATCGTGTTACCTTACCATTTGACTGCGGTACCATTCTTCTTGACAGACGGTAGTCGTTTCGTTCTTCCCACTTTTTGTTGTGTATGGTTAGTGTGTGTTTTCTGAGCTCACCCCTATTTGCTTCCGCCTATGGTACACCAAGCCGATTCTTTAAAAAAGCGCCTAGACACACTGACAGACAGAGATACTCAAAACGGTTATAAATTACGTCAAACATACGATAAACTAGTTCTAAAAAATTTAGTTTTTTTGTGGGATAACATTATATATATATTTTCGTTTTTACTATAGATAATCGGCCATAATGTCCACGACGTGACGGTGGATAGACAATCTTGAGGTTTCGCAATAGGGGTTGTGTATGGTTATTTCTTTTAATGGATTAAATAAGAGTATTTTTGTCTTGTAATAGCTACAAAGTAAATTAGATGTAAAATCATTTGTATAATTCCACAGTTTATTGGCCGGTAATGGAATGAATACTTTATTTCTGTAATGTAAGTACATGAATATTCATATTACATGTTAAACTAATAAAATTTAAAACGAAAGCAACAATTTTAGTTGCGGTATACCAACCTGCTTTATAGCGGAATTGCTTGCTCATTATTTTGTTCTACCTACCCTAAATAATATTTTGAAGTCCATGACATACGGTTGTTTTATCTGCAGCTAACAGAAAAAAAAAGTCATTAATTTTGGCTGTTTCATTTTGCTTTTGCGTACCTATTTATAATTGTGTTTCTATTTGAATTTTGTCTTGCTCTGCTTATTTCATACACTAACACATCTGAATGAGGCTAACGCACACTGACTCCCGTGAGTCACTCCCATCAGGTATTATTTGAAAATCAGTGCTGCAAATCTAAATGTTTTGCAGCAATATGCTGACAATAATGCCCTTTTCTTGCCACCATAAATAATGTTTAATCATAGTTTTAATTTAATATTTTAATCTAAGTACCTTTTTATATCTGTTTGTAAATTATTTCAGTTGTATGTTTCTGTTTTATATTTGTCTGAGATTTGTGTATTATCATCGTGTGTGGTGGCTTGAAATTAATTGCTTTTTCTTTTCTTTCTTTCTATTTAAATTAAGATTTGAGCTTCCATCCATCCATCTATCAGCCGGTTTCGTCCATTGCTGGATATAGGCCTTTCCAGGTTTTCGCCACTCTTGTTGGTCTTTCTGGAAGAAATACCCATACTCACACACGCTGGGCAGGCGGTTTGGTGAGCGCGGTGCCAAAACCAGTGACGCTGCTGCCCGTCACCAGTCTGTTTTTTTTATAAGGCCCAGCATTTTGGGATGGATATACCGCCATCGCCGTCATGGTTTTGCATGAAGTCAATTAAAAGTATATGTTATGTACTATAAAAGTCCTAATAGTAGTAAATCCTAGGATGTTCCAGTAAATCTTAAGGTTTATCAAGTGATGATGGTACCTACACTATGCTGTTTTCCTAATTCAAATTATACAATTTAGTACTCAATTGACATATGCAAAGGCATATCCATGATATGACTATCGAAATGTACTAAAATGCCCCGAGATTCCGATCACTGGTCATAAATGTAATGGAACCCTAAGTGTTGAACAGAATTTCACCTGATAGAACAGAAACCAAGCATCTGCGCCATCTTCCACACACTGTACGTAGGTAATTAACAGTTATCGTCCGTGAAATTGATTAGATAATTGTATAGTTTTTGCGTTGATTGTATGAATAATTTAATATGCAGAGTGTGGGCTTGCATAGGGGAGTGTGTGTGTGTGTGTGGGTTGATGTTTTGTCGTTAATTGCTACTGTCGGTATGCAGGCTGCTGGTTTTTACTGAAAATGCTTTTATTCTTATAATACTGAACAAGAAAAGTTTTAGTGAAACTGAAGAATCCGTCGATCACGATTGTCTGACAGGATGTCTGCTGGCCAAACGGTTAGTATGATGTCCTCCCGCAAAATACGAGTATATTTTTAGGGAAATCCGTCCTGTTGCGCTTTCATTTTATACTTTTTTATTCCTGCTCAGTGGCAGCAGCAAATTTCGCAAATTCGAAGGGTTTTAAATTAATTTTCAATGTTTATTGAAATTATTCAACGAATATTATTATTAGAGTGCACTACGAACCAGAAAAGATAAATTAGAAACAAATGTAAAGACAAGATTTTGAAAAAAATCCTCGGGCCAGTATTCGAACCTGCGACCTCTTAATTCTTGCTCTACATTTGTTTCTAATTTATCTTTTCTAGTTTGTAATGCACTCTAATAATAATATTTAAAGTATTCCAAAGCGATGGATTTCGCAATAAAAACATAATCTTATTCAACTTTTATTGTTTTCATTAAAAACTATACAATACTGAATACTTTTTCTTGACATATTTTTAGTTTCGGAACCATAATTACACTGTTTTTTGAGTAAACATTTATCAACATACATGTTTCAGAATTATTTTTATATATGCAATTTTAGAAAAGACATTAAGAAGCAAATTTTGAAGGTTTTCATCCATTTTTTAAGGACCTGGAAATTGATTTTAAGCAATTTTAGGTCAAACACGAACTCCCTCGCCATAACTAGCCTGTCACCCGTCGGTCCGCTCACGTTTATTCAATATCTGCTCCGTTTTCGAATTGGGCGTTATTTTACAACATACCTTATAACTTTTAAATTAACTAGGGTCTCTTCAATGATAACAAAGACAACCGCATTCAAATCCTTTGAGTGGGTCTCGAGTTAAAACGGAACTTACATTGGGTAATTCCAGGATAGATGTTGCATTGGGAAAGTTGCCCCAGTGTCAAATCTCGCACTTCCCAAAAAGTGGACAAACCCGTGATACAATCATTTGAAAGCGCACCCCTTTCCCACCTCAGTGCATCGACGACGTCCCAGAGCCATGCGCGTGGCTCCCGTAAAGAAGAATAGAATAGAATGACGTTTATTTCGATCGATTAAGATCATAATTATTAATACACATATACACAAAAAAATTAATTATCAATATAAAAAAAAACGTTTCGTGCCAATTTCTGTTTCACCCAAGTAATTCAGTAGTGTAGCAAGTAGATATCTTCTGTATATTTTAATATAAGGTAAATACTAAGTGTTTTGTTTTTATGTTATTATTTGTTGAGTCTTGTATTGTTAGTACGTTTTTGATGATTTTGAGTGTTTATGTATTTTGTTTTTTTTTTTATTGAAAAAGGCATCTATTCTTTAAAAAGTATATATTTTGTTTTGTTTGTATGCCACGTAGTCTTGTTTCTAATGTATATATTTTACTAGCATCTAAGTTATTTGCAAGATCGTGATGTCACGTAAATATTAATAAAACTCTGTCATTCAACAGCAAACAGTTACCGGGACTAAAGAAGAACTAGCTGTTGCTATGGAAGAATTGAAGAAATTATGTGATGGGAGATAATGAAATATAAAGGACTTTAAATAACTTATACGCGTCTTTTGAACATTTAATTTCGCATTCACCTATTTATATGCAAGTCACATTTCTCCACAATGTTACAAAATAAAAAGAAATTAGACTGAACAGATATTATCCATTGCCATTTAGCTAGATGATTGACTTACTAGAAAGATTTTGAAATTTACATACCTCCCTAGAGTTATAAATCTCGAGAGCGATTTCGAGTATTAGTGCCGAAAAAATATTTTTAGGCATTGTTTTGCTAAGAACACAATATATTTTTCCATATTAGAGATATTCGTAAAAAGTGAGATAAAAAAATATAACAAAATGTTGAACTATCGTTTTTAGCTACAGTTAATCAAGTGTCTGGTGTTTCACCAAGTGTCAGACACCTAATGAACTAATAACAACTGTTTTTACAAAAAGCTTCGATAGCCCATCTTGATCCTTTGCACCCGGGATATTTATTTTCCAGCATTGAACCCCCATTTCCCGTTTCCCCAACTGGTGTCATGTTCTCATCTGTCTCAGTCAAATACAGAGAGCTTCAAAAAAACACTCTTGTTCGTTGTTTCACATAATAGATACGCAGCAGCGCAGCGTGTCCAGGGCCAAGTTCTAAACAGAAAAGGCAATTATTTGCATCAATGTTGTGATTTCAAAACTTTTAAACTATAGCTGTGAAAACTTGCCAAGGTTTACATATTCAGTAGCAAGGACCCTAAAAACTTTGTTTTAAAACAAATAAGTAACATTATACATTATTGCAATCATATCTGAAGCAACCGCCTTAAACCTCGGCACCGATTTGATCTCAATTATTTTTTCAGCGATGCTGACAATCACGCAGTGTCTATGTACTGAACTTGGTCCCTTTTTCACATACATTACAGCTACAGCTCACCTTAATCTCGGTCTATCGATCGATCGATCTCGGTGCAAAATGAACATCATGACAATGTTTTCCTTACTTTTAAAAAAAGGATGCAATAAATGCGTTTTATGGGTATTCGCAAAAATTGCTTCATTATAATTATGTTTTCACAAGAAAATGATGTCATTTTATGCATTAAATTTTGTTTGCATTACATTACAGTGGTGGTAGAGGGCTCGACTGTGGAGGTACCACCATTTTACTCGCAAACCTCCCGAAGTTATTCGGGGGAGAGTAAGAGAACAGGTCTCAGGCAAAACCAGGCGGCCCACCATTGCCTGGGACCGATGGATGGCGGTATATCCATCCCCAATTGCCGGGCCTTACATAAAACAGACTAGTGACGGGCAGCAGTGTCACTGGTGCGAGGGTTTTGGCACCGCGCTCACCAACCCGCCTGCCTAGCGTGTGTGAGTATGGGCATTTCTTCCAGGAGGACCGCCAAGAGTGGCGAAATCCTGGAAAGGCCTATGTCCAGCAATGGACGAAACAGGCTGATGGACGGATGGCCATTAGAATTGTTCATTAATTCACAATTTAAGAGCTGTGCTCTTGTCGGTTAAGTCTTCTCCATTCACTTCCAATCAAAACGCACCCCGTTGAACCTGATAAAGGTTACATTTAAGTTTTAGACGCTTCGAGCTTTTCGAATAAAAATCAAAGCGATTCTTAGCGGTATATTTTAATTCACTAAAATTTATTTTGCGTAATTTCAAAACACTTTTCAAGCACGTGTCAAACGCATAATTGCAGCTCGTAACCGACATACCCAGTCTTTGGTATCATTCGCAGATGTATCGTTAAAAGTGAAAAAAGTGAACAGAAATAAAGGGTACAGTCCAAGATTCAGTACAGTACAAACATGGTACAGTACAGTAAGTCATTTAATATTTTTCGATTTTGAGATAGTAATGCAGAAGTATTCCTTGAACGAAGTACTACAAGATTTCACTCACCAAACTAACAAAGAGGAGCTATAAGATTGAGAAAATGAATTGAATGAAAATGAATTCTGTAGATATTCAGTTGCACTTAAAGACTTTAATTTGTGATTATAAAATATATTTTTTTTGTATTGAGCCCCTTTTTCCACTGTACCCTTCAAATAGGGTTTTCATTTGACAGAACCCCAAAAAGACATGTCATTGCCCTCATCCGTCTCAGTCGGAGGCAGTGACGAGGCGACGCCTCCGTCTAACCTACATGCCACTTTGTTTTAAGGGCTGCCCTCGCAAGGGTTCTGTAATCCCCCGCCAAATGGTGAATTTTAGAAAAAATACTTTTGGATTATGAGAATGTATATTATTATAACAAAGTGAGCTGAAAAGTGCTGCCAATTTAGAAAAAAAAAATTCACCAGAATAAAAGTCAGTGAAAGTCTGCTCAATCAAATGTCCAAAATAGCATTGAATAATCTTCGACTAGCTATTTTTTTTTCTTTTAAATGCAGTTTTATAAATATATACTATAAATATAGGTTATTTAAGAACTTTGGTATTTTAAAATAGTTCATTGCAATATCTAGCTTATTTAATTAAGCAGATTTTCAATAATTTATTCTGATTAGTAACAAATGTTTTTTGAAGCAGCTGTTAAGACCTTTGCGATTAATCTATAGTAAGGAGATACAAATTAACATTGTCTGTCATGGGTAGTGTTAGAAGGATGAATAAACCTAGGTTTACTTAACTCTTGAGATTTATGTGGAAATAGTAAACTAAATCATTCACAAGTACAAATGATTTTATCACCATACCTAGTTTTTCTGGTACCATAAATATATTACGCAACCACTTCGCGCAGCCAGAGCAACGTATCTGGCAACAGAGAGGTGCCATTTATCCTGTGAAATCAGATTCAGCCATTTCCGTTATCGTTACCAGATTTGTCTTGACGTCCTTGAATATAAATAGCTCATATTAGGTATTATCTCTTTCTTAAAAATGAGGCAAAATACACAAAAAAATCAATTAAATTTAATTAATAATAAGTGATCAAAAATCTTTATAATTTTTCACACGGTTCCACTAAAATTCTTCATTTACATGTCCTAGATATATAGAATTTATCATTTTATGATCTAATCGACAATATCTAAAAGTATGAACTAAGAAATTTACCATAAACTTCCAAGAATAAGTCAAAAAATAAATAATAAAACAAACAATTAGAGATTTGATTCGGATTTCAGTGCAGCCGGGGCACATACAAAACAACACGTATCCAATGTAATAGTCCCCCGACTGTACTGAAATCTGAATTAAATCTATATAGCGGTTGTCGGATTTTCAATATTTTTATTATTTAACTTTATTTACTTTTTTGTACATATGATACTATATGGATTCTAACGATACCACACACTTCGAAATCGGTTCAGGCATTAAGAAGTTACGGTGGAAATTAGAAAAATACCCACATAAACCCTTAAAACAATACACTCCTTTTTTTAAATAGGTACGACGATGAACGAAAGAGGAAGCCATAGACAATATAGTAGCAAACCTAACATTAATAATAAACGCATAGAGTCGAGGCGTGACAATTTGAGCTCTGTGAACTACGGGCTCTTTTAAATATAAATATTGCTTGTTTCCAAACAAAATATATGCTAAAAATTAGTTTAGGAATTGACAAATATGTTAAGCATAAACCTAGCCAAAACAACCCATTTTATACGTTTCTTTGTACCATGAAGTTTAAATGTAGCTTATTATTTGTATGGAAACTTCGCTATTTAATCCTTATGTTTGGTCTGCTAGTTATAATTATATGTCTGTGGAGGAAGTGTGTGTTAGGTTCCTTGTGATCATTAATTTTGTTGCCGAGCGAAGCGGAGCGGAGCGAGGCGACCCCTTTAATTTTTACAGATTTCAGGATATTTTAGCAGATTATGAAATGATCAAATATGGCCACGACATTTACATTGCAAGTTTTCTAAATAATGATGGATAGATTGACAGACACTCAACCTTTACTGTAAAATTAAGGTTTTGATATCTTTTTTAATACTTTTAAACCTTTATTTAATTGAGATGATTAAGAAGTCAAAATAAACGCAAGCACTACATTAAAAACTGTTAATTATTTAAACTTAATAATAATAAACTTATTCTTATTAAAAAAGAAATAGTCCATAAATTTAACCAAAAACTATTTTAAACCTAAACTCAGTTTGAAAAAAAAAACAGGAAAATACCTCGCAACTATTATTGTCAAAAATACCTTTAAAATACGTCATACCTATATTTCAGCCCCATAAACGTCGTTAAGCCATCAAGCGGTCACCCTTATCTCTGGTATCGTGTAGGGTGTGTCTGCGACGTTGACGGATCTCCTTCTGGAGAGATTACGGCTGACGCGACATGGCGTTTGTGGCGCCGCGGCTAACGACGCGGGGGTTTGGAAATGCGCGATTTGTTGGACTTTCGGTGCGCACTTTTCAGGGGTTTGTGAATTGTTATTTTAACAATTTTATCAGATTTTAATTCTGTTTGACTGTTATGTCAGAATTCTGCAATCTTTTAATGGCGATTAAACTTTTATCGGAAATTATTTTGTTTTTAAACCTCACTTTTCAGTGATATTGAGGTCCAATTATTTTACGTGATATATTTCGGCTCACTTTTTCAACTGGTGATGACCCAAAGTAGGCCATAGTTCTCTACCCATTAACATGAAAAAAATTTACTGTGGGGCAAACACTGACATCGCGAAAAAAATCAGCTGTTTCACACATTTTGTTCGAGTAGGTATTCTATGAAACAACTAACTTTTTTCCTTGATTTATGGCTTGGCTACACAATAACCAGAAATATCCCTTTTAAATAAAAAGGTTATCATAACAACGCAAATACTATCATGAAAATCATTTATTTTTGTTTAAGGACCCATAATACCTCAATTCGCAGTCCTGCTCTAACGCTTCTACTTTTTAACTGTCTATCCTACTCTAATCAGATGCCGCGCACGCAAAAACATCAGTTATTTTGAAATCGCGGCTACACTGATGGTTTTTTCATTTTTATGTTATTGTCTGCATCTACTTTATAGTAATATCAGTTATATCATGCAAAGTTTCAGATCTAATTTCAAGTATTCATTGAATGCTATCGGTTTATTGTACGGTTTGTAGGTAACTTTGTAATTTTTTTCTATAGAAAAAATTTCATGGAATCATATTTTCACCGTTGTGTTGACATAGCATTAGTCCTCAACTTTATCATATATCAACTTCAGAGTGATTGTTGCAGTATTTTTTGGTATAAAGCAGGATCATGCGAAGCGAAGTGAGGTATTATACACTCTTTAGTTATTGAAAAATACCATATAAACTTCCCTTCAATTGAGTTTGTGTCTTTCATTATCTTCAGTCTATTACAAACAGCCAGTACGCCGCAATTCTTTACCCACCCGCCATGTTGTATGAGGAGGTAAGTAGGCAGAGCCACAAAAATAATCGTTTATTTCCCCATCCGCCCGGTGACAAATGAACTGACAGAACGATTAAGTTTGGACGCGTCGCGTACGATTTTATATATTTAATCATTGTAGACGTGGAAGAGGCATTTTTAAACGATTGATGATTTTTTTCCCTCTTTGTTACTGCGCTTTATATTATTCTTTGTTTATCTTTTCAACTTATATGTACCATCTCCAAGGCTCCCCTACCGAGTTTCTAAACCTTACTGCTTACACGCGGCGATCTCAGCTAGCCCTGCCTTTTGTTTTATTTACCAACTAGCTTTTGCCCGCGGCTCCGCCCGCGTGTTATTCGGTTTAACGATATGCTTATTTCCGGGATAAATTGTAACCTTTGTGATAATATAAGCTATATCCTATATCCATTCTAAATTTCATCCAAATCCGTCCAGCCTTTTCAGCGTGAAATAGTAACAAACATACACACACACACAAACTTTCGCAATTATAATATTAGTGTGAAGTGTTATGAGATAACATAGCCTTGTCTTATTTCACCACAAACGATTAATTACCGCGCTAATTAGACACCTGATATATGAAATAACAAAGCCTTGTGTTATTTCACTACAAAAGATATAGACCGCACTAATTAGACACCTGATTTTTCAATGATATTGATCTATCCCACAGGGACCATGCATTTTTACGGGATAAAAAGTAGCCCATGTGTTAAGTTAGGGTATAAGCTATATTCGTTCTAAATTTCATCCAAATCTGTTCAGCCGTTTCAGCGTGAAAGAGTAGCACACACACACACACACACACACACACACACGCACAAACTTTCGAATTTTTAATATTAGTAGGATTAGAGTTTATGAGAGACACTTTTTATGGAATTTTTGTGTCGATCAGAGTCTATCTATTAGTCAGACTATTGGTAGACAAACGCTAGCAGGGTGGGATCTAGCGGAAGTTGCCGCGAGCCACTGCACACTAAACTGGCCCTTAAGGTGGTCAGGCGGGAACCTTGCTGACTGTACATATGCATATATACAGGGGCAAACGCCCCCGAAGTTATTCAGTGGGGAGTAACAGGACAGCTCTAGGCACAACCAGGTAGCCCATCATCCATCCCACATTATCGGGCCTTATATAAAACAGACTGGTGACGGGCAGCGTCACTGGTGCGAGGGTTTCGGCACCGCGCGCACCAACCCGCCTGCTCAGCGTGTGTGGTAATGGCATTTCTTCCAGGAGGATCGCCAAGAGTGGCAATTATCTTGGAAGGACCTATGTCCCAGTAGATGAAACATGCCGAATTCAACGATATTTCGACGACATATAAAAGGTGATAGTAATTTATGCTGCCAAATTCATACTGGAGGCTTGGTAAATGATCAGTGCTGCGGACCAATAAAATATTTTAAAAAATTTGAATGAGAAAATTTTGACTTTGACTGAGCTTGCGTTTTTTTGCAGAGAAAACGATATTGCCTGACAAACAATTCGTCACCCTTGTTACATACAGGCATATCTCATAACAATCTGAAAATTAGTTCAAGATAAAATTGTTATTTTTGGTTTCCTTTTATCATTGACATAACTCTTTTGAAATTTTAGTAAGACTTAATAATAAACAAAGCTCAATTTTCCATGCAAACCATAAAATGTACTACAATCGGGCAAATCAATTAAATAAAACTGCTAAATGTGAGATACGCCTGTTTGTGACGAGAGCGACGAACTGGGCACTCTCAGAGTACGACCCTAACTTTTACTATTTGTTTGTTTACTTTTATCTGACCAAACTTAAAACTTGTATGTAATATTGTTTTTAAAATAGAGTTGAAACAAATAACGTCGAAAAGATGCTGCATTGTCGATGTTTTCTGTATAGGGATCCCCTTGGGTTTTGTTTTTATTTTTATAACTTCTCACGATAGAACACGTATTTCGTAAAGATTTCAACTGGATAACTGAAACGGATGGAAATTGTGGGCTGTAACTTTGATAATAAAAGAACAACATGATCAGAAAAAAAAACATATAAAAAGGATTATAAAAGATCTCAAGGAGTTTGTGACAATACCTATTACGGCTGAAACTTAGACCCCTGTGACAGACAGATTGACGGACAGCGGATGCTTAGTAAAAGGGTAACGTTTGGCACCCTTTACCCTAATAAAAAGCAACGCCTGTATGTGTGTGTATAAGCCGAGAAATACTAAACGGATTTTAAAGCTGTGTTAATTATCAACAAGGAAGTTAATTGAGGAAGGTTCAAGGCTGTGTGTTATTAGTTATTACGCTATAACGAACGGGAGCTGAGCAGTGGTAATTTTAGTCACTATGTTCATTCGCTTTCATAACATGAAAACCACTCAAACGATTTAGATGCGGTTTCCATTGATCGCGAGGCGACAAATACAAATAGAAATAGGTTTATTTTCAACTTAAATGGTTTACAGAAATAAAAATTAAAATGCTAAATGCTAGGTTTACATAAAATCTTGAATAAAAAGTTTGTTTACTAGCGGCCCCCAAGGTAGGAACCGCCCTGAATCGGGGGGGGGGGGGCATATTAAGATAAGCCTTATATAATTATAATTTGAGATCAGAAAGAACTTAACAATCTATATAAACGTTTAGCAAACTTAAAAACTTCTTAAAAATATATAAAAGGTCACTATTATTTATGCAGCCAAACTCATCCTGGAGGCTTGGTAAGTGATCAGTAAAACGGATCGATAACGCTTTTTGCTAATATCGCAAAATAAAATCTTGACGTCCCATAGTAATTGACTTGGGGCTGGGCTTGCGTTTGTAAGGAACACGAAGAGAATAATTAACGAATTTCACAAAATGGGTCATCGGACCTTGTTACTGAGCACTTACTGGGTCTTCAGTATGACTTTGGCTGCATAAATAAAAGTCATCGTATATGTATATCATTGCAAAAACCAGAAGAAGCTGAGAAGTAAACATTTAATTGAAATAAGTCGGAGCTCAACTCACTCGAGCGGACATTTATATAAAACGCGGGCGAAGCCACAGGCAAAAGGCTAGAATATAATAAAATTAAACGCTGAGTAGTTTTTCACACCATTTAAGTTGGCAAGGCGCGACTTCCGTTGTCTAAAAGTGGAGCCCAAATAGCTATAATGATGCGGAACGATGCCAATTTTAGAATAATTCACACTTAGCTTTTTAACTCTTTATGTGACACTGGAAATATACAGGATGACTGGTACATAACCATGTATATAAGGTGACTTTCGTTTATGCAGCCAAATTCATACTGGAGACTCGGTAAGTGATCAGGACCAAAGTTTAATTACCCTGTCTGTGAAATACGCACAATAAAATTTAGACTTCCTCTTTATAGGTATACTAAGTGAGTCGAGGAAAAAAATTGTTTCCTATTTTATACAAATGGTCATTGAACCATGGTACTGACCACTTACCGAGTCTCCAGTATGAATTTGGCTAGATACACGAATTATTTATCAAAAAACATATTAAAACACAATGATTTATCTGTGATCCCCAAACTAAGTTGGACTTGTCCCGCGGGGACCTTACAACGATTTTATACAAAAACGATTTTTGTGAAGATGTAACATGAAACAATTAAAGCACATAAATAAAATAAAATAAAATTATTATTCCTACTTGAGTGAGTGGAAAATTAGACAAATTAATTAAAAATAACATAACTTAGCAACATTTTCTCAAACTGGTACTAAATTATATAATGATTTTATTAATAAACAAATAATTACAAGAATAAACTCGTTGAGGTTTTATATAATGCAATGAAAGAGTAAATAAGAAAATATCATTTTCTTAAGTAAACTCTTAGAACTCTTAAAATTAACTACTTATATAATTTCTACAATAAAGATACTTTTAGGTTTGAATTTCGATTAGCGACTCGGTTTCTTTATATGAGAGAGTACATAACCATCTAAAACCTTTGGTTCTTGCTTCAAAGATTGAAAGGAGTTTAAGGATGCAGTATTTATTAACAGAGTTAAAAATATTTTTAAGTTAAAATTAATTTTTTATAAGCTTTATTACTTTGGAAAAAAATTTTGACAGCACAAACTAAAATTAAAGCCTTTATAATCGGCTTTATTGAATATTATTTTTATGAATGAATTGTACTTAAGCCAAAACCACAATTTTTTCAAGACCCTTTATCTCAGGAACGTGTGGAGGAGGTATCGAGTTGAAATTGAAACCATATACTCAAGTTTTCAGTCCCTTGAAGCTGTGCAAAACCCAAACTACTAAGTTAACAAAAAAAAAAAGATACGGCTGTTTATGCCGCAAAAACAGTATATTTCGACACTCTCAAGGGAATCTAAATTTATAGGTCATTTTCCGTTGACCTAGAACTATGAAATTTGGCAAGTAATACCGTGTTATACTAAAATCGGAAAACTATACATTTGTAATTAAATAATAAGAAATGTAGTCCATAACGGAACCCTCGGTGGGCGAGTCCGACTCGCAATTGTCCGTTTTTTTTTTTCATTAGTTTTGCCTTGGTTCCCCTAAAATGCTGTCCAGTATGATCAGTAATTATGTGGTTTTATTTGAAAACCTCACGTCAAATTCACTTCTTACGAATATAACCTTTACTGAGAGGTAATAGATACCACTATTTGCGTTCGGTCTGCGTGTTTCCAATTTGTGCCCGATGTATGGCGATAGCACCCTTCACGATGAGACGTAATAATCGTCAGTGAAACGTGGGTAGAAACAACTATTACACCCTCGGGAATTCATGTTGTAATGATATGTAACATATTCCTAGAAGTAGTTGAAAGCATTCTAGTACCATCTTCCCATAAATAACATTTTTGTTTCACTAATAATTTGGAACTTCCTTCACATCTTCTATCAAATAAGGTCCCTAGCGTGGCCACTGCCCCTCAATTTATTTTTCAAAGCTTTCCAACGTTTTATAGCCCCAAAGAAAGCATTCAAACTTTTTAAAGGAGCCAACATAAAAATGTGCTCTTATTGATTATCTATACAATGTTATTTCTAGACCCGACAGCATAATATTTTACTACCCAAGACGTATACGCACACAGGCACACTTCGCAGACATAAAGAGGAAAAATAGTGTAAAGTTGCGCGTGTGTGAGTTCACCCACACATGTGTGGGCGCGCACACAAAGTTGGGCTAAGAAAAATACTTGTGTCGTGGGGTTTTCTTGGGAATAAAGGCTGAGTGGAGAGGGTTTAATATTAAGAAACGTGCAGAGCGATTTAGATTTTGTACTCGTAACAAGCAAGTACATTAACCAGATTATATTGAAAAATCATAGATGTTTTGTGTTATTAAGATATCATACAGGTACAAAAAATATTTATGAAATGTTAGTAGGTACAAAACACGAATTTTATGTTAACTTGGGAAATACTTTAAAAACCGGTCAAGTGCGAGTAGGAGTTGCGCCCTGAGGATTCCGTAACATTTAAATAAGTTAATATGTAAATAGGATCGGAATAAAAATTACAAACTTATTAGAACCCTGAAAATTAATTTAATTTGATTTTTAATTCAGTATTCGGTTTAGGGCAAGCTAGATACCCGTAACATACGAACGGACAGACAGCAGAGCGACATTATAGGACTTCGTCTTGCTCTGTGGGCGTGGAACCCTAAAAATAATTAAATACGTAAAACTGCTAAGTAATTACATGTCATTAACACTTCATTGAAAAGAATATGCGTGCTCCCATATCAAAATCGCCAGTTTCATTATAAATGTTTACTCTAGCTAAAAAAACGTTGATGATTTCAAATGTGTGATACGTAATTAATGCCGTTTTACATCTGTTATTCATAGGTAGAAGGAAGTATTATTATTATTCGTGAAACCTTGACGTAGATAAAAAAGTTTAAAAATACAATTGCAAAAAAGGGTTATTATTCTTTTATACATTTTATTTCTGCTTACAAAGCAAGGTGCTGTGTCGATTTATATAAAAAATACCTAAGTTGAGATTTAAATTTTCCAAGAAAAAGATTTTTTATTTATCTTTTATTTTGAAGCTTTGTATGCTTTGCTTTTGCAAAAACAAATATATATCTTGCAATCCGACGTACCTACCAAATAAAATTTATTTATTTATTTAATATTACAAAGTATAAATAGATGATGATTCAAATAACTTCTTACTACTTTGCTAAAATATTAAGTAATAAAACAGTTAAAACATCATGAAAGCTCGTTCAACCTCAAAGCCCAAAGTCTAAAGCCCGCCGCCAAGTTCCCGGAGCATTGCACTGCACTATTTACAGTAATTTCAGGCCACCTTTGACACAATGCAGAAAAGCACATAAAAAGAGCTCAGCAGCGCTGATTTTGATAACGTAGTAAAATTGTTACACAATCACACAGTGGTGGATTTCCTCTAAGGCCTACTAGGCCCAGGCCTAGAGCAGCCAGGTATTAGGGGCAGATAATCTGCGCCCTAAAATTTGACGGAAAACGGATTTGGTTTTATTTATTATTATTGCAGTGACCCTGGTCAACACAGATGCCATAAAGAGTGTCGATAAAATAAAGCCCTAGCCAACAGTGGCGTGCATTGAACACCAAAAAGCAAAAGCATTTCCAGCAAAAAGTTCAATGCACGCTAGCCAAAACGGGGTTGAGATTGAATAAACGTGGGCGGAGCCGCGGACGAAAGGCTGGTGTGAAAATAAATTATCCAATCTCAGAAATAACATACTCTCAACAGCGGGTTCAACCGAACGCAACGCCAATTTTCATAGAACTTCACATTTCTACGCTGAAAAGTTGGGGGAAGGGGCGGCTGCTACTGAATGGCCCAGGGCGGCTAAGTGGGCAAATCAGCATCTGCATGAGATTATTACATAATCGGTCTTCCGATGGCATACACTAATATTTATTTTTCAATCTAACGTTTTTGGTTGGGTAGTTTTGAGTTCATCAAAACGTAAATTTATAATAACCATGCTCTTGTGTGATTCTACAGCTCGGGATGAGTTTTGGTTTGCTCCAGCAAATATTTCCAGATCGTCTTTTCCAGGGATTTTATCCTCCAATCACTGACTCCAATCGCTTTAAAGATACTAACTATCCCAACTAGCCATCAAAGCCAAGGCCTGCCACGGCTCTTTAAGGCCCATTCCACAAAATTACGCTTTTTATATGGAGCGTTTTCATGGAGCGTATTTTTTTTTTGGAATTCGCAGTGGCCTAGAATCATTTTTCGTTTTAAACGGTATTTATGGAACCCTCAAGCAAGGCACAAGTCTTCCTCGCATTTTAGCAATTTTTAATAGTTAATGTGATAAATAATATTTTTTCTGTTACGTTACATTATATGTCAAAAAATTAAGTTAAATTTGAATTAAAGAGAGAAAATACCGCTATAACAATCAATACGAATGAATGGTCTATGTTTAACATGTATTCAATAATAAACAAGTCTTATCTAAGATGGTAAATTAGGCGCTGGAAATTTTAGATTACTCGCATGGAAATGTGATGTGGGCCTTAAACTGTTCATTAGTTTTGTTCTGGGTTGCTGGTCATCCATGTACTGCACACTGCACGTCCATCCATCCATCGGCCTGCCTCGTCCACTGCTGGACATAGGCCTTTCCAGGATTTCACCACGCTTGGCGGTTCTCCTGGAAGTATTGCCCATATTCACACACGCTGGACAGGCGGGTTGGTGAGCGAAACCCTTGCACCAGTAACGCCGCTGCCCGTCACCAGTCTGTTTTATATAAGGCCCGGCAATTGGGGATGGATATACCGCCATCCATCGGTCCCAAGCAATGGTGGGCCGCCTGGTTTTGCCTGAAATCTGTTCTCTTACTCTCCCCCGAATAACTTGAGGAGGATTTGCGAGTAAGATGGTAGTACCTCCACAGTCAAGCCCGGCATCAGCTCTACCACCTACTGCACTTGATCATAGAATAATATAATCATAAGAAAATGCTACCGTTTTCGAAGCAATTTCATTAGTTTAATATTTTTGTTTGTCTAGTGTTCACTGTTTATCAATGGTACTAGAAATACATATATGATTTTCAAAATATTTTTTGGCAATTTAATGTGGAAATAAGACTGTTTACCAGGACAGTACATACTTGGAATATCTCTGACATTTCCTTCTTTGTGGCGATGTTTGTCACAATAACGACTCCATGACTCCCGAAACCTAATACTACACGTGTCACGTACATATACGTTTGCCTGCGTCACACGTGAGATCTTCCCTCTCTCTCGCTCCCCGAACGTAAGAGCGGGACAACCCCCAAGTTTAGGACCAACATTTTATATGTTGGCCGGGTCATGGATATAAAAATCGTTTTTCCAATATACGTATACGTGTAAGCGTATATGCTACGAGAAAACGTTAGAAAATCTTCAATAATAGAGAATTATTGCTATTGTGCAGGGTTTTTAAGAGTTATGTGGGTAGGAAATCTTTTATAAAGCTTTTAGTGCTAGGAACGTATCCTCAAACTGTAACAGTTTGGGGGTAGGTAGACACTTGACCTTGAGTAACCCCTTTTTGTTGTCTGCCTAACCTTTTCTACCTACCCCAGTTTCTATCAGTCTTGTCACCCTTCTTTGGAATGTAGGCCAGTTTTTGGCACCATTTTTAAGACGTTAGGCATTTGATTTGACTTATTTATTCGAGTGTTTTTGTAAGTTTTTTTTAGTTTCTCCGTGGGAATTTTTTTTAACAAATTTATAAAGCTGCCTTTGATTAAATGTATCACTTATATTTCTAAAGTTTAAGCATAATTTTACGCTAAGACTATCTGGTTGACATAGGTTCCTTTAAAAGCATATTTGCTCCTATCAAAAACGAAAACGGATGGAAAGTCACTGCAATTTTATCTTTGTAATACCTATGATAAAATTCCTTAAATTTCAGTAGCTAGATTAGATTGAGTAAATTATGGCTGTCAAATTAAAATTTTAGTTTGACGTTTATAAAATGGTGACTTGAAAATGGCTCTTCGTTTTAACCATACTTAAGTTTAATTTTATGTATGTCAAACTAAAACTTAAGCCTTCAAAATCGGCTTTAGTATATACTTTTATTCTAAAGGTAGAAATCTGCGCCTTAATGGAACTGAGCTTAGGCTAGGGCATCAACAAGGCCAGATTTCCGAGGATTCGTTTGAAGAAATTAGGACTCTTCTTATATTGAAATAATATATATGTGTTGATCTTTTAGTACGTGAATTTAATAATAAATATATACCTATATTAATATTTACACTTTTAATTTAAAAAAATACATTCCAACTCTATATTTTTACATTTTTTGTTTGATAAACACTTGTACTTGTCCACTTATTTTTATTAATTTCCCTTACCGGTTTCGCTGTTAAAGCATTATCAAAGGTTTGTTTGGTTGTTTCAAAAGTTCCACCAAGTGCCAACAATCACGAGCATCAACTCTATATTTTTAATTTAAAAATGTTCCTTAGAAGAACGCAGTTACGGAATTGATTTGATATTTTTTTATAAAATAGGTAATACAAAAATGAAGAGAATCTACTCCATTTTTATTGAGTCGAGGTTGTTCTTGGACAAGACAAAAATATTGATCATCCTTCACAAACAGGCTCATTGAACCTATGTCCTGATCACATACCAAGTCTCCAGTATGAATTGGGCTATATAAAGCATATAGAGCATCATGACAAAGGTGGACTCTTATAAGACCAACATAAGAAGTTCACGAAAATAACTTGTAAATAAAGTCGGACTCGCGGACAAAGGGCACTATATAAATTCCATCCATCCATGAATCAGCCCGTGTTCGTCCACTGCTGGTCATAGGCCTTTCCCAAATTTCGCCATATATTTATTATATATAAATTATTCAGTTGTAATTTAGAAGTTCAATACAAAAGCTACTTTTTATCGTTCACATTGTTTACAACTATTCTGAATGTAATCGTGCCTTTTATCATTGCATATTGCGGCAGAGGTAAGAAAATAACGTCAAAATATCTATTCTTGTACTTTCTATTCTGATTAAGTTTCCTAACCTCTAATAATGATATCCGTATCAACACGCAATATGGGTGAACCCTAAAAACATTATGATTCACAACAACACACAGAGCATAGCAACATTAAAGCGACAAAAAGGTTAGAGTACGTAAATTAACTTAACAAAATATCTATTCTTGTACTTTCTATTCTGATTAGGTTCCTAACCTCTAATAATGATATCCGTATCAACACGCAATATGGGTGAACCCTAAAAACATTATGATTCACAACAACACACAGAGCATAGCAACATTAAAGCGACAAAAAGGTTAGAGTACGTAAATTAACTTAACAAAATATCTATTCTTGTACTTTCTATTCTGATTAAGTTTCCTAACCTCTAATAATGATATCCGTATCAACACGCAATATGGGTGAACCCTAAAAACATTATGATTCACAACAACACACAGAGCATAGCAACATTAAAGCGACAAAAAGGTTAGAGTACGTAAATTAACTTAACAAAATATCTATTCTTGTACTTTCTATTCTGATTAGGTTCCTAACCTCTAATAATGATATCCGTATCAACACGCAATATGGGTGAACCCTAAAAACATTATGATTCACAACAACACACAGAGCATAGCAACATTAAAGCGACAAAAAGGTTAGAGTACGTAAATTAACTTAACAAAATATCTATTCTTGTACTTTCTATTCTGATTAAGTTTCCTAACATCTAATAATGATATCCGTATCAACACGCAATATGGGTGAACCCTAAAAACATTATGATTCACAACAACACA
Source organism: Ypsolopha scabrella (assembly GCA_910592155.1). Classification (NCBI taxonomy): domain Eukaryota; kingdom Metazoa; phylum Arthropoda; class Insecta; order Lepidoptera; family Ypsolophidae; genus Ypsolopha; species Ypsolopha scabrella. Next base: position 2,356,471 of record OU342987.1, on the reverse strand, counting down.
CAGAGCATAGCAACATTAAAGCGACAAAAAGGTTAGAGTACGTAAATTAACTTAACAAAATATCTATTCTTGTACTTTCTATTCTGATTAAGTTTCCTAACCTCTAATAATGATATCCGTATCAACACGCAATATGGGTGAACCCTAAAAACATTATGATTCACAACAACACACAGAGCATAGCAACATTAAAGCGACAAAAAGGTTAGAGTACGTAAATTAACTTAACAAAATTTGAAACTTGTATGTTTTACCGTGTTTTTTGAAAAACTTAAAAATTTGAAAATTTGGATTGGCTACCTATTACGGCTGAAGTTGTACAGATAGACGGACAGACAATGGAGGCTTGGTAATGGGACCCTGTTTTTCACCCTTCAGCAACGGAACCCTAAAAAAATATATTATTAATACATTAATATGCCTTATGTCAAATAATGTATCTTCTCTTTATTGTATCAATATAAGGGTTAAAATTTTAAAATCAGAGCATTATTTATTTTACAAGCCCTTTTTATATCGAAATTGTTTTAAGTAAAAGCTTACTCACGTAGATAATAATTATGGCCATACACCTTATATAAAAAGAATTAATTATTTTTTAGAAACTATAACAAATCTGCCACTCTAAGAGAAACATAAAAAGTAATCCATTCCGAAATTCTACTAGTAGCCAAAGTTCTATTCCTTTCCTGTATTAGACCAAGAAGTAAAAAGTATAAATATTTATCCAACAGCACTGCCAACAGAAAGATGGACTGGAGTACGCGGCGTGGTCGAGACCACGGGGCACGATGGCTATCAAACAGGGTTACGAGGTGAGTCCGACCTCCGTAGACCCTTTGTAGACATGCCTACACCCTCTGTAGATAGGCCTAGACCCTTTGTAGACATGCCTAGACTCTGTAGACATGCCTAGCCTAGACTCTGTAGACATGCCTAGACCCTTTGTAGACATGCCTAGACTCTGTAGACATGCCTAGCCTAGACTCTGTAGACATGCCTAGACCCTTTGTAGACATGCCAAGACTCTTTAGACATGCCTATACTCTGTAGACATGACTGGACCCTTTGTAGACATGCCAAGACTCTTTGTAGACACGCCTAGACCCGTTGTAGACATGTCTAGACTCTGTAGACAAGCCTAGAGACTTTTTAGACATACCTAGACCCACTAACGATATACCTAGATACTTATTAGACATGCCTAGATACTTTAAAAAAATACCTAGACCCCTTATATACATAACTAAACACTTTAGTGTTAACTTTTGATAATAAAAAAACCTTTGATAATACTTTAACAGCGAAACCGGTAAGGGAAATTAATATAAATAAGTGGACAAGTACAAGTGTTTATCAAACAAAAAACACTTTAGACTTTGTAAAAATCCTTAGACACTTTGTAGTCACATCTAGACCTTTTATAGACATGCCAAGGTACCTTGTAGATATATTTAGGCCCTTGATGATTTAGACTTAGGTGCCTAGACCTTTTGTAGACATGCGTACGCTCCGTAGACATATCTACGTAGATCCTTTGTAGACATACCTAGAAACATTGTAGACATGACTAGAAACTTTGTTGACATACTTAAAAACTTACCCTTTTTACAACAATTTATTTGCCACAAGGGTTGTCTGGAAGAAATCGCTACAAGCGATAAGGCTGCAAATCGTTACTTTCTTTTAACGGTTAATTTTCATATTTTATGCATTGCGTTTTCAACAAAAAGTATTGTTCTTGTCTTTGTAGTCATGTCTAGATCCTTTACAGACATGCCTAAACACTTTGTACGTATGTTTAGACCCTTTTTAGATATTCCTAGAACCTTTGCAGCCTAGCGTAGACAGACTTAGACTTAGTACTTACTTACTTAATACTTACTTAGACTTAATTACCTAACTCTTTTTAGATATTCGTTTATTGGTATTGCTTACGCATGAAGCCTTACAGCATTTACTGATGGTGTTTCAGGAATATGAATGAAGGAAATGAAATGAATAATTTGGCCAGGTGCGAGTTGGACTCGCGCACAAAAGATTCCGTACCATTGCACGAAACGGGTGAGGAACCCTAAAAACTTGGAAAATAACAACAATACAGATGCCATGTACCGCTAAAACCTGTACCTGTCAAATAATTCGGCATCCATTGAGCAAGGAGTCCTATTTTTTTAATTTGTTGTTTTATTTTAGTGGGTGTATAAAAAAGTTGACCAAATTTGAAACTTTTGTGTATTATCATCCTTAAAATAGAGAAAAAACAAAAAATCTTGAAAAAAAATAATTTTCATATATTTTCTTATTGTTTTTATTTTCATTATTTGCCGTGGTAGAGGTTATAGTTATACGTATTATGTGAAAATATCAACGGACATGGCAAAACTATAAAAGTTCCTCGTCAGACTACGGAACCCTAATAATTTACGTAATTTTTGACGAGTTTGTACGTTTAAAAGTTATGGTTGGTTGGTTATTGTCTGAGGACTTCTCCTGGGACATTGGCATTTTGCACTTTTCAGTTTTACGACCATGCCAAATGAAGCGCGTTGAATTATGAGGGTAGTTTGTTTTAAACGTGCTTTCTTTGAGACTGTTGTCCTGAAAAACGCGCGAAGTTTTACACTCAAGTTTCAAGATATTCCGAGCTATCATGTTCACAAAAAAAAAAAAAAAGTTTTTTTAATTTACCACTATAATACAACGTGAAATTTAAGTCATTTTGTTAACGAAAACTGGTGATTGTACTCGTCCATATGAACAACTTTTACTATGGAGCCAACCCTGAAATCTTGAAAAAAATATCAGCTGTTCCATAGAAAAGTTAAATACCTACTTGATCAATGTATGAAACAGCTGATATTTTTTTCACGATTTCAGGGTTGGCTTCATAGTAAAAGTTGTTCATATGGTCGAGTACTATCACCAGTTTTCGTTAACAAAATGACTTAAATTTAATAATATGGCCTCAAATTATTGTAGTTTTATTATGGAGAATAGAGAGACTAAAAAAGGAAAATATATCGTATATTTTTTTTCCTTTTTTAGTTTCTCTATTATGCATAATAAAACTACAAAAAGAATGGTTTTATTTTGCTTTGAGTTTTAAATATAACACTCCCAAAGTGTACTTAACTAAAATTAAACAATAAATAAATGGACAGCAGTAAATCACATAACTACACCACACCCGGACCGGATCATGTTAGTTTTCCGACAAACCAAAGTATTTTGATACCTATTTCAATGGAATAAGAGATTTGCAAAAAAGACGCTACCTGGTGCGATGCATAGATATCCAAATGTTCAGAAATTAATCCACACAACCGCGGAGATATCCGAATTTCGTTCGGAAATTAATTCACAAACACCGCCCCTGGCCGCGGGGCGACGCGTTCCGAAATTAAACGGACGTATTAATTTCTCGGGTTCGGTCGGGATAGTTCTGTAGTTTAGGGTAAGCATTCAAGAAGTCATGCTGGTTATATAAGGTCCGACAATTCAAAGTGTTTTATTTTAGTGTTGATAGAGTATCCCTAATAGACCACTTTCCAGCGAAAACGAAATCTTTTGCGCAATTTTTTTTTTGCCTTTCCATAGAAATTTTGTCAGCTAATTGAAACACTTTGTAATAGGAAGTGAAAAAATTATTTGAACAAAAAAAATGTCTTCTGGAATGTCATCAGTTAACGATACGTGATCTACCCTTGAATTATTTACACTTATTATTGTAGGAACTTATATTTACACAATTGTCAAACAGGCGCGATGCAATTACGATTGCTTAGCCTAGGAGACAGTGCCACAAGGAGCTAAATAAGTGTACGTGGCCAAACCAGAACTAACCTCTTATACAAAACGTCACTTTTTGACAGTTCACTGCGTTGTATCTGCGTCATCGCTCATTTATTTAAGGCTAGCTTTTGCCCGCGGCTCCGCCCGCGTGTTATTCGGTTTAACGACATGCTTTTTTCCGGGATAAAAAATGTATCTGTATAAATTCTTTAACGTCAAGTGTAAGGCTACTTAACAAAACCATTAAAAGTCTAATAAATTCGACCAAGTGCGAGTCGGACTCGTGCACAATAGGTTCCGTACCACCACACAATATGGGTACGGAACCCTAAAAACATTATAAACATAGCAACAAGATGTGGTAGCAACATCAAGGCGGAACACTGTTAAAATGGTAGTGCATGATAAACAATTCGGCTCCCGCTGAGTACGGAACCCTAATTTTAATTATTTGTTGTTTTACTTTAGAGTATGTTTAACAATTTGAGAACATTTGGAAGTTGTATGTGTTACGGGGAAGCCCGAAGTCGGGTAAAGTCCGAAAAAAGTCAAAAGTATGTGCGACGACGAGCGAAGCGAGGAGAAGCGTGTTAGGTTGACATGTTAAGGAACATTGGGCGCCGAGCAAAGCGGAGCGAAATGAGGCGACCCCCGAAGTTTTGTATGACATTACCCGGTTAAACCTAGGTTTACCCTATCTGCTAGTATTACCCGTAACATAAGTGTTACCATCTTTAAAATCTGAAAAAACGTTGAAAAAATGTTTGTTTTTTTTAAGTTTCTGGTAGTTTTTTGTGATAGAGGCCATAGTAACACGTGTTCTATGAAAATTTTAACTGGCGACCTTTTACGCTTAAAACTTTTACCTTGACAGACGGCTGGGACATATAGACAGTGAAGGTTTTAGTAATAAGGTCCCGTTTGGCACCTTTTGTTTACAGAACCCTAAAAAGCGTGTATTTGTGGCCGAAGTACGGCAATAAGGCTCGACCTCTATCACATTGGGACGTAAAATCGTCAGTAAAAAGAGGGTGCATGAGTGAAGGCTGTAACAGTGACAAAAACACTCGTTATTACCTCTAACACCCCTTTGTAAATATTTGTTGTAAAAATATTCTTTTTACTATGATAGAAATAAATTGATGTATTTTAAATACTTGGCGATTTATCCAGTGCAGGGACATAACAACTGAACTGGATAGCTCAGTTGGTAGAGCAATCGCCCGGTAAGCGAGAGGTCCCGGGTTCGAATCTTGGATCGGATTTACTTTTCTTCTGCTTTTCTATACTGCAATGATTTAATGTTAATTGACTATATTTATTATATTATAATCGTAGAATAATTTAGTTTTTTAAATTAGTTTATTTAAGTTTTGTCAATTAAATACATTTCAATACTCATTATTTGAGTAACAACCACAAACTTATATTATCAATATTTTATTTATATGTAGCCATCAATTAATATATTTAGGTAAGTTTTAGCATTATTTAGTTCTTTTTTATAGTTAAACTGTATTTCCAAATTAATGTTTGTAGTGAGATATTAATAGTAATTAAATAGTATTTAACCTTATATTCTAACTTTCTATTTTAATATTGTTTTTATACTACTTGCAGTATGAGCTTAACTAAAATGAAATGTTAATCTTAAAGCTTCCCGTAAAATTGTAACATCAAACCCACTGACACCCTACTGGGACAGGGTGACCACAATCAATAATTTACTTAAGGACACGTTAGTTCCGCACAATTTATCCTAGCCCCTTGGTCACCCTGAATTATGATTGTTTCTACGAAAGTTAATTTAATTTAAAACATTAGTTTTGGACATTTTCTTAGTTTTAATTTGGTTTAGTACTGTGATGGGCGTTTCCTTTAAAACATTTAGGGTGTTAAGACGATAATCTTTTTCGTGTAAAACGGGGTATTCTACTCATTAACTTGGTCAACTTTTACTTTAGGGCCAACAATGAAATCGTGAAAAAAGGTTGAGTATATATCTAACATTTCCATGGAACAACATTTTTTCGCGATTCAAGTGTTGCCATCATAGTAAAAGTTGTCCATATTCATGGGTAGAGCACCCTATTTAAAGGAAATGGTTTTCAAATTAATATCCTGTATAAATAGTTATAATTAAACTGAGGTTTCTTCTTAACCCGTGTAATGAGTAGAACCACGATATTGCCTGATCTAGTTTTAGTCATGATGAAAATTCCACAGATTAAACATTTTTACTGTCTGTTTGTATGTGTAATATACATATTACATTATATTCTAGGTATCTAATTAAATTACCTAAAGGAAGATTTAGAACGGCTGGGCATGAAAGGCTTATATTTGGCAAACGGTTTATAAAAACAATTGAGTCCTCGGAAGAATATATAAATATTTCTTTTTATATTTAAAAATCGAACGTGGCAAATTAGGCCTATTTTCAATACATCCAGTTTCACAAAATAGTGCTCTAAGAAGTAAAAAACCGGACAAGTGTGAGTCGGACCCGCCTACCGAGGGTTCCGTTAAATAATATATTTTTCATGATTTAATTATATAAGGTGACTTTAATTTATGCAGCCAAACTCTTACTGAAGACTCGGTACGTGCTCAGTAACAAGGTTCGATGACACTTTTTGTGAAACTCGTAAATTATTCTTTTCGTGTTCCTTACAAACGCAAGCCCAGCCCCGAGTCAATTACTATGGGACGTCAACATTTTATTTTGCGAAATTAGGAAAAAGTGTTATCGATCCGTGTTCCTGATCACTTACCAAGCCTCCAGTACAAGTTTGGTTGTATAAATTAAAGTCACCTTATACAAGTATAGTTTACAGATTTTTCCCTATACTTGTAGTTTAACATGGTATTACTTGCCAAATTTCATAGTTCTAGGTCAACGGAAAATACCCTTTATATTTTGATTACCTTGAGAGTGTCTATCTAGATATACGTTTTTTGCGTCATAAACGGCCGTATTTTTTTTACGATATTAGCTTAGAAGTTTGATTTTTCACAGTTTCAAGGGACTTTAGACTTGACTATATATTATGGTTTTAATTTTTACTCGATAGCGATATAATCCACGCGTTCTCGAGTTATAGGGTCTTAACAGACAGCGTCCGTCTGACGGGCTCCGTTTTTTCCTCTAGAGGTACGGAACCCTGAAAAAGTTAAAAAATAATTTAACAAAATATAAAAAAAAATATTATTTTTAAGTTATATAATAAACCGAATAAAATAGTTTAGATCGCTGAAACTAATTCCATATTTTATGTTAAATTTATTTGTTTCCAAAAAGTTTGTTGCGAAACTTTTCGACCCAGAAATAACACTAACACACAAGTAAAAATAAAACAATACCTACCCATTATGCGGAAATGAGTAAATTATGTACCACATATGCCTGACATACTCTCTGTTAGTGTTTTTATTGTGTACTAGCTTTTTCCCGCGGTTTCACCCGCGTTGAATTAGTTTTTGTGTATTCCTATAAAATCTGTCAATATTTGTCGGACTGTTACCTACAGTTAACACAACTGGTGAAATGTGTGTGTTATGCGCCTCTGTGTTTCCCATTTTGTATATCTCTTATCCAGCCATCCATCCATCCATCAGCCTGTTTCGTCCACTGCTGGACATAGGCCTTTCCAGGATTTCACCACTCTTGGCGGTCCTCCTGGAAGAAATGCTCATACTCACACACGCTGGGCAGGCGGGTTGGTGAGCGCGGTGCCGAAACCCTTGCACCAGTGACGCCGCTGCCCGTCACCAGTCTGTTTTATATAAGGCCCGGCAATTGGGGATGGATATACCGCCATCCATCGGTCCCAGGCAATGGTGGGCCGCCTGGTTTTGCCTGAGAGCTGTCCTCTTACTCTCCCCCGAACAACTTCGGGAGGATTTGCGAGTAAGATGGTGGTACCTCCACAGTCAAGCCCGGCATCAGCTCTACCACCTATCTCTTATATATCCTTTCAATGGGAACTGATTTATAAAAAAAAATAAAAAAAAATAAAAATTTTCTTTATTCAGGTAGCAAGGACCCATAAAAATTAATTTAAAAACACATACACGAATAATATACATTAACATAAATAAATAAGACACAAGTTAAATAGATGGGATAAAAAGTAGTTTTTGTCCTATTCTAGATCTAGAACTTTATTTGTACAAAGTTTCAGCCCAATTGGTTCAATGGGTACGGCTTGAAAGGGTGACACATCACTTTTATATAGAAACTTGAAAACTCATTTTCATCCCATAGGAACTGATATATGGGATAAAAATTAGCCTTTATCCTATTCCAGGTCTAGAACTACATTCATGCAAAATTTCAACCTAATCGGTTAGAGTAACAAACATCCATCCATACATCTAAACTTTCGCATTTATAATATTAGTGGGATTGGCTGAACTTGGCTGTCAGTTATTCAAAACGTGGCCTCTTTGGTGCCAGTGAAGCATTTCTTCCAACCTGCACCCATGATGTTCTGCTGAAATGAATCAAACCAGCCTTAACCCGAAATGATTAATTCGAGTTCCTTATCACAATAACTCATACACGAGTAGTTAGTGACTAAGTGACCGCTGGGGTCTTTCTGACCCCTTTCTCTTGCACCTCCAGTTATTTATGCCTGGCCGGCTGAAGGGTTAGAGTGTAGGTGCTGGATCGTTTGTTATTGTATTGTGTTGAGCTGTGGGGGCGTTGGTTGTTATTTGTTTTAAATCCTGTTTTTCGGTAATTTAGTAATATGATTTGGTAACTCTTAGTTTCGAGATTCTTTGCTTTATTCACTCTTATTGTCATGTGTTGGCTGCCTCGTGGTTTATTCTTTTATCAAGAAGAAGTAACGGAGCCCTTACAGGATCACTTTCTTGTCCGCCTGTCTGTCTGTCTTCTGTTCGTCCGTCCGTCCGTCAGTCTGTCTGTCTGTCAAGATTATCTCGGGAACGCATAGAGTTATCGAGTTGAAATTAAAACCATGTAGTACGGTTTACAGTCCCTTGAAGCTGTGAAAAAATCAAACTTTTTAATTAAGGTGAAAAAAAGATACGGCCGTTTATGACGCAAAAAACGTTTATTTCGATACCAAAACTTATAGGGTATTTTCCGTTGACCTAGAACTATGAAATTTGGCAAGTAATACTGTCTTATACTAAAAGTATAGGCACAGTATAGGTAACAACAGTAGTTTAACTAGGCGGTGTCCTTGAAATGAATACCTACGGCCGCTCGGCGCCTAAACACGCCCTAGGGCTTCCAACTGACTGTTTACGTATTTGATAATGCTATATAATTGTTATAAAAGTTGTATTTAAGCAACCATACAATGCACAACATACTCTGTAATTTCATGCCATAATTTACGAAAATGCGCGGGAACGTCACAGAGACAACGTGCGTACGTAACTGCGGTGCGACCGCGACTGTCGTAAACCGAGTTGTACCGAGTTTTGGGGGGGGGGGTCATTTTGGCCCATTTGATATGGAGATAGAGTTCTATTACTTATTTATACTATGGTATAGGGAAAAATCTGAAAACTATACATTTGTGATTAAATCATAAAAAATATAGTCTTCAACGGAACCCCCGGTGGGGGATTCCGACTCGCACTTGACCGGTTTTTTTTTCTTTATTGTACACAGATATTAAAAACATAATCTACACGCATACTCGAATTATAAAGATCAGTTGTTTGTGAGTTTGCATATAGCAGGTAATCTTCGGAACTATTGGTCCGAGCCTGAAAATTCTTTCAATAGCACCCTTATGTAGCCATGACGACACCATGCCGCCAAGCGACCAGTCGTGTTGCAGCAGTTACAAACATAGTCTAAAACTTCCAAGTGATTCATATATTGTTCGTAAACAACCAACCAAACAAACCTTCGAAAATGCTTTAATAGCGAAACCGGTTGGGTAAGTAAAATAAATGTGGACAAGTACAAGTGCATTTCAATCAAAACGTATCGAGTGTTCCACCAAGTGGCAGCAATCACAAGCATCAACAAACTGACAACTTTGACGGCCAACAAACCAATAACTTCTATGAAAAAAAAAAGTGCTGTGCCTTATTAATTAGCTCTAGACAGTGACACTCCACAAGCCAACATAAGGAAAAATATCGTTTCTTTTTTCATGTATTTATATATTTTCAACTCCTGAAAAATTATTAATTTTAATTTAAATTATATATTCACTTTTCAGTCAACATTCTACACAACAAACCTATAACAGACATGTAACTCATTCCGTCCATGAGGTAGAGACCCGGGACATACGCACAAACAGACAGACGGACAGTTAGCAGAGTGACATTAATAGGGCTCGGTTTGTCCTTTGGGTACAGAACCCTAAAAACTGCATGGTGAAGTGAAATGCAAATTTAAAAAAAAATATGATTTTTAATACGCTCTTAATTAAAGTAATAGAAACAAGAACGACTTATTTAAAAAAATATTATGTTTCAACTCGTTAAATAGAGTCGTTATCAGTCGAATGGAAAATTTGACTATGATCACAAAGTGATGGCATATGAAATCAATATGGTGATATATTTGAATTTTTCACCCTAAAAAAACGATAATGTTGCCAAGCCCAGTCGTTTTGAGATAAAGGCGACCGAAACTACACATCAATTTGTCCTAAAACAGATTCTTCTCTTTCAACTTCCAGGCCAAAATGTCAACAGCGGATGGCACGATAGGTGGCCATCAGAAGGTGGACGACAGACTGGGCCATCATCAGTCCATGAGTCAGATGCTGTATGGAGCTGGACTGGGCCCTGGTCGGTCAGGTTAGTGGGACAAACATTTCCTTCTAAATTCTTCATTGTACGTCAAAATGTAACTTTGGTATAACTTCGTTTGCCTCTATATGCTCAGGTAATTTACCGTAGTAAATTTGTCAAAAAGTCTATTGAAAGCTCTCTGATAAAAGCAACTCTTCACCTGTTGTTATTATTTCAAGGGCAGTATTTAACAGATCATCAGCAAATACTGAAATGCACACCAAATAAACTATGTTTCAACGTAAGCTAATCTTTTGGTGTGAAATCAGAAATGTAGTGTGTATTTTAGTATGTTTACTTCGTGCAGAATGAAAAAAAACAAGGTTGAATAAAGACTCGAGAAGAAATCAGAAATTTTAATGATATTTCACATAATTTCCGTAAATAACGATAGAAAGGCGTATAATTATGTAATAAGCCCATTCAACAACGCTAATCATAGACAAGCCCACCAACAACCCGCAATAACCACCAATGTTGCTCAGAAGCTCATACCAGTAGTAGACCACATCCAATCTGTTCAGGGTTCCATCTGCACTGGGCTGGTGGACACTGAGGAAACTCTTATTTGTCATGTTGATATTTCGAAGGAATCCTTGGATATGCAACTTTTCAGGCCACTGGAATAGGCCCCCAATTTCAAGCACGTTACTTTTTGAAAAGTGCCGTGTATGCTCACAGTCGGGCCAGCATTCAGGACAGTAGAGAGAGTTTTGAAGTTCAAGTTCCAATCCTTCTTCTGTTACGGGGTATTTAGGATAAAGATACATTAGTTTTTCTCTATACTTGTTAAGGCACCTCAAATCAGGCATTGAGCAGACAGGCACGTTTAAATCATCGTCGAGAGTCGGCATGAAGTATGGAGTACATTTGCAAAGCGATTGGACGGCTTTAAGCTTGCATCTCATGATGCAGCTACTGTAAGAATAGGCATTCTTGTAATTTATCTTCTGCTCATCATGAAACAGACATTTTCTTGTGGACAAGGAGTATTTTTTAACTTCTTCTGCGGCTTTTTGAGTTCGCGATGCCAGTTCAATAATAACACCTACATTTCTTTCAACAAACCTTTGCAAGATTCTTCCACTGTTGAAATCAGGATAATGCATAGGATCAAATAGAAGGATTTCAAATCCCGTTATAGAAAATAACGGGTACATATAGTCGTCAGCCAATGGATCTAAAATTATATTCAACCCTTGCAGCAAACCATGAATTTTCTGCCTTTTCACATTTTGTGTCGTATTTCTAACGGTTCCCTTGTATACTTCGATGTAGTTGAAGGTACAGCAATGACCCCTCATCGTTCGACGCACAGTGAACAGTTCATCGCAAGGTTCTTGTTTCCCAGCCCATCCACACCTCACTAGCATCTCTGAGCACTTTGGGGAAATATCTTCCATGATGTAAATCAAGCTGTTGGTGTCAAAACCGTCAAGGTCATAGAAATCAAATTTGGAGATGTTGTTACCGAAATCCTCACTGTACGAAAAGTCGATTAAACGCCCCGAACTTTTTATTAAATACTTATATAGGTTCAGCCTGTCAGATTTGTGAGTCTTGGTGTTTCCGAACTTGACGACGCTATCGTACAATGCCTGAGCCATAGCATCCGCAGACCGCTTACTGACTCGATTGATATTGCATACAGCGACAGCTGGAAAATCGATTTTACTGATGCTGTAGGTAGAGGAATCCATGGTGACGATGAGAGGGTTCGAAATATTTGACCAAACGTAGCTCATACAGTACCCCAATGTACCGATGACAAATAAAATATTCAAGAACCAAAATATCCTTTCTCGTCTTCCAATATTTGAATTAGACAATCGATTAACACCAGAAAGAGAACTGTTGTGTAGGTATTCTTTTGCGTTTTCTTTAACAGATTTTCTAATAATCGTTTCGTTTGTCATTAGTTGTCGTGGTTCATATTGTTTTCTTCGGTATTCCTTCCACCATATGTTCTGACTTACAGGCATAGTTATAATTATTTTAATAGGTGTTAGAAGCGACCTTTCTGTTTGAGTTTTTAAATTGTATTGAATGTGAATGCCATTTCATGCTGAAATACAATTAAATTTGAAATTTGTAGTTTGATGCTTATCTAGTATTCTCTGCACATTAAATAATGCATTGAACTTGGCTATATGAAATTTATTTTAAATTATAAGGTTCGTATGAAAGTATTATTGTTGTTTTTTTATTGTCAAGGTCTTACCCCAGTGTCCACAATTTCCAATATTTATTTTACTTTATTTTATTTATTCCTACTTTTAAACTATGTGAACTTTGAATAACTAATAACTTATGGCAATGCTCAGAAAATTTTAGTTGTACCTGTTGTACCTATATGTTTAAAAAAATTAAAACAAACAATTAAACAGACGTATTTTTTGTGTACTGTATGTATATGTACTACGATCAGATTCATATTATAGCTATGTTATTTATGAGACTACTACACAATAAAGACAAGCATCTAAATTTAAGGATGTTTTTTTTTTTTTTGGTAATTGTTTGCTACATGTCAAATTGATGAGTTTCGCCTTGAGATCTATTGTACCGATTTTCATACTCTAAACGCCATTTGCAACGTTTTACCGAGTATCAGTCAGTGTGTACCGCTAGAACTACTCACGCTGCTGGGTAACATTTAGCCGCTAACGTTCTGCATACATACGAGTTAAGAATGACAAATGTCCCCTCTCTCCACCCAGGGTCATCGTCATCCTCCCCCGTGGGCGGCAACAACGCCAGCGGGCTGCTGGTGGTGCCACAGCCCTTGGGCAAGGGTCCCGCAAAGTTGCAGCCTCTCCACGCCCACTCCAGGAAGTATCACTGCAAGATGTGTCCTCAGGTATGTACCTGACCTTTCAGAAGAAAAGGGGCTTATTTCACGAGTGAATGTTTCTTTATTGAACAAAATTATTGGTGTCATTATTGTAGACTTAATGCTAAAAGCGCTTTATTCCAGTCAACCTGACAGGAGGCACAAGAAATGATATCTACCTATATAGGCGTGCAGAGAATTAATTTAGTATGCAAAGGAAGATTTCCGTCACACACTAGCTTTTGCCCGCGACTTCGTCCACGTGGAGTTCGGTTCACCCCCTAAGGGAGCGAATTTTCAAAAATACTTTATTTAGCGGATGCCTACGTCATTACAACTATCTGTATGACAATTTCAGCGAAATCCGTTCAGTAGTTTCGGCTGTGCGTTGATAGGTGATCAGGTTTGCCTTTTATATATTCAGAAGATATCATTTATATAATTTTAGAATATTTAATAATTCTGCAAATATTTAAATCTTAGTTAAACCCGCAGCTTTCAAGCTAGGTTTGTTGAATATTGAATAGGAAACTTATGCGCAACTACCTACGAGGAGTTTGGATAAAAAAAGTTTAAATCAATACTTTTACTCGTTTTGTAATTTGTAAGCGATTTTATTTGCCTTTTGTAATCTGTGACTTATTGCAATTAATCAAATAACATTTTACATATTACTTGAAGGTTATGTGATGGTGGGTTGTAAGCATAGACATCCTTATAGTATTATTGTTGAAAGAGGGAGATAATAGAAACTTCACTTCACATACTCTGGCTGGACTTATCTTAAAATCAAAATGGCTACCGAAAATCCGCGGCTAAATCAAAGCTCAAACCCAATGGCATCTTGCATCAAATACCCGATATGGCGGTGAATGGCAAAACCATACCGCAGGACAACTATGTGCTGTTTCAACTAAGTATTTTGTACCTTAATGCTTTATAATAAAGTCCACAACAACTGAGTTGTGTAGCTGTCTGTCAGACTCCGTCACTCATCAAAATTCAATTCGTCAACTTGTTGATGTAGCGTCAGCAACGAGATGGAATAAAGTTAACAAATATTTTACCGGCTCTATCTTTTCCACATCACTTCCACAATAAGATTCGTTTGCTATTTTAAGAAAAACTAATATAATTTCTTATCATTATTTAGGTTCTAAATTGCGAATAGTTTTCCAAGTATTAGTTTACTATGATCAAATTAAATGACTGTAAAGTATGAAGTCGCACATGCTGCAGGCCACATGAAATATAAAAAATATTTTTTTTTAACTTTAGGTCATAAATTAAAGAGTTTCCGTATTCCCACATTAATTCTCCACCACTACGAATATGCTCCCAATTATGCTGGCTGTCATTGTAATGTACTTTGTATGTATGTACAAATAAGCATCGCGTCAAAACTTTAGAATGGATGTTAAAGGTCTTTTTCTGTTTTATAAGTTACAATTAGTGTGCCTTGGTATTACCGTTTGGACTAGGGTTTTGTATTAAAATTCGCACTAGACCGGACAAACTTAAAATATACATACTTTGTGCTTTAAATGCCGAAGTAGCGGACAAGTAAAATAAAATGAAGCTGCTGACCGTACTTGTTAATGCAACCAGTCCCACCGTTCCCTGCAATTAATTCTCTATCCAATGTTTTACCCATCATTTAACATTTAGTAGCTAACGTATTTTTAAATATCTAACGTACGTCGTCGTGTACTTACTAAAATACTTATTGCGTTTCAAGAAAGTCGTATCGCTTACGCCACTTATAAACCGTATGAAAACTGATTAGAATTTCGCTTTATTAAGGTTTAAAAAATGTTTACCCTGCTGTTGTATTTTTACACTTCGAAATTCGACTTTCGGTCCTTTTGGCTCCGACTCGTTTCACTACAATAATCGCTGTTAAATCCCGTCTTCAATAGCAATGGATCATACAAACCCAAAAACTCCCTCAAATATTTTAATTTTTTACTTATGTTAGTATATATTTGGTTAGGCGGTATATTTATTTATGGTCTATTCAGTTTATTTATCAACTTATTTATTAATTGCATTATGTATTCTTGATATTCCTGTGATGACGTATGGCGCTGAGACGTGGTCTCTTACAAAGGGTCTGATCCACCGGTTTAAGGTAGCTCAGCGAGCTATGGAGCGGGCTATGCTTGGGGTATCTCTGATGGATAGAATCCGAAATGAGGAGATCCGTCAGAGATCTAAAGTAACCGACATAGCCTGCAGAATCAGTAAGTTGAAGTGGCAGTGGGCAGGCTATATTTGTCGCCGACATGATGGCCGTTGGGGCCGAAAGGAGACAACGTACAGCAAAGCGTAGTGTAGGACGACCTCGTGCCCGCTGGACCGACGAACTGAAGGACGTTGCGGGGGGCGGCTGGATGAGGAGGACGGAGGACCGACATGAGTGGCGAAATTTGGGAAAGGCTTATGTCCAGCAGTGGACGAACACGGGCTAATGGATGAATGGATGGATGGATTAGGTATTCTTATCCCAATAAATATAGTTTTTTATAATTATATATTTCTCGAAAGTATCATATTTGTTTAATTATAAAATATTATTTTATGCAGATTAGATTTGACATGTAAAACGTATACTTCATGTATCTATTTTACAAATGAACACTTTGAATCTTTGAATCAAGCTACCACTTACCAGAGAGCGTTCATAAATCACGTGGTTTAAATTGGCTCTTTGGCTCTCCTCCCCTTCCCCTCACGTAGCCTACCGCTTTCACCTAGACTTGACTCTGACAAAAAGCTCAGCGTAGCTTTTAATTCCATTCTCTCCAGCAAATCACGTGGCCTAAGGACCACACCCTAAAACTGGAAACTTTTATTGAACGAGCGAGCGAAACGAGCGAGTTCTCCGAGTCTACTAGAACAATGCGGCGTTTGTATGTATGTATGTATGTATGTATGTATGAATGCTTGTTCGACGATAACTAAAATATCGTTGATCGAAATGTCATGAAATTTGGCAGGCGAGTAAATAAGGTAAATAGCATCTTTAAGTCCAAACATGAGCCAAATCGGTCAAGCGCGAATCGGGCGAGCGCGAGTTCAAAGTTCGGTGCGAACTACTAGTTACAATCAGTTTAGTAGTTGTCTCGATAAAAGTGAGCGTACAGACAATCAGAAACACAACTGCTGTAATGCAAATGATTCTCAAAGGTCATTCATGTGAACACAGAAATAATTATTTAAGGAATTCGCATTATAATATTGTAAATTTACAATATTGAGTACACAGCTGCCGTGTTATCACCACAATCAGCGATTATTTTCGCAACTACTCATTCGTAATTCATATTTTAATCAAAGTTTTTATTACACGAAAGAAAGAACACGATCAAATATTTCCTGCTAAATATTGCAAAAACGTGATCGTAATTTATGGAAATTCATAATTACGGCGGTTACCCTACTAAATGTTATGGAAAACTTAAAATTACAAACTTTAAAATACTGGCCGTTTCTTTTAAACTATGCGACCTCTAAGCTAAAAACTTTTTGCTGTCCAGAAATGTCTCAACAAAGCTACAGACCGAAACTCTCAACTTTTTAATTAAAAAAAGTTTCTTTCTAATCAAAAGGGGCAAGGAATTTCATCACAAAAATGCCTGGATGCCTCTCCTAGTGCGATGGACCGACGGACAAACGTACAAAAACCTGAATCGGTTAATACTTATTACATTTGTGTAAATTTTCGGCAAGACGACCGCCTTTGGTATTCGCCGGTCAGGGTTTGCCAATCGGCGGGGTGTGAGGTTTGAAATTAAACCAGCGCATGCATTGGGCACAAAAAAATATGCACGTTTAATTGAATTATAAAAGTACCTAAGGAGACTCAAGATGTTCAAATTAGATGGTGTGGTTAGAAAAACTATAGTACAGAGGTGCTAAATATAATCCACATAGAAATGATCAACAGTTTTCATATCCTCGAAAAAAACCGGCCAAGTTCGTGTCGGACCACGCGCAGTGCAGGGTTCCGTAGTTGCTCAGTACATTTAATAAGTTGGTCTACTAATACAGATCGCGCCAAACTTTTAGTCCACTCGGAAGTTGCTCTCCAGAAGAACGGCCCATATTGTCGTGTTCAGAGGGGACTAAAAGATTGGCACGAACTGTACTCGTAAACCTGTAAAGCCTACTTAGCTGTATAGTTTTTCCTTTTAAACGCATTATGTACACTACTTCTGTGAATTTTTTTACATATCAATAAACAACCGTTTAGCCAGCAGGGGGGGACACTTGACTCTAACAAAAATTAGCAGACTAACCGAGTCTCCAGTATGAATTTGGTCGGTTGATTTAATTTCACCTAGCAACTAAAAGTATACTTCTAAACTAGTGATAGGAGTTGAAACTTATTTAGCGGATATAGAAATGACTCTCTTCTTCGTAGTTAAACTCTTAATGCAATCTTGTAGTGTGCTAATAATAAGTTTAACGGTTTATGTTAGATACATTTTAGAGTAAGGTATTGAGATCTCAACAAATTAAACTTTTCCTGATTATCAAAAACGCCAAGTGAAAATTGGTTATTTCAGAAGGTATATTGAAATATTTGTGTGATATGGGTTAAAAATGTATCGTTCGTTACAAATTTGTCAAGGAACTAGGTTTTTGCAGGACAAGAATAGACAAAAATTAAATTATCCTTAACTATTTTTGCCTCATCTCTGGCACAATACCTTTTTAGTTGATGCCAGCTCAAGTGACAGGTTCTCTCTGTCTCTCAAAAGTCCCTATACTTTTACGCAGGTTCTTCGGGAATCAGTAATTCAAGCTTTGAATTTCTTTGCTCTCTGGTTGACTCTCGCGTTTTGTCTATGTTTCGTTTCAGCTCTAGAACTTCTCACAATCTGATAATCAGAATCAAGGATTTACCATCATATTCACAAAGTTAAAAAATATGTATAAGTCTCTGTACTTGTTCACGCACAGCTCCGTGTCCAAGAGAATGGGATAACAAAATTTAATTATTCAAATTTTACGAGGGGTCATTGAACCTTACCGCTCACTTACCGTGTGTATGTATTTGAGTATATCTATCAGTCACCAATACAAAAAATATAAATATTAAAATCTCTCCAAATGTTACTCACCCCCGCTACAAAGCTTTCATCGTCAGTCGGCGTCGTCTTTTGTTTCCACTGAGGCCACATCGTCGCCACACGCCGCGCTTCACGCATTTACAATTTTTGGGGATCCCTCAGAAATCTATAGGTTCTCTATTAAAGATTTTATTGCACGTTTATTGCACGAACAACCAGCAATACAAATATTGTTTTGAAAATACTTATGTATTTACCATAATTTAAATGCTAACGTACGTATGAGCATTTCAGTCTGCTTGCGATCATATACAGGATGCTGTTGGTGCCACCCCACACCCTGGTCTTTCACACCCTGGTCTTGTGCGCAATCTACTCGTGAACATCCCTTATGGTATGTATTTAGATAAATCCTTTTTGGGGTTCCGTACCCAAAAGGTGCCTAACAGGAGTCTCTGGTACAATAGCTTTTTAGTTGATGCCAGCTCAAGTGACAGGTGCTCTCTCTCTCAAGTCCCTTTACATGTTCTCCAGGAATCAGTAATTTGAGCTTACTAAGCTTCCACTGTCTGTCTGTCTGTCACAGAGGTCTAGGTCTAGCTTCAACTGTAATAGGTGAAAAGTACAAATACGTGTACTATGGGCTCTGTCTCGACAAAAAATAGTAATAAAAAAAAAGTGTTGTACAAGAAACCTCGAAAATTGCATTGTTTAAACGTTATTGTTTTTGGCTCTTATTAAAAGACAGTAAAACATTCAAGTTTTAAATTTAGTGAAATTGTAGGACATACTCTAAAGTAAAATAAAAAATTACAAAAAGTAGGGTTCCGTACAAAGACCGTGCTAAATTTTTGTTAGGCGCTACCACTTTAGCGTCTTGTTTTTCGTAGCCTTGATGTTGCTTTGACATGTATATTGTTATTATTTACCATAGTGTTTTTAGGATTCCGCACCCGTATTGTGGGATGGTACGGAACCCTGTGTGTGCAAGTCCGATTCGCCCTTGGCCAAATTATTAATTACACCCCTTTAAGGAACATGTTCAAAATTTCATGTTTGTTTAACTTTAGCGGTTTAGGCGGTGTATTGCCTTTGCAGTCACTTTTTGGGTGCCCCGCCAATAAAATAAATAAATTCATACAATAATAACTTACCAAGAGCTATCGAACATGTACGAAATTTTTCTCCTTGGCATATATATTATAGTCCTTATGAACCACAATGTTTTTAGGGTTCCTTACCATTATTGTGTGGTGATACGGAACTCTTTGTGCGCGAGTTCAACTCACACTTGGCCAAACTGTTGAAACTAACAAATACTAGCCAGCTTTAGAGACGTGTAAATTTATTTATACCAATTTATTCTGAAGATCTGTATATTTATCCAACTGTTTTAAAACATATGATGGAACTCCCGTCCATGCGTCATTAGTTGCAACGGAAAGCAGGCGGTGACGTCAGTGATGGCGGCCATTTTTCACACTTCCGCTTCCTCTTATTCACCGCATGAAAATCGCGTCACGCGTCCCGTGGGTCATTTGTGATTTCACATGGAATGGTTTTCAAAAAATACTGTCTAGTGAACAGCAGCGACCAGGGACCATCTAACATCATCAATTCAATACCTATCCGTTAGTTTTCAAAGGTATCGTGATTGGTTAAAAATTATGTGTGATGTCATTTGTAGCCAATCACGGTACTTTGATAGCGGTAACGGTAGATGTTGAATTTAGAGAATTAGCAGCGCAAACGTTTCGAAGCCATTCTTCTTGTCTACCTTTCTAAAAAAAATTTTTTTTGGAATTTTGTCTGTTAAAGATACATGATCTACCCTAGAATTATTTTCACTTTTTATTGTAGGACCTTATATACGATATGATAATAATAGTTACCAATATACTAAATACTAATAAGTTACATATATAAATACATACTCTGCCCATTCGATTAGTCTTTCTAAGAAGAAGGGCAAGAAACTTAGCAAGCATGTCTTTTTTCATCATCATTAAATAGTATAACAATGTTTACAGAGAAAAGTGAAGTAAAGAGATAGAAAGTACAGGACAAGAGAAAGACGGATAATCGTGCCAAAAGACGTCGTGTTTCGACGGTTGTTTTCGTTACAGGCAGAATCCGATTCTGATAGTCCCGAAAATGATTTGACTAAGAATTAAAAGAAGCGATAAGTAAAGCTCACGAGGAAGAACCAACAACGCAATTGCGTTTTGTAAGAATAAACAAAGATTTTTAACTCTTTGAGAATTCTCGAAAACGAAATCCTAATCTGGAGGTATTGTATAAAGCTATTATATATATTAAACCGACATCCACAGAGAGAGAAAGAGTTTTTTCGGTAGCAGGTAATTTCGCTACAAAAATTAGAAGTCTGCTTTTGGTAAAGTCATTAAATGCCTGGACTTGTTTAAGGCCTACTTTGCTCAAAATTTTAAAAATGCTCATAAAGTTTTTGGTTAGATTTCTTTGGAATTTTAAATTCTATACTTAATAAAAAAGTAGCTCATAAAAAATTGTTATATTTTTATTTTGTCTCTCTCCCACTGCTGTAGCCTTAGCATGAAAACATTACGGTTACGTTTAGTTTGAACGTAACGCGGTTTTGTATGGAATTCTGATAAGTTCCGCTACTGACCGCTAGGGGCGGTTATCAGATTTCATACAAAACCACGTTACGTTTAAACTAAACGTAACCGTAATGTTTTCATGCTAAGGCTTCTGGTGCCGGTCGGCGTGTCGGTCCGTTGAGCGTTCGTAAAACAGCATAATATAACTCAGAACAGACAGAATCATCTTTCAAAGGCAAAAATGTATATTTATATTTTTTCTTTTTTTGTTCCCGATTCCCGAGATCTTGAAAAACCCTATTCAGATCTCAAGCTAGAGACCCGTGACATACAGACGGATGGACTGACAGATATACACAGTGACGTTAATCGAGTTCCGTTTTCCACTTTGGTTACGGAACCCTAAAACTTCATCATAAAAATTATCAATATAATCATTGTTGGTTTTTATATACTAGTAGTGCATAGAAGCAACAAAATATACTATTTTTAAGTGAAAATTATATTAAACAAAAATACAATAGCAATTTACTATACTACGATCAAGTCGGATTGAAAATTGAGGTAAACCGTTTGGGATGAAAATTACCGATATTGTACACACCTCTTATTAAAAACTTCACACACATCGATTCTAGACACTTCGATCTTCACGTAGAATATACTTTTGCTCACAATAAAATGCATCTTAACTCAATTTTTGGTAAAAAAAAACTTTTCAACAAAACGATCATTCGTTTTTTCTAATGGCGGCTGCACATTTTTATCTGTGTGAACATATTGACTAGTTCCACTTTTACACAGATTAGAAAAAAATCCAATGAACATTAGTGAAAAAAGACTTTCTGTCTTATTCCAACAAAATTTACCGTAAGCACCTAAAAAAATTACTTCACTTAAATTTTAACAAATGAAGTGATTAAAATAATTTTGTTCATATGTCTTTCATCGCTCAAGCTTTCGCAAATTTTTTGTCATCTCGAATCGTAAGGTAAGCGAGCTTTCGTAGAATTCCGTATGCACTTAGGGCTTAAACATTACAGATCAGTCACTGCCCCTATTACAGTCATTTATTTTAGTTTTTTAAGGTTAAGAAATATTGTATTATTTATTGTAATTTTAATGAACCTCGGCAATACTGAGGTCTCAGATCAATAACGGACGGACATCTGAGCTGTCACTGAGATAGTCGAACATCGCCACTGTTATAAAGATACTCAGGTACATCACTGTAATTGTCAAAAGTGGTCAAGTATGAAAGAATATTTTCTTTGTTTACATCACTGCTCAATCCGACTTGATCGTAGTATACGAGTAGACATCGCTTCATTCCAAAACAAAAGTTTCAGCTTCACCCAAAAGCAACATTTTCAGTCCAACGCGTTCATTTTCCAAAATCCCCCAAAACAATAGGTCTCCATTTTCCCCCCGTGTGGGTTCACCGAGGGCCACTTTTTGTCACGACCTAATGACGTCATTAAGGGTTGCCAGAGGGATAGAGATCATCGTGTCTAGCCAACTAGATTTTAGACTAAGCTTGATGAAATAGCCTCTATTCATTTGGAATAGAGTCTAGTCAGTTGTCTTATTAACTTGGTAAATAGGAGAGTGCAGTAGTGGACATTTGTGTTTTGAGTGTGTTAGGGATTTCGGAATGAAGGTGGCGATTTGTTTTACGCCATGCCGTTTATGAAATTGAACTGACACGGCTTTTAGATAAATGGTACC
This sequence comes from Ypsolopha scabrella, assembly GCA_910592155.1. Classification (NCBI taxonomy): domain Eukaryota; kingdom Metazoa; phylum Arthropoda; class Insecta; order Lepidoptera; family Ypsolophidae; genus Ypsolopha; species Ypsolopha scabrella. The sequence goes on along the minus strand of OU342987.1, from coordinate 2,333,660 downwards.
AGATTAAAATCGATTTCAACACTACATGTGATTTTTCGCTATTTCAAATGAAGATATTTTATGCTTAAATGTTTTTTTGTTTAAACCATTGTAATACTTAGTATGTATATTACTAATTTTCCTGATTAATTTAAAGCACTTTTAGAAGAAAGCTTACTAGTAATTATTATTTGACAAGTTGTGTAGACCTAGATGCCTATTCTGGCATGAGCGCAAAAATTGCCAAGGCAGATTTCGAGTGACTTTAACAGGGATTTTGTACGGATGTATGTTGATTTTTTTTAACGAAAACCTATAATGACAATTTTTACTATTTATAGTTTTTATTTGATAAGGCTAAGTCAATCCACTCTAAATGGTATAGCATTCATCATACTCTAAACAAAAGTCGAACGTTTGGCATTGCGAATGGAAAATAATACCAGAATAGCCGTTCGGGCGGCTATTCTGTCATTATTCATAATTCGCAATGTCAGTCATTAGATATTTGTTTAAAGTTTGATAATTGCTATGCGATGGAAATTAGAGCTACAATACCACATCAAATACAAACTATAGGATATAAGGAATGCTCAATATAAGTTTTCAATCAAAAAACTCAATACATATCCGTACAATATCCCTTTAATTATCCTATTAATATCACCCGCAATCTGACTTTTCAATTTTTGCGCACGTGCCAGAATACCCGCCCTAACCACCGCAGTTCGCATCCGGAAAAACCTCTGTCACCCCTTCAGGGATTTATGTCGTGACGATATAAAAACTTTTCAACTTATTTTATGTGTGCCAAATAGGCTACGCGCATATCTATATCTATATTAACAATAAAGTAGTAAAAAAGTTGTGTCTGTACATTGAATATTTTAAATGAAATGGGTTATTGACAGGGAAGGATACAAAATTTTTTTTAAATTTTTGTCTGACCGTCTCAATGGATGTGGATGCGGTTTTTCTATTGTAGGAACCCTGGTCAATATACAGGTTATAAGGGGTTTTCATAAAATAACGCCCAAGCCGAAAACGGGGCTGAGATTGCATAAACGCGGACGGAGCCGCGAGCAAAGGCTAGTAAATAAATATGTTGATGTAAAAACATAAAAGAGCCAAGGAATCATACAAAATTCGATTAACAACAGAGACCTCAATATCAGAGAAAGCAATATCTTTACCCAGCAATTCGCAACAATAAGCGTGAACAAAACTTCATAATTACTGACATTAGAACTTTTACGACCAAGTTAAAAACAATGAACCAAGGCGTAACTAAGTAGTTCAGTTTACTCACATGTTTAACTGTGAAACCATTTAACAAGTGCCTGCGGAACCCTAAAAGATGAAGATAAGCTAATAGAGGGTATGGTTTAGACTACACTTGCTTCCTGCAATTAAGAGGGTGTGCAGAGTTAGACGATTTCAGAGGAGGCAACAAAACAATACTTGTATAACTATAAACTACTAGTCTTTTGTTATTAATGCCTATCTTCCTAGGAAATCGCAAGTCTCTAGGAAACAAACTATAGCCTATGTCCAAGAGAAAAGTCTAACCATTAAAACATAGAACATTTTTTTTAGATCGGCTCATTCGTTTTAGATATTACCTCGGACAAACAAACAAACAAAGAAATTTACTTTTTTATAATTGTAGTGTGCTTTTCTGGTGAACTATCCGTACCTAGGGAATAAACAAATAGCCTATGTTCAAGTGAAGCCTACCCATTACGACGTGAAATAATTTTCAAAATCTAAAGATTACCCTCTACATACAAAGAAACAAATTTTACCATTTTATTATTATAAAGTGGAGATGACGAGTGCCATTATTTTGGCGGGATAAGTAGTTTTATTTAATAATTTTGTTATTTAATTATATGGTATATTATATGTATTTGCATAATTGTAAACTGGGTCAAAATTAATAATTTCCTAGCAACAGTTTGATGTTCATAAAACATGAGTTTTACGAACCTAATTTTATTTTGCCTAATCAAACGAAACTGTATTATAAATTGTATTTTCAACACACTTGTTTACAAAGCGACCCTTATTGCAGCGTTCTTAGGATCATAATGCAGCATATTAAACACGCGCGCTTTTTACTTTACATTATCGCACTAATGTGTTTTTACATTACAGTTTTTTTTTTTTTTTTTTGCAAAGAGTTTTGATGTCTTGAGAAATAGTAAAGTTTTTGTGAATAAATAGACTGTGTCAGTTGAAATATAATAAATAATCATTTAATTTCATCAAATTATTTGTTTTATCAGTTTGTTAATAGTTAATATTTGGCTGTTTGGCAATCTTCCAACCTCAAACTTCCATCTGCGCAAAAAACAAAATCTCCGCCGCCATTAAAAAAAAAATGGTTATTTCATAGCTGTGTTTTCGATTATGTGCAAAAAAACACAGTGAAATTTTATAATTTTTCCTCGCAAGTGTGTTAAAAAACGTCGTCTGAAACGCGTAAGTATTAGCCTTCGGCTCGGCCGCCCAACGCAGCTCACTTGTATCATAATGTACTATTATAGTTAGCTTTTCTTAAAGCATAAATAAAACATTAACAGATTTTTTTCCTCTTTTTAACAGAGAACATATAATCTGTTTTGCGTTGAAAAATTACCCTACGAAAAATGAGATGTATGGCGTTACCTGTGAGTCGGCCAATAACGGATGGCCCAGTGTCGCATAACACAAATTATGAACCAATTACAAGCCTTTTTCCCCTTTGAGGGTCTCCCATGTTTTTATCGTTCGCTAAGTTTAAATAAAAATCAACATGTTTTTCTCTATTTTCCGTACTCTGGACAGCTACACTGTCAGTCATTGTTTCATAATCATAACCGTCCGTCAGTGTGAGGACAGAACCGGTCTCGTTTATACGTATTTTGTAATTATTGCCTACTGTTCACTTACACCTATCTGTTAAATAATTTATTAGACAGATAGCTGAATACAGGCTTTTCATCATATGGCTGGAATAAGCGTTGCAATTTATTTGTGGGTTCTTTTCACAATACATTAATATTCACGACTGTATCCTAGATGAGTAGGCAGAGACTAGAGATTTCTATCTGCTACGATCCTGACACACCTCATTCGCCTCTTCCACATCCATCAATCTAGTCATACAAGCTTTCTTTTTCGGGTAGCTTTGACTTGGCCCTTCACTTGGGGTTATTTTAAGTATGTGCCTACTTCATTTAATGTATTTGAAATTTTCTACAATTGACTTTTTATTATCTGTTGAAATCTCATATATACTGAATCTATATCAAATATAATAAATCTAGATATAATAATAAACTGGTTATCAAGTCGCGTCTGTACATTGAATATTTTCGCAAAATTTCAAATGAAATGGGTTATTTTATCAGTATTGTGTATTAAGGCCGATACCACATTTTTTTATTATTTTTGTCTGTCTGTATGTATGTTCAGTTTTAACTCGAGAACTGCTCAACGGATTTGGATGCGGTTTTTTTATTATCATCGTAGTAACCCGGGTTGACATACAGGCTAGGTATAAGGGGTGTTCATAAAGTAACGCCCAAGCCGAACAGGGGGGAAACATTCAATAAACGCTGTTAACTCGAGAACCACTCAACGGATTTGGATGCGATTTTTTTATTACCATCGTAGTGAACTTGGTCAACACATTAACTATTTGAATTCTTCTACCATACTTGTGCACCAAATATTTTGTAACTATTTGATCTAACCAGCTTGTAAGGCACATACTGAACGCTCACGCTCATGATTTTACCCCTCGCTCTTAGAAAACAGAATATTCGGTGGAGAAGTATGGTGGGAAAATTCAATGGTCTAGGATAAGTATTAGAAGCGCGCTTGTCTTGATAACAAGATTCTAATATTGGCCTGAGGATTTTTTTCAAACTTTTTTTCTTTTCGCAAATAGTATGTATGAACTTATAATAAAATCTCTTTGGGTATACCATTTGCATCTGGCTGGTTTTGGTATTATTAAAAAGTTTAAATTTTAAGAAAGATAATTCCAAATTCAAATTAGGTAAAATGTGTGATTTTCATTTGTTTTTCTTACTGTTAAGATGAGTGAATCTATGAAGAAATTCGATACATTTTAAAATTTTACTACAAAAAAGGTAAAAATGCAACATAAGCCGTGAAAATTACTTGTGATGTTTATGAACCTAGTGCAGTGTGTGTGAGAGTAGCACAAATTTGGTTTATGCGTTTTCAATCCGGAAATATTGATGTCAAAGATGCACCTCGCTCTGGGCGCCCTGTTACGGATAAAATGGATGCCATTTTTGAAAAAGTGGAGCAAGATCGGCATATCAGTAGTTACGATGTAGCTGAAGAACTGGGGATTGACCACAAAACAGTTTTGGCGCATTTGAAAAAATCTGGGTACACAAAAAAGCTCGATATATGGGTGCCTCACGAGCTCACTGAAAGAAACTTAATGAACCGTGTACTCATTTGTGATTCTTTATTACGACGTAATGAAACCGAACCATTTTTGAAAAACCTGATAACTGGTGATGAAAAGTGGATCACGTACAAGGTCAGGCTTCACAGACTCTGGCGAAACCCGGGCTATCTCGCAACGAGGTAATGCTGTATGTATGGTAGGATTGGAAGGGCATTATTAATTATGAGCTGTTACCGTCAGGCAGGACCATCGATTCGATTCGATTTTAGGCAAGTTCAGGTTAACATCACGAGAGGACTGCCAAAACCACTTGTCGCGGTTTTTTGATCAGAAGCCCCAGAGTTTCTATAGCAATGGGATCATGTCCCTACCTACAAGATGGCAGAAAGTTATCGAACAAAATGGCACCTACATACTTTAGTTAGACGTAAATGAACTTTATTAAACAATGTTTTTAATTTTCATATAAAATGCGAAGAAACTTTTTCCCCAACATTTTCTAGTTTGTAGTGCACTCTATTAACTATAATTTTGATTGTTACAAAAAAATTGTTCAGTTTTTAGATTTCCGTACCTCAAGAGGAAAAAACGGAGCCCTTATAGGATCACTTTGTTGTCCGTTTGTCTGTCTGTCTGTCTGTCTGTCTGTCTGTCCGTCCGTCCGTCCGTCTGGCTGTCAAGACACTACGCGTGGAGGTATAAAGTTGAAATTAAAACGATATAGTCAAATATACAGTCCCGTGAAGCTGTGAATACATAAAACTGCTAAGTTAACGTAAAAAAATATACTGGCGTTTAAGCCGCAAAAAACGTATATTTCGACACTCTCAGGGGAATCAAAATTTATAGGGTATTTTCCGTTGACCTGGAACTGTGAAATTTGGCAAGTCATACCGTCTTATACTACAAATCCAGAGAAAAATATGAAAACTATACATTTATAATTAAATCATGCAAAATATTGTCTTTAACGGAACCCTCGGTGGCAGAGTCCGACTCGGACTTGGCTAGTTTTAATAATTGTACGTAAACAACCAAATGATACTACAATAAGCCTTTGAAAATGCTTTTAAAGCAAAATTTTATAGTAAATTAAATAAATACAGTGGACAAGTACATGTGTATTTCAATCAAAATGTATCGAAAGTTCCATCCACTTGGAACAATCGCAATCATATATCTTATAGATGTAACTCAAATTTTTACGTTCCCGTCACTATATATCTACGAAATGGCGGTATTTGTAAAATTATTTTTTAAGCTTTTTGACCACTTTAAAAGCAAACGCTACGGAAACAAAATCTGTAGCTTTCAACACAAAAAAGCACTCTTCAGAAAAAGTGTTTGGCACCCTCTATCTATAATAACTTACCAAAGGCCATAAGAGATGCAGAAGACATCCAAATGTTTAAAACGCATCTTAAAAACTTTTTAGACGACAAAACTTATTATAGCGTAAATATATATTTGTCCGATGCACAGTGAGTCCAAAGGTAAATATGCATGTTAATGTTATTATATTTGACTAATTATTTTACATAAAATGTGACATTATTGTGCATGTGTTATTATATTTTTTTTGTGTGAATATTTGTACGCCATGTGGCAGAGCACGGAGAGAAGAAACCAATGTACTTGCTACCACTAACCTGTGACTCACAGATAAATGTTTTGTTTGAATTAAATAAAGCACTTTTCATACAGAATACACCTACATAATACTGCCGGAACCTGTGCATTGTGTCTGATATGATGTGACTTTTTATTTATCATTTGTTTGATACCTCAGTAGTAACACATGATTCCAGTAGAATATAAAGGTACATGATAACTTTATAATATAAATAAGTGATGCGCTTGTGCACGCGGTGGACAGGTGCGGGGCGCGTGTGACCATCCTTCTTTGCAATTAAAACTTGTCACGGGAAAACGGTTGCCTACCGCTTGACTCGTGTGGCTTTGAAACTAGCGTCATGCATTTTCGCAAAAAAAGGTTCGGTTGAGTGTGTTTGTAAATATTGAACTGTTCTTCTGAAACCTAGAATAATTGAGTTCCGTCAACAAACGCAAATTGTATGGAATATTTTTATTTAATTATTTTAATTACGTACGTTGTTGATTATATGCCAACTGTTTACCGATATAATTAACGCATTTTCAAGGACTTGTCAAACGGTTAATGGTAGCTGTTGTCAACAAAAATACGTGAGTGTATAAATATGTTAGCTCACGCCAGTTTTAATAGTATTATAATGTGATAAAATTAGATTTTGATAAAACCCAAAACTGCATCAGTAGATTTTAGAGAAAACTAATTATTAAAAAGTACTGTGTATTATTGCACGATCCGATAGGACTGCTCTGAGCATTTTTTGCTATTCCCTATAGTTTTGCATTTGGTCATCCACATCCACTTAAAAAACTAAACCTAAACTTAACTTTATGTTTATTTAAAACTAAACTGGAAATGAAATTAATTTATAAATTTTATCTACATAAATATTAATATTAAGCTCTTTACTTGCAGGAGGATAAATTCTTCAAGCATAATACTAAATGTCTCTTGTTTTATTTTTTTATCAGTAAGAGGATTAAGCATAAATATTACATACATTACGTTGACGAAACCTGTTCATCAATCGTTAACAACGACGTACATTCAACAGATATTTTGAGTATTTTGTAAGCGAATAGCAATACAAATATAATTTTCTTCGTACAATAATCACGACTCCGTTCCGCTGATTCCCTGGCCCCACGAGTTACGTTGCGGCGCGTTAGACGAGGCGTGCAGTTTTACATTCTATATTTAATTTCCCCGCGACGTCCGTTAAACGTCTTATCTACCAACGTCGAGTTCGCGACTCATTAGGGACCTTTATAGGGTTCCTTGTTACGGTAAACCCTTTAGCGTTCGATGGAACTTTCGATACGTCTTGTTCTAACAAGGGGTTATTCTATGTGTTGGAGCTGATGCTGGGCTCGACTGTGGAGGTACCACCATCTTACTCGCAAATCCTCCCGAAGTTATTCGGGGGAGAGTAAGAGGACAGCTCTTAAACAGGCCCAACTAGGTGGCCCACCAGCTCTGGCACCGATGGATGGCGGTATATCCATCCCCAATTGCCGGGCCTTATATAAAACAGACTTGGCGCTCACCAACCCGCCTATCCAGCGTGTGTGAGTATTGGCATTTATTGCAGGGGGATCGCCAAGAGTAGCGAAATTTTGGAAACGAAACAGGGTAATGGATGGAATACTTATCGATCGACGTACTTCGGGCACAAATTGGACCCACAACTAAACGTACCTTCGAACGCTGATCGAACACAAGTGACCTTAGGCGAGTCGAACCCGTGACCTCAGAATAAACAGACCACGGGGGCTGTTTTTATAAGACAACCACTTCTAACTTCCATAAATATGTTCCGTAACGATTGTACACAAATTACGTATCGCATAAATCTTACCCTGTACCGGCTTACATGCCCACATTTTCTTAGAAAGTCTTTGATAACAACCCGCGGGTCTCCCAGACCCTTTCTTCAGAGCCGCCAAGCCTCTTGCGGTCTCGATGCAGTCGTCTAGAAAAGATTAAGAGGTTGGAAGCGGTTCTTGTCAACCGCAAGTGTAAATAAACGTAAGTAGAACGGGTTGGGGCATGCTCTTCTGAACATACTAAATACATATACTCACCCCTGTCTCGCAGAGGGGTATGCAGAGACTACAGATTTTCCTCTACTACGGTTCTGACACACTGCTTTCACTTCTACATCCATCAATCTAGTCATACAAGCTCTTCTATTCCGGGTACTTTTTACTTTGCTCTTCTTCAGTATGTCGCCTATTTGGTCGGCATACGTCCTTCTAGGGCGGCCCGGTCGAGCTTTACCTTCCACTTGTGCAGCATACGTTTCTTGCTCGCTCTACTTTCATTCATCATCTCTATATGCCTAAATCACCGAAGCATTCCTTTTTCTATTCTAGTCACTACATCTTCTTTCAGGCGACAAGGATCCCGTCTTTAGATTTTTATACAAAAATCCATAAAGTTATAAGGTGACTTTAGTTGGTACAGCCAACATCGTACTGGAGACTCGGTAAGTAATCCCGAACAAGGTTTATTGACCCTGTGAATTACAACGGAAAATGTTTGCATACAAATTAACATTATATCTTCGCAGTATATAAACCCAGAAGACAAGTAAATCTGGACGTGAGGAGCTCTGAACCGGGATTCGAGCCCGGGACCTCTCGCTTAACGGGCGGTTTCTCTACCAACTATGCTATGCAGGTTTCAAAATGTTTGTGCCCCGTTGCGGCTGCACCTTAAGTGCGCCCGTGCGCCGCACTACCATTTAAATTAAACTTACACATGTCCTATACCTATCATTACCCATCCATCCATACTGCCATATACGGAAATTAATATCTGATACATATATATACAAGTTTTTGTTTTGGGGCCCCCCATATTTGTTTAAGAACATTCTTGACTCAATTAACATAGAAAGTCTGAATTTTATTTTTTGTGTTACATAGAAGGGGTCACTGAACCTTGGCCCTGATCACTTACCGAGTCTCCAGTATGAATATAAGCTATATCAGCCAAAGTTAGTGTTACTTTTAATAATCTTTCAATTATGCGTTATTTTAGAGTTTCTACAATTTCCAAAAACTCATATATGAAAAATAAAATTGATAACTCAAAGGATTAATAATTAAGTAGGTAACAATTATTAATTAACTCAAAGCTCACTACTTCAGTAAGCTACACTACTATTTTTTTCTCTATTTATTTTTGTTCATTCAATACAAAATTGTCCATGATTCTTTGTTATATATGGAAATTTATGTGTTTATTTATGTATATCTCTCTTCATATATTTCTTTGTATAAGTTTATGTACTCGTTTATTATAGCATTAAGCATTACTTGATACCTATTAACTCTATGTAGTTTCCTCTAGTTTATTTTACATTTACATGTTCCCCTCTATATTTTTCTTTCACATCTTCTCTTCCACCCAAAGGTTGCCTGGAAGATATTGCTATTAGCAATAAGTGCCGCCTTTGTACAATATGGAATTGCTTTTTAATGTCCTGTTTTACGATATTGTGTAAATGTACGTTAAGTGTAATAAACAAAAATAAAATTATTGTTATCTACTTAATCTGTAAACTGGATCTGAGATGACTACGATGTTCTGTTTTACAATAAAACAGAAATGTATTAGCAGTATTGAATATAAAGATATTTAATAAAAATTACAATTAGTACTATTGAGTTTTAATTGTTAGTGACACTATTTCCACACATTTGTTTTATATTTTATTTCTGTATTTATTTATTATTCTCAGTGCTTTAATCTTTCACAAGGTACTACAATTTTTATCGTTGTTATTTTTGACGTTTGTTTTTTGTAAATTTTTATTATTTTTTATTTCTATGATTTGTACCTAAACTGATTTGTATACCATGTTTAATTTATAATGCAAAATAAAAATTATTTGATTTTAGTTTAAAATATTTAAAATGAACTGATTACAGGCCATCGAGTGAAAATGTAAAGTCAACGGTTCAGTTGATGTAGGTACCATTTAAACCTATATTTTATTATACATTGACTATTTTTTTACACACTCAGTTATTTTTTTTATTTTTATTTATAACACTTTTTGCACATACAATAAAATCAATACAAAATATCAAAACAATCAAACATGGTGTACAAAGGCGGCACTTATTGCTAACAGCAATATCTTCCAGGCAACCTTTGCAAGCAAACAGAAAGATAGTTGACAGAATAAAAAGGAAGGAGTAAATGCTAATCAGTGAGGAAAGATCAAGCTAAAAATATATATCTAAATAGACTTATCTAAGACATAAACTTACATATACAATACATGAACATACTAATACATACCTACATACATATATTATAATAAATAAACATACAAATTTAGAATTTATTTATAGTTATTTTATAGTTATTTTTAGAAAAATACAATACAATTTGCAATGGTCTTGACAGCAACAACCATGGACAAAATCTCTCGCGCGATGGAGCTCATGTACCATAAAATTAATCGAGTGTTCAATATCAAGAAATCATGAAATTATGAAAAGTGTTATAATTTAAATAACTAGGTGATGGTAATTTTTGTTATATTTTCACTATCAGACATCAATTAAAAAAGGAGACAAGATAATCCATCCACCCATCCATCAGAATGTTTCGTCCACTGCTGGACATAGGCCTTTCCAGGATTTCACCACTCTTGGCGGTCCCCTGGAAGAAATGCCCATACTCACACACGCTGGGCAGGCAGGTTGGTGAGCGCGGTACCGAAACCCTTGCACCAGTGACGCCGCTGCCCATCACCAGTTTATATTTTATGTTTTATATAAGTCCCGGCAATTGGGGATGGATATACCGCCATCCATCGGTCCCAGGCAATGGTGGGCCGCCTGGTTTTGCCTGAGAGCTGTCCTCTTACTCTCCCCCGAATAACTTCGGGAGGATTTGCGAGTAAGATGGTGGTACCTCCACAGTCGAGCTCGGCATCAGCTCTAGCACCTATCAAAGACAAGATAATAAAATAAATAAAAATCACACATCACATGTCGTAGAACGGTTCCTGCTTTTAGAAAACTTACACAAATACAGTTATTTCTATAAAGTAATTATCGGCATATTGCAGTATTGCATGATCAAATCATAAATCCTATACCACACACGCATTGCTTCCCTTAAGGGCCCGCTGTAGGTTAAACACAGAATCTGAATGACAATGCAGATCTTTGCTAATAGGCGTTGCGGTGCGAAACTCCTTTGTGAGGGAACCCTTAAGGACGAGGACTAATCCATCATTATAATATTTAGGGATGGGGTAGGCATCGAGAAATTAGATTCAAGCATTTATGAGAAGAAAAACTTAAATCATTTCAAAACAATATTTCGTAAATTCTAAGTTAATAAAAGCGGTCACTGTAGAGAGAGTACCTTGAAATATTACTCCAGGATAATAAAGGAAAAATTTTCCCAAAACCGGAAATTTGAAACCTTAAGCTAAAAATTTGTGGAAATGATGAATAATAGTGTTCTGATTGATTGATTCCCGAGAAATCTCTCTTGGGGAAAATCCGCCATCTTGAAAAAACCACCGTCATATTGGATTTTTATAATATATATAGTCAAAGTCAAAAGGTATTTATTGCCACAACATGTACATAAAAATATAGAAAATACATGTTAAATTAGAGAACTTAACTAAATAATAATAATAATAATCCATCCATCCATCCATCAGCCCGTGTTTGTCCACTGCTGGACATAGGCCTTTCCCAAATTTCACCACTCATGTCGGTCCTCCGTCCTCCTCATCCAGCCGCCCCCCACAACGTCCTTCAGGTCGTTGGTCTAGCGGGCGCGAGGTCAGCCTACACTACGCTTTGCTGTACGTGGTCTCCATTCTAAAGCCTTTCGGCCCCAACGGCCACCATGTCGGCGACAAATATGGCCTGCCCACTGCCACTTCAACTTACTGATTCTGCAGGCTATGTCGGTTACTTTCGATCTCCGACGGATCTCCTCATTTCGGATTCTATCCATCAGAGATACCCCAAGCATAGCCCACTCCATAGCTCGCTGAGCGACCTTAAACCGGTGGATCAGACCCTTTGTAAGAGACCACGTCTCAGCGCCACACGTCATCATAGGAAGGATGCACTGGTTGTACATCTTAGCCTTTAAGCACTGCGGTATTGACGACGTAAATATGTGATGCAATTTTCCGAATGCTGCCCAACCCAAGCATATTTTTCTGTCAGCCACGGCGTCGAAGTTGTTTTTATCCAGCTGTATGACTTGACCCAGATAAACATATTTTTGAACAACTTCGATGCTAACATTGTCGACGGTTATTGGCCCTTGGATGACGTGGCAGTTGGACATGACCTTAGTCTTATCCAAATTCATTCATAATATGTAGTATTCCTTATATAGTTCATACAAAGAATTTTGAAAAGTCGCTTGCTTTAGCTGGTCTTCCAACAAGCAAAAATGATCAGCTTGTAGTCTTATAGCATCAGTCGTAAGCAATTATTGTGATCAGTGAGAATGTCTGTGAAACATTATGTCCTAAATTAACAGAAAACTATGAAATCTAAGATTTTACCAATGAATTGCGCCCAATTTACTAGCTTTCGTGATATCGGATATGTTCTTTCTTGAGAAATCTGAGGTGTACAAACAATGAGGTTTTATCTTATAATATCTTTGTGTACAAAAGCTTATTTTTTATATTTGCATTTACCCGAACAAACATACTAGAAAGAGCTTTTCTGAGAACATAATTTTTATCGACTATCCACAAAACGTAAATTGCCCTTCATCCATCGATAACCCTTCCCGACCCTGCTTATAAATCAACCAGCAGATTGATGGTATTATGTCAACATCCACAATTCACAATGCACCAACTTTGCATCACATTCCAAATGAATGTGAATTTGCATAAAGCAGTTTCTGCCAGCGAACTAGTGCAGATGCAAGGAAAATTTGTATGTGAGAACTGTTAGCTTATTTCTTAGGTGAGGAAGCGATTTGTCATTGCCGAATCTGTTCAGGTTTTATGGAAATTTGAGGATTAAGTTGGAGACAGGCTATCTATCAGGGTTTGCGTGTGAGCTTTCAAGTGTCAAGCTATTAGCTGGGAACATAGTTACCGATTCTGAATTGAGGAAGTCGTGGAATAGTTGGGTCATGACGACGTGCTAACATTTGCAAATATGTCATCGGTAAAGCTGTCTCCATATCATATGCTCAAAATTGAAATTTTCTTATTAATTTAAAATATTTCATAAGTTACAAAATTTTACTATCGTCTATACTAAAAATAAAGTAGTATATAAATTAAATAATTTTCTTAATTTCAAATGAATTTTGTTACAATTATAAGTATCGCAGTGAACCCAAAACCACATTTTTTTGAATTTTCGCCTCTGTTTGTATTTATGTTCCGTTTTAACTTGAGAACAACTCAACAGATTTGGATGCGGTTCTCTTTATTATCATCGTAGTGACCCTGGTCACCATATAGGCTATAAGGAGTGTTGATAAAATAACGCCTAAACCAAAAACGGGCAGTGATTCAATAAACGCGGGAAAGGCGAGTTGTAATCAGACGAAGGTATAAACCATGAAAAGCTTTTTGATTTTTCAATATTTCTACACTGTCCACCGCCTCTCTGGTGTATTTCTTCGAATGCCATGTATTGAAATCCCTTAGGTTCATATTTGTGTTTGATTTACGTGTTTAGGAAAGCAGCGATGATATGGCCCAACACCCATCACGCTAGGACATAATATTAATCTTCGGTGATAACTCTGAAACACCTCTGGCACCCCGAGGAGTTAATTATGTCATGACGATGTACGATAATTATATTTCTTATTTAAGAAATATTGTACTTTTTTGAAATGTTTAGTTACATGAAGCAGAAATTAGAACTGCTGTCTTTAAACATAAAATATATGTATGTGGTAACTTGATTAATAAATGATGGTATAGTCTGTCAAAAAAGTGTTGAAACGAATATTGAAGGAACTATTTTTCTTTCGCCTGGTTACACCAAACAAATAAGTACAAAATCTGTTAAATCGAGTTAACCGCGTTGTTATTTCATAAATATATTACCTAAATTATACTACTTGAACGTTTAAAGTCCAATAAAGTTAGTCAAAGTTTCATTTTCATTTCAACACTTTTTTGACAGACTATAACTTTGTGAGCCATATATTTATTTTTTCATCCTCTTTCTTTAATTTTAAACATAAATGAAATGAAAATGCAAAATACTTTATTTACAGGTAAGGTTAACAACTAATAACAGATTACCTATGACCCTTAAACTAAGCAAGCTTAGAACGTTAGGGCCTTAACAACGATATACCATAAAATGCTCCAAACTGTGATACCAAAAACACATTCATCCAAATATAGGCCCAAACCAATAAAACGAATAACACTTCGCCACACAAAGAAGAATAAAAAGATATTCAAAATAAAGTAGACCTTAAAGAATAAGATTAAACTCTAACAAGAAGTACTTAACCCTTTCGCGCCCTTAACAATAGATCAATACCCAATAATCTCATAATAGATAGGACTCTATCGAATTTTAGGGGTTAAGAGTCCATAGTCAAAAATTGAAGGGTATGCAACGAAGTGAAAAAATACTCAATCCGATTTTGCATGTCAGTTGCTTAAGAAGATTATTCAAATGTTTTGTTCAAATTAAGTCTCAAGGTCTTAATATATAAACTGCATATCTATTGTTTCTTAGATACGTCGTGTCTGCAATGCAGGAAATGCTAAACAAATAAATTGAATATGCGAATTCAAATGTAGTTCAAAACTTTATGAATGAGTTGAAGAGGTATATAATAAACTATCAATCTTAAAATTGTAATCCCTGCTTTGAACAAATTCACATTTAGCAAACTTATAAATTAACCTCTTTAAACTTGTTGCATGTTTTCTTATCGAAAGACATTACTTATTGTAAAGGTACTATCTATTTAGTAGTTCCATAAAAACATTAAATAATATCTTAATGTGAAAAACAAGATAAAATAGGTAAATGATCATTATTCTAACTATGGTTAACAATTAACACTTAAGCCACGCAATAGATATAATAACAGATTGTAACGATCTCTATCCTGCAAAGAGCTGCGGTCATCGCAAAAACTATAATTTTATATCCATCTTTAGTTAGATCACTGATTCGATTGGACGGCGCGCACGCGTCAATGTCAACCATTGTGATCGATAAAGCAATCAATAGATCTTTTCTGTTATGATTTTTGTCGCTTAACCCTCTAGATGAAATATAATATTTTATTGTAAGGGTGAAATTGCTATTATAGTCGGAAATTGGGTCGGATAGATTTCTAAAGAGCAATTGTTGCTATTGTCGTTTTAGAAGGTTTGATTGGCAATTTAGTTTTGTCAAAATGAAAGGGATTTGTAAGAGCACGGGTCAATGATGAAGTCAAATTTCTTACTGACTTACCTACTTACTTACCTACGTTTGAAACTATTCAGGACCGCGAATAACAATCAAATTGAAAATAAAATGAAATTAATAAATAAAATTTTCAAAAGGAACCGTTAACGATCAAGATTTTTTAATGAATTCTTAACGGCTTTAAAAAAAAGAAAGAAGTATAACACAATAAAACTATCTTCAACAATAAACCTTCTAATTAATGCGGAAGTCCGGAACCCCGGTGTTCTCACGATTTTTTTTAATTGCCAGACAGACAGCTGTTTTGTTCAATACTAAAAAATAAAGCACCCAAATCAAAATCCATACAAAAAGTACTCCTAAATATTCATCAGGAAGAAAACAGCAATCACGATGGCGCATCACAAACCAGTACACAATTAAACATAAAAGAATTATTTGTGGGGACAAAACTCCTTGTTCCAAAAGACTAGCTTAATTATTCAAAAAAAAGAAGCATTAATAAAGAAAAAATCTCACGAGAAGTTAAAGCATTACTAATGAAACTGACAATGCCTATACAAAAAAACCTGACCCCTAACAATATATGAATAAAAAAATTAAAAATTCCGCTATCCTTAAAATAAAGCTCACGGTAAACACATATACTCTAGAAGACAGTCTTAATCTTCAATATGCAAAATAAGGATATGCAAAAATTGGAATAAAAGGAAGGGTGACCGAAACTGGCTATGCAAATCTTCGTGCGAAGCTTACTAAAGGTAGAAAACAAATAGTCAAAAAACCACTTCTATGGGAGAGTGATAAACAAAAAAACAATTTTTGTATTGTCTAGTTACGGTCTTGCATAATTTAACAAAAAATTTGGGACGCAGGATGTGTCCTTGTGGCACACCTTTCTCACAGGTCAGAGTTTATTATGCAAATGAAAGATGCTGCTTAATCTTTTATTTTAATGGAATCTTTTTGTATTAGATCTATTCAGTTTTTGTGGGGTGAGAGTTTAAAAAAATCTGTACTAGCAAAATTAATGATTCGATGTATGCAAATGTTTCCGAGGTTTAGTGTGGGAATCTGCTTTTTTAAAGCTTTTATGCTTGTTTCTGGGGTGAGCAGCTAAATGTCGTTACTACATTTTGCTTTCACGTTCTTTTAGTCAAGTGATGAAACTTTATACGAAATATTTGTCATGCAATATGTAAATACGAGTAAATATCAGTAAAATTCATAACATTTTACAGAAAAAAAAAATTTTGTTGTTGTGATATTTATTTTGTTTATTTAATTATACATAAACAACTAATTATATTACAAACAGAAACTTAATAAACTATTTAAAAAAACTAAATTATCTGAATAAAAATATACCATATTTATTTATAATTTGTAAGCACTAACGTCGCTTAATTTATTTGTTTCAGGTACGTGATGCTGATTATACTTATCCTATAAATAAACCCTTTAAAGAGCCTGGAAAAAAGTAAGCTACCAACTTGTGATATTACTGCTAATTTATTTTACGACTTAATCAAATCATTTTTATGACACAATAAATTTTTGTTCATCAGTATAATTCTAATGTTCGTCGCTTAATTTTATTGCCGATAAAATTATCATATCGATCTTTTATGACGCTTACGACATCTAGCAGCAGTTGAAAGAACTAAGAATTAGTTCACGCCTTCTTTCGTAGATGGCGTTAGGTGTCGACAGAGAATAGTGCTAATTCAATTCAATTTTTCAATTCAAAAAACGTTTATTCTTATAAATACAAAAGGAAATTAATTTCATAGCACCGCCAAACTGCAGGGCAGTTTATTGGCAGTTGATGCTCTCATTAAACTTTACAATAGAGGTACTTCTATCTATAATATTATGGTTTAACAATTAGGGGTACACTTAATTTTATTTTAATAAACACAACGCTCTAATAAGGAATTTGTTACTTTTTTCTTAAACACAGGTTTGGTAAAATTATTATTTCTAATATCGGTTGGAAGATCATTGAGAATTTTTGGAACTAAATATTTTCTGGTTCTTGAGCCATAGTAATTACATATTTTAGGAACAGCTAACTTTTTGTTAATAATATTTCTTGTAGTTATTTGGTGCGAGATAGGGGTTTTATACTCATTATTATTAAACTCTTCTAACAGTATAAGTAATTTAACCTTTTCATGGACAGGTAAGATTTTACAAACAGTATACAGTCTATCATAATCATGGCGACATTTATTCTTTGTCTTTTTATCAATTAATAATTTCATTAGTCTTTTCTGCACGGCATTGATCTGATCTAGATACGTTCTGAAAGTACAACCATAACTACTCAAGCCATATGATACGATCGAGTCTGCGAGTGCATAGTAAACAGAGTACATTGTAGCTCTGTTCACTACACCTCGCAGCTGATAAAATTTACATAGGACAGATCTCAACTTAGCGCATACATTATTCACATGTGTTTTAAATGACATGTTTTGATCTATGGTAAGCCCTAAATACTTATATTGATTTACAAATTCAATTTCGGGACATTTACAGTCATTCAAGCAGTCATTATGGAAACAATCATAACTATGCCCAGTTATCTGCAGGTTATTCATTTTAGGTTTATTGTATGGCGAAAATATATGCATGCAGTTTGTTTTTGATAGATTAATAATAATGCCATTATCGTGTGACCATTTGATAATATTGTCAAGGTCCCTTTGTATACAATTTTGAATAATATTTAAATCTTTATGAGCATATAGTAAGCACGTATCGTCGGCGTACATAAACATTTTACAGTGCTTAACTACATTGCAGACACTATTAACATGCATGATGTACCCGACCGGACCGTACACGGAACCGGTGGGAACACCATACCTTATATTGGCCTTTGCACCCTTTGTACCATGTACTGATGTCTCCATAGTTCTATTTTTAAGAAAATAACATTTCAGAGAGTTTGGATTTACTTTCTTATTTTGCTAAACGTTCGTCCTTATCAAATTTATATGCAGTTACAAAAATATTGACATTTATGAAAATCTCGTACTTATATTATATTTTTCATTTCTAAAAGTAAATTGTTAATGTTTGAAACATTATTATTTTTACACCCTTTAAACATTTTGGATTCATCGGATTCAAAACTGAAACAATTTTTGAACCAGAGCTTACGGAACACCATTATTTTATTATTATTTTAATATTGCATAATTTCAC
The DNA here is from genome assembly GCA_910592155.1 of Ypsolopha scabrella. Taxonomy (NCBI): domain Eukaryota; kingdom Metazoa; phylum Arthropoda; class Insecta; order Lepidoptera; family Ypsolophidae; genus Ypsolopha; species Ypsolopha scabrella. The sequence goes on along the minus strand of OU342987.1, from coordinate 2,314,993 downwards.
TGTTAAAATATTATTATCTTGAATCATTCAAAACAATCATCATCACTTGGCTGCTGAGAACTTCAAATCACTAGCAGATTAAAACAACTTATTTGAAAAATTATTAACTTCAACTCACGCGCATAGCACACGCAGACACAAATCACACAACATAGACAATTTATGCACACACATTAGTTCCTTAGACACACACAAAGAAGTGATGATGAAAAATGACTCGCAACTCGCAACCAAGCCATGTGGTAGTCGCTGGTGAGTATTTTGACGAATTCCGAATAGAACTTTGTGTGCGTCAAGCTGGCAAGACAGCCAAACTACAATTATGTTCGTGTTTGTACTTACAAAACATTTTGAAGAAAACTAAACCTTTTCGTGTTTGTTTCACAATATATATTTCAATTCACACATTGTTTTACACGAGTAAGTATAGTGACTGGGTTTTGAGTCGTAGAAAAGCTAAAAACTAAAGATATCTAGTACCCGTTTAATAAAAACAACTTTTATTATGGGCATAACCTAAGAATATTCTAAGGCCAGAACATTGAAATTTTGACAAAAAACTGCCGTTCAACAGAGGGTACATACTTTTCTTCTCGATCAAAATGTATGGAATGAATAGTTGACCTTTTTTCGCGATTTGTTTGTATGTCGGTTTTAAACCAAAAGTTGTTCAGGGACGAGACGATCTCTATATTTAGGCTTTTCAGCGACTTAAAATCCAGCCTATACAAGGTGACATTAATTTAAACAGCCAAATTCTTACTGAAGTCTCGGTAAGTAGTGTTTTTTTTTTGGAAAATTCGTAAATATTATTTTTCTATTTTCCCAGCCTTGGGTCGACGACGCTAAAGAAAAACAAAATATTATTTTAAAAATTTTGCAAGTATTGTTATTGATCCGTAATACGGATGACTCACTAAGCCTTCAGTATGAATTTGGCTGCATAAAGTGATGTCACTTTGTATATTTGGCAGACTTTATGACTCTGTTTAGTGTGTTTTATACATTCCGTGATTGTTTTGGGGTGCAAAATACTTTATTTGTTACCCTACGCCTTATATAATCCTTTGGTATAGTCCATAAAGCGATCATTGCGATGCTGAAACATAATTATATAATTAATATTGATCTGAACACCAAAATGAATTTTCTATAAATAGTAAATCTGAAGCTCTCAAAACAGTTATTTTCAAATCTACTACTGCCATTAAAACAGACACCACCTGCGTGACGCTGCGCAAGAGCACGGTTGCGTCGTCTACTGCGGAGTGCGGGGGCGGGTGGAGGGGAAACCAAACCTGATTTTCGGTCTAGCCTGACCTTGCTGCGACCACGTATTATATCATACATTTTTAATGCCTTATTTTTAGCACGTATCATTCTAATTTAAACTCTATGACCATTTTTTTAAGATGGAGATTTAAGGAGTGATTTTTTTGAGATTTATGTAGTTTTGGCATTGCACGGTTGTAAATTCGTTGCTGACGCATGCGTGCTCGGTCCGTCGCGAAAAGATTGCTACCTACACATTTTGGTTTTCCGGTTTGTATGGCGTTCCGTATTGAGTTAGCAAAGTACTTGCAATGGGTATTTTGTTTTATTTTTAGATCTAATGAAGATGGAAGGTTGTAGCCGATTTTCCATGTCATATTTGGGAGATCTAAACAATAAGATTGGTATAGTTGGGCTCACTATTCATTAATCTATCATTGTTTCCTATAACTTTTATTTATTGTTCTCGAGATTTTTTTTCATTTCATTGCATCAGTAATAAAATACAAATAATTGTGTAGTTACCTGTGTGTTCTTTGTATTCGGATAAATATGTGCAAAAATACTAACTAAAAAACTACCTACTGATGTTTTACAATCAGACCTAAAAAGTCTAAATTATCCACAAAAAAGAACTTTCGTTATCATCCTCAGCACATACCGGACAAACATAAAAACAACGATTCATTGTATTATTGTACTCTTTTTATAGCCTCTTCTTCGGCCATCTTTTGTTTTTGCCCGCGAAAAAACGTTTTTAATCGGGAAAAAACAAAACGGTGTCGAACGGTGTTGTTTTTATTTGAAGTTTTTTTTTGTAAGAATTCTGGGTCACCGAGTTTTTGTGTCCTTTAACTGGTTTCCACAAGACTCCTTGTTTTAAGGCTTCTGTATACTTGCGACTCGTGGCGGTAGTTTCAGTTGCAAAAAAAACTAAAAAATATTATATAAAATATCTTTCTATGATTCAGAAAAATATAACGTAGTAAAGAAGTTTAAGAAAGAGTTTAGAACGATTTTGTCCGCACAAGGGTAAATAATGTCTTGTTTACGTTAGACACGTAAAAATAATATAATTAAAATACAACCAACCAACCATCAGCCTGTTTCGTCCACTGCTGGACATATGCCTTTCCAGGATTTCGCCACACTTGGCGGTCCTACTGGAAGAAATGCCCATACTCACACACGCTGGGCAGGCGGGTTGGTGAGCGCGGTGCCGAAACCCTTGCACCGGTGACGCCGCTGCCCGTCACCAGTCTGTTTTATATAAGGCTTGGCAATTGGGGATGGATAAACCGCCATCCATCGGTCCCAGGCAATGGTGGGCCGCCTGGTTTTGCCTGAGAGCTGTTCTCTTACTCTCCCCCGAATAACTTCGGGAGGATTTGCGAGTAAGATGGTAGTACCTCCACAGTCGAGCCCGGCATCAGCTCTACCACTTATGTTAAATATAATTAAAATACATATTTTCGTCAATATATATGCTGGCCATTCTTGTAAAAATTATAAACGGATTTGAATAGGATTGTTGCTTTATAGCTTAGTGTCCGAGGAGTATCTTAGGCTTAAAATTATCACAATACGGTTACTAGAACTAAAGTCATTCCTTCATTTCGTAGCAACAAACCGATTAAGGTTTTAATAAAGGTGGTAAAGGCTAATAGGATAATAGGTACTTTATTGTTATAATATTATAAAGCTTTTCCTCTCATCCCAAGTACAAGTTTTATTAATCTCTCCGTTTTAATTTCTTAGCGATGTCTTTATTCCCAAGTGTACGATCGTCCTTAATCTAAATTCAAAGTATCTGAGTCACTGTTAATGTAACGGTTATTTACCTTATGTCATCTGTTGACCTTTTAATGTATGCGAAAATTTATAATATCGACACATTTTGATTTTTTTGGCATTTTAATGCCTTGTTTAATGTTATTGTTATGGGTTTTTATGATCTCCGCTGTGTATCGTCTTGATTTTTTAAACACATATTTACAGTTATAGTTATTTTATGCGATTTTTTTGAGTTTGCTTATAATATGAAGTCAGTTGATGAAATTTAGCCTCAGAGGACACCCAGACCGAAGATAATATCGGTTATCGGAAGTTTAATTGGAAGTTTTTTTTATTTTTTATTCGTAGATCCTTATATTTTAATCCTGTTATCTAACTACGAAGCTATTTGATAATGTTCGACTTAGAAATAAAATTATAAAGCCTGCAGCAAAGTCAGCAAACTACGTTTTTTATACAATTCTACGTTTTAAGTAGACAATTTCGGCCCAGTCAGCCGATCCATTCTTTAGTGAAGGTACGGACTGACAGACAGACAGACACTAAGATTTTGTCGAAAGCCTAAAAAGAACCAAGAATATGAAATAATCAAAATATCAAATACAATCACCGAAAAAACCCACGAATTCAATAGAGTTTGATTAGTTCCGCATGGAGATTATTTAATAATCATCACGACATATTTTATGTATACATCCCTAATGGCTGTCAGAAGTGTTATCGAGTATCGACTATGACTCTAACAGTCAACACCTGCACAATCACTACGATTTTTTGTAACAACAAAAATTGTGTGAAAGAGGGAGCCTGTCGCCGTACTTCGGGCACAAATTAATGGCTTCCAGGCGTTTTTAAAGTAAATATTGCACATAAATGCAAAAATAGTTAGTACCAATACTGCTGATGTAAGTGTTGGGAGACAAGATGACCCGGAAACCAATACCGCTGATGTAAGTGTTGAGAGACAGGGATACCCGGGTACTGATAGCGCTGATGTAAGTGTTGAGAGACAGGATGACCCGAGTACCAATACCGCTGATGTAAGTGTTGAGAGACAGGATGACCCAGGTACCAATACCGCTGATGTAAGTGTTGAGACACAGGATGACCCAGGTACCAATACCACTGATGTAAGTGTTGAGAGACAGGATGACCCAGGTACCAATACCGCTGATGTAAGTGTTGAGAGACAGGGATACCCGGGTACTGATAGCGCTGATGTAAGTGTTGAGAGACAGGATGACCCGAGTACCAATACCGCTGATGTAAGTGTTGAGAGACAGGATGACCCAGGTACCAATACCGCTGATGTAAGTGTTGAGACACAGGATGACCCAGGTACCAATACCGCTGATGTAAGTGTTGAGAGACAGGATGACCCAGGTACCAATACCGCTGATGTAAGTGTTGAGAGACAGGATGACCCAGGTACCAATACCGCTGATGTAAGTGTTGAGAGACAGGGATACCCGGGTACTGATAGCGCTGATGTAAGTGTTGAGAGACAGGATGACCCAGGTACCAATACCGCTGATGTAAGTGTTGAGAGACAGGATGACCCAGGTACCAATACCGCTGATGTAAGTGTTGAGAGACAGGATGACCCAGGTACCAATACCGCTGATGTAAGTGTTGAGAGACAGGGATACCCGGGTACTGATAGCGCTGATGTAAGTGTTGAGAGACAGGATGACCCGAGTACCAATACCGCTGATGTAAGTGTTGAGAGACAGGATGACCCAGGTACCAATACCGCTGATGTAAGTGTTGAGAGACAGGGACACCCGGGTACTGATAGCGCTGATGTAAGTGTTGAGAGACAGGATGACCCGAGTACCAATACCGCTGATGTAAGTGTTGAGAGACAGGATGACCCAGGTACCAATACCGCTGATGTAAGTGTTGAGAGACAGGGATACCCGGGTACTGATAGCGCTGATGTAAGTGTTGAGAGACAGGATGACCCGAGTACCAATACCGCTGATGTAAGTGTTGAGAGACAGGATGACCCAGGTACCAATACCGCTGATGTAAGTGTTGAGACACAGGATGACCCAGGTACCAATACCACTGATGTAAGTGTTGAGAGACAGGATGACCCAGGTACCAATACCGCTGATGTAAGTGTTGAGAGACAGGATGACCCAGGTACCAATACCGCTGATGTAAGTGTTGAGAGACAGGGATACCCGGGTACTGATAGCGCTGATGTAAGTGTTGAGAGACAGGATGACCCGAGTACCAATACCGCTGATGTAAGTGTTGAGAGACAGGATGACCCAGGTACCAATACCGCTGATGTAAGTGTTGAGAGACAGGGATACCCGGGTACTGATAGCGCTGATGTAAGTGTTGAGAGACAGGATGACCCGAGTACCAATACCGCTGATGTAAGTGTTGAGAGACAGGATGACCCAGGTACCAATACCGCTGATGTAAGTGTTGAGACACAGGATGACCCGGGTACCAATACCGCTGATGTAAGTGTTGAGACACAGGATGACCCAGGTACCAATACCACTGATGTAAGTGTTGAGAGACAGGATGACCCAGGTACCAATACCGCTGATGTAAGTGTTGAGAGACAGGATGACCCAGGTACCAATACCGCTGATGTAAGTGTTGAGAGACAGGGATACCCGGGTACTGATAGCGCTGATGTAAGTGTTGAGAGACAGGATGACCCGAGTACCAATACCGCTGATGTAAGTGTTGAGAGACAGGATGACCCAGGTACCAATACCGCTGATGTAAGTGTTGAGAGACAGGGATACCCGGGTACTGATAGCGCTGATGTAAGTGTTGAGAGACAGGATGATCCGAGTACCAATACCGCTGATGTAAGTGTTGAGAGACAGGATGACCCAGGTACCAATACCGCTGATGTAAGTGTTGAGACACAGGATGACCCGGGTACCAATACCGCTGATGTAAGTGTTGAGACACAGGATGACCCAGGTACCAATACCACTGATGTAAGTGTTGAGAGACAGAATGACTTCGGTACCAAAACCGCTGATGTAAGTGTTGAGACACAGGATGACCCGGGTACCAATACCGCTGATGTAAGTGTTGAGAGACAGAATGACTTCGGTACCAATACCGCTGATGTAAGTGTTGAAGCTACGGTTGCTAAACAAAATTATCTGTCTTTGAATTTCATTTGTTGTAAAATGAAAATGAAAATTACCAACATCAGTGTACCAAACACTACTCGAGGAACTGAAAAATATTTATTATGAGTAACTAAAGATGTACCAAAGTATATTTTTTGATATTTTTATATAAATACTTATAAAATGGATATTGGATAATATAATATACATAGATTGTGACTTACAAAGAAAATGAATGAGGAAAGTGGTTGTAATGTTGGTAAAATGAGCTTTTATTGCAATACATTAATTGTTATTTTTTAATTTAATTTAATTGACGAAAGTTTCAGACATGATTGTAACCTAACCAAAAACTAAGTAAGTACTCGTATAAAATATTCAAAAGCTATGTTTTTGTGTGGCCAATGATTGACGCGTGAGCATTAGTTTTAATACGTGGGCTAGATGTAGGGTGCCCAGAAGATGGTGCTTTTGCGGGACTTATTTGTTGTTTAAGTGGCAGATTAAAAATTCTCAAAGTGCAAAGTCACTCTCCAAAAGAGCAATAGACGTTTTTTTTAAATTGAAATATTAGGTTACCTTAGTAATATTTAATAAAATTATCTAAGATTATGCATACATCATACAGAGTTTCAACTATTATTTAATTTACATAATAGTTAATCGTTTCTCCAATGAGAACTAACGGCTGTGAAAAATACTTAAAGAGCAGTTTTCTAACCATACCTTCGCGTACTTTGATCGTATGTTTTGGCTTAATTAGGTCAAACATCGCGACTTAAGAATCACTTGACATCAACATTATCAAGATGCTTTAAATATATATTACATTGATAAAATTGATTAACTGACTCTTGAACCAAACAAAAAGTGGATTTTAATTGCACGGAAATCATTAAAGTTTTGTTTTATTTTTCGTCTGATTTTGTATTTTAAACTATAAAAATATCAAGAAAAAAATAATAAAATTTTAGGAAAATGTCCAATCCGGCCTATCTGCTGAATATTCTGTCTGCCCTTAGACGCTTTCAAAATCAATATCTGTTCTGTAGGTTTCTAGTTTTAAGTGAACCCGCATATTTAAAAAAATATGAAATATTTTTATTTCACACAAAATACAGTAAAGTCCATTATTACAACTTTTAAAACATACAATTAACTTAAATTATTAATACAAAAAATAATTAATAAAAATTCTTTTTTACTATTACATTCCATAAAATTTTGAAAAGCAATGTAATTTTAATTACGTGCTACTAGTTGAGTCTTCCAGTGTTTATACATATTGATAGATGGTCAGTGGACCGTGGCATTTTCTATGTAAAGATGAGGGGAATTGGAGATAAAGGAAAAGAGATGACAGAAAACAATGTTCTACTATGTTCAACACGACTGAAGTGTTTTTAAAGAAAACTAAAGTCCCGAAAAATCCTTACACACCGTGGTCAGCCTACCAACCGGTTTCGGCTAAGTACGGTCTGACCTCACGACGTTGAAGAATCACTCAAGATGATGATGAAGATGACTGCCAACAGAGACCAGCAGCTTCATGATGCTTCACGACATGTATTTTCGGGGGTATCAGAGCTGTTTTTTTCGAGTGTGGACTAGCACTCGGTCAACATTCTGACATTTCCTTTTTTACTGACGATTTTTACGACAAAACACGCTTTTTAAGGCATGGCAGTTTCATCATAGTATTTTTCTTCACCTTTATTTGATACCTTCCACTTGGTGAAGGAAAACATCGTGAGTAAACCTGCATGCCCTAAAAAGCGTATATTTGTGCCCGAAGAGCGGTGATAGGGCTCACCACCCATCACGTTGGGACGTAATAATCGTCGGTGAAACGCGGGTATGGCGAGTGTGGACTGTGACTTGCATTGAACACCTGAAGCACCTCTGATACCCCCTCGGGGATTTATATCGTGACGATATACTGGTTGTTAAGATGGTAACCTTTTTCCTTGAAACGGGGTGTTCTATCCATCAATATGAACAACTTTTACTATGGAACCAACACTAAAATCGCGAAAACAAAATCAGCTGTTCCATAGAAAATTTAAATACCTACTCGAACTATGTACCTATAAATGTTTGAAACAGCTGTTTTTTTTTTTCGTGATTTCAGGGTTGGCCCTATAGTAATAGATGTTAGGAAAAAGGTTATCATCTTAACACTCTGTATAATTTTAGCAAGCCATAAATATACTATGCACACAAACTCCAATAAACTCATTGGTAATAATAAAGGAATGCTTCGGGGGTTTGGACATATCGAGATAATGAATGAAAAGAGAGTGACTAAAGAAATTTATGGTACACAAGTGGAAGGTAAAGCTCGACCGGGCCGCCCTAGGAAGACGTAGTCTGACCAGATTGGTGACATACTGAGGAAGGGCAATCTCAATAGTACCCGGTATGCCGGATATATGGAGGAGCTTCTATGACTAGATTGATGGATGTGGAACAGACGAAAGACGTGTGCCAGGATCATAGCAGATGGAAATCTATCGTCTCTGCCTTCCAGAACATAAACAAATGTCCGCATCTTCAAGAATGGACAAAAGAAGGAATATAGCAAGCGCAATTTCAGTGGCTGTTGAAAGGAAAATTCTGAATCTTTCAACTTGTTCCATTTGGGAACTCCAAGATAAGCAGATATCGATGAAGATATATACCTAGGTTTTTCACCGTACTGCTGTATGGAATTTGAATGGTCCAGAATACCATAACAGCACCTAATAGTCGATTTTATTGAAAGGAATAGACTTTTTTAAGGTCATAAAAAAGCATATTTTTTTTTCTCCTTGAATTATAAAATATATACATGAAAATATTCAGGAACTGAATGAATGGTTTTATGACGTAATAGTCATGTCATTTAGGCATTACAGGAAATAGGCCATTGCCCACAAGAAAAAAAAAGTAATGTCAAAACCGACGTCTGTTTTTTTTATTTTCAGTAATCCCATCTTCAGGTTTTATCCCCTAAATTTCATTTTTCATTATTTCTTTACGTCAAGGAACTCTCCCTATTGAACCTAAACGGTATGACTATTACGTCACATTCCCATTTCTCCAAACTGATATTCAAAAAATAATTTCGTTACAAAATATACCACCTGAAAGTTAAAGAACAGTATGTATCTTCATGATTTAGCCTATATTTTCAGAAAAAATATACAAAGGGACCTTTTACAATTTACGGTGAGGCAAGAGTTGCCGTCAATACGGGAAGTAAAGCAAGCGCTTCAAAACACTTCCGAGCAACTGTCAGGTAACAGTTCGGTTACTCGGGTCAATTTTTGAACGCTCTAGGGTGAAATTCGCATCACTCCGAGTGAAATTCACTCGTTTCCAAACGGAACCTAGGAGTACATTGTAATATCTCAATATTTAATTCTCTCAAACATACAGACATATAATTATTAATTACTAAGTAGCAGACCAAACATAAGGATTAAATAGCGTGGCCTGAGCTAAAATTGCCATCCGTCGTCGACTCTCCATCCATCCATCCATCAGCCCGTGTTCGTCCACTGCTGGACATAAGCCTTTCCCAAATTTCGCCACTCATGTCGGTCCTCCGTCCTCCTCATCCTGCCGCCCCCCGCAACGTCCTTCAGGTCGTCGGTCCAACGGGCACGAGGTCGGCCTACACTACGCTTTGCTGTACGTCGACTCTATGCGTTTATTATTAATGTTAGGTCTGCTACTATATTATACGTATGTGCTCAAACATGATGTCAAAGTCATAAAACAAGAAAATTAAAAAAAATATCAAATTTGTTGACTACATAAAAATATCAAATTAATTCATAAAAATATAAAGTGGTTGCTTAGTTGCAATAACATAAGAATTACGACACGGGTTTCCTTTACATGACGTAAACCTTAAAATTAAAATTAGCCTTCATCTCACGATTCTGAAGAAGTTCTATTATGTATGAGTAGATATACCTGTACGTACATACACGTACTAGTAAAATAAAACACTTAACTCTCAAACATTTCCATTCGTTCACGAAGGTATTTATTTACTTATGTACTGTTCAAGCAAAATCCGCAGACACACTTCTTGCCCATATTGTGGGTCAGCGTTTATTTCCTTGATAGTACATTGAAATCAGAAGCAGTAGTTTTCATAAGTATGTATATAATTATAATTATCGTTTTTAAACTGTTCATCTCTCTTTATTATTTTATATTTGCTTAAGATGTTTTATATAGGTATATATGGTGACTTTATATAAGGTGGAATCGAAATACCTGCCACGGATGAAATAGGAGATACTATTATGTTTATAGATTACATTAGTGAAGAAATTTCGTACCCCGGAATAGTTAAATAAATTTGAGAAGGTAAAATAATTAAATAAACATTTTCTTCATTCTGCATAACGTGGTTCACAAATTACGCTTGACGAGTCGTTTAGTCAATGATAACAATTGCTATCTCTTTCTAACCGTTCAATGAATGAAATTCATTTAATTGTATGAAACCGTTAGGTAGTAGTCGCAAAACTTCAATGAAGTTGTCAAAGGACGCCGCTCTATCCGAGCGAGCCGCTCGTCAAATAGTCAAAGGGCAGACCGCCTGCCGCCACCCCGTCCCCCACTACCCCTTTCGTCGCACGCGCTTGTTTTTGTTTGTTGTTGTGCCCCCACCCCAGTTCGCTGTTTTCGCTGGTCGCAGAGGTGCGTATCTCGCGCGCATTCTTTAAAAATGCCTCCTAGACCACGATATTCAAATCAAGAATATCTTGAGATGGTATCGTGCTACCGCGAGTGTAACAACGTAACCGCGCATGCAGTAAACCTATACGAGCAGAGATTTGGTGTACAAGTGAGCCATCATACCATTCTGGACGCCGTATACAGATTTCGAGAGCATGGTCGCTTTGACCCGCCTCCGGTTGACGCAGGCAGGCCTCGATACTCAGCCGAATTTGGAGAGGAAGTGTTAGACTTTTTCCGGCGTCACCCTCTTGCTAGCACCAGGGACGCTGCTAGAGTGTTTGATGTAAGCCATTTCTACGTGCGGCAACTTCTTAACCGGGAAGGGCTCCATCCTTACCACTTCTTAAGAGTGCAAGAATTGCAGCCACAAGACTACGCGGCTCGACTCGCATTTTGTCATTGGATTAGAGAAGAACGTCGCAACATTATGTGGACCGACGAGTCCACTTTCACACGGGTTGGAATGTTCAATATCCACAATGCGCATTTTTGGACCGAGACGAATCCTTCACCACTTCCAGATACGATTTAGTGTTAACGTGTGGGCGGGCATACTCGGCAATAGAGTTCTTGGACCAGTTTTCTTGGACAGACTGAACGGGGAAACATATCTTCGCTTACTGCGAACCCGTGTAAGCAGAATGTTGGAACGTATTCCTCTTGAAGAAATAAGTGGACTGCACTTCCAACATGATGGAGCACCAGCTCATTTCGCTGTGAACGTACGTGACTATTTGAATGGTGTGTGGTACGGTGGCGAGAGGTGGATCGGCCGAGGAGGGCCAGTGCCGTGGCCTCCTCGCTCGCCTGATTTAACCCCATTAGACTTTTTTTTATGGGGTCGTGTAAAGGACCCTGTGTACGGCCAAACCGGACATGATATTAGAACTGTGCGAGAACTAAAAAGGCGCATCAAGCGCGCTTTTCAGCAAGTAAAAAGTGAAACTGACACCTTAAATAAAGTGCAAAGACATGTACGCAAGCGTGCCTACATTTGTGTGCAACGCGAAGGCGGACTTGTGCAACAGTTTTGTAGATAAATAATACTGTTGTAAATTATGCAAATAACTGTAGCTAAGGTGTAATTGGTGTAAATAAGGTACAATTGGTGTAAAAATGCAAAGACAGAACATAATGTTTTTGTGTAATGTGTACCTACGGCAAAACATAATCAGGAGACCCGGCTTTAAGTGTGATGAGAAGTTTACCATCTTATTACATCAGTTTTTATCTGCGGAATGAATTAGAGGAATGCAATAACTGGTAAGTGCACTTTTAAACTTTTGCCTGCGTATTATTGGGTACTGGTTGGCCAACAGATCCAGCCGTTTGGAAATTTAACAGTACCCTAATTAGTTAATTTACCGGTGTCTTAATGACCAATGACGAAGAGTAATTTGCAATGTATTTCGTATTTACATCTACTTTGCGTGTGAGCGTAAGCACATTGGAGAGGCATGCAATGGCACCTATTCTCGTGTAGCACTTTTAAATTTCGAGCTAAAAAAACCCAAGAATTTTCATAGCAAAATAGACCTTAACGCGGAGAGATGACAGTTAAATGAGCTTGTATTATTTTGGGTTTTCACAACTCTACATTTAAGTTTGTGCTACACAGAATAGGTACAAATATCTCTACCTGGTAGAGACGAACTGAGCAGCTGATTTCATTCATTGAACGGTTAGAAAGAGATAGCAATTGTTATCATTGACTAAACGACTCGTCAAGCGTAATTTGTGAACCACGTTATGCAGAATGAAGAAAATGTTTATTTAATTACTTTACCTTCTCAAATTTATTTAACTATTCCGGGGTACGAAATTTCTTCACTAATGTAATCTATAAACATAATAGTATCTCCTATTTCATCCGTGGCAGGTATTTCGATTCCACCTTATATAGCCAAATTTACACTGGAGACTCGGTAAGTAGTCAGGACCAAGATTCAATGTACATATCTGTGAAATACGAAAAATAAAATTCAGACTTTCTTTACTAATTGAATAGAGGTTTTCTCGAAGAAGCACTAAGCCACAAAAAATATTTTTCGTATTTCACAGAAAGGGTCATTCAACCTTGGTCCTGACTACTTACCGAGTCTCCAGTATGAATTTGGCTATATAAACGAAAGTCACCTTATACAGCCCTCTAAGTTACTTTTACAACTAGGATTAGTAATAATATCCGGTTTTTGGCTCCTACGCTTATGTATGGTAGTGAATGTTGGGTCTGGCAAGATGAGCATCGCAGTAGAGTGAATGCAGTGGAAATGCGTTGCTTACGGAGTATGTGTGGTTTGACATTGAGTGATGAAGTGAAAAATATCGACATACGGGATCATTGCGGCCTGAAAGAAGATGGAATAGAAAAATTAATACTTCGGTGGTTTGGGCATATAGAGAGGATGAATGAAAGAACAGTGATGAAAGAAATTTATGCTGCACAAGTGGAAGGTAAAGCTCGACCGGGCCGCCCTAGAAGGACGTAGGCCGACCAAATAAGCGATATACTGAAAAAGGGCAAAGTGAAAAGTACCCGGAATAAAAGAGCTTGTATGACTAGATTGATGGATGTAAAAGCAAGAGAGATGTTTCAGGATTGGAGCAGATGTAAATCTATAGTCTCTGCCCACCTCTCCGGGAGACAGGCGTGAGTATATGTATGATTAGTAACTGGGATTAACGTACATCCAAGGCACGCAAATCAGAGGTGCAATTGTGTAAGGCGATCGTATTCAAATTCGATTGTCAAATGGCTTTTTGGCTAAGAAAATAAGCTCGTTTGACAATTGAAATCGTACTATTTTGGTTGTCAACAACAGAATAAGACAATTGTATTAATTTGACAGCCAAAAATGTACGATTGCAACTGTCAAACGGGCTACTTTGCTAAACCGAATAGCCATATGGCAATCAATTTGAATACCATTGGCTTACACAATTGCACCTCCGATGTCAACTACTGAAGCGGTATCAATTAAACAATTTTACTTTTGAGAGGACTCCTGATAAGGAAAGTCTTTTATGTAAATGATACATAAAACACGGTTTTCGTCGCTTATTTTACAAACCATACGACTTATTTAAAAATTTCTTTTTTTTCAAGGATTTGGAGGCAATAATTGCTGCATGCCAAACTTTAGCTTAATAAAAACAATATAACAAAATATCAAGTTGAAGTTCAAGTATTTTTCTTCCACGTTTGGATTGGGAATGAGGTGCGATCGTCAACTTTACGAGTATGTATTAAATGACAGTTACCAAAGGTAGGATGTGCAAAAATACGTAAAAACTTTTTCAGTGCTGCGAAATTATAATGTGAAGAAAATGTAACATTTTACCAAAATAATATATCGTGGAAATAAAATAAAATGATATTCTTAAAAAAAAATTGTCAGCTTGCCATTTGTTTTGATGATCAATCACTCATGGGTTCATCAATTTCATCATCAATGCCAAATAGTGACAGATTTCTCAAATAAAATTTGAAGATTTCATTTAAAAACAATTGAAAATAGATTCAGCAAACAGTTCAGACAACTAAATCAGTGATCATTTCATTTTTTGGAGAAGCAATATTATTGATCTATAAACTTTTATAAATATCAATAAATACATAAAACGCAAAAACTTGATAATTATTTATTTAACTTGATGGTCTTAAGTAATCAATTCATTTGTACTATTATGCAAACGGTACTTTTGAATCCCAATCCAATCGTGGAACAATAATACCTTACAGAAGTCTACAGCTCTATAATAGCGCTGCTATAAAATCAGGCTCTAACTTAATGCGAAAAAAGTTATTGTCTTTTAATTGACTTTTTAATTTTAAATGTCGGCTGATATTTCGGCGACTATATATTAATAATTTCCTTATAACTCGTCCTGTACCGACCATCTTCCTACACTGGTTCACCTTTAAATAGAACTCGTTTTTGTAATGAATTCATAAGTCTTTGATTAATTACTTGCGATGTGAACAATTTAGATTAGGTATACGATAGTGGTATGTGACCTTGTGTATTTTAATATTGTTTTTTAAGAAAATTTTCGAGAAAATTATTTACCTATTACATCATGGTGGTGATTTCGATGAGTATATATTATTTACAGCTTCTTGTAAAACAACATCGATAAAAATTTTAGTGCCTCCGAAAAATATACACCGTCGCCAACACAGAAAGGTGTACTATTATACTATTCTGGTTAGCCTGGAAAAACCCATGTTCACAGGCGTAACTAGGTACGTAGCAGGGGGGCCATGCCCCCCTAGAGTACCTTCGTACCTTCTGCTCCCCAGATACAAGTGTCATTGATACAAAAGATGCTGTTTGTTTTGATTGTCTCTATTTATCTTATTACGATGCCATAATCGAGGGCAGATAGTTTCATGAGGTTTCATGAATTACCCCCCCCCCCCCTTCCCCCCCCCCCCCCCCTCCCCTCGCTGGTCTACTAGAAAAGTAAGATCTACTATTATGGAATTGCCTGGGACCGATGGATGGCGGTATATCCATCCCCAATTGCCGGGCCTTATATAAAACAGACTGGTGACGGGCAACGGCGTCACTGGTGCAAGGGTTTCGGCACCGCGCTCACCAACCCGCCTGTCCAGCGTGTGTGAGTATGGGCATTTCTTCTTTCAGGAGAACCGCCAAGAGTGGTGAAATCCTGGAAAAACCTATGTCCAGCAGTGAACCAAACAGGCTGCACATAAAAACAGTCGCGAGGGCGTTTTATGCCATTTTGCGCCTTGTTCTGTAAAAAGGAGATGGAGCTGTCATCGCTATAATGTATGTAGCTTCGAACTAAAGATTAGGGTATGCACTATGTGGTAGTGTACGTTTGTGTACGTAACGTGCGTCTGTGTGGATGTCTCCCATAAATATCTATGAGCATCTCTGTACATACTTACTCGTAATTTGATTACCTTAAAAGACCAATGAAAGTCTCATAAAGTAAATATTATTCAAAATATTAAGAAGGCATGCATCTCAGACTAAACTTCAAATTCTGGCTTGAAACAGCGAACGCCGAATATAAAATTGAAAGAATAAAAAGGATACTCCTAAATCTTTATAATTTATCACCTTTTTTTAAACTGCTTATCCCACTTGTAACGTGTCTTTTATTTACCTGCAGTTGTCAGTTTAATGGAATTGAGCTTTTGTCGTTCGCAGGCTTAGAAACTTTTGTTGTTGTTATCAAGTTAAATATTTGACACAATTATCAAAATACTGTCTAATTCATATTAATTCACATTCAATTTATTTTATTTTTGCGTTATTATTCGTTTTTCTAGACATGCAGACTGCACAACAATTTGCTTGAAGTTAAAATTCAAATTTATCCCTTTTTACGGTTCCGTACTTCAATAGAAAAAAACGGAGCCCTTATAGGATCACTTTGTTGTCCGTCTGTCCGTCCGTCTGTCTGTCAAGACCCTTTATGTCGAGAATTCGTAACGTTATCGAGTTGAAATTAAAACCATATACTTAAGTTTACAGTTCCTTGATTCTAATACTACAAATATAGGTAAAAATCTGAAAATTATACATTTGTATTTAAATCATAAAAATATAGTCTTTAACGGAACCCTCGGTGGGCGAGTTCGACTTGCACTTGTCCGGTTTTTATATCTATTACAAAAGTAATAAAACTAAAAAAACGTAGAATAAATTAAACATTTTATGTACGAAAATTATCTTTTGATTTCCTACAGGCCAAATGCTTCGCGGCGATTCCTGTCACCCATAAACGAAAAAAAAGCTGTCATACATAGAGATGATTTTTTCATCAATTCAGTTTATTTTTTTTACGTCATTTTCATCATATCTCATTCATTTCTGGAACAATAAGTACTATATTTTTACAAGATGTCCTTACTTTTTTTGAAATACCGATTAATTTGTCCCTGATAGTCTGTCCCTTATAGCAGAAATCCGGTTGAAGCGTTATCCATTCTAAGACCGTCAGATAAGCATCAATACATGAAATAAAGCTCGAACGGATGCCGCCTAGACAAGTGTGCAGCACATGTTAATGATTTAATGTTGGGTCTGTGTGCCGACTTGCCGATCATTGCCGACTACACCCGAGTGCCGACGAGCAGATCGCCAAATTACTTCGTGATGCTAGCGTGTGGAAAGGTTAGGTGTGATGAGGAAACAAAAAAACTTCGTTATGATATGTATCCCCGGGTAGGTGTCGGTATTTCCATGGCCTCACGAGAAACAGTCAACACTGGTACACCCTCTATTCACTGACAATGCCCAATACCCCTCATAGCCTATATGTGGATACCTAGCATACAGCTCGATATACACGGTCTGTCCCTCTTTTAGTAGATCAACAGAGTGAGACAGATCACTGTTTCAAGCGCTATCAAGCTCGATATGGTTTGCTATGCTAGACTAGCAGCAGGTATCAGAGATAGAGAAAACGGCATCGAAATCCGTTGGATGTTTCTCGAGTTAAATCCGGAACATACAGACAGACAAAATTTCTAATTGTCTAGGTAATAAATATTACATTCCATCTAAAATTTCGTAAAAATATTCAATGTACAGACACGCCATTTTTATTGGTAAAACTATTATTTATTATTAGTATAGATATAAATAGATGAGTTAAATTCTGTAAAGCCCTTGGGCAGAATCAAGTCAAGATGATAATCACCCAATCATGATCCATCAAACTAATCTTTGAAATCCCCGAAAAAATCTACCCCTAATATCTTAAAAACTTCCCATGGACCTCAAAGAAATCTTTTTTACTAAAACCGTATCGCCGCCCCTAGAAATAAAGAAAAAAATGTTTTTCTTTTAATCCTCAAAGTTCGCCACACCTGTTGCGCCTACGCATGTTGTTGGTATTCGGCATCGCGTCGGTATTGCCAGAATGAATTTGAAATATTCTCTCTTTTATTAGAAACACTTAGTGCAAAACCCAAAAGCTTTTTGATGACTAAAATTTAGTAACACATCAAAAATAGTTAAAAAAATAGTTATCTTTATTAAGAAAACCGTAGTCGTATTTTAACGCAAATTATAACGTTAGTGGAACCTTTATCTAGTGCATGGTGTTATGTAGAAATTTAATAATAAATAATTATAATATAAAAATAATATAACAGGAAAATTATATTGTCGTGGTTTTAATTGTGAATGGAAGCAATAGTAGAGCTTTATACAGTTCCTCCAGATTCGGAGTCCGTTTTCGGGAGTTCTCAAAGAGTTAAAAATCTTTGTTTCTTCTTACATTCTATAGGGTGAAATTTAATCAACCGACCAAATTCATACTAGAGACTCGGTTAGTGATCAAGAACTAGGTTCAGTAATCCTTTTGGCCAATTTCGAAAAATATTTATTTTTGCTCCCGTACTGGTTGGACTAGTTTAAGTACAATTCCTAGTGCAGGTTCTAAGGGTAAAAAAATTTTTTTTTTCGAATTTCACCTGGAGGGTCATTAAACCTTGTTCCTGATGACTAACCGAGTCTCCAGTATGAATTTGGTCGGTTGATTTAGTTTCACCTAGTATAGGTGATAGAGCTGATGCCGGGCTCGACTGTGGAGGTACCACCATCTAACTCGCAAATCCTCCCGAAGTTATTCGGGGGAGAGTAAGAGAACAGCTCTCAGGCAAAACCAGGCGGCTCACCATTGTCTGGGACCGATGGATGGCGGTATATCCATCCCCAATTGCCGGGCCTTATATATATTAAAATAGACTGGTGACGGGCAGCGGCGTCACTGGTGCAAGGGTTTCGGCACCGCGCTCACCAACCCGCTTGCCCAACGTGTGTGAGTATGGGCATTTCTTCCAGGAGAACCACCAAGAGTGGCGAAATCCTGGAAAGGCCTATGTCCAGCAGTGGACGAAACAGGCTGATGGATGGATGGATGGAAGCAAACCAAATAATATTGATACAGGATTTTCAACAAAATTTAGATCTGTAACAAATTAGTATTGAATTGACTGATGACTGATTGATGAGTGATGGACCCAACCAGTTGGTAGGTGGTCTGTCAACTTCATTCTAAATATACCTTGTTTAAATCGTCATTGGATCTAAGATTTTGTCCAGATGCAGCGTTTTACAAGCGCGAGGTCTCGCGCGTAATCGAAATACAAGGCGATCAACGATTATTAACTTTTTATTGGGGTCTTACTCGCGATAACTAACAACATACATTAATCAACGAGTTATTTCGTCGTAGGCTTCATTACATTACGTCCACATGCTACGCACGTACGAACGCGCGAGTTACAAACGTAGCATGTGGACGCAATGTATTGGAGCCTACTACTTCGACTACGCGCGAGGTCTCTTGTGTAGTTGTGTGCAAAACGCTGCATGTGGACAAGGCCTTAGCATGTGCCGAACTCCAATGGGAAAATTCTGATTTTTTTTAAACATTAATACTTACTTTGGTAAAGTTTTTGTTCAAGTTACGCCCAACATTTACCATTATTTTAAGCTTTTATAGAAACATTTGTAACATTTATGTATTATTTTATATGGCAGTGGTTTATTTTTATTTTGTTGCAAGATCTCAAACTAAACTTAGTCTTGATCTTAAGGAAACCACAACATGCCCTTTAAGTGCACTGTTATTCAGTGTGTATTGTCAGTATAATTCACATATAATAACAAAATGTCTGAACAAATAAAAATCCCAGATTGGGAAAACAGAAAATCTTGATAAAGGTAGCAACACTACCGCGCCATCTTGCGTGCATGACAAACATGGTGGCTCGCCATCTGTCAAAAATTACATTTCGAATTAATTACAGCTAAAAGAACTCGATTCTAAATGCAGAGACGTGCAAAAAATAGTAATTAAGATTAGCTATTAATATTTAAATACTTGTCCATTACATGTAGATGAAGTAATACAAGAATGCTTTATTATAAAAATGTAATGTAAGCTTGCTTCGTTGAATAACATTAAATTGGGTTTTTTGGAATCAGTTGTCCGTGTCTTGTTAATTATTTGAATTGCATTATAATTATTACTGTGTGTCGCTGGGCAGCTACTTGCATTTCCTTATTATACTTTTTCAACAGGACGGGTAATTTTATATTATCTGTTTATTTAGGAAGCTTGTCCACTATGACCAGTAAATTTAATGTTTGATTATTTTATTAATCATATCCTTGAGATTTGATATCTTACAAAATACTTAGCAACTATTTTCTAAGGCTATTAGAATGAAATAGACAAAATGTATTCTGTGACTCCGTTCCGTAGTACCTGAAAGGTAAAAGGAACCTTTATGGTGAGTCTGTTGTCCGTCCGTCCATCCGTCCGTATGTCATAGCCTCATAACTTTAGCACCGTTGAAGATAAAGACTTGAAATTTGCCACAAAAATAGCATTTACTTACACACATAATAGGGTGTAAAAAAATGATTTTTTTTAATTTTTTAAAATATTTTCTATACAAAATAGAGAAAAAAAAAGAGAAATACAATATGGGTACTTATCAAATTGTAGATATATATATAGCTGATTATAAAAACATATAATGTCTATATTTACTGTCACCGATTTTGAGAAATCTTTGAAAAACCACAAAAAATGCGTGTCCCGCCCTTATTTCCGAAACTAATGAACCGAGAAATAGGAAAAAAGTCATGGTAATTTGGGATTACGTAAAAATTACATGAAAATATAGCGGGTGAAAAAATCTCGATAAAAAAATAACAAAATTAAGATTCAAAGATTCAAAATGTTTATTTGTAAAATAGATACATAAAGTATACGTTTTACATGTCAAATCTGATCTGTATGAAAATAATATTTTACAATGAAACAAATATGATACTTACGGGAAATATAAAAAAAAACTATATTTAAGTTTGGCTACTGAAGTTATACACATGCATAAAATAAAGACTTATTGGAATAAGACTATTATTATACATAATACAATTAATAAATAAGTTGATAAATAAACTGAATAGACCATAAATAAATAATATGCCTAACCAAATATATACTAACATAAGTAAAAAATTAAAATATTGTATATACATACCTACATAATGCAATGAATAAATAAGTTAATAGATAAATAAACTATAAATAGATATAATGCCTAAATCCGCCCATTCGATTAATCTTGCTAAGAAGAAGGGCAAGAAAATTAAATTTTTCATCCACGAGTTTTATTTCGGGTACGGTATAAAATATTTGATTCTCTCTTTTGTGATACAATCAATTCTTTTTTCAGTTATGTTGTACAGTTATGGGCAAGATTTTATTTAAATACCTTCTTATTGACTGTTTCCAAAATTTTCAAATTACGGAACCCTAGCTATGCGAGTCTGACTTGACCGGTTTTTCTTAGAACAGTGTATAAAAAAAATTATTAAGTTCAGAACTCGTATATTTTCAAATACATTTCACAGATTAAGGAGAGCCTGAAGACTAGTTTGGCAATCTTTAAATATTTTTTCTAACAACAAAATATTATTATTTAAAGTTTACAATAAACAATAGAGACGAACCCATGCACTTTGCAGGCTCTGTCCCATCGCGTGCACTTAGTTCGTATGTGTGTGTGAGCAGGCTAATGGAAGTGTACGCACGTTGACTGTGTGCGTTATGCGTATGCGCCGAAAAGCAGTGTTTCATTATTATCACATGCCATCGCACCCCCGCACGGGGATCGTTGTCAATGGATGTTGTAGCTTTGATACTTTACGTTTTACGAGCTATTGCTCTTATAAATGTCTTATTAGACACATCTGAGAAAACTAAGGAATAAAGATTAGCATAGAGTTAAATAAACATTGTCAGTATGTACATATATATAATGGTATAGATTGCTGTCAATTATATTATAATATATATACCTACTTATTTATTATGTAAAAAAAAGAAACCTGCTGCATCTCACTTTTAACATAGTAACGTCAAAATACCAGGGACACACACGCGACTTACTAGGGAACAAATGTATTAAAACTTGTAATACTTTAAATAACTTATAGTCAGAATATTGAATAAATTTTGGCAAAGCTTAATTAAAATGTCTAGACACAAATTCATCAATGTCTTGAAAATTAACATCTAGATATTATCAGATAAATTCAACACCTCTAATTAACATCAAATAAAATATGCAGGATGTATATTGCAGTGTTTTTAAAAGCCTTACAGATAAAATAATTTTGCATCTACATATTAGATGTATTTTTTTTTTGCTGCAGAAGCTGCAATATTTTGAAACTTCATACAAGTACAATACAAATTTAGTATTTCAGAAACCATGCTTACATTTTTAATATTTCAAGTATATTTTAAACTTAATTTTTAATATAACAACAAACAAGTATTAGAATTCTTAATTCCAGCTATAAGGGGTAAGAACTCGTAGGCGTTTGCCTAGGGGTGGGTCGCATAAAAGCAACCTTTTTTTTACAACTTCTAAGATTTTTTCTACCTGCGAACCGAGGAATTTTACCTGATAGCAGCCCACGCGCAGATTTTAGTGCGTTTTAAATTTGAAAGAAAAAAAGCCCCTATTTTTGGATGTATCGCAACGGAGGGGGTTTTTGCTAGATTTTTTACAGGAATTTCACTTGTAAATCTGTAAGGTGCGAGGTTTTTGCTTTGCTATGCACTTTTTGCCCTTTCACAGTGACAGCGAAAAGGGTTGTGTAATCATCGGTTTTTATATTTGTATCATATCGTCTACCTTTTATACAACTTTCTGTACAAAGACAGCAGTAGTATCTATAAACCAATTCAATCGTATATTCGGTGCGGGTGTGTTACCTACAAAACAGTTCATCTATCCACCAAACCACTGTCTGTAATCATCATAGATACTGACTTATATTGATGAATATTACCTAAGCTTGAAACATTTGCCCTTAAAATAATTGAAACCAGTGATGAGTACTTTGTCCGTAAAATAGTTGTAAGCCCTTACGTATGTACACTACGGACTGTGTCCATATCGGTTTGTAAGGGAGATCAAGTCCGATATTAGGGAAATATCTATAAAAACTATTCAGTAATTCTTCATTCCGCTAAAAGTTTCCATAACCTAACCTAACAAATAAAAATTTGAATAAACGGTCAAAATAACCTGTTGAAATTCAGACACGTGCTAAGAAAAAGTTTAAGTATTTGCAAAAACTCAGTCATTGTAGACTTTTTGTTGAAGAAACTTTTTGCTCCTGGTTTTCAAAAAAAAAGTTTTTTCGAATGCGCTCTTCTTACGATTGAACCCGTTAGGAGTGAGTTTTTGCCCTTTTTTGGGCTGACGTGAAGTCATTCCTGAGTTTTTATACAACTTACTTTTGGAACTTGGTTACACAATTCATTTTGGTGAGAGTCATCATTCAAACAAACTCTATAAATTCAAGTTTCCATCAGAGAGAAAATATATACATATTTAATAGTTTCATATAGATTAACCGATATGCTGTACTATGATGTCTGTTTGCAGCTGTTCAGAGCTGCAATTGTGGTAGCCAATTCGTATTCAAATTGATTTTCATTTGGCTATTCGGTTATGCAAATTAGCCCGTTTGACAATTATGGACGTAGTTTAGCAAAAACGTTCCAATCCACAAGACGGTCAAAAATGAGTTATGTGTACCAAAACGATCAGCTGGTGCCAAATTTTCATATATCAAAAACACTCCAAGCTATCGGACATGTGTGCGAAGATATAGCTATAGTATTCCAACCCAAATCATAGAATCACCCTATACAAAATAAACTTCAAAAGTCAATATGTCAAAACTAGCTTCGTGTGGTTTGGAACGTTTGTGCTATACTACGTCCTGAAATCAAACATTTTTGGCTGTCAAATGAATCCATCCATCCATCAGCCTGTTTCGTCCACTGCTGGACATAGGCCTTTCCAGGATTTCGCCACTCTTGGCGGTCCTCCTGGAAGAAATACCCATACTCACACACGCTGGGCAGGCGGGTTGGTGAGCGCGGTGCCGAAACCCTTCCACCAGTGACGCCGCTGCCCGTCACCAGTCTGTTTTATATAAGGCCCGGCAATTGGGGATGGATATACCGCCATCCATCGGTCCCAGGCAATGGTGGGCCGCCAGGTTTTTTTTTTTTCTATTTTTTTAATTCGATTGTCTTATTTTGTTGTTGACAACCAAAAACGTACGATTTCATTTGTCAAACGGGCTTATTTGCTTAGCCGAATAGCTATTATGACAATCGAATTTGAATACCATTGGCTTATACAAATGCACCTTGGTTTAGCGACTCGAATATGTTTAGAGATTGATCGAGTTCTATTAGTCGGTCTGTGTGTGAATGTGATACGTTTTCTGGTTTCTTCATAGGTAACGTAGATTATCTACTCGTATCTCGTAAGGAATGTTTGATGTTGGCGTCTAAACATATTCGAGTTACATTGTTCTTGCACTGGTGTTTGCATTTTGTTACTAACATTTCTAGTTTTGGGGTGAGCGTTGTAAATTGTTGTCTTATATTGTCTGCGTTAGGGTCGATTTTCTTGTGTAAATTGACTAGTCATTAGATGAGTTTTAAGGGATCGCTTCATAGTAGCCCTCCATGCGTATTGCTAAATAGACAAACTGTAACTACTATTTAAAAATACAAAAAAAACACAATTGAAGAAATAATATACTTTTAAATAGGTACTCTAAATATTGTAAAAATAAAAAACTATTTGGGATATTACCTATATATATAGGTACATATATTTATTTTACTGTTAAAGAGAAGAATTTTATTCGAAAATGTTATAGTATTCCTGAATTTGGACTTTTACTAAGTTTTCTACTAACCAACTACCATTATGGTCACTGTTTAATGCTATCGATCTTGTCTCTTTTCAAACTAATTTCAAGCCATGAATATGTAATAATTAAATTTTGTAAAAATATTTTACAATATTCATATGGAAAGACACAAAAAATATATATTTACAATTTCCGACTGATGACGGCCCCATACCGTGGGCCGAAATATATCGAAAATTGTTAATATATACCCTATATATTTTTTTGTGTTTTTCCATGTTCTTATGAAGGACACTACAAAAGGTGACTTTCGTTTATATAGCCAAATTCATACTGAAGACTCGGTTAGAGGTCAGGACCAAGGTTCAATGATAAATCACGCGAAATATTTTTTGTGCCCCTTTACTTGTTCAAGAACAATTTAGATTGACTCGATTAGTAAGGAAGTCTAAAATTTCATTTTGCGTATTTCACAGAATTTAAACCTTGGTCCTGTCTCCAGTATGAATTTGGCCGTCTAAATGAAACTCACCTTATATACTAACAGATCGGCTGTATCGACTGCCGGCTAGGAAAATTATTTTTCGAAAACTCTAACGATGCAGTTTTGGTTTTTATCTAAATCGGCCCCGAAACTGCTTTAAGCATTTTTTGCAACTCCTTATAGTTTTAAATGGCTACCACGCCCACTTGAAAAACTAACTCTGTATATAAGGCATTTTCAGTTTATAAATAAAAGGGATCAGCAAACAAACCCAAAATTGACTTGGCCTCGACTTTTACTATTCATGTCATTTGAGTTACAATAAAATAAATGGCGAACAATCCACAAACTATTCTTTTTTGTCAAATGTGTCTTACCTATAATATTTCGTCCTATATCTGACACTGATTTATATTTTTAATTGTAGCTGACACTGACATGTGTACAATACGACAAGACTCCTTGGCACGTGGATATAAACTTTAACACTCTGTCTCATCCCCTCATTATTTGGATTTCTCAAAAACCTTCCTTAGCGGGTGCCTGAGTAGCATAACGAACCTACTTGCCAAATTTCAAATTTGGAGGTTATATAGTATGCCAAACATGGGCAAAAGAAACTTGAGTCCACGCGCAAAAAGAACCTTGTCTCACTGTATATCGCGAACTTTTGTTTTGGGCTCCTTTATACAATGTTAAAATAAAATTGGGCAATAATTGTTTTATAAATTCAAGAGTAAATCAATTTATAAAACAAAAACCAAATCAGAGCAATTTTCAAAGTAATCACTAAAGTGATGATTTAAGTGGATAGTCCCTGCAAAACCAGAATTTGCTTTTCCTTAAGGTTCACGATTGTTGATACTTGGTGAAACATCATCATGGCAGAATAAAACACTTGCTGTTCAACAATAACTCCCAACAAGTTTTGTCTTGTCGGCATTTTCAAGGGTTTTATTTAATTGATATATAACACAAATGGTGTTTGAGCATGTGAAGAATGAATACAGACATCACGCCAAACCTCCATACACACGCAAAAACGAAATTGTGAGATGGCATATTTTTATTAAATTTAAATATAAATTTAAATATTTTTATTTATTTTTTGTCCATTGACTTTATCTAGGTCTATGTCCGATTAGAGCTAAAAATCAGAAATTGTTATTCATATATGCAGTTTAGATAAAATTCGTAAACTTTACGGTTTTTACCGAAACTGTAGCCGAATGTATTTTTATTTAGATTAACATTCACCAAAAATAACGTTTGAAAACAAGTTTTAAATTTTGCGCCCGCGACGAAATCTGCGCGGTCGTATTGCCTTCGCAAGTTTAAATAAATGGTGCCTGAATTTAATAGCAAAATTAAACAGTATTACATTGGGGCGTCCTCAACCGACTCGGGCGTGTCATGATTTCTAAGCCGACGCCAAGTTTAAAACTTTTAATTATATTCTTGTTTTATTTCACGTTATGATAATTTTTTCCAAAAAGAAAGTAGTAAGTAAGTTGTAGTATTATTTCGTAGCATGCTACGAGTGCGCACGTTGATGTCTTTCACAGTACGTAGAACTTACGTAGCACGATTAGCTACGGAAACAAAAGAAACCACTATAAACAATATAATATTTTTTATTTTATTCGCTATGAGCTTGTTGGCTAACGCGTTTGATGGAAAGCGTCTACGAAACACAGGATGCAGCGCGCTCACCCAAAGTACCTAAGAAGTAACCACTCTTCTGGATGCTCCCGGTATGGATGCTCAGTGATGTCATGGTGGACATGAGTCGCTTGGTTCTCGGTTTTCAAAATGAGGGTTTTCAGTTAAATGGATTTTGGTCTAACTGTCCGGGAATCGCTTTGGGTGAATTTTCAGTAATATAGAGAGACTATCATTTGTCCGTCACGTCGCTGCGCCTGCAAGTTTTTCAATTTCTTCCCCGTTTTCGGCTTGGTGGTTATTTTATGAACACCCCTTACAGCATATATGCTGACCAGGGTCACTACTATGATAATAAAGAACCCCGCCCCAAAATCCGTTGAGTGGTTCTCGAGTTAAAAAGGAACATACATACAGGCAAAGAGAGAGACAAAATTTATAAAAATGATAAGTATAGATATAAGTATGTACTTATTATATTTTTCTGCTTGATCAAACACAATCCACTCGTAATTCGTATAGCTGTAGGTGAGTCGGACTGACCACACCAGTTTTTTGCGTGCTTCGAAAGTCATGGTCAATGTTTTAAACTATTACATACCTACTGGCTCTATGTAACGCACTGGGTATGGTTTAAGTTGTTACTAAGCTAAACTTTATGTAACTTTGCGAAAAATTATCTTTAGATGTTGGTAATAAAAAAATGGAGGTTGGTGGAAGTCGTGCTACCACCGCTAGTTGTTTACGTGGATTCGATGATTTCCGAGGAGGTTTAATAGGGGATCTTTTTGGATGCCATGTCAAAATTTGATTGTAACTATTGAAAACTGTACGTCATAAACTATCACAAATTGCAAGATTACAATTATTCTTTCGGTGCTCACTCCGGCTGTCTATGACGTCATCGCGGGGGTGGAGGGAGGGTCAAACATATGGATGAATCTTCACAACGATATAACTATCACCTTTGACGAAGTGGAAGATGTTCATCGAATTCACGTCAAAATTATGTCTTTATTTTATTTTAAAACGGCTGTCTATGACGTCATCGCGGGGGTGGAGGGAGGGTCAAACATATGGATGAATCTTCACAACGATATAACTATCACCTTTGACGAAGTGGAAGATGTTCATCGAATTCACGTCCAAATTATGTCTTTATTTTATTTTAAAACAGGGATCAATATTGTAAAACATATTTTAGCGATATGTGCCGTCCTCGAGGGGGTGACAGAGGTGTTCGTATGGACCGTAAAATGCTAATCACAGTCCACGTTTCACCGACGATTATTGCGTTCCATCGTGGGGTGGGGACCGCCGGCTTTAGCGATATTTTTTTCAGTACAAATACAATAAAATCAAGTCCAAATAATACTGATAATAGTTGTTGTTTTGTCATATATTATTCTTCTCCCAGAATTTTTTTAAAAGGGTACCCTTTGTTCAAGCAAATATTGTTGATGCTTAAATATTTTAAATAACCTAAATATTTTTTTTCTGTTCCCTAACAATATAAAAGAAAACTTCCGTCTCTTTGCCTTATCTTATCACTAAATAACCACAAAACTGATTTTATGCAGTTTTCATTATTTTCAAGGGCTTCTAATAAAATGTATTCATTACGCTGTCACTAACAGAGCTGAGTTGTGACCGTAATTGAGAGATTTTAATAAGGTTTTCTTTGTTACATGTATAATTACGCTGTAACTAACAAGGGGCTCAGCTGAACCAATTTTAGTGAAATAAGTTGGAAAAAACTGTCCAAGGTCCGGGGCAGGAATTTTTTTAAGTGCAAAAGACTATAGTAATACGTAACCGCATAATAGGACTTTTATACCTATGAAATAGAAAACTTTTTTTGTGTAAGAATTGCATTCTCTTGTGGAAAAAAAAATAGACACTATTTGGTATTTCAATCGGAAATGGATCCACCAGTACACATTCGCCATCCTGTTCCGTCCACTGCTGGATATAGACCTATCCAAGATTTCGCCACTCTTGGCGGTCCTCCTGGATGATATTCCCATACTCACACACGCTTGGCAGCCGGGTTGGTGAACGCGGTGCCGGAACTCTCGCACCAGTGACGCCGCTGCCCGTTCCATACAGGCCCGGCTATTAGGGATGAATATACCGCCATCCATCGGTCGCAGGAATGGTGGACCTCCTGGTTTTTTGCCTTTGAGCTGTCCTCTTACTCTCCCCTGAATTACTTCGAGGAGGTCTCCAAGTAAGATGGTGGTACCTCCACAGTCGAGCCCGGCATCAGCTCTACCACCTATTATCACTTAAACAATAACAAGTTCAAAAATTGTAAATACCATTCAGACTACGTCATATATTATTTATATACCAACTGTGTATGACAAATTTTTGGGGGACCTACAATGCTAAACATCAGTTATGCAGAAATACAATGTGCCGGGGCAGATCATGATATGTTTAATTCTACAGTCTGCCAACCTTATCAGTTTCAGTTCCAGCTATGTAGACGTTAAAAAATTTAAAAATATAAAGTGTTATTTTTGACTCAAGACCTTTATTAATTACAATTCATAAAATACATAATCTTCTAAAAATTTCAAGATGCATACATATTTCAAAACCAATACGTGTATAAAACGTTAACACACACGAGGCGTCGAGGACTACTATGTAATTTGTATCTGTTATACGTGTCACCTGGCCCCCAAGTTTCAGGCCTAGCTTACTTTGGGGACCACTGCATTATACCGACAAGCAGGCTGCCCACCTTCATGAAGGAGGACTTCTGGCCGAAGGGCGTGGTATACCGTCGTTTTCGCGGTAGACTTCCATCTACACCACCGGACCGGCACAGTGACGTTGTGCCAAAATGATATTTTAGTTTGTTAGTCTTAGTTTTTAGTATAAAAACATGTATTAGTAGTATAAGGTATTTATTGTTATGGGCCTTGTTGCCTGAAATAAAGCAATTTATTATTATGGGAATTTTTGATCTCGTCTCTCTCTCTTGGCCAAAAGAATTTAAAGAGAGAGGAACGGTGTATCCCCGGCAGAGGCACAGTCGACCGGGGTTCAGAGCCCCAGGGAAAGAAACCGGCGAACGATGCGAGCAGTATCAAGCAGTACCGCCTTTTGCATCCGCGCTGGAAGCGAACTGCCGCGGAACCCCAACCGCCTTAGGTTGTTTTCGAGGCTGGTTGGTATTAACCCGTTCGCGGACAAAACAATTGGGATGATTTCGGTTGATGCCACACCCCACATGTAGGTAACCTCGTGAGCCAGGTCGAGATACTTTCTTTTCTTCTCGGTTTCGGCTTTTACAAGGTTCTCATCGTGCGGGATTGTGATATCCACCAAAAACACCCGAGACTGCGTCCGGTCCATCAGCACGATGTCAGGTTTATTCGCGAGAATAGTCCTATCCGTGATGACAGACCGGTCCCAGTAGAGCTTGGCGCGGTCGTTTTCGAGTATTATTATTATTATATTACTCGTGCTGTAAACTGATTTTGGTAATTAATTAATTTTTCATTTCCATTTTTTAATTTCACAGATATTAACTAAAAAACTTTCTTTATTATATGATGTTGTACTTAGTTAATTTCCTAATGTACGTTGACCTGAAGAACGTTGTGGGTAGCGGCTGGATGAGGAGGACGGAGGATCGGCAAGAGTGGCGAAATCTGGGAAAGGCCTATGTCCAGTGGTGGATGAACACGGGCTGATGGATGAATGGATGGAGGGTCCTAATGTAGCCGTAATTTCAAAATAACTGGGCGGTTGATTGAGCGAGATAGACAATCAAAAAACAAAAACGTTAGAGCAGGACCTAAAACAATAAACAGATGAAATATAAGGTGACTTTAATTTATGCAGCCAAACTCATGCTGGAGGCTTCGCAAGTGATCAGTAACACGGATCGATGACCCCTTTTGTGAAATTTGTAAATTATTCTTTTCGTGTTCCTTTACAAACGCAATCCCAGCCCCGAGTCAATTACCATGGGACATCAAGATTTTATTTTGCGAAATTGGCAAGAAATATTATCAATCCGTGTTAGTGATCACTAACCAAGTCTCCAGTATGAGTTTGGCTGCATAAATTAAAGTCACTTTTATATACAACTCCGTTTCGTTTTAATGTTCTCACAATAATAACTAAACGCATTTGAATTTATCATCGCATTCCTTACATAAACGCTAATCCTGTCAAGATTATCATAATCTCGCAATAAAAACAGCTAACTCCACCAGCGACATAGCGTGAAGATAAACTCTTAGATACCTTACGGAACTTTATAATTATTTTAATGAGTCGTTGTTCCAAACTGACTTACTAATTGAAATAATCTCGCGGGCACCTCGAATATTAATACTAAATATGTTATTTATATTGTTCAAAAAGCTAACAGTGTTGTACTAGGTAAAATTTTTTAATATTTTGATGGCTTTGTTGTACAGTCAGTAAGCCACCTTAGGTTCAAGCCACACAAAATTGGCGCGGCACGCATCAAGCGTCATTCAAATTTCGTACAAAACACGTGGAAATAAAGTCGCAATTTGAACACACCGAATGGTATCTTTCAGGCGGTGTCGGGCGTGGAACAGGCGTCCGTATCATACCTCAAATTGCAACTTTATTTCCATGTACGAAATTTGAATGACTCCCGTGCGCTTTATGTGTGGCTTGCACCTTAAGTTTAGTGTGCAGTAGCTCGCGGCAACTCACTGTGCTAGTGTTTGTCTACCAATAGTCTGACTAAAGTGACCGATGGACTTTGATGGACCCAAAAACGCCATAAAAAGTGTCTCTCATAAACTCTTATTGGTAAATAAAATAAAAGGCGGGGCTATGAGATCGCCACATGCAAGCAATAAGGTTTTGAAACTGGATAGGCGGGAGCTTTGCTGAGTGTACCTTCGAAGAAAAATCTGCTGCCTTGTTTTTTCAACCAATGTTGAAGATGATCTTATAGCAAGATCGAATAGTGGGACAGCGGCAATTTTTTAATGGTTCACGCATGCAACTTGCACATTTTCTTGTTGTTTCCGGTACGACAAAGATTTCTTCGTCCAATTTCGTAAAAAATTTCACAAGTAACTAAGATTTCAATTATTGTTATTTATTCCAAGCAACTCCGTGTAAAAGGTCTAGTCGATTGTTAATTACCTACGAACAGTACGTAATCTTCACGTTGGTCTGTCTGTCATTTATCTGAGCGAAGTGTGGAGCAAAAACTAGTACACTAACGGAACAGTATGAGAGTTTTGATTACATATAAACTTCTACATAGGCTATTCTTGCTTGCTACGGTGTATCTGAATGAAGTGTTTATTTGGCATTGTCTTTCGTCTTTGTCACAATAACAAAGCATGGGTATAAACCAAATATAACAAAGTTCAAAATTAAATGCTTATTAGTTTCATTTATCTGTAGTGGAATAAATACATTAATAAATGCAGCTAAAAAAATACAGAGCCCAAGAAGTTAATAACAAAGACTTACAGATGAAAAAATACGCATAATTTACTTGTGTGGATTTGATCGAAGTTGTAAAACATTTACTTTGAAAATGACGAGTAGTGCTATTGAAAAACTAAGTATTGTTTTCACATCTCTTTAACCAATTTCAAATTCAGATTACGTACGTTATTATTTACCTCTACCCAATAAGTAATAACTAAATTTTCTAAACTCAAAAATAATTTTAAAAAAGTATACAAATCTATATTTTTGAACATTCTAGCGTTGTAGATCTACTCGTACTTCCTCTAGTCTGCATACTGTTCCCTCCTGTAACCACAAAAAAACCAACTACCCACATTAGTGAATCAATGAGATCTCGCGCACTCGGTGCTGAGCTGAGACCGCGACCAAGGTTACCGAGGTTCGAATCTATCTACAGATACTTATAATAGGTGTGCTTGTAAAAAATAACCACATCATGAAGTTCGACTGTTGTGTAGGATAGAGCCATTCGGTTATAGCGTCCTTGACAAGGTACAATGGAAACTTTTAGGCGTTTGGAAATCGCAAAATTTTGATCGGTGAAAAAATGGCACCTATAAGCTGAAGGGGGGATTAATGAAAGGATCAGTGACGTTAACTGAAATACAACTACTGGTTACTGAAAATACCCCTGCCCCCTGTATAGTTAGACCAAGATCCAACTAACTGACATACCTTAAAGCAACATAGGTAGGTAGTAAAAATTGATTTTGAAACAGGAATACTCCCATACTACAATATACACAGTTCTGAAAAAATAAAATTATATAAAGGAGGCGTTTTCCAAGACGATAGCACAGCCCAAAACGTATTAGAGGAAAATTCGCTGCATTGAAAAAAAATTGCAAAGTGAAGACTGCTTTTCAGTTTAGGCGAGGAATTGATAAAGTTTTAATTTCAAATCGGCGCCTTAGGGGAGTGGAGTGAGGGGGACTTACTCCATACAAATATGCGCTCACGAACTAGCTTATGCCGTAAGGTCGTATGCGGCAAAACAGTATTTTTCATTTAAAATGACAACTATGAGTAATTTAATAAATACAATAGGCCGTATTGAAGTGTATTTGTTAATTTCAATAAAAAACTTAGACGCTTCGTTCGCTCCCGTTTGTCAGTAAAATAGAAATCTCTGTTTTAAAGAGGTTTTCTAAATTAATCAATCAACTTAATTTTCGGGCGAAATGATGTGAATGAAATGCTTAATCTAGTATATAAATTGGTAATTACATATGTTTTTTTATTGCTGAAGAAAATGGAGATCCATGTCGCCAAAATTTCCAATGCGTTACCTTAAAACAGTGGTCCGTCCGTCTAAACTAATAAAGTAAAAATAACAATAGTGACTGTTGTAAACATATAATATAAACATATTATCTAAAACATAAAATTGCGTTTTTTTAAACGCTCTCGTGTGATATTATGTCAAATTTAATTCATTAAAAACAGCAATATCAAACCTTTTCTTGATTCGCCGCACTTCTCGGACGCGCACTTTTTCAGATATATAAGGCGATAGCCAATTCATACTGGAGACTCGGTCAGGACCAAAGTTCAATTATCCGTTTTGTAAAAAATGTAAAATAAAATTTGTGCCAATATAGGTACTAATTAACGAACAACTTACGAACAACTCAGAGTCAGTAAGCTTAAATTTTATTTTGCGGTTTTCACAGAAAGGGTAATTGAACCTCGGTCCTGACCAGTCTCCAGTGTGAATTTGGCTATACTAGGTGAAACTAAATCAACCAACCAAATTCATACTGGAGACTCGATTAGTCATCAGGAACAAGGTTCAATGACCCTACAAGTAAAATTCGAAAAAAAAAAATTTTGTCCCGTTAGTGCCTGCACTAGGAATTGTACTTAAAGTCTTAATCTAGTCCAAAAAATATTTTTCGAAATTGGCCAAAAGGATTACTGAACCTAGTTCTTGATCACTAACCGAGTCTCCAGTATGTATTTGGTCGGTTGATTTAATTTTACCAAACAATAATTAAAAGTCACCTTATATTTATCTCTCTCGTTGTGCGATGGACCTATTGCGCCTTGACTTCAGGTGTTGGCAAACTTCGGTCGTACGTATTATAACATGTTCTCAGG
The DNA here is from genome assembly GCA_910592155.1 of Ypsolopha scabrella. Lineage (NCBI taxonomy): Eukaryota > Metazoa > Arthropoda > Insecta > Lepidoptera > Ypsolophidae > Ypsolopha > Ypsolopha scabrella. The sequence goes on along the minus strand of OU342987.1, from coordinate 2,280,566 downwards.
TCGACCATGCTCGTCGTGTTCAGGCATGACGTCACGAGTAGCCGTACCGGGAAAGTGGTAACTCTACCTATTTAGGTACTCTGTCTGGGCGTGCGCACTTCATCCTAGGTCTTTTCCACGCTTTCCTTTTGGTACGGAAGTGGCCAAGCTTATTAAAACATCTTTTCCCGCGGCTCCGCTCGCGTTTTTTCAATCTCTGCCCCGTTTTTGGCTTGGGCGTTACTTTATGAACACCCCCTTTGTAGCCTATGTGTTGACCAGGCTCACTATGATGATAATAAAAAACGCACTAAATCCATTGAGTCGTTCTCGAGTTGAAACGGAACATGCATACAGACAATTAGAGAAAAATTCTAAAATTTGTCGTTTCAGCCTCAAAGTAACACAAATAACTCATTTCGTTTAAAATTTCACGGAACACGAACGTTTTACTACTTTATTATTATTATTATTATTATTATTATTATTACTAGATGAACAAACGAATATTTCTTACGAAATCTTCGATGCTAATGATGAAATTCAGTTAGAAACTCGTAAAAAGCATGAACTTGTGTCACTCCCCTGACCTTATAAAATGTAAAAATAAGTGAGTTTGGGGTCAAAAATGAGCTACACGAATCGCAGTGCCAAATACACTCAAATCCACCATTTTATTTGAACAATAACTACGATTTCCGAACAATAATGCGTAATGTACTGCAATATAAATCCTGCAGACACGAGATATAAAAGAAAAGAAAAAAACTGCATAACGCAACGTGGGAGAATAGTTTTTTGTCAAAAACTTCTCTTTTTGTACAAAAAGGGGAGGTTTTTTCTTTGTTCGGAGCTCAGGTGGGCCGTTTTGTGTGCCGTACGTTGAATGCGCATTGATTTTTGATATAAAATCACCGAATTTATATCTGTATAGAAAATAGTAAAATATTAGTTTGAATGTTTGATAGCCACGGAGGCTAATGTAAACCTTAGAAAAAAATACTTGGTTCTTTCTGGATGACCAAAATGTAGCAGCAATCAATGTAGTAGCAGCAAAAACTTATGTAACAGCAATAAATAATTATTTCATAATAATATTGTAAGCCATTTTAAAATTGTATCTTAGCGAAAACGGTTGGGTAAATATAAAATAAATAAAACAGTGGAAAATTATGACTGCATTTCAGTCAAGTTATAAACAAAACTTGTCTAATCAACTAACTATAAGGGTGGATAGAAAAATAGTGCCAAAAACAACAGAAGCAAAATTATGGTTGCCTAAAGAAGAACCAAAACATCTGCCGTCAGCCGTCCAATCGAACACGAGAATTTCAACGAAGATTTAAAATCACTTAAAACTAAAACTATCGCCGCAGGATGCGAAGTCACTAATTCTAATAAATATCAAGAAACGCACATTTTCGTTTATGCCATAGCAAAACGCTGTTCTCCATCCGCCTACGCTTTTAAAACTAAAACAACATATGGTCTGAAAATGGAAAGCTAAAATGGACCTTAATTTACTGTTTTCAATAATGAAAATACAATATTTAATAATGGTGCAGTGAGTCATTAAGCTCTGGACGATTGTATTCAAGATGTTGCAGCCAGAATTTCTTAGCAAAACAGCACATCATCAAAAGCAGACATTTAAACAATATGCCCTAAAAGGAAGAGATAAAGTAGTAGTTGCAATGACAAATTTGGAAGATTTAGGTTGAAAACAATGCAAGGGTGGTTGGCAGGTAAAGAAATTTGAACAGTTTGAGGGATGAAAAAAAACTAAGGGTCGTTTCATAAGACACAATGGATGCTCCCGACGGAATCACGCTGTGCGATAGATGGACTACAGACACTGTTTTAGATTTTGTACAGATTTTTAAAATGATGTCGAAACTCGAGACTGTTAATTGAATATGACCACTTGCGAAGATTTTAGCGAAAATTATTTTTGTCGACGTAGTGTTTGAAGGATAATTTGAATTAAATAAGTGTAAATTTAAGACGGACTATAGATATATTTATATAAATTGTTCATTTTATAGGTATTCCATACAGATAATATTGTAATTTTAAACCCTGACACTGTAATGACATCACCATTATTCATTAGCAAGCAAGGGGCATCAATAAGACGAAAGAATCACTTATGTTCTTTAATAAACAGTTTAACATATGCTACGTAATCTTATTCAAAATAAACATAAACAAAACACACCATCCTATCGAACACATTGCCACAATAAACTCTAAAAACTAATGAAAAAATCTTCAATCGAAGAAAAAAGAGGCGCCTTCCGACAGGAAGAGGTTCCATATTTGATTATAATAAACATAAGAGACGGAAGAAAAAAGAAGATTGAAACAAAAAAGCCTTAAACCAGGTGCACAGAGGGTCCCACTATTGGTTTTTTCAACCAAATTCGACCAAACTTTTCTTTTATTTGCTTTGTAATTCTAGTGCTGTGAAAAAGCAGCACCCTTTCATTTAGTGGGGAGATGCGCCAAAAAACATATTTAAAAAGTTTAAAAAGCAAAATTTGGACAAAAAAGACATTGTTTTTTGTCCAACCGGTAGCATTTAGTTTTTTCTTGCACTTAACAACATTATTATAAAAGTGAAAGTTGCCTCCTCGGAAACACACCAATAAAAACTATTGTCGGTAACTTATTCATGTTTGCTTTGAAATTTTATTATTTTATGATACAAACACTGGTCTTTATTTTCCTTTATTTTAAAGATCAAACCGACACTTTTTCTTTCCTTAAAAATTTTAGCTCTGTCCAGTTTTTTATCAAGATCGTGAAATCTTTTTAGTACGTTACTCGATTTAAACTTTTAAAGCAGATTTTAGTATTCATGTCATAACTGGTTTCATTTGAAGTTCCTTATAGATTGCAATTTATTTAAGATACTTGTAGGAAGTATTAAACTAAACTTGTCTCAAAGTCATCGTTCCTACCCAAATCCGGTTTGGGTAGACCGTGATGGATGGCTGATCTTAGTTTACCACCTACTATTACATCCTCCCTATAAAACTAAGACTTAATTCCTTCGCCTCTATACATTACCGTTTTATTTCACTGATATTGTTTTTACCTCGGAGCACATCGGTAATGTATTTCAAACATCAAGGAGATGGTAGCTCAATATTTTAAATTACAAAGGCTCTTAACCATGATCCATAGATCGTGTAGATCAAAATGGCGGACTCAAAAATACTGGTTCTCTTGATGCTGATCGTGTACCTTGCTGTAATTAAAATGCAACAATTTTTTGATTAAACTTTTGAAAACTTAAGAATTATTTTTTATGGTGGAATATGCAGATCTAAGATTTGAAATGTTCTACTGTGTCTGTTTGTAAACGATAGGTCACTCTAGCTCAGAGGTGCAATTGTGTAAGCCAATCATATTCAATTTTGATTGTCATATGGCTATTCGGCTAAACAAATTAGCCCATTTGACAATTGAAATCGTACATCTTTGGTTGTCAACAACAAAACAAGACAGTCGTATTCATTTGAGAGCCAAAAATGTATGATTTTAATTGTTAAGTGGGCTAATTTGCTTAGCCGAATAGCCATATGACAATCAATTTGAATACGATTGTCTTACACAATTGCACCTCTGATCGCTTCATTTATAAAACCGAGAATATAATGACAATAGAGCCGATTCTCCGAAATTTGCTTCATTGCAAAATAGTTCTTAAAAGTTAGGAACAGAATCTAAATTACTTTGCAAAAATCTATATTATGAGAGTGCCCTTAACGAACGTGCCTCCGAAGCAGCGCCGGATTTAGGGGAGGGCAACCGGGGCTGAAGCCCAGGGGTCTCCACACAAGAGCTGCCTCCACAAGTTTTATTGTTGTACACTTAATTGTTTTTTCGAATAAATACTCACCGTATACATATTTTTAACTAACCATACATAAAAATACAGTAAGTACAAATTGCTCACGATGTTTTTTTTTCTATTTGTATTGACTTTGTCCCTGAGAACTATATTTTTCGTTTAATTGTATTTTTTTAAGAAATGTAACTATACTTATTCAAAGAGTAATGTTAAAACACAAAATTGTTTCCAAAAACTAAGTACAACTAACTTCGTCCTTGCCCAGGGGCCTCCACAAGTCCACACCTTAAAATACGGCCCTGCTCCGAAGCCGAAACCGAACACAGATATGGCCGTACGGGGTTTAAACCCACGACCTCCGAATCAGTAGGCGAACCGCTAGACCACAGAGGCAAACTTTTCTGAAAACAACCTGATATCCCACACCTGTGTGGTACAGAAACCACTCATCTCCCATGCTAAGATATTCAAAGATCCAAAAATACAATTTGAATGTTAAATTCATAGATGCAATCGGTATCCTGCTTCCGCACCCAAAAACAGGTGAATTTTATACAAAAATAAAATAAAAAATCTATTGAATTCAATTGTTGGCAGGTACGGCCCTTGTTATGCAATCAGCTTTGAGGTGTGTACGTCTAGTGAATGAAACCCTTTATTGAAAGAAGTAAAGCTTCTACGTTTGAAAAAAAACAGTATTGTTTTGTTAATTATTAATGAAAATCCTACTAATATTATAAATGCGAAAGTTGATGCGTGTGTGTGTGTGTGTGTGTTTATGTTTGTTACTCTTTCACGCTGAAACGGCTGAACGGATTTGGATGAAATTTAGAACGGATATAGCTTATATTATAACTTAACACATAGGCTACTTTTTATCCCGGAAAAATGCATGGTTCCTGTAGGATAGATCAATGATGTCTAATTAGCGCGGTCCTAATCGTTTGTGGTGAAATATGACAGGGCTTTGTTATCTCATTCATCACACTTCACACTAATATTATAAATGCGAAATTTTGTGTGTGTGTGTGTATGTTTGTTACTCTTTCATGCTGAAATGGCTGTACGGATTTGGATGAAATTTAGAATGGATATAGCTTATACCCCAACTTAACACATAGGTTACTTTTTATCCCGGAAAAAAACCGAATAACACGCGGGCGGAGCCGCGGGCAAAAGCTAGTGTTATATAAATAACATAGCACCAAAATTATGTTCCACCAAAATTATTTTTATATAATTCTATAAGAAAGGAATTTATGATTCCTTCAGAAGCTTTTCGCAAATTTTTAAATCGTTCACTCGTAGAATTATAATGTATTATTTAGTAAGAAACTCTAGTGAGTGAAATAAATAAACAATGAAAAGTTTTTATTTCGACTATTGGTTTTAAATAGTTTCATGTGTAAATTTTCGAGGGTATTTTCTTCGTACTTTCGCTCTTATTTTTATTCTGTAGAGAATATTATGGAAATATAAAAAGAGACCTTTATTTATGCAGCCAAATCAAATCAAATCAAAATATTTATTTTTGCAAAATAGATACTTTAAGTATACTTTCTACAAGTCAAAGTTAATTTTAACAATATAATATATATTTAGAATATGAAAAAATATATAATAATACGGGAAATAAAATATCATACCAGAGGCTTGGTAAGTGATCTGATCACTGATCAGTAACACGGATCGGTAACACTTTTTGCTAATTTCATAAAATAAAATGTTGACGTCCCATAGTAATTGACTCGGGGCTGGGCTTGCGTTTGTAAGGAACACGAAAAGAATAATTTACGAATTTCACAAAAAGTGTCATCGAACCTTGTCAGTGAGCACTTACATAGTCTTCAGTAAGAATTTGGCTGCATAAATTAAAGTCACCTTATATACCTACGTAGTTTCAGCTTTACTGTGATATATCCCTGTAAATTACTTATTCAAGTACCGACGTACACTTGATTTTACTAAGTTATTATTACTAAGTACTCATATTCATGAGTAAACCGAGATTTCATAATTTCTGGGATTAACATTCGATTTATAATAAGCCGTGAATGGCATAGCAGGAACGTCAAGTGATCAAGGAAGTGTTTTTATTGTTTTTAGAAAACTGTCTGAAATATTATGTGTATTTATTTAAAGTTGTTCATAAAAATTATTTAGAACGAATTAAATGACTGGATTCTCGTTTCCAATTTTAGTTTTTTTCGCCCTTTAATGATGATTCCATCCATCCATCCATCCATCAGCTTGTTTCGTCCACTGCTGGGCATAGGCCTCTCTAGGATTTCGTCACTCTTGGCGGTCCTTCTGGAAGAAATGCCCATACTCACACACGCTGGGCAGGCGGGTTGGTGAGCGCGGTGCTGAAACCCTTGCACCAGTCTGGTTTATATAAGGCGCGGCAATTGGGGATGGATATACCGCCATCCATCGATCCCAGGCAATGGTGGGCCGCCTGGTTTTGCCTGAGAGCTGTTCTCTTACTCTCCCCCGAATAACTTCGGGAGGATTTGCGAGTAAGATGGTGGTACCTCCACAGTCGAACCCGGCATTAGCTCTACCACCTATAATGATGATTGTAACAAAGTTTTTGTGTTGACTTACCACCAAAATAGATGGCAAAGTTATGTTTGTTTTTAAGGTTTCGTCTAAAATTGAAGTCTATATAGAAAACTATCCGTGAACCTGTATACAAACTATAACACTCCATAAAACGTATCAGGAAGTTACCTTTCCATTTTTGTGCAAAAATGTATGGTGTATCATTGATGAACTACGAAACTTAAACCGTATGGAATGAATATGTTCCGAACTATAATGAAAATCAATAAATTATACAAAGTACTTCGTTCCTTCAAACCACGTGTGCTTTAGGTATAACAGAGTATGTTAAGCGTGTATTTTTTTTTACATAAACTTTCTTTTTTAACTTCCATTAAACTGTTCAACCCTAGTTCAGAACGCAAAAGATAGATAGGTTATAGACAATTGCAAGAAAACGGCGCGTAAGAGAAAGGGATGATAATTTAATTTAATTATATAAAAAATAATAAAAATATTTTACTTTTTTATAAAAAAAAAATTAAACACCCTTACACACCCCATACTTTGTTATACTTATAGCACACCTTTTCCTAACAACCTGTATAACAACAGACAATTTCTCACGAAATTATTTTTTCATAGTGCCCAAAGAATAGTGTGTGTGTACTCGTAAGTTGATGGGAGACGATAATAAAATAATGCCGTACTTAATATGGTACTTGTGTGACTAGATAGATATAGAAGAAGCAAGAGAGGCGTGTCTGGATCGTAGCAGATGGAAATCCGTAGTCTCTGGCTACCCCTCTGGAAGACAGGCGTGAGTATATGTATGTATGTGTTTGTTGAACAGATGTCAGCCATAGTTAGTGAAAAGTACTTTTTATTTCATAATACAAATGAAAAATTATTCAAATTTGATAAGTGAAGAAGTTGCTAGACGACGTAGGTAGTAAAAGCGGAGTTTTTGAACAAGTAGTTCTCCCAAACAACAATAGATGTGGTTCTGAAATGAATACATGTTATAAACAAAGCCTTTTCTAAGGCGATGTTACAGCCCAAAACGCGATAGAGAAAAATTGGCTCGATCGAAAAAAATTGCAAAGTGAGGGCTATTTTTTCATTTCAAACAAGCAGTCTATCGAAACTAATAAAGTAAAAATAACAATGATTACTGTTTTAAACATGTAAACCTATTATCTAAACGATAACGATAACACAGCGACTTTTTTGAAAACGCACTTGTGTGAATTTATATTAAATTTTATTCCTTGAAAAACAGCATTATCCACTCTCTTCTTGATTTACCGCACTGCTCAGACGCGCGCTTTTTCAGATATGCTTATCTCTTTCGTTGTGCGATCGACCTATAGCGCCTTAAGGTGACAATTACATTTGGTGACCTTGGGTGCGTGCATCTCTCTCTTACACGTCTTGTCCCGCACTGACCTCTCCGTCGTCGTCGAAGCGGGAATCGAGTTGCGAACGCGCTTAAATAAATCTAAATAATAATTAGTAATAATTCAAAATAAAGAAACTAATTTACTATCATCACTTTGACTAAATTGTTTGTTTGCATATTTAATCATTTTAATCGGATTTTAAACCTTTCATCTCATTCTAAATGTTCTGCAGATAATTATTTATTTATTTGTTTATTTCCTTTATTAGGAAAACCAGTAGTTGGTAAGCTAATTTTAACACTACACATTGAACATAAATAACTGCTAAACTTCTAACTTATTAAGGTAATCACAGCATGCATTTTATATAAGTGACGTATAAAATATAATTATACACATATCTTAAATTCTTAATTACTAAAATTACATTAATAATTTACAAATTCTAAATTTGATCTTAATATCTAACTACTAAAACTAACAAACATCATTTAACTTTAGATAGAGCTTTTCTACACAATAATTTAAAACAACCTAAATTATTATTGTGTATCTTATTTTTATACTAAAATAACATCTTAAGGCGACGACGTCTACTTGGACTTTTTCCTAATAAAAAAGGATTTCTGTAAAGCGAAGTCATAAAACAATTAAAATAATTCTCATGGCCTAATGAAATGAAGTCTTACAATGTAGGTAACAAAAGTTTCGAGACAAAAATTGAACGACTTTTTTAATGACGTCAATAAAAGTAAAGAATTGCGAAACAAAAACGTTTTTCTGACGTTAAAATGAATAACTTATTCTAAGCTTCTTTTTTGAATTTGTAGTAACCTTTTTTTTTGTGTTGGGTTGTTTGGCAATTACAAACCATTTTAACTATTAGTTAAAGCGGATAAAAAATATCAAGTCAAGTACTTAGTAAAGTTAGTACATCAATACGTGCTTTTTTTAATATCTTCCTGAGTTTTATTGTTATTTGTTATTATCGTAGTAATACAATTATCGTTTTTGCCCGATGATGTCGATTAAATACATATATGAAACCGGTAGCATGACCGTTCTGACAAATATATTACTGGAACAAAAGTACCTACGAGAAGTTTCAATTTCAACCTAAAATTGGCAAAAAAAATCTTTATTTTTTCTATTATTATTTAAATTTATTTGAAAAATTCTACTATTCGTACTGAATATTTTCTTTTGTGTTATCATGACGTGCTCATTAAATTAAATCACATACTCTACTGATCATACTGAACCACTTTCATAGAAAAACTTTTGATAAAACGCGGAAAAAAATAAAAAGTTCCGATAGAAAATGACAAGAGGGTATTAATTTTTTTTATGGGGAAGTGAATTTTTATTTCGCGTTTTATCAATTTTTTTTCTATGAAATTGGTTCAGGATGATCGGTAGAGCATATGGTTTAATTTAATGAGCACGTCATGAATACATCCTGTATATTATTTATTGGGGGTGTGATGGTGTGGATGTTTGGTTGTCGTATCAGTGCGCGCGCGCGGATCCTTTTCTGACCAATTTTTTATTTTTTTCGCGGTATTTTGTTTAGTTAGTTTGATGTTTACATGGTATCATCGATAATAGGTGGCAGAGCTGGTGCCGGGCTCGACTGTGGTGTGGAGGTATCGTCTCATAAATTTTAGCTAACAAAAATTTAAATTTCTTCTTCGCCCGCCCATCCTATACGACCTATCCGACTACAAATTTCTATTAATCAACGTTTTTAAAATAAATACAAGCAAATGTTCAGAAATCTTGAATTTTATGTTCTAAAACTGCCCATTTTCATAGATTTTTCTTAAATACCAAAATTTTTTCTTGACTGATGACGGCCCCATACAGTGGGCCGAAATATATCGAATATAATAAAATTAATGTGATTTTGTTCATACTTGCTATGTACTAAAATAAATGTAAAGGCTCAAGAAGAGTTAAATATATATTTATTTTAAAAAATCTTGTATTTTAAAACACATAAACTTGATGAATATTTGAAAAATGCACTAGTTTTTATATATAATATAGCTAAAGCAATATAACGTTATGAGCTAGGATTCGAAAACGCATTAAAATTTTACTTTTAGACTGAGACTGAGATTCAGAGTGCATTTTGAGTCCGAACTCAAGAGGAACTCAATCTTACACTAATATTATAAATGCGAAAGTTTGTGCGTGTGTGTGTGTATGTTTGTTACTCTTTCACGCTAAAACGGCTGAACGGATTTGGATAAAATTTAGAATGGATATAGCTTATACCCTAACTTAACACATAGGCTACTTTTTATCCCGGAAAAAAGCATGTGGTTAAACCTAATAACACGTGGGCGGAGCCGCGGGCAAAAGCTAGTGTACTAATATATTTTGCAAATTTTCGAATTTCTCTAAGTTATAAAACGTGGGATTGAATACATCTGCCTTCTTTTACCTTGCCGTGACTAAACTAGTTCGCCTGAATGGTAACAACTAAGTTTTCGTAATCTGAACTGCCCTTTACTCCAATTTTCGCCGCCATTTTTCTGTGACCTTCGGTAAAATTGAAAGCGTAAATTCTGACAATTCTGTAATAGTTAGTACTGTCATTGTCATCAAGCAATAAAAATATAAATGATCATTTTTTATTTGCTGCCCTTTTATTATACGTGTATAGTCACGTTCTTGTTGTTGGAAATGAAAAGGAATGCCGCTTTTTAAATCAGCCGAAATAATATAAAGTTTTATTGTCTTTTTGTTTAATTGAGATGAGACAAAATGTATCAATATTTTTGAAGAAATAGTTTCTTTTCAGATTATTTCAGATTTCAGTAAATTGTATACAAATTATAGTTTAGCCTTTTCTATATTTCGAAATAGCTTTTGCCCACGACTTCGCTGTGGAGGAGGTCGTCGTTCAATTAATGAATATTGTAAATAACAATAAATAAAATGAAAAATAAAATAATTTATTTGGGCATTACATAACAGGTTACATTACGAGTGACTGATGTCTCCTTTAAGCTTGTAAGTTGCCTGTGTCCGGACACACCACTCTTCCTAAATATGTATAATACATATTATACATACTTCAAGTTGTAGCCAAAAACTTTCTCTCTTATTTAACATTTACTTCTTATTTTTAATTTTAAAGGTATCTAACTTTTACTTTTAATTAGTAACTATCTCTAATTACTAATGAATAAATTTTATTACATTTTGAACTAGCTATTTATCATTGTAAAACGTTTCTCGACAGTTTTTGGCGTGGCGGTTATTTTATCAACACTCCTTATAGCCTATCATAGTATCTTTAGTTAAACAGGGTAGGTACGATGATAACAAAAAAAGCCGCACTCAAATCTATTAAGTGGTCCTGAGCTAAAAAAGAACATACACACAGACAGACAGACGAAAATTCAAAAGGTTGCAGGTTTGACCACAGACAGTGCAGACACAAGTATTTTTCTAGTTCATTATTAGTAAATATATCGATTTTATGGCTGCATAGTAATTACTAATTATGTATGAAATTGTAGTATGAATACCAAGCAATACTATTTGAGGGGTACATCGTGCAAGCGGGAGAGATGACTTGCTATCTTTTCATTTGCAGTATTCATAGTGAACAAACTAGGAGCCATTTAAAATATATGACTAAATTAATTGGCAAGTAGTAAAGAAAATTTTATTTAACTTAGTTTCTATATTGTAGGATAATCATTTTAACGTGGCAGTGTGGGTATTCATAGTGTGATAAAAATTACAATTTCATTAAGAAAGAACTTGGATTTCTTTGGTAAAATAGAAAATAATATGTTCAGTCCACAAATGTGACAGTAATCTACTACTGTTATAGAAATCAAATCACTAGGTAAGTATATCATCATACATACCATAAAAACTTACCCTTGCAAAGAACTTAAGTTATAAATTTATATTTCTGGTTAGAAAAAATATATAAATTAAATAATACTTTTAACTTGATAAATATTTCGGTATACATCATATCAAGTTTAAAGTGTCCTTTTGTTTATACATATTTAAAGTCATATATCTATATCATATCATAGAAAATAAATAGCTCATTTATAGCTAATTAGGTATATATTTATAAAAGCAATTTGAAATATCAATAGCATTAAAATATTTCATTGTTGTATAAAAACTCCAAACACTATACATCAGGCAGGTCCGAAAACTGGACCCTGCGCCTGTTTCGTCGCCCCTAAGATTGACGCAGCATCTGCCGCTGCCCTGTTATTGTCCCTCTGCGTATGCATATATCAGTCATTGTCAGTGTCAATGCATAAGCAGTTATTATTGGTAATTTTTTTATAATGTATACTTCCATCCATCCATCCATCAGCCTGTTTCGTCCACTGCTGGACATAGACCTTTCCAGGATTTCGCCACTCTTGGCGGTCCTCCTGGAAGAAATGCCCATACTCACACATGCTGGGCAGGTGGGTTGGTGAGCGAGGTGCCGAAAACCTTGCACCAGTGACGCCGCTGCCCGTCACCAGTCTGTTTTATATTAGGCCCGGCAATTGGGGATGGATAAACCGCCATCCATCGGTCCCAGGCAATGGTGGGCCGCCTGGTTTTGCCAGAGAGCTGTTCTCTTACTCTCCCCAATAACTTCGGGGGGGGTTTGCAAGTAAGATGGTGGTATCTCCACAGTCGAGCCCGGCATCAGCTCTAACACCTATAATATATACTTGCTTAATAATTAATGTATACTTGCGACTAATGAAACGTAGACAGACAGCATCTTGATTTTTCACAAAAACCCTTGTAATATTTTCCAATCCGTTACAGGAGATAAATAGAGTACGAGCCATCAACGGACATAGTTACAAAAATTAAGACAAATAGCTGCATTTGTGAAAAAATATATCAAGAACTGATTTAGTAGTGTTTAACATTTGGTTTCAATTAAAAATTAAATGGCCAATACATACACCTATCAATTTCGTTTGCTTTCAAATTAGATATTTTTCTTACTCTTTGATAGTGTTGGTGACAGTTCATTTAATATCAATTTTAATAGTTTATATTTAATCTATTAAAGTCAGCCCGATTTCCATTAGAGTCTTCCAATAGTTGTCTTTCCTCCACTGTAGATCTGTTTTACATTTCAAATTCGTTTTTCTTACAAAGAATCGATTGGGGAGGGTATCTCTGCATACAATTAAGCTCCCTCATTTACGCCTGGTCAATGACAGCCCTGTTTTAATCAATACCTTATTTTTTCGCGCCGCGTCCTTGGTTTTTTTTCCGGCGCGACTTCACTGCGCGTATTTCGCTTAATATGTGTCAATCGGACCTCTGCGTTCTTTTACCGCTACGTGTGTTACCTGACCACGAGTTTTTGGTGCGGAATCCGCAAAAACCAAAACAAAAAACCCCAAAAGCTCAGCCAAAAAATTGTCTACCGAGTAACTCATATCGCCAGTTTTGTAGCCATTTTAATTATTATTTAATACCAAGGGAGCACGTGGCGACTCTCGCCATCTTTGTCTCACTTGTGAACTTTGTTGAGCCAGTCACTTGCCGTCCCGTTCCCCCAAACCCACTTACACACATAAAAATCTTCAATAATAAAAAATGTATACACATTTTTTTCGCTTAACCACCGCCTGCTTGTGTGCGTGCGGCCTTACGCCGCAGGAACGAGATAAAGCTATACGCCGAAGGGGAAGGAGAGATCCCCCACTCGGATTTTTTAAGCTCCGCTGTAGATGTGAGCGTCCGTGTGATTTTTTTCATTTTTATGTGTTAGTGTACCCCTCGCGCGTTGTAGTTCACTTTTTCTACTATAGATCTGAATTTCAGTCTCGTTTTTGCTGCGCCGGTCTAAAGGCGGGCGAACGGGCGTTTTGTATTGCATTTTTGTTGTCGGCCCGAGTAACCGGTGGAGGGCTTTTTCTGATCAAGTTTGCGTCCTTAGAAACCGGGCTTTTTGTGCGAGCACATGTCGTCTTGAAGAGTCCACACACGCACGCTGCATATTGCACGCGCGATTTTGAGCCGTATGCGTGAGCAGGACGAGCGAGCATCACGTGTGCATTTGCCACCATAACTATGTATACGACACTAAAATATTGAAAAAAAAAATCTCGTAATTTGGATCCTAGTATCGACGCTTGGCATTCATAATTTTACCGCGGGGTCATAAACACGGCTCCTTCGCTTTTTTCTCGATCGGGCGTTTTTTACTCAAAAAAATTAATAAATGCATTTTTTCTTGCACTTGGATTTTTTAATTTTTTTTTGGTATTTTCGCGCCGTGGACCTTTGCCTTTCGGACGTGTTGTGACAGTAGTGTTACCATTATTATGTGATATATTTTAGTGACATTTAGTTAGGAACAAACTGTGATTTTTAATGGTGATATAGTTGATGGCGCAAGCAGGAATATTGGATTGACACAGGTACGTAAAAAATATTTTTAATTAATTTTCTTTGAGTATAATTTATTTGATTTTTTCCCTGTCTCCCTTGCGAGAGGGGTGTTTTCTCCCTCCAGGGTGGTACAATTTTTACGTAAGATCCCTCCGTGGACTATAGGTAGGTAGTTATAAGTTTCGTGACGTGCTTGTTTCCAAGGCGGTTGCCTGTCTGTCAAAGTTGACCTTGAATCATGCTCTGACTATAAATACGGAAATATTTTCGGACAGTGCGATGTGATGTTTGAAAATTCATTTTGATTTAGAAGAGTTATGTTGGAGCTATTTTCGTTTTCTTCGCGCTGCAGAAAATGTTTGTCAGCTGATAATAATTATTTTGTAAAAACAAGTTTTGTCTCTTAATTTATGTCAACAGTTACAAAAGCGTCATGAGGGTAGTTAAATATTTTCAAGTTATTTCTTATGTTTTTAAATAAGTATTATTTATTTTAAAAAATCTTTCTTAGTTTTAGGTAACTATGATTCTGAAGTATGTGTCTTATTTTTCTACTTAATTTTGCTGGTGACACCTGTTGCTTTTCTGAAATGTGGTGTTTAATTTTTTATCAATTTCGAGTGCTTTATTTCCGCTTAAAAATATTAAAGAACTAGTTTTGAATTTAGTACAGTCACTAACAAAATATTTAAAAAGTTTATGTCAAAATAAATAATATAAAATCATAAAAGTACGAGTATCTTACACGTAGCTTTAATAATGTTGTCTAACAATTTTTTTCAATATACACAAAATTGTGTTATTCATATTTTAGGTACATAGATATAACTATCAGATGAATCCGTTCGTTAAAAAAAAACAGGTTATGGTTTATTCCAGTATTTTTTGCCCCTTAGCCTTGTATAGTATGCTTCAATGAGTTCAGATCTCGTAATCATCAGTAGAAAATCTGACCAATAGCAAATAAAAAATAACACAAAAAAACTGTCAGCCAAGTTTATCGAACAAAAAATTAGAACTTGACACGAGTAAAACGGTCAAGTGACAAATTTTAATGTCAATGTGTAGATGAAGAAAAAGTACCTACCTACCTACCTAAATAAAAAACAGGTTCTTAGATCAATCTTGTCATTAATGTTTAATTTTGTGTTAAATCTAATTAAACATAAAATGTATATGTGTGCTTAGAAAGGGGTTATCCCGACATTGTCTCTTTTCAAATTCAACCAAAGAAAAAAACCTTAAAAACTTTAACCCACAATAAATGAATATCTTTCAAATACTTTAACATCCTATGCAAAGGAATAAAATGCTTACACTTTTTTCATTCAAAAGGGACTACGTTAAAACTTATACATACACACATACTTAGGAGCAATAAGAAATATAACATAATGATTTATTGAACTTATAAAAGTATTATTTCTCCTATTTTGCATTATAAAACGACACACGCAGCGATCATATTACCAGCCACTTTGTAATGCACGTTAATATCAACCTTATTTCAATGTTATATCTGTCGATATTTTGTACAGACACACATCTAGCTGCTAATTTAGCTTGGCGAACCTAGCTTGAAAAAAATATTATCCAAACGTTAAATGCTATTAGGATATCCAAATAAAATAACACCAAGGCCAAGCTATAAATATGTAATTAAATAATTGATAAGATATGTATGTATGTAATGTGGTTACTAAAATATGAGATTTCATCACTAGGTAAATTCTACTTTTGAAATAATTTTTCTATTCTGTCATGCGATCTTAGGTATTTTGATAATATTTTCTTAGATTGACTACTTTTTCAAACAAAATATGTACTAGAAGCAGTGACAAACGTGCAATAAAGGTTAAAATTTTCAAGCATGCATTTTTCACGGATATGTCATATAATTTATTGGTAAGGTTATGCACTAAGGAGTCTCATTTCAATAATATCGCAATTAGTTTCGATTCACCTGTCCGTCTATTTAGCTTAGACGAAATTAAAGTTTAGCGATAAAGAGGCTCGATACAGAACTGGTATACAACCTATAAGTACCAGTACATACTATGTGATTATCGAAGCCTTATTTGAAATGGCATGTGGGCTACGGGCTGGCTGTATAGAGCATTGACACAAGCCTACGCGGCTGCTCGTCACCTGCGCAAATTAAAAAAAAAACATCTGCTTTTTACTCTTCAAATCAAGTTTGCACGCTAAACAAACCAGCCAGTCACGTTCTAATGAGAATTTCAAAATAACTATTCCAAATCTTTTATTAATTACATTCTGTATTTGACTGTACGTTATTGATGACAAATTTAAGACCACATTTTAGTCCTTCCGTTACTATAACAAAAAGTTTAAACTAAAAACTGATTTTCTTTTACAGCATTAATTCCGAACAGAAGATCTCGAAAAACTCCATGACATAAAGGATAAACAATATTTTTATAGAAACGCAAGATACGTTAGTGCCAAATAGATTTACTTACCATTTTATACATATTTAGATAGAAAATATTGAAACGTCAAGATGATGGAAGGAAGGACTATCGATTACAGACCCGACGGTGGCGGGTTGGACTACCACAACTCGCCTTTGATGGCAGAAATACCGCTCGAATACAACCATATACACAGAAGTATAGAACATCTAAGGTCCATCGGTGTACCGAGCCCTATAGACCACCATAGACATTTAGCTACAAACTTAGCCGATCTGAGGAGATACGAACACCACGATGAGATAGAAGTTAAACCGTCCGTTTTGAGACTGAACGAGTTTAAATCTGGTCTTCACGAGATCAGGATTTCAGAACAAGAGAACAACGATGTTCGACAGATGACTCCTCAAGACGAAGGACCCAAAGGATACAGTGCACCTTCAACGCCATTGTCAGAAAACGGGCAACAGCATCATGAAGAAAAGGTCAGGATTATCATTATTATTCATGTTATACTAATAATAAAATATAATTTGTAATAATCATCTTTATCCTTGGCTCTGTCGGAAATCATAATGGATGTTTTGACGTCAGTTATATTCGGCGTTTTAACTCATTGTTTCGTCTCATTCGATCATTAGCGGCAATCACGAGGCAAATAGTTCCGTGTAACATTTGGTAATCTTTTAAATTGCACATATAACACGTGTTTTAATCAGATTATAGCTTAAAGTCACGATTATATTGGATCCTAAGGCTTGCTATGGGGGCTATTTTAAAACCATCAACGGTTTTAGAACAAATTTTAACGATATGATTTAAAAATGATGACTTTACTGGCAAGTTTTCAATCATTTTTAAATCCTAAGATTTTTTTTCTATTTTAAAGTCATCGTTTTAAGGCATATATTTTGAATTAGCAAGCTTATTTGTTTTCAAATTTGAATATATCGTCCTCGAATGATTAAATAAATTGAAGTACTCACTAGCACTACCTACTTACTTAAGTGGTACTTCAGCTTAACTTCCTTCTTCTCGTCATTATTTAGCTTATTGTTATCTGAGATATTTGATTTGATCGGGTGCCGCCCAATAACGAAGACTTCCTAGCCATTATCTTTAAAAATCTCATAGGTTATAGGTGAATTCTGACTTCTATGTTCATGCTTGAAATATCTTACATTATTCTTAATGACTTAGTATTCTTCAGCTTCCTTTGAGGTGTCGGAAACCGCTCGTAAAATAACTCATTAATTTTTATTTTTGTCTTCAATAAAATTCGTAAAATTATCCCCAGAACCATATACGTTTGGTGTCAAAAAAACCTTAAGATTATTTTAATGGTTTAATTCGGCAATTGCTTGAATGAAAGCCCCAAGTGTCTGCGATCATTATGTGTGGCCACTAATATGTTGGTGGGGCGGGTAGCGATTTCCCTGTCACATTCGTTTTTTAAAATTCTTAGATTACTTATGTATATTTTCTAGGATTTTTTTTGTGTTATTAACGGTAGCTAGCTTTCTCATCGCCTATTCATATTAAGGCAATAATAAAAACAGTAATAGAAACAATTATAATTATTATTGAATTTACCTACAAATTTTTATCCTAATTTCCTTGTTCGACTCAAACAAAATTCTATGAGAGTGTTATTTATATTATGTTGCGCGTGTTATAGGTATGTGTCAAACAGTAAAAGTAATCTTATCCAGACTTTATCTTAGACATTTTTTTTTGTCAAATACTTTCTTTCCAACAGAGAATTTGTCTTGATTTTATAAGTCTCTCTGACATGCGAACATTTTTTTATATAAATAATCCGATTTTTTGGCAAAAAAGCCAGCAACTGTCATCTTTACCTGTCAGCTCACCCGCTGAGTCTCTGGCACTCGCATTAGAGAACTGATGGGCACGGATGTACCTTGAAAACCAACCAAGGTCATGCAGCCAGACCCCGGTCGCTCAGAGGTTGTTCCAAAACCTATTGTCTACATCACTGTACTTACCGAACGAGATTCTTCACCTCTAGTAAGACTCTTATTCTACTTAGAATAGAAGTGGTTTTTGCTTGGTGCTTGTTCGAGATGAGATGGCGCGGCGTTTTTCGGTAAAGTGCAATAATTATCTTTCGAATTAAAATTCGAATTTGCCGTTTCCTTAAAAGATACTTGTCTAAAATGGTCTAATCGTATCATCTTTTCTTTGTAAAACCCTAACTATTACTAATCAATTTCCGCAAATTGCTTTAAAACGCAATTTTTGCATACGTTTTATTCAAAAGTAAGAAAAACAATATTATGTTGTGCATTTTGCACCGGGATTCGGTTTTACCAACAGTTTAAGGGGGTAACTTTTTACCTCGGTACAAAATGCACATCATAATATTGTTTTCCTTACTTTTGAATAAAAAGTGCAATAAATGTGTTTTAAAGCAACTTGCTGAAATAGTTTATTAATTATAAAGTCTTTACAAAAAAAATTCGTACTTTAATGTATTATATTTTGTTTGTATTACATTAACAAACTTAAAAGCGTGTTTACAGTTGTAATGTAATGCAGCTAAAATGCAATTTTCATGTGATTGCCTAACTATTAAGAATATGGCATACCCTAGGAAAAAATGTTATTATCCGTCCAACATAAAAAGGCCAATGTCAAATACTTTATTAGCTTTTGACCTATTTGTCTAGGACGCGTAATAGTAAAAGTTACGCGCGAAACAGCAGATCGGAGGGTTTTTAGCTAATACTGAAATATTTTGTAGGGAAGAAAATACTGGATTTAAGTAGAAAACCTTTATATTTCTATCACCTATTTAATGAAAAGAAATCAAGTTGATCTCTTAAACGCGTTCTTGAAACGAACGTTTGAAAAACCAAAAAAAGAGGGTGGAATACATTTTTTTTTGACAAAAGTTTAAATAATAGTACATTGTTTATAAGTAGATCACCTAGATAAAAGATCAATAAATCAAATATATTTTTTCCAATATTAAGGTAGTCCTACTTTCGTCAAAAGAACTCTATTCTAACCCAGAACATATTCTAGGGTCAGGTAAAGCCTTAACAAGCAGTTTGCGCGATTTGCTATAAAACGCATTTAATGCATACTTTTTATTCAAAAGTAAGGAAAACAATATTATAATGTGCATTTTGTACCGAGATCCTCCGTTACCACCATACTCTTGTAAGAACCTAACTTAAGGCGGAATCATCCCAAAACGCGATAGAGAAAAATTGCCTCGATCGAAAAAAATTGCCAAAGTGAGGACTATTTTTTCATTTGAAACAAGCAGTATGTCCAAACAAATAAAGTAAAAATAACAATGGTTACTGCTATAAATATATAAACCCATTATCTAAACGATAGCACAGCGTGTGTATTTGTATTGAATTTTATTCATTCAGAAACTCCCTCCACTCTCTTTTCTACTTACCGCACTGCTCAGACGCGCGCTTTTCAAATACGCTTATCTCTTTCGTTATGCGATCGACCTACTACGCCTTAAGAGAACAGTTTCCGATTGCATTGATCGCTGTTACTCCATGCGGAAAGACCCGCAGTGCGAGAGGGACGAATTCCGGAAAAAAATCAAAATTACTTTTATCACGAATTTCATTATTTAAAAAAAAACTAAAGTTTGTATCAAATATTTTATCATTTTAGGGTTTAATAAAGTTTTTTATAATTTTAGGGTTTAATAAATTTTATACAGAATTTTAATTCATAAATAATATACTCGTAATATAATTTTGCTCAAAGAATGTTTAAACTCAACATGAAAACTTTTTTTGGAGTCATCTTTGATTTTTTATGATTCAATATTGGAATGACGTCTGAAGATTCTGTTTCGATAAGAGTGTGCATTATATTCTTGAAAGAAGTACAATTTTTTTTTCAAATATCTAATATTGCTAGATTCTTCAAACAAGAAAGAATAAATTATGGTTTTTAGGAACCTACCCTCTTAAGATTTTCGCGGGGTTGAGTTTTTTTATGCAAGCCGGATATTAATTTTTCTGGTAGAAGTATTCCTCTACACGAATTATTTTTATTTCAAAGTCAACCCTGTAAACGAAAAAAAAACGATATATTCTGTTTAACTCAAGAACAACTTACTAGATTTAGAATCGGTTTTCTTTATTATTATATCATCGTAGTAACCCTTGTCAACATAATAGGGAGATGTTGATAAAATAACCGCCGCGCCGAAAACTGTACATGATAGTTTTTAGACACTTCGCCTTTAACACGCGGGCCGGTAGCAAAAGCTAGTCAGTAATGAAACATAATAAACACCAAGAATAAAGTACTGAAAGTATGCCCTTTTCTAAACACATGTATTCCTTACAATTACCCATTGGATTAGGGATACACACTGATACCCATAGAAACAAACCGTCAAAGGAAATCCAGCTTTATTGTCAGTTACTAAGGTCATTTTAGAACTGGCCGAAAAAAGTTAGCAAAAGTCAATTGTTTACATTTGGCGACTTATCGAATCGGCACAGTTTGTCCACTTCCTTATCTTGTTACTGTAGGAATATTCCTCCAAGGCCAGGGTTTGGACTGGAGATTATTTTATTTGGTTTTATTTTTAGATCCAACTAGACTGGCAAAATCCAGTTAGATTCTAAGGAAATGAGAAAGCTTGCCCAAAAAGTTTCGATACTTTAATTTTAATACCTTGTTGAGAATTTAAAATAAAAGCAAGTGCTCAAACAGTTGTTTTATGTTTACGGCAGTAAACTGTTTTCTTTAAAGTGTAAAAATATCAAAAAGGTGGTACCACATAAACATGCGCAAAAAAATATATTTCAACGACATTGAAGTCAAATTTGGGATTCACTTCCTTGGTTTTTTGAACGATATATTGCTTATTCGAAACTCCGTAACCAGCTTATTTCAATTTCATAAACCCAAAAATATTCTACATACGGCCTTCGTATATTGTCCCCCAGATTTTATTTACATGCTTTAAAATAAAATTCATGCATCATTGTACTTTCAATTTGGAAAAACTTACAAGTAAAATATACATTCTGTATCTGTGACCTTCTTTGCTTTGATACTTGCACCACATGTCATACTGAACGACCTTATGAAGCTTAAAATTTTACTAAAATTCACCTCCTGATTGCGATGTGTTGAAAGAGATTTTTTATTTTTCAGTAATACCAAACGGCCACAAAACTTGGATCATTGGAATATGTGGTTAATAATTTATAGCACGTTATAGGCATAACCTGCTGTGGTTGTTTTTTGTTATCTCATTTCACAAGTCATAAACGTTGATTTGATTTCAAAGAAAATGTCAAATTCATATAAGAATTAATTAGTGAAGTGCTATTTATGATGTTGTTTATGAAAAAGTATTAAATACTTTTAATGATTAAATTTTTATTAGAGAATTAATAAACTTTAACAAAAAGTTTCACTTTTTTAAAGTATTTATATTTCTTGTTCACTGAGTCCGCGCATTTTACACTCTTAAAATGTCTATTAAAAAATGCAACGGCTCATGATCATGATATGTATTAGTACCCCATAAAAAGATTTAGCGAAAATTTTATTGATGTTTCGATGTGTTTCACAATTATTATTTTTTTTAACATGAAAAATACGCTATAATGAACTTATAATCTGGACGTTGATTAGAATATAGCGTTCATCATTATTCTTAAATTGTATTTTTTTCTTTTTAACGTCCTGATAATTTTAGAAATATCATGCTAAAATTATCAGGACGTTGTAAAAGAAACAATCTGTCAGTTTGTCAATACTTGATTCTACCGACCCGATCTAGTTTTCCGCGCAAATCACCCCACGCTTGGCGTCCGTCGAGAAATCGAATCCAAGGTCGAATCGCATTCCGATTTCAAACCATTGTCAATGTCGCTAGCCAGCCGTTCTGGATGACAACGTCCTTTTCTTATTTTGCCATAACATTTAAGGGAAGAGGGTCAAATTTTGATGCCATACAAAAACATTTGTTGTCTCATTTGTATGCTAATGCATAAAATCTAACTTAAACTAAAATAACTATCTATACTTTTCATGGGTGTTAAATTTTTGGGTAATCAACAAGTTGAAAAAAAAAGCTCAGTACCCAGAAATCTTGTATTTTAAACTTCACAACGTCCCATTTTCTTTCACTTGAATTTTAGCTAAATAATTTTTTTTTTCTTAAATTTGAAAATATATTAGCCTCGTTGTATTTCATAATAAATGTTATGATAATTTGTAGTCGTAGTATGTAAGATATATAGGATAACAATAAACCATTATGATATGATAAAGGATTCGAAATCGCGGTAAAACGTTCCCCAGAAGAAAATAGAAGGGACAGGAAATTATAGTTTCGAGCTTAGTAAATCCGCAACAGATACATAATTTATGAAGTTTTGGGTAGATCAAGCTTTTACCACATACATTTTTAAGCAAATACCCCTTTTTGACGAAAGCAATCTTACATACCTATATAGAAAAAACATTGGTAAAATTATTCCCACAAATTCGAGGGCAACAAAAAGTTGTTAAATATAATATTACTTCACATACATATTACGTTACAAATTGTAATACACCGTCGATATATCAAAGACATGCGCAAATGAAACCACTACTCGAAGATCCGTGAGACTGAACACCCCAGAGGCAATCGAGGATCAAAACTTTTTAGTCCTTAACAGTGAGTGACCGGTTAAGGAAGACCTGTCAGAATGATATAAAAATGTATAAATTCGGAGAGCAGTGTAAAATGGCGTTGCTCCATGACCGACCATGCACGGTCAATGTCAGTGTCGACGCAGGTTGTTATAAGATTGTCTGACATATTTTTCGCCTACATTCTGTATCTGGTTATTTATTTATTCATATAGAATTTATACAAGAAAACTTCGCGTTTGGTGTACATATTTACTTATTTTACATCCATCCATCCATCCATCAGCCTGTTTCGTCCACTGCTGGACATAGGCCTTTCCAGGATTTCGCCACTCTTGGCGGTCCTCCTGGAAGAAATGCCCATACTCACAGGACAGGCGGGTTGGTGAGCGCGGTGCCGAAACCGTTGCACCAGTGACGCCGCTGCCCGTTACTAGTCTGTTTTATATAAGGCCCGGCAATTGGGGATGGATATACCGCCATCCATCGGTCCCAGGCAATGGTGGGCCGCCTGGTTTTGCCTGAGAGCTGTTCTCTTACTCTCCCCCGAATAACTTCGGGAGGATTTGTGAGTAAGATGGTGGTACCTCCACAGTCGAGCCCGGCATCAGCTCTACCACCTTTAAAAAGTTAAAAATAAAAATAATTCATTCGCTTATAGCCCGATAAAATTAGTAGATAAATTATGGACTTTAATTTTAGACCAACGTATTTTATGAAGTTCATTCGCTTTGTTTATTTTTACTTTTCTTGTCTTGTTTTAAATTTTATGCTTAAATATTTATAATATTTTTGTAATTTTAAAGTTTAATATTTAAATTTTATAAATTTATGTACAGTTTCAAATCATTTAGTCTGTTAAACCATGTAATCTGACGTTCTTGAGGTATTGTTTACAGAATCTATCTTTAATTTTCATACATATAAATAGACTTCTCAGTGAGAAATGAATAAATTATTTATTATTAGACGTTGGGTTTGGAAGAATATTGTAAGTAGTTTAAGTAATTCAAAGAACTGGTCGAGTGCGAGTGGGACTCATGGCCTGAGGGTTCCGTACAAACCGTTTAAAACACTACCTTATTCCACGAGCAGTTCTAAAGAATGAATTTGATCTTAATTATCTTCCAAAGAGTCTAATTAAGTTGGACTTTATTTTCTTCCTGAATATTTAAATATAGGAAGTTTTCATATTTTTTCCTAGACGCATGCATGTATGTTTTATAAGTAGTATACTATTTTTACTTTAAGCGGCGCGGCGGTAGCTCAGGGCCTCTCAATCTTGAGACCCAGGTTCGATCCCCGGCCGGGCATGCACCAATGAGTTTTTCTGAATTTATGTGCATAGTATTTCTGTTCTTACTTACCACTTCCTGAACGGTGAAGGAAAACATCGTGAGGAAACCTGCATGCCCTAAAAAGCGTGTAATTGTGCTCGAAATACGGCGCGGCGATAGGGCTCACCACCCATCACTTTGGGACGTAATAGTCGTCGGTGAAACGCGGATGTACCGGGTGTGAACTGTGACTCTAATTTCACAGTTCACACTCGGGGACACCTCTGAAACCCCCTCGGGGATTCATGTCGTGACGATATGTTATGTATGTTATACTATTTTATAAGTAGTATACCCTAAATAAATTCCAAAACTGTCTTTTGTTAGCAAACTTAAAAAGGTACTACCAACTAATAAAAAAACTGATGATAGTCAAAAATATATAATTAGTAGTTGGCTGCCACAGTCTTGATCCTCAACGATTCTCGGAACGTAATTTTGATTGACATCTACCATTACGGGTTTGACTACATTGCGTCATGGTGTTAATCTACATGCTTACTTACCTACTATGTGTGCGCGTGTATGTTTGTGTGTTTTTAGGGTTCCGTACCCAAAGGGTATAAAAGGAACAACAATTGTGGGACTAAGTTTTCTGTCCGTCCGTATGTATGTCACAGAAGCCTCAATATTTTTGATTCGTTTTGGCTGAAGTCTTGAAAGCCACTAAATTTTATTATTTGCCCAAAAAGTATTAGTATTATATTAAAAATTTATTGTTTGTATTATATCTCGTTAGCTATGAAATAATTAGTAAATATTGTTCAAGTTTAATACGCAACCATGGAACTAAGAACTTAAATGATTTTTATTTATAAAAATCTAGACTTGACTAGGATTGAGTAGGATTCGTGCCATGGGGGTTGGTACGTACCGGTTAAAACACCAACGTATTCCACGAGCAGTCATATTATCTTAAACTAACTTTTCACTTACCATCTATTAAACTCCATGGATCCGAAGGGTCTAATTGGGTTGGTAAGTAATTTCTTCTTGAATAACTAAATATCGTTCATTTTCAGATATTTTACTAGACGTGCGCTATAAGTCCTTGTTGTAAACGAACTTTCAATTTCTAAGTCAACTGGAAGTACCCTATAGATTTTCATGTTGGTCCAATTTGTATGAAATTGATTACGTAAAGGGCTATAACTTTTTTTTGCTTTAAGTTAGAAGTCTTATTTTTTTCTGAATTCTGTAGGACGTATTAGTTTCAACTTGATTATATCTAACGGGGCCAGATCCAAATAAATGCGATGTTTTGGGGAGTTGCTCGTTTTGTAAGTTTTTCTGTTCTTTATTTTGCCTAAATATTCTTTTTATGCCTTTAAATTACACTGAAATATCCATGTAATTTTAACAAATACTAAAACGATTTAGTCTGACTATATCTTTCAAACTTAAGCGCCAGCGCTCGCTGAAAAACGTCATGCTCTAAACGCTTTTGTTTTTAACTATCTCGCTCTAATCAACTGCCATACACGCAAAACCTCAGTTATTTTGACGATTTTTGCGACATTTTTAAGTAGCGCAGGAAATTGATAAATTGTATCGGAGAACTGTTTTCTTTGTCATGTTTTTTGACGTGTCTGAAATATGTTTTGTGATTGTTGTGTCTCTAATTAAATCACAATAATGAGAATGCGGCAATGCTATTCGAGAGATTTTCTCGAAATTCCTGATTTTTTTCAGACGTCACTATAAAATTTCACAGCAATTTATTTTAATAATCTTTTACTTCATTTTACAGAGTAGCAAATGGTATTTATTTTGTTTAGAAATTTTAATATTGACTATCATCTAAAGTGAGACTCCGAATTTAGATTCAGAGATTCTGAAACTTAACACCTCACTTTTCGTAGTCACGTTGTCAATTCAAAATTGGGCTTGTTCATACGAGTCTTGCTTAACTTACAAAATCCCAAAACTCGGTAAAATAATAACCGGGCAGCCTCTAACAAAATTACTCTAATCGGCGGGCCGTCACGCGATTTGGCTATCTTTTTATACCAACTCTACAATGTTGTATGATATAATTTGACAACCCACCTCGAGGCGATGGACGGCATTCTTCCACTCCCGGTCGGCTGTGGGGTGACCACGCGTCCACTGACGTCTACAAATATTACCTGAGCCTAGAACATACTCGGTGCAAAGTGAATTCTTAACTTTGTTTTTCTTGTGAAGCTAAAAGTAAAAAGATTTTTGTCCGTGGCAATGTGTTAAAACAGAATTTTAAGTTTGTTTTGGCAAAACCATCACTAATTGCACATAAAATTTTTATCTTTTGGTTTATAAACCTAACTTATACTGAATTATTGGCGTGAATTGCCCCAGACCAAAAAATTTTTCACTTTTTAATTCGAAATAAGAAAAACAAAGATAAATTTTCCACTTAGCACCGAGCGAAAGAAATTTACTGTAAGGTGTGACAACTTTATGGAACTTCATTCAAATACCAATAAAAGTTTTATTTTGGTTTCTTTTCAACTATCTATATCTTATTATTGGCGACTAGTTTCGTCTATTTTATGAAATCATCAGGCGTTTCTACCTTAATTGAACAAAAAATTGGAATCTACAAAAATTCAAAACACTCTTACTTTGTCCATTGTGATACTTTTGTAGTAATCTTCGTTTATGTAAGCGTGAGAGTCTCACGCTATTTCGGTCACTGCCAAGGCCGCTAAAATGGATTATCTAAGTAACTCCATTGTTTCAAGTACTTCCGCAGTACTACCATAACTTAATATAACTAGTCTTTTGTCCCCGGCTGCGCCTGCACGGAGTAACTGGTTGTCGATCTTATTTCTTCGCATGTTTACTTGAAATTGTCACTTCTGAACTTAGGTCACCGTGCAGTTTATATACTTTAACGCCTTTCCTGAAACAGTGTCAACGGTTTTTCATTGCTTTCTACATTAGAACTTTAACAAATTTTACTTAGATTTATAAAAAGTAATTGACTTGAGATGTATCTTGGGCCCACTTTTGCACTAGCAACTTGATCTAGGTTAGCTCACTTTCCTAGGTTAGCTCACTTTCCTAGGTTAGCTCACTTTCCTAGGTTAGCTCACTTTCCTAGGTTAGCTCACTTTCCTAGGTTAGCTCACTTTCCTAGGTTAGCTCACTTTCCTAGGTTAGCTCACTTTCCTAGGTTAGCTCACTTTCCTAGGTTAGCTCACTTTCCTAGGTTAGCTCACTTTCCTAGGTTAGCTCACTTTCTATACATAACGTCCTTATCTCTAAATCTCTATGGTTTGATGTGACAAGAACACAACACAAAAAGTTAATTAAACTAAGTTAAGTTAGGAATAATATTTATATATTTAACGTATTCGAATATATTTACAGTTTATTTATTTACCAACTTTGTTGTATTTATTGCATTAAATGTATTATATAAACTTGATTTTTTATTATAAATTAAATTTAACGAACCCAATCTTTTTTTTTCCTATAATGTATTATTTTTAGTTACATAGTTTCTATTTTGACTTGTAATGCGCGTATATAATGTACCTATATTGTGTAAATAAATATACATATTGCATTATATAGGGTGAGTTTTGTTTATATAGCCAAATTCTGTGGTCAGTACCAAAGTTCAATGTTTGCGAATAACGAAAAATATTTTTATTTAAGAATATTTCTATGCTTGTTCAAGAACAACCTCGACTTTATTAGTAAAGGAAGCCTAAATTGTATTTTTCATGTTTAACAAAAAGGGTAATCAACCTTCTTGGCCCTGACCACTTACCGAGTCTCCAGTATGGACTTGGCTATATAAACGAAAGCCACCTTATATTTAATTTCAAAAGAGACGTATACAGTCTAATCATCTAACGCCAAAACCATATCCACACTACGCGCAACGTGTTCTCGAGGTCTAATGTTGAGTTACTTATAATAAGCACATGCTCTTATATTACTTCCTTTAATACTTACAAGCAGCAACTATACAGCTGCCTAAATCCGTCTAACACAACAACACAAGTAAAAATAAACCCTATTGTCCTTAAAACTGAGGTTGTGATAATAAATATGGTGAATATTGTTTTCGCGACTTTACGTGACATTATACGATGCACCCACATACATGATACTTGTTTTCAGTAGTATCCAATACAGTTTTAACTTCACCATGAAAGCTTATATTTATTAAAACAAAAATAGGTTTAATTTAGCTAATGGTGTAGTTTTATTGTGATAATTTTTTTTTGTATTCATCGATAATTTCAATCTGAGTACGTTTACTAGCGAAATAATAACTTACATATCATTAACTAGCTTTTCAACCATTGCTCCGCCCGCGCTGAATAGGTAACAAACTAGAAAAATCTGCATTCACAAAATTCCAAGTGTTAAAATCAAAATCAAAATATTAATTTTGTAAAATAGATTCATAAAGTACACTTTCTACGAGTCAAAGTTAATCTTTATAATATATAATATATCTTTAGAATATAAAAATATATATAATAATATGGGAAATGCATAGAGAAATCTAGGAAAAAAAATATTATATGTACATAATGCAATGAACTACGTTAATTTCACGTTTGTAGGCTTTGTGCGAGTATTTCCGGAGGTTTTGTGATTTTAAAAGTGTTTTGTGATGTGGCTCATTTACTGCATTTGTAACAAAATTATGTAGAACAAATAAACGATTTTGATACTTTATTTTCCACATTCTCTGTTTGCTCAACGCTCAACTGAGAATTGTTTGCACAAATTAATATTCCTTCTGTAAAACAATTGAGATAAATCATGAAGAGGTCCTCAACCTCCCGCGCCCTACCAAAATGCCACATAACTACGATATTAAGTTACTGCCGCTACTACTACGACATAAATGTATATTATATATCTACAATTTTGCGGTTAGACTTGTTCCTCATTATATTGTCTTACTTGAAATATTTTATAGGAAGTTGAGTTTATATTTCAAGCATAAATAAAATAAAATCTGCCCAAGTGTAAGTAGGACCCATACCTTGAAGATGTCCGTACATACCGTTTAAAAAACTAAGATATTCCACAAACAGTTATGTATAACCAACTTAACTTGACACTTAGAATCTAAAAAACTCAATGTATCCAGAGGGTCTAATTAAGATGGTATTTGATTTCTTCTTGAATATATAACTAGATGTGATTTTCTGATATTTTTTTGGCGTATGCTACAAGACCTTTTTGTGAACGAAATTTAAAACGAAGTATCCTATAGGTTTTCATGGTGAGACGATTTGTAAAAAAATTATAACGTGAAGGGTAATAACCTTTTTTGCGTCAAGTTAGGAGCTTGATTTTTTAATCGCACTATAGCTACTATATTATATATACACTTAAACTTCTGTAGGAGGTATTAGTTTCAACTTGATATCTCTAATGAGGCCCGAGATAGAGGGTCTTGACAGACAGACAGATAGAAGGACAACAAAATAAACTTATAAAGGTTTCGTTTTTATATACCTATTGACGCGTGAAACCCTAAAAATATATATTTATTACACTTTTATACATTCACACACATAACATATATAACAAAACATTTCATTAAACAGAACAGACATTGTGTACAGTACAATGCTGGCACTTATAGCTAATAGCAATGTATTCAGGAAACTGTTAGGTGGAAAGAAAAAAATAAAAATAAAATTAAGCCTAAAAATATTGATTACTAATTATGTACTTCGTGAATAACAATGTTCTTCGGACATATTAGTGAGTAACACGATACATTACAGTTTTAAAGACATCCTCTATACTATTTAATCAATTAAAATTAGTTAGTTGGCTTGCTTCAGAATCATCAAATCACTTGAAACAGAATAAATTGTGACCCGAGCAGTACCAAGTGCGAAAATATTATAATACTGATTCAAAAATTTAATAAGATTCATAGTAAAATAATATAATTCTGTTTTAATATTGATTAGCTAATTAGTATTAAAATATACACTTTCCTGATTAAATTTTAAGTGTCAAAAGCAGTCAGCGTACTCTCTTAGGTACACTCGAATATAAAAATGATGAAACGTGCAGCGTAATATTGAGCTGGTGGTTCCGTATTCGGTTTATTTGTATTTCTCCAAAGCATTTCCTGGTGGTCCGGACGTTACATATTCTTTCTCCAGCTTTTTTAATTAATTCATTTACTGTTCAGCTTCAGTAAGTCACAGCATAATAATAATACATATTTGAAAAACTTTCTCAATCAGGTTATACGAGAATAAACCTACAGACTAACTAAAATTAAATATTTTCAACTCCTAATTAGTTGAAACGTGGTGATTTAATACTTACCTCATAAAGCTCCCCAATGAAAATCTAACCAAAATACGTTAAATAGTTAAGATTAATCATATAGACAGGCTGACGCTCGTAGAGTTTAGAGGAGATCCCATTAAAAACTAAAGCTTATTTCTCTTTTAAATTCCCTCAATATCAGATTTTTCCAACTAATGTGAAAATAAATGAAGTATTTTTTTCCTTATGAACCCTAAAAATCTCATGCTTTATCCAACGAATATTAATGTTCTGTCCAAGTGCTAATTGGTAACATTTGTTAACAGCTGGCTTGTTTTTTACAATCATAAAGGTTTGCATCACCTTGAAAAAATATTATAGAAGTAATATTTTTACAGAGACGCATTTCAAACATTTATTTTTGTACCAAGATCAGTTGATCGGGCAAATTATGCAATAAAGTATGGCCACACAAAATATGCCTAAATAAGTTAACAAAATCATCAATTTATAAGTTTAAAAAAGTAAAACATGGATCTACTTTACATATCGGCCAAACAACGTGTCAAGTTCAAGGCCAAATCACAACTTGTATGCAGTGTCAATACAATTGGAAACAAAACAAACACAAAGCCGTCTCTCCAACTTTCATAAATTACATAACACACGGCACTCCTACCGACTTCAATAGCTTACATCCAAAGTCACTCCAAATAAATTTAACTCTTATTACAACGATTCAAGGATTGAAACGCCAAATTTCAAAGTCTCAAGATATGTTGGTCGGTATAGGTGCGGACATAAAAATGACGTCATGCATACAACGTATTTAGCCGGGTTGACCTTGGCGTCGTTCATCGAGTATCAAAATTAGTTAGTCAGCGTCCAACTCGGAAGAGATGTATGCGTTCTTACGTCAATGCAATTATAATGCTTTAAAAATTTAAATACATACTCTGTCTAGCTAGAACAAATGTAGCTGTAATATGTAAAAAAAATAAAAATATTCCTGTGTAATTCTGCTATTCTAATTTAATACATATTAAGTTAAATTGTTCTGATTTATAATCTAAATTAGGTGACTTTCGTTTTTGTAGCCAAATTCATACTGGAGACTCGGAAATTGATCAGGACCAAAGTCAATTTTTTTGTGTATCTATAAATTACTCGAGAACAATCTCGACTCAATTAGTATTGTCTAGTCTTAATTTAATTTTGCGTATTTCACAGAAATTTTTGTCGAGTTTCCAGTTGAATTTGGCTATATAAATGAAAGTCACCTCATGTAAGGTCCATCGCTAATAGACCACTTTCCACCAAAAATATATTTTTTGCGCGAACTTTTTTTCACTTTTTCACAGAAATTTCAGCTTATTCAGCTGATTAAACCACTTTGCAATTGAAAGTAAAAAAACCAAGCCAAGGGCTCGCCCACCGAGGGTTCCGTACAATTTTGTAGGTACATATTATAAATATTTTATGAAATTTAATTAATTGAATTTTTTATGTTTTAATTGGAATTGTACAGTTTTCAGATTTTTCTCTACACTTGTAGTATAAGACGGTATTATTTTCCAAATTTCATAGTTTTAGGTCAACGGGAAATACCCTATAAATTTTGATTCCCTTAAGAGTGTCGAAATATATGTTTTTTGCAGCATAAACAGCCGTATCTTTTTTTGACGTTAACTTAGAAGTTTGATATTTTCACAGCTTCACGGAACTGTAGACTTGAGTATATGGTTTTAATTTCAATTCGATACCTCCACGCGTTCCCGAGATAATGGACGGACGGACAAACGGACAACAAAGTGATCCTAGAAGGGTTCCATTTTTTCCTTTTGAGGTACGGAAACCTAATAAATATACGACCAAAAAAGATATTTTTTTTTTGCTACAATTTGATCGATCAGTTAACGATACAATAATCTACCCTAGAATTATTATAACTTCTTATTGTAGAACCTTATAATGTATCTATAGGTATGTATATCCATACTAATAATAAAGTAGTAAAAAATTCGTGATTGTCTGTACATTGAATGTTATCACGAAATTTCAAATGAAATGGGTTATTTATGCTCGTACTGAGGCTAAAACCACAATTTTTAGTTTTTTTTTTATTGTTTATTTTTCAAAGACAAATATATATACATTTTGATTAAGATAAAAGCCATCCGACTAATACCACATGGTTTATACGCGGTATGGCGAGATCGCTAACTTATGCTAACTAGACATAGACTTATATACAAGTTTAACAACCCTTAGCCACAAGCTTCTGATGTTCGAGAAAATAAAGCTTTATGGCGGTCCTTCGCTTTTTGTTGCTGCTACAGTTTATTATGCTATTCAGAGTATTAATAGATAATTCGTTTAGAAATAAAGGAAGCATGTATTCCCAAGTTCGCGTTTTATATTAGTACATTACGATACGAGAGCGATGAAACGTTTTCTGACGAGTGTGAGTTTGCGGCACGAGCCGAAGGTGAGTCAAGCGCAGCGTGCGTAAAGCGGTCATTTTACGCACGGTGTGCTATAAAATTATTATAGGTAGGTAGTACATAAGTGGGTAAGTAAGTTAGGTTTCTTAAGCTTTTTGGCCTTATTTTCTTAATAAGTTTAACCTCGTTACCGTATTCTTCACAGATAGTAGCCATTTTTATTTTACTGTGTATATTTATGATTTTACAATAATCAAAAAAGCCTTTTTCGCCATCATTACATTTGTTTTTAATGTATGTTCCCTTTAAACTCGAGACACACTCAACGGATTTGGATGCGGTTTTTTAATATCATCGTAGCGACCCTGGTCAACATATAGGCTATTAAAGAGTGTTCATAAAATAACGCCCAAGCCGAAAACGGGGCAGAGATTGAATAAACGCGGGCGGAGCCGCAGGAAAAGGCTAGTATTACATAAATAAATATATTTCCATTCCTATTTCTGCATTTTCCATTTCTTACCATTTATATAAAGTGACTTTCGTTGATATAGCTAACTTCATACCGGAGACTTGGTAAGTGGTCAGGACTTCAAGACCAAGCTTCAATTAGGTACTGTTTGCGAAATCGACTTATAAAATTATTCTATGCGTTAATTTATTTACCGACAATTTATCAAAAATTCCGTCTCAATTTTAAATGTTAATTATAAATTCTAATTCAGCCAACATTGGGGTAGGCTGGTAGAGGTCAAACTGAAACCCCTAACTTAAGATGACTTGCTCTTTGGTACATTATCGTATCGATTTTGTTTAAAGGTTCAAAGGGGTCTAGCACGCGCCGGCGATACAGTGTCTTTCCACTTTCTCTCTCCTACACTGATAAAAGCGTTTTGTGTGAGAGCGTAAGTAGAATAGAAAGACGTTGTATCTCTAGCGCGTGCTAACCACACTGCTATGGTTTGTTTTTGGAAATAAATAAATTAATTAATTTTCATTATAAGTGGTAGAGCTGATGCCGAGCTCGACTGTAGAGGTACCACCATCTTACTCGCAAACCCTCCCGAAGTTATTCCCGAAGTTATGTATGTTTGTCTGTTTGTGTGTGTGTGTTTCTTTTCTAAAAAAATTCCTACAAATATTTTTCTAAATCAAAAAATTAAGAAATGAGGGGCCATCAAAGTTACCAGTTGTAGACTATTTTTGTTATGGGCTCTATCTCAAAAACTAAACTAGTTAGAAGTTTAAAATTTTCCATAAATTAAGTGACTATGTGGCTTAAACAGTATTTAAACAGCAAATACTGAAAACGACTAATTTTAATATAGTTTTAGTGTTATTTTCCCGAATACTGGATCAACTTAATTTCTCAGTTTGGTTTCGTGTATTTTGTAGGTACTGATAAGTTTGTAATTTTTACTAAAATCATTAAACTCTATTAACTTTCTTAAATGAAATGCTACGGAACCCTCAGCGGGCGAGTCCCACTCGTACTTGACCGATCTTTCTTATAACAATTACCGTCTGAAATATAAAATGAAACAAATAATGACGCATAGCATAACAAGATTCTTAATAATACGAAAGATCAAAATTTGATACAATTCAAAAATAAATTATTAAATTTACTTATTAAAAAATGTTATTACAAGGCTGAGATGTTTATAAATGATAATGTTAATAATACTCTTAAATATTTTGCGTCAACATAATCGTTGTAAAGTTTGACTTGTTTAAATTTTAAATTCTATTTCACTCACTGTTTTTATTTTAACTTTTTCTTGACATGGATATAAAATTTCCGTGTGCATGATTTTCATTCAATACTTATTTAAGGTGGCTGAACCAAATTCCGGTGCAAAATGCACATCCTAACATTATTTTCCTTACTTTTAAATAAAAAGTATGCAAAAATTGCGTTTTAAAGCAATTGGCGAAAATTTATTACTAATAATAGGGTTTTCGCATTAAAATTATGTTATTCTATGCCTTATATTTTGATTACATTTGATTCCATCCATCCATCCATCAGCCTGTTTCGTCTACTGCTGGACATAGGCCTTTCCAGGATTTCGCCGCTCTTGGCGGTCCTCCTGGAAGAAATGCCCATACTCACACACGCTGGGCGGGCGGGTTGGTGAGCGCGGTGCCGAAACCCTTGCACCAGGGACGCCGTGCCGCTGCCCGTCACCAGTCTGTTTTATATAAAGCTCGGCAATGGTGGGCCGCCTGGTTTTAATAACTTCGGGAGGATTTGCGAGTAACATGGTGGTACCTCCACAGTCGAGGCCGGCATCAGCTCTACCACCTATACATTTGATTACAACGATAAATACGCCTTTAAGTTTGTCAACCGAATGCAATCAAAATTTAAACAATAAAATGATAGAATTTAAATGTGAAAACTTAATTATTACCAATAAATTTCCGCCAATTGCTTTAAAACGAAATTGTTGTCTATTTTTATTCAAAAGTAAGAAAAACCATATTATGATTTGCATTTTGCACCGAGATTTGGTTCGACTGCCTTAAGTTATTTGTATACCTTTGCGGTAGAACAAAGCGTTCATAAAACATGATGTAACACCACCTATATATAATTTTATATTTAGTTTAAAACACCTATGTTCACAAACAAAGCATTCTGATTCTGATAAAAGTCATTTTGACGACTTACATACACACAATTTCACCAGATATCTTTCCCCTCCTTACACAAAATCGTTACGTACTCGCTGTGCGACCGGCGCAACACTAAACTTGATCGATGCCCGTCAAGTGCGACTAGGACTCGCGCCCGAAGGTTCCGTAGCATTCAAATAAGTTAAATGATTAATGATTCGAATAAAAATTACTAACTTATAAATATTATAAATATTTATGAAACACTACCTTTTGCACGCGGCTCCGCCCGCGTGTTATTCGGTTTAACGACATGCTTTTTTCCGGAATAATAAGTAGCCTATGTGTTAAGTTAGGGTATAAGCTATATCAATTCTAAATTTCAGCCAAATCCGTTCAGCCGTTTCAGCGTGAAAGAGTAACAGACATACACACACACACACAAACTTTCGCATTTTTAATATTAGTGTGATAACTGAAAAATTAAGTTGCTCAACTATTACTCATTAACTTGTAATCACTTAGCTGTGATAGTTTTCCTTTTAATTTCGTGAATTATTTCACATATCCAAAAACAACCGTTTACCTGCCAAAGACAGGACACTTGACTCTTACAAAAATTTTCAATTTAATCTTTAATATTTCGCAAACGAATTCCTGAATCGAAAAACGGTTTTAACACCCCACACTAGGGTAGACACGAAAAAAATGATTTATCCCCAATTTACATGCAGGTGGGGTACCCTAAAAAAAAATTGTTTTGTATTTTATTTTGCCACTTTGTTGGTATAATCAATAAGTATAACCATGACAAATTACAGCTCTTTAGTACTAAGACTCTCCGAGCTAAGCCGCGGATAGACAGACAGACAGACGGGCGGACATGGCGAAACTATAAGGGTTCCTTGCTGACTACGGAACCCTAAAAAGCTCATGCCCTCCAGCTACAGTACGGCTAG
Organism: Ypsolopha scabrella; assembly: GCA_910592155.1. Lineage (NCBI taxonomy): Eukaryota > Metazoa > Arthropoda > Insecta > Lepidoptera > Ypsolophidae > Ypsolopha > Ypsolopha scabrella. Next base: position 2,243,664 of record OU342987.1, on the reverse strand, counting down.
ACAGACATAGACAAAGAAATCTTCGCCAATCTTCGGCACATGCATAAGTCGTATTTCTGATAATTGTTAAATTGTTAATACGAAGTTATTAAATAATTAACCAAAAAGGCTTTTGTAATAACAGCTCTTTACAATTTCGTAAAAAGACAACTGCCAAAATGACATGATGATTGCTTCCGGTTCCGACTGTTTGCACATGTTCTAAAATGAACTTGACTCCTATTTTCTCCGTAATAAGTTTCCAAATCCAAGGGCTCTTAGGATTTACGATAATACGAACACTGGCGAAAATTTATGAGAATACGAACACTGGCGAAAATTTCTATACGCATCATATCTTTAGCAGATCTGTATATAAATGGTGACAGGAACTTGTAAGAATAAAATAATTCTATGACTTTTACACATATAACTCCTCTTGAATTTGAATTTGAAGGATGACTGGCACTACACGTCTTAAACAATATAAGTACTCGGTAATTTGATCACACATTTTGTAGCACTTGAATGAGACAGTGCCCACATCCTATCGTACCTTCCATCTCTTTTAGTGCTCCCATGCCTCCCCCCACTACCGCCCTTCAAGCTCAAAGTAGGTGGTCTATCAAAGAGTAAAATCATGTCAACTTTTAAATAAAAGAATGGCAAAGACTGGCTGTTAACCGAAAAAAAAATGTTCTGTCAGAAAAATCAAATGACAGTTGGCTAGAGTCGGGACACATGTTATATTTATGACAAATGCAAAACTGGATTTTGGGCTATTTTTAAAACTTGTTTCTAATCTGAAAGTCAGATTATATTATTATGTAATAATAAAATAACATCCATTTATATTCTAAGCAGGTGACAGCATTTTTTTACCGACGACATTTTCTGTTATTTTTCTCCATTCCTTCCGTCCATATGGCCAGTACGCAAATCTTTTAAGGTTTCTAACATGTGTAATACGCATGTGAGAAATATGGTCAAATATAGGTCATATGGTCCCCAGGACCACCCAGTTGGTGTGAACAATTACTCAGTGAACCTGGTACGAATATTGCTCAGGTTTTAGGGCACTCGCGTAAAACTAATCGATTTTTTAGATATGACTTGTTCGGAATAAACAGGGCTTCCTTTGCTTTTACATTAATAGTACAAGGAACAAATATTGATTGTAGTAAATAATAATAATAATAATAATCTCCAATACTGAGATTTGATCAAGTTGGCGAATGAAAATTATTTGGCCAAGTGCGAGTCAGACTCGCGCACAATTAGTGTAGGAAGTCTACATTTTTTGCGTATTTCACAAAATAGTAATTAAACCGTAGTCCTGACCACTTACCGAGTCTCCAGTATGAATTTAGCTATATAAGGTGCTCTAAAAATATCTGCCACGGCTGCAATGGGAGAGTGTATTGTGTGTATAGATTACAATAGTAACGATATTTTATTGATCTAAAGTCATACATTTTTTATGCAAAAAAATCTGCGTATAAGTTAAAATTGATTTACTTGCATGAAACCGTCCCGTAGTAACACAAAACAGTTGGAAAGAGATAGAAATTAATTTTATTGATGAAACGACACATCGCGGGTAGTTTGTGAACCACAATATGCTTAATAAAGTAAATGTTTATTTATTTACTTTATTTTCTCAAATTTATATAACCATTCCGGGGTACAAAATTTCTTCATAATTGTAATCTACATACACAATACTATTTCCCATTGCAGCCGTGGCAGATATTCTTAGAGCACCTTATATATACAAAAGTCACCAAAGTCTGTTTTATATTTAGAAAAATTGTTTTCTTTTTGTTTCCTCAATTCGTGGCAAAAACAAATAATCTATAAAAATTAAAGCTTAATATTACATATATAATATATTTTTTACACCTACACACCACATGTTACGGGTACGGAACCCTAAAACATTATAGTACAAAAAGGTTGACAAGCTGTTCTTAGCGCCATCTATCAGCTCACCAATGAACCTCTGTACAAAAATGTTTACAAGCTACTATTAGCGCCATCTATTAGCAAGCTGTCAAACAAGTCACTTCAGATGGCGCTATGGTTAACACGATGTTTATTTTAAGGGGACCATCCTTGGATTTAAATTTTTTTGTTTTTCTTATTTATCGTGACAGAGGCTATAGAAAATAGAAATACGTATTTTGTAAAAATTTCAACTGGCTACCTATTTTATGGTTGAAGCTGTAGATTCCTGTGACAGACGGATGGACGGACGCTGGTTAATGTGCATTCTGACCTAATACTAATTCATTAAGAACATAAAGTAAATACTAAACTACCCTATAATGTATTGTACTAATAAATTCTGCGTGTTTCAGAGATAAGGGACCAGTCTTAGCCCGAACGTAAGGGTCTGTTATCTATGCTAATTCTGTCAGGTAGCGAAGGGTTAACAAATATCCGGATGCTGGACAAAACTATCTATTTTAGCGATTATCTTAAGCTTCATCTCCAAACGTCCCAAACAATAACTTATTGTTATATTTCTGGAAATATTTAACCGACACTTCAATGACAAAAATATTTCAACAGACAATATAAACATTATGATAATATTTTTTATACAGAATGGCACGTTGAAATGGGGCAGTATGAGTAAAATCTATAATAATAAATAATGCAAAATAAATCGTTTATTGTGAGCATTTATACATAGATACAAAACATGTTCTCTAGTCCCCACAGTAGGATTCCCTGGGTGGATTGCTAACATGACACAGGTTAATGTTGAATTATAAATTATAACGTAACAATCGAATAAATATCCATGCAGACTAAATAAAATAATAACAAAAATAAAAGTACATGCTGAAATTAAAATTGGTAACCATTAATATTAGCAAGTCTAATCAGTGCATGAAGACCAGTGTAATTGATGTGTTTGGGAGAGTGTGTATTTGTGATTTGTGTAAAAAAGTGCGAATGTTTTTGTGAAGAAGTGTGTGTGTAGTTGTAGGTACTCGTATACGGTAAAAGCGGCTATCCTTATTCGTGTGGTAGGTACATTCAGTTTACACATAGTCCTTATGTAGCAGCCAAGTTAAAAGTTGTTTTTTGCAACGAAATTTGGTCATATATAGAATGTTTAAATATTTGTTGATCTTAGTGTATAGATAAGGACCTAGATAGCATTAGCATAGCATCTTATGATCTTTGTGCAAAGTCTGTCCGAATTTGCGGAATTTGCCAGGTGGTCAGATCTGGTGGACTCTGTCATATTGAGAAGGGCTTTTTGTGAAATCTAAACTATAAGAGATTTCACTGTCGTCGATTATGGCCAAATTATAACTGCATTAAAAGATTTTTCAAAAAATATTTTTCTTGGCAGCGAATTGAACATGTTCGTTTTGCAAAAAAATGGCATCAATCGAATCATTATTAAAAATTACGGGTACACACTGACACAAACACACACACACACACACACGCACAGTTAATTACAAATCAATCTCACTTTAAAGAAGTGAAAGATCCCTGGTGCACATCCGCCACGCCATATGCCGAGCAAGCTATTGTTTACGTTCACAATGCTGAACTTGAGATGGTTTTATTTACCGAACAAGATAAAATAATACTACACTTTCATCTTAAAGCCATAAAATTAGGCTTGCCACCTATTTAGGAAAAAAATAGATAACCCTTTTCTCAGTAGTTCTTCGTTACAGATCAAAGTATAATACCCCTATCGTTTGGTACTGATATTTTTAAAGGCACCATTTTGGCGAAATTTTGAATATTTAGTTAGTTGTTAAGCTAAACAGATTTACATACAAAGTTGTTTTCTTGCCTTAAATTGTACTTATACCCAAATTTTACATTTCAGCCAGATTGTGATTTTGTAAATGCTATAGATGTCTCAAACTTTAGTCTACGAGTCTAACGAAAAACAACAGAGAAACTGGTTATCAAATTTTGTACTACTTGACTTGCCTATATGATCAAGAAATGGGTATAACACTATTTACTCGGATTATATTTTATTCTAAATTTGAAAACGAGACGCGGTGATTTCAAACATCGAATTTGGGGCGCATTGCTGACCTGTCCCACGACCTTTTCAAAACTCGAACAAGATGGTTGAAGAAGCGTTGCATGCTGCGTTCCAAAATTACTGATGCTGGCAGGTGTCTCTGCATATGGTGCGTTCTGAACCCCGTGGGAACGCAGAATTCACGTTTCTACGGAAACTAGAGATTTTTTCGCTCGAATTCTTTGTGTTCGTTTCCGTTAGTGTTGTGCAATGGGCTTTGTATCGAATGATATATGGGTATTGAGTATTTGCATCGCTTTGTATTAGGATTTATCTCTGCATGTGAATTGGGGATGTTTCGGATTTTGCTTAGTTGTGTCGGTATTGGTTTTATTTATCGATCGTTTATGAATAGAAACGGACGTTATTAAGTTTATGTATAAACTTAATTTCGAAGACTTCCTTTTCCTATTTATTGGGAAAATAAAAGTAAACAAAAGTTTTTAGGGTTCCATACCCAAAGGGTAACCAACGGAACCCTATTACTAAGACTCCGCTGTTCGTCCGTCCGTCCATCTGTCACCAGGCTGTATCTCATGAACCGTGATAGTTAGACAGTTGAAATTTTCACAGATGATGTATTTCTGTTGCTAAAACCGGCCAAGTGCGAGTTGGACCCGCGCACTCCCATACAACAGACATGATATTTTTGCCGTTTTTTTAATAGATATTTGGCACTTGGCCGGTTTTTTATCATATCTCCGCTATTAAGAAATTAATATTATATCATTGCGGTATAAAAAATCAAATCTTTATATGAGGAGCTCTGAATCGGGATTCTAACCCGAGACCTTTCGCTGACCGGACGATTGCTCTGCCAACTGAGCTATCCAGTTCTCAACACAACCTGCGAATTAACCCACGTGGTTTCCCATACAGCTACGATATGTATAGATACTCACTTAATAGTGAGCTTCTTGGCGCTTAGAGGACGCTAGTATATTGAAGACGAGTCTGAGACTTATTGCCCTACCACTGAGCAAATATGCCCTACCGTCACCTGTTACAACGGTCTGGGGTCGGTTCGTGCGTCGTCATTTTTCGTAAACAAGCTAGTTGGGTGCGTTTCGTGCGTTTTCACTAATGTAGAAAAAAAAGCCTTCACCGTTGAGTGCGGTTCGGGTGTTAAGTTATTATTACTGATTTCAATGGGCCCGTCTCGTGCGTCGTAGTTATTTCTGTAGACTTAAGAAAACACAAGATTTCCGTCAATCAATAGTTTTATTATGAATTTAACAGAAGAAAGTTAAATTTATATTAATTTTTGATTGCAATTGCAATTGAATCTTGTAGTTTTTTATCATTATTTTAAGTGCACATTAACTGCTTTTATTTCCCAATAGAAAATTCAATAGTATCTAACTCTATGGTTCCTACGGAATTGTTTATACTAAAGCGCACGAGACGGGCCCATTGAAATCAGTAATAATAACTGGACGCCCAAACCGCACTCAACGGTGAAGGCTTTTTTTCTACATTAGTGAAAACACACGAAACGAACCCAACTAGCTTGTTTACGAAAAATGACGACGCACGAACCGACCCCAGATCTTATCGAAACTATGATAGAAATAAACTATATTTTAAACACTTTGAAAGTGAAAGTGAAAGTGAAATGAATTTATTTGCCACAAAACATATACAAAAAAAAATAGAAATATAAACAAACATGCAAAATAAAAAACAATAAGAAAAAAAATCTATCAATAAATTAATTAATAATGGCAAAAAGGAGCAAGCTCGGCAGATGCCACAAGTTGGATTCAACTTGCAGCGCCGATTTTCAGTTTGCCCCATTTTAATACATATAAAACAAAATACAATTGCAGCTAGGTAGGAAACAGATTCATGTCATGAGTGATTGTAAATAATTGTAAGGAATAGAATTAAATAGAACAAATAATTGAAAATTCCATAAGTTAATCAAAACTGGCCATTTATCCATCGCAAGGAGATAACAAATTAATATTATATCACTGGTAGAGCAGCTGCCCGGTTAGCGAGAGGTCCTCGGCTCGAATCCCGGTTCAGAGCTCCTCACGTCCAGATCTACTATTTCTTGTGCTTTTCTATACCGCAATGATATACTATTAATTTGTTATCTCCTTGCGATGGATAAATCTCCCAAGTGCTTAAAATATAGAAAATTTCCATCATAGTTTCCACTATGATGAGATAGGACTGTAATATTATAAGTTTTATTATGTAAGAGTTTTTGTATTTAATAATTTAACGGCTTTCTGAATGTGAGAATTGCATAATCGCTCGTCCTACCTGCATCTGGTACTTCTTTGCCTCGTTTTTGAATAAAGCCGTCGGATCTTGGAAAAATAAGTGATGCTGACGAAATAAAATAAAAACGTTGTACAACCATTGATTCCACATCAACTTGCCAATATTTAACAACTGACATTTCATCAAAGCTATCAATCGAGGAAATTGTCACTCACCCACTAACAGTACATTCTACTTTTAACCTTAATGCTTATGTAGTAGAGTCAAAAATTAATCGTTGAATGATACACAGTAAGTAGGGTGTACATGTTTTTGACGTGAAATTATCGAGCACCTGTCTTTACTGCGTCATCGCTCCCACTGTTCGGTTTTTTATAGACTTGTAAGAAGCTTAGAGGTGACAAAAAATACATCAGTGTACGACGAGACGTACACACGGTAGAAGGTTCATTCGGGTGTTGTAATAAAAAATGGGCTTTGGAATTCTCAAGAAATCAAACTTACATTATTAGCACGTTTCAATGTTTTGACAGTAAAGATTTCTTATTTCAAAGTTATTTATTTTAGTAAAAAAATTGTATTTAATTTACCATCCACCATCAACTAAAACACAATTAAAAACAACAAGATTAGGTATTTTTAGACGGCCAATTTACTGTATCAACACTTATCTAATAAACAAAATGATTATTTCACATATCAATAACATAAATAGTTTTGACTTCGTTTTCTTCATACCTTAAAAATCTGTTTAATCCAAAAACTTGGTAACTTATTTTTTTCATCAGACTACACTGTGGTCCAGTTTGGTTAGTAACAATGATCTCAACCTATGTTAGTATTCCTAATCTAACCACAAAATAACATTACAAATTTACCTACTGCAGCTGCTGGGGTGTCGCCCAGATACATGTCTGTATTCGACTAACACCAGCATGGTGGCGCATTATGGGCGAGTCGGTTTGAGTTGGAGCTGGCTCGCACCCTACAGAGCATCGAGGCTGCTCTCTCCCGCATGATTGCATAAAAGTCATCAGTACGCTCATCCGCAAACATACCCGACGCACTGCAGAAGCGGGGCAGCCCCATCAGCATCCTGAAGCCATTATTGTATCACAGACATATAATTATTAAAAAGTAGCAGACCAAACATAAGGATTAAAAAGCGTGGCACGTTTCCATACAAAAAATAAGCTACGTTTCGGCTTCATGGTACGAAGAAACGTATAAAAATGTGTTGTTTTGGCTGGTTTATGCTTGGAACATATTTGTTAATTCCTAAACTAATCTCTAGTATATTTTTGTTTGGAAACAAGCAATATTTATATTCAAAAGAGCCCGCAGTTCACTGAGCTAAAATTGCTACGCGGCAACTCTATGCGTTTATTATTAACTAGCTTTTGCCCGCGGCTCCGCCCACGTGTTATTTGGTTTAACGACATGCTTTTTCCGGAATAAGAAGTACCCTATGTGTTAAGTTAGGGTATAAGCTATATTCATTCTAAATTTCATCCAAATCCATTCAGCCGTTTCAGCGTGAATGAGTAACAAACACATACACACACCCCCCCGCACACATTTATAATATTAGTGTGATGTTAGGTCTGCTACTATATTACTCGTATACGTCTGTGTATTGTATTGGACATTGTTAAAAGGACGACAATAGTTTAGAAAAACCCCGATTGAACCCCTTTTTTATTTATTTTTTATTTACTATTTTGTCCAAAATAGAATGTTAGTATTTGCTTATTAAAAAGGTGAACGTAATATTTCTGCTTCCAATTATTTTCCCTTACATTGTAAGCCGCCGGCTCAAGAGATATTAAAGCCACTCACAATTTATGGATGAGAAATTTGTATGAGCTCATGTATATTGGTAAATCAATACCATTATCTTAAAACCACCATAAAAATGAGCGACCTCACCAGCCAGTTTCCTGCAACCGTTTATAGAAACTTTCTTCAAAGGAATTTCACCCTCAACTCTTTCGCTATTGATCTCAAAATTGATTGCAAATCCCCAGACACAGCCTCCAGTTCCTTGCCAACTGAAATCAATCTTGAAATTTATACGGTAAGGTTGAGAACCCTTTGAAGATGTGGTGGAGTATAGGTGTTATGTTGAATCACCGATGCCCCCGCGCATGGCAGCGGGCGGAAATCTTAATGGATCCTGGAACCCGAACTAACGATGGGATCCATCGATCCTTGTGTGTAGAGTTAGATATCTATGGAAACTGACCAGAATTCTTTGCTTCCCCATTTGTGCTACTCACAACCTGAAGTTAAATGCCGAACTCTCAGTCTTAAGGCTCAGGTTCGGGTCCCGCTAGTGGAGCAAGCACCAATGCATTTTTTGGATTATATTATTTTAGTAGCCTTTGCCTGCGGCTCCGCCCGCGTTTTTTCATTCTCTGCCCCGTTTTCTGCTTGGACGTTATTTCATGAACAACCGTTATAGCACCTGTTGACCAGGGTCACTACGGTGGTAACAAAAAAACCGCATCCAAATCCGTTCAGTGGTTCTCGAGTTAAAATACAAATATTCTAAAAATGGTAGTTTTGGCTGCAGTATAATCAGTGTAACCAATAATAATAACCCATCTCCTATTCCATGTACAGGCACGACTTTTTTATACTTTATTATTATTAATGAGCATTGCATTGGTATTGTATACTGACTATTTGCTGACGTTGAAAATACAGTGAAGTAAATCTGCATGCCCTAAAAAGCGTGTATTCGTGCCCGCAATACGGCTATTAGGGGCCATCTATAAACTGTAAGAAAATCGCCAACGTATTATTGACAGCCCAAACTCGAAAACACCTCTGACCACTCTTTAGAAATATTATGTCGTAACGATATGTTTATTTTTTTACTTCTTCCATTATATTAACAACAATTTTTGGTGAAATATTACCGCCATTTTATTCTTTTGAGTTAGCTTTTTTGTTCCCTTCTATTTGTGCATACGTCTATATGTCATTACGTCGCCATATTTGCGCCGGCGCATGGTGGCTTGATGGAAACCGGGCGGCGCACTCACTACAAACAAACCTTTTACATTGACGAAACTAAAGTTTACAAAAAAATTACCTCTAAGAGCGGCATGTGCTGCACACACGGCTGACTTCATTGCAGTCTACATACGAAAGCTGTACCAGCTTAACTTTAAAAATATATGTATGTGTTCGTGAATTGACTATGTACCTTTAAGACTAAACTTACTAAATTACAAAAGATTTTTTATTTTTGGGGCGCATTGAAAAATATTAATTTTAACTGTTTTGTAGAATTGTAATATTTTTTTATGCTGACATATATGATATATAAGGTGACTTTATTTTATGCAGCCAATCTCATACTGGAGGCTTGGTAAGTGATCAGTAACACGGATCGATAACACTTTTTGCTAATTTCGCAAAATAAAATCTTTACGTCCCATAGTAATTGACTCGGGGCTGGGCTTGCGTTTATAAGAAACACGAAAAGAATAATTTATTTTAACTTAATTTTACCATAAAGGGTCATCGAACCTTGTTACCGAGCACTAACCGAGTCGTCAGTAAGAATTTGGCTGGATAAACTAAAGTCACCTTATATATCATCTATAGATATGTGTGTCATTGATTGATCCTATCAAGATGTCACAATAACTAAGGCTTTGGCCGCTAAGCGGGATAAAAAAAGGAACCTTCCGGAAATGAATCATCGCAGTGGACCACAAGAACGTTCAAAAACTGATATTTTACGTTTACATCAGCTACACCCGGTCAATGCCAACACTAAACGGTTTTTTTTAAAGAACGAGCACGATTTAAAATTTTTTCAACACCTCGGGTGACAATACTGCACAAAAAAGAGAAAAAAAAACAAATCACGCAACGATAACGTTATAGTTGCCAATATAGTACGTATTTCTGCGATTTAGAGTATAAATTGGATTATTAAATAATTTTTATTGTGAACTGGGTCTTGGTCGCCGCTTCTTTACTCTGAAGTTAATAAAAACGGTAGTTTTGTAATAATAAATTGTCGTTTTTCTGAGGCACGCGCTAACCGCCCGCGGTGCGTTCGGAAATTTAAATATTTATTTTGTTTAAGCTCTTTTAGTCTCGGTTTAGTACTGCGTTTACATAATTTTGTGATGGATGTCTTAATATTATTGAAGTTTCACATACAATAGCAGTTAAGTTTAGATTGGAATTGTTCACTCGTTCGAGATTATTAATTTTAGGAAAGATGTTTTCAGTTTCCCTGTTTGTTTTTTTTTTGTTAATATTTTTTATAAATATCTGCTCCACCCTTACGCTTTTATCACTTCTGCCAACAACAAATTCTGAAATTAGGTCGGTCAAATAAAGATATTTTATAATTATTATTTTGAGTGCCTTACAAACTACAAAAGATCAATTGATCAAAAAATTTAAGAAAAATGCATTTTTCACTTGCCGTGAAAGAAAGAGGTCGCAACTTCAAATCTAAACCGAAATGTTTTTTTTTTAATATTTAATTTAAATTGATCTTTTTTAGTTTAATTATATAATCTCTTTGTCTGACCGACTCGTTTGTCTTATGAACATGAATTTTAAAGATAATGCTAATCTTGCAAAAGTGTTCACGCATATCACTCGTGTTAAGTATGTACGTAATAAAACATAGCTTATTTATTGCATTAACTTCACACCTAGGAAGGCTTTAAGTGTCGATTATATTTGCACAAACTGTATATGTAAATAAATAAATAAACATTTTAATTTAATTAAATTTGACCATCTTGATAAGGCTCACCGATTTACTTCAATTGCAATTTAGCAACAGCCCGGCTCGATTTCTCGCTATTTACCTAGATTATTCGGTTTTTTCACCGACTGAGGCAATCTTAACGCATGACCGGTGACATTGGTGCCCGCTTTTTGTCAAAGACCTTGCGCCGATCGGAAGCGTCAAGTTTTCAAGATCGATTTCCTTTTATTGGTCCAAACCGTGCCCAAACCAATGGATACAAACATTTTTGAGAGCAAACTTGTGACGTTATCTGGATGAAGGGAACTTATTGTCAATATGGACTTATTGATGTTTCTATAATCTACATTCATTTATATAACGAAACGTGTTATAATATCTCGAAAACTAAAACCGACAATAAAGTCTCTTTTCATATTTAACGTCACAATTTAAGAAAATACCATCAAATCGATTCATCGTGTCAATTACAATACTTTCAGTGAAAAAAACGAAATAAAATTTAGACTTTCTTTACTTTTAGTCAAGATTGTTATGGGAAAAATATAGGGGCACAAACTTTTTTTTTTCGTATTTTCCAAGCATGGTCCTGACCACTCGCCAAGTCTAAAGTATGAATTTGGCTTTATAAACAAAAGTCACCTCATATAATAGTTGTGAATTTGACTCAAAATTTGAAATGATGGCCGATTAACTATGATGTTCTAATCAAGAGGCGGAAAATTTTATAATAATTGGTTAAACGGTTTAAGAGTGACGTATAATTATTTAATAATAATTACCTGAATAATCAATTATTTTTGAATAATGCGTAAAAACTTGCAATATTTAATTAAAATAATTACGCTACCTATCAAAAGCCTTAAGTAAACTTAAGGAATTTGTCGCGACTATTAACATTTCAATTTTAAAAGGACACGCTTCAACACGGCTGGAAATCCCACCATTTTATTTTGTAGTTTGCGCGATTATAGATTTAAAAATTTAACTTATCCACACAAACTAATCTCAGCATTACAATTGCCTATATTAAAATTACTTTTCATTTGGTGAGAGACAAAAGCTACCAGATGTCAAACACGTTTAATTAGTATTAGGAATTGAGTGACTGCGACCAGAAACATAATGTTTGTAGCGACTAGAACAAGAAGTGATAGAATTTGGACATATATATAGGATGAATGAAAGCAGAGCGAGTGACAAAAGGAATTTATGGTGGGCAAATACTGTGAAAGCAAAGTAAATCTCGACCGGGCCCTAGAAGGACGTTATGTCAACAAGAAGAGCTTGTACGAGTACATTGATGGATGTGGTGAAAGAGGTGTGTCAGGATCGTAGCAGATTAAAATCTGTAGTCTGCCTATCCCTCTGGGAGAAAGGCGATTATGTATATAAAAATACAAAATCACGAGTAATTTTTAACGCCTTTGAAAATTTATCTCCGGACCACAAAAAACTAGTCACCCCTTATTAGTTAAAACTCGCCCCAGGACAAGCCCCTGTTCTAAGATAAACAGCCAAATGTATGCCCACGATTAATAATAATTTCGGGACGGCAAAAAGTGTCTGCCGAGGGCGGTAACTTTTTGTCACCCTACAGCTTTTTGCTTAAGAAAATTTAATGTTTACATTTTGTAAGGTTTTAAGGAAATTAGTTATCTTTCAGTTGAATTTTTTGCAAATTTAGTGAGTAGTCATAGTATTGCATTTTGGTAACTGGATTTCTTGCCATCCATCCATCCATGAGATTGTTTCGTGCACTGCTCGACATAGGCTTTTCCGAGATTTTGCCACTCGTAGCTTCTTGGAAGAAATGCCCATACTCACACGGGGCAGGTGGATAGTTGAGTACGGTACCGAGACCCTCGCACCAGTGACGACGTCGCTGCCCGTCACAAACCTGTTTGATATAAAGTCCGGCCATTGAGGATGGATATACCGACATCAATTGGTCCCAGGTATGGTAGGCAACCCGGTTGTGCCTGTTTGAAGGCTGTCCTCTTACATTCCCCCAAAAAGCTTCGCCGGGTTTTCGAGTACGATGGTGGTACTTCCACATTCGAGCCCGGTATGAGCTCTACCACCTAAGTTACAATTAGGGAGGCAAAAGATCCGTACGGGAGGTAAAAGTCAACATCAAAACGTTTTATATTTGTAAGCCATACAAGCCACATCAGCAAAACTATCGCAATCAACGTGTTTACCTTTACAAAAATTCACCGCTCCAGCGATCTTTCATAAAAAATAACCTACAAACGTAAATCTCAGGTAAAGACTTCCTATTTTTCCTCTTGTTTACACGGGTCAGTAAGGGTCAGTGTAAAATACGTCATTATAAATTCTTACCCCATGTTTAATGCTCTCATTAATCCCGTAACCCTTTAGTAGCCCTTCATCTCAAATCAAGGGCTTGTGCTAAGTCATGTCATCGTGAGGGCCCTGCCATTTTAAACTTAAGTATTGTTTTGTTTGTGATAGGTTGAGTCTATACTCAGGAGCTCATGTCACTCTACATTTCGCGTACATTTTGTTTAGGGTTACTTTGATTTTGGAATCTTCAAAAAATAGACTTAAAATAAATTACTACATTGTAAACAGATAGATAACACTTTTATTCAGTTATACAGTGACAGACACACAGATGAAAAAATTACATACAACAAAATTATGTTCTATCTCGCGAAGTCCGTTTGGCTTAGGTAGTAGTGACGTGTCCAGATAGGCACATTTTGTACGTGTGGGCATTTTGTAGAGCTGCCGACAAGGTGCGCTATAAAAATGTGCGTATACGTACTACAGCCTTAGCCAAACGGACTTTGTGAGACAGAATAGCAAAAGAAAGACATAGGTATTTTGTATAAAAATACTACATATAACGCAGTCCAGTAAACTAGTAGTTCGCCCCGAACAGTGAACTCGCGCTCGCCCGATTCGCGCTTGACCGATTTGGCTCATGTTTAAACTTAAAAATTCTTTTTGCCTTATTTACTCGCCTGCCAAATTTCAGGACATTCCGATCAACGATACTTGAGTTATTGTCGAACAAACTTTCACACATACATACATGTACATACAAAGGCCGGATTGTTCTAGTAGACTCGGAGAACTTTGCTCGCTCGGTCAATAACTTGAAAGTTGTGTGTGTAGTGTACCAGTAGGTACTTAGCACACTGCAATAATCGCAATATGATTGGCTAACGACAAGAACGCAATATGACTTCCAAATTATGGAAATAGTTGTATATTTACAGTGCCGTTTGAGTCTGGAGTTCCGGAACCTCTGCATAAATCAGATACTGTAGCAGTCTTTGCACCAACATTCGCTCAGCAACATGCGTGTTACTGTGTCAATCGTTGCTAGACTGTTGTGTTGATTGGTCATTTTAATAGAAACTTTTAAAAATATCGATTTAAATATATTAAAAAATATCACTTACGCACAAAAGCTCCCACCATTAGTTTGGTAGTAATGTGTTACTATATTATGAATAATGTTTTTACGAGTTGCTTACACACGATTTTACCGTAAAAACGAGTATTTTCTGGGCGGGATTTCCCTCCTTCATACAGAATATGCTTAATGCTCGCTAGGGCGGGCGGCCTGCGCAAGATTGTTCCATGCTATTTACATAAATTTATGCTAATGCTCACCTAGATACATAAATGTTGGCATTAACCTGGAAGCAGGTCTACATTTCCTTACAATGTAGTACACTGCACATGACCGATTTATTTTGAATAATTGGCAAACGAATCCCAAAATTGTCCCCATTGGCCACAGGTCCCTGGCGCAGATAGACGTGGCAGAAAAAAGACCATATCAGACCCAAGTGACTTCCGGACACCAAGAGGTGCTAGCGACCCCACAGACTGGAGTATCTTGGAATCATCAGATCATGAGGTTCGAGACTGCAACAAGTTAAGACAGTCTTTGGAATGCTGCAGATGTTCAAATTGTAATGTCGTGTACTGCTTTTGTAAATTTCTGGAAGTTTTAAAACAATGCTTACTCATTTTTTTGGTAATTTGAGTCATTCTATTTACTGTCTTAAATCATTAGCCGAGTGATGTTGTCTTGTCGATGATCATTTGTGATCGTTTTCCTTGTCTCTAGATTTTGTTTCGCATTTTTTTTGTCTTTTATTATGTTTTCTGCGTTTTTGTTGTTGTCGTTTTAAATTTTATTTGCTTACTGTTTGTTGTCTTTTCTTTATAAATATCTCGGTATTTTTAACTACAATATAAGTAGGTGCTGCTGGGTTAAATTTACTACAGATTCCTTCACTGAATCGATCCTTCACGAAGTCCTATTAAAAGTCAGCTACCACTTCGAATTTGGAGCCTCATGCCATTAAATAGTGATCCAAACTTTAATTATGTTTGGGCTGTGACCAATCGGGTTCGTGTCTCACATTTTCTGACAAGTCATGCAACGTGCTACCGTATCCTAGCCGAGATAAAAGCAGCTGAAAGCTTTGAAGTTTCATCTCTATCTCTTAAAATTTAAGGTTCATTTTCTGAATCATCATCTTCAACTAAGGAATCTCCAATATCAAGTACAAGTTTACTTCCTCCATCAGCAGTTGATGGCGCAATTTAAACTCTATTTGCGTTTGATGTAAGATCAATATCGTTTCGATTACAATCGATTGTTGCTATGAAATTGAGTCGTGTTTCGTTGGCAATAGATTTTGGTGCCTCCAGGAACGTGGATCGGAGGCTCCATTGTCGGGTGAATAAAACGAACGATGACGAGTCGTTTTTGACTTAGAAACTAATTTATAATACTACAATGAGCATCAGTGTGTTGCTGAAACAGGCTTTTGAGTGCGAAGTACCGACTTAATAACCATCAAGTAACATTACAATATTATGACGCCGAAAATTGTAATCACTCAAGAGATTACCCAGAAGATAAAGTTTAAGGAAGTCTCCTAATCACGCCGCGTGAAAAACTCCGTGAAGCCAACATCCTGCCTTTATTACCTTCATCTTCAAAGCAAATAAAAAATAAGAAGCCATCTTTGTTTAGTCGAGAACCAGTGCAATTTGTTCCGGCTGCCCACGGATGTCGTTCAAGGGCAAAATTCACTTTCCGATGATTTTGATGAAGCACGCCGTGTTGCTTAAAATAAATCGAGATTAAATTACTTTAAGATGAAGGAGCTGTATTTTGGGTTAAATTAATATAATGATTTTTTGCACATCAGTTCTGCAGTTAGGGCTACTTGTATTCCATTCTAGCATCGAGTTTAAACCTTACGTATTTTGTAAATATTAAACCGTATTTTTTGAATTGTCTATGTTGTATGTTCAAGCATTTTATCAATTTCCGATACCTTCTTCCGACGCTTCTACTTTATTTAACAACCTATGATATAATACTAACATAGTTTTTCTCTATTGATTTCAGGTGTTCGGCTCAAAAGCAGATCTGCAACTACACACTCAGATCCACCTACGCGAAGCGAAGCCCTACCGATGCACCCAGTGTCCAAAAGCTTTCGCCAACTCATCATACCTGGCGCAGCACTCCCGCATCCACCTCGGCATCAAGCCCTACCGCTGCGAAATCTGCCAGAGAAAATTCACTCAGCTCAGCCATCTCCAGCAGCACATTCGCACCCACACAGGTGACAAGCCCTATCGTTGCACCCAAATCGGCTGCACCAAGGCCTTCTCCCAACTCTCCAACTTACAAAGCCACAGCCGCTGCCACCAAACCGATAAACCCTTCAAATGCAACTCCTGCTATAAGTGCTTTACGCATGAGAAGGACCTACTGGAACACATTCCAAAACACAAAGAATCTAAGCATTTAAAGACCCATATCTGTCAGTATTGTGGAAAGAGTTATACGCAAGAGACGTACTTAAGTAAGCATATGAACAAACACGCCGAAAGAGCTGATAAAAGACCCCCCATCTCAGCTTTAGGGTTGAGTGGTCTAAATAGATCTCTAGCTGCTGCAGCACCGACGCAGCCTTTCGGTGATCATCCGTACTGGCCTAAAGTGAGCCCGGATTCGGCAGCGCATATGTCCGATGAGGGTTACCATCAGCAGCGTGAGGCTGAGGAACACCATGAACAGCAGCTCCAACAGCAAAGAGCTCTGTTTGCTCAGCATGAAAACCAAGAAGAACGATCTATACAGCCGCCTGTATCGTCAGCTGCGAATTCCGCGTTTACGCCAATTAACTCGATGGCTCCCCATTTGAATGGGTTGACTCACCACAGCGCGCTGCCAACTCGACCGTACCTCTACGATCCTTTACACTTCCAGCAAGGGAAGCAACAGCCTAACTCTTTCCCGAATCAATTGATCTCTCTTCATCAGATAAGGAACTACGCTCATCAGCCATCAGCGGCTCTTCTTCCAGCAGAGCATTTGCTCCAACATTCTCTAGTACACAAAGATAAACAATAACTTCCTTGCTACCTTTAGGTACATCTACTTAGTACTTATGATCATCTGGTATTACTAGTGTATAAATTAACGGATATATTAGATGAATCTCTCGATGAAAAGTGGTATTAATTGTATGAAATACGAAATTTTTTGTCGTTTCTTCAACGGCTCCATGTTTTAGACTTAAATGTGTATAAATAAATACTCGAAAATTTTTGTCAGTAGTTAGCCGGTGTATTGGATTTAGATATTTTTGTTTCACTAAATTGGTCATGCACAAGATCTAGGTCTTTAATATCTGTGTCTCTTCACGGCTTGTGTGATACTTTATCAATGTTTTTCTATTATTTTTGATTTAGTATCATGTAACCCGATGCATCTAGTTGTACCTTGAGTTGTATTCTTGCCTGCTCACCAATAAGCAACGAATTTATAAATACTTGAAACTTGATTGATGATTAGGCAGTAATGTAACCCGGTTTTGTCTATTAAATTATCATCGAAAAAAGCAATATCTAAAATATTTATATACACAGGCCTAAATTATTTCAATTCTATGTATTCAGTTTCCCTAAAATTTTGGATTCATGTTGGCTTTGAAAACCTGTTCGTTATTTCACCAGTTTTCTGGAAACTAATATTTAGATTGTACAACAACGCATAATATGTAAAAACTGAAAGTTCCTGACATAAAAGTATAAAAACAATATTTAAATCTGAAACTCAGTCAAAGTTTACATTTTCTTCCTCATTTGCTTTCTTGCAACTCTATCTACTTCATCTGCATTTTATTTCGTATGTTAAGAGAATAAAGACAGATCTCTCTGATACATTACAATTTGCACTCAGTTCCTACTTAGTTCATACTTAATTTTAGCTTTACTTCACGATCTAGCTTTATTCTTTCAGTTTTCTTAAGCATAACATGTTATTCAGTTAAAAAATGTAGTCTTCCTTTGGTCTGCTTTCCATATTTATAGTATTATTTATCTGTCGTGCTGTGACAAAGCATTGTATCTCAATTTCAACGAATTTTTCTATTTATTAGGGCAAAAATGTTTGTCATATAGGCGATATTGTTGACAATTCTGAAGGTGGACTATATTTTCTAATCTTTTGAGGTATGTGTGATAAATCTTCTTTGAGTGGCCAAAATTACTTTTAGGTGTCATTCTACCCAAAACGGCCCTCTTTTTGTAAATACTTTGTAAATACAACAATTTTTGAGAAAAACCCTTTTAAATTTATTAAAATGTTTTGTTTAATTTAGTCTAAAATGCTTACGCTCAACTACTTTAGCCATTAAGAATGTTTCAATCGCTGCGTTGTCATCACATTTTGGATTACCGAAAGTATTGTGATTAGTTTGTTTTTCTATTTCTTTCCTTTCTTCAACGATACTTAATTTTGTACTTTAATTAAGACTTGTTTCAAGTATACGAAAAATTGTTAATGTTGTTTTTAAACAAATAATTGGTAATGGAAGATAAGTAAATGATGTGATGGAATGAAGAAAACGGGTGTATGATATTTTTGGAACAATCTTAAATCTTGTTCTTCGAAATTCATTTGATAATGTGAAATTTTTGATTATATTTAAAATTGTTAGGTTGTGGTCATTTGTGATTCTTTTTACGGACATAATTTGTAGGTTCCTTAGGGATCATGTTTTTGCCGTCTGTCCAGCTGTCACAAACTTAGCCAAATCTTTTTATTTTTAAGTCTTGTACAAAGATAGTATTGATTTTAAGTAAATGTACGGCAATACTTAATTCTTCCGAATTGTTTTGTTATTTTGTCGAACTTCGTGCACTTATTACTGTATAGTATCTATTGTTTTATGACAAAGAGCCAAGAATTTTTTTTATCGAAATATAACTTCAGAAATTAAGTAAAATAAACGCCAATATCTCTCTATTTAAGTAGAAATGTGATATTGTAATTTTGATTTTTAGATAAGTGTAAACTTTTTATTTTAATTAAAATACTTATTTTTGTAAGTAATTTGTTTTACGATAGTTTCGCTTTCCGGCGTTTTTGGTTTAAGATGAATAAATAAATAGATGACCGAGGAGCGAAATCTTTTGTTACTTAAAATTGATTAAAAATAAATTACAACTATGCCAAGAATATAAACTTGTGAATTTTTATTTACTCTGACAAACAAACCAATCATTTCATAGTCCATAGAACCTTTACGATTAAATTCACTCGCCAAAAAGTTACCGAGGTTATCCAGAGAAACCTGTCCTGCTCCAATGCTTTAATTTTACACTTTTCTATCTTGCTCAGTAGGAGCGGGCCGCTTAGAAAACTCGAAACTCGATTTCGAGGTGTTTTTATTTATTATTTTGGAATTAACAGGATGGATTTCAATATGACGGCTGTTTTATATCACATTTCTTACCACGTTTATTTTGATACGAGTTTTATTGTCTAAAACCTCGGTATTTATATCAAAGTTTAGAAACAATGGTAGAAATCAATTTCTTTATTTTTAAACACTTGGCGATTTATCCATCGCAAGGCTTTGAATATTTAGACATTCAAAGTCGCAAGGAGGTAACAAATTAAATTTATATCACTGCGGTATAGAAAATCAGAAAAGTAAATCTGGACGTGAGGAGCTCTAAACCGGGAACCTGAAAGTTTAGACCTATCTTTGCGATTTTATTGGACACACTATTTGTATATCAAACGGCCGAAATATTTAATTCAAAGAATGAAGTATGATATATATTTTTTTCAATTTCACAGTTTAAAATGCATTTGCAAAGAGACAATATCGGGATAGACCCTCTTAAGTAAAGTGTTTGTACACTACTAAAGAGCTGCTTGTGTTGACGGTTGCTATCCCCAGTTACCGGAAAAGCAGTTTTTAATTAAACCAGTTTTCAAACATTTAGCTATCTGACTGAAACACAAGTGCTAAATAAGTTAATGTAAATCAAGTAATTTGATCAAGTAAATTCTAAATAAAACAACTATCTGAACTTTTCACTTTTATTTAGTTAACAGTCGCAGAATATGTATAAATAAAAATTAAATTACTTAAAAATTATATATTTACAATACACGGGGTAATTCTACCTACGTAGGTAAAACAAATTTCATACTGCACAAACCATACCAAACCTGAAGCAATATTATACTTATAAATACCTAAAAATAGGCTTGCATGTAAAAACGCAAACGATATGTCATACAAATTATAATACCACAACACACGAGCGACTTTTTGTGAATGATAAATGAGTGATTCAAAAATCAGTCGAGTAAAGTGGAAAGTTAATTCACATAAAAGAAAACACGTGTCCTTTCATTTCACACACTTTTTGTAAAAAAGAAGTTGGTGAAGAACCATCACACATAAAACACAGTAAAAAACCTAACAGATTTCGATGAACACATTTGCGTTTTTACAAAACTTAAAATTATGTAAATGGGGAATAGTTAAAGTTATATAATACTTTTATATGTGTTGTCATTTAGCCGCCCTAAAACTAAATGAGAATCATATAAAATGTCTTATTTAAAACTCTTTGGTACAACATTTTTGTTTCACAAAAAAAAAGTTTCATCAAAGTTAGACAAAGATTTTCGACTTAGAAGTAAGGAGGAAATATGAATGATCGTAATTAAATAAATAGGAATATAAAACGCAATAAAATCTTACAAACGTACACTTTGGATCACAAAAAGATTATCTAACAAATACTCACAGGTGTATATTCTTTCTACGGAGATCATCTTCAAATACATTAAGTAACATGAAATTCCAGTGCATTATGTCTTTTTGTGATCTAAATATTTTATAAACATGAACCTATATAAAAAAAACTTTTAATGAACTCCAAAATCTAGAAAATTCATCAAGTCAAAATATTTATAAAAGATGTCAGCGGTCATAAGAACTATTTAAAAAAAGCGCTACCGAGCTCTAAAACATTTTCAAAGCATTTCAAATTTTATTTATCTTTTCGCAGTTTTTACAATTGTTTTAAACTTTTTTACCTCAATTTAAAGTAAAATCGATTTTTCATCATAAAAAAACAAAACTCTAAGCCAAGTTTCACGAGCGCTGACACCACCTAAACCAAAAAAGCCCTTAGACGTCAACCTTGTAAGGGGAGCCAGGGATATGCTCGTCTCCCCACCTGACGATGACGATATACTCCCCGCGGTCTCTGACCAAGTAGGAGCACTCGTACACGTTGCGCCCTTTGTGCTTGGTGTGGAACTCTTCGCAGGGTCCTTTGGGTCCGTGGATGCCTACGTAGAGGATATTCGTGCCTGGTGAACAGACAAGTAAGTAATTAAGACAAAAACAGGTAAGGAAGCAGCTATGAACAGATAAGACAGTATAATGAAAGCAAAGGAAAAGAATGCAAAACTTTAGACCAACTTAACCAAAGTTGAATGAATTAGCGACAAGTTTTTCGTAGATCGCTTTTCGACCATAAAGGATTTAAAATACACAAGTACGCAACAAGCGCTAAGTAGTACAAGGTAATACCAATCTAAATGGTACCCGAAATTATTTTTTTCCCTCATTTCCTAATCTGTATGGCATATAAAATTTTGATCTTGTTAATTTGGCAAAAGGAGTATTGACATCATTGATTCGTCACCAGTTACATTTTATATGTATAAGTAAACTTACCAGCATCGCCAGCGTGGACGGTGAACTGGTTGAGCTTGTTAAGGAAGGCCTTCTTTAGCCCCATGCCCTTGCTGGTGACCTTAGATGCGTCGGACTTGAAGTGTGGGAGCACCGGGCCCTGCTTCGCGCCAGACTTGGACACTTTCTGAACCGTCTCCACGGTGACTGAGGATGTCTCTTGAGCGCCGACTTCAGCGAGGTTTCCACCTGGAGCGATGGTTATGGTCAGTAACACAGTACCATCGATTGATAACCTCCATGAAAATTGTGAGATTAGAAAAGGATTAGAAAGGCAGCTAAGTGACTGTGGGTTGACAGACATAACCAATAAGTTTAATTTAGATGTGTATTAACGTAGATTATTTAAATCATTCAAATTATAGTCATTTTGAATCGATGACTATTGATGGTACACTACTAATATGGAATATATAATATTGTTATCATTGTTTCTTTACCTAAACTACTCTTCAATCACTCAAAAATTGCAAAATATATTTATATTGTGACCTAAGTAGAAATGCTGCTAGTAAATTATAATTTATTATCCAAATATCTATTAGGGCCACGTTTAGTGGATTGATTAATAGCGTGGTGATATGACGGTATATTCTCTTATTTACAATGATAATTAGAGAGCAATGTATGAGACCGACTAAGGAAAGAATAGGCTTGCACCGAACAGCGGCAACAATTCCAATAACTGATTGACTCAAGCGAAATCCACTGACCAGTAGCCTCGATCTTGAAAGGAGAGCCGACGATGTGAGCCCCGTTGTACTTCACACTGAGATAGTAGAACCCTGGAGCCAGCGGCGTGTAGCGCACCTGGGGAGGTTATTGTTATCAGTAACATATTCGAGCCTGATCAAGATCCGATCTTCCATATTCTACACAATCTACCCTAATATTCATGTTCAAACGTTGTGACCTCTGAAATTCTTTACACAAAATGTTCCTAATAGAAAGACAGTATGATGAATGAATTTCTGATATATAAAGCACTTTCTCATTGCCTGTCTTAAAAAATAATGACTACAGTATTGTTTAATCCAAGGACAGTAAGTAGTTCATGATTGTGAAGTGCATGAGAGAGCCTCCTCGATTGGCGTAAACCGAGATTTAACCACCGATTACACCAACTACGTCCAGGGCACACTGGATAGCTAACTGACAGTCCATGACCTAAATGACAAATCCTTTCATTTCAATTGGTTGTGGGCTTCGGTTGTGGCTTGTCACCACCCTCATGGCGAAACTATGCTATCAAGCGACTTATCATGTTCAGCATGATGTTTTGAGAAGCCATACGTGGCAAAGTGGTTGCTCTCCCATTTTAGGTATTTTCATTTTATTCTAAATCTCATAGACGCGTCCCATTAGGTACGGTAGTATCCAAGCGTAAGGCCATTGTAAATTAAAAAAACCGGACAAGTGCGAGTCGGACTCGCCCACCGAGGGTTCCATACAAATTGGTAAAAGTTTAAAAAAATCTACAAAAAATTTGGTCACCCGTACAATTATGACCGCTCATACCGTTTCTTAACTTCGATGATTTCTTATGATTTAATTTCAAATGTATAGCTTGAGATTTTTTCCTTTACTTGTATCATTAGACGGTATTACTTGCCAAATTTCATAGTTTTAGGTCAACGGGAAATACCCTATATTTTGATTCTCTTGAATAAAGGTTTTTGCGGCATAAACGGCCGTATCTATTTCTTAACGTTAAATTAGAAGTTGATTTTTTCACAGCTTCAAGGGACTGTAGACTTGAGTACATGGTTTTAATTTCAACACGATACATCCACGCGTTCCCGAGATAAATAGCCTTGACAGACAGACAGGCTGATAGACGGACAAGCTGTTTTTTCCTTTTGAGGTACGGAACCCTAAAAGGAGGGTAGCTCACCTTGTACCCCTCTTCGACCTCTGTGCAGTCCATAGCAGCCCTGGAAGGTCCGTCCATAGTGACCACCAGGATTCCGGCGCCGGCGTTGCAAGTGTCGATGATCAGATCTGTCTTCACTCCTGGAGGGACAAATTATCCATTGTGAGTAGAGGTTTGCTTTAGAGAGAAGAAACTGGCAAATAATAGGAATTATAAAACCCTGTCAGAATTTGATTCATTATTTAAGACCTAGGCTGTTGTTGGTGAAGTAATCACCATTCTTCTTTCCTTTCGAGCATCGTTTTTCAAAATCGTGGTAGTTCAGTTTAAATCTGGACTTTCTTGGTGACATTCAAATACTGACTATTATTGAAAGAATAATTGCTTCTTAAGTAAATTCCACAGGAGATTACTCTTGAAACACAACAAGAATTCTAGGATTTGTAGAACAGCAACTTGCATTGTCTTTTTGGAATCCTCAGGGAAGTAAGCATGTAAGATGTCAGGTTCATCTACTCGTAGAGCAGTTTAGTGACTAAAAGACAAAGCTTTATTAACCATTAAAACTACTGAATGCTTTTCTAATTATGCCCGACTCAATCTATGTGTATATTTTATTTCCCGTATTATTATATATTTTTTTTTATATTCTAAAGATATATTATATTGTGTAAATTAACTTTGAATTGTAGAAAGTATACTTAATGTATCTATTTTGCAAAAATAAATATTTTGATTTTGATTTGATTTGATCTGGACAGTAACTCATCATGTTCCATCGTCATAATAAGCCGTACCGGCAGTGCTTACACACAGTTGCGTATGTCATGCTTCCATAACTGGCAAATAAAAAATATTTAAAAAAACTGATAAAAAATAGACATGATCTTGCTAAGTTTCTTGCCCTTCTTCTTAGCAAGATTAAATTAAAATATCTATTTAAAGTTTATTTATCTATTAACTTATTTATTCATTGCATTATGTAGGTATAGGTATACAATATTTTCATTTTTTACTTATGTTAGTATATACCTATATTTGGTTAGGCATTATATTTATTTATGGTCTATTCAGTTTATTTATCAACTTATTTATTATTTGCATTATTTATAATAATATTCTTATTCCAATAAGTCTTTATTTTATGCATGTGTATAACTTTAGTGGCCCAACTTAAATATAGTTTTTTTTTTTATATTTCCCGTATCATATTTGTTAATCATAAAATATTATTTTTATACAGATTAGATTTGACATGTAAAACGTATACTTTATGTATCTATTTCACAAATAAACATTTTGAATCTTTTGAATCTTTGAATCTGGCTTTAGATTTTGCGGACGACGCTGCACACACTGTTTAACGCTTCACCAGCCCTCACTCTTCCTATTGCTTGGCGAGGACTTTTATCATATGCCTCATTGAGACTTTCCATCAAGCGCGGTATCGGCCAAGAGTTGGCCAATTTTTTTCAAAAAAGAGGATGCATTGGCCAACATTGGACAGCATCCTACCAATAGTGATAAAATGAAGATTTTAGTAACCTGTCTTAACAGTGCCGAGCCCAGGCCCGTACGCGTGCACCGCCGCTGGATCCGCGTCGTCCTTCCCGACCTTGATCCTAAGCGGAGAAGCGGGGATGTGGACACCGTTCCACTTGACGTTGATGTTGTGTACGCCGTTCTCGCGTGGCATGAACCTGATGCTGTACTGGTCTCCGTCGATGTTCTGGATGAAGCAGTCGTCCGTGTTGCCTGATGGGGCTCGTACCTGTGGGGCAAACAATATAACGTTACTACGTACACACGGCTCCGAGGCAGTGTCCAAGGGTGAAGTCAACACTCAAAACGACCTCTTTTCACCGACGATTTCAACGTCCCAATGTCGCCATACTCCGGTCACAAATACATGCTTGTAGGGCTTGCAATTTTACCCCATAGTGTTTTCCTTCACCTTGAGCAAATGTATATAAGTAACAAAAACTAAATTCTGAAAAATGTTTGAATTGGTAAATTTTCCCGTATTATATTATATAATTACTTATACTTTAGACAAAAATTCATTATTTTAGGATCTGAAGATTTTCACTATATTTTTCTTCGTACACCGTCTTGTAAAGAGTAAGATGCAAAAAAGTATCGTATATTTATGTATCCAAGACACAGACTATAATACTAGCAGACCAAAACTAAGGATTAAATAGCGTGGCAAGTTTCCACACAAAAAAGAAGTGTTATGAAGAAACGTATAAAAATGGGTTGTTTTGCCTGGCTTATGCTTGAAACATTATTTGTTAATACCTATACTAATCTCTCGTATATATTTTGTTTGGAAACAAGGTGTATTAATTAACTCACTGAGCTAAACTTGCTTCACGTCGACTCTATGCGTTTATTATTAGTTCGACGTACCTATGTGATCTAGGATTTCACAGTACTGCCTAGGCTGCAACAGAACCAAAAATCCAGTATGCAAAAATAAAGCACCTGCAGACTGTTTTTTTTTTTTACTTTTAATTCTTTCAATTACTTTTCATATTCAGGTGACTTGTAACCTAACCCCGATAATTTAGTATTTTGTAGAAGAATACAAACTGGTTTTATTAAAACTATTCCTTTGAAGATTATCGTAAAATCCAAAGAAATCATGGTCACCCGAAGAGATAAGATAATTAGATCGCGCGAAGTTATTTTTATTATTGATCCCACTATTTTGGACTATTTTAAACCTTTTTTCGTATGGAGATGGCTAGCATAACGATGAATTTTATTTCCAAGTAAATTTTTTTTTGAATATTTTGTTTTTTAATTTTAATTGTTTTTAAATTTAAAATTTGTTCTACTACCGTTTCTTAATAACCTCTAAAATTATCGGGGTTGGTTTTAAAGTCACCTGTATTTGTTATCACAAAATAATTTTCCGAGGAAGAAGTACACATAAATGTTTTGAATGTCACTTTCTAACGTTTGCTTTCTAAGCTTTCAGAGTAAATCATGTTTTTCGAAATTTACTTCCTATGATTCCGTGATACACGGTATCTACTCGTATCTCGGTCTATTTAAACGTCTTGCCTAGTTGCCCATATCTATCGCAATCATAAATCCAAGACCAGGGTGTCCATGGCAATATCCTGACGGCTGACTGACCGTCATGTTCCCACAATAAATCATATCGACCCTGCCCGAAGGACGCAGTCCGTTTCTAACTGTAGAAAAGATTCGGTTTAATAGTGCTAAATGTTTGATGGGTGAGCTATTCTTTCTTTCGTTGCTCATCGGAGGGTTAAATAAATAATATAGGTCTGGGATACTCATACGTCCAAATTAGCATTAAATAATTTGATTTTGAAATAAATATAAAATGCTTGCTTTGCCGTAACTTTGCATTCGGGTGCATATAGTTCATGAAACATTTTTTGAGCTATGTAAAAAGAGAAGCTCCCACATGTCTCAATTAAATCTATCAAATAGTTTTTTTTAAATTATGTGTCCTACAAAAAGTAGCAAATTAATCTTATTTTGATTTTCAATTATATTATGTTATGAATTCAAATGAATGTTTTAAAAAGTCAGACGTTACAAATGAGTAGCTTCATAAAACAGGTATTTTAGTAGAAACTTTGTGATTTGAAGACTCAAAATATGATTCAACGTTATTTTCGCATTAATCGATTCATTGAAAATCAATGTCTTTGAATATTTTACATTTACCAATCATATTCTCGTATATGTAGGAATTCACATCGCACATTTGCCACGAAAAAGCAATAAATTTTCACTTTCTGCCTCCCCGCGAACGCCCCAGACGCTCTTAACAAAAAATGTAATAAAAACAGACTGAACGCACGTGATTTGCACCCCTTAGTACTGTGGAACCCTAAATCTTGACCATTCCGTCCCCGCTTCAATATTTTATAAGACATCCTGAAAATGATGAATTTTGCCAAAGTTTTGTGGAAGCGTTATAAAAATTAATAACCGTGTTTTGGTAAAGGAAGGGCGTGATTCCTTTCGTTAGTGCAAAATATGTTGTTCACAACACATTTGTTTCTAATTTATCTTTTCTGGTTTGTAATGCACTCTAATAATAATTTTCACAACATATGTGAAATTTTCAGTTGGTAATATAAATAATGTCACAAGAAGACGATATTTTTGATGGTCGTATATACATTATTGTGTGTGAATAACGTCCAAACGAACATAATTGACAACGGGACACTGATGTTTCGTAAGCACTTGTGTCCCACGGCTGCCATCTTGTCACAGTTAAAATACTATGCCCTATGGTCCCTACCCAAACAAAGTCATGAAATGTTTTTCCTTATAGTTATTATTTGAATTATTCTTCTTGTCATTGCCGCGATGTTTTTGTAAAAATCAGGGACATACACCAGTCTATATTGGCCATCTAAATGAAGACCTAAAATTTATTTCATTAAATTGTTTCTCCTATGCGCGTTAGTTTGATAACTAGATATTATGAATATCGAATCGGAGCGGGTTCGCAAGTAATAAAATAACTCGCAAAAGAGAGACAATTCAATGAAATGAATTCTAGGCCTTTATTTAGACGGCCAATACAAAGTGGTGTATGTCCCTAGTTTTTCCAAATACATCGCGATAAAGGCCAGAAAAATATTTAACATATTGTTTTTGATCAAAGTTGTCGTCTTCGCGGACCGGGCTCTTAATAGTTCATATCCAACTATCCACCAGTCTGTCATCATCATCATCCACTGCTGGACAATAGGCCTTTCCAATCATCCTCCTCAGCATCCAGCCGCCACCCGCAACCTCCTTCAGATCATCGGTCCAGCAGGCACGAGGTCGGCCTTCGCTACGCTTTGCTGTACGTGGTCTCCATTCTAACGCCGTTCGGCCCCAACGGCCAACACGTCGGCGACTATGGTTTATACAGACTTATTTATTTATTTGCATACAGTTTACGTGAATTCACATCTTATAGAACAATAACAGTCTGGTAATACAGGATTGGTTTTTTCGAGTGGACGTGGAGGGCTAAATTCAAAACTATGTGGTTCGATTCCCGGCTAGAGAATAATTTTTTCGAAAATGGAATGTTGCAGTTTTGGTTCTCGTCAAAATCGGCTCCGAAACTTCATTGAGCTGTTTTCGCTATTCCCTATAGTTTTGGATTTGGATATTCACGACCACTTGAAAAAATAACCTCGTATAACTGTTAACTGAAATGAAATGAAATGAAAATGAAATGAAAATGAAATGAAAATGAAATGAAAATAAAATGAAAATGAAAATGAAATTAAAATGAAATGAAAATGAAATTTAAAAAATCTTTAATGAAAATAAATGTTAATAAGTTAATAACACATGAATTCACTTAAACTCTGTGCAAATAAATAACTATTGCCGAACGTTCTATAAAACAGACTGGCGACGGGCAGCGCAGCGGCGTCACTAGTGCGAGGGTTTTGGCACCACCGCGCTCATCACCAACCCACCTGCCCAGCATGTGTCTGTATGGGCATTTCTTCCAAGAGAACCGCCAAAAGTGGCCAAATGTTTGCAAAGACCTATGTCCAGTACTGGACCAACTAATCTGATCGAATCGAATAACTTCGATGTCTTGCCCTTTAGGAATCACTTACTGATTAAATAGCAGAGCTGTGTATTATTATTACAACCGTGCAGGAACACCTAGAGTCCTAGACCTCGAAGGTGCCACTTACCCGAGCGTCCAGGTCTCCCTTAGCCCCGTTCAGTCTGAGATAGAACTGCGCCGGCTTGTCCACTTGCGCCGAGTCCGGGAACTGCGCCACCTCCAGCAGGTGGGCGTCTCCGATGGCGGGACTGATGTAGACCTTGAACGGCGAGTCGGGGATGTGCTGGTCGTTGAACTTGAGGCCGATGCGGTATTCACCTGGAACAGCGAGCTGGGTAAGTATCTCCAAGAGTCTAAGTTTTGACTGTCTGTAGTCTCGACTATTTAGAGGGTCGTGGGTATTACCAACACCTACAACTATCAGTGTACACGGGGTCTTTCTCAAAAAGTAAACTAGTTGGGAATTTAGAATTTTCTGTATATTATGTACCATAGGTAGGTGGTAGAGCTGATTCCAGGCTCGACTGTGGAGGTACCACCATCTTACTTGCAAATCCTCCCGAAGTTATTCGGGGGAGAGTAAGAGAACAGCTCTTAGGCAAAACCAGGCGGCCCACCATTGCCTGGGACCGATGGATGGCGGTTTATCCATCTCCAATTGCCGAGCCTTACATAAAACAGACTGGTGACGGGCAGCGGCGTCACTGGTGCAAGGGTTTCGGCACCGCGCTCACCAACCCGCCTGCCCAGCGTGTGTGAGAATGGGCATTTCTTCCAGGAGGACTGCCAAGAGTGGTGAAATCCTGGAAAGGCCTATGTCCAGCAGTGGACGAAACAGGCTGATGGATGAATATGTACCATATACTTACTGTATTTATACAACGAATACTGAAAATGCTGATTGTCAGTACAGATTTAGGGTATCGTACCCGAATACTTGACCAACTTAATTTTGCAGTTTTGTTTTATAAATTTTCTAAGTAATCATAATTAAATGGTACGGAACCCTCACGGCTCGAGTCCTACTCGCACTGGACTGTTTTTTTCCACCGAGGCAATTCTATGCTTTTACGTTATAGAACATTTTAGGTTCCTATTAAAACATACATTATTTTTTTGTAAATTTTGATTGAAATTGAAATATAGAATTGTAATTTTTCTTCATGCGTCCTATTAAGGTAAAGTGGACACCGGAAAAACGTGCTGTGAGAGAGCAGGATGAACAAGCGCGAGTGAGCAAGATAGACGTAGTATTACGTGTCATATCAAATTCAACGTAAGAGAAGAGATAACCGGACCGTTACTTAAATTCTAAAAAATCTTACCTAAAACATATACTCAAAAAGATCTTGTAGTTTAGTTTAGTAGTAGTTTAGACAGACAATCATGATAAAAATATTCGTATTGAATAATGACACGATCCAAATTACAGACGTAAAACGTGATAAATAAAATGTTTACAGGTATCTTAAAGCTTTTTATTTGTAACGTCAAAGTTTCAAATCATCGAAAACAATATATATTTTTTCAGTTCTGTATTTTCATCTGGTTTTCTGAAAAACTTGTCTCAAGTTGAATTACCTTAGCCCAGTTTGCCTACAAAAGTATTTTACGAGTGTGTATTGTTTTATATTTATACATATGAATATTCCACAGTGAAGCCCACTCAATCAGCATGTTTATAAATAACATTAAAGATTTCGATCTCAAATCGTCAGTTATCAAGAGAAACCTGTGACATAAGACCTCCAGCTGTAAACTCTTCAGGCACAAAAACTCGAATTCTTCATCCAAAAAGGGCTAGTAACAAGAAACAAGAGGTAGCAGCCGGGCATCGAACCTGGGCCACTCGGAAGATGTCAATACCACCACTTTGCATAAGGTCTACATCATTATTTGGAGCACTGGGCCAGGCTGGTAAAACTGACATCGGTGAAGGGACGATTAGGTTTTAATCAGGCTACAAGTTATGATTTCATAATATTCCATATAATATCGTTCAGCTCACGAAGACACCTATCGAAACCCTAATTACAACGCCTTAAGACTTACAACGGCTTGATTTGCGTGTCATCGTGAGATAAAAAACCTATAACCTCTGTGTTTTAGGAAGTATTGTAATTTTTCGGGATTATACGTATAATAAATATAATGAAGCCATAGCCAGAGCGTTGTAAGGGGTTAAAAGACTGTTGCATTGTAGTTTATTTATATACATTCTTAAACAAAATAAAAACGCTTCCAATTAAATTTAATGTATATTTATAGAAATTATATACTTTCACCTTTGTTAATTTTTTATCAGTAAATGTTTGTTACAAAATGAGTTTTTTATCTTGAACGATCATGGGGAATATGTAGTCGGCCACATCACACAGACTGTCAATCAATAATAACAGATCATAAACCCGATTTAGTGACTAAATCTAGACTTGAAATTTTAGTGCAAACCACGGTAAACTAAGATTAACCCCTTACAGTGTGACCGACTACAGCCAATCTTTGTAAACAAAAGATTTTAAAAAGAAACCACATAAAAACGGCGTACTTTTTCTGGTCGATCCGCAAAAACTTGCCCAAAAAAAGGTGAATAGGATGCAAATAAATCTGTTCAGCCAATATGCCCACCTTCGAAGACTCGGGTTCATATTGAAAAACTTATCAAGAATGAGCTGCATTTGACTACAAAGGGTTCTTTATTAATTAATTCCATAAACGAGAAAAAACTTCATAATAGACTTAGTACTTGCTTTTTTTGCATTAGACCAATGATTGTATCAATAACCTGTAGCCTTAGCATGCAAACATTACGGTTACGATATAGTTGCATTTACTTTAGATTTTGTATGGAATCTGATAACCGGACAGGGCGGCTATTCCGGCAATCAACATATCTATATCTGTACAATCTGCCTTCACTATTTTTGCGCACGTGCCACAATTGAGGGCCAGGAGGGCATTATTTTTCACTCGTATGCAATATCAGTCATTCGATATTTGTTTAAAGTTTGATAAATGCCATGCGATGGAAATAAGAGTGACTATACTACATCAAATAAAAACTTTAGGATATAAGGAATGCTCAATATAAGTTTTCAATCAAAATAATTAATACATATCCGTACAAAATCCTTTTTAATATCACACGCAATCTGCCTTTGCAATTTTTGCGCACGTGTCAGAATACCCGCACAGTAGTGGAACTTTTCAGATTCTGTAACCGTGATGTTTTCATGCCAGTTGCCTTAGCTACTAAAGATAAATATAAGATAAGATAAAAATTTCATTTATTGTTCTTATAACGTGCAAATTATCCTTAAAAAAAATTTTATACACAAACAAAGCTTACTATAAAAAATTTAACTTACATATTAAGGATTGCTGTTGGCATCTATGCTAGTGTGGAGCGCTGTACAATAGATACCAGCGTCTTCCGACACAAATCTAATAACAGCATATTGGCTAAATGGGCTACTGCTTGTTTTGCTACAGTTGGTTATGTGTTAAACATTTCAACTTTAAATCACAGCTGCGTTCAAGATTTTTTCGATATCCGTGGAAAGGGAAGGAAATCCTTACGAAACATTAAATTATATAAAAAAGAAATTCGTCATTAGAAAAGTCATAGCACTTAAAACATGTTTAATGTTGTTTAAATCATACATCACTGCATCTAGCAACAAAACAAGCTAAATGATAAAGATATGGAGTATCGTGTATTCGGGGTTCTAAAAGCAAACATCGGAACCCAAAAAATATTTGTAAGAATTTAAATTTCCGCTCCGCGTAGAGGTCTGGGAAGAGATATTAGTGGGTTCGTTAGTCCGTTATTCAGATTGAGTGACGTTTTCACTGTGATGGGGTTTTTTAACAAAATTTAAATGGAGTTTTTTGGCCCATTTCGTCGAGTTTTTAGAGCACTGTGCAAAATTTATAGGTGCATTTGTCGGTCGATTTGAACGGAAGAAATTAGAATTTAGATTGTTTATAGTTTATTTTTGCGTGTTTATTGTTTGTTACTTTATCCCTTTTCTCAGTCATCCACCCATCCATCCAACAGCCTTTTTCGTCCACTGCTGGAGACTAGGCATTACCAAGATTTCGCCACTCTTGGCGGTCCTCCTGGAAGAAATGCCCATACGCACACACGCTGGGCAGGCGGGTTGGTGAGCGCGGTGCCGAAACCCTCGCACCAGTGACGCCGCTGCCCGACACTGGTCTGGTCTTTTATAAGGCCCGGCAATTAAGCTAGGTTTCCATTTAGGCTAGTAAGAAGTAGAGTAACTAGCGTACTATTTATCCGACTACTTAGAGTAGAGTAGTTTTCTAGTAGCCGTATACATTAAATAGTGTGAACTGTGAAACAGGTAAGTAAGTAACAAAAATAAACGATGGATGCTGTTCGACGTCGTCACCGTTTGAGACGATGTTTATTTCATCTAACGACCTTATTCTTAAATGAAGTTACAGAAGTTTTAGAAGAAGAAACATCAAACGCAAAAAGAATATGGGTTAGAGATTGGATAAAAAAAAGAGAAGAGAAAGGAGCATCTGCTAATCTACTTAGAGAATTAGCAATAGAAGATCCCAAAGAATTCAAAATGGGTTTAAGGATGGCGTGAGCTAATTTTGAATTTAGTTTAACCATTCGGTGCTTGACGATTTTGATTCAAAGCCTGAAGTAGAGTAGAGTCTACTTTACCACGTGCGTACTCTACTCTCCCAGCTACTATCTTTAGTACTATTCTGTAACTGTTTACACTACGCTAGTAATGTTATTAGTACCTTTTATCCCTGGTACTCTACCGCCTACTCTACCCGTGTAAACTAGGCTTTAGGGATATACCGCCATCCATCGGTCCCAGGCAATGGTGGGCCGCCTGGTTTTGCCTGAGAGCTGTTCTCTTACTCCCCCCCGAATAACTTCGGGGGTGTTTGCTAGTAAGATGGTGGTACCTCCAGAGTCCAGTCCGGCACCAGCTCTACCACCTCCTATTCTCAGTTTATTGTATAAAAGGCACAAAGTTTCAGGTGCATTCTGAAACACCCAAACCGAACACAAATGTCTCCAAACCTTGAACTGACGACTTCCTGGTCAGTAATCAACACGTTCGAAACAATAGATCGACAGATGTTAATTAACTTGAGCGGATTGCAGACATTTCGGTGTGATTTTCGCGGTTATAAAATATTGCATTTTTCAATTGTATTTAAATTAATTTAAAATCGTTCACTTCAGGGGTCAGACTAACAGTCGTAATGTCACGTCTGTCTGTCTGTCTGTCTGCATTAGTTGGCGGCACTATATACACAATTAAGAACTTGTAAGTTTGCCTATTATATAGTAGTTTTATTGTTTGAAATTATTCGCTTCTCTTGATATTTCATTTATGTACTCGTAGATTCGATCGAAACTCAAATTAATATTTTCGCAAAGTTTTATACAGAGTGTAAATGCAAAGTCAAGAATCCCTTTAGTTAGGGTATGAAAGTATACACGATTCTAATGTTACTACGAGAAAAAAAAATATACCTTGAATTTTCATCAAAAATTCCATAATTTTTCTAAGCTATGGCTACGCAGCTCACCGGCCTCCCCACACACCTAATTGCACCCCGCAACCCGCACCCCTCATCTGGCTGGCCAGCGACCGTGAGGGTGTCCACGCGATGAGTGTATTTTGAGTAAAGAAAATCGTCTTATTCTGAGGTACTGGTACGTTATTTAGAGATCCTAGTATTTAAAAAAATGCCTTCACCGATCATACTAACACACCCTTAAAGGATTCTTGACTTTGCTTTTACACCCGGTATGAAATGAAATTTTACTAAGGTCAAAACAATTTTATTTTTAGTTTTTGTTTTTCTGTCTTTTCCCTTTTCAAATCGAGAACAATCATTTCAAAATTTCAATCAATAGATGTGGATGCGGTTTTCTTTGTTATTATCGTATGTAGTGACCCTGGTCAACATATGTAGGCATACCATGTTATTGGTTGGATTAACTTATCAGAATGGTGCGGAACCCTCGGGGCGCGAGTTCTACTCTTTTCTACTCGCATTTGGCCGGTTTTTGTCCCAGAAGTGTTTTATAAACCTCCGAAATCGTTATTAGTTATTATATTACATACTTTTATTCAATTTAATGAAAATAAAAAAAAAACACTTTGTTATTTCAAAACAAAGCCCAAAATTAAGACGGTACCATTTAAAAAAATTACTGACCTTTCGATTTCATGAGAATAATATTTTTTTGAATTTTTTTTTATTTTTTATGTTTGATTAATGTAGGGCTGTGCTATGTTTATTATTTAGCTATAAATTATAAAATGGAAGTTTGCCTTCTTATTTATTATGATTCATGTGATGAAGAGATTCTTCCAGCATTAATATGGGTTGGAAGAACCCCTTCTTAGAAAAAACCGGCCAAGTGCGTGTCGGGCCACACGCAGTGTAGAGTTCCGTAGTTGCCCGGTACATTTTATAAGTTGGTCTTCTAATACAGATCGCTCGATCGATTCTAGTCCGCTCGGAAGTTCCTCTCCCGAAGAACTGCCTTTACATTGTCGTGTTTAGAGGGGACTAAAAGTTTGGCGCGACCTGTACTCGTAAACCTGTAAAGCCTACTTAGCTGTGATTGTTTTCCTTTTAAATTCATTATATATAATACTTCTGTGAATTTTTTCACATATCCATAAACAACCGTTTACCCGGCAGGGGGGGGGACACTTGACTCTAACAAAAATTAGCACTTTAAAGCTAATTATTTCACAAAAGAATCCCTAATCGAATCGAAAATTGGTTTTAACATGTCCACAATGTTTTTGAATGACCTATCCAACGATACCCCACACTATGGGATAGACGAGGAATTTTTATTTTTATTTATCTTAATTTAATTGTTTTTCGAGGTTTCCTTTTTTTGGCGTGATTAATATTTATATCTTTGCCACATTACAGCTTTCTAGCGTTAATAGTCTCTGAGCTTAACCGCGGACAGACCAGACGAAACTCTTTAAGGATTCCTTGTCGGAGTACGGAACCCTAAAAAAGCTCGACTTTGTACATGATATGTACATCTAAGTTCAATTTACTTATAAATATAATGTTTTGTGTACAATTAAATAATATGATTAACTATATGTGATTTATAGAGTGAGGCGAAATACTTTTGTTATAAATATCAAATAAAACATGACAATTTCAATAAATATCAACGAAACTGACAAGATTTTATATTTTGAAATATGCTTTTATTGTGTCATTCGCTTCGCTAACTGCAATCCAGAACTGCAGGTAGTTTTAAAACAATAAAAAAATATGTAAACTGTAAAATACAGTGCACATTTCGCGTTACTATTACGCAATTACTTTAAAATAACACAATGCAGAATAACAATTAGAATAATTAACAAGCGTCAGCTGTGTGAAATGGCTATTTAAACATAAATGGAGGAATCATTACATTAGCTTTGCAAATGTGTCGCTGTGCAGGGGGATTTCTCGGGGCGACTGTACTTGGGAACAGTTTTGAGTTTATTAATAGTCAAAGATGGCCGGTACTTGCCAAACAACTGGTCAAGTGAAAGTATGCGTCGTGCCATGATGGTTCCGTAAAGCACAATCTTATTCCACGAGCAATTATTTACTACCAACTTGACTTGACACGATAATTTGATTTGTCTTTGAGAAATTATACAACATGAAATTTAAGTCATTTTGCTAACGAAAACTGGTGATAGTACTCGTCCATATGAACAACTTTTACTATGGAGCCAACCCTGAAATCATGAAAAAAATATCAGCTGTTCCATAGAAAAGTTAAATACCTACTCGACCCAAATGTATGAAACAGCTGATATTTTTTTCACGATTTCAGGGTTGGCTTAGTAGTAAAAGTTGT
The DNA here is from genome assembly GCA_910592155.1 of Ypsolopha scabrella. Taxonomy (NCBI): domain Eukaryota; kingdom Metazoa; phylum Arthropoda; class Insecta; order Lepidoptera; family Ypsolophidae; genus Ypsolopha; species Ypsolopha scabrella. The sequence goes on along the minus strand of OU342987.1, from coordinate 2,206,178 downwards.
TCATATGGACGAGTACTATCACCAGTTTTCGTTAAATGACTTAAATTTCACGTTGTATATAGTTATTTTTCAGATTTTTTCTTACATTTGTGGTATAAGACCTAATTATGAACAGAATTTGAAGTCAACTGGTCAATCTTATAGGTTTTCATGGTCAGAAAAAGAGTCTTGACAGACAGATGGACGACAAAGTCGACCTTTAAGAGACCCTATTTTTTTGAGGTACAGAACTCTATATTCCGTCAACTTTTGTAATTTCACATGCATGTTTTTGAAGCCGTCAAAGAAAATTTATATAATAACGTGTAATTCAAAATAAATTAAAATTCCCTTTAAATTCATCTGGGATTTAAATAATTATATTTAAATAGAACTTTGCTTGCATAATTTATTTTAGATAACTCAAATTAAGCAACTTTTTAGGTGGTAGAGCTGATGCCGGGCTCGACTCTGGAGGTACCACCATCTTACTCGCAAATCCTCCTGAAGTTATTCGGGGGAGAGTAAGAGAACAGCTCTCAGGCAAAACCAGGCGGGCCACCATTGCCTGGGACCGATGGATGGCGGTATATCCATCCCCAATCCCCAATTTTTACTGATGTAATCAAAATTTTTACAAATAAATACAGATGACAATGTTACGTCATCGAAAATTTGCTCTATTTTTTCCGGAATCCCTGCCGCGAGTTAAGTAGCTGACAGACGGACAATAAAACCAACGATGGTTTCCGTATATTTACCAAACAATTTTTTGTACTGGTCACTCTGACGGATCTGAAAAAAAATCAGATCCGTGGGTCACATTGTGGAAATACAAACGCTTTCACAAACAGTGGTACTTGTCACAAACACATTATCTTTCCGTTACTAGTTTTCTTATAACAAAACTGAAATTAAAAATGTCCTGTTTCATCTAAACTAAAACCGCTATCTGCCACACGCTTCCAAAAGCGAAAGTAGTTCAAAAACTCGTCCCAAAAGCGACATTCCGTCATAGCGCCGGCCTTCTGTCCTTCCACAAAATTTCCTCCTTTTTTCACCGATTATTTCCATCGGGCAGGCAATTAAAATGACTCTTAAACACCAGGAGACAGGAATGCTGCCCCTAAGCAGAATTTGTCGGGCCGTCTGTCCATCCATCCATTGTATTCCAAAAGGCAAAAAAATCGCCCCTCCCGACAAAGAACGCGGCGTCTTTTTGCCGCCAGAATCGTTCATAAGAGTATCGCGATTAGAAATATTTCGCGAAATATTTCCGAATAATGACTTAAGCGGTCCGCTTGTGAGTGAGCTTCTCGTTTTTTCCAAATTTGAAATTCGTTTTCGGCCATGTCTACAATTCGGTAAGGCGACGGGAATTTTTCGCTTACGCTGGCCTTAATTTTTTGATTAATTATAATAACATTATAAGCATTTGCTTCAGTCGTGTAGAAATCTCTTGTTTTTACTCTGCTTGCACTCGTTTGTGCTTTAATCGTGCAGTGCTTCATTCGAATAATAAACTTTGAGAGATTGTTGTACCAATATTCAGACGAAAAAGAAAACTACAGAATATGTCAATTTTATTATACTTAAAAGAACAAATTGGTCGCTGTAATAATGTTTTCATTTCTTAACGGTGATATCTTTTGACGGAGGATATTAATTTATTTAACAAAGCATACAATCTAAGATATACATAGTTTAAATATGAATTTTGAATGAACTACGTAACAGCTTTTTAACAAAATAAAATACGATACACAAAATTAAATAGCGAAGCACGCACGGGAATTATGAGCTTCATTAAGAAAAACGTTAATCGTAAATCCTTGCAGGCACTGGCCATCCGAAAAGGCGACATACATTACCATTAAAAAATGCACGTATTTACTGGCCACTTGGAAAAAAAATAAAAACAAAATTAAAAAAAATCGAACTGTCAAAATGGTTCGCAGTAAATTTTGCCGCCGCTCTGGTCAAGCGGCTCCTCATTGGTCAGTACAAATGTGGGCGTGACTTTTTGGAATAAGGAATGCGTCGTCGGTCGATTTATTTATGAAGTATGTTTTCAGGGTTTTTGTTTAATATTATTGTAGTGGGTAGCTGGTAGGTGGGGGGGGGAACTGATTTGACTTGTTGATTTCGACGAGCGACGCACCGCGTGACGTATCCGATTTTTTGAAATTCCTTCGTTATTTTAATCAGTTCCTTTTCAAACAAAAATATCCACTGTTTTTCTCAACGGATTGCATAATCAGCAAAAATTATCACAAATATAGCGCGTTCTTCATAATAAGATAGTGCGCAGTGGAAATTCCCAAATTACTTGGTCATCAATCATCGCTTCTGATGGTCACCTGAACTGGAGGCGGATTCCAACAAACTTATGTCTGCAGGTGTAAGTCGCTGTCTTAAAATATAATATGCCTTATATTGAGGTTTTATTATGAGTTTAGTTACAGAATCAAATGCACAATTTGGCAATTTAAAACAAGGGAAAAAAAACTTGGCCAATTGCGAGTCGTTCCACAATTTGTCCAAATTATGTTTCCAAATGGTTCCGTACACACAATACGGGTAAAGAACCCTAAAAACATGATATAAGGTGACATTAATTTATCCAGCCAAATTCATACTGGAGGCTCAGTAAGTGATCAGTATCACGGATCGATAACAGTTTTTGCTAAATTGGCAAAATAAAATTATGACCTCTCATAGCCTGGGCTTGCGTATGCTTAGGAATACAAAAAATATATACAAATTTCACAAAAAAGGTTTATCGAACCTTGGAACTGAGCACTTAGCAAATCTTCAGTACGAATTTGGCCATATATGTTTGGCGACAAAACACAAGGCCCAAAAGTGGTAGAGCTTGACAAATAATTCGGCACATTTCGGTTACTTTTTATTAATTATTATTTTACTTTGGTTAGAGTATGTACAACAATATTTATTATTTATTGTTTTACTTTAGAGTATTTACAACAATTTAACTACATTTTAAACTTGTACGTATCACCGTCTTTAAGATAGAGCTAAAACAAATATCGTTAAAAAAACGAAGTAATTATTTGAGGTTTATTGTGTCGGGATTGGCTTGAATTTTTTAATTGGTCGTGAAAGAGGCCAAAGTAACACTATACCTATTCTATAAAAATTTCAACTGGCTACCTATTACGGTTGAAGCTGTAGACCCCTGTGACAGACGGACGGACAAACAGGCAGCAGGGGCGTAGCAGACAGACGGACAGACTGCGGAGGCTTAGTACTAAGGTCTCGTTTGGCAAATTTCGGGTACCTAAACCTAAAAATAGACGGAAAATATTCGCAAATAATATTTGCCCCATATTTACGTTTTGTTAATACTTTATCTATGTTACGATTTAAACATATTTTCTTAAAAGTGTCAAAAAAATTAAAATAACAAACCAGCAAAGTAAGTTATATTATATTGTTCAAATTTTTTTTTGGCTAACATTGTGTTTATATATTATTGACAGGTCAACTAAGACTTTGTTATTTTATTTATTTATTTTATTTTTAATGTATATACAACAGATTACAGCCAAAATTGCTTAAAATAATATAATAAATATTTGAACAAGGCTGCTTTCCAAAACGTATACACACAATATAAAATAAAGTACTTAACTATTATACAAACAAAATATAAAATTACAAATATAAACACCTATTCTCGTTCAAAAAAAAATAATAGCCCTAAATTAAATCTTAATAAATTAAAATAATAAGGAATTAAATTCCATAAAGTTACAGATAAAATAAAAGCAACAACAGGAGAAAAATAATATCTTAAATAATTTGAAAAATTTGATATCAACAATTTGATACCCATTTTGTATTTTTATAAAATATTTTTTTATTTATTTAACATTTTTTTTATATTTCTAATTTGATATATTTTTTTTAATCGCTATTGTTTTCTTGTGATTGGACAGGTATGACCTATAATCGTAATTTTTTTCATATTTTTCGGTCCACCAGTTTCGGAAATAAGGGCATTTTCTTGTGGTTTTTTCAAATATTTCTCGAAATTGGTGCTAGTAAATATAGTAAAAGTATATATTTTTACAATCAACTCTTTAATATCTACAATTTGATACCCATTTTGTATTTTTAAATTTTAATTTTTTATTTTCTTACTTTTGTATTGAACAAATTCAAAAATTTTTTTTTGTATAGTGTTATGTAGGCAAGTGAATGCTATTTTTGTGGAAAATTTTAAGTCCTTATATTTAACCGTGCTAAAGTTATGAGGCTGTGATATATGGACGGACGGACGGACGCACGGACAACGGAGTCTCACCATAACGGTTCCTTTTGTACCTTTTAGGTACTACGGAACCCTAAAAAGATTGTCTCTGTATTTGTAAAGACATGAAAATTTACTAGTTTTGGTTGCAAACTCAAGTGAAAAATGCGTTTTACTGTATTATATTATTTAAAAAAAGTAAAAAAAATAAGTAAAATAAAATACACACAAAATGTTACTAAAATGTACTCGTATTAATTTTCAAAATCTACTCTATAATAAATTAATAATTGATTGAAATAGGCGTTACCTTGCGGAAGTCCATTACTAACTTGTGGATATTAATATACATACATATAAACATGTTTAGCGGAATATTGCAAATTATTTTAATTTATCCATAAGTTTAAATCTACTCGGTGAATTTGTTTTGGCAATTCCCAACTTAATACTCACCGGGATAATTTTTGTTACCCTAGGATGATACAAAAAAAAAACGAAATTTGGTCTTACAGTGTTTTTTGCATGAAACCTTATGCTTAGTGTAAGCCTATACATTAGTGTTAAGCAAACCTTATTCAAACTGAGGTATTATTTTAGGGTTTCTTTGAGCTTAGTCGCTAAGGGTAACCATGTAACCCTATCAAACCGTGAATAATCTGAAAGTATAACTCTGTAGAACCCCATCCAACAGAAACTGGCGAGAAAAAACCTAATGTTTCGTTAAAGGGCGATGTTGGAAGAACTTAAAACCCCGCAAATATCCCATGAAGGGTTAACCATAGGTTTATTTATCATAGGCATAACTTTCAAACATAATGTAACACTTGATAGGCTTAACTTCTAGACCTAATGTTCCCCTATGATGGTAGGTTTAAACTCAGGGTGTAGCTGTGAAGGGTTAACCCTAAGATAGGCTTAGCTTTCAAACCTGGTTTTCAGGTCCCTGATACCTACTATAATTTTCTTTTTACGTGCACGACTATGTTGCTTTGAAGAAGATGTTTAGTATGTTATATAGATTAGGTCCGGCAGTGGACGAACATGGGCTGATGGATGGATAGATTATGTGGTTTGCTGATTTCCAGTAGTCTGTTTGAAAAAAAAACTCACCAGGCTCCTCAACCTGATAGGACACGTCGCAGGACCCATCCTTCCTATCCTTGAAGTCAATTTCGGCTTTGCTCGGGCCTTCGAGCGAGATAGCAAGCTGTCCCGCTCCCGCCTCGCGCGTCCACACGTTGAACTCGTTGAAGCGGCCGGCCTCCCCACGCTCGAGGCCGACGCCGCCGGCCTTCACCAAGTGGGCGCCGGAGTCGCGGAGGGGACCCACCGTGAACTGGAAGGGGGATCCTGGGGAAATTCAGGGACGTTCAGAAATAGGTATTATATGTAGGTGTTAGAACAGTTGAAACTCGAAACCCTCTTTTCAAGCCAGCGTTTACAGGCAGTTGCGTAGAGCCAGTCATTCTTTAGCTACCGACTTCCGTATATTTTTTGGAAGTCCATTAATAGAATGATAAACACCTCATAAACATCTTTAGTCACTAGGAACAATATTTAATGACTCTCCAGGTGAAATTTGTAAAAAAAAATGTTTTTTCCCCATAGTGCCTGCACTAGGAATTTTACTCAAACTAGTCCAACCAGTAAGAGAGATTTTTTTTTCGAAACTGGCCAATTTGATTACGGAACCTAGTTCTTGATCACTAACCGTGTCTGCAGTATAAATTTGGTCGGTTGATTTAATTTCATCCTATATATGGTTGAAGTTCAGCTATGTTTTGCCTTAGCAGCATAAATAAAACTTCTGACCAACAGAAACACAGTAAATATTTAATGAATAACCATCGCAATATGGCGCAAAAAATGTTGCAGCAAACCGCGCATGCGTGTTAGGTTCGGTCATAAAGAGGTTTCACAGCGGTGAGGTCTCAAACCGCCATGAAACCTCCTTGTTCAGGCTGCAATGTTTAGTGTTGTACATATTAAACAATATTATTTAAAAAGCTCATTTGATTGTGTATTAGATATAAAAACCTCAGACATGACTGCATGGACGAAGTTCCCTTTGTCTTCCTACTTATAAAAAAACTCACCAGGAATATGAATCTCCCGGTACTTGACGGAGACGGTGTGAACGCCCAGCTCCTTGGGAACGAAGTGGACCGAGTACAGTCCATCTTCCACCTCCTGGATCTCTGCATCCTCGGTGACACCCCCCGGGCTCGTCACTGTGGCCGCCAGGTCAAACGACGTGATACCTGGAGCAGACCGGCACTCAGTACAAGCGAACAGATTCATTTACTACACGAGCACTAGCCAGTCCGTACAGGTTTGTGTGTGTGCCAACCAACGGCTGGCATCCAAGGAATGCGTGCTCCCAATGATACTTCTGATTTGTGGGCGACGTGAAACTGGCGGGGGAGGGAAGGTGAGTGTCACTTCTTTACTTTAATAGTTATTTTCTTCCCTATAAACTTAAGGGAGCTGCAAAGAGATTTCACCTGGCATCTTGAAGGTCAGCTTGCAGTTGGTGCCGACTTCAGTAAGTGGAGCAGGGTCACGCTGTCTCTGGATCTTCTCTCTCTGTCTATTGCTGCCCTCGCCGGTCACCTGAGGAATACCAGGAAATCAGTGAAAACCTTCAGGCGAGTTCACAAAGATTATTTGAAAAAAAACCGGCCAAGTGAGAGTTGAACTTGCGCACGAAGGGTTCCGTACCATTATCTATAAAATGGCAAAAAAATCACTTTCATTTGGCCGGTTGTAGTATTTGTTGTTATAGCGGTTACAGAAATACATCATCTGTGAAAATTTCAATTGTCTAACTATCACGGTTCATGAGATACAGCCTGGTGACAGATGGACAGACAGACAGAAAAATTATATATAAATTATATTAGAAATACACGTCATATTAAAACCTATTGAACACCTCGCTGCCACAGATAAACTCTGCGAGTTTTCGTGGATGGCTCAGAAAATGCTAGTTACATGAAATTAAAGAAACAAACCGATGGACAACGGAGCCTTAGTAATAGGGTCCCGTTGGTTACCCTAAAAAAACGGTCAACTGCGAATAGCATCCATTCCCTGAGGGTTACTTGCATACTGTTTTAAAACAAACTTATCTCTTTGTATGCAAAGGGTCTAATTAAGTTGGTTACTTAATTCTTCGTTTTTACTACTAAATGATTCGTGGTTAGTTCATACTGATATTGATAATGTGAGTAGCCGTTCCAATATCAGTATATTTCTTCTTTAAATAAATATAGATAATTATAGTTGTATTATATTATTATAATTATAAATATAGTTACTTTTCTGTCTCACTTCTGTATCCTTGTAATTTTCTTTGTGCTGTACGGTGATTTGGATTTAATATATATATATATATATATATATATAATAAGTAAATAAATAATCTTCCGATTCTTTCTTAGCCGCGTGCTAGTAGTGAACACAATTTTAAATTTCTAAGTCAACTGGAAGTACCCTATAAATTTTCAAGATGAGCCAATTCTTATAATATTCATTCTTCGATCAAATAAATCCGGGATGTATCATTCCACACTAAATCAGATTGAAAACATGGATCAGGTTTAAATTATAGTTAGATCTATAAATCTAAACAAAACAACAATAAAAAAAGAGCCAAATAAAGAGCTTAGTGATTATTATTTTTATATATTATCTTTCAGCTTTATGTTAATGCAATAAGGTAGAAAACTAATTGTCGATTTAGGACGTATTATACCTATACATATGTAGTTGAAACAGACTCTCCAAATATTTTCCGGTAAAGCACAGAAATATTTACAATTTATTATATTTAAGCATATTTCTACAACTTTAATGTCATAAAACGAAGTAAATACTGAATACTCACTGAAAATACGATACTTAATCTTTTTTTCCCTTCTTCGCGTGTCGTTTTTGCACCTTTTTAGACAACAATTAACCATGATTGCGCGTCGGCGGCGGTCGAACGCTGTCTGAACGAAAACACCACTCCTCAACTGAATTGAGTGCACTTTTGCCGAGCCGCTTTCGGTGCACTGTCGCAAAATCCAGGGTTTATTTGATCGAAGAATTCATTATGTAAAGGATAATAACTTTTTTTGAGTTGAATCCTGATTTCTTAACAGCACTATAGGGACGTAGATTTCTGTAGGAGGTATTATTTCCAACTAGATATCTCTAACGAGATCCAAGAAAAGGGTCTTGACATATAGACATATTGAGTCTAATAGATCGTAAGTGTTAAATTGTTTCCTTATAATAATGGCTGCTAGTAGAATAATTTTGGGTTTTAAATGGGATTACCAAGAATTCACTATCCCACTCAAAGGTTACGGGATCTACATTAGCGAACCCAAAAGTTACGAAATGTTCCGTATCTTATTTATCCCATTCAAAGGTTAGGAGCCAGTTACGGATAAGAGAAGTAAAGAAGCTAACCTTGACAGTGAAAGGGGATCCTTCAACGTGGTGGTCAGCAAACTTGAGGTTGACGATGTAGTAACCAGGCTCCGTGGGCTTGTAGCTGATGGAGAGCACCCCGTTACTGCTGTCTGCACACTGGATCTCCGCTTTACTGGGTCCTGGAGGAGAAGAAGGTTAGCCCGTTCAATAAGTAGTCTCCTCCCAGTATAATCCTGGCCCAACTGAACATCAGCGCATTGCAGAATATCACTGTGACGCTTATGCTGATTAGGGACCTTTTCGTTGATGTACACTGTACGCTAGTTGTTGCGTTGTATCAGTGTCAGTTAGTTTTAAATTGCTTTAATTATTTTATTTGGTTTCTGTTGATTTCTTTCCATTCAGTTAGAAATTATTATTATAGATCATATTGATACGAATTGAAGAACAATAGATGTAATGTAATGGTCATTATTTACCTGTGAACTATGTACAGAGTTATTGCTAAATTGACATGTTTCAATCAAGAGGTCACAGTAGAAATTATAGTAGTAATTATTTAAACAATATGATACAATTTTAATTTAACTTTTTCAATTTTATGCATATTTTTATATTGAATCCAAAATGTTACATTCGTTATATACATAAATAGTTTTTTTTTTGTTTAATAATATACCTATACTTATTCTTGATTATTCACAAAAAAATGTGATTAGATTAGATTATTTATTTATTCAGCAAAAGACATACAGATTTTTGTTTGCAAAAAATTGAAGCCAAACTGCGTAGCAGTTTATCGGCTATACTGTCGGACATGTCTGTTTTTATACACTATTATATATTTATTTGCGTACAAGTAAGTAGTATTAAGACATAGTTTTTTAAATTTAATACATAAGAACAACGAACTGAGACGAAGTACGGGCGCCTGCTTAATAGGGTACCATTGGCAGTTGTTATATCAGTATCATAACTACTGGCGTCCGTACATAAAAAGTCAGAAATACAAAAAATATTAAAAAATATCTTACAATCATTATTTATGTAATGTAATTGAGTGAAGTAGGCACTTTGTTAAAATATTTTTAAATTTAGTTTTACTTATTTTACTATTTAAAGTTTCGTCAACGTCCCCTGGTATTGAATCAACGTCCCCTGGTATTGAAGTTAAAATGACGTGAAGATTTTGAAATAGGGCTCAGTATATCTATATTTTTTGATAAAGTTACTTTTATCAAACATCCAAGAAAATTTGCAAATAATGAACAAATAACGAAAATAAATGTTGGTTAGAAAAAAATAACAAAACAAGTATTAAATCGTATAAAACTTAATCAAAAGGTTCTTAATTATGAAAATGAGTGAACAACTAACACTGATATACAAAATAAAAATAAAATTGAACCTTTCCAGCCCATGCAAAATTCAAAGTAAGTTTTCAAAATTAGTAAGGCAAAATAATTTCTTTTTTCTTTTTCGCAGTATTTTTCTTTCAGAAAGTTTTTCAGTATGATTAATAGCTTATGTGGTTACATACATATAACCTCCTAACGCCCAGAAGTTTTTACAAAAATATCCTTCTAATGCCCAAGATCCCATAAAAAGACCCTCGTCCAATTTTCTTACATCGAGATTTTTTTTCTTTTTGACGATCTGGGTACACTTTAGAAGTACCAAATATGCTGTTACACTGTTACATTCGAAGTCCTTGTAAAGGCAAAGGTAAAAAAAATTTGCTATCAAAGTTTGACCTCTAAACAGAAGAAGACCATTTCGTAGAACCGTTGGAGGTTGTCCATTTAGACCCGACACAATAGAGGTATAGTTGGCAGCAGTAAGATACCTTCGATGGAGAGTGAGAGACCTCCATAGCCAGCGTTCTTGGTGTCAACGGTGAAGGTATTCTCCACTTGGGTCTTGCCTTCTTTCAGTGCGTTGCCGGAGACCTATAAGCAGAATTGATGAAAATAAACAAGGAATATCGGTAACGCGGTATAGTTATTGGATACGTTACCAGTATAATTTGTTATTGGAGCTTTAGTCGCCGTATTGTTAAATCAGTTTCCTAATTGGACAGCTAGATCGTAAGTTAATGGCATTAAATTGAATGGCTAGGCTGCTGGTTGTATTGTAGTTAAGATACCTTAACGTTTAACGTGTCAGCTGGCCGAAAGCTAGCCCTTTAGAAATGGCTAACCAAAAAGCGACGCGTCGTTTGAATTTAGTTATTTTTTTGCTACTACAACGTTAAAAGTCTTTTAACAAATATGGCGTCAACAGCAGATGTTTTTTTTTTGTTAGATTTAAATACGTTCAGTTATGAAAATGTGTAAGAATAATGAATTTTCATCGGACCTTTTATCATTTAAGTAATAAAATATTCAGTCTTTCTTTATAAAAAAATGGTTTTTATGAACCCATTTGATTTTAACACATCTCTTTACAATGCAGTTTCTTTGTATCAGTATACTCAGCTAAAATTTATTTTCATCCACCTTATTGTCTCTTCACCACGCTTACAATATATTATAATACCATTTAACCAAAATTAACGTTGCGTTCAACTATTGGATGCCACCATTTAATTAAAAACCTAGCCGTTCAATTAGGAGACTGATTTAATCACACAATCATAAAAAAAATATAATTTATATAAGCTAAGTTTCTTCTTGAAAAAAATTGTCATTACAGCAAAATACTAACTTTTTGTACAATCATTAAGAGTACGTTAGACAATACTTGTATTGCGATTCACGTTCAATAAAACATAAAATAAGTAAAGTATTTCCAAAACAGCGAGAAACAAATTTTTCTATTTCTTCTAATGTTACACCATTGCAACTACCTACAAGAATAAAAATTTATTTTGGAATAAATAAAAAATAATATTGTAGGCACCTATTGAATAAATAATCAGCTCAGATATAATGATAATAACCCCATGCCCCAGAAAATTCTAAATATTATTAAATTACACGATATAAAAATCAATTAGAAACATGTTCTTTGGGAAAAATAAACCGGGGTCGAAACCCCTGCTTATCGAGGTTCATCGACTTATTTAGTTTGTCCACCAAGATCTACCCCTCTTCCGAATGTTGTGACTTCTTCACACACCAGCTAAATTACCAAAGGCAAAATTGCTTTAGAGAAAAATTCCAAGTCAAAAGAAATACCCTTGGCGCAACTAATATATCCACGCGTCACGTACCAGCACTTTCTTGGCGTCTCCGACTTCAGCTTCCTGCACGGTTATATTGAAGGGCGAGTTCTGAATGTGGACGCCCATCTTCTTCACGGAGACGGTGTGCTGGCCAGCCTCGCGTGGGGTGAAGCTGATGCCAATGTTGCCAGACGGCAGCCGCTTCAAGAAGCATGGCTCTTCGAGACCTGATGGCGCCTGCAATGGAAGGTAAGTCGCTTTTTGTTTCAATACTGTAGACTATGAGTTTTGAGACATCATAGTGAATCTCCTTTTACTGGTAAAGTATTTTAGGTAAGGAAATTATTAGTGTAAACGAAATGGAATTTTAAGACATCTATAAAATCTAAACAATCGATAAGTGCGTTTCCAGATACTATAGTGAATCTCCTTCTGTTGGTAAGAGTATTTTAGGTAAGAAAAATATTAGTGGAAATTAGTCGTGAATAAGGGACACAAAAAATTCAGCAATGACAACATTCAAAGTTGGACTTTTACGGGGGCAAATTAAACCTACTAAGGTACAAATGAAGTGGTAAAGGCATACCTGGATGGAAGCATTAAGGCTCCTTATATCCTGGTCGCTGATCTTGCCGGGCAACGTGACCTCGCTGCAGCTGCCAACTGAAATCTGGTTCCTCTTGCGACCTTCGCCGGTCACCTGGTGATGGAATTAAATATTAGAAGGGATCTTACATGTAATGATGAGCGGTTTGATGATATAATAGATAACTAACGAAACGGTACTCATTGCATGGGCCAGAAACCTTGGAATTCGTAGATGATACTTTAATTATGTTTCAAAATCAATAAACATATGAAGATAAAATCGAACAAAAGCATGATTTGAATGAGTTTCCTTACAGGTGCATAGGCGTGCCACCGTTTTAGTACAAAATTTGATAACTCTTTTTTCTGTTGCTTTTTGTTATAGACTAAAGTTTAAAACCTCTTTGGTTTAATACAGGGATTAACAAAGTCACTATCTGGCTGAAGTGTATAATTTTGGTATAGGTACAAGAGAAAACAACCTTGTATGTAAATCTGTCCAGCTTGATATCCTTAAAAACAATTCAAAATGTTACTACCAGATGATAGAGGTCTTATACTATGGTCTATAACGAAAAACAACTGAGAAAAGGTTCATTAAATTTTGTACTAAAACGGTGGCCTGCCAAAACGATAAAATGTTCAAAGGAGTAGTGGAAACCTAGACATCATAAGGCAAATAAAATCTTTGGCTTACAAAGAGTCTTTGGCTTACCTTTGCCAAAAAGGGTGATCCCTTGATATGCCTGTCTCCGAAGCGGACGGATAACTTGTACTCGCCGGGTGCTGTCGGCAGGTACTGCACCGCCACGGTGCCATCCTTATTGTCAATGCAGTTGATCTGAGGTGAACGGGGAAGTCAGTAAAGAAGCTGATAAAAGAACCAGTTGAAAATACAGCAATAAAAGATGTGGTAAGCCAGAAAGAATTTATGTTTTGATAATTATGTAGACATGAAAGTTGTACACTGTTCAATTCTAAAAATTAAATATTTGAGCAACGATTTCACTACAGATCCACAGATATAATGCGCGTAGAAATCATCGTGAGTACTCATGTTAAAAAATAGATGAACTAACATTTTAAGAGCCCTAAATATTGTACTCTACTAGCATTTAAAAGCTCATTGGCGAGAAAAAAGGAGTCAAACTCATTTTGGAACACGGGAAATATTTGGAACCGGAAATAAGTAATGTGGAACCGGTGTAATTTTTCATGTCTTTAGGTACCATGTGTGCACTATCCGTCATGAATTGTATAGAAGGCGTCCGAAAATACGGCATTTGCCGTTGCGGAGATTCCTATAGATGACGACAGGTCAACATGGCAATCGGGGTAAGACGTGAGTCGCGGAGGGGGTGAATCCCCGCACACCCCGCACAGCACCCGCGCCCTCTTAGTCGTAGTGTTGCACGAGTGGGCATCGTGGACCGCGTTTATCGATTTCAATCTCGCTCACGTTGTCGCTTTAAGTTTTGTATTGAAAATGACATCGGCTGCCTCCTCGTCACGTGTTAAAAAAAACGATAATCCATTCTCACTCAACCTACAAGAATTAGCCAGAAAAGTATTATAAAATTGTGACATTGAACGGAAAAATAATTGTTAAAAATATCCCGTCAATCAAACAGAGAGGGCTGTGTTTGTGTTTTACACCGGCATATCGAAAAGAACTATGTCCAGAATAAAATTTGAATCAAAAGCAGTAAATAATTTATTTTCAGAACAGATTCTTTACGTGTATGTAGCAATGCTCAACAAGTTCATTCAAGTTCATTTGCACAATCAAGTGCATTTGATTTTGATTATTTACGTAGTTAAGGAATTTGGAAGAATATCAAAAGTCACAATCAAATCAATCAAAAAACGCATATGTAACCAATTATCTTAACTAAACAACACACAGCATGTGTCAAGAAAACCGCAAACGGCCACCGTCTCACCGCATACAATAAGTAAAATCATACTAATACGTTACCAGGCTTAACCTACACAAGAGATGTTTCATCGGCACATCGCATAATTGAGCAGATTGTAAAGTATGAAACCGAAAATCTGTCAATAAAAGTAAAAATAGATGCGACGATGAGCGGAGCGAGGAGAAACATGTTAGGTTGCTTATGATCATAAATTTAGGGAGCCGATGGAAGCGGAGCGGAGCGAGACAGCCCGCCTATTTTAAATAGAAAAACGATATGCCCAGGCATATCAAGATATGCCCAATTCTACGATCTGCCGACGACATTATGCATATCAAGAATATTATGTAATATGATGGCGTAAACACAGTCCCATTACACGATTCTACGAAAATATTTACTGTTGAACTACCCCTAGCTCGCAATTATTTACTGTTGAAACTAGGGGGCTCGCAACTATTTACTGTTGAAACTAGGGGGCTCGCAACTATTTATTGTTGAAACGAGGAGGCTCGCAACTATTTTTGACTTTTTGCTTGAACTTGACTTGATTTGAATTTGTATTTGTTCTGATCTCGCTTTTTCGTGAATTATCTGTTTTTTCGCGAAAAAGCAGAATAATTTGGAGTTGATGCTCGTGATTGTTGGCACTTGATGGAAATTTTGATAAATTTTTGATTGAAAAACACTTGTACTTGTCCACTTATTTATATTATTTCCCTTACCGGTTTCGCTGTTATATGTTTGCTGCATGCCAAGCGATTCATATGTACGTAAACAACCAAAAAACCTTTGATAATGCTATAACAGCGAAACCGGTAAGGGAAATAATATAAATAAGTGGACAAGTACAAGTGTTTTTCAATCAAAAATGCAGAATAATTTCGTATAATCGCGTAATGGCTCGGCCTTTCGTGAAAAAGCAGTTTACTCTTTTTTTCGGTGACATTCATATATCTTTTATTTAGCTGTACTTACACTTTCAACACAGACATATAATTATATAATACGTCTGTGACTCTTAATGTCCAAGAAAGTGAGAGCAGAAAAAGAAAAAAGATGAAAAAAAAATTGCTTTATCAAAATTGCAATCTTAATGAACCTACCTCAGCTTTGCTGGGACCTTCAACTGACATGGACAATCCGCCGGCACCAGCTCCTTTTGTGCTGATGGTAAAGAGGCTTGGCTCTCCGCTGACGCCGGAGTTCAGGCCAGGGCCGTACGCTGTCACGGAGCCGGAGGCAATGGAGTCAACGTGGAACTTGTAGGGAGATCCTGGAACAGCAGGTGGAATTATTTAATACGCAAACGAAAAATAAAAATCATGTTCTTGATTTTAAGCAGAGGGGATGATGAATTCAAACAGAAAATAAGGACAAGACTAGCAAACAACCAAACAGTTAACGCATGTGGCGGAACATAATAGCTCTGATAAATCATCTGACAAAGTGAGCTGAAATAACGGCTGGTTGGATGAATAGTAACCTATATGACCAATGCACATGAACTACTGATCACATTAAACTGATTGATGACAATATCATCATTTGGATGTCATCTAAGACAAAATAAATCAACACCTGGCTGACATATTTTAATTTAGTACTCAGCCATTCCATTCCAACTA
Source organism: Ypsolopha scabrella (assembly GCA_910592155.1). Lineage (NCBI taxonomy): Eukaryota > Metazoa > Arthropoda > Insecta > Lepidoptera > Ypsolophidae > Ypsolopha > Ypsolopha scabrella. The sequence continues at coordinate 2,190,194 of OU342987.1, read as the reverse complement.
GGCATTATATCATCCAAGTATACAGCAAATACCTGCGATATGACTGGATTCTGGCAATACGGTACTCCGTTACGAATTTTTCTAATGAATAATACTGAAATACTTGAGAATTGGCTCACATTCCGCGGCCCGAAATATTATCAATTTGGTACACATTTTATTAGATCTGGTCTGGAGAATATTGCTTAAAATCTCTAAATGTTGAGTCTCCAAAAATAACAGTCATATACCAGTCAATTATGTAAGATGAACATTACGTAGATGAGGCTATTTTGATAGTGTCACATGGTATAATAACGTCTGCTTTGAAGAGTTTAGCAGAAAATAGTGTAACTCACTTTCAGCAATTTTAAATGCTAAAGCTACAACTAACAAGACACAACGGTATTTAAACAATATTTTTGAGGTCACTCATCATCAAATCATAATTTAAAAAATCTATGCATTGGAATCTATAAGAGTAGATCAACTAATGAAAATAATACAAAGAAGTTCATAGCGCACTATTACACTGAGAATTCCAGCAATCAACTTCTTCTAAATATTTGAGTTTAGTACATGACTGAAACAGAATTTACCCTGAACATGTTCGCCATTGTACTTGACAAGAAGCTCATGGACACCTTCCTCTCTTGGTTCGTACTTGATGCTGACAGTACCATCGTGGTTGTCTTCAATGACAGGCTTATCTGTGTTACCACTCGGCATCTTAACTTCCGCTGTGGAAAAAATACATTTATTTAGAAGTTTGAATAGTCAAAGTTATACGAGTACACGATGAGACTTGATTAAAAGACAACGATGCTTATGTTTGATTGGAAACGAGCACTTAAAGAGATTGATTAAAACGACAATGATAATAACAGCAAAAGTGAGTAGAAAACAGATGAATTTCGTGAACAAAGGGACGGTAACAAAAAATCTCTCACATGTACATCATTTCTGACACCACAGCAAGACATACCTAAATGTACAAGGACATTTATGGAAGAAAGTTTCGATGTCCCATTTTTTGCTTTTACTACAATTTTCGAGAACAAGCGCGATAACTGGGTCAGCGCAACTTTACTTGATAGAGAAGAGCATGATGAAAAACAAACCTTTCCTAGTGTTAACGTTGTAAACACTCAAGAATGTAATGGGCGTGAACTCCAAACCAAGACCAGTTCTGTTGAACTTTATCTTATGTACGTCAGAGTAGACTACTGGTGTCTCCTGCTTATCCCTTTCTGATACGGAGAAGTACTTTTTCGTTTGGTCGTAATACAAGGTGGCTATCTCAGGCCATTCAACTTCCTTTTCTTCACTCTCTCCACCGATAATAGAATTCCACAACCCACTCATAAAGGCCATTTATTTGGTTTTCCTGGTCAGATTATCTTGAACAGTTTTGTCGTCAGATTTGTGGTGCTTGTGGTGTGCTGTGATGTGTTCTATTGCATGGTCCATCTAGTGTTTTGTGTCAGGGTTGGCAATTTCGGCTATAGTGTGATAGGGTTCATAGTAGTTAGAGCCATCAATCTGAGGCCTTGGGATTGGATGCTTGGATCCATTATTTAGATCAAAACAACCAAATATAAATAGGTAAATTCAAATTTGAGTTTTTACGCAGCCTCAGCTTTTAGTCTAACGGAATATTTTTTCAATGTTATGTTGGAAACACGCGAGTAGTTGATACACAACATGACGTAAGCAAACAAGATTTCACGAATCGCGGTGTATGAACCACTAAACTTGAACTTTGTGTTTGGTTATTAATATTTCATAATATTTTGTCTAGTTCCTGCTAATAAAAACCATAACGTTTTCATCAGATACTTATTAAAATTTTACACCTCAGTGTGATTTTGTTATAATTTATGAATTTTAGTATTATTTATGACCGAAGTAATTATTTTTATAGCATGGCTGCCCTACACGATCAGAGCTTCGCAACATTTTATTTCTACGCAACAATTTTATTGCCACGGTTATTTTTAAAATGTGATATTTATTGATATTTTTATTTGACTGCCAGACATGATTCACATATTAACACTTCGTATATTTCGTGTAGTTTTATAATCCCTTCTGAAATAAGTTGTTTATTTTAAATTTGGCATTCGTATACGTATCTAATATTCTTTCGGAGCTGTTTTTATAGCCCTTCGTGAAATCATTTCATTTATAACAACTGAACTAAATATTTTAAAAATGTTTATATTGTAAGACGTATTTTATTATCTAGTCAGCCAGAATGATCATGTTTAACGAAGTTTATTGTCAATTAGCAATAACAAAGCAGTTAAACAAATCTCTAGACAAAAGACAATGAAATTTGAGCAATTTTGAAGGCCACTGTCATTATTTCCACCGCAAAATGTGAATTATACAAATTATGAAAGTTTTTACACATAGCAGTTTCAAAAAGTTTCGCACTTGTTGTTCAGGCATCGTTCCAAAGAAAATACTTTATTCAGATTGTCATGCGTCAATATCTATAAATTTAAAACAACATTCTGGTGATAATTGTGCCAAATGTTGCGGACATCTCCCGTGGCGCCCGTGCGTGTCAGATATTTGTATTCATATAATATTGTCTACGGTTACTAGGATGATTCAAATTTTCACTTTTTTCCGTTTTATCACGGGCCACCCCCCCAATGTGTTCTATGTAGCTAAAAACAAATATTTAGAGTATTTTTTTCATATTATTTTAAAGAAATTTAGGGATCGCTACCACAGTTTTAAAAATTTAAATCTCCATATATCGCGTGTTTTTTTTTGACAGATGAAAATAATAAAATACAGAAAGTAAGCCTTAGAAACGTAGTTAATGAAACACTATTGCATTTTTTAACTTTCTGTATTTCACCCTGTTTTTTTGTCAAAATAGAGCAAAATTTTGGCAAAATGGGAGTTTATATTTTTGTTATGTGCTGTTTTTTTTAACTTTCAAGAGTGATGCACAGATAATTTTTTGAAATGTAAAAGTTGTTCATTTTCAGCGTTTAAAAAGCTAAATTTTTGCGTGGTTTAATTTTTTTAATTTAAATAAATAAAATCGCTTAATGTATCGGCATTTCAATTTTAAGAACTGTGGTAGCGACCCCTAAATTTCTTTAAAAAAATATGAAAAAAAATTATTTGTTTTTAGCTACATAGAACACATTGAGGGGGTGCCCCGTAATAAAACGGAAAGAAATTGAAAATTTGAGTCATTCTAATGGTTACTGGCTGTCAAAAAAACGTTCATGTGCGAGTGGAACTCAACTTGACTCAAGGATCGAATCGATAGCTATAGTTTTCCTGACCCGTAGTGCAAGTAAATAAGCATCGATTCGATAAATTTGGCAGATAAACTCGATAAATTCTAAACGACAACCCTAATAGACTTGTACACAGGGTAAACAAAATATTATTCTATTTAGTCCGTCATTTAGATTATCCAAAAATATTGGACACGTATTTTTTCTATTGTCAGTCAAACAAAAAATGACAGAGATAAAGCGCGTCAAAGTTTGGAAGTGGGGTAAAATGACGTCACTTCTAAGTAAAATTGTACCTAGATGTGACGTCACGCGGAACTTCAGCGGGCTATATCTTCATCATTTTTTGTTAAATTGAAAAAAGAAAAAATACGTGTCCAATATTTTCTGATAATCTAACTGATCTACATTTTTTTAGTCATCATGCCTATTGCAATGAAAAAAGAGTTACTTTTCGGGTTACGTACCTCAAAATTAAAATTCGGTACGTCGTCCGTGTATCCGTCTGTCTGTGTATTTGTTTTCTCGGGCCCCGTTAGAGATATCAAGTTGAAACTAATACTTCCTACAGAAATCTACGGCCCCATAGTGCTGTGAAAAAATCTAACTTTTACCTAACGCGAAAAAAAATTATTACGTTTTACGTAATGAATTTCATACAAATTGGATCACCATGAAAACCTGTAGGGCACTTTCAGCTGAGTAGCTTATTTTTAGGAATAAATCGAAAAATTAGCAATATTAAGTTATTGAAGGAGATATAAAACACTAACCCCTTGAATTCATATTCATAATTGAGTTTAAGGGATCGTACGGGTCTAGTTAATAATAACTGCATGTAGAAAAAGCTTGTGTTTTAAACGGAACCCTCAGACACGAGTCAGGAGTTAGTCTAAGGGGGGGTCCAACAAAAAACCGCCTCCATTTCCCATTAAAAACTAAATTTATGATTAAAACAACGTTGATTCAAGACCGATTGATGAAGTTATAAAAATATTGAGAGTGTAGACTGACATTTTAAATGAAACTGGATATTATATTAGTTTAGTATTGCATTGAGGCCAAGACTACAGTTTTTAAAAATGTATGTAAGTATATTCCATTTTAACTCGAGAACCACTCAACGGATTTCGATGCGGTTTTATTTATAGTCAACACGTAGGGCTATAAGGGATGTTAAGAAAATAACCGCCAAGCCGAAAACTGTCAAAGAAGAAGCCGCGGGTAAAAGCTATAAGTTAATTCGACCACAAATGTGGTCAAAAGACCATTCTTCCCAAAATCGTCACAAACTATTTATATTCAACCTACCTTTCTCCTTCGTCGCTATGCGCCTGCGCATAAAAGTCATATTTTTCCCGCCGCAATAAAAAATCTAAATAACTCCATGTAAAAATAGAACAGTAATGAAATGCATTATGATTTATGGTACTCGCATTGTGAGGGAACAGTGACTCAGTAATGTTACCAATGGTTTAGCGGTTGAATGTAGTATTCTAACAATGAATATTTAATAATCCAACTACGATAATCAACATATTCGATAAAATAATAAATCCTTCTAATCTCCTCTCCATATTTATTCTTGTTATCGATAAAATCGATACTTTTTATTACAATTTTCGGCGTATAATAGATATGCATTTGTAATTATTTTATTCTGTATTTTTTGTTTATTGGGTTCATAAGTGTTAATATATTTCAATTAGTTTAAATAGAATAAGAAGTAGGATTTTGCAACAAATAGATTTTGTATTGAAACCAATGTGATTTATGTAGATTATTCTTTTTTGTATGTACACATTTGATCATACTAGTGCTATAGATATATGTAAACCAGATTCACCAGGGGATTGCGAGTAAATATCTCTTTCCGAGACAAGCCTGTCTACATGCGTAAGCTGTAAAACTATTTGTATCAGTAATATCTTTTGTGCAATAAAAATAAATAATTTTGAATAGTCTCTTATTTTATTATTTTACTGTACCTAAATTATAATATTACCTAAACTAAATTGTCGTCAACAAACGGGGAACCTTTGCGTAACCATGTTGGCCTCCAAAGAAGCTGTACGAATACAGTGAAACTAGTCAGGTGAAATCTGACTATTAAATCGTGAGTAGCAGTTTCAATATCAGTATAGATTGTAGTTTTTCATCTGCAAGTAAAGAAACTCCCAAATCCTCCCGAAGTTATTCGGGGGAGAGTAAGAGAACAGCTCTCAGGCAAAGCCAGGCGGCCCACCATTGCCTCGGATATCTATGCCTGGGACCGATGGATGGCGGTATATCCATCCCCAATTGCCGGGCCTAATATAAAACAGACTGGTGACGGACAACGGCGTCACTGGTGCAAGGGTTTCGGCACCGCGCTCACCAACCCGCCTGCCCAGCGTGTGTGAGTATGGGCAATTCTTCCAGGAGGACCACCAAGAGTGGCGAAATCCTGGAAAGGCCTATGTCCAGCAGTGGACGAAACAGGCTGATTGATGATGATGATGATGATGAAGTAAAAAAATATCAACAGGAAAAAGTTGATGTCCCTCGTGGTTCACTCAAAAGTATTGTTTCTAGTTATAATCTCGGATAGTCGTTTAGTTAAGCAAAGAATTGACACTTTTTGGAGTCGACTTACTTACTACATAATTTCAATAAGAAATATCTAGTTTGATAATCTTCGGAACCTTTTTCTAGATTCTTGTATATACAGAAAAGCGATTGAATAACTTTCACTTAATAGAAATAACCGGAAATGAGGTCTTCAAACACACTTTCTCATAGTTTCAGGAATAAAAATCATGTACAGAAGTCCAACGTATTTTATTAGATGGGTTTTAAAAATATCTACATTTTAGTAATTTTAAATTTTGCTAGCAATTTTATAAATAAATTAAAAAGATTTTATTATTTCGCCCTAAGTTGCCCTCCCTCACACTATGCGTTTTTCTGCTTGAAGTGACACGGACCGTAAAAAACTCGATGTTTAAGGTGTAACCCGTTCCCTTACCGATTTTCGATAACAATTGAATAACATAATGTCAGAACTGTTCAAATTACAAACTTACTATACAACACAATGATTTTCAACTCAAATTATAGGTCATAAATCGTTTTAAGTACATAATTGAGTGATAGCGCAATAAATGTACAAATAATATGAATTAGTGTTTATCAATATTGAACACATTAATTTGGTTTGAGTGTTTGTTTTCGAATCAATAAAATTTAATCATTTTATATTTGAAGCTTAGGTGGTAGAGCTGATGCCGGGCTCGACTGTGGAGGTACCACCATCTTACTCGCAACTCGAAGTTACTCGGGGGAGAGTAAGAGGACAGCTCTCAGGCAAAACGGTGTGAGATTTTGTAGCTCATATTAAACTTCCGTGATATTTTTATGAATTGTATGTACTCGTATGTCTTCGCATGTTGGCTTATAGACCCATTACGCGGCCATACGAAATTATATTCTGTTAAAACAAAATTTATTTACATGTAAATCTAACACGCTCTTTTTCGCTCCGCTTCACTTCGCTCGTCGTCGCACTTATTTTTTTCGAGTTTTTGTTGAAAGACTTTTTTAATTGTTTCAATCTCGCTTTTTTGTGAAAATATCAGATTTATCTGCTTTTTTGCCAATTTGACTTCTCACGTAGAAACCGCTTTTTTGCAAAAAAAAAAATATTTTACGCCATCTTACTTCTAGGTATTGATATGTTATGTTGTTTATAGCACAATGACGCGCAAATCAAGCCATTATAAGTCCTCAGACAGTCAGACGTTGCAATAAGGGCTTCGATAGGTGTCTTCGTGAGTTGAAAGATCTACATTCGTACTCATAAAACTACAGGTAAGAAAGATGAAATGAAAGAGATATGTTCCATTTTCTGTTTAAATGGAACCATTTCTCAGGAAAGCCGAAAAAATGAACGTAATTAAACAAAATCATCGCGTGATTTCTATTTAAACAATTAGTGTTAGTGTTGGCAACAATACGTTAACGCTGTAATAATAAATAAAACATACACGTTGTGTCGCACACAACTCAACCAGTTTTCCTGGATTTTATTACGAACATCCGCTTTTTAAGTGGACTCTTTGGTTAGAAACTCATTGCATGTCGGTGTAATTACAAAAAATAGGTTTCAGAAAATGCTAATTTTAAAGCTTTTTTAGAGGTTCCTAAAAACCAGAAACCTCATTCTATTAATAATTCAAAGCAGCTGGCAAGACAAAACATAAGAGGAACCTGTACATTTTGAAACACTGACAGTCTTGAATCCGTGAGTAGGTCAGAGGATGTGATACGCATCACCCACTAATTATTAGATTTAACTGCTCACTGAAAGACAAAGAGATTGACGGATAATATAGCTTGAGTTATTACAAACGTTTTACAAAAATGCTTCGCTCTTTTGTTATATTTTTTCTAAACCCATTTGTTATTCCACAATGTTAACAAGATAGCTATCACAACAAATGCCAAAAGAATAGAGCGAGCTATTTAATCATTCTATAATTTACAAGAGAAAACCGTGAAACAACCGCAAAGACAAGCGACAAATATTTGTCGTAACAAAAACTATTCTTTTTTCAATTTACGCGATTTTACACTTCAAAGTTGAGACGAACATAATTTACCGTCCAACAAATTATTTGATACGCGTGTCCCAAATTTAAATGTGTCCCATAAATATAGGTACAAGTTAGACGGTTCGCGTAGTTGTAATATGTCACTTCAAAGACTGACCATTAATAAAATCTTCGTATTAAGCGAATCCTGCCCTAGTCGTATAAGTATTAAACGCCACCCGGCTACCACATGAAAAAGGCCAGCTATAAAGACATAAAACTTTGACTATGATTATGAGATTTGTATTAGGCCGAGAGCTCAGAGGAATAATTTTGCCTAATCATAAAGGAAAACAATCGCTACAACTCTATGCGAACGCTTGTATTCCGAAAACCAAATCTTGCTTATATCGATGGAGGGAGCTTTGGGGAGCAAATAACCTTCAAAGTGTTTGTATGGTCTTTTTTTCGAGTACATACGATGCCAAAATGTAAGAGCGTCTTTATGATGCAAAAAATTGTGTACCGCGTGCATGAATTTAAATGTAATTTATTATTTTGTTTTATTGAATTTTAACGTTAATTTTAAGATCACTTTGAAAATTTTCTTCAAAACTTTGTCTGATTTTCAAATAACTCTAGCTAGGGTAAAGCTCAAATTGAATAAATATATTTCATGAGAACTGACATGAAAAAACGCTTGACTTTTTTAGGCTTCCAGTGAAAAAGGTTTTTTTTTTCAAGTCTGGAAATTGTCCTCTTCCTGAAAATCTCTTACCCCAAATGCAAGAATTGTTTATCATGTTCAACACAAGCGTCTGCATCGAGCCGTAGCTTTCTTCTTGACTTTACTATTAGGTAAAATTATATCGAAGAGCTCCCGATTGAAATAGAAAATATGACTTGAAATTTTAAAGTACTGATTAGTAAAATATCTATAAAAAAACACAGATTTTAGTCAAAGCAAAATCAAATTTCATTCAAATCAAAATACAGACAAAGCTTTCGGAAATAACAGCTAGTTAAATAGGTAGTAAACTATGTATGTACTATTTAAAAACAAAAGTGTTTTGCCTATGTTATAGCAAAATTGGTTTGACCTACTTTGTGACGTAAGCTTGTAACAGAGTTTAGACTAAACCTACTTACATGAGTTAATCGTGAACTTCCCAAGTTTCCACAAATATTCCCGTCGCTGGAAATAGTTGCGTATTAAAATAAATAGGCTCATTTAATTATAATTTTGTGGAATATATCGTGATATAGTGGCCGTACAGCTGTCCATTTTCATCTACAGGTTGTTTTTAATTCTGATTCGCTACTCCATTTTAAATGAAACTATCACTGAGATACGATTTTAGATCTTTATTGATTGTGTTATTGGTTTTCTTCATCTTTATTTACACATTTCTGACTTTTCGTATATTTCTAAGGTGATGACTGACATTGTGGTTCTTTGTTATATGCATCCCACAAAAAACATCAATGTAAATTCTATACTTTTGCGTAGGTATATATGTGTTTCCATCCATCCATCAGCCTGTTTCGTCCACTGCTGGACATAGGCCTTTCCAGGATTTCGCCACTCTTGGCGGTCCTCCTGGAAGAAATGCCCATACTCACACACGCTGGGCAGGCGGGTTGGTGAGCGCGGTGCCGAAACCCTTGCACCAGTGACGCTGCTGCCCATCACCACTCTGATTTATATAAGGCCCGGCAATTGGGGATGGATATACCGCCATCCATCGGTCCCAGGCAATGGTAGGCCGCCTGGTTTTTTTGCCTGAGAGCTGTCCTCTTACTCTCCCCCGAATAACTTTGGGAGGATTTCCGAGTAAGATGGTGGTAACTCCACAGTCGAGCCCGGCATTAGCTCTACCACCATATATGTGTTTTGGAGCTGAATAAATATTTATATCTATTTATCAGTTTAGATCTAACTTTACTGATATTTAACCGCAACTCTAAAAGTTTAGCTCTATGTTTTAATTTGGAATGTTTTTTAGAATTCCGTACTTCAAAATAAAAAACGGTATTCTTATAGAATCACTTTGTATTCTGTACACTCTTTTCTCGAGCCGCGTTAAGAAATCAAATTGAAACTTATAGCCTCATAGTTCTGCTTAACAATCAGGCTTCTAACTCAACGCGAAAAAAGTTATTGTCGTTAACGTAATCAATTTAAATAAACATGTAAAACGTATACTTTATGTATCTATTTTATAAATAAACAATTTGAATTTGAATTAGAATTTATACCAATCGGCTCAACATGAAATTCCATAGGGTACTTCTAGTTGACTGAGAAACTTAATATGTCGTCCACAATGGTACTTTAGCACATTTCTCGGAAAACATCTAAAAATTACCTATATTTTATTATTCAAGAAGAAATTTAACCCCAACATGTCTTTAATAAAGGCATGGTAATTATCAAGTTAAGTTGGTTTCGTTAACTCCATCCATCCATCCATCAGCCTGTTTCGTCCACTGCTGGACATAGGCCTTTCCAGGATTTCGCCACTCTTGGTGGTCCTCCTGGAAGAAATGCCCATACTCACACACGCTGGGCAGGCGGGTTGGTGAGCTTGGTACCGAAACCCTTGCACCAGTGACGTCGCTGCCCGTCACCAGTCTGTTTTATATAAGGCCCGGCAATTGGGGATGAATATACCGCCATCCATCGGTCCCAGGCAATGGTGGGCCGCCTGGTTTTACCTGAGAGCTGTTCTCTTACTCTCTGCCGAATAACTTCGGGAGGATTTGCGAGTAAGATGGTGGTACCTCCACAGTCGAGCCCGGCATTAGCTCTACCACCTAACCGTTAACTCGTCGGGGAACAATTTTGGGTTTTAAACGGTATTTACGGAACCCTTATTCGTATTTGAAATTGACCAGCAATTTTTCATTATGTGTCAGACAATTTTCAAAATGTAGGTATGTAATATTAATTAATTAAAGATTAAAATCTTGTACAAAAAATCATTCTAAAAGTCGTGTTCAGCAGAAATGTTTAAGCATTGACCCTTACTTAGTCACGAGCCACGATCTGGACATATTAAAGCAATATACAGCAAAATTTTAATAACCGGTAAATAGTCTTTAAAATAGAGCAATTTGATGTTCACCGAGAGACACCGCAAAGAAATCGTTACATTAACTTCAAAGTGCGCCCGCGCAGTTAATATTATTACGACTATTTATGACTCCATTAAATATCTCGTCTCTCTAAAATTACCATTAGTGTCTGTATGTCTACCAAAAAAACTTAATCTTTATTGATAGCCGAATGTTGTTTGTTTTCAATAATTAAGAAACTTTGTTTGCATTATATGTAAAGAAATTGGTAAGTTACCGAGATGAGATAGAACCTGAAGTATGATAAAATATAAATGATAATCTCTTAACATATAAAATGGCAGCGTCTGTTTGATTATCTGTAATATTACAAACGAACAGCTAAGAGATTTTGATGCGGTTCGCTTTGTCGGAGAAGGTTTAAAAGGAATGTTTCGTTACGCAGATACTATCAGAAGATTTTTCAGCAAAACGCGAGTACCTGATAAAACTAAAGTAAAGCCTTTTTACACAAAAGTTTCTTTAAAAAGTATATCAGCCAACCAAACAGTTTTCTTTTTTCCCTGATTACAATAAATATAGTAGCCGTAGTTTCAGTCAGAATTTAAATTTATGGTATTGTTCAAAATCGCTCTACTTCAATGAGTCATTCGGTAAAATCTAAGACTTAAGAAGCTAAAGGTGTAATTACGGTATAGCTACGCAGAAGAAAAGTAAATCTTGTTGTGACGAGCTCTAAAGCGAAAGAGGTGTAGAGGGATCGTAGCAGGTCGAGATCTGTGGTCACTACCTGCTCCTCTGAGAGACAGGTGTGAATATATGTGTGTAGGAGCATCACAGCCTTCTTGCATTATGACAATATTTGTCCTAAAAAGACAACAATCATGGAAAGATTTTTTATGCAACATTAATTCTTACTGAAAGTCGTCGATACCGAAACAAAATTTGCTTGGTTGCTTTTATAAGTTTAAGGGAAACTAAGAAGATGAGAATTGTGATACACAAATGGGGAATTCATTTTTCTATCGAAAAGACGGACATTAGAGGCCCAGATCTGATCAGCGCACGACAAATACTGTAGACGAAGAATAGGAGTGGCATTTACAGAAACCAAACAAGCTGACAAAATTACATAAAGTAATCTAAAACTGAATTCTGTTAAAATATAATTTACCAAGGTTACTTTGACAGGATGCACAAAAGAACACATAACTCATACCATCAGATCACAGGACCACTCCTCTTAATTTGTCTAGGCACCATCTTCCTGTTTCTATTGGAGTTACATTTTGTGCTGTCGAAATGAATTTTGTGGAAAATCTGTTACGAATTCTACTCGTATCATTCCAAGAAAGTTTACGTAACGGTTTATCGTTCAATAATTTATTCTATCGGCAATCATAACAGTTTCACAATAAAATGTTGGCCACCTGTGCTCTATCGTAAACAAACACCGAAATATTATAGATTTGTGGTCCTCTTCACTGTTGCATGAAATATGTTTTGTTCGGATTTTCATGAATAAGAAAATTGGATTTAAAAAGATCTGTCACAGTCACAGTTTAAGCAGGTTTTAAATTTACTTTTTTTTACTAAATTCTGTATTTTTGTGGAAACATAGGTAGTAAAAGAAACAAAATATCAAAGAGCCACCTTAAGCTCATAATATATAATTTAGCTTATATCTTTGGAAAACAGTCTGCCACCATCAATACTTATCGACTTGTGTCAATCAAAGATACAAAATGGTTCAAGATCGCACCTGCAACATCCTGTATACAGCTGTTTACGTAATGATCGCGCGAGGGTGATTTTAATTCTGGAATCTGGAACGACGAGCGACGAACGACGTGCGCGCATATTCTGAATCTGAACAAATATGACATGCGCGTACAGTGACGGAGTTAGTTATACTTACTGACCACCCTTGTGGTCAATACGCTTGTTACGTTTAATGTCAATTAGGCTTTTCTAGCAAAGTTATGTTGTTTTATGGATCACTTTGTAAATTATCCTACACAAGAACTTACTATAAACACGCTTTTTGCGAACGAGATCTAACGCAACTACTTTAAGTAAATAAACACTCAAAGAAAATAAAACTATTACAAAAGTACTCAACCAGAGATACGTTTTTTAAATTAATTTTTTACTTAATACTCTTTTGTCTCTTTTGTCTCTGCGCATAAGCAGGTTCACGAGTTACGGAAAAGTTAAAACGAAAAGATAACACCGTAAAGAAACGAGCAAAATTTCATCAATAATTCACAAGAGAGAAATGTAAGACTAAAACCTGACCACAAAGTCAACCAGGGTCAGATTTTTTTAATATAGGAGAAGGCTCCAAGCCTACTAACCTGGCAAGAGGGCTAGATAAAGAACAAGAGGAGAATAGGCACCCATTGATTCATTTTTAAATAAATTATACATTCTGTGTAACCGCATTCGTGGCTACAGGTAAAATACAATGTAAATTTCAATAGTTTCAGCTGAAAGAATTGTAATACCGTAGGTATTTCATAAAAATTTCCGGTTTTTAGCAAAATCCCGTCAAAATCCGTCCCTGTCCTTGTAATAGATGATGTTTTGATACCTCTGACAGGACTGGAGGATGTTTTTGTAACACGTTCGAGTCGTAAATTATCTTTAGTGCGTATTTGTTTGAAAAGAAATTAAAATGTCTCAAGGCACAAGAAGTGTGTCGTCAAAGGTTCGCGGCGGAACATGTTGGAAATCTAAAACGTTATTATTATATATCACCTCTCGTATATAACGTGATAAAAGATAATCTTTTATCTGGCACCTAAACTCTTCCTTTCGGACTTTTTTAAGCTTGAATTAAACGACTTTACATTTGAACACTTCTGGCGCCTATTTCACAAAAGGGTAAGCAGGCAGATACTATCTGTGACGGACGATTCAAGAGTTTTATCCCCATTCATAAATGTTGTCATATATGAGCTCTTTTGTTCGGGTGCTTTGACTTTGTCGTCAAATTAATTCTTTGTATGGCGGCCCGCTTAAGCTTTCAATTTGTGCTTATTTAACAGTAATAGACTAAAACCAAAGCCTTTGTTTCTTTCTTATCAGAAACGCCATGACACGCTTATATATATAAATATATACCTATATATATACATGAATTAATGTCTGCGTGCTTTGGTAGTGGTAGGGATGTTCAGCAGCTGGTCCACTTATGCCCAAGGTACGGCGAAGTGGTTAACCCATCACGAAGTAATAATCGTCTGTGAAAAGCCGACAAAGTGTGGACTTGCATTTCCCAATTCACACTTGAAAGCACCTCTGACACCCCCTCGAGGATTTATGTCGTGACAATATGTATATGTTTAGTATGAATAGAGACAAACACTGCCGATGTAATTACAAGTCAAATAGAAACACGTTAACGACAAACGTCAAAAGAAAATTAGTATCCAAAGAAATGTGGCACAGATATTAACCTACAAACCTACTGACACCTTTTTTGGAGGATCCGTCGATCTGCGAGGCTTATCGTCAGAATCTATGCCGTAAGTGACATTGTCAGATGAGTAATGAGGGATATTCTTGGCTGGTCGCGCGGCGCCACGGCACATTGGTCGTGAATGGATCAGAACATAACGACTTGAGTCCGTCTTGCAGATACGTAGAATGTGGACCTGAGTTTTCGGGGTCATTTATTTTTGTTAATTATTATCTTCATGCAAATTTGAGGCTTTGGGTCACACTTGGAACAAATAGGGTAAACTTGATAGGCGATATTCATAAATTAAACAAGGTGCAAATTCTACTTAAAATACGCTTTTTTATCCCACATGTATTGTTGGATGTGATGGATATTTTTTTTATTTCGCAAGCGTCAAGATGTAGAATTCTTCCTAAAACAGCCTGGGTTACCTTATACAAACGCATAGGTTCTAAATATTTGAGGGCACGCTAAAAACAAGAAACAAAAAGCAATTTTTAAAGTGATTAATAAAAGATTCATGAAACTGCTTTTCTCCTCATAGTAGTATAGCTTCTTGGAAAGCGAACATAGTAGATAATATTTTTCTAATTGAAAAGCCATCTACGCGTAGCCTTATATTTTTGCTACACATCCACTACGTCGTAGTAATTATTACTACGATGTAGCATTTTCATACAAAAGTTTAAGCAAGAGGCGTAGCGAAAATCGACAATGGTCATGCGCAAATTGATACCTTTTTGTAAAAGTCAATAATTTCACTACGACAAAACCAGTCATTTTCATGAATCTGCCAAAAAATTTTGAATGATTTTTAAAATACTTTTTCGATGCAATACTCGTATTGAATACCGTTCAAGGGTCCGAAACCGCTCGCTGCCTTTCTACTTAGTTAAGGTTAAAGTGGACCACCAATACCAACTCAACGTTATTTATTGAAAAGAGGTCCTGTACAAATTTAAATAAGGGTCTGTTTAAGGGTCCGTAGGAAAAGAAAAACCATTGCAACGAAGCCACGTTACTTTCCCTTCCGCTGCATATCTCAAATCAATTGGCCCGATCAAGTTTAGCTGGCATGATGATGCAATCAAGAGATCATTGGTTCAATTCCCGGCTTCAACTGCTTTCTAACCCAAACTTTTCTTTTTCCACATTAAAACGAACGCATTAAGGTTCTCTTGCGATAATTAAGCTTAAAGTATCAATATCACAGAAATATCAAATTTCTATCATGTGATGTAAAAATTACTCTCATCCTAAGAAAAAAAAATCTGAGGTGACGCCATTTTGAAAACTGTTGGGTAGATCATTTGCATTTACGAAATTCTTACAATTGACAGCATTTTTCAAAACGCAAGATTGTGAAAGCTCGACAAGAAAATCCTAGAATTTTAAACTAGTTTCGTGAATCCATTACTTTGCAGATATTATATTTTTTTCAGCGAAGCTCGTGGCCCTGAGATCCAACTAAGTGTTGAAAACTAAACTGATTATTGCAGTATGTATTTAAATTTTACTATTTTTATTTACGGTGGGTAGGTGTAATTTACAGAAGATTTATTGTTTATCGCTGACTCACGAGGAGTCATGTGATGAATCAGTTTAGGGCGACTAGTTTTTTTACCGCATCAGGTGAGAGTGCATATGAAGTACTCACGGCCTACTTCATTTATAAATCAGAGGTTTTGTATAATATGTTGTGTTCAGTGTAAAACAGTGTAACAGGAAAAAATCCAAACTGAAAATTAAAATCGAGTCCGTACATTCCGCGCCATTCGCAACTTTGAAAACACCAACCGTATTTTTTATAAATCACTCAATTAATTCACTGTACAACACTGGTCACTAAAAACGAATATTTCTATCTGGAGATCCAGGATGTGAACCGCGCGGCAAAACGCATGGAAGCTGACTAGCCGCGGCGCGACAAACCACTGAAACATTCCGTTACATTTATTAATATTGTAAGTATACCACGTATTTTGATATCTTGATGTTGATACTGTTTACATAATTTATATTCCGTATTTAAGGGTATTTTTGTAAATCGCAGTGTTCTTTCGTTCTTTCCGCGCGTAAACATTTTCCCGCTCGCGTTTTCTGAGCGATTGTTGTTGCATGTCAAAGTTTTAATTCAATTCATTAGTTAACCTTTATTTTGGATAAAAATGCGAAAACCATCTGCTACTGATTGTTTTACTTTTTATGTACCCATGTAGAGAATTATAGATTTGAAATACTCGTTAGCTTCGCTAACAAATCAGCTATTTTACCTTTGACAAACACCTAAGAAAGTATCGATTTTAATTTTTCAAAGGTACCTTTCCATTTACACACAGTATAATTCATGTTAAGGTTTATGGCATACAACTAGGCCAATCCAACTTAAAAAGAAACTTCATCAACTTTGAATTGAAAATGTATAAATTTTACAAAAATCTGAAAGTTTCAACACGAATTTCAGGTCCTAATGGTTCTATAGTATCTTACTTCAGTTGCTTTCAGCACATCTGAAAGTCACATAACATAGAATACGAATTAAAGTTATGAATATGATGTGACGATCATTAGAGTAGCAAGTGTTATTTATGTAATATCAGCTGCGGAACCAGAATAATGTATTATAATAGCTGAATACCACTGTTTTGATGACAAAAATGAAAGATGAAAGCTTTTTAAACGAATTCTCGAAATGACTTTGTTATTATTTCTTGGGTTTCATTTAAATATTAAGACTCTAACATTGAAGCGGTGTCTGTGTGTATCTCCATTGTATGACGCAAAAACTACTGGGTCGATATAGGTGATATTTGTCATGTAGAGATAAGAATTACAAATAAATCAAAATTCATAAATGTAAGATACAAGTCAAAGTGAGCACGCAATTTTCCCCAACAAAACCCCAAAACCCAGAAAATTTGCGACCGTCTGACCCGCGTGTAGTGTGTACAATTTCAAAGACTACTTCAAAACAGAGACGTAAAATTATTTTGTTTATATTATAGGAATTTTAGTTTAATTCTGCTCTATTTATTTATTTATTCTTTATTTAGGTTACTATTTTTATTTATTCTTTATATCGAGTATCTATACATGTCATTGTGGTATGGGAAAGCACTAATAAAGAAGTAAATTCGCGAGTTGTATTGAGACTATGATAGCTCAGTTGGTAGAGCAACCGACCAGTGAGTGGTCCCAGGTTCGAATCCTGATTCAGAGCTCCTCCTATCCAGATTTACTTTTCTACTGCGTTTTTATACCGAAATTATATAATTTCAAATTGTATATCATTACATTATGATGAATAAGGCGCCAAGTGTTTAAACTACACCTATAGATTACTTGAACATATAATAATTATAGATTATACGCGTAATTATAGTTGAAATTTTCACTTCCATCTGCAGCCACCATTTAATTAATTTTTTTTGTATGTCACTGTGGTAAAACTAATTATAGAAATACAGTGTTACATCGCATTTATCACAATTCGTATCCTCTGATGGAGGATCAGCGTCACAACTCTGCTATGCCATTTTGCGTAGGGACCTTTTGGTTTACATTTTAACAATTTAAAATATAATTAATACTTAAAAATTATTTAGAGTGCATTAAAAACTGGAAAAGATCAATCGAATAAGATTCATCAAAATTTCTTCTTCTTCTAATATTTAACATGATGTTATTTTACAAAATAAGCTTGAATTCGGAAATAAAATGATTTCGGTAGTTTTACTTTATGATTTTAAGAAAATTCCATACCGCTTCGATATTTTGTTATTTCGAAGGTACATAATTTTACTAAAAAAGTATCCGTAAATCTCTTCTAATTAAATTATATTTATCCATCTCGGACAGTTTAACACCGATAACAAGTGTGACACCGTTAATAAATGCACATATTATTGTCTTCGTTTAATCTTTAAATATCCCTCTTTATCGCCAACAACAACGACAAAAATTGTTTGAAAAATTATACGAATTTTGTTTTATACTCAATTCCAATACTTGAGCCGTAATAACTCCAGCTTGCATCTCAAAGTCGTGGGTTCGATTACTTTCGCGAAGATAAAGCTCAAGTAAGCTAAGTTTAGCTTAAGTAGCTATCTTCATGACATGAATCCCAGAGGGGGTGTCAGAGATGTTCCCGAGTGTGAACTGTGTAATGCAAGTCACAGTTCACACCTGGTACACCCGCATTTCACCGACGATTATTACGTCCCAACTTGATGGGTGCGTGAGCCTATCGCCGTACTTCCGACACCATTACACGTTTAGGACATGCAGATTTCCTCATGATGTTTTACTTCACCGTTCAGCAAGTGGTAAGTATTAGGTAAGAATACAAATACTTTGCATATAAATTCCAAAAAACTCATTGTTGCATGCCCGATCAGGGATCGAACCTGGGTCTCAAGATTCAGAGGCCAGCGTTCTACCATCAAAGCTACCGCCGCTTTTATTATTAAAAATCACTTTTATTATTGCTACACATAGAGTTTGCTTCACAATCGTCTTATTCGCGGAGGTAGCTTACAATATAACATAGTTTGTTAGTTAGCTTTATATAGCCGTGCAATAAAAAATAAACTAATATTTATTGTGTTTTATTACTTTATCCAACTCTTAATAGATATAAATGTAAAATAGCCAGATTATTTTACTAACTCTGCCTCAATAATCACTTTGTCCAAATTAAATAGAAATTTTTATAATAGCTAGTTAGTATAAATAATATCTAGATTAATTACTTTGGCTGTAACATTATATAACAGTTCCTGAACGGGGAACGAAAACACTATGAGTTAAACCTTTTTTTTAACAAAAATGTGCTTACACTTGTCCAGTATGGATAGCGTCGAAAGGACCTAGGATTCGCCCAGAAGCCGAAAGAGTTACAGAAGCCGAGACGTTAATCAGTCTTTCCAGGGTCTTGTAACGTCTTGTTGACGGTAACGGTCAAACAACTGTTACTACGCAACTGTCTGTAACCGGTACCGCTACTCATGACGTCATACCGGAACACGCCGAGTCGCTTGGCGGCTTGGTGACGTCATGAGGGTGGTAACAAGCCACGGCTATAGCCTATCACCAGGAAATAGGTACACACGTCGGCGTCTTCTCTGCAGACGAAGCCAAGATCCGATGACCTTATGACCATCAAAACAACAAAGACATAGATTGTTGGCATACCGGTCTATAATCGCCTTTTACGACATCAACGAGATGACATGGAGTGACAATATTCTTTTTAGATGGCGTTGCCACACGCCGTGAAGCTGTATGCCTCAAAAAGCGTGTATTAATTTGTACGACTTAGTCAAGCTGGATATGAGCCTTCTTTATTGCGCCACTGAAAGTGTTGGGTTATATTTGGTGAGATATATTGAAATGTTCAATGTTTTGGATTTATATTAATTTGTACGTTTTACTTTGCGAGAAATTCCGAAAGAATTCAGGTTAAATTTTGAGAGCTTCGAGTTTCGAGCTTTCGTATTCTTGCCTTTCTGAAGTAGGGCAAGAAACTAGGCAAGATCACGTCTTTTTGATTATTTTTTCATGAAAACAAGGCTTGCTTTAATTCATTTAAGTGATAAAAACCAACAAGGGGAATTTATGTCATTATAATAAAAAACAGAAAATAACTATATGTCTACTTGCCCCATAATAATTTCTATCACCTCTTACAGTTTATTTATTTATTCATTAACGTTTAATCTTAAGAATAATCACCAAGATCACTGTTACCCATATTATAAGTTTATAACACCATGCTTCATTATCGTTCAAATATTGATTTATTTTATAATAGGATGTCTTTACAATAGAGAGAGCCTGTTAATATACAGTTTAAACTTATTTTCTAACTAACTGAGGACTTCCTATGAAAGTTTGTTGTAATATCTTATACCATATGTTACACTCCAGAGAACTACATAAAGCACCGAGACAAAAGTTGTTTGCCGGAGATGTGGCGCGCTCCGAAAAACTTGACCAGGAGATTTACTCAGAGATAAGACAATTATTTTTAGTATTTGTTTAATTTGATAATAAATGATAATTATCATTACACGTAATGAGTGTACATTCCATCCATCCATCAGCCTGTTTCGTCCACTGCTGGACATATAGGCCTTTCCAGGATTTCGCCACTCTTGGCGGTCCTCCTGCAAGAAATTCCCATACGCACACACGTGGGCAGGCGGGTTGGTAAGCGCGGTGCCGAAACCCTTGCACCAGTGACGCCGCTGCCCGTCACCAGTCTGATTTATATAAGGCCCGGCAATTGGGGATGGATATACCGCCATCCATCGGTCCCAGGCAATGGTGGGCCGTCTAGTTTTGCCTGAGAGCTCTCCCCCGAATAACTTCGGGAAGATTTGCGAGTAAGATGGTGGTACCTCCACAGTCGAGCCCGGCATTAGCTCTACCACCTAGTGTATCATTCATTTTCTCACACTAAGAAACCGATTATTGCACTAACTTATTTTGAATACGTAGCAAAGAAAAAAGAATACGTTTGCGTCGGTTCCCATACGAACTGAAGTATGATTCATGAACAAGATATGTTCGGTAGGAGGACATGTCCAATTCTGAAATGCGAACTTTTCCAAATATTGAAATTTTGCCAAAAGCATGTTGATACATATCAATATCATTTATTTCCGTTCCGCACTCGCTTTAACGAACGTACGGGGCCGGGATATTTCGTTTAATATTGAGAATGACCCTCGAAATAAATTAACACGATCAATTTCATTCTTTATCTCGTTTATAAATATACAATTTGCTTTAACAAGGTTGTTTTTTGGTATGTATTAGATATGTTTATATTATACATATTTTACATAGTATTAAATTAATTTGGCAAAGTGCAAGTCGGAATCGTGCAGAAAGGGTTCCGTAGAACATACAATACTGGTACAGAACCAGAAAACATTATGGTAAATTTATAACAACAATATAGGTGCCATAGCAACAGCAAGGCGACAAAAAACATGCCACTTAAATGCCTGACAAACAATTTGGCAACTTTAACCCCGGATTTTAATAATTGTTGTTTTACCAAAATTATCTGGCAAAATTTGAAACTTGTCCAAGCTGAAACAACTACGTTATAAAATTTTTATTTTTTAAGAATTTTTATATGTGGAATACCGTGAGTGTTTTTTATTCATCTTTTTCCATGTTATAGACCATAATAACAAATTAACATTACATGATTGTGGTATAGAAACTCAGACGCAGAAGAAAAGTAAATCTGGATGTGAGCTCTGAACCAGAATGTTAATTTGTGTCTCCTTGCGATGGATAAGTCGCCAAGTGTTTAAAATATAGAAACTTATTTCTTTATATCTTATATCTATATTTCAGTTTCTTTTTCTCTATTTCAGATAAAATCATTTTAAACTTGAACATTACCCGCTAACACCGTGTCTATGACATTAACACCTGACCACAGCAAAGAGTGAACGTAATCAATAACGAAAAATATAACAAAATTCTCTTCCAATCGTAAATCGTCTTTGTAATTTACACAAAGGACGCGTCGAGTGCTACGCGCTACACACCTACGACGTAGCACGTGCTACGGACCGCTACGCTTCATTTGTTTGCCGTTTTTCTGTGCAATATTTGAAACGCTACTTGAAATAAAATAAAAAAATATTCCCGAGTAAGGACTGTGAAATGCAAGTGACATTCCACACTCGTACATCCACGTTTCACTGACGATGTCGTATCGCCGTACTTCGGACACAAATATGACCGTACAGCTTGACGTGCCTCTCGGAGCACGCAAAGCGAACCCAAATGTTCCTTTATGGGACCTCGTGAATAGTAGTTGAGATGTTCAAACAATTAGACTGCACGGAGGTCGTATATTACATCTGAGAGTGCCTTCTAAATAAAGTATTGAATCTTTAGTGTGTCTGTCCGTTGGCTGAGTGTCCGTATAGCCAACCACTGCTGCGACACGCGTGTAAGGTGACTTTCGCATATGTAGCCAAATTCATACTGGAGCCTCGGTAAGCGGTCAGGACAAAGGTTCAATGGCACTTTCTGTGACATACGAAAACAATTTTTTTTTCTTCCTATTGAGGTTGTTCTCGAACAAGTATAAAGGCGCGAAAAATTTTTTTCGTATTTCGCAAGCAGGGTCATTGAACCTTGGTCCAGACCACTTACCGGCCTCCAGTATGAATTTGGCTATAAAACGAAAGTCACCATATATAATGAGGCGTGGCGGGTAGTTACTTATGTTAATATTGTTTTTATTTTATTTGTTGTTAATGTTTTATTTGATTTATCTTTTTAAGTTTCCATTTCTTATGTTTCTGCAAATATGAGTCACTTTTACTCGAAATAAAGATATTTTATTTATAACTCAAGAAGGCAGGCCTATTCCAATTTGCGAAGGCTACAAGAAGCTACAAGTACATAGATTCAGTGGGTTAAGAAGAGACAGAGTTACGCGTTAGAAAGAGACGTAGAGAGGAACAGATGAATAAAATTTTTTAGTCATCGAAGATGTAATTTTATAATTAACGTATATAATTGTATTTAATGTTTTTCCTTATTGTTTTTACCTAATGATGTCGATAAATCGATGAAACCGGTAGCGTGATCATCCTTAATAAATACTAGTGGAACAACGTACAAGTAATTTCAATATTTTTCTATTATTGAACACAATTTTAGCCACTCAGCACTTTGAAAGCTGAATTGCACTTAATTTCCGCATAGTAAGAGTGCTTTTTATTCATATGTTTTTGAAGAGTGGATCTTCTGTAAAGGTACATAGTACTATTATTTATTTTGTGAGAAAGAGCTAAATGAATTGAGCGGGGTATGTACACATAGGTAGAACATTAATGAATAACTCCAGAAAAATACCAATAATCTTAGATTACGTCATATTTTGTGCAGGGTGTATAATGATACGTATTTCCAAAGTGATTACATCTACGTTCATGCGACCCGTAATTTGTATGACGTATACTCCTGGGACTTTATAATATGAGAAGATCTGCCGAGCGAGGTATAATACCTATATATCCAGTGGTATCTGTTCACTGTCGATAAATAATTAACTATTAAACACTATTAATGTTTGCATGTGCATGTTTTTTAAATTAAGTAAAATAATCTCTCAAATTTTTAGTTTATAGAATTGTTTCTGATGTATTATTAAGAGATCGGAATTGGGTGTGTGAAAATACCTAAAGTTTGCAGCGGGACATAACATGGAGCTGTTACAACAATTTGAACCGGTTTTGAATTTTATCGGTTCAGTTTCGGTTTTTTTGTTTTACATGTTCCTTACCTTTTAAACACCGAACTTCTGTGTTTCACCGATAAAGAACAAGTAGAACTAAAAACCGAATTTGAACCGGAAAACTACAAAACAAACATTAATTTAAAACTGTATTAGCAGCTTGCAAATAATTAATAGATTTGATTGATGGTTCTTGATGGAACTCCATTATAGCAATGAAAAATCTTACTTGTACTAGTTCCACAGTGTTTATTTCTCCTCTGTTAGCGACCGGTTTCGTTTAAAAACATCTTCGGGCAAATTAAAGAAACAATCTTGTTGCAAATGATGTAAACACATCAAATTTAATACATAAATGTTTCTTTAATTTGACTGAAGATGTTTTTAAACGAAACCGGTCGCTAACAAAGGAGAAATAAACACTGTGGAACTAGTACAAGTAAGACTTTTCATTGCAGCTTGCAAATGTTTATAGTTCGGTGTTTCAAAGGCAAGGAAAATGTAAAACGAAAAAACTGAAACTGAACCGGGGTAAAAATCAAAACTGGTTCAACTTAAGTGGTTCTAATATCTCCATGTTATGTCCCACTGCAAACTTTTGGTATTTTCACACACCCAATTCCGATCTCTGAATTAGAGAGCATTACAAACTAGAAAAGATAAATTAGAAACAAATGTAAAGACAAGAATTTGAAAAAAATCCTCAGGCCAGTATTCGAACCTGCGACCTCTTGTTATCCAGACAAGCGCGCTGCCAATTGTGCCACCGAGGTACTTACCTAGGCCGTTGAATTTTTCACTATACTTGTCCACCGTATATTTTTGTGACTATTTTATCTAACCAGCTTGTAATGCACTAATGTATAATAAATATTACAAAATGATGTAATTTTTTTAGTTTAGTTTGGGGACCCCTGTTAATTTATATTTTAACAAAAAAGTAGTAATGTGCAGTGTATTCAATTGTTGTATTAATTTTGTAACTAAATTTATTTTTCATTCTTCAGTATGAACGATCGCAGGCGGGACAATAAAAGTGGGGTTTCAAGTTGCAAAAACCGCGAAGTACTGAATACGCAACAAAATGGAAACTTGTATCTCAGCCGGAAACTATGGGTATTTTAAACGCACACTTAGTAAAATAAATTTAGAAACATTTCTGAGACACTTTGATTTAAAATTAATAGAGCTATTAAATTTTATTGACGTGGTAATTACACGTAGCTTGTCGCGATGAAAGGATTTTTCCAGATTACTGTTTTAATCATATGCTTTATTTGATGACGGAAATTTAAGTATAGTTGAAACACGAGTGTGACAAATTATATAGAGTTTTGTCACAAAACGGTCTTTAAAGCTTGTGTTTTAATCGGCCGGGCTGTGCCAAAATTTGCCGTGTAGGTGGAAAATTACATAAGAACTCCGGAAAATATTGGAAATCTTTAGATAACGACACATTTTTTAAATATGTGGAAATTTTATGCGTGGTGATTAATGTAGATTATTTTAAGGCAGACCAAAAACCTACATAAGTATAAATAGAATCCGTCAGTTGTACATGCCGTAAACTTTACATGCTTTCAAAAATATAATTATATTTGACTTATTTTTTACTCGTGATTCCCGTGAAGTTATTCGGGGGAGAGTAAAAGACAGCTCTCAAATAGGCACGACCGTGGCCCACAATAATG
The DNA here is from genome assembly GCA_910592155.1 of Ypsolopha scabrella. Classification (NCBI taxonomy): domain Eukaryota; kingdom Metazoa; phylum Arthropoda; class Insecta; order Lepidoptera; family Ypsolophidae; genus Ypsolopha; species Ypsolopha scabrella. Next base: position 2,164,863 of record OU342987.1, on the reverse strand, counting down.
CTTGGGACCGACTGATGGCGGTATCCCCAATTGCCAGCTCTTATATAAAACTGGTGACGAGCAGTGGCGTCAATGATGCGAGTTTCGGCACTGCGCTCACTAACCCGCCTGCCCAGTTAGTGTGAGTATAAGCATTTCTTCCAGAAGGACCGCCAAGACCGGCGAAATCTTGAAAAGGCATATATCCAGCAGTGGATGAACGAGGCTGATAGATGGATGGGAATGGATGAATTTAGGACGCTAAAATGTCGCCGTGTAAACACACCCTAAGAACGATTTTAGGACCTAGTGTATTCAGTCGCGCTGACTCGCGCTAGTAACAGAGGCTAAAAGTACTCTTAAATCTTTTAAAAGTTGGCCTTAGATTAAGAAGTGACAATCATATATAAGTAATTTTTTTGTATGTGTCCTATTAGGGTGACATGGTTACTGTGTGACCAAACCCTCCAAATAAAGACAAAAAAAAACATCGTTGTCTGTGGATCTTGGATGTTGTTCGCGAAAATGCCAAGTTGTGTTGTGAAAGGTTGCAGTCGCGGCATTCATGAAGAAGTTATGCTAAGATCTAATAGATGGCGCTAGTTTTTATTAGTATTTAGTCGGCCAGTGTACCCCGTGTAGGACAACTAGGCCTTTAAAGAGAGGTCTAATTTTGCAGTTTGAGTATGCTTTCACGTAATTCGGTGACCATGAAACCAGTCAAAATTAAAACGGCAAGGGCCTTTGTGCATGTCGGAGGAACTAAAACTCTAAACTCTAAAGTTTTGTCATTTCTCTAGGGTATTTCCTAGGTACTATAGTGATTTGATCAAATCCCAGAACTAATCAAGTGATTTGATCAGATTCCAAAACTGGTATCAGTGAAGGTGATAAAATAAACATGTCTGTTCTTGCACAGCTCACAGCTTCAAGATTCAAAATTAATGCAAGTGCTATAATGCAAGTACATAAGATGTACAGGTGTGGAAAAAAACATTATAGCACCCTGCAAGGGCATAGCCAAGGTTTACTTATAACTAAATACGTACCCAATGTTAAATTGCGCTTACACGAGTATTACTGCTCCTTCTACCACACCGTGCCCTAGTTTAGATATATGATAAAATATAAGTATGCAACGCGATTACGCAAGCTTTCAAAACTATGTAAGAAAATACAGCAACTTATTTAAAAGTGTCTGCTTACAAGCTAAACAACTTTTTACAAAGGCAAAAATAATAGGTGCCCCAGATAAAATTAAAGCTGTGTGGAAGGTGATAAAAGAAGCAACTGGTAAAAATATTAACAAATCCGAAACCAGTAGTATTGTATTGAAAAAGGGAGATTTATTTATTAGTGATAAGAAAGATGTTGCTACAGAATTTGAAATGTTTTTTACAAATGAACCATCTAGGGTTACCAACGACCTCGATTCTAACTCTGTGAAAGCAAGACAGATGCTAGAGCTCAATGTTAATGCAGTACCATCCCTATTTAAATTTCATTTCGTTTCGTCTCAAGACATTTTAAAGTCATTTAAGCAACTTAACCTAAAGAAAACAGAGGACATGTGGGGCCTATCAGTAAGGGTTTTAGGGTCTATTATTGAAATAATTGCTCCTTACTTAGGTAATATCTTTAATGCATCAATAAAAACAGGCAAATTTCCGGATTTAATGAAAGTTGGTAAAGTTGTACCTATTCATAAGGGTGATTGCAAATTAGATCCCTCAAAATATAGACCAGTTGCTGTGCTACCAGCAATAAGCAAGATTTTTGAGAATCTTATGCTAAACCAGCTTTCCATGTACTTTCTCCAAAATAATATCTTGCATAGACAACAATTCGGATTCACAAAGGGTTGCTCAACATCTGATGCTGCAGTGGCCTTAGTGAAGCACGTGTTTGCGGCTTGGGAGGGGTGTAACGATGCCATTGGTATCTTTTGTGATCTCTCCAAGGCATTCGATTGTGTGGATCATGCTATCCTCATAGAAAAGCTAGATTTTTACGGAGTTAAGGGCCTAGACTTAGGTTTAATCTATTCTTATTTGACAGATAGAATACAGCACGTAGACATAGGGGGAGTTAAGTCTAGTGGCTCTCGTATCAAGATGGGAGTTCCCCAGGGATCAATTTTGGGCCCATTTTTGTTTCTGGTATACATCAATGACCTGAGCTATTTTGTAGAAAAGATTACTAGCATAGTAATGTTTGCTGACGACACTTCTTTGATATTTAAATTGGAAAAAAATAAAATTGAAGCAGATTACATCAATAATGCCCTGAAAATGATAAACAAATGGTTTTCCACGAACAACTTGTTGTTAAATGCTTCTAAAACCAACTCTATAAGATTTACTTTGCGTTGTGACAAACAAGACAGTATGCTCGAAGTTAACAATGAAACGCTTCCCTTTAAAAATAGTGTCAAATTTCTAGGTTTAATAGTTGACGAAAAACTTCGCTGGCACCTACACATTGATAAGCGGTCAAAGAGGCTTTGCTCTGCCGTGTTTGCAATCCGTAACATTAGACGACTAATGGACATGCAAACAGCTAAAATCGTTTACTTCAGTTACTTTCACAGTATTATGTGCTATGGTACTCTTTTGTGGGGTAACGCAGCTGATGCTGAACGTATATTTATACTACAGAAAAGGGCAGTAAGAGCTTTACTCCAATTACCCTCAAGACATAGCTTAAGACAAATATTTAAAGATATTAATATCATGACATTGCCTTCAATTTACATATATGTATCAATTATACATGCCAGGAAAAACTTAGGTGATGTGTTAAAAAACAACGATGTCCATAACTATGAGACTAGAAACAAACATAAAATCATTGTGCCCTTTACTAGATTGGCCAAAGTTTCAAATAGCTTCAATAGTATGAGCTTTAAATTTTATAACAAAGTACCAGAAAGGTTGCACAGCCTTAACGAAAAACCCTTCAAGAGACATATAAAAGCATTCCTATTAAGAAAGGCCTATTATTGTATTAACGACTTCCTTATGGATAATAATGCCTTCACAGACTCTTGATAACACATTTGTTAATTTATTTGCAAATATACCTATGACAAATTTATTAATTTACTTAATGCTTATATCATATTTTATGTCTAACCAATAGGCAGCTAATATTAATATATCTTGACTATGTATTCGTGCTACAATATTTTTAATATTAAGACATTTGATTAATTAATTTATTTTACTCATCATATTAATTTTATTAAGGTGTATTATTGTAAATTTTGACTTGTATAAGTGCGAATTATTTCGCCTATGTACTAAAATAAATGAATCTGAATCTGAATCTGAATCTGAAGGGAATATTTCGATTAAAAAGGATTTTCCGCGGTCCCCCCTTCGACTAAAATTAACTTAATGCTTACACTACCTCAAAGGTTACCTCGCTCCATTCCGCTTCGCTCGGCTCCCGGATCTATGAACATAGACAACCTAACACGCTCCGCCTTGCTTCGCTTATCGTCACACCGAATTTTTACTTTTACCTTAAGATCTTGATTGAACCAATACTGATTATGTGCTAAATGTAGTTTTGGTATTTGATCAATCACTAGATTTATTTTGAGAAATGAGAAAGTCGAGTTGCCATTTCAGCCAGCGTTGCCATTTTCTGGGAACTGATCAAATCTCAGGGAATTTGATCAAATCTCAGGGAATTTGATCAAATCTATGTTTCTTTACTCCAGCTAGGGCAGGGCTGCGGAAAAAGGCTATCAAAATAATTATGATAATTTGTTTCAAAGTTCAACTGTCAAACCGCTGATCGTGTTATATCCTAAACACAGGTTTTCCTCTGTGATCCTAAACTTACAGCTCACTCAACTATGAGTCACCAGAAAAAAATGTCGCAAGCGACTGTGACGTCAATTTCATACAGTTTTATACAGTTTTATAAACGCCCACTGGTTCCGTACGATTATTTACTACATAGCTGACACTTGCCAACACCCTGCCTATCAACGGACACAAAAATATCTCAGATGACATGTTTAACGCTAGTATTTTTGTGCAAATTTAATGGCGGAAGGGAAATAATTTCTATTTATTCGAACACATTACGGATTTACTTATAAAGGCTTATTAAATTTCCGCAAATAAGAATTACCACTATTTTTTTATTTGACAACGAACAGTCTATAAAAGTTCTACTTACTTAAATAAATTATTAAAACGTTTTGACCGGAGTTCAATAAAAGATAGATACATAAAATAAATAGTAACAAACGGTTATTAAACCAACGGTACGGTACCGGTTTACTTATCATCTAACAGCAAAGATGTTAAAACTTAAATAACAATATAAGGTAGTTCTTGAAAATTAAATTTCCTAAAATAGACCCATGTTACCGGAACAAAATTTTACGAAATTTGCAAGGCCAATCATTATAAGTGCAGAAATCGGAAATTTTTGAGTATCAAGCCAAACCCTCCTGAAATTGCAAAAAGTTTCTTTAGCAGCTTGAAATTTATTTAAAAATTGTGGCATCTGAACAAAGATAGATCTAGAAGAACCATTCACTTTACATAGGTCTCTTGGGAAAGAACCCACTTCTCTCACCCAGACTTCGGTTTTCGTTTTTCATCAGCTCTCTGTAGCCATTTTGGGAACTTTGTAACACTTTTTCCTGTATTACAGTTAGGATATCACTATCGCTTAGAAACATTTTTAGGTTTCTGTCAAAAAAGTAAATTCCTTGTAGTGTTTGTCTGTGTTCTGACGTGTAATAATAACAACGCCATCATAAACAAAACTTGTAATGAAAACCAAGTCTCGCAACTTAGCTCTTCTACCGTAAAAAGTTGTGAGATCCATTTAAATCCAAGTCGGTTAATTTATTCAGTTCCCAATTGTCTCAAGTTATTACATAATTAGCTAACCTAACAACATCAAAAATCTTTTATGTTTTAAATAAATAGATTGACTTGGCCATGGCATGAAAACACAGTAATACACATAGTAATACATATTATATTAAATTAGATTATTTAGTGCGATTGCCAATCAATCTATTTATTTAAGACATAAATCTCAAATCTCGAAAAGATAAAAGATATATTTATATGGGATTACAAAGTTATTTATGCAGTTGGTGTATCTAGAAAACTGGACCGAAATTGCAAAATATTTTAGTTTTTCCTCGACACCAAAAATTAACTGTATTTCAAATTTGAAGCTTTTATGTCTGCTAGAAGTGCCTTAGAGTTTTGATGATCGGTCAGTCAGTCAGTGAGTGAGTGAGTGAGTGAGTGAGTGAGTGAGTGAGTGACAAAATCGAGAAACTTTGACTAGTTATAATTCTTAAACTACTGGTTCAAATTGAATGAAATTTGAAATATATGTACCGTGTTTATACAATGCCTGCTTGGTTACTGAAAATTCAGGCTTCTAGTTTTATCCACAACGAAGTTATAAGGGGTCGAAAATGGTCTGAACTGCTTCAAGAAAAGTATGGTACAGCCGTGCCACTTTTTAGCTCGACTTGGCGGGGGCACTGCCATGCCCCCAGATAAGTGATTTGATGTTGCAAAAAATTGGGGGGATACAAAGGATACAAAAAAAAACATTTTTTCAAGGTACATGCAATTTTCAAATTTGGTCAAATTGTTACACATACAATACCTACTATAAATAAAATCAAAAACATTTTAAAATTAGTTTTTCTTAGTCAAAGGATGCCGATCTGTTTATCAGGCGTTATCATTTTATAATCTTATTTTATCGTCGCCTTGATGTTGCTATGGCTTTTATTACCATGACTTTTGGGTTCCGTATTTCTGTTACGTGTGGTGATACGGAACCCTTCATGCACGAGTCCGACTCGCCCTTTGCCAAATTATTTATAAACTGTTTCGTAGTTAATAAGGCTAATAGAATCTTATTTAAAAAAAACGGAAAAAAAAATTACGTCTTTGCGCCCCTAATACTATTGCAATAAGATTTAAAATACTGTCAGTGGAACTTTCCCCAATGGCGACTGATCTCCATGTCACCTATCCAAGTATTAATGCGCAGGAAACAAACTTTTATAATTTATTATGCTCCTCCAAGGTTCCAGAATTATTTCAACGTGAAGTGTCTAAGGAAATACTCCAAATAGTTATATTTTAATAAGTCCGCGCGGCATTGCGCGTGAGTTAGTAGTGATGGGATACGGCCGAATATTCGGAGCATTCGGACATTCTATAGGTTTTATAAATCTATGTCCTGCTCGTAGTAAAGATAATCAAAAAGTTTAGCTTGCTTTATGTCTCAGTTTATGATAATGGACCTAAGTATAATTACGATAGTATGTTGTTTTGATCGCGACTTTTATAACAAAATATAAAATATGTTTATGTTTTTCTTTCTTTACATAATCACCTAAAAAACATTAATTTAACTCTCAAGAAAAGGGATTAAAAATATATTTTAAAAATATTATGCTGCTTACCTACCAGGTTAATAAACTACTCTTCAAGGCTTTATAAAGAGTGTAGCTTTTGTCCTCCTTGATTTAGTTTTTGGATAGTCCTATCGAATCTGTTCATATTTTTCGGAACAATAATTTTATAGTACGTGTTTTAATTTGACTTTTAGCTATTATAAAAATAATTTTGTATGCCTGATACTATATTTATTATAACAGTGAAAGAATTTTGAAAGTTGGTTTAGTAGTTCCAGAGTTTACCCGCGCGAATGTGGTTAATAGGTATGTCCCTACTCGTCCCCGGGAAAAAAGGCTATTTCCATCTGAAAAGTTTAACAAATAAAACATTGAAATCATTTTCAAAATCGGTTTCTATAGTTCCAGGGATTTAACTGTGCGAATGTAATTAATGGTTATGTCCCTAGAGAACTTCTCATCCCTAGGAAACAAATTATACCATAAACCGCTCAGAGATAATGTAGCTTCCTAATTTTCAGAATCGGATCAGCAGTTTCGAAGACATTCATATTCATATATTTTATTGCATTCCATAATGTATATACACAGGTGAAAAACATTAATATTATTAGATCATTATGGACCTTGTCCAGGCACAGCAATATAAGAGAGGACGGCATTTTATTATCATAGATTTATTATTTGTGAAGATCCTACTATAAGCAACTTATTATGCAACATAAAAATATTTAGATCAGCCCCTACATCCAAACTCACAAACTAACAAACGCACAAACACCTCTTATAATATAAGAGTGTAGATTATATTGAAAACTGAAAAGTTAAAGCTGCAAGAAGAGTCCAATTTAATCAAAAGCAATAATTGGATTTATTTCTTTTTCTCGGGCATCTTCGAAGTCAAAAACACGGAATCCCAGAAAGATCCAAATAATATAAATTAGGATTATTCATCAATAGCTGTTAAAATTTTGTAAAAGAATAAAACATTGTCAATAAATAAATTAATGGTTTATCAATGTAATTGATATTTCTTGTAATTTCCGCATTATTTACCATAAGATGTAATTTTTACTATCATTTGTAACTTCGAAATTTAAAATCTCAAGAAGTAAATGTACATTCAATATACGAGTAGTTCGTATAACTTTGATATTCAAAGTCTCAAGAATTAAATGGATTTTATTATACTTTGCATAACGTCGAAACTCAAAGTGTCAATAGATAAATGGATATTCAGTATCGTTCGTATAACTTCATATTCAATATCTCAATAAGTAAATGGATATTCAATAAAATTCATTAAATTGTTAAATTTTCTCTTAAGAAGTAAATTAATATTTATTATTGTAGATCGCATAACTCCGAAATTCAAAATCCTTAAAAGTAAATTATTGTTTGTATAACTTTGAATTCAAAGCCCCGGGAATTAAATGTAAAAAACTTCTATTCCGGATATTCGGTATCGATATCATTTAAGTAGTGGTATTCGTTTCTTCACTGGGCCGATATTTAAACTCTTCCAGACGGATTTGAGACACCTGTCGTAATAAAACTCAGTCATATTCAGGGATACCAGCGCAATTCGAATACATGATATTCTGACATCGTCATATTTTTGTAACACTTCGGTGTGAAAGTTTATTTATTCTCGACGTAAACGACGATTTTTCAGCCGTTGAAAATTGTTGCGTAAGAATACTTGACAGAAAGAATTTTAAGTGTAATTGGTTGGGTTACGCGAATCTGCATTGCGGTTTTAAATCTATGAATAGGTCGTTTTTATGACGAATCTCAAAGAAATCTTAGCTTATCTGTCGTAACCGCATTTTAACAGAGAAAAATACTTATTGAATTATTCATCTCAAGACATCCTGTAAAACTACAATTTTAACCCCCACCATGGTTTAGGATAAACCGAGGTTATTATAAGATGAACTTGGTATGAACATGCGTAAAAACTACTGTTTGTACATAGGCTTCAGTTCTGAATGAAATATTTTGGTCAGGTTGTATTTATTCATCATTTACAAAATATCTGCTTCCACGGATCGTTTAATTCCTCGTTGATAATTATCTTCTATGGCTCAAATGTGTATAAGTGCCAACTGTAAACAAATCCATGTAGCACCGTATATAAGTAGGTAATGTTTCAATTAATTTTAGCTGTACCAGCTACTACGAAGTAGAGCGTCTCGTCGTTGTCGTGAATTTGTATGATTTTATTATCATCCTTTGTAGGTAAAAACTATGTAAATTAATAAAAATGTTACAATGTAACGAAATAAAAGTGTTTCAAAAGAAAAGCTGTGAAAAGCAATCGACAGTAGCGTAACCTAGTGGTAGTAAAAAGCGCCAAGTAGTTGATAGCTAAGACGTCATGGCACAGCGCCACCTATCGGGCAATAGACACATTGCGTCTTAAACTAGCTCACACTACTGTATTAACCTTAGCGTTGCTAGTTTTTTATTGCAGTTTCAGATTAAACCAACAGATGGCGCTACAATTGTAAAAATAAAATACAGATAGAAATTTATATTTTTAACAGGTACTAAGTCATCTTCGAATTTCAATTAATTGCGAATTAATGTTTTTCTTACCATTTTCTCTGAACTGCAATATGTGTTTGGCAATAAAAGCTGCGTAGCAAAAGGCGTAGGTTACAGAATTTAGAAAGGTAAAATCACAAATGATGGGAAACATACATATGATAAAATTAAGATAAAATAATAAAGATATACGTAAAAAAAAACAAACAAAGGGACACATTCCATTAAACTGAATGGGACAATCACAGTAGGTATGCTTTTCATAGTACTGCATTACATATAACACAAGCAAGTGACAAAAGGGAAAGGGTAAACATTTTCAAAAACACGTTTTATTGTGGTGTTCAAAAGACCATACCCATTATGTGACTCCTTAGATCGTATTGTTGATAGCGAGCTTGGTAAAAATCTGCAACGATTGCATATTTTTTTTATTATGGAGAATAAAACGCTTGGACATTTTTTTAGATTCTTTCTATGAAAAATAAAGTGACAGCATCAATTTTGATGGTCGAGTTTAAACTATTGATTTTTAGTCAAGGGGGTAAATCATTCTATAGACATTTTAACTCCCATACTAAATGTATGGGACTGTTTAATGTCAAAATTTTGGATACTTCTCGTTTGATTTTCAAAAAGTTATTTATATCATTTTACAGATTAGGTAACGTACTTTTGATATCAGTTAAAAAAATTTGATATCTGTAATAGTTGCGTTATAATCGCCTGGTCACACTTGACGATTACAGCCTGTATATGTGCCCTGAATCTTTTTCTTTTCTTCCGTCCTGTAAGTACCAATTTTTCCTTTAGTTATATCTGTTGTTCCTGACTTACCTTCTAAGAATCTGCTGGTAGGGAGCTGGAGGGAGACCTTGAGCGAGGAGGCGAAGGCCGAGTCTATGTACCAGCGAGGATCCTGGGCCAGCCTACTGGCGCCGTCTTTGTCTCTGGTAACGAGAAATATCAACGAATCAACAGAATTGTCTTCAAGAATGTTCCTGTTATCTGTAGCCTTAGAATGTAAACATCCCGGTTACGTTATAGTTGCTTTCAAGTTAGATTTAGTATGGAATGTAACGTTAACGCAACTATAACGTAACCGGGATGTTTTCATGCTAAGGCCGTCCCCATGGTCTAGCGGTTTGAACGACTTGACTAATCTGAAGGTTATGTCCGATCTGCGTACTTCAAAAGGCACGTCAAACTGTGGGTCCATATTCATGCCTGAAGAAGGCGATTGGACTCTCCAATCGTCGGTGAAATATGGGGGTAAGAGGTTGAACTATAACTTAAATTTCATATTTAATGAGATGGAGGAACGCAATTCCATACATTCCACTGAACTTTTCGGTTCGATTTAGGTGCCCTTTTACACAGTAAAGATATACATAATTATGGAGTTAAGGACAATATGGGGAAAATCTAAAAGCTCAAGACCCTCTTCATCGATTATGCAGAAGATAAAAACTATCAAAGCTTTTTGAAAAATTACTTTCCTTACGGGAATTGAACCTTAAGCAGGTTTTGGAAAAATAAAACATTCTGTAAGTATTATGTTATCAGTGTTGCTAGCAAGAACCAAGTAAAAATATTTTGTGGCAAATCAATGCAAATAGCAATTTGTGTATTTTCTTGAAATGTTTACTACGTTTTACTTGTAAAAGGTATTGTATAAGATTTATAAAATGATTATCTTTTTGTAATATTGGTATTTTTATGAAGAAATAGTCCAAAAAAAACGGGATTTCGCTGGTTTTTCCTATCTAATTATTCTGCCACTTTATGTGAGTTTGTAGTGGTATTTTTTATTAATCTAGCAAACAATAAAAAGCTTTAGATTGTAGGTATCCATCGCACCATGGCCTTATCGCAAAAACTACTGGGCTGATTTAGCAAAATTTTAGGTAAGTGCAATTTTTTCCGGAAAATATATCATAAGAAGAAACCCGTACAAATTAAATTTAACATATCTTTTGCTGACATATATGTTCTATAAAATCCTAATAATAAAATAAATAAAAGGCTACACATATGATTATAAATTTTACTTTCACAAGAAAAAAATAGTACGAATTGAAAGGAAATACAAAAATATCATCATCATCATCATCATGAATACTTTATTGCACAAAAAAATAAGTACAAAAAGGCGGACTTAATGCATAAAGCATTTTCTACCAGTCAAATATGCCATTTTCTTTCATTTAAAACATCCTATTTCCTTGCAAACCTTGTTCCCTACACTATCGGTAATGCCATACCAAAGAACGCATTTTTTGTTGTTTTATTTTTTGCAAAACGAACTTGTTCGTTTCATTCCCGACCGATAAATCTAATTTTTTTAAAAGCTTTTATTACAGATATAATTTTTTCCAAAATCAATGACGAGTGTGTTTTGAGGAAATTTCTATCTCTTACAGTGAAGATTTTCCTCACACTGCGCCATCTCAGCGCGCTACGTTATACTCGTATATCTGACAAGAGCTATACATATTTTGCAACAGCCTTAATTTCTACTTTTAAGTTTATAGATAGATTTACCAAGCATATACGGACACCAGCACGATGCACGGCGTCAGTCATAGCTTGCCAAATTTATAAGGAATAAGTAATAGTACCTAAATCATACCTATTCCTTACAAGAACAGTATAAATGAAAAAAAATATATAAAAAAAATATTTTAATTTGATACGCTTAACATTCCTTGTTATACCCACAGCACACGTGGCCTAAAGGAACGAAGTACTTTTCCTGACATCCTGTATAGTTGTGTACGAAATGAAAACTTTTGTTTTTTGAGTTGAATGTTTGTTAGCAAGTTGTATTTATATTTTTAAATTTAACTAGGTTCTTTTTTTTATTTTACAGTAGTTTCAAATAACGTGCAAGTGTAAGGAGTACAAGATTTATGTATAATTGGAAATATTTAGATAAAGCTTATGAAAGGAAGGTTTGTAATGGCCAGCTTTGTACCAACAAGGAAAGGCAGTTTGCTATTAGTGCATAATGGGTATGCATTTCGTCTCAAAATAAACTCGCTTATGGTAAAAAGCAATGGTTTTAGAAAGAGGTTTACGAGTAGAAGAAAAGATGGTGCACAATCGTATAGACAATACACTGAGGAATCACTAGAAAAAGCAGTCTATGCTGTCCGAACTAAACAATTAAATGCACGCGCAGCTGAAAACTAATTTAGAGTTCCAAGACGGACTATTGAAAACAAACTAAAAGGAAAACACAATAAAAATGTAGGAGGACAAAGAAAATTGAGTGCAGCTGAAGAATGGAAACTTGTAGATCTACTAAAGTCTTGTGCGGAATCTGGTAGTCCACTACCACTAACTTATCAAGACTTGAGAATGGTCGTGTTTCAATACCTCCAGAAAAATAAAAAAGCCTATTTGTTCAATAACAAGTTGCCAGGGAAGTGTTGGGCTTCAAGTTTTGTAAAAAGGCATCGAAGCGTTTTGACTGTGCAAGCTACGCATTACAATACTAGTAAACATGTAAAAAGCAGAATTGCCAAATACTCGCTCGCACTTTCTTCAACAATTAACTGAAAGGTAAAACGGACAACCGCGACTAGAACTTGCGCCCTGCAGTTTTCATTTCGCACACAACTATACAGGATGTTAGGAAAAGTACTTCGTTCCTTTAGGCCACGTGTACTATGGGTATAACAAGGTATATTAAGCGCATAATATTTTTTTATAAATTTTTTTTTTTTATGATTTTTTATTTTATTTATTTATTTTATTTTATATTATTAAATTAAATTATTATCCCTTTCTCTTACGCGCCGTTTTTTCCAATTGTCTATCACCTATATAAGAAATAAGAATTATATTCTTTCTTCTTATAAGAAATAGGTATGACTTAGGTATTATACTTATCTAGGTACACTTATATACTTCAAAGCCATCTTAACTCTTCGGATTATTATAATATATATTATTACTGCGCGAATATAACTTTCACGGAAATATACATTTTCTAATCATCATTATCAGGCTTGGATTATGTATTTATTGCGTAATCCATCGCTTTCAATATACATCGGAATACTTAAATATTATTATTTTTTCTTTTTTTGCTACTCTATCAACGTTAGTTGTATTGTTTGCAGACTCGCCAGCCTTTTTATAATTTACTTAAATTAATGCGTTTTGGTTGAAGTGCACTTGTACTTTTCCATTATATTAATTTAACTTACGCAACCGGTTTCGCCATAAACAGTATTTTCGAACGGTTATTAAGTATATAATTCAATTACTTATTTAATTGCATTAATACTCTAGTGAAACAGTAAGTACCTACTGCAGAAATTGCATGCTGTAACCACATCCATTCAAAAATGAAAAACATACTTACATTACTTTTATCTAATCTAAGTATTATAAGTACCTAAGTACGTATTTTGTTTACAAAAGAAATGCGTAAAAGCTTTACTACTCGTGCTTTCCTTTTCATATTATTACCTTATGTGCAGTTAATAAAAGTGATTCTTATAGGGACGTCTCTTAAAGTGCCAAGTGCCCTAAATCCCTAAAATAAATTAAACAAAATCATGCTGGAGTGAATGAAAACCACCAAAAATACAAACAAATAGGTTATGCAGAATCAAAACAATAGCAAAGCGGTCGCCTTGGGCCACAAAACTTATAAATAAACAAAGGAAAACGATCCAAAATGGATATTTACCTCGGATCCATGTTGAAAATCATCTACGGCACCGATTCTTTTGAGAAATAAAATTCGCTACAGATATTTCAAAATAAAAACTACATGTTCACGCCGTACATATGTCAAACTAAACTATTTTGAGCCTTCCAAGTTCACGTTGGATGGACGCAAGCATAAATATATCTTGAAGAAAGAAACAGATATTTTGTCTAGAGAAGCGGTGAACTTCATGAAAGTTTCAGTAGCAGCTGTGGTTTAAACATAATAGTTCCGGAATTTTCCCGCAGATGGCGTTCCATCAACATCGCTAAAGCTCCTCTTAATTTAACTACTTGTCGGTAGATGGCGCAATGATCAAGAAATTGGGCGGAAAATCATTGGGCGGGCGGATTTGCTACTTTCCTTGAACTATCCCTCTATTTTGACTAAAATTTGTCTAAATTTGTCTCAAAGTTGATAAAAGATTAGAAAGATTAGCCACTTATTCAATACTTCATAAAAATTCAGATCCCTTAGGGTTCCGCGTTCGAAGGGCTAAGCCCTATTAATGTCGCCTTGCTGTCTGTCCGTACCTATGTCATGGGTCTCTGTCTTGCAGATGGGATGAGTTACAGATCTGAAATTACGATATGTTTTATAAAATTTTGACCCAAAACCGAATTAATGAATTAAGAATTAAATTTAATTGATTTTCAAGGAGGGTCCCATACATTAAAATGAAGCCGAAAAAAAAATTTTTACTCACCCGTTCTTTCACATGCCGATATCATTGTCTAGAACTCATTATATAGAGTAAAATTTTTCCAACAAAATTCAATAAACAAACAAAATCTGTAAATTTATTTTAAAAAAGATTTATAGAAAACATATTACCACGACACACATCGTCGAGGGCTTGTCAGAAGTATTTCTACAAGTGTGTTCCTACACTCGTACAGTTGTTTTATCTCACGGCTATGATTGTAATGTTTTAATTGTAATAGTCACGTGTACTACAGATAAATAAGCGCGATTTGTGTTTGTAGCGCTCCCGAGAAAAAAGCTAAAGCGTACACTAGAAAAAAGTTCGTGTATAGGTACACGCAATACCACAACTAGACTTCGTGAGATAGAATCTTTAACAACCACTTTTCACCGAAGATTTTAATGTCCCAAAGTGATGGGGAATACGTGAATAAGTTTACATACACGCCCCAAAAAGACACGCTTTTATCTCAATCTGATTTCCTATACCACCGTCGCAAGTGGTAATTTAAAAGTCACGCCATAAATCCCCGCGGATCAGGGTGAAATGCAAGTCACAGTCCACACTCGGTATACCCGCGTTTCACCGACGATTTATTACGTCCCAACGTGATGGTTGATAAGCCTTATCGCCGTACTTCGGACACAAATACATGATTCTTAGGGCATGGAGCATTTTCTTCACAATTTCTTAATACAAATAATATGCACATCAATTCCAAAAATCTCACCGTTAGGATTCGAACCCCAGTGTCAAAATTGAAAATCCGGTGTCGTAACGAATAAGCCACTTGCCCACTAAAAAGCTTTTTAGTTATAAAATTATGCAATAGTATAAACAAATCATCAAATAAATTGGAATCCTCATCAGCATGTACCAAAACAAATTAAGAAATAGACTGAAATAGCTCGAAACGCATTGTTTTCGCAGCTGCCACATCACTTTGGTCGATACAGATTAACATTCCTTCAACTGTACTCATACAGTTTGTTTACATTATCATATTAGTGCTTCTGGTGCTATTAGGGGTCGATAAATGAGTATTTGTGATACTTCAAATGAAACATAAAATGGCACGTTTTATTAAAGTTGTCTGGGAGGTTTAGAGGTGGTATGCCTTTTAGGTTTCCGTACCCGAGGGGTGGCGAATGGGGCCCTACCCTGAACATAGAGATTTACCACTCTTGGCGGTCATCGGAAATGCCCATGCTGTCACACGCTAGGCAGGCGGGTTGGTGAGCGCGGTGCTGAAACCCTCGCACCAGTGACGTCGCTGCCCGTCACCAGTCTGTGTTATATGAAGCTCGGCAATTGTAGTTGGATATATCACCATCAATCGGTCCCAGGCAATGGTGGACTACCTGGCTGTGCCTGTTTGAGAGCTGTCCTCTTACTCTCCCCCGAATAACTTCGAGAGGTTTGCGAGTAACGTGATCATACTGTTGAGACATACTTGACAAACCTGTCAATTGGTAACAAAGCCATACTTATATATGTAGAAGATGTAACAACAAAGATCAGATCTCACATAATAAATCTGCAAATAAGTAGCTTAATTGCCAGATTGTGCTAAGATTAGACTCGCAATGAAGTCGGGACATTATCTGTAACATGTCTGTAACAGTTAAACAAACTAAAGTTAATATTACGAAAAGTCCTTAACACATGGTAATAAAAGCGATGATACGCGACTCGTTGCCCAAGACACGTAATAAAGATATCATGCAGACAGCATCAGCCCTGTTTCTTGACAAAGTGAGACACGTGTGTTCACTAATCAAGGGCTTTGTACTCGGACATGATGCTCTAACCACACTACAATGTTTCTTGGAACTTTGAAAGTGACGATTGCAACTCTGGATACTCGGTCTTTTTGAGCCAGGTGTATATTTTAGGAATTGTAGTTTTATTGTACCTTACATTTCGGGTCACTTGAAAGTTCGTGTCAGCGGCGGGAGTCATTATTATTATCACATTCATCAATTAGAGGTTATAATATAGTTATTTGGTATGTGTTTGTCATAGACAAATTTTGGAACACATCCGCACGCATATTAGCGCTCACACTTTTATGACATGTTTTCGAACGTACCGTTTATTTCCGTCAAGTTGGCAAATGCGTGCCGTGAAAAATAATGCCCGCCTGAAGTTCATTTGTAGTATTTATTGTTTGTTTGTTTCATTAAATTTAATTTATTTACTCACACTATGCATTGAAACTAAATAAATAACATACTCGTAACATTTCAAATCGTCCTCGTAAGTTATTATCTCCTTACTTCACTTGGAAAATTAACTACTATTATCTACGCGTTTCGGGTGTCCATAAAATATATATAATATTTTGTCAAATGAGAGCTACGATAAAAAAGCTTCACTCTTTTAATAATTATAATATCAAACTACTAATTCAAGGCAATATATCATCCCTTTGATAAAAATCTAAATATAATAAATCCCGGATGTGAATCAGCCAGCTGTGTCAGCGCTGCTAAATGTAAAATTAAGATAAATCTAACATGGATGAGAGAAAACGAAACAAATATATTGTGACAAAAACATTTTCGATATTTTTTCATCTCCGAGTATTATAACTAGGTTCTCTTTTAACCTAATTAAAACTATTTAGGTGAATATATTATCTTTTAGCATTGAAAATGATATGTTAGCTCACGAGTATTATAACTAGGCCAAAACCAAACGGTGACGAGACTTTCATTATGATCTAGGAGGCTTTTAACGTTTCACATGTCTACCAGGGATGATATTTAAATAACTAATTCAAGTATATCTAAACAAATTTCAGTCAAAGAAATCAAAAAAAAATATTTGTAAATAAAAATAAAATCAGTAATTCTTTACCGATCAAACCATTCAAACCAATTGAATTCAATCATTGAATCGCAAAGAATACAATCATGTCTCACACTAAGTCTGTCCCGACATAAATTTTGTCTGTCTGTATCTGTCTATTAGTGCTAGATAAATTAATCTAATGTGCTCTACTATGAATGAATCGGATTAAATCGCTACTTTGATTAGATTAGATCTCTGTAGTACGCCATTTGTTATGGGCGCAAATGTTTTAGTCACTGACAAGATCATTGGGAAACCGTTTCATATTCATTTTATACTTTCGTCACAACAAAGCAAAAGTTAAGTCTAAAACTTGCTCAAGAAATTAATATCAGTACGATAAAGAAACCAACTGCGTAAATAAATCAGCAAGAGAGAACGCACACAAGAAAGACCTTTGGTCCAAAAATACTCTCTTGTAAGACCCCATTTTTAAAGCTTATAATCAGGAATGCATTTGATAAATATACATGTTTATTTATAAACCTTTTTACTTTACTCTTGATCTTCATGAAAGGTTTATTATTTCGAAAAGCTCTTTGTGATTGACGCGATCAAAAGCTTCAGCAACAAAAATGTCGGTCACTGGAGCACTGCCATGAATATTTGCAATAAAAAATATTAATTCTGTTATGAAAACCATCTGGCAAATGATCTTTGCGAAAATCCTAACTGACACTTCGTAAATACATATTACAAGAAACATGATATTCCTAAACATATACGTAACAAAGTCTTAAAGACATACCCTGCCTCCCGCAAAATTCTAGAAGAGGAACCCCAGGGGGGAAATGGTACGGAAATCGAAGCTCATAAACATTTAGTCGGTTAGTTACAGTTGTATCAAAGAATCAGAGTACAGCTGCCAAAAATAACAGGACAAAATTAATTGGAAGCTGAAACAAAAATAAAATTAATGTGGCGAAATATTTTGTCTTCGCGGCCGAAAGTTGAACGATCCGAAGTTTACGACTCGATTAAATATAACAAAGGCTGGCCAACAACTGTAAGAGACAACACTGTTGATCTCGATCATTGTACGTAATCTAGAAATAGGCAAACATGATTTGATATTTTTTAATGCTTTAGAAATAAACTTGTGACTGATTGTTTGTTGTCAGCTTAGCTAGTAAAATTAGAAATTTAAATTCAATTTAGATAAATGAAATGTTGATGAGATAAAAATGAAGTTACTTTGTTACTGTAAAATTTAAATAATGTTAACCGTGTACTTAGTGTATAAAAAGTTCCAAAACTGTAATTTTTTAACCCATTAGATGAAAATAAACCCACGATCTGAATTGCAATTGTTTTACCGATAGAGAGAACTCAACAGATAAATACAAAGCTTAGTATCAACACTAAAGCCAGACCACAATTCCAACTGATTCTAATTGCATTTACGAATCAAAATAATAAGACACAGACATTTAAAGTGCACCAAAGAATTTGTTAAATTCAGCCAGAGGACGTCATTCATTGAAACAAAATCTCAAACAAACGATCTGCAAATCTCCTGAGACTGGTCATTATTTAAATTGACGTAGAGATTTACTCGATGAAAATAAAGTGTAATTGAAGATTACAAAATACACAGCGGTATGCGTAAAGCACCAATAAATTAGCAGTCAAAGATATTCACGAGAATAAAACAAAAATATTTCAGAATGCTTCAAGTATTTCACATCAGTCAAATCAACTCAACTCAAATTTTTAATCGGGAAATACAATAATATAACTATAATGTAATGTATCTGTCGCAGTTAATTCGTTAAATTTGACACTTAACTAACAGCCTAGACCGTTAATTAAAGACCGAAGTTTAACCAAGTCGCTAAAGTTCCGTCAGACGAGTGAGTGAACGAAACGCATTTCAACTTTGGTAGGGGACCAAGATATTTGATTGGATAAAAATGTATAGTAAAAAGACATGGCTTGTCTTATGTTTATTAATAAAATAAACGAAATGGCCACTTACGTGATGTGGCGTAGCATCGATCTGACAAAGGCCACCTTTTCACGGCATGTTCTACCCAACCGAAATTGAAGAACATGCCTTGCATTTCTTTATTATGTTTCGTTAATTAGAAAAAAATAAAACCTGCTCTTCTACAGAACATAAATGTTCAAATTCAAATTCAAATTCAAATTGTTTATTTGTAAAATAGATACATTAAGTATACGTTTTACATGTCAAATCTAATCTGTATAAAAATAATATTTTATAATGAAACAAATATGATACGGGAAATATATAAAAAACTGTATTTAAGTTGGGCTACTAAAGTTATACACATGCATAAAATAAAAAGATTTATTGTAATATATTCTGGAAATGTATAATTTAGTGCGACTAGAGAATCACTGTAACCTTACCGTAAAGGTACTTTTAGTACTTAGTGTAGGGAACACTAACTAGTACTTTTAATTAAACTTAATAAGTATGGATATATATATATAGGATATATATCAGGACCAAGGTTCAATTACCCTGTTTGTGAAATACGATACCTTAAATACTAAAACATCACATATAAGGTGGCTTTTGTTTATGTAGCTAAATTCATACTGAAAACTTGATAAGTAGTCAGGACCAAGGTTCAATTACCCTGTTTTTGAAAAACGAAAAAAAATATTGTGACCCTATACTTGTTCAAGAACAACCTCGACTCAATGAGTATAGGAAGTCTTAATTTTGTTCTGCGCATGTCACAAAAAGGTAATTGAACCTTGGTCCTAGCCACTTACCGAGTCTCCAGTAAGAACTTGGCTGCATAAACAAAAGTTATATAGATGGGTAGCAACGTAGAAAGACTGATAAGGAAATTGGCCAAACGCCAAAGATGATGGAAGCATGTTGCAATTCTGGGGAATCCTCCACAAATTTGGGCTCATGTCATATATTCAGATGTACCGAAAAATTATTTAACGCATGAGAAGATTCAGCTGAGGGCTGCACAAGAAATATGTATGATAAAAGTTCTGACATTGATTTGTAAAACGTGTACCATTATGACCCATTTTTACATAATAAATTTGACCAGGACCAGGAAATAGTATTTCGAAGAGTTGACCCACACTCGGTACCTAAAGCCAAGCACTGGATAAAGGGCTGACATCTTCGCCACGTTACGGGCTGACAAGTAAAAGTAAAGTTTACCCACACAATACCCATACAATAAAGGGTAAAAAGGAAGTGCGGAAATAATCCCATGTATTTTCTTATTTCTTCAGTTTTTATACTATCACAATTTACAACATTATTATCCAAATTAAGACTAAGATAAAGAAATAACATCAAATTGACAACAACCAACATTGACATGAACTTTTTTGTGTTACGTACATTACGTATATGTTGACACAGCACGCTATGCAGTTATTTAAATGTTCACGGTAAGAAAATGTTCATAGTCATATGGTCATAGCTCATGCATTTGATATAATTCAAGATGTATGTACGTATATATAATGAACGAATTGAATTCCTTAGTGCAAAAGCATCCTACCACAATTAATTAACATTGTTGAGAGCAAAATACAAATGTGTAGTTACATAAATCGAACTGAATCTCCGCGCGCAATCATTTTGAATTTATTAGACAGTAATTAATCGGTTGTTTACATTCTGGATATTTTCTTTTTAATTAGATTAGTAGGTTAGTACCTAGTAGTTAATGTTGTAGGAATCTCGAAAGTGACGTAATTGTTAAATGGAAACAAAGATTTATAGCTGAGCTATTTTAATATATAGTGAAGCAAGTTCTCAGCAGCGGGAGGCCTTTGTCCACCAGTGGGACACTTTATGAATGCTGTCAACGACTGCTGTGTGTTACTTGCAATAATGCTACTTCACAATATGAATTCATAAATCCCTGCCCGAATGGAGGCCAAGGGGTAATGCAACAAGCAAAGAGACAGCAGACAACCAGGCTATTTTTGGAAAAACTTGGACAAGATTGATGACCCAAGAACAGGACCTAGGCTAGTGAAGGGTTGGCAAGAGCGATTGCCACTCCAGACGATCTTGAAAAAAGCAAGATTTGCCGACAAAAAGAGACAATGCTGCATTTGAATAACAAAAATATCTGTTCACAAACAAAAATACCAATATAAAGTTAAATTAAAACCAAACTTACTCTGTTTTTGGAACAACTTTGCCGATATTTGAATTCGCATGCATGCCTTGGACAGCTACTCTTCCACAATCAAGATCTAGATTCGCCCAAAAGAAGGATTAGTGGCGCAGTAAAAAGAGGTTATATACCCAGCAATCCATGGTTTGTGGTCTAGTGGTTCGACGTCTCGACCAGGAATCTGATAGCCACAAGTTCAAACGCCGTAGGGGCACATTTAATTTCAGTCTGCCTGCTTCAAAACGCACGCTAATCGGTAGGTTGAAATTTTTGTCCAAAGCACGACGATAGAGCTTACAAAAATCACGTTGGGACGTAACAATCGTCGGTAAACCGTGGGTCGACAGGATCGTGACTTGCATCCCACTATCCATACTCTAAAAGACCTCTAACAGCCCCTCGAGGATTCATGTCGTGACGATCTGGCAGTGGACGGAAAACAGCTGCCAAAGATGATGACAAACTTTCTAATGCAATACTACGGGTAAATATACACATCATCAAACGTTTGTTCGGCTGCTTAGTTTGATGTTTGTAAATTGTATCCAGATACACCACTGGTTTATTGCGTACGCTTCAGATACGCTTGTAAACAACTTACAGAACCAATCGTAAACTCTAATAGACCGGGAGTCGATCGTTGTTTATGTCATTTCTATGCGTATCTAAAAACATAAACGATGCCTAGATTTTCTTAATTTCTTAACAGAAAGTTTTCAGCCATCCAGACTTTTATAAAAGTCCTATAATTTTTGCGTTGATCCGTTTTTCTAAATATCCCACGACATTTTTATATGAGGTCCGCTGACATCGCGCATCTACAAACGCTGTATTTGTTTGCTACGAGCGCGAAAGCTCCGTAGCAACTTCGTAGCGGGGCTCGTAGAGCCACTTCACCGTTACATATAGAAGAACTACCGTTGTATTTAAGCCCACATTTTCATTTCTTTATGTTGTATTTTCGCGTTTTAGGGCTAACCTGACCCTAGAATATGAAAAAAGCCAGATTTAATATTGGAAAAAATATATTTGATTTATTGATATTTTATATAGGTAATCTTTTTAAACAATGTACTAAGATTTATGATATCTAAGATATGTTTTTCAACCTCTTTTTTGGCTTTCAAACGTTCGTTTCAAGAAAGCGTTGATCAACTTGATTTTTTTTTCATAAAATAGGTAATAGAAATATAAAGGTTTTCTACTTAAATCAAGTATTTTTTCCCTACAAAATATTTCAGTATTAGCTAAAAACCCTCCGATCTGCTGTTTCGCGCGTAATTATTAGTATTACGCATCCTAAACAAATAGGTTAATTAGCTAACCAATAATCGCCTCTATCAAAAGCTAATAAAGTATTTGACATTGGCCTTTTTGTGTTGGACGGGTAATGACATTTTTTCCTAGGGTATGCCAAACTCTTAATCCATCCATCCACCAGCCTGTCACCGTCTACTGCTGAATAATAGACCTTTCCCAAATTTAGCTACTCATGTCGGTCCTCCATCCTCCTCAACCAGCCGCCACCCGCAATCTCCTTTATGTCGTCGGTCCAGCGAGCATGAGGTCGGCCTACACAACGCTTTGTACGTGGTTTCGATTCTAACACCTTTAGTTTACTTGTTGCATTGAAATTGACGTGTATATGATGTAACTACAATGCATAATTAAATTATTCATTATATTGTTATTTTACTGACGAATCGCTATGATGGGTGGGGGATTTTAAAGTAATAAAACGAAAGAGAGTAAAGTTAGGAGCACTATTTATATTAAATCTACTAGTTATTACCACTATTAGAACTGACTATGGGTTTTATACTTTTAACTTTATTTGGTTCTAAGACACTAAAAAGTTAAAAAAAACTTGACCGGTGCAAGTCGGAGTATTCAAATAAAAATTACAAACTTATTACCGACAATATGTATGAAACAAAACTGCAAAATGAAGTTGGTCGTCTATTACTCGTTGGCTTGTAAAGCTTACTTGGCTGTGATAGTTCTCCTTTTTACTTCGTTACATATACTATAGCCGTGAATTTTTTCACATATCCAAAAACAACTGAATTACTTAGCGGGGGGGACACTTGACTCTAACAAAAATGTGCATTTTATAGCTTAATATTTTGCAAACGGATCCCTGCATCGAAAAAATGTTACAATAACCCACGCACGCAAAAAATCTTTGTTCTAGTTATTAATATGTATCCATCCATCAGCCTGTTTCGTCCACTGCTGGACATAGGCCTTTCCAGGATTTCGCCACTCTTGGCGGTCCTTCTGGAAGAAATGCCCATACTCACACACGCTGGGCAGGCGGGTTGGTGTGCGCGGTGCCGAAACCCTTGCACCAGTGACGCCGCTGCCCGTCACCAGTTTGTTTTTTATAAGGCTTGGCTATTGGGGATGGATAAACCGCCATCCATCGGTCCCAGGCAATGGTGGGCCGCCTGGTTTTGCCTGAGAGCTGTTCTCTTACTCTCCCCCGAATAACTTCGGGAGGATTTGCGAGTAAGATGGTGGTACCTCCACATTCGAGCCCGGCATCAGCTCTACCACCTTACAATATGTATACCTTATGTATACCCATGCCAAAATTACAGCTTTCTGATACTAAAAGTCTCTAAGCTAAGCTGCAGATAGACAGACAGGCGAAACTATAAGGGTTCCCTGTTGACTACGGAACCCTACAAAGGTGACATCATAATTTGTTGTATGTCTAATTCACAGTGTATTTATATGCATTTTCATTACTAAACGACGGGTATTAAAGAAACGAAAATGCCAAAAAAATCTCAAAACACAAAATAAGTAAATTTGCGCTCCCGGCTTATCATCATAAAGCTTCAGCGTAAATCATGAGAAACGTGCCCTCTAACGATATTTACGATTCAGCCATTTAATGATGTGGCTATCGGAGTCAGATGAAATGAACATTTCAAACATTCCGTTTTTCTGAATGATCGACGCTTTGAAAGTTTACTGGTTAGTTTTACAACAATCTGAGGTTGTAGTTCGGCGTGATTTTGTATGAAATGAGGGTTTAAAGTTCAAGCTTATTTTAAGTGATAAAGTGAATACTTGCGATTGTCGGCACTTGGTGAAACATCATAGTTGAATAAAACACTTTGTTTCACGAAAATTATTATCATACTGTTTCACGAAAATTATTATCATCATCTTAAAAATACAATTATACTGTTTCACTTCAATTTCCTTTATTACACTACAGGTTTCGCCTTACGGGATCATTAGGTCACAATAAGTTAATAACTATAAAACTAACAACTATATAGACCGTGCATGTAGCAGTTTTTATTGAAGATTTAAATATTATATAAATAAATATAAATATTAAATAATAAAATATTATATTTATTATGAAATTATTATATTTCCGACTACTTTCGCCTTAACGGATTAAGGATTGAATAAATATATATCACAAAAGCTCTTCATGTTTGTGACAACAAGCAAGATGACAGTAATTTAAGTGAATGGAAATTTATAGCTGGAATGATCTGACCTGGTAAACGTTAACCTATTTTAATTTAATGGCCTTAAAACAGTCAATTTGCATAACAATTTATCAATACTTTAATGATATCTGAATATAGTAGCATGGAAAAAAATTCCGTAGATGGAGGGAAAGTATCTTATATATTAATGAAAGCAATTTCACTGAAAGAAAACGTTCCTTTATTTTTTAAATAAATGGATCGGTCGGTAAAATTTAGTAGTAACGGGTATTTTCCCTCTAACGACATCTTTTTCCCACACTGTACATCCTGTTTATACTTTTTCGTAAATAATAGCGCATCAGTGAATGAGTGAATAGTCAAGACTTGTCAGAATTTTTAACTCAGCAAAGTCTCTGTCTCAAAAAGTTATATTCTGCTATTCGTTTAGTGCGCAAATCTGATATCATCGTCTAAAGATTATATCAAAAGACGCGGCAGCCGATCTGAAAAACTACTATACCGATTAAAATTTTTGGTGTATGTGTAGGTAGATTACAACGGACATCCCGTGTTGATATTTTATATTGTATTTATATCTTTCATGCAGCAAAATCGGTGCATAGCATACTATCTACATTATAATAAATTTTACACGAAAAACGAGAAGCCTCCAAAAGACATTTTTGTACTTGATTTTCAACCAAATGGCCAGTAGGCTCAGTGTCAAAAGAAGTATACATTTGGACATATATTTTTATAACTTATCTGTTTTTGCTTTTTTGGAAAGTTTAAAGTGTTTTTCTGTTAGAATGGTTTGTTATCCGTAAATGAGGATAATTTTGTAATTATCAAGTTGTCCGTCATCAAATTATTACAAATAATTTAAACCTTGTTTTCGTCTCCCCATACAAAATGAGCATGTCCCATTACCAGATTATACAAAACAAATGTTGCTTATTCTTACTGTGTGCTCTTTCGAAGTAAATTTTGTATTAGTATCGTTAGAAGACACATGCAGCTTGTATAATTATAATGATTGCTATTTTTTGAAGCCCTCTAAACTTTTTAAATAAAGTTTCAATAATTTCCCACGATTTTACATCTGTGTCACACATCTGTACAACAGTGATTTTTTTCGGTAATTTTGTCGCGTAATCTACCGCAAAATGAATTTTTATGCTATTTAAGTTCATACCTTACGGAATGTCACGTGATAGAAGCGTCGCCGTATTTGAACCCGCGTGCAGTTTGTGATTGTTGTGAAACGGACGGGTGGAAAGACAAAAAATTACATCTGTATAACGGAGGTTGTGTAGATGCAAAGTGAGATGAAAAAAATACACACCATTTTTTTCTGCTCGTATTAATTGTAATTGGCCTAGATTTGTTTTGATTTTATTATAAAACGTTTTTTTTTTTCGTTTCTTTTGGAAGTGTAAAGATACAAGAAGGTTACATCTGTGCAACGTTTCGGTGCACAGATATAATTTTTCGTTGCTCAGATGTAGGATTCTTCTAATTATGTTCATAAAGGCTTGATCACGTAGACGTTTATTGATGACGTCTTATTTTGATATAGAAATGTAGGTAAAGAAAAATTCGAAGAAAATATTGTTTCTTTTTGTTGATTGAACTTTAATTTCAAAATTAAGAGCTGTATTAAAGGATTCTTGTTTTAAAATTCTAATTTACAGAAACTAATTGAAAATTTCATGTGACTGTGTTATGTAAAAAATATATAAGTATTTAGGTTTATTAGGGTAATAATTTGGCAGAATTTCAATTTAGGCCTTTAATTTTTAAATTAGTTCAATATTTTTTTTATCAATATTAGACGGAGCCTGTTTCTGTATTAAAATTATAATTTTATTTTATATATTTATAAGTCTATAGACTTAACCGTGTTTATTATTTTTACTATGCATGCATCCTTATCTTTACACTTGTGACATCTGTAGAACGATACCTCTGAGCAACAAACTTGAACATCTGCGTTACGGTACACTTTTTTTTTAACTTAGCCGGGAGCACTCCGTCGGTTATCCTACTTGACCTGAATAATTAACAATTTGAGACTGATGTCAATTGGTTATCCTCTTTAGGCGTATCTCATAAAAATCTGAAAATGAGTTTAAGCTATTACTTTATTGAAGAACTTAATTAATAATAGACAAAGCTCCATTTACCATGAAAACCATAAAATGTATAACAATCGGGCAAATTAATTAGTTTTTTTTTTTACTTTCCAACAAACCTGCTAAAAGTAAGATACGCCTGTGTGTAAAGAGAGCGACGAATTGATTAATACATAGTTTTAATATAAGAAATAAGATTAATGTGAATGGTCTAAAGCCGCTCTCCATACAAACTTGTCGGAACCCACAACTAACACAAAAGCATTATAATTTTGTTATGTTACTTTTTTCTATACGCTTAAAAAATTTGACACACGCGAATAATCAGTTTTTTTACAAAGTAAAAAGATTTTTTTCTATAAAATTTGCGCTGTTTAATACATTTTATAAACAGCAAAATTTGATACTAAAAACATTATATAGTAGACTAAAACCAATATAACCAATTTATCATTACAATGTAGAGCATATAACTATATTTAAAAAATGCTTCGTTTATATTCATAACCGAAATCTAAGAACTTAATAATTATATACGTCTGTGCCATTGAAATACGATCTTGAGTAAATTTTTCAATTTCGCAATCCGATCTTGTAGTTCACATAATAAATACGGCTCGCTTAGATTGGTCTAGGCTGACTAAGATCTTATTTTTTATCAAAGAACGAACTAGAAATGACATCGATCTCATATTGTTTCCCAATCACGTAGGGTAACCGACGAGGTGCTCTTGTCCAAAAACTATCCATCTCAAAACAATATTTTCTTAACTCCACTCTTGAATTTGGGCATAAAATGTCTCAAGTCAGCTTCATGATGATAATGATCATTGGATTAAATCAAAACAACGTTTATATGACAACCTGACAGCCGCGCCATTGCTTTATTTTATTACATAAATGCCAAAACAATAAGATCATGCACAAATGGTGATCAGAGCACAGAATAAATAATAGTGACCTTCATGTGCCACCACAACAATGTAACGCGTTGTACGTGGTACGTACTAACCATGACTTCCTGTTATTTCAGGACACACCTAATCTATTAAAGTTTGGAATTTCGCTATTAAATTATCGTTTTGCACTCCCGTACAGCAAAAATCTGAACAACTTACACATTTTCCCAGGATTTTCCTTGAATTTTCTTGAATTAAATAGGTGTATTGTTTGGTTTAACTTGTATAATCAGCGCCTTTATGGCCTAGTGGTCAAATCTGAGATTACTGATTCGAAGGCGCCTGGTTCAAATCCCATAGGGCCACAATTCGGGTTTGGTCTGAGGATCTACTATTTCAAGATAATTGGGGACGGCTGTTAGTTTCGTTTACTTGAGTCCCCCTACTGTGTAGATAAAAAGCAGTCCCTTCAGAATATTACACATAAAGATTTAAAACAAGAACAGATTGTCATGACATTAATGCCCGAAAGGATGTCAGAGGTATTCCTAAGTTTAAAAAATTCACTTTTCACTGACGATTATTAAGATTCAAATGCGCTGGGTGCGAGCCCTCTGTACTTCGGGTACAAATCAGCCAACAGCTTGAGGTGCGGAACACGCAGACCGAACACAAATTAATGTCCTCGATTGTGCCCATGAACTCTGGGTTAGCAGACGAGCGCTCTTCCACTCGATCACAGAAGCGGTCATAAAATAAGTCCTACGATAAATAAAACCCATTTAAAAAGTAATTTATCCTCGCGGTATGTACGTAGTGTAGTGAAACGAGAACTCAGTGACTTCCGGGCAACATTAGAAATGTCAAGATGCTCATTAGATCATTATTGTTCATTGTAATATAAATGATCTGTGGCAGTTTAGAATGGAAATTAATTATAATTTACGAGTTCTGGAAACAAAACCAGTCGAGATAAGAGAGAGAAAGCATGTTTTAGATTTTCAATTGTTTATTTTGGTGTATGCCTACATTTAGTAGTTTTGGATATACGAGTAAGAGGGGGCTTTGTACTCGTTGATATACAACAAATGGATTGAAGTGTGTAAAAAATATTTAAAAAGAATATTATAAAAATGGGAGGAAAAAGGATAGTTGGACAAAGTTCAGATATTCTTTATGATATATTTGTTCATATTTACTATTAAACAGAAGGTGTAGAATTTTCTTGGTGTCCTTTGGAACAAAGATTTAATTTTAATTTTTGCAGCTATCTTTCGTATTGCCAAAAAACATACTAAATCAATTTGGACACCCAAAGGGTTTTGTGGCAAGACGTGTCTACGTATAGTCTATCACAAAGGTGTAGCCGAATTTTCTTGGTCTCTTGTGAACTCTAAAAATAAATAATCTTATTTTTTTATAAAGAAAGTTTCTTGAATTTCTTGGCAGGTCTATAAGATATTCCTTCTTTTCTCGAGGTCTAAATTTTTAAACTTACATGCCAAATTTCGACATAATTAGCTTAGCCCTTCTTGAGCAATGCTGGATGCACATTTTCATGGCGTTCCCCGCTCAAAATAATATATTTTTTGTGGGTTTTGAACGTTGTGGTCATCGGTTGCGCAGGCGCATTCTTTTCTGACTAAACTAGTTGTTTGATTGTAAACGTCAATTAAATGTTTGCATTGTATTCTTACTAACGAACAACTAAGTTAATTTCATTTCAGATAAAACAGGTTCCGTTTTTTCGCGGAATCCTAGAATCGGTACAATTAGAAGTAATCAATTCCAGGCCTGTGTCCGAATCCCGGTCACAATAACAGAGCTGGGCACCTTGCCAGCGCTCCTTGCAGCTGCGGGTTGCCAATCATCATGATAGCCCAGCGATAGCCCGTGTGACACGGTTCCAACTGGAACATAATGTCTTCATTTCGCTGGAAAACCGAATATCATTGGTCCGTTGGAATATGTGGGGTTTCTTCTGTGTTCATGCTATCCATGGGTCGCAGGATTTAAATGATTTTCATACGTTAGTTGAAACAAACAAAATTCAACGCATAAAATAACTCCACAAAACCAAAAATATATTCAGCTGAAAAGCCAACTGAAGAAAAATGTAACAAACTCGTCATCGAGAGAGATATGAATCATTCCACCGACATCCCGCGGTGCGATGTGTGAGTAATTATAGGGACTCCATGAACCTATTATTGCAATGGTACTTTCTAAAAAATATATTCAGCTGAAAAGCCAACTGAAGAAAAATGTAACAAACTCGTCATCGAGAGAGATATGAATCATTCCACCGACATCCCGCGGTGCGATGTGTGAGTAATTATAGGGACTCCATGAACCTATTATTGCAATGGTACTTTCTAAAAAATATATTCAGCTGAAAAGCCAACTGAAGAAAAATGTAACAAACTCGTCATCGAGAGAGATATGAATCATTCCACCGACATCCCGCGGTGCGATGTGTGAGTAATTATAGGGACTCCATGAACCTATTATTGCAATGGTACTTTCTAAAAAATATATTCAGCTGAAAAGCCAACTGAAGAAAAATGTAACAAACTCGTCATCGAGAGAGATATGAATCATTCCACCGACATCCCGCGGTGCGATGTGTGAGTAATTATAGGGACTCCATGAACCTATTATTGCAATGGTACTTTCTAAAAAATATATTCAGCTGAAAAGCCAACTGAAGAAAAATGTAACAAACTCGTCATCGAGAGAGATATGAATCATTCCACCGACATCCCGCGGTGCGATGTGTGAGTAATTATAGGGACTCCATGAACCTATTATTGCAATGGTACTTTCTAAAAAATATATTCAGCTGAAAAGCCAACTGAAGAAAAATGTAACAAACTCGTCATCGAGAGAGATATGAATCATTCCACCGACATCCCGCGGTGCGATGTGTGAGTAATTATAGGGACTCCATGAACCTATTATTGCAATGGTACTTTCTAAAAAATATATTCAGCTGAAAAGCCAACTGAAGAAAAATGTAACAAACTCGTCATCGAGAGAGATATGAATCATTCCACCGACATCCCGCGGTGCGATGTGTGAGTAATTATAGGGACTCCATGAACCTATTATTGCAATGGTACTTTCTAAAAAATATATTCAGCTGAAAAGCCAACTGAAGAAAAATGTAACAAACTCGTCATCGAGAGAGATATGAATCATTCCACCGACATCCCGCGGTGCGATGTGTGAGTAATTATAGGGACTCCATGAACCTATTATTGCAATGGTACTTTCTAAAAAATATATTCAGCTGAAAAGCCAACTGAAGAAAAATGTAACAAACTCGTCATCGAGAGAGATATGAATCATTCCACCGACATCCCGCGGTGCGATGTGTGAGTAATTATAGGGACTCCATGAACCTATTATTGCAATGGTACTTTCTAAAAAATATATTCAGCTGAAAAGCCAACTGAAGAAAAATGTAACAAACTCGTCATCGAGAGAGATATGAATCATTCCACCGACATCCCGCGGTGCGATGTGTGAGTAATTATAGGGACTCCATGAACCTATTATTGCAATGGTACTTTCTAAAAAATATATTCAGCTGAAAAGCCAACTGAAGAAAAATGTAACAAACTCGTCATCGAGAGAGATATGAATCATTCCACCGACATCCCGCGGTGCGATGTGTGAGTAATTATAGGGACTCCATGAACCTATTATTGCAATGGTACTTTCTAAAAAATATATTCAGCTGAAAAGCCAACTGAAGAAAAATGTAACAAACTCGTCATCGAGAGAGATACAATACAATACAATACAATATAACTTTATTTGCACACCACAAAGAAGGAAACAAAAATAATATAAATTACAATAGCCATGATATGAATCATTCCACCGACATCCCGCGGTGCGATGTGTGAGTAATTATAGGGACTCCATGAACCTATTATTGCAATGGTACTTTCTAAAAAATATATTCAGCTGAAAAGCCAACTGAAGAAAAATGTAACAAACTCGTCATCGAGAGAGATGTGAATCATTCCACCGACATCCCGCGGTGCGATGTGTGAGTAATTATAGGGACTCCATGAACCTATTATTGCAATGGTACTTTCTAAAAAAAACGTAATTTAAAACATTATTCCTGGCAAGTCTTTCAAATTATGTTCTAATACTCGTAAGTTTATATTTCAAATCTCATTATCGCTAAAATATTTCGCAACTACGCAGGCCTGCGGACCTATTATGTAACTTTGTATCGGTTTCCAACTGGTTGCCAAACACTGAAAACATTGATAAAAACTGAACTTTCAAAAGTGCCATCAGTGTGTATTGAACTGTTCACGAACTGTGACGTCACTTTAAGTACGAACGTATCCTTAAATAATCAGAATTCGATACAATGTTTTCGAGGATTGGCAAGCAGTTGGGAACTGACTCAAACTAGAATACTAGGCTAGAAACACTGCCTTACCACTATGCCTCGTGTCGTTTAAGGTATAGTTTTGATACATACAATGAAATGGTTAGTTTGGAGTACAAATCGTTAGTTTATTATACGTTTATGCCTACTCTCCTATATAGTCAGACCAAATAAAAACTGAAGACGGAGCGCTGTCAACATTGACGTGAAGCCAGTTTCGTAAACATGTGTGCACTTAGTGAGTGTTGCCGCCAAGTAAAAACTGAGACAGATTGCGCATGTGTGAGTTTCAAGCCGTGTACGAACACGAGACTGTCTCACTTTTGGCCTGCTTCACGCGTTACATAGAGTTAACTACGTCTTGACTTTTTATTTGGTCTGAGCCTATGTCTAGTTATGTTATAGTTTTGTTATTACAAGGAAGATTGTTTGTTTATTTAACATTGTAAGCAATCAGTGGATTACTATTAAATTGTTGTAAAGGCAATGCGGTATTGCTCACCAACCCGCCTGCCCAGCGTGTGTGAGTATGGGCATTTCTTCCAGGAGGACCGCCAAGAGTGGCGAAATCCTGGAAAGGCCTATGTCCAGCAGTAGACGAAACAGGCTGATGGATGGATGGAAAGGCAATGCGGTATTAAGCATAAAGCTACTCGTAATTTTTAAGAACATGAAAATTATTAAACCAATCAGGAATATCTTGTGGAATAATTGATCGATATGGTATCCCTACTTGTGTCAGACGTCTGAAAGTATCATATTTTTCAGCGTTGATGAAAATCCTGCTGAAAAACTGAAACGCAAAAGGAATAAGGTGAGGTTTATATTTGGAGCAGGAATATTTCTTGTATTTATACTAGCGGACGCCCGCAGTGTTCATCGTGTGGAACCCGTTCCTTTCTTTCCCGTAGGAATTTCCTAAAATCTCCTCAACAGCCTTACTTGTTCCTATGCTTAGCCGTTTTGCCTAGGCGTCGATAGATCAGTCACTCAGTCAGCCTATCGATACAATATTTTCGGGTTCAATTGTAAAACGAAAATCTTTTATCAAAAGTGAAAAATAGGTGTGACGACGAGCGGAGCGGGGAGGAGCGTGTTACGTTGCTTGTGATCATAAATTTGGGGAGCCGAGCGAAGCGGGGCGGAGTGAGGTGACCCACCTAGTTTTAATAGAAATACGATATGCCTGGGCAGACCATGATATGCCCAATCCTACGATCTGCCGACGACATATAGATTAAATATTAGCCGCTATTAACATTGTAGCTAAGCCACTTTGTTGTTATTCTTTTTGAGTAATATATGAAACAAAAAATAAATTAAACCCTATATTTTAAGGCGCAGTAGGTTCATCGCATTAGGAAAGAGATAAACATATCTGAAAACGTTCGCGCAGTGCGGTGCAACAAGAAGAGATTGGAAAATGTTGTTTTTAACACGGACCCTAAAAATAAGAATCCGTGGTCTTGAATAAATAAACTTTAATATAAAGTCACTTTTGGAAGTATAGATAATGAATTATTATGTTTAAATAGTCATTATTGTTAATTTTATAAATCTGTTGGACGTACTGATTTAAACTGACAAAACTGCCTTCACGTGGCTTTTTTTGGATGCAGCGGTCGTTTCTCTACCATGTTTTGGGTTCTGTCATAGTCTTCGAAGAGGCCTTCTTTATAACACGTATTTTTATAGAAATACATCTTTTTTTCAATGTTTTTTTCGTCGCTTACATCGGTAAGGGCCAAGCGTAAAAAATACTACATATTGTAGTTTGGCAATAACACTTTCAAAGCCTCATTTTTAGTACCTAGGTCACCTTGAGTTTTTTTTTAGATTAACTATCATATACATATTGAACTAAAATATAAGTTGACCTATTCTTTCTGTCAGCAGCATCACTCAAAATCCGATTTCGGCAAAGTTCTGAGATTCCAGGATAAACAAACGCGTTCGATAAATCAAACGCGTGTTTGACAGACATTTTGTAAATAAATCACCACTTTTTTAAATTCCATCTTTTGCTGGCCGACCTTCCTCCGGTGAAGGTCATGTCCCTAACCTCGCGGGATGACTCCACGGCCTCGGGGTCACGGCCGCATCCCTGAGCCTACACGCGCGGAAGGTCGTCCTCGACAGCGAGGCTGCAGCCTTGGCCGAGACGAAGGGAAGACCTTGAGTGAAGGACAAGGTTGGAGCTTGTGAAATAAAGTACGACATAGGTACCCTTATATCGACTGGTAAACTTCTTACCTTTATTAATGGACTCTTGTGAACTAATTGTTTATATTGATTTATTGACCGAAAGACTAAATTTCATAGTGTACGATGATGAATCATACTTCTTATTTCGCCCAAAAAGAAGCAAATCTATATCGTCACATGTATCCCCGAGGGGTGTCAGAGGTGTTTCCAAGTGTGGACTGTCACTAGAAAAGTCAACAGTCTCTTTTATCCTCTTTTCACCGAAGATCTTTACGTCCCAATACGATAGGAAGTGAAGCCTTATCGCCGTAGTTCTGGCACAAATACAACGCTTTTAGGGCGGGTAGGTTTAATTTTATAATTTATACTTGCGATTGTCGGCACTTGGTGAAACTTGGAAAACATCACAATTAAATTCACTTGTATTTCGCAATGATCATGTCGAAACCAATAAACTTGGTTTCGACATGATCATTGCGTACATTTTTAACGGCTTGTCGTAATGTTAGTTTAATTTCCTGAATTTCTGTATCCTTTGAGAATGGTGTATTAACCGAAACCGGTCGGGATTAACGTGTAAACCTTAAAATTAAAAGCAGTGAAACAAGTACAAGTGAATTTAATTGTGGTGTAGGTTTAAGTCACAATTTTTAGGGTGTGTACCTCACAATATTCTCCTTCTCTGTTTAGTATGTTGTAAGTGTACAAATCAATTCCGTAAAACTGTATACTCTAACGTTAGGATTCCAACCCGGGTATGAAGATTGTCCTACCGGCTGTACTATCGCTGCTGTAAAAGCGCTCATTTTACACAAAAATCAAACTCGTAAAACTTTTAATGGCACATGCTGATCTCAGTTTGCGTGTAGTAGAACTGAACTGTATGACATTTTATCTGAGCCGTGTATATTAGGACAACAGAAAACATCGGGTGCTTTTAAAAATCGTTTATCCGGTGAAATTTTTAAAAGTATTTATTAAAGTACTCAGTAAAATACCTTTTCTTTAATGACCTCCAATATTTTAATTTTTAGTCAATTTAGTTTTGTTAAATTTATACAAAACAAAAATCTTTAAGATAATCGTCAAATTTTCCGTTTTTTTTTTCGATCGAGCAAAGTGTAACGTTCAAGATTTAATATATTATGACAATTTCACTATCTAAAATAAATTTTAAGAGGCAAAATCGGGTTATCACCCCCTCAGCCACTTTATGACTTCGCAACTACTCGTACAACAGTTTCTATTTCACTATATTGCAATTAGACAAAAATGGATAACTTTAAGTTTCGTGCAATGTACAGTGCGCAAATTCTTCTAGAAAGCTTTACTTTCGCAAACGACAACTTTTATGCAAATTTCGAAAATCTTCTTTTTATTTTTAAAGGCTTTTCATTTTATTTTTCGCTTAATTTAGATTAATTCACTTCCACAACATTGACACCCACCTTAAAACCAAATTAACTGAATTAAAAACCCGGCCAAGTGCGAGTCAGACTCGCGCATGGAGGGTTCCGTAACTTCTTTATACATCTTCTTCTCTATACATATAAAATACAACGTCTGTCTGTCTGTCTGTCTGTTCGTTCGCGTATAACTTGAGAACCACTAAATGGATTTTGATGCAGTTTTCACTGAAAGATAAAGCATTTCTTCGGAAAGGTTTTGGGCTATGTATCATCACGCTATAACAAAAGGGAGCAGGGCAATGAGAATTTTAGTGAAACATGGAAGGTTCACCGCAGTAGCGTAGCCGATCGTCGCGGGTTCAAACCCCGACTGGTAATTTTTTTTCAATGTTTTTTTTGGAATATGTATTTTCTGTTACACAAAAAAAGGTGACCAGGGTCTGATGATGGAACTGGAAGTTGGGTACGGGATCTCCTCAACGAACAACAGCAGACCCTTCGCGTTTGGGCTTATTTGATTTGTATTTATTAGCGCTTTGGTAAAACATGGTTAGTAATAGGGTCCCGTTGGTTATCCTTTGGGTACGGAACTCTAAAAAATACATATATAGAGAGAAAGAAAGAAGAAATAATTTATTGCCAAAACAAGAAAAAAAAATACATATAATAATAGTGACGATGAAGAACATTTTGTGCTTGAATTCGGTGTCAGAAAAGGTGACTCTATCTGCTTATGCTGGTATTAAACTGATTGATAGAGTCATATTGAGAGCAAGTCAGCAGCTGTCAAAACTGTTAAACTGTCAACGTCATTTTGAATAATACACTCACTAATCGAAAAATTTACTTTTTGGACACGTAATATTTGTCAACCGCAAAAGTTGTTTCGAAATAAAATATGTGTCTTATTGTGATGCTTTGATTCCTGGACAGCTGGCAAAGAGCTACTCTGATATATGAAATGATCGACTGAAATATTTGCACACACAACATGCTCATTTTGCGTGTATTGGATTATTTGTGTGTACATGTCGCAGGATGGTGATGACACCAGTATTTTGATTAAAATCCTAGGAATTCCTTCCTAGAAACTAACTTAATGTTAAAAACTATAGAGGTCGCCTTGCTCCGCTCCACCTCGCTCGGCTCCCAAATTTATAGTCACCAGCAACCTAAGGCGCGGTTTATACAGAAGAGACGAGGCGAGGACGTATGACGATCAAAGTAACACAATATAAACCTTAATAGTACGTAGCATAGCGTCGTTTTTGTCGTTAGGAGAATTTCGTCCGCGCCTCCAGGCGACGTCCGCCACGCCGACGCTATGCCACGTACTATTAAAGTTTATATTGACACCTATTCTCGTGTAGCAAATATTAGATTTGGAGCTGCCATCATCTAAAACTTTTCATTGCAAAATAGGCTTTAACGCAGATGGATAAAAGTTAAATGAGCTTGTATTATTATAGGTTTTTCAACTCTAAATTTATGGTTTGCTGCACGAGAAGAGGTCACATTGTGTTACTTTGACTGTAATAGGTCCTCGCCACATCTCTTCTGTATAATTCACGCCTAACACGGTCGTCTTAGTACGTATATATGGTAGTAAATTAAAAGTATTTAAAAACCGTCCGGCTGATTTCACAATTGAATTGAGTAACATAAAAACACTTAATCCTTTTAATAACATCGTTAAAACATAGATCGCTGTCCAAATCGTGGCTCGGATGAATCTGTAAGATCGATCTGAACAGCGATCTATAGGTATATTGTTTTACTATTGCTTTAACGATAGTGACAACTAAGATGGTTAACTGTTTAATTCAAGTCTCAATTAACAATTATTTTGTTGTAAATTGTAGTTTTACTGGTAAAATCAAAGAAATATAGCGCATTTTTTTTTTTTCAAATTTTTTGGTTTTACCAAAGTGTAAATGTAAATTGTAAACTACAATTTACAAACTACGGACCCTAAAATATATCGTTAAAAGCTTCTATTGACAATGAACCAGAAACATTGTTTCTAATTTATCTCGGTATTGCTCAGAGGGCTGAGTAATAGTTAATTAAAGGACAAAAAATAAACCCAAAATAATGTAGGAAAGCTCTCAACGTCTTTATCTGCTGTATCATGAAAGCTCTTCTAAACGGTATACCTTGAAGTAAAGCTATATAGTTATGTGCACATTAAGTTTTGAATAACAGATCAATACGAACTTTAAAAGACTTTTATCAATATTGTAGTTAATAACTAAGGATATAAGATAAATTCATCTGCCCAACAACCGACTTACTATCATAACACGTTTATAGCTGATTTTAAAGGCTTCAGTTTTACGTTTAATGCTGTCAAAACTAAAATTTGGTAATTGAAATATAATAAAATCTTAAGGTGGTAACGGTGGATCTCGGTGCAAAATGAACATCATAAAATTGTTTTTCTTACTTTTGGATTAAAAGTTTGAAACAAATGCGTTTTATAGTAATTCGCGCTAACTGCTTGTTAATAGTTAGGTGATCACATGAAAATGATTCAATTTTATGCGTAACATTTTAGCTGCATTACCTATACATTACAACTGTAAACACGCTTTTAAGTTTGTTAATGTAATGCAAACAAATTGTAATACATTAAAGTACGTAATTTTTTTGTGAAGACTTCATTATTAATAAACTATTTTTATTGCACACGTATTTTTCAAAAGTATCCATCCATCCATCCATCAGCCTGTTTCGTCCACTGCTGGACATAGGCCTTTCCAGGATTTCGCCACTTTTGGCGGTCCTCCTGGAAGAAATGCCCATACTCACACACGCTGGGCAGGCGGGTTGGTGAGCGCAGGGCATAAACCCTTGCACCAGTGACGCCGCTGCCCGTCACCAGTCTGATTTATATAAGGCCCGGCAATTGGAGATGGATATACCGCCATCCATCGGTCCCAGGCAATGGTGGGCTGTCTGGTTTTTTGCCTGAGAGCTGTCCTCTTACTCTCCCCCGAATAACTTCGGGAGGATTTCCGAGTAAGATGGTGGTA
Source organism: Ypsolopha scabrella (assembly GCA_910592155.1). Taxonomy (NCBI): domain Eukaryota; kingdom Metazoa; phylum Arthropoda; class Insecta; order Lepidoptera; family Ypsolophidae; genus Ypsolopha; species Ypsolopha scabrella. The sequence goes on along the minus strand of OU342987.1, from coordinate 2,125,925 downwards.
CCTCCACAGTCGAGCTCGGCATTAGCTCTACCACCTATCACAAGTAAGGAAAACAATATTATGATGTGCATTTTGTACCGAGGTAAAAAGTTACCCCCTTAATAACAGCTACATAACCTTTCCAAAATGTTTGTTTTGACTGCACTAACGCTAAAACTCTAGCTACACGAAAACCTGTGACGAAAACACGGCCATGTGTGGTCTTTTCACAGAAATGCCGCGAGTGTAACGTACAAAACAGATCCTATTAATAATATTTACTGTAAACAATCTCTACTAGCTTCATTTTAGTAACAAACTCAACGTCGCTCAAACGAAGCGCTATTACTTTCACATTTAAATTTTGTATACGTATAAAATTCTCTTTTGGAAACTAATAAAATGCACGTTTACGATAAAAATGAATGCTATAATATACACTTACCAAAATCACAATCACCGCACTACCACTACGTCTAAACTACGAAACTTTAGCTGAGAACTAGTAGGCGTGTACCACTTTCTAGCTTTAATTTAGATTGAAAATCATATCACATGTTCCTCTAGTAAGAGTCGAACTCGTACGACCTCCTGCATTTGTCCCCTCTTAACAGTATTTGCTTAGGACAATGGCCTATACGAAACGAATGCTGTTATGATAAAAAAAAAACAAACTTTATTTACAGCACGTAGGTTATGTCTTAAAATATTAAAATGAGTTGTTAAGCCCTTAAAAATTAATTAATTTTTGAAACCGGTTGGGTTGATGATGATGACGATTATATTTATTTTAGGGATGTTGGTTCTTTCTAAAAAAGATCGAGATCGATTTCGAATCGTGGTAAAAAAAATCGATCCGAAAAAAATCGGTACAGAAAACATCGATTCAAAAAAATCGATTCAAAATCGGAACAGAAATTCTCACAATTAGCGTTAATTATTTTTATTTATGTTGGTAATCTAGGTAAAAATAAAAATTCATAAGTGTTAATTTTCCCCGAGTTTATTGCAAGTAATGTTAGTTGTTTTCTCATAAATAAAATATTAATTTAAATATTTGTTGAAGTTATATTGCCAAAGTACCTAACTTAAAATGCACCAAAATAACGTTATTATTATGTAAATATTATGTTACTATATTTTTGAGTCTCAATTACCTATTCCAACTTCATATCTTCAGATGTAAGGCTCTTCATCATTATATAATAATTTTGAATTTTGAAATCGAATGCTTGCCGTAATTCTTCTGCTCTGATTAACGCCTCGCCTGCTGTCACTCTCCCAGTTTCTGGGCGAGCAGCATGCTTCATCCTATGTGTTATCGGCGCTTTCTATCAGGTCCAGTGATTGCCAAGCATAAGCCATGTGAGGGTTTTCTAAATAAGTGACTTTAGCGGACGTACCATATTCAGACAGAATAGTGCACATGAAAGGGGTGAAATTCTATTGTCATATGAGTTCCAGATTGTCATGATGTGAGGAAACTCTGTTAGGTCTATAAATACCACGAAGTAGAGATTACTGAGTTTTAAACAATTTTATATAATAATGAGATGGTTTACTGAGTTTTATACACGATTCAAACTTGGAGATTTTTTAAAATTTTATACGTTTTTATTTAATTTAAATTAGAGGTTTAAGTTGCTTTTCTTTCATTTGATGATATTTTCATTTTCGTGTGTAATAAAATAACCCCTATTTACGTGTCAATCTGTTGTATCTAGTGTTAGTTTATCGTTTAAATGGCTAGAACTTAAAAAATATATGGCTTATACCTACTCTTACAAGGCACGGACTCAGCTCAAGATTTTGGGGGGGTCATTTAGGCTCAAGTACAGTTCAAGAGGCAAACTTTAAGATTAAAACAGGTCAAACGAAGAAAGATATTTTTTTGCGTTCCGTAGTCCGACAAGAAACCCTTATAGTTTCACCATGTCCATCTGTTCGTCTGTCCATCTGTCCGTCGTTCCGTCTGTCCGTCTGTTCGTCTGTCCGCAGCTTAGCTCAGAGACTATTAGTACTAGAAAACTGTAATTTGGCATGGATATAAATATTAATCACGTCGACAAAATGGTAAAACAAAATCTTGAAAAAAAAATTTATTAAGTGTGGGGCCGTTCAAGTATTACGTAAGCAGATTTATTACAATTATTTACCCCCCCATCCCCCTTGTCAGCAAAAGTAAGCAAAGCTCTTACCCCCTCCCCCCATGCTTACGTAAACATTTTTCAATTATAAATATTTTCTTTTTTATATTATAATTCTATAATTTTATAATTTTAATTTTAAAAATAAGATAATAGATTTAGGATAGAGATTAGATTTTACTGATACAGTATTCAACATAGAGTAAGGGGCAAAAATATACCGATGACGTAATCATCATCTAGACTCCCCTACCCCCCATGTCATCGAAAATAAGCAAAATAAAGACCCCCCCCCCATAGTGCTTACGTAATACTTGAACGGCCCCTGTACTCATACACGTACACTGGGGATGATTTTTTTTTTCTCGTCTATTGGATGGGTCATTCAATATGTGAAATATTAAATGGATGTGAAAACCATTTTTTTATTTAGGGATCCGTTGGCGAAATATTAATAAGTTAGCTTTAAAGTGAAAATTTTAATTAGAGAGGAGCGTCCCCCCCCCCTGCTGGCTAAACGGTTGTTTATAGAAATGTGAAAAAATTAACAGAAGTAGTATATATAATGAATTTAAAAGGAAAACTATCACAGCTAAGTAGGCTTTACAGGTTTACGAGTACAGGTCGCGCCAAACTTTTGGTCCCCTCTAATGTATGGGACTAGAAGCTTGGCGCGGTCTGTATTAGTAGACCAACTTATAAAATGTACCGGGCAACTACGGAACCCTACATTGCGCGTGGCCCGACACGCACTTGGCCGGTTTTTATAAAATGAAATATCTCAATCGCAAAGTAAATGGAAGCCATCTATTAATTTTAGTCGGCATGCGGTCGCCGCCACCAACGTTCACGTTGTCAAAAATACGTGTTTCGCGGGCTTTTCTGGTTTGTACAGTTTAAATTACTTTTTTTAACGTTATTTTGAATATTTTTCCTTAGACCTTAGTAGGCAGATAAAAAAGTAAACTGCCAAAGTTTAGGGAATTTATCAAAGTAAATAATTTTGGGGGGGGTCATGACTCCTGTGACCCCCCCCCCTCCTCGGACCGCCACTGACTCTTACATAGGAATGGATGCATAGAGAACGCAGTATGATAATATTTCTTCTAATATTGGGTTTATGTACTAATAAGATATTTTCATTGGAAAATTATATAAGGTGACTTTTATTTATGCAGCCAAACTCATACTGGAGGCTTGGTAAGTGATCAGTAACACGGATCGATGATACTTTTTGCTAATTTCGCAAAATAAAATCTTGACATCCCATAGTCTCGGGGCTGGGCTTGCGTTTGTAAGAAACACGAAAAGAATCATTTACGATATTTCACAAAAAGGGTCATCGAACCTTGTTACTGAGCACTTACTGAGTCCTTAGTAAGAATTTGGCTGCATAAATTAAAGTCACCTTATATGATAATAATTTTTACTGCGAATTGAAAAGGTATTTGTTAAGGATCTCCCCATATGGCCTCAAGGAATTTTATGACTATAAGCTATTAATACAGTATGACTATTAAATTATTATAATATACTTAGCATTCACACTACTTAGTGTTGGAATTGGAATTGACATTTCTTATATTTTTTGTAAATATTGCTAAATTTGTAATGTATTGTTTTTCATTTTTTATTATTTAGATCTTTTAGAAATTTTGTGAAATAGTATAATTGTTGCTCCCTGTGGGTAGAATTACATTGAGACTTACCTTGTATTCATTACCATCTATATAATAACATGTAATTCATTGCAAGTAATAAATTGAATTGAATGTTATAAAATATTAATATTATTAATTTGTAAGTAAACCCAATCACTGTATTCACAGGGACAAGGACATAATTTTAATTTTAATTTACAGCTAAAATCCAACCAAGCAAGTCAGTTATCAAATTGCCATGGGCGTCGGAAGGGGGGGCAGGGGGGGCAGGGGGGGCAGCTGCCCCCCTGGAAACGGAATGGGACGGTAAAAAATAGTATCAAAGTACACATACAGCGGACATACGAGAGAAAAGAACGACCGGCAGTTTTTTTTGCACAAAAGTACGTTTTACTTTTTTTCAACTATAAATCCCGTTGATGTTTGAAGGAGGTCGCCCCCCTCCCCTAGACTTTCGTCTTCCGACGCCCATGCAAATAGCTATTATTTCCTTCATCATCTTGGTAAGAAACTACAACACGAAAACAATGGATTACTCAACATTGCAAGTGGCGAAGCTGGATAACTATTTACTTAGTCTTACTGTGAATAATATGAGAAAATATGAGCGCTGACGCAACGATGTTTTCTCTCGGAATTACCGAGAGGGCTTTTCGGCATTCCTTACATCAATTCTAATAACAAAGTAGTAAAAATGTCGTGTCTATACATTGAATATATTTAAGAAATTTTAAATGAAGTGGGCGAAGTTAGGCGAAAACTACAATTGTTAGAATTTTTGTCTGTATGTATGTTTGTTCCGTTTTAACTCGAAAACCACTTAACGGATTTAGATTCGATTTCTTTTATTATATCGTAATGACCCTGGTCAATATACAGACTATAAGGTGTGTTAATTAAATAACTGCCAAGTCAAAAACGGTACACAAAGATTGAGAAAACGTGGGTGGAGCCGCGGGCAAGGGCTAGCTTTTAATATGATTTATGTTTGAAGCAATATATTCGCTGGTAATTTATAGTTTTGTAAACTTTTAAGAACTTATAGTACCTGACAGATATAATAAATAACAAATCTTCACGAACTGAATCCCAGAGGGCTATCAGAGATGTTTCAGTGTGAACTGTGAAATGCAAGTCATAGTCCACACTCGTATACCCACGTTTCACCGACAATTATTATGTCCCAGCATGATGGGTCGTGAGCCCTATCGCCGTATTTCGGGCACAAATGGGCCCACAGCTTAAGCACGCAGACCGGATACATAATGTCCCCCACGGGCTCTGAAGATAACTAATCTGTAAGACGGATCCAAGCCACGATCTGGACTGTGATTGCTTCAGCGACATTGAGAGGGTTAACCCATCAACATGACGATACTTAGTATTATCACTAGACGTATTGCTATAAATGATGACATAAGTAAATTAATGAGTAAAGTACATATTTACGGAAACAAAATGTCACGAAATCGATGATTAATTGCTTGTTTAACATTCCTGCATTCCGAGCATCAAATGTCAAAACAGGTCAAGACCAAACTACATGCCGGTATCTTGAAATGAAACCACATGACCTACTGTCAGGAGATGTGGAGGTACCATCGTCAAACTCGCCAACCCCCCGAAGTTATTCGGGGGAGAGTAAGAGAACAGCTCTCAAACAGGCACAACCAGGTGGCCCACCATTGTCTGGGAACGACTTAGGCCTCATACAGGTGTTTGAATCTAACTTTCCGCGCAAACTGAAGGGGCGGCGGGCGCGGAGTCTAGTCTAGCCGCTAGCTTGTTTCTCGAAAATTTAGTCTTCATCACATAAGTCGCAATGGATCCGTTGAAAGGACCACAGTTTAGCACAGCCAAGTTTAAACTTTATTTTAAGCAGGGACTAAGTACTTAAAAAGCTTATTATAAAATCAATGATTATTTGGATGATAATAAAGCATGGTGTAATAAATAATAATAATCTTAATCAAAATTGTCATTTAATTAGCATATTTTAATACTGTATTTAAAGGCTTAAAATTAATTAATATGTAAACTGACTTTGTTGTTAAAGGTAATAGACAATATTAGACGAATACATTTTTTCTCGTGACATAATTCTTGCAGTCTTATATTTTTATGCCTTTTCTTAAGTAGGTATAAAAATGTGTACGCAATATGATTTTGTACCAAATCTTTATTGAAAAGAAATACGAAAATTTAAAAAAGACATAGTTTTCTAAGTTTCTTGCCCTTCTTCTTAGCAATTATTTTTATTTATGGTTTATTTAGTTCATGTTTTAACACATTTTTCCATTGCATTATGTATATACGAGTATAATATTTTTAATCCTATGCATTTTAGTAGCACAATCTAAATATTTTTTGTATGTTTTTCCCTTATTAGTATATATGTTTTTATAAGATTATTTTGTGTAAAGATTAACTTTGGCTAGTAGAAAGTATACTTTATGTATCTCTTTTACAAAATAAAAATTTTGATTTGATTTTGACAGCGCGCATTCTGCGTAAAACATTTTTATTTGAATAAATTATCTTTTAACTGTTCGACTCTTATTTCTCAAGGAGCGCAAGTTGCACGACATAAATCAATGTCCACGTGGAGTTTGGATCAAGCAACAGCTACAGAAGTTTGAAAAGACGTGATCGATACTAAATTTGAATAAAACCGGATGCTCGAGGATATCACGGACTGGAGAGAGTGCCAGTTTCAGCTTCTGTCCATCGTGATTAGCGTTGCCATCTCTAAAAATCAGAAAGCCGGACTTAGCCGCAAAAAAAGCCGGACTTTTGGTTTCCAAGGCCGGACGCTTAAGAATTAAAAAACTTTAATCAGTGCTGTTGACATATTTTCTTTACCGAAAACCAGCTTTTCTTTAATAATTTGGTAAAAAAGTTATTACACGTTAAATGTCTCAAATTAAATTCCACAAATAACATTTTTGCAGTAGTTTCAGGGTTTAACCTGTTTCTTTGTTTTATCCATTGCTGTCCTATTAAATAGTATTTTAAGACTCTTTCTAAATTGGCCATCCATCCATCCATCAGCCTGTTTCGTCCACTGCTGGACATAGGCCTTTCCAGGATTACGCCACTCTTGGCGGTCCCCCTGGAAGAAATGCCCATACTCACACACGCTGGGCAGGCGGGTTGGTGAGCGCGGTGCCGAAACCCCTGCACCAGTGACGCCGCTGCCCATCACCAGTCCGTATTTTATAAGGCCCGGCAATTTTGGATGGATATACCGCCATCCATCGGTCCCAGGCAATGGTGGGCCGCCTGGTTTTGCCTGAGAGCTGTTCTCTTACTCTCCCCCAAATAACTTCGGGAGGATTTGCGAGTAAGATGGTGGTACCTCCAGAGTCGAGCTTGGCATCAGCTCTACCACCTAAATTGGCATTATGGCAAAATAATACTTGCAAAAAGCAAGGAACTCTACATATTTATGTTATTTAAAATATGTGACCCATTTTTCGGGGGTGATACGGCTCACGGTTGTGTTGCGTAAAAAGTGAGAAAATTATAAAGCCTAGCAAAGGCCGGACAGGCCGGACGCAGTCAAATTTGGCTGGACAAGAGGTCAAAAAGCCTAACACTGTCCGGCTTTACCCGGACGGATGGCAACGCTAATCGTGATCCAGATTTATCGACGCGCAAACATTCATCACAATTGAGAGTACCGAGTAAAAGAGTTTCCGAAACTACAGTTTCAGGAATTCGCAGGATACTGTCGGACCACCTGTATGCAGTAATATGTAACCACTTGCCACACCTCTAACAAGTCTTTGCAGGGGTTAAAAAAATGTTTCCCAAATAAACTGATTTCTAAGAGAGGCCTTTCCGTGGCCGCACCCGGAAGCCCCGATTTGACACCTGATGTTTATTTTGTTGGAGGTATTTAAAAAATCGTGTGTACACCCATAAACCAACGACTCGGCTTCAATTGAAAACGAGTATTCGTGAAGAGATGACTACAATCTCACGATCGCTGTGTAGGAAAGTTTTTGAAAATTGGCGTGTTCGCTTAGAAGGGTGCCGAAATCGAGACGGTGGTCGTTTGGGTGTTTTTTTTTTAATATAAATTCCTGTTATCTGTTGTTTTTGTCTGTAATTAAAAAAGAATTATTGTTATCAACCTTTTCGTTTTTTAAATATAAAATATCGAAATGTAAAAAAACACCTTGCCCAGCCTGTATAAAACAGACTAGTGACAGGCAGTGGCGTCACTGGTGCGAGGGTTTCGGCACCGCGCTCACCAACCCGCCAAACAATCACCTATGGAACACCTATGTTCAGTAGTGGACGTACTAGGATGTTGGATAGACATTATCTATACTCTATACCTGTACTAATAATAAAGTAGTAAAAAAATCCTGACTGTACTATTTAAAATAAAAGACAGGTGCCAAGACCACCGCTCCATGTCGTTCTTGGCACTGAGGGGCGGACTTTCTGATAGTTAGGGTTTTATTTCTAACTTAATTTTATTTTTATAGCATAGGTACTTCTTTCTCTATTATGATTTTTAGTTTATTTTCTCTTGTTAAATTGTAAATAAATATATTAATAGGGTATTAATGTTCGATATCAAGAAGTGTTTACTGGCCTTAATATAAATAAATATAATGTTATTTAGTATGATCGCAGTATTTGCAGTATATTTTGTGACTATAATAAAAGATACCTAGCCATAATTTTTCGTTTGAACCTGACTAGTGCTCGTGCCTCGGTTAATAAAAATGGAATTATCTTATAAATACGCTTCAATAAGACGCCGATCCACATTGAAGAGAGACAGCCCATGAGCCATCTCACATAGAAAGCTGTCCCATTTGGACCAAGCCATGACATAACAGTCACATCTTGATTCCGCTGTGACTAGGGTTGCCAGGTGTCCGGCTTTACCCGGACATGTTTGGCTTTTTACGGTCGTGTCCGGCCAAGTATTTACGTTTCCGGTCTGTCCAGATTTTGATAGGCTTTAACTAAAACTTTCTTACTTAACTAACACTTTCTAAACTCGAGAATGGTTTTGGGTCTTCCTATGATTTCAGGAGAAATATCCCAAAAATCGGTAGATACAAACTAAAATATACTATGCTGTGAACCTAAAATTATTTGATTTTTTGTATCGCTTCTAGGAAATTATAGTACATAAACATTCATCAAAATACGAGTATGTGTAAAATCCAGGACTTTTATACGCTTTTAACTTTTGTATGTATTTGATTTTGATAAATGTTTTAGGTTCAAGTCATGAATATTGTACGGGACATGTTGAAAAAAAAAATAAGCAAGTAACCAAACCAAAAACCTATACATAAGGATATTATCAGCGAACTAGGCTTGTACGGGGGTCGGACGAATAGAGTGCCCTTAAGACATTGGGCCAAAATAAAAGTAAGACAACAACGTCCAAGGCAACTGCTAAAGGTATTAAATTAACAAAATTATGACGTCAGTGAATATTTCATCGTTTTTAGGGTTTCGTACCCAAAGGGTGCCAAACGGGACCCTATTACTGAGCACCTGCTGTCCGTCCGTCTGTTACAGGGGTCTACAGCTTCATCCGAAATAGGTAGACAGATGAAGTTTTCACAGAATACGTATAGTATCTCCATCACGGCAAATAAAACAAATCGTCCTCAAACGGGTGACCCCATAACCGAACTGGTCAAGTGCGGGTAGGACTCGTGCCCTAAGGGTTCCATAAATACCATTTAAAATAAAACCTTAGTCTTAATCTTAGATAATAAAAGCTACCGAATAAATCGCCATAGTACTGGTTATGGTTAGGCATTATTTTTATTTATGGTTTATTTAGTTCATTTTTCATCACATTTGTGCATTGCATTGAGTATACATATAATATTTAGTTTAGTTTAGTTTTGATATAATCTATGTTAGTTTTATATTATTATTAAGTTATGTTATATATAGTTTTTAGATAAGTTTTTTTTAATGTTAGAAGTTAAAATGTTTCCTTTAACTTGTATTAATAATAAAAAAAAAATTAATTTTCGAAATATATTTCGGCCCACTATGGGGCCGGCATCAGTCGAATCAATTCGTGGGCCGAAATATATTTCGAAAATTTTTTTTTTTATTATTATTAATACAAGTTAAAGGAAACTAAAGGCTTTATATAGCTTAATTATATATATTTATTTCAAGTTAAAATGTTGTAACGTAGCTATGTTTGAATAAATACAAATATCATATATATTCAACATAGTCTCTCGTAAGATATTTAATATTTCTTTTCCTATATTTCTCTATTTTATGCAGGTGTAAAACTTTATTACATTTTAGTAGTCCAATCTAAATATTTTTTGTTTGTATTTCCCGTATTATTATATATATTTTTTATATTCCAAGCGTTATATTGTAAAGATTAACTTTGACTTGTAGAAAGTATACTATACATATGTATCTATTTTACAAAATAAATATTTTGATTTTGATTTAATTTCGATTTTGTACCGAGAAGATAGCGACTTACCTATAATAATTATTATAGACTAGCTTTTGCCCGCGGCTCCGCCTGCGTGTTATTCGGTTTAACGACATGCTTTTTTCCGGGATAAAAGTAGCCTATGTGTAAAGTTAGGGTATAAGCTATATCCATTCTAAATTTCATCCAAATCCGTCCAGCCGTTTCAGCGTGAAAGAGTAACAAACACACAACACACACACTTTCGCATTTATAATATTAGTGTGATAGTGTGATGATAACTACTATATACCCATACCCTTTCCATTTTATTACTTTCCCCTTTGTCAGTGTACAAGTTGCGGGAATCGGTAATCGAATGTATATGATCATAATGGTGACAGAGATGTACCGAGGAAACTGCTGACATATTGGCTGTTCGGGCATCACTAAGTGATCTGTCATCCAGAAAATAATAACAAGGGAAGAGTTTAGTACCAAATAAATTACAGTGAGCCAACACTAGGGTTGCGAAATTCCCCGTTTCTTATGGGTTACCCCGCTTTTCGGATTATGATTATATAAGAACCCGTACTTACGAAAGTAAAATACGGGAGTTTTATACTGTTTCTTCCAAAAATTTAGTTTCTCTATAAAAATGGTGTTGTAATAATCTCCCGTTAGAAAATGTTAAGCCCGTATCTCTGATGCCGATAACCCTTAAATCAAAAAATGGCAGTTGGCAACCCTAGCTAACACTGATACTGATTAATGTGTAAGTTCTTTCACTTGCAATAAAACGAGATAAAAATAAACAGTCTAAACGTGGATTCCTAGAACACTCGTATAAAAAGAAGTACCATTGAATAAATTGTCAATTTTTCACTCGTATCGCATTACAATAAGAATAATTCTTCGTTGTGCAGATTTTTTTAGATAGCTGCTTTCTGCACAATAATTTTAGATTTTTTATTGACCACTTCAAACATAATATAATGCGATTCAGTCACTGTTTTATATGTCATTCGTGTTTTATTAGTGTTTATTTTGACTGTTTTAATTTGTGAGTCGTGCGTGACCGGTGAAGAAACATTCGCCACCATCACAATAATTTCATTATCTATTTAGCCCGCAGTATTGAAAATTAGTTTACACATAAATAAACAAAAACTTTATTCTTTTAACCCCTTAGTGAGAATGAAACTCGTAGCCTGAAGGTTCCGTCTATGCCATCTCATTCCACGTGCAGATATGAATAACCAACGTAGTGCACTTAGGATCCGTTGAACTTTACCATTTGAAATTAAATCAACCGACCAAATTCATACATACATGGAGACTAAGTTAGTCATCAGGAACAAGGTTTAATGACCATCCATCCATCCATCAGCCTGTTTCGCCCACTCTTGGCGGTCCTCCTAGAAGAAATGCCCATACTCACACACGCTGGGCAGGCGGTTTGGTGAGCGCGGTGCCGAAACCCTTGCACCCGTGACGCCGCTACCCGTCACCAGTCTATTTTATATAAGGCCCGGCAATTGGGGATGGATATACCGCCATCCATCAGTCCCAGGCAATGGTGGGCCGCCTGGTTTTGTCTGAGAGCTGTTCTCTTACTCTCCCCCGAATACCTTCGGGAGGATTTGCGAGTAAGATGGTGGTGCCTCCACAGTCGAGCCCGACATCAGCTCTACTGGTAGTTTAATGAATCTCCAGGTGAAATTCGAGAAAAAAAAAATGTTTTGCCCCATAGTGCCTGCACTAGGAATTGTACTTAAACTAGTCCAAACAGTAAGGGAGAAAAAAAATTTTTTTTTCAAAATTGTCCATAAGGATTACTGAACCTTGTTCTTGATCACTAACCGAGTCTCCAGTATGAATTTGGTCGGTTGATTTAATTTCACCCAATATATCCAAAAGGTTAATTCTTATGTACTGCTTCAATAATTAAATATAGATCAATTTCTGTTTTTTTACTATACATGTAATACCTAGTTGTGTATGGTATTTCAAGTTTCTAAGTCAACTGATAGTACCCTATATACCGGGTGTAAATAAAGTGTGACCATTAAATGAAACCACATATTCTATCGACCCTACTGAACCACTTTTCCCAAGAATAATACCCGCGGACAGCCTTAGTTTAGGAAATAATTGAGTTCCAAACAAAAACGCGTGAACTCTAACGCACCGACATACGGGCGAGTTTAGAGAGAGCGTTGACCTCAAACAGCTGCATGTTTCACGGACGACGCTCTCTCTAACCTCGCCCATATGTCGGTGCGTTAGGGTTCACGTGTTTTTGTTTGGAACTCAATTATTTCCTAAACTAAGGGTGTCCGCGGGTATGACTCTTGGGAAAAGTGGTTCAGTAGGGTCGGTAGAATATGTGGTTTCATTTAATGGTCGCACTCTATTTACACCCGGTATAGGTTTTCGTGGTGAGTCAATTTGTATGATAGTGATTACGTAATCAGCAATACATAATTTTTTTCGCGTTGGGTTAGAAAAACATCTGTAGAAGGTATCAGTTTCAACTTGATTATATTTAACGGGGCCCGAGAAAAAGGATCTTGAATTAGTTCTTTTTTTTAAATAATTAATATTTTTTGGTCTTAAAAATCGGACAAAATTTATTTATTCGTAGCAGCATTATATCCAAAAGATACAAAAGTTATATAAAATTGTTTGATATCTACTAACACCATTTTTAGGGTTCCGTATAAAGTCCGACAAGGAACCCTTATAGTTTCCCCATGTCCGTCTGTCCACGGTTTATCTCAGAGACTATTAGTATTAGAAAGGTATAATTTGGCATGGTATAATATTAATCACGCCGACAAAATGGTTAAATAAAATATCGAAAAACATTTTTTTCAAGAGTACACGTAAATTGGGGATGATTTTTTTTTCTCGTCAATCCCTTAGTGTGGTATATCGTTGGATAATTCGTTCAAAAATATTGTGGGTGTGGCAAAACAATTTTTCGATTTAGGGATCTGTTGGCGAAATATTAATCTTTAAAGTGCAAATTTTTGTTAGAGTCAAGTGTGCCCCCCTGCTGGCTAAACAGTTGTTTATGAATATGTGAAAAAATTTATAGAAGTAGTGTAAAGTGCAGTTAAAACAAAAACTATCACAGCTAAGTAGGATTCACAGGTTTACGAGTACAGGTCGCTCCAAACTTTTAGTCCCCTCTAAACACGACAATGTATGGGCCGTTCTTCGGGAGAGCAACTTCCGAGCGGACTAGAAGTTTGGCGCGATCTGATAGTAGACAGACTTATAAAATGTACTGGGCAACTACGGAACTCTACACTGCACGTGGCCCGACACGTACTTGGCCAGTTTTTCCTTTTTTTCTGTAGGGTAACCTGTATTGGCATATTTCTAGATCTTAGTAAGGCCTTTGATACGGTCTCTGTACCTATACTTCTGAATAAAATGGAGCGTTTTGGTATCCGAGGTTTACCCTTAAAATTATTTGCTGACTACTTGTCACTCAGGTCACAAAAAGTAAAAATAGGGGAATACGTTAGTCAGGACGCTTTATTATATTACGGTGTGCCTTAGGGTAGTATCTTAGGGCCCAGCCTATTTTTGACATATGTTAACGATTTATGTGATTTGTCTTTATCGAACGGTCAAATAATCACATATACTGATGACACAGCTATAAAATTTGATGGTAACGACTGGAACTCTGCTGTACAAAATGCTGAAAATGGTCTGAGTATTGTAATGAAATGTTTGGAGTCAAACGTTCTGACTCTTAACATCCAGAAATCAAAATTTCTTGCATTTTCAAATAGGAATGACACATTTTTAAATCTTACCATTACGGCCCATCGTTGTGACAGCCCTGGTAACTGCAATTGAAGTCCCGAAATCAAAGAACTTGTATTCCCGATTTAATAGATAAAGAGAGATGAGCAAAAGAGATGTTTCAGGATCGTAGCAGGTGTAGATCGGTGCTCTCTAGGAGTCAGCTTATATATGCCCATTACATATACTATACATGTATAATACCTACAACTCGTTTATCGAAATATTGCACCTCGCTGGAATTAAATTTTATCAAAATCGGTTCAGCGCTTTTTGACAAAAAACAAAAAAATTATTTGATGTCGGTTTATATGGTTTTTAAACTTTTTCAATTATTAATGTTTTTTTGCACACCGTATTCATACGTCGCTGTGACGTCATCGACGCCAGGTGCATTCTTTTAGTAAACGGGTTGTATATGAACTGTGTACATAATATATCTTAACATAATATACATAGTTGTAAACTGTACCTACCTATCTAATGTAACGAAAGAAGCCTGGCTATTCATTGGACAGAGGATTCTAGCTTGGGAGCCAGGAATATTTACATTAACATTTATTTTCATTAAGGATTTTTTCATTTCATTTCATTTAATTGTTTTACAATAAGAATTTAATATTGAATAGTTCCGTTATTCGCCAGCTATCCTTGTTTTTTAAATAATTTAAGAACCGTTTCCAATTACTTCTATAAACTTATCTTGATAATATACAAAAAAATTAAGAAGGGCGAAGTTTGTTCGCCAACTTTTCCGCTTTACTGCGCCGCTTTATGCTCAAGACGTTTCCCGACGAGTACTTCATTTATTTCATTTTTTTAAACTTTATTCGTCATACCATGGACAAATGGTTCGTCCATGATCATACGTAAATATGTACAAATAACAATTTTCTGCCAAACTGTTAAAACAGTTTATCGACAGACATAATCTCTCGCATAACTAGGACATAAGATTATTGCATTACCCAAATAAAAAGATAAACCGCATAGAGTGTAGTTTTAACACTTTGTATAATTCACTCGAGTTCTTGTGTAGTAACAATACTACCTACCCGGTAACATATACAACACACTTGTACAGTGGAGATGACATCAAGCTATACACTTGCAGTACGACATTAGCCCCTACGGAGAAGAATATAAGAAGTGTCTAACTTGATGCAGTCTCCAATGTACAAAGTAGATAATACTCATAATAAATCACACGAAACACTTGTTGCCAAACCACTGTTATATGTATACTGGGGTTGCCAACCTCAAACATTGTACCGTTTTGTAATGTGTAAAGCTACGCAAATTTAAAGTTGACCTATTTGAGACATTTCAATCCAGTCTTAACACTTATCTTTATGTGTTAAATCGTCACTAATATATCTAACAGTTGTTTTATTTATTAACGTATGACTTGTTTTATTTTATTCATTTGTTTATTTGTTTTATTTATTAAACTATGGCAATTAACTAGGAAGAAGGAGTGCGATCCGGGCTGACATCCATCCATCTATCAGCCTGTTTCCTCTACTGCTGGACATAGGCCTTTCCAAGATTTCGCTACTCTTGGCGGTCCTCCTGGAAGAAATGCCCATACTCACACCCGCTGGGCAGGCTGGTGGCACCAGTGATGCCGCTGCTCGTCATCAGTCATTGTCATATGAATGAATCCCGGCAATTTGAGATGGATATTCATGAGCTAGTTGCATTATAAGAAAATCATATACCTCAGTATTATTATTAGAGTGCATTACAAACGACTTCAGTAAGTTTAAGTGGCTGTGGGCAGGCCATAGGTATTTGTCGCCGACATGATGGCCGTTGGGGCCGAAAGGCTCTAGAATGCAGACCACGTACAGCAAAGCGTAGTGTAGGCTGACCTCGTGCCCGTTGGACCGACGACCTGAAGGACGTTGCGGGGTGCGGCTGGATGAGGAGGACGGAGGACCGACATGAGTGGCGAAATTTGGGAAAGGCCTATGTCCAGCAGTGGACGAACACGAGCTGATGGATAGATGGATGGCATTACAAACCGGAAAAGATAAATTAGAAACAAAAGTAAAGACAGGAATTTGAAAAAATTCCACTCTAGTAATAATATTTAGAGTATTCCAAAGCGCTGTATTTCGCAATAAAAATAAAATCTTAAAATCACTAAATGTAACATATCGTCACGAGATGAATCCCCGAGGGGGTGTCAGAGGTGTTCCAAGTGTGAACTGTTAAATGCAAGTCATTTGGTGCACCCGCATTTGACCGACGATTACACAAACGTAATGGATTGGTTAACCCTTTCGGCGTACTTCAAGCACAAATGGACAAACAGGGAACATAACAATAGATTAGCAGACGAGCACTGTACTATTCAGTCTCAGAGACGGGTGAACGGTACAAAGTACCTAAGTATAGTAAAAAGGAAACGCCGTTTGAATATAGGTATTATCGTTGTGAAATACAAATAAAATAACATTTATCACAGAATATAACCCAAAATGACGAAAACGCCTAACGCATCATGAAACGCCTGCCGCCTGCTCCTGCGCACATCCAGCTGCTGCGTGTTCCTTGCACTCCAGTGGACGGCACATAAATCCTGAAGACCATTATATTATCTAAGACATCAGACATCTGACGGGTGTAACAAACAACTAAATCAAAATGGCGTAAAGTTCAAGTATTTTACAGTTACTGTTAGAGAACTTTCTTGTTAGTGTACGTCAAATATAATATAAGATAGAGTCAAAAGGCGTTGTACTATATTGGTGTTTAAAGTAGTTTTAAAATCATGTCTGTCGCTACTTTTTATTTTGCATATTTTCGTTTTAAACTCATAAATACCAATAATTAAAACTGATGTTATATTTCACTTGATTAAGTTTGCTAAATGTATAGTTTAATGAATGACTGACGCCACCATCAGACTCTTATTTTATACAATTGTTAAATCTATCTGGTGGAGATTTTTATCGGCATTTTGTTGTATAAGAACATTTATAGAATATGGCATTTAGTTGTATGTAAACTGACTTTGTTGTTGAAGGCAATAGACAATATATGAGACGGGTTGACTAAGATACATTTTTTCTCGTGATATAATTCCTGCA
Organism: Ypsolopha scabrella; assembly: GCA_910592155.1. Lineage (NCBI taxonomy): Eukaryota > Metazoa > Arthropoda > Insecta > Lepidoptera > Ypsolophidae > Ypsolopha > Ypsolopha scabrella. The sequence goes on along the minus strand of OU342987.1, from coordinate 2,108,779 downwards.
GTCTTGTATTTTTTATGCCTTTACTTAAGTAGGTATAAAAAAATGGTATAGAATATAATTTTGTACCAAATATTTATTGGAAAAAAAAGGAAAATTGAAAAAACACATGTTTGCTAAGTTTCTTGCCCTCCTTCTCAGCAATATGTACTAATCGAATGATGCGGATGGTCAGGCATTATTTTTATTTATGATTTTATCAGTTCAGTTTTCAACACATTTGTTCATTGCATTATGTATATAAGGTCCTACAATTCAAAGTGAAAAAAAATTAACAGATGATGGAGTATCCCTAATAGAGCACATTCCACAGGAAAATATTTTTTTTTGCAAATACTTATTTTTTACCTTTCCATAGAAATTTAGTCAGCTAGTCTTTAGTCACTTTGTACTGGGAAGTGAAAAAAATATTTGATCAAAACATTATGTTTATTTATAACTCATGTACTTATCCACAATATACTTATATTAAATATTATACCCAACCGGTTTCGCTATTCAGCATTCTCAAGGGCTTAACTACAATATTTATTTAATTACATTTTCAGAATCTACAAATAAAATACGTGCAATAAAATAACATTGTTATAAATTGTAGAGTTATAAATGAACATAATGTGTATTAATTTCCACCAAGTGCCAACAATCACAAGGAACAACTATGATCAAAACATTATTTATTTTTTTGGAATTTGATCATTTAAAGATACATGATCTACCATAGAATTATTTTCACTTATTATCGTAGGACCTTATATATAATATTTTTAATTCCTAGATTTCTCTATTTTATACAGGTGTATAATTACATTTTAGTGGCCCAAATTAAATATTTTTTGTATGTATTTCCCTTATTAGTATATATTTTTTTATATTCTAAAGATATATATTGTAAAGATTAACTTTGACTTGTAGAAAGTATACTTTATACATGTATCTATTTTACAAAATAAATATTTTGATTTTTGACGTTTCTATTGTAATAATTTTGCTGTAAATCTTCCTAAAAGAAAAAAGTAAATAAATAGTTGCGATCACGCATTAAGGCGGTTGCTCCGGATCTCGTTCCCAATCGCACAATTTATAATTGTTTCTCGTATTAAATAAGTGTGGTTTATGCAGGGCAAAGAGTGGGGCAATCTTGGAAAGGTCTATGTCCAGTCCAGCAGTGGACGAAACAGGCTGATGGATGGATGGATAACATACAATGGAAATAAAATTACGTTTTGTACATCTTATTCAGGATGTGTGGTGATTGGAAGAAAAGTTTAGTATCTACGTGCTGTGTAGCTATAGGACGCGTGAGTTAATGTGTCAATGTATTTTTTTATGTATGGGACCTAATGAGAAATAATTTAACTTAATTTCAATATTCGGTTTTGGGTCAACATTCTACACAAAATATACAAATTTCAAATCTGTAACTCATTCCGTCTGTCCATGAGCTAGAGACCCGTGATATACGGACCAACAGACGAACAGACAGCAGTGACATTAACAGGGCTCATTTCATATTGCTTTGTAAAAGTTGTTCATTATGATCAGTACAGTATACGGTTATATATTTAAAGATCCATTCACCCTCGAAACAAATACTATCTCCAGTTCTCGGTTTTACAGCGCCCAAAAATTTAACCAGTAACACGTTAAATAATAAAAAACACTCATAACCATACGGCAGTTTGTATAAAAATGATATATTTTCTTCTCAATCAGCTTAAAAACCTAGAGAACAGTAATGACAACGTCAGAAATGAGTTTAATGTTTGCGCTGATGCGTACGCGTCGCGCGTTTCCTTGATTTCTGGTTAGAGCGCCCAGCGCGACCGCTATAAAATCAAGTATTAATAACTCGGAGCGGCACGATTCTAATTAAGAAACATTCTACTACGCTATTCATACTGTGTTATTATAGGTTTTAGGGTTGTTTCAAAAAATGGAAACCGTTATAGCAAAGAATAGTTGAGGATAACTTCGCGTCGTTACTAAAAAACCAGACACAAAAAAATATAATTCGTTCTAGTATTTTTTTACACTTTCCTGTTTATAATTTATAATTTTTATATATTAACTTATTCATTTGTTGATGTCCTTAAAAACGTCTTTTTGATTAATTTATTTAATTTTTGTATCAAATTACATATACTTAAGTGAAAACAGTTCCAGGGTTTATGATGACATTCAAAAAGAAAGAAAAAATTTTTGATCAAAATTTTTTTGACTTTTCAGTACAATAAATCAGCCAACAAAATTCCTATGGCGATGTGAAAAAAATTAAACGCAAAAAAGTTTTCTTTTCGCAGAAAAGTGGTCTAATAGCGATACTCTATCACTTCTTGAATTTTTTTCACATGGAATTTTAGGACCTATTGACACAATAAAATACTTACATCTTTGTTAAATAAGACACATAAACTTGTCCACAAAATTATTATTATATTTCAGTACACCCGACCGTTTTCTTTCGCTTGTGGTTTTTTGATAATACCTATAGATAAACGCACTTACTTTTATCACAGTTCCGTCCCATATCAATTCTACCCTTACTCTCAAAAGTTCTAGAACGACTTGTTCATGAACAACTTTCTGGTTTCCTTTCCTGTAATAATCTCCTTAATCCATTTCAATCCGGGTTTCGTAAAGGCCACAGCACAGTCACCGCTCTTATTAAGATTACTGACGACATAAGAGAAAATATGGATAATCATATGATCACTGTTGTAACGTTGTTGGACTTTAGCAACGCTTTCAATACCGTTGATTTTGACATTTTGCTATGCATACTACGCTCGCTTAACGTATCTCCGGCAGCGACTGCTTGGTTCGAGTCATACCTTAAAGGTCGTCAGCAGTGTGTTCGCACGGATACTGGTTGTTCGGACTGGTGTTCAGTTACTGCTGGTGTCCCGCAAGGCGGCGTTTTATCTCCTTTACTCTTTTCTTTGTTTATAAATATCCTGGCTAGCCACCTTTCTTCTCTTTACCACCTCTATGCCGATGACTTGCAACTTTATACAGGCACCAAAATTGATGACATTAATAGTGCGATTGACTTAATAAATTGGAACTTAAACACCATTTTTGAATGGACTAAATCTTTTGGCTTATTACTAAATCCTAGTAAATCACAGTCTATTATTTTCGGTACATCGAGAATGTTGGCAAGATTAGATTTAAATACTGCACCACAAATTAAATATGACAATGTAGTTATTCCTTTTGTCAGTTGTGTAAAAAACTTAGGTATTCTCATGGATAACACGTTATCCTGGGTTCCTCAAATTGGCGCCATTAGTAAGAAAATGTTTGGGGCTTACCACTCACTCAAGCGGCTACAGTTCTTTCTTCCATTCCAAACCAAAATTATGCTGGCACAGTCTCTACTGCTCCCAATTCTCGATTACGCTGATGTAAGCTATCTAGACCTAACAGAGGAGCTACTGAGCAAACTTGAACGTCTCCAAAACCTGTGCATTCGTTTTATTTACGGATTGCGGAAATATGATCATATCTCTGAATTTCGTGCTCGTTTAAGGTGGCTCCCAATTCGCCTTCGTAGGAATACTCACATCTTAATTCTTCTATACAACGTTTTAAACGACCCTTCCGCTCCTGAATATCTTCATAGTAAATTTAAACTCGTCAGCTCCTTGCGCTGCAGAGAAAATTTACTTCTGAATTTTCCCAAGCACAAGTCTGTTGCTTATGGGAAATCCTTTGCGGTCAAGGCCGTTCGTCTTTGGAATGAATTACCCTCTGAGATCCGTATGTCGCCTTCTCTAGAGATATTTAAGCGGAATATTAGGTCTCATTATGAAGATTCGTTGGGATGGTAGTCATGGCACTTTATTACTCAGTCTATTTGTATTATTCATTACATTTATGGTATTATATTCATTGCAGTGATTTATATATATGTATATGTATTATATTTATATATATGTATGTATGTATATTATGTATTTATTATCTATGTAAATGGCATTTATAACTATATAAATTTATACCTATTTGTTATTTTGACACTATATAAATAAGTGATAGTAAGATGTAGATTTAGTTATGTAGATTCACTTTATTGGTTATTGTTTTCCTTATCAAATATTTATTTGTTTGTCCCACCTGTATATTTTATTAATAATTATTTCTTCACCACCCAAAGGTTGGTTGGAAGAAATTGCTCTTAGTAATAAGCCCGCCTTTGTGCAATACTGTGTATTCTTTACGTTTTATTATTTAATTTTATTTCGTGTGTACAATAAAGTGTCTATTCATTCATTCATTCAACGCAACTGGTTGGGTGTATTGAAGATTAATAATGATTCTAAGTTCCACCAAGAGCCGACAATCACAGCCATCAATCAACATTTCAATAAAATACATGTTCTACTCCAGTACGAGTATAACCTGTACATTTTTATATTTTCGCTGTCACACAGAGACGATTGTGCATAAATAATATAAATTATATTGATAGCAACTAGCGGCTTCTGATGGAAGATCAGCGTCACAGTTCTACTGTCACATTTTCATTTTCATCCTATATAAACTATCTCAAGCTGTACGGTTACGAGTCTGAAACTGTTTATTTTTTTAGTGTATTTTTTTATGTTGTGTTGGTGTAGCGTTCAGAGTAATCGCATTTTTTTCGTTCAAAGTGGGTAATGAATGACATTTTGACCCAAGTTAAACAAAGAAACAGTTTCGATAACATCCAAATTTGTATAATTTACGTTGGCACATTTATGTTCATTGATACGTAAGGCGTAGTTTTCATTAGGGACAAACCCGATCGGATTATTCCGTGGGTAGTGCCTTGTCTACAATGTAAGCTTCACGGAATACTCGTTAACTGCCAAGCTGATAACTGACGATTATAATATCTTACGCGCAAATAAAATATACATTGACTTAAAGGCACGCGAGCGAAGCCGTGGGCAAAAGCTAGTATACAATGCAATAATCAACACTAATTATTAAAATTAAAATTAGTATGTTTGTTTCTTTGCTTGTGTAAAACTTTCACTGGTGTTGCCATTAGACTTGGTCGTATGCCTCCCGACGACAAAAGTTCATGTGCGCAAAATCACAGTGAAGCAAAGGGATTGCAACAATGTTGCGAAACGAGTTCAAAGTTTATAGTGAAGATCATCTGGCTAGACTGGGAGATGATAGGTGGACTGGGACAGTAAACAGACTGGCAACCAAGGCCAGAGAAATTTTCGGTAAGCAGGCCAATGGCCGATGCCGCGACGAAACTGTCAGGGTTACTGGAAAGCAATGGAAGATGCTGTCCAGAGACTGCGAATGGCGGGGCAATAAAGAGGTCTATAATCAGTATTGAGTTGAACTGCGCTAGGTGGTTGAAGTATTTTAGAACTCTCTCGGGAAAAGTTTTGGCAAATCATGGCGAGCTTCGACTGAAATTATACATATAAGTTTTTTGCATATACGAGGTTTAATGAAATTTAAGTAAACCATATATCCGGTAATCTTCGGTTAGGTCGTAACTTATACTACCTAGTATTATGTCTAGCGAACTCGATGAATCCCCTTGTGCTACCACCGGCCCCAGGCCGCGACTGGATCGTTGCGGATTATTATTACGGTCCGCGAAACATTTTAAAATCGGACTATCCCTGTTTTACCGGAATGTCGCAATTCGTAGATTCCGCGCTATGAATTGACCCTTTCGGGGAGAATTAACGAAACAGAATAGAAAACTCAATCGCATCATACCTATCTTTGGATGGTCTTTGTTCCTGAAAGGCTGTACTTGGCCAATCTGAGTAAAGGAGCAAGTTAAATAGAGCAAAAAAATTACAAATATGTACACACACAGGCATAAAAATCTATAAATCCAACTCACAAACCACGCTGATCGATACTTTGCAAAATGCTTTACGCAAAAATGTGTTAGTGAAATTGATCCTAATATTAGTAGGTGAGTCTTTGCATCTGAAAATCAAACTCAAGCTTCCCATTAATCATAAATGATGAAAAATATTTTATTATAACTATTGTATTTGATTATATAACTTGAAATAATAAAAATATAAGTTATACCTCTAGATTACCGATTGCATCATTTTTTCCGTATACTATACGCATCAACCTAGGTTTATATACATACTATGATATATATAGCTATGTATATGGCTCGCGACTTCCCAAAGGTTGCCCATGCCTGCCCTAAACCTTTGTGGCAGTAACCAACTATATGCAAGAAGAGTGTGTTGTATTACGTCAGTGTTCTAATGAATTTATTATAGAATTTTATTTATGGGTCATCTGCTGTCCATGTTTAATGATCTGCATCGCCTTTGTGTATCCTTGTCCCATTTTACGAAGAGTAATTAATTTAATCAATTACGAGATGGTTTATGATCTCGGACAGAATCTGTGATACGTCTGACTGACAGATGTCGTGTGCATACGGAACTTTCATCAAAATATAGAGCTAAAAAAAATTACAAGCTCTGCTTCGTTCCTTTGTTTTATCTACATACAATAGTAAATTACAAAAATCTACACTTCTAATCTTCGATCAGATAAACCCTGATGGAAGCTTCTAATAAACGTTTTATAATATTTATCTTTAAAAAAACTACCAGGCTAATCATGATTAGGAATTTATTTAATAATCCCAGTAATCTATGCAAAATAGTCTTTAAAATAGTTTTTTTCGTTACTCTGTTTAATTAAGTTTTATAGAATGTAAATCCTATCCTACTAATATTATAAATGCGAAAGTTTGTGCGTGTGCGTGTGTGTATGTTTGTTACTCTTTCACGCTGAAACGGCTGAACGGATTTAGATGAAATTTAGAATGGATATAGATTATACCCTAACTTAACACATGGGCTACTTTTTATCCCGGAAAAAAGCATGTCGTTAAACCGAATAACACGCGGACGGAGCCGCGGGCAAAAGCTAGTGTATTATAATTTTAGTATTATGTAATTGTAATCCTCATTTGGTTATATTTATTGGTTTAATGAGTTTATTTATGAACTTATTTATTCGTTGCATTATTTGTACATAATATTTTTATTCCTATATTTCTGTATGTTATGCAGGTGTATAATTTTATTAAATTTTAGTAGCCCAACTTAGATGTATTTCCCGTAGTATATATTTTTTATTTATTTAAAGATTAATATTGACCTGTAAAACGTATCTTGATTTGAATTTGAATCTCCACTTAAATTCCAATCACCAGGGAAAAACTGAACGAAGGTCAAAATGTCACACCCACTCCCATTGGTAAAGATTGACTTGCATGAAAATGCTGAAACCAATACAATATAAGTTAAATCTCAGTGAATCGTCGCATTGTTCAGGTCTAACAGCTGATTGGTTGACACCTGCCGTCTGTCTCTCTTTTGTTTTGAAACGCGACGCCGCGCCGCTATTGGTCGAAATGATTCAAACATCACTCTGAAAGTAGATACTTGAAGGATTAATTACATTATACGACACCCATTGATCTATGTGTACTTACTACTTTTGGAAAAGTAAGATTTTATAAGTGAGGGGCACATGCGTTGCTTTGACCATGAATATAGCTTAACAAGTTTGTTGAAACTAGTAATTGTGTTCCTATGTAAAAATAATTTGGCCAAGTGCGAGTCGGACAAATCAAATCAAATCAAAATATTTATTTTGCAAAATAGATACATAAAGTATACTTTCTACAAGTCAATGTTAATTTTAACAATATATATATCTTTACAATATAAAAATATATATAATAATACGGGACATAAAATACTCGTGCATAAAGGGTTCCTTGCACACAATATGGGTACGGAACCCTTAAAACATTATGATTATTAACAACAATATAGATTCCATAACAACATCAAGACTACAAAAAACAATCCGCTAAGGGACCTCCCTTGGATTTCAATTTGTTGAATATTTTATTTTTTGTCGCGGTAGAGGCCATAGTAACAGTGTTATGTGAGATTTCATCTGTTTACCTAATACGGTTGAAGCTTGACAGACGGACAGACAGTGAAGGCTTAGTAATAAAGTCCAGTTTGGCACACTTCGGGTACGGAACCCTAAAAATCATTATCAAAATGTCTAAATACACCGCCGAGAAAAGTTTTGTCGGGCCACGCTTCGAACGTAAAAGGGATAACATTTAAGTTCGGTAAATAAAATCAAATATATAAATAAATATAATATTTATGTAAGAAAAATGCAGTAAAAATCTGTCGTCTTAAGCACTTCGAGCTAAACTTGTTACTTCACTACTTATATTGCATATTTTACTTTTCAGGAACCTATTTTGTTTAATTAATAATAATAAATAAATTAAATATTATTTGTTTGACACGTAATTTTCCTTATATTTTCCGACATGTCATTCTAAGTTTCAGCCAAATGGGATTACGACGGACCCCTTCAATCGCTATATTACGAATCTTAAGAAACTTGAGCTTTTTTTAACAGATTTTAATAAAATATGAGTATAAATTATATGAGTACATTTCAAATAAAATCTGGTAGAATGAAGTGAGTTTTAGAAACAAGCACATGGGGTATCTGTGTCTACCCCTCAAATTGACAGGCGTGAGTAATTAGCTGTGATACGTGGTTACTTGAGAACTATAAATGAGATACGAAAGACAGCAACAAAACTTTTGTTTTTTCTTCAAAACACTGAAAAAATTTACTTTATGTAGAAAAATGTCGCTCAATCCCGTTTTATATTGACCATTGTTGTAACAAAATGCATACTGATCCATATAAGATTAGGATTTTAAACCATCCAGGCTGGCAGAGGCCATCCGGACAGCAACATTCTAGATAGAAACTACGAGTGGCGTTACAGCTCTCAATCACCCTGAAAATAGTATCACTGAAAGGGACTAAGAGTAATCTGAAACTGATCCACTAACGCTTATTCAATTTTTTACGTAATTTTCTTCTCCTTCACAAAAACAACCCACTCCATAGTTACAAGCTTTTCGTAAAAGAACAGGATTACAAAAATGTTATAATATTTCAATAGTTTACGAAACAGCTGTCAGAAATAGCTGAACCTTAGCCGCGCGGGCGCAGTGACATTCTTGATTCTGGAATACCGTTTTATATCACGAAAACGAATCTCACAGCCGCCAAGCTCGATTTAAAGCCGTCTTTCTGAGTAATAATCTTTCTTCCTAGAGTTCACAATTTGGCAACACATGCATACTGCTGGACTGAAGACTCGGCGGATTGCTGCTCTTGATGACACATTTCTCCTTCACGACTATTCATTCTCGAATAGTCGCATTTGGGTTTTCTTAGTTTTAATTACTTCTGTAGAGATAATACCCTAAGACCGTTGCTATTTCAATTCACGCACTAAGACTTCGTTATTGAATCGAGACAAATTGAAGATCAACTCAAAATAAAACACACACAGTCCAATAAAAATATAGGCAGTTAAAATTAGTTCCTTTGCACTTACTTCCGGGAAAGTTGAAAAAAGTTGTCACGAGAAAATGGCGGCGGGATGGTGAAAGCGCGCGAAACTTTAGGAGGGCAGCGCTAGCACGATACTGAAGATTTCTGCGATGCCGTCCTTCGGGCGGTGTGCGAACAAAACAGTTTGTCTTGTTATGTAATGGAATCTATAGCAGCCTGGACATTGGAGAGAGGGTTTTTTTAACACTGAGGCGTCTAACCCGGCCAGCCGACATACGTGACTAAGCGCGGTGCACGTGCTTTGATATAAAATTTAGGTAGATGGACGGAAATATTCAGTGTATTTTGGAAACTCGACATACGCTGAAGCAGTGGTGACAACCTTTAATACATAGGTCTAGAATATAATCGTACTGTTGCGATCCTATCACGATATCGTACCAAATTGGCAGTTTATAGCCTGTAGTATATCTAAGATTATTGGTAGTTTATATATATATATATATATATATATATATATATATAATCATACCCGCGGACACCCTTAGTTTAGGAAATAACTGAGTTTCAAACAAAAATGCGTGAATCCTAACGCACCAACATACGGACGAGTTTCGAGCGAGCGTCCCCCGTGAAACAGCTGTTACGGTGCAGCGTTCTGAAATAGACCATCCCCCTACGAGATAAAATCTTTGAGCTACAGTTGAATATCTTTTTCTCTGAAGATTTGCGCGGGTTTTTTTTTCAAAGAAGTGTTCAGTATGGTCAGTAGAATATGTGGTTTTATTTGATGGTCGCTCTTTATTTACCCGAAGGGATGTCAGAGGTGTTCTGAGTTTGAACTGTGGAATGAAAGTCACAGTCCACACTCGGTACACCCGCGTATTCACCGACGATTGTTACGTCCCAACGTGACGGGTGGTGAGCCCTATCGCCGTACTTCGGGCACAAGTACACGCTTTTTAGGGCATGCAGGTTTCCTCACGATGTTTTCGTACACCGTTCAGCAAGTGGTAAGTAAGAACAAATACTATGGACATAAATACCGAAAAACTCATTGGTGCATGCCCGGCCGGGGATAGAACCTGGGTCTCAAGATTGAGAGGCCAGAATTCTACCTACTTTACCTATTTTTTGTTTTACTTTAGAGTATAATGTCGCAGGGATATGATAAAAGCAGAGATTTGATCAAATGCCGGGAGTTGTTAAAATTGCAACTGAAGTTTATCATTTCCTAAGAAAATCTAGTTCCAAAACTGGTATTAGGGAAATGATAAAATAAACATGTCAGTTCTTGCATAGCCTACAGCAATGTTAGGAACTATAGAGGTCGCCTCGCTCCATTCCGCTTCGCTTGGCTCCCGAATCTATGGTCACAAAACCTAACACGCTCCTCCTCGCTTCGCTCGTCATCGCACCCATATTTTTTTCTTTTATCCTAGGATTCTGATGTAACCAATATTGATTATGTGCTGATAAACAATTATCAGGGGGGGCGTGGGGTCCAAGCGCGCGGTGCTTAGAGAACTGTCCGCGTGTTTGGTCGACGCCTCTGGGAACTGTTGGCCAGAGGATCGGTCTGGCGATCCAGAGGGGTAATGCTGCCGTCCCTTGGGCACCCTACCCGACGGCAAAGGTCCAGATTATATTTTTTATTTCATCTGATGTTTAGGGCGTATTTATTTACCAAATTTCTTAGATGGGTCTTATTATTTATGCTAGATGCCGCCCACGTTTTTTCAAATTCTTGTCTTTGAATTTCATTTTATATTTAGAGTATTCTGAAGCGACAGATTTCGCAAAAAAATATAATCTTAAATATATTTAACTTCAATTTATTTTAGTTACTAACAGTGTTTATAATTCATCGTATAGGTTTCTAAGATTTGAGCTAAAGACGTTACGAAGGACAAAAATATTATGCACGGCTTAAAAGCCATACGGTTTGAACAAATATATTGATATAGCTTAGATTTTTGATATGTCTACTGTAATTGTATTTTTGCAGCCAATTGTGGCACTTCCGAAATTATTTTACAAAGAGTTCTTTTTTTACATTGATATACTTGTTAGGTATTTTATTTCTATAGTCCATAAGTTTTACTTATGTACTATTTACTTATTTTTTGGGTTTATCGATTTTTTTATCAAGATTCTCTTTCATTTTTGCACACTTTGCTTTGCCTTTATTAATCGTTTTCATTAAGCTCGTTTTTGAATCGTACAGACACTTTTTAAATTTATGTTTAAAACTTTTGGTCTTTTTTCCTTTCTTAGCCTTTTCCTCTTCTCTCTTTTTCTTAAATCTCTCTCTATATTTGTTCTTCGGGAGATAGATCATGTCTTTCTCAGCTGTTATTCTAAACAATCCGTCTCCCTGTGCAATTTTCTTAGGCATATCTTTTGGATCCATATGTAGCGTAGGACACAGCCGTCCAATTCTCTTAAGCCTGTTAAACTCTTCCAGTTTGAATTTCTTTTTCTCCTCTTGAAACTTCCTGTCCTCTTTATGGATATGCTTTCGTACTTTTTTGTCATTCAGGATATTGAACTCTTCGTCAACCCGTAATTCGAGGACGCAGGTGTTGCAGACACGCTCGGGAGCTTTGCGGGGCGGTACGGGTATGCACACGGTGACCGGTTCCAGGTCACAAGGGGCTTGGAGATGGCTGACCAGAGCGCGCACCTCCCTCACTCGTACGCATTCTGGGACGCATCCACAACCTTTCTGGCAAGAGACGTCGCATACCTCGCAAGTGCATTCCACAGGGCGGCCCACGGGAGGGTGATATTTCAGGGGCTCGCAGTGCAGCGGCGGGTAGCAGAAGTACTCCTGGTACCTTATCGTACCGGTTTCTGGATGCACGCAAGGCCGGATACATCTGTACGGCTTCCTGTACGCTGCGACGCCACTTTTAGTCAGAGCTAAAGTTTTGATCGGATCCTTCTTTCCCTTCTTTTTCTTCTTTTTTCTCTTCTCCAGTTCCGACGGCAGCAAATATCGTTCAGGAGCCTCGTACTCATATTTAGGTGGCGGTGGGTACGAGGGCGCCTTCAGCCACTTGCCTGAGATTAAGTTTAGGAACCCGTTGATGCATTTGTCGAATTTGTCTTGTTTTATAACCATTTTATGTTGTGTGTCTCCTTGTTTTCTGTGAGATTTTCGTGTTTCGTTCTTTCTCAGAACTAAATACGGTAAAATACTATCGGAAGTGCCAGTTTAGGTTGATCGGTGTTTCCACAGAGCATTCAAACTTCTTCGCATTGTCTTTGGTTTCATAGAGTAATACACAGACATCCAATATATATAAGACTAGCTTTTGTCCGCGGCTCCACTCCACGTATAAGACATTTCCGTGGAAATGAGGTAAATAAAGGAGCTTGGTTATTCAATTGACAATAAATGCAAGGAAGCCAGTTTTAACTGTATCAGTAATTAGTTCAGCGCCTCCGTGTACATGAATAAATAAGATTGCTGTCAGAACTGACTCGCGATATGGCAACACACAGTTGCCCATGTATCCGGTGAGGAGTTCCTGTATCCACCTTTCAGTGGCATCATCAGATAGAGATCGCTATATTTTACCAAGGTACTCATCAAGTTTGAGCAAATAATTCTAAAATCAAGAGGTTTACTTTTCTCCGTTGATGATCATCCATCTTCCAGTCTCATCATCATCCCTGGTAACCATGTTTTACCAAAGTACTAATGAAGATCAATCAAATAACAAAGCCCTTACTCGAAGGGTCTGCTGTTTTACATTTCCGGAGATCCCGTGTCCACCGAACAGACAGACAGACGTATAAAGAATAGAGAATAAGAAGACGAACACGTTTCACGAAATACTTTGGCTGTTTTATTCCATCAAACAACTTAATCAGCAAAATAAAGAATTTGTTTATAGCAACAACTGTGAAGAAACGAATGGTTTAGAATTTAAAGTTTACTTATTATGGTAAAAAACCAGTCAAGTGCGAGAAGGAGTCGCGCCCGGAGGGTTCCGTACCATTTAAATTAGTTAATGGACTGAAATGATTTGATTAAAAATTACAAACTTATCAGTACCTACACAATATATGAAACAAAACTGCAAAATTGGGTGGGCCGAGTATTCGGGTATATAATCCTGAGACTATATAAATAATCGGTGTTGTCAGTATTTGTTGTTTAAATACAATATACCTAATGCCACACATTATACAAAAAATTTCAAACCAGTTTAGTTTTTAAGGCGACGCTACGAAACTTTGGCGACATGGATCTCCATTTTTCTCTGCATTATAAAAACACATGTAATTTAATTACCAATTTATATACTAGATTAAGCATTTCATTGACATCATTTTGCCCGAAGATGATTGATTGATTAATTTTTATAGCAGAGAAAATAAATATTTAGAAAACCTCTTTTAAAACAGAGATTTCTATTTTACTGACAAACGGGAGCGAATTAAGCCTCCAAGTTTTTTATTTAAATTAGTCTACAAATACACTTCAATATGGCCGATTGAATTTATTAAATTACTTATAGTTGTCATTTTAAATAAAAAATACTGTTTTGCCGCATACGACCTTACGGCATAAGCTAGTTCGTGACCCCATATTTGTATGGAGTAAGTCCCCTCACTCCACTCCCCTAAGGCGCCGATTTGAAATTAAAAGTTTATCAATGCCTCGCCTTAAGACAGACCCCGTAACAAAAATTGTCTAAAACTGACTATTTCAGGATATTAAAAAAAAACATGTCCACTTTACTTAATGATTTCTTTTTTCATGTACGGGACCCCTCCTGAATTTTTATTTAATTAAATTTTTATTCAATATCCGGTTTTGGTTCAACATTTTACACAACATTCTACACTTCAGATCTCTAACTCATTCCATCTGCAAGCTAGAGACCCGTGACAGTGTCACTCAACTTTCCAAACCACCTGCGAAGATATAAAGTAAATACGCTAATAATAACACAACTCACACGAAATATTTAATTTTATTAAATTCATCAGCGAGCAATAATATGGCTTGAGGTACAATATATTTAACGCAAATTCACTTCGATATATTTCAGTCAACTCAAAGTTAAATAGAACACTACTAATTATTTTTATATTCAAATGAATTTTATTTATTGCATTAAATTCCCTCGCTTTATCAGATAATTGCTATGAACAAAGAAATTACCGTCATATCATATTATTAATCAAATCAGTTACTCAATGCCATCTAGCGGATTTCACGTGCATTCCTGCGCATCCCTCATATATTCTCAGAGCTCATATTTTATAACAAACGTCAGGGTGGTGCACTAAGCACTTGCCAGATGGCGCTTCTAACATGCAAAATGGTTAAACCATAGACGAAATAGTTTGTACTATTTAGTCTATGGTTAAACGTAGGTTTTACTAATTAGCCGTAACGTAAAGTTATAAAATACATATATGTATTTTAACTTCATTTAAAATCATTTATTCGAGCCCCAAAGTGGGCCGAAATATATCTTGAAAATATTTAAATTTATGAATTTCTTATTTTGTATTTAATTCAATGAAAAGCTTACGAAAGCAAAAAATATATATTCATTTAAGATTATTATTTCATATTATTACAGTAGAAAACCTACTTAATTACCTATAATCAGTGTAAACTCTCCTAATGCACTGAGCGGCTGTTTTTAGCACCAGGTAAAAGGATGAAATAATGTCAGCATAATTTTTTTCCATCCATCCATCCATCAGCCTGTTTCGTCCACTGCTGGACATAGGCCTTTCCAGGATTTCACCACTCTTGGCGGTCCTCCTGGAAGAAATGCCCATACTCACACAAGCTGGGCAGGCGGGTTGGTGAGCGCGGTGCCGAAACCCTTGCACCAGTGGCGCCGCTGCCCGTCACTAGTCTGTTTAATATAAGGCCCGGCAATTGGGGATGGATATACCGCCATCCATCGGTCCCAGGCAATGGTGGGCCGCCTGGTTTTGCCTGAGAGCTGTTCTCTTACTCTCCCCCGAATAACTTCGGGAGGATTTGCGAGTAAGATGGTGGTACCTCCACAGTCGAGCTCAGCATCAGCTCTACCACCTATCAATTTTCAATTTAAAATTTTTATACAAAAGTTTATTCTAAAACCAAAACAAATAAAAAAACCGAAAACGATTTTCCCAGTGGGGGTTCGAACCTGCGACGATCGGCTACGCCACGGCGGCAAACTTTCCACATGTTTCACTAAAACTCTCATTGCGCTGCTCCCTTGTGTCATAGCGTGACGATACATAGCCTAAAACCTTCCCGAAGAAATTTTTTATCTTTCAGTGAAAACTGCATCAAAATCCATTGAGTGGTTCCCAAGTTATAAGCAAACGGACAGACAGACGTTGCATTTTATATGTATACAGAAGAAGATGTCTTTTATTGTTGAAAATTGGAACTCAATTTGGCGTTTTTTTTATCTCCGAATTTTGTAGAGTCTAGCGCTTTTTTGAGCGTTGCTAGCGCTGAATGGGGTTTTTGATCTGGCAGCACTGGTTTCAATTTCAAAATGTCCGGCTGTTTCTGTTCTGAGCTGCATTTGTGGTATTCATGATTTTGTGATGAATCAAAATCAGTGACGATTAACTTACGACCCGGCAATGTTTCATGGATGCTGTTGACTGTGTTTTATTTTGACTACCCAGCTTTCTTTTTGGACACCGGCGATCGTGTTTGTTTACGTTGAATGGACTTCATTTTGCTACAACAATGACATCGGAAAATATGTGCTATGTGCCGAACTGTGGTAAATAACTATCTTGTGCAATTTTATGCTATAACCCCGGTGAATGTGACTTTAACGAACATATCTTGTTTCAGATTAGCGGGAATTGTGAAATTTGTGAAAACTTGTGAATTTAGGTTACCTATCTAAAATGTATTCTTTACTTAAATTACATGTAAATATCCATCCATCCATCCATCAGCCCGTGTTCGTCCACTGCTGCCTTTGCTTTCCTCATCCAGCCGCCCCCCGCAACGTCCTTCAGGTCGTCGGCCCAGCGGGCATGAGGTCGGCCTACACTACGCTTTGCTGTACGTGGTCTCCATTCTAGAGCTTTTCAGCCCCAACGGCCATCATCTCGGCGACAAATATGGCCTGCCCACTGCCATTTCAACTTACTGATTCTGCAGGCTATGTCGGTTACTTTCGATCTCCGACGGATCTCCACATTTCGGATTCTATCCATCAGAGATACCCCAAGCATAGCCCGCTCCATAGCTCGCTGAGCGACCTTAAATCAGTGGATCAGGCCCTTTGTAAGAGACCACGTCTCAGCGCCATATGTCATCACAGGAAGGACGCACTGGTTGAACATCTTAGCCTATAAGCACTGCGGTATTGACGACGTGAATATGTGACGCAATTTTCCGAATGCTGCCCAACCCAAGCATATTCTTCTGTCAGCCTCGGCGTCGAAGTTGTTTTTATCCAGCTGTATGACTTGACCCAGATAAACATATTTCTGAACAACTTCGATGCTGACATTGTCGACGGTTAGTGGCCCTTGGATGACGTGACAGTTAGACATGACCTTAGTCTTCTCCAAATTCATCCGCAGGCCCACTCATCTCGAAGAATCGCTAAGGCCGCGCACCATTACCTCCAGTTCCTGCAGCGATTCCGCCATTATGACGATGTCATCGGCAAAGCGAAGATGTGAAATGTACTGTCCGCTTACATTTATGACTCGTCCATTCCAGTCTAGTGTTTTAAAGACGTCCTCCAGCGCGGCGGTAAACAGTTTTAGGGAAATAACATCTCCCTGTCTCACGCCGCGCTGAAGATGTATCGGTCTTGTTTGTACACCCTGTACTTGAACGGACATCGTAGCGGAGTCATACAGACATTTCAACATCTCCACGTAACGCCAGTCAACTTGAAATCGCTGCAAGGACTACAGAACAGACCAAGTTTCGATGGAGTCGAAGGCTTTCTCGTAGTCCACAAACGCTAGACATAAAGGCTGATTATACTCTTGGGTTTTCTGTATAACCTGCGTGTGAATGTGGTCCACGGTGCTGTAGCCTTTTCGAAACCCAGCCTGCTCTGGAGGTTGGAAGTCGTCTAATCGTTGAGCGAGACGATTCGTGATAACTATTGAGAACAGCTTGTAGGTGTGGCTCAGGAGTGCGATTGGTCTATAGTTCTTTAATAGGATTTTGTCCCCTTCTTTGAAGAACAAAATGACCAGGCTCCTGCTCCACTCCTTTGGCGTAGTACCTGTATGAATAACGGCATTAAAGAGGTCCTGTAGCTGTCCGAGTATAGGGTAACCTCCAGCTTTCAGGAGTTCAGTTGTGATGCCATCCTCGCCCGGCGCCTTATTGTTTTTCAGCTGTTCGAGAGCTATCCTAATCTCACCCATTTCGACATCCGGGAGTTCGTCGGTGTAGTGGAGGACTAGAGGTGCACGTTTGTCGTCTTTTTCGCGAGCAGTTGGCTTGGGAGCGTGTGAAGAATTTAGGAGCCCATAAAATTTCTCAATTTCGGCGAGGATCTCTGGCCTAGAGGTAACGATTCTATTCTCAGATGTCTCCAGCTTCGTCAGATTGGTCCTTCCAAACTGCTGGGCAAAAACTTTTGAGCCTTTGTTTCGCTGGATCACGTCTTCAATGACGCGAGTGTTATGTTGGCGCAGGTCAAAACGAATTTGCCTTTTAACGCGCTTGTTAAGAAGGGAGTAATCTGCAGAATCTGAAGACGTTTCCCGTCTCTGCCTCATCAGGTCCAGAGTTCCACTCGAAATTTTGGACTCCTCAGTCCTTCGCTCCGGCTTAAAATAAGCCCTGCCTACCTTGGGCACGATATTCGTGAAATTGTTAGCAAGCTGGTCAACGTCCTCAGTGGTTTTCAACATGGCAAATCGGTTCTGAAGTTCCATTTGGAACTTTTCGGATCCCATGTAAATAAATTATCATAAATTTCTTAAATGTTGTTTTATTTAACTAATGTGTAGTAGGTATTTGAAAAATAAAAATACAATGCAGTACAAAGGCTGGGCTATACATGAGGTATATAATATACCTGTGTAGGTACAGGTAGGTACAATAGCGAACTAAGTCCGTCGTTACCCACGAGATGTCGCTAAACCGAGATCAAACTGATGACTCTATTCCCAGTTTGTAAGTTACTCTATGGTCTACACGTCCAAGAGATCTTTTCGTGATTTTAGGGAAAAATTTGCTTCTTGGGGAAAGGATATCTTTGGGGAGAGTTTTGGGGAAAAAATTGGCGTTGGGGAAATTTGGGGTTAACTAAGAATGAAATATCTATCTATTTTAGAAGTTGAAACCCCTGAGCTATAACGAACTGTTCTACGTTCGAAATGAAAAAATTGTTGTGATTTTGGTCATGATTCATAATTTTAAAAAAAGACATCGACCGTCAAAAGAAGCACTAAAACTCCGGCGGCGACAGAGACGACGCTCTACGAAATCTGTGTATACATAGCCTATATGCATTATTTTTCGACGGGAATATGTAGTCTTTTGTCAGTCACATGTTGCGTCGCGTAGGTTGGCCATTCAATCGAAACTTGGAAACCAATAAAAAAAGTATCTAAAAAGTAAAAAACTTTTCTTTTAGTTTTTCAATAAAGACATTTAAAGCGGTTTATTTTTTACCTGTATACCTAAGGCATTTAGTGTAAGACGTGGTGTAAATTACCTTATATAGACCGGCTAATGAAACTGATCTTAAGTTTTGCGATTAGTTTTTAACTTTGTCATACAGCGTTATTTTGATAAAAGCCGTTTTATTAGCAGGATTTATGATAAAGGTTAAGATGCCCTTTATTTGAGATCTGGAACACGTTGAATAATATAAAAAACAGCATGTATTTCTTTATTAATTCCGCCAAATCAAGTATGGGTTTTTTTTAAAAACGTATCATTTTGAGGAAAAAATATTTTGAGTATAAGGAAATTTAAGAAATCACATCTGGCAACCCTAGTCTCCGGTTCATCTTTGGTTAGTATTGTGCATAGATAACAGTATACACATAGATAAGAGTATATATACTGGGTATTGTGCGGATTGTGAACACGCATGTTTTTGCTCGTTATTTAAATTAATATCATCTATTTAATAAGTTTTTATTGTTAAAATATGTATTTCCTATATGTATAAGGTGACTTTAATTTATGCAGCCAAACTCATACTGGAGGCTTGGTAAGTGGTCAGTAACACGGATCGATAACACTTTTTGCTAATTTCGCAAAATAAAATCTTGACGTCTCATAGTAATTGACTCGGGGCTGGTCTTGCGTTTGTAAAGGAACAAGTCACGAATAAGAATTTCTTAGTCGTAGGGAAGACTAAAAGAATAATTTAAGGATTTCACAAAAAGGGTCATCGAACCTTGTTACTGGGTACTTACTGCGTCTTCAGTAAGAATTTGTCTGCATAAATTAAAGTCACCTTACATATAAGGTCCTACAAAGGTGGGTGTAAAAATTTTTGGTTAAGGTTGGGTGTATGAAATAGAATATATTATCTACATAAGAAATAATTCATTTTGAGAAAAAAAAAAATTTTATTATCGCATATTATGTACTCAGCTGATAATACTGAACAACTTTCCCAAAGAAACATAATCGTTCAAAAGATTTCCATTTGTTAGGAGAAACAAAAACGCGTAATAAAGTCAAACTTAAAGTCGCAGTCGACTAATCTAGGAATATATTAATTTCTTTGTTCTGTTTATATGTATATGGCTATATATAATATGGTATATTGCATTCCTCACTCTCTATTATTACATTTATATTACATAAAGATGCTAAATATATAAATAACGGTGGCCGCTGCAGTCATAGAGTACATATATTGAATGCTGCAGTCTCAACATCCATTTTTTGAAGCGTCTTTCAAGAATGAACACAGACTGATTGACCCACAGACGTGTGGACGGCTTGCATATCCATCCGCTGATGCATCTGTCTCCGTGTAGAGGAGGCATTAAATTTATTAAAAATAACTTACCTACAAAAATATAACTGTTCTAAAATTGACCTGTGGCATGGTACCCAGAAGGCTGGCATTTCCTCTTTGGATAGCCAAACTAATACTATAAATTGGCTGAAGAATAGATGAGATAAATTTTTTACTAGTTTGTGGGCGCTGGGACCCCACGGGCCAAAAGTTTCAACCGCAAACGGCTCAAACATATAAAAGCTTCCCAATGACAATGAAGCATATTTGCGCCGTTTGGAGTTTTCAGCGGTTCCAGCGGGCTCTGCTGGATTGGGAGACACGGGAGGGCGCCAGCGTATGTCGCATCCCACGCTAGGGGCCTCCCCTGTCTCCACGGTATTTTAGTTTGGTCGTGAACTGATGATGGTCTTCAGAGATAGGTAGCAGAACGCTTCAACGTATGACGGAATTCACTCAATATTGAGGCAAATATCTCTGGCGTTTCTTAAACTATTTGATTATTTTTTAATTGGAAGAGTTTGCTTCCAGGTAGGTCCCATTTATTTTGGTCGGGATCTGATAATGGTCTTCAGAGATAAACAGTAAACTCCTCAATGGATGACAGCATATCACTCGATATTGCGGCAAACGCTTTGTACCAAGATGCTGATTGCAGGATATTATCTGAAAATTGACATATATCCACCTGACCTTTGATCCTGGCCTCATCACCATAGAACTCCTAAACGGATGACAGTAAATAACTCGAAATTTCCAATTATTCCAACTACAGACCGGTCTCGATTTTGGAACAAATGTTTTTAATCAATTATTATCTCATTTTAATTTAAATAAGTTGCTTCACAGTGAACAATATGGGTTCACTAAAGGGGGTCAACCACTGATCCAGGAGTTGCTTTAGTCAAGCACATATTTGACGCTTGGGATACAAAGCAGGATGCGTTCGGTGTATTTTGTGACCTCTCAAAAGCCTTTGATTGCGTTAACCATGAAACACTTTTATGTAAATTAGATCACTATGGAGTTAAGGGTAAATCTTTGGCGTTATTTAAGTCATACCTAAGTGACCGGATTTAAAAGTTAGACATTAATGGAGTAATGTCATAAAATTTCAAATACCTAATTTGAAAACATAAGTTTTTGGTTTTGTGGAATGATTGGTCTTTTTTTTATAGTGATTTTGGGTAAAATTATAAGATCAGAAGTGAGATTCGAGGCCTATACAGACCGCAAAGCTATTTCTGATCTTTTTACAGATATTTTATTTAAATTTCGGGATCTGTCAGTTTTTTTTTGGTCCACGTGCAACTAAAAATGAGAGAACACGGACGTCGCAAACCAACGAAAAAGGGTACGCATCTGCTACCTTAAAACGAAGATCCACAGCAGATGGATCCTGCGAAGACTTCGCTCCCTGGAGGAGCGCTCCGCGTCGGAGCTCCCATGATTGGCCTCCGAAACGAAGGATTCAACCGCGTTTGTGTCAATACAGGTGGGTGCAGGCCCATCCACTCCGTGCAGTGACGTGACCACACCACAGCCTCTGCCAGCGTCAGTGCCGGAGCCATCGGCGCCGCAAGCCTTGCAGACGAGTGACGTTACTGAGCGCTTGATCGATGCGATCAACTCTTTGAACCCGATGCGACAAAACCATTACTAGGTGTCGGATTTTGATCCCTTTATTCATGACGTCAGTATGTGGTGTGATGCGGTTGACCGAGCGATTAAACATAACCGTTGGGATGATAGGGAATGCTTAAATCGCATTGGAAATTGTTTGAAAGGGGAGGCACGTACGTGGTTGGGCCAGTTGGCTAGCACGGAACGCAGGTGGCCAAATTTTAGGTTAGTATTAAAATCATTGTGCCCGCGAAATATCGACGTTGTGCTCAAATTCGGATAGATTCCTTACATATGCGGAATATGCTCGTAAATGTTTGCTACAACTAGACATAGTTAGGGGTCTTAGTGATGAGCTTGTTTGTGCAATAATCGTGCGTGGTGTCACTGATTCTCAAATTCGTGCGGCAGCAATAAATGCGAAACTAAGAACGGAAAACTTAGTCAAGTTTCTAGCCAGCTACGTAAAACCGCGTGAAAGACCCAATCTGCACCAAAAAAATGCCTTACCCGTATTCAGGTAGTAGGTAATGATGGGGTATTTGAAAATAGGAAACTAAGTGCAGGTGATTTTGACTTAAAATGCTACTCTTGTAATCAAAGGGGTCACAAAAGTGCCAATTGTTCCAAAAGAGCAAATGACACTACCAACCAACCTAGGTAGCGTTCCAAATCACTTTTTCAAGATTAAAATATTGCTCGCTGTCGGAGAAAAGTAGCTCGATGCTGGTTCCAAAACATAAAAGTAGATGATTAATTGAAATAGGCGTTACCTTGCGGAAGTCCATCACTAAGTAAAGGATATATGAATATATCCTTTACTTATAAAAGTAGATGTTTTGGAACCAGCATCGAGCTACTTTTGTCTGACAGCGAGCAATATTTTAATCTTGAAAAGTGATTTGGAACGCAACCCTAATAACAACAATTCGGCATCGAGATCAACAATTAGATGCAACTTTTGTAAGAAAAGTGGCCACATCGAAGAGAAGTGTTTCTCTAAACAACGGTTTGAATCAAACAATAAGTGTTATGTTGATTTTTGCCGCGAAATTGAGGGTACCTAATCTTAAAAATCATGACATCGTGACTGCTGTGTTGTGTAGCATTTCTATCGATGTATTTATAGACAGTGGATCTTGAATTTCGTTACAATCGTTTAGCTTATTGAAGCACGTGCCGTGCAAAACAAAGCCGGCATTTCAAATATTGCGTGGGTTAGGTGGTTCCCACCGATCTACGAGTTATGTTACTTTGTCCATAGAATTTAAAGAGATAGGTATAGAAGTTAATTACCATATCGTGCCACCTGATTGTCTGAGTAGACCCGTTATAATTGGGACATACGTCTTGAACAGGACAGGCGTTACATACATCAGGACGGGCAGATCTCAGTAAATTGTACGAGACATATGTGTCTCATTAGTTCTGATGTGATCGAAGGTCTAAAGTGTAACCTTTCTGGACGATTTTTTAAAAACATTAACTGATGTTGGCGTTTCAACAAATTAGAAGAAGTGCACGTTTCTAACTACATGGGTAGAATATCTTGGTAGGATAGTAAGTATGGTCAGGTACGGCCGAGCACTCAAAAAGTTGAGGCCCTAACTAATTCATCATTCCCTTCGAACGTAAAACAAATGCGTCAGTTTTTCGGGCTAGCAAGCTATTTTAGACGTTATATTTCTTATCGGTTATGATTGTACAACCCCTGCAATAAGATTATTAATACAAGTAACTGACACCAGGCTCGAATGGAAATCGTGAGGCGCTTCGCAAACTTTGACGTCAACGAGCTGAATCCTTATTGGCTGAGAATCAAAACATCAAGACGCTTACGTAAAAAAGCGTTCTGCCCTGATAATTTACAAAATCAATGATCTTGTGTTCGTTATGAAACGCTCACAAAGCACAGGAAAACTGGACAGTGGAATGCGCGGTCCTTACTGCGTGACCGGCGTCCTCCCCAAAGGTCGAGACGAGTTATGTCTGGTGGCTGGCTCGTATGGGAAGACGACGCAGGCCACCGCCGAGTACATGGTACTATGGCGTGGCGAGTGGACGCCAGACACGTATACAGCTTTGAGAGTGAGTTAATCATTTATTTTTAATTACCTCTATTTCAATTAATAATCACTTGTTTTTTTTTGTTAGACTTTTATTGTAACATGCATTGTGTAACTAAGTAGTGTATGAAGTATCGAAGCGACCGAGAAAAGACTCGTGTAAGGCTCTGAACTAGAGTACAAGGTGACTGGGAACAGATTCGTGTAAAGCTTGTTGTCTTTTGGGTTTCGAGGTGACTTAAAAGAAAAGACTCTCCTAAATCCCGTGTCAGTTTTATGGTGTTCGGATGAAACAGGCCGTTATAAACTCTGAGGTGTAAAGGTGACCCGTTAAAGACTTGTGTAAACCCTTCATGGTATTAAGTTGCGTGGGATAAGACTCTTCTAAAACCTGTTCTGCTCAAATTAACCCTGACGTGTAGAGGTCCCATTTACACTAAGATGGCGTTATAATACGCTGTGTAATTGTAAACCTTTGGGCGTCGTTGTTGTTGCGTTTTGGAGGCCAAAAGCCCATGCATTTCTTTTTACATGTTGTTATAGACTACGAAGACGATGATGGGCCTCAGCCTGGACGCTCAATGTTGGCGGACCGACGGTTTGAAGATGATGGACCTGAACCCGGATGATGGACGAACGCGGGACGCAAGGACGCTGCCGTGTCAGGAGAGGCCGTGTTGGAAGAACTGTCTGCGTCATATCGCGCTTCTATAAAAGGCAGTGTCGCCATTGCTGCCGCCGCCTATTTTGCTGGAGCTCGCCGTTAAGTGAACGTCTGTGTTCTGATTATAAAATTTATTGTAAATATTCAAATAATTCAAAAATATAAGTTTTTGGTTTTGTGGATTGATTGTTTTTTATAGTGATTTTGAGTAAAAATATAAGACTATATATTAAGCAGGGACTACTTAAAAAAGCTTAATACAAATCAATGATTACTTGGACGATAATGAAGCATGGTGATATAAGCATTAATAATCTTAGTCAGAATTGTAATTCTTAATTAGCTTATATTTTAATACTGTATGATTCCTCCAACTAAAGGCTTAAAATTTATTAATATGTAAACTGACTTTGTTGTTAAAGGTAAAAGACAATATATGAGACGGGTTGACTAAGATATATTTTTTCTCGTGACATAATTAGTGTAGTATTATATTTTTTATGCCTTTACTTAAGTAGGTTTAAGAAATTGTATGGAATAAAATTTTGTAGGTACCAAACATTTATTGTAAAAAAAGGAACATTAAAAAAGACATGTTTGCTATGTGTCTTGGCCTTCTTCTTAGCGATACTAATCGAATGGTGCGGATGGTTAGGCAGGCATTATTTTTATTTATGGTTTATTTAGTTCATTTTTCAACACATTTGTTCCTTGCATTATGTAAGTATATATGATATTTTCATTCCTATATTTCTCTATTTTATGCAGGTGTATAATTACATTTTATTAGCCTAACGCAAATATTTTTTGTATGCATTTCCCGTATTATTATGTTTTTTTTTCATTATTCTATTGTTTTTGTAAAGATTAACTTTGAGCTGTAGAAAGTTTACTTTCTGTATCTATTTCACAAAATAAAAATGTTGATTTTGTTTTGGACCGAGGACTGTTAGCGGTCCTTTGATTTTTTAATGATTTATAACCGTAAGTCATGATTTAGCTGTTGGAATATCTTCCTTATCACGAACTAATAAAGTTCAATTTGCAATGTAGTGTTCGCAAAGGGAAGCGGTCCTTTAATTTTATAAATTATTGAACCGTAAGTCATCGGAAAGTGCTCGGAAAATGATTTTTTCTGCATATCGTGAATTCTGTTACAACTACGGGGGTCGCCTCGCTTCGCTCGGCTCCCTAATATGTACTTACAATGTAAATAATTCGCTTCGTTCGTCGTCGCAAGTTGACGACTCGACTCGCCACCTATCCCTAGCGGTCGAATAAAATTAAACCTAAGGAAGCCGCTAACAGCTCTTTAGTCACTTTCTTTTGTTGACAAATGCCCACCCACCGACACCTTCGATCATTGTTTGTACGTACCATACCATAGAACTCCTCATCAATGGAGGAGCACATAAATCTAAATAGCAGGAATCGTTTTGTGTTTGCCTCCTCACATTGCTATAAATTAGGTACCTAGGTACCTACTTGAAAATTGTCACTATGCCACCGGGACCTTTGAATTTGAAACTCTTTAAATGAGGCAACAGCGTGTTAACTGCAGTCTATCCATTTTTCACAATTTAACCCACCAACACTAAAAAACGTGAAATAAATAAACTTTAAACAAAATAGTACATTGTTCACCGAGTGGAGAAAGAGGCCGATTACAATCAATACACACGAGTTGGGAATCGCACTTTCTCCCGAGTGATACATACAAAAATATTTTTTTTTATAGTGCTTTATACTACACCTTCGAGTAAAATAAAAGACAAAATCACCCATTCTTCTATATCACCACTAGACGACATTTTGAGTTACTTTTAATAAAGGTACAACCAAAGAAACAGATTGATGACTCGCGTTCGATTTGCAGTTTTTAATTTCTTTTTTAAATTATATACATAAATAACAAATAGCCAGTATTATTTTGCAAACTAAGACATAAAAGCTTTTTGTCTTTTGGCATTATTGTTCAAGCTAGGTTATGTACCAAGATGTTTATATCCTTTTTAATGTAACATTTATGCTTATCGTACGGATGTTATGAACAAATAAAAAAACAGCACGTTAACAATGGATTTTCATATACTTTTTCTGCCCGCTCAGCACGTTAACAATGGATTTTAATATACTTTTACTGCCCGCTCAGCACGTTAACAATGGATTTTCTTACATTTTTTCCACCCGCATATTGGTAAGACAGCAATGACGTATATTCTCCATCGTTTTCGAAAAAGTAAGAAGGAACTTTCCAAGCAGGTGTAGTATAAAAATAATAACCGACTTCAATCAAATATTATAGAAGACATTCACTAAAAAGTTTGAAATAATTACATACTGACCGATGCTACCAAAACGGTTTCTTCCTGAAACTTATTATATGTTATCTAGAAGTCGGCGCGTTCCCCATGTTACAGAACACAGCAAAAACCAATATGAGAGCGCCTACTTTTAGAAAACATGTGTTTCAGGAATTAAAGAAGTCGGCAAAAGGGTTATTCTGGTATCGTCCAATTTAAATATATATTTATATCTATAATGATGAAATAGAGACCTACGCCGTTAAATTTTACTAATTAAATTTTACCTACTCTACCAAATTGTAGATTTGAGAAATAAAGTCGGGAATATCAGTCATGAAATACAGGCAGCATTTTTCAAGATGGCAACATCAGTAACGGTCATTGGATAGTAGTGAGAAATTATTACTATGGGAATTTTCTCAGATCAATCAGAAACAATAAAATTCTATAATGATGAAATAGAGACCTACGCCGTTAAATTTTACTAATGAAATTTTACCTACTCTACCAAATTGTAGATTTGAGAAATAAAGTCGGGAATATCAGTCATGAAATACAGGCAGCATTTTTCGAGATGGCAACATCAGTGACGGTCATTGGATAGTAAAGGTCGACCGGAATCTCATGAATATTCGGGAAATTTAAATCTTTGCATGGTATCACTGGTATACTAGGATTTAACGTATTTAATACTTTAGTATTATTTAATATTTTATACTGATGTTAACTTTTTATTTCAGGCAATAGGCATATAATATTTCAGGCATAATATTTATTTCTTATTTTTATTAATTCCTTGATGTGAAATTTCGAGTTGAAGTACTTATTTTCCACCAAGAAAAATCGAAGTGAAGATGTGGCATACGCCTTAATAAGCAACGAAATAAAAAAAAATGTAAATCAAACAAATAAAAATAAAATTAACTACTGTATTTCATCGTCAGATGACATTGATTCTTACCACTCAACTTCCAAATACTCAATAGAATCTCGACAAATAGCATCTGTAGAACAATCGCTGGATGAACCAGATGAGTCTTCTACATTAACAATGAATCTGTCCTGCATCATCTCCACGATTCCATCTTGCTCATAATATTTGTTTTCAATATCGTGCACATGTCTGCAGCATTTAAGCCAGTCATCAACTGAAATTTGGGTAAATGCTTCTTCCGTTAATTCTTTTATTGCACTTGCAGGTTTATTTACGTTTTTATCTGCAACTTTTTGTTTCATGATGCCCCATATCATTTCAATTGGATTTAATTGACAGTGGTATGGTGGCAATCGAAGAACTTCATGTCCGTGAGCTTTGAGTAATTCATCGATTTCATATTGGGAGCTACCTTTATTCTGTTGCACTATTTCCAGTAATTTACATTTTCTCCAATTATCTTCATAATAGACGTTATTATTACGAAGCCAAGTTTTTATATCTGCAATGCAGTTGGATTGAGTAGGCGGTCTGTTTAATTGTACGGAGTGGTAGCTAGCATTATCCATAACGATAATGCATGGTTCATGTAAATTTGGGATTAACTTTTCAGTTATCCACTTTTTAAAATTGCTACTGTTCATATCATGATGGTAATCTGCTGATAAGCTTTTGGACCGATAGATCAGGCAACAGTTGGGGACAAATCCACGCTCTCCACCTGCATGCACAATTATCCATCGAGCCCCAGGTGAGATGGGCTTGGACGGGCCTGGTAAATCTTTAGACCGCCAACATTTGGCTACACCACACGACGGATGAATATAAGTTTCATCTAGGTAGACTACATATTTTTTCTTATCAGAGTCTGCATTTTGTTTAATTTTAGTTAAGTAGTTGTACCTCGCCATGACAATATCATGTCTTTCCATCAAAAGTTTTCTCTGCGATTGACATTTCATATACTCAAAGCCAATTTTTTTCAGTATGCATCTCAATGATTCTTTTTGACCAGTAAAACCTATATCTTCAAGAAGAACATGTAACAATTTTTGTAACGTAGGCACTTCCTTCCGTACAACATAGAATTCATTTATTTTTCTCCTTATGAGTCAAGATCGAAGTCATCAATATCAATTCTCTTCTTTCCCCCCTTTCTACCTTTTCCCGGAGTAACAAATACGCCGTTATTGGAAGAACCCTCCATAATAATGCGTTTGATTGTAGCAAATGACACACCTAAAATAATAAAATATAATTAGGATAGTCTACTTATATATTAGACATAAAGCAAATTTAGTTCGTTCGACTTAGTTCCTAGGTTGGATCAAAATCATTTGGTTCCACTTACCGGTAAGTTTCTCAACTCGCTTTATTATCGAAGTTTGCGTGTCTGATTCGCTTTTTTCTTCAAAATACTGTCGATATACATTGTAAACAATTACCCTGGCCTGACTACGCAAGGGTTTCTTAGACATTTTTGGATTTTTTTATAAAAATCTAAATAATAACCAAAAAGCACAAATGAATCACAATGATTCTGACGTTTGTCAAAACATAGTTGCCAGCCAAAAATCGAATAAATTATTATTTTGACATATTCATGAGATTCCGGTCGACCTTTAGTGAGAAATTATTACTATGGGAATTTTCTCAGATCAATCAGAAACAATAAAATTGTTTGATTTATGTGAAGGAATTTAAGTCGATATCACATCATAACTAATCAAAACTACTGGAAATGTATTAATCAGGCAATATTTTGATCGAAAAATATGCTATAACAGAGAACCCTTGTTAATTGCTAATTAAAAATAGTTTTTAGACTTTCGAATAGGGCAAAATTTTTTTTTTAATTTCTTATATAATTAGGGTGTGTACCTAAAATAATACATCTGTTAGGAAAATGTAGTTACCGAACAATATTTAAACTATTTCTTACTAACAAATGTATAGTGATGTTAAGCACTTAATTTTTTTCCTTTTTATAGGTATATATTTGCCCTACCTTCTATTTGACTGATGAAGGCCCCATACCGTGGACCGAAATATATCTAGTAAAAATATAATTTATTGTTTTTATCAAGTATCTTGAACAGAAAATGAAAATATTATACATTTAATAAGGGAATATATCGTCAAGTATCAAATAAAATGATTATTGTTTATTTTAATAGGTAAGCCACCATAACTGTAAAACCAAATTTATTGAAAACATTTTCACCTAGAAATCAACTTCTTGATAAAAACTAGGAGAGGTCGCTTCGCTCTCGCTCGTTAGCGTACCTAACTAGGATTCGTAGCTGGGGGGTGCGGGCGTGGCCCTAGTTCCAACTTATGAAGGCATCAACAATTATCAGTTCTCGATTATGTGATTATTATAAGATAAATAGTGATAACACTTATAAACCATGAAATTACAAACAAACCATAAAACAAAACAAATCCTTTTTTACTTCGAGGACACCCATATTTTTAGGGGCCAGACAGTAATCTGGGGGGTCTGTGCCCCCCTGGCCACTACCTAATTACGCCTGGGTTCGCTCTACTCCGCTCAGCTCCCATTTATATGTCAACCTAACACGCTCATCGATAGCTTTTCTGACAAGTAAACAACACTACGAAAACATAAATTAAAAGCAGGGTTGCCAGACGTATGAGAATTCTTGTACATGTACAGTCAAAAAGGCGAGACCTGAGAATTGCGTTTGTGTGAGTGATCCTCAAATGTACAGTTAGACAAAAAAATACAAATAGCCTTTAAGTTATTTACAGTTTTATAATATTTCTTCTGCACTAGATTGCATCTTGATCATTTTGAACTTCAATCTTGTCCGTTAAATAGCCTACGTTTATGATGAATTGCTGTCTTCGGGCAACAATAAAGCCGATTCTGAAGGCATTAATTTTATTTTTAGTACTTTCAAAACTAAATTTTATCCATTTCAAAGTTATTTTTTGTGTTAACAACAGAAGCTATATTACTTTACAGTACTAAAACTAAAATTAAAGCCTTTAGAATCGACTTTATTAAAGACCAAATCAAATTTTTGGCTGCTCAATGCTTTTCGGGTATTCAATAAAGAAGCCATTTCACAAATACACACTAAAAATCAAAAAATCAAATAACTAAACGCGAGCTAATCTACTAACGGTACCGGAGTTTAAATGCGGGGAGTGCGCGGCAGGGTACGCGCCGGCGGCCACGGCTTCAAGCCAGAACAAACCGGTCTAGCGGACGTTCCACGATTCAAGCCGCTTTGTTTTCTACACTGTAGGTGTGCACGCACACAAACGCAATTCTCAGGTCTCGCCTTCTGGGCTGTACGCGAACTTCACGAACGAAGCAACCGGGTTGTTGCAAAAGAACGAAAATTTTAGGCTTGAAACCTGAAATAAAAGTTTACAGGCTCAGTGGAGTAGGATAGCAGTAGGGCGTGGGCGGCGGCACGGCAGCGCGGTGGTGTGTCATATTATATCGTATCATACTAATACTGAAAGCCGTTCATAAATTAACAATTTCGTCAGGTTCCGACACTGACAGCAGGACAATTTCCAAAGCATGTGACAGAGATGAAATTAGAACCCATGTCAAGCAAGACCCCTAATTTATGAACGTAGCTCTGCATTGGCTGCGCGGCCGACACGTGAATCTGATGAGGATCCAACACTTTTATAAAAAATATTATGTACGTCCATCCATCCATCCCCTTTTTATGTACGTAACTCTACTTAATTTATTTAAAAAAATAAAAAACGAGTAAACGAGGATTTTTTTTAAATTGTACGAGAATTTTATATATTTTTATTATTTGTACGAGAATCAAATTGTACGCAAGGTACCATACGATTATACCTATCTGGCAAGTGGCAACCCTGATTAAAAGCAAAACTTTGCATTTGCATTAGTGTGCGTGTTGTGATGTGTGTGTTATACATGCTGTTGTTGGTTTATTTTCACATTTCTTTTAAGATTTTAGGAAGAAAGGGATAATCATTTATTTCAATTTATCCACATTAGGGGGCTGTGATCGTTAGCAAACATTGGGTGCAGTTTAGTGTAAAAAACGGCTTACGTGGTCCATAATTTAATTACAGAAAAACGACCCTAGAAATATAGCTATAAACAGCTGTAATTTAAGTGAGTAGTCTAGCCACTTGTTGGGCCTACTTTCAAAAACTTTGTAGTTTTTACCTATTTACGTAAATAAGTGAACTTATTATCTGCTTAACATGCTAAAGAAGAATTATTGTTAGAAAGGTGTACGTTTTATTTTAAGTACCGTTACGATTTCTGTACTAATGTGGGAAACTACGGTTTCATTAATGAAATACATTACGAATGCACCTGCAGTGCAGATGATTTGTCGATTACGGCATGCATGCATTGCACCGTGATTATCATGCCACGGTTCGTTGATAAACGTTATGAAAATCCAGATAGTTACGTGGAAGCCGCATACAGGTAGAAATACAAGACCCAACAAGTTTTGAAGAGTCATCAATACCCAAAATGAATCATGTTTGATCACAGGCCGCATTTGTTTTGTTTGGAATGCCATTCACATGAGTAAAGAAAAAACTGTCCATGTTTGGGGAAGGAAAATGTTAGTGTTCCACTTTTGAATTTGTGGTGGGAATACAAAAGTTTTTAGCACAAATTGGGGATAAAATGAGCTAACCCCGTTCGAAAAATGGCTCAGAACTCAATGGATTCTGATAGATTATCATCAGCTGGTATATCAACACATAGTTCTGGGACAGTTGGAGGGTCTGTTGTCGGTGTAAGGGTTGGTGAACCCAGCCTTAAAAGGGATAATGAAGAAGAGTACAACCTAGGTCCTTTGCCACCAATGTGGGAGAAGGCCTTTACACCAACAGGAGAAACTTATTTCATTGAGTAAGTACCTCCTCCCTGTCTGTTCAAAGAATACCATGACCCCTAGTTCACCTTCCACATACTATGCTCCGCTATTGCCTGTTTTATGTGGTCATGCGTATGTTTATATTGCCCCCACTTGCACCTACTCTACATTTGGAAATGAGACTCAACAGAACACTTTTATGTCACATCTATGCTTGCAAAATAATTGATACCGCCCATTTTCTATACTTGCAACCCTACGGCAAAGGTTTCCACATTTATTAGTACAAATGGTTACAAGCAAGGTATTTTATATCAAGTACATTGCATTTAATTGCTTCGACACAGTTAATTTGGCAAGTATGGAATGGTGTAACTGAACTATTATGCATTTACTTGCATAACCATTTATCAATTATTCATAAATTCTTACAGGTCTTTTTCTATTTACTTGAGTCATTCCTCTGCAATTGTTACATGTAGTGTGTGTTCAGTTTGTGTGTAGTAAATTTAATGTACTCATCATTATTTGGCTTTACTAAGAAGTATTTACTATACTTAGGTACATTGTTTTAAGCTCTGCAAAATGTATTCAAAAATAAAGAAATTTCATTATAAATTGGTATTGTTGTGCTATCAAAGTCCTGTTAGATGGTTTGTACTTCATCGTAATCCACCTTCCATACTAATAATACGAGGGGTGGCTGAAAAGTAATCTACCTGACTATGAAAGAAAATACATGGATTAATAATTTATTTTTTATTTTTCAATATAGTCCCCTGCAACTGAAATGCACTTACGACATTTGTCAATAAGTGACAGCATACCATTAAAATAATAATAATTATTTTGTTCGTCAAAATAGTCATTCACAGCGTCCTTCATCTCTTCGTCTGTTGAAAATCTGCGCCCTCTCAAATTTTTCTTTAAATTTTTAAATAAGAAGTAGTCAGAGGGAGCCAGGTCTGGACTATAGGGTGGGTGGTTGATCTCTGTAAAGCCGTTTTTTGTCAGAGATGACCGCGCCTTAAAGGCCGTGTGCGCGGGTGCATTATCATGCAAAATCAAAACGCCTTTGCTAAGTTTGCCCCTCCTGTCTTCTTTTATTTTTTTGCGTAGCTGGTCAAGTAAGTTCGCATAGTATTCAGCATTCATCGTGGTGTTTTTTGGCAGGTAATCTATCATAAGAATCCCCTCAACATCCCAAAAAATGGTTGCCATTAGTTTGCCCGCTGACAGCCGGACCTTAAACTTCCTTGGTGGTTTTTCCCCTTTAAATTTCCATTGCATCGATTCTTGTTTGCTTTCGGGATCCCACTGACGAATCCAAGTTTCATCACAGGTCACTATTCGCAAGATAGTTTCTTCCTCTTTATCCTTTACCAAGTCTAAAAATGACTGACAACATTCCACACGCCTTTGCTTATCAAACGGGGTCAACATTTTAGGCACCCAACGTGCGCTCACCTTGGACATTCCCAAATGTTCATGAATTATTTCATGAACTCGTTCCTTGCTAATGCCAACATCTTTAGCTATTTCCCACTGCTTAATTCGCCGATCGGCAAGGATCAGTTTCTTCACTTTTTCCACATTATCTGCGGTAACTGCAGAAATGGGCCTTCCACTACGGGGATCGTCTTCTAAGCTCACACGGCCTTGTTTAAACTGCTTTGACCAAAACTTTATTACAAATTCGGAAGGACATGAATCTCCGAACACCTTAAACATGCGCTCTCGGATCTGCGTCGGCGTATTCCCTTCTTTACCGAGGAATTTAATCACAGCGCGATACTCAATTTTATCCATTTTTAATTTTATTGCAACTTGATAAAAACGAAGACGCGCCAAAAAAAAATTGAACTCGTAGAAACAAATAAGTGTCATAATTTTTAAAAAAGGAATAAACAAAGAATACGAGAATATAGTGGCCAGTAACATTTTTTAAACTTTCTTTAACAAAGGAGATTTTATATCAGCCACCCCTCGTAGAATAGTAAAAAAGTTGTGTCTGTACATTAATTATTTTAAATGAAATGGTTTATTTATTAGTATAGCACTGAGGCCAAAACCAAATTTTTTAGAATTTTTGTCTGTCTGTATGTGGGTATGTTCCGTTTTAACTCAACGGATTTAGATGAATATTTTTTGAATTATCATAAAGTGATCCTGGTCAACACATATTCTATAAGGGGTGTTCATAAAATAACGTCCAAGTGGAAAACTAGGCAAAGATTGAATAAACGCATGTAGAGATTCGGGTGAAGGCTATCTTTAGGCTAAGGCTATATGCCTTCATCATTCTCTATTTCAGGGGATTTCAATCTTTAAACCTTATTAAATTCAGATAATTTATTAAAATGGGTACATAAAATACACCTTTAACATGTAAATGTCAATCTTAAAATAATTTGGTCCAGTGGGAATCAGACTCAGCGCACAAAGGGAAAGGCTCAAAGGTTCGGCACATGTGCAGCATAAATTTCTTTTGTCACTCTTCTCTCATTCATCCCTTCTCTCATTGAGTATTAATAATATACTTTGTACACAGTTGTGCAAATCTATGTATTTATTACCTTTTTAAATTCTAGTAATACCTAATTCAATTTAATTTTATTGTAAAATTTAATTAATTTTATATTTACATATAAAATGACATACTATGACATAATTTGATATCTTGTTACGTCACAGCCACAACACTGGTACGTCCCACTGGCTGGACCCCCGCCTGGCTCGCGTCAGGAAGCACTCGCTGGGGGAGTGCGGGGAAGACGAGCTGCCGTACGGCTGGGAGCGAGTGACTGATGAGAGATACGGCTCCTACTATGTGGACCACATCAACAGACGCACGCAGTATGAGAACCCGGTGCTGCAGGCCAGGAGACTCACTGGTATGCTGCTTGTATTTGATACACCACACTGCTACATAACTGCTAAATATCAAACTTTCAAGTGGACAAAAGGCGCTTGTACGTTTCTGAATTTTCTTTTTCTTGTGCTTACTCAAAAAATTTACCAGTTTTGCTGCATAGACAGATGTATATGTCACCGTAAGATTGTACGATCCGATAGTTTATAATTTAACTACAAGATTATAATTTAATGGTAGATTTTCGTTAGGTAGCTTTTTAACTAACCTAACCTAACCTAGTGAAATTATAAACTAATGGATTTCACTGTCTTACGCTGACATATATGCAATATAAGTTTCTGATACAATACATACAGCTCTAAATAGTGATTGGATTGAGTAAATGTAAAAGAAAAAAATGAATACTTGATTAATTCATCGTAAAGAGATGTAAGTTAACATTATATCATTGCGATGTAAAAATACAGAAGAAAAGTAAATCTAAATCGTCAAAACCAGATTGAACATTGTTATTGCAAAAGCTCGCTATACACAAAGTTTTGTTGATAACGTTAAAGATATTTAATTTTGTGATTTCAAAGATGCTTCGTTGGTTTTCAGCAGAGAAGCTATCGTCGGAGAATGGAGGCAACAGCCAGCACAACGCTGGCGGTACCACGCCCACCGGGGAGCTGCGGGGAGACAGGTTCACGCTCACACTCACGAAGGGCACCCAGGTAACGGTCACGTGATCATTATTTAGGTTTTATACAGAATACTTAAACTTACGCTATTGTTACACGTGAACATAAAACTCGTGTCTTAATCCACATATTTAATTGTCGTAAGATACAAAACTATTATGCACTAATTAGTTTTCCGTTATTAATGGACATATGATATAATGTCACTAACCGCTTCCTGATGGCGAAAGAAAACATTCAGGTAAACCTGCCTACCCCAAGAAGCATGCACTGACCGCCCTTAATTCAGGCACCATTTAGACATAAACTCCGAAACACTTGGTACTTGCTTGACTGAGAGGAATTGAATCCGCGGCCCAAAATGGCGTCTATTTAGAGGCCGTAGCTGCGGCAGCTCTTCTGTCCCTCAAATTAATTATTAGTGTTCCTGCGCCTATCACATTGGGACGTATAATCATCGCACAGTGTAGGTACGTTGTGAATGATGACAACTCGATAGCCCCCTCGCGGATAGTCGTGACGGTATGCCATTGTTCCAGGGGCTGGGTTTCACTCTGATCGGGGCTGAAGGCAGCCCTGAGACGGAAGGGTATCTGCAGATACGGAGCATCGTGCCGCATAGCCCGGCTTGGATTGATGGTATTGCTTTTTATTGTATATGTTTACCTCAGACCAAATAAAAACTGAAGACGGAGCGCTGTCAACATTGACGTGAAGCCAGTTTCGTAAACATGTGTGCACTTAGTGAGTGTTGCCGCCAAGTAAAAACTGAGACTGACGTCTGAGACTGATGTGTGAGTTTCAAGTCCTGTACGAACACGAGACTGTCTCACTTTCGGCCTGTTTCACCCGTTACATTGAGTTAACTACGTCTTGACTTTTTATTTGGTCTGAGATGTTTATTTATAAAATCCTGATTTTTGATTTTGAGTTCGTAACTCCAAAATAGTGCATAATGAATGACATAATTTTATTTACGAACGTCTCTAATATAGAAAAAAAATTATAGTACAGATGTCTTTACAAAATAACGCTTCGAGAACTCTGTTTCCCTCTAAAAACCAGGGTAAAATTGTAAAGGCCAAAAGACAACAAGAAAAGT
This sequence comes from Ypsolopha scabrella, assembly GCA_910592155.1. Taxonomy (NCBI): domain Eukaryota; kingdom Metazoa; phylum Arthropoda; class Insecta; order Lepidoptera; family Ypsolophidae; genus Ypsolopha; species Ypsolopha scabrella. The sequence goes on along the minus strand of OU342987.1, from coordinate 2,071,280 downwards.
CAAGGCAAACTGTAAAGGAGACTATCAAAAATTGTTTAAAATATGTAATGTAATGCCAGTTTGTAAAAAAGTTGAATATTTAATAATAAAGAATGAATTTCATAACTATGCCACGTATAAGCGAGAACCGGCCCGCGGGGGGCAAGTCACGCGCCGTGCGGAAAGGGGAGCGGGGCGCAGCGGTTGGCTTGCCTGTCGCCCGCCGGTAAACAACTATTACGGTCGTAGGTTGAAAGGACCATTGTTTATTAACTTAATTTTAACTTAATTTAACATTGTTTATTAGCTACCAGATTGTGTAGTAAATGAGAGAAAGCTTTCCAAAGCTAAAGATTTGCTAAAAAAGTATTATCTGTCATAATTAACTTCAAACTTATGTATCAGTTACCAAGTATTATTTATATTAAGTATTAAGGTGTGTTCATAAAGGACAAAAGTAGTTAGGGTTGAGTTAATTTAAGTAGAAACTATTAAAGCTGCTACGTTTTCGCAGACAAACTGCAAAGTTTTGCGAAATTTATGTACCTAGTATAAGTAAATTACCTGTGTGTTAAATAAAAATTAAAAAAAAAAAAAAAACCAGCAACAAAAAAGGTCAAGTCAAAAAAAACTAGTTTGCACTCTAATAATAATATTTAAGATAATCCTATGATTTTTTTATCTAATACCAATGAGGTTTTTATAAAACATTTTGGGAATTCAACATGTTGCAAATTCAACATTTTGGGCCTGAAGGTTTATAGCGAGCACAACACTATTGTGATACAAAAGGTATAGTAAAACTAACAGTTTGTGTGACAACGAGGAAAAAAATTACTCGCCATTAAAGAACCCTAGGTTCACTGAGTTTTTCAACGGGTTTATCCGAGTTGCTACACTCCAAACATCATTTTACATATCTCCAATAGATTTCGTATTAATTTAATAACTGTCATTTTGACGTCTCTATACGAACCTTGCGAACCCTGCTCACAGTTGGTGTTGAACAATTCGACACCGGTGTAGCGACACTACTATTTTTGAACAGTCGGGGTTACGACCCGTGTCAATTTTGGAACGGTTTATTGTTTGAACCCGGGGTACGAACCCAAGCCGGTGTGAGTTTTTGAACGACTACGAGAGGCGTTCAATATAAAGTGAGAATGAGATGCAAACTCTTTTAATATTAGGAAATTAAATACTGGCCGGTAAAGCTAATCTATCTAGCTGATTGCTATGAAAAAAAAAAACTGACTGTCTTTTGTTTAAAAAAAAATACGGTAATTTCTTTGCAATACTATTGAGTACAATAGCAAAAATTGAGGAAATTGAACTGCGCACCGTTATCAAATACTTGTGTGAAAAATTTTTCTACGGACCAAGTCAATTTAGATATACGGGACACTTTAGGGTCTAATGCTCCTCCGTATTCGACAGTCGCACGTTGATGCGCCGAATTTAGACGTGGAAGAACATCGACCATGGATGACCTCCGCTCCGGACGCCCTACTACAGCAGTAATTGAAGAAATTGTGAAAAAAGTCGAAAACTTAGTTTTAGCGGATCGTCGTGTCACGGTTCGTTTTATTGCTGAAAATGTAAAGATTTCAATGGGGAGCGTGCATATTATTTTACATGAACGCTTGGGTATGAAAAAGGTATCTGCGCGTTGGGTACCAAGAATGCTTACTGACACGCAAAAACAAACTAGAGTTGAGATTTGTCAAGAAGCTTTGGACCTGATACAGCAAGACCGGGAACTTTTTTGGCGCGATTTATAACAATGGACGAAACATGGCTCCATCATTACGACCCTGAAACGAAACTGCAGTCTATGACATGGAAAAGGCCATCATCTCCAACTCCGAAGAAATTCAAGGTGGGCCCATATGCGGTAAAGTCATGTGCTCTGTTTTTTGGGATGGTAAAGGGGTAGTAATGATTGAGTATCTCAAGCATGGAGCCACTATTACGGGCACTTTATATGCCAAACAAATAGCAACATTGCGCAATGAGATCCGCGAAAAACGGCGAGGTAAACTCTCGAAAGTTGTGCTGTTCCACCAGGACAATGCCCCGGCACACAAGTCCGTCGTTGCAATGGCTGCAATTCGTGATGCTGGGTTCGATATCCTTAAGCATCCTGCGTATTCACCAGATCTCGCCCCCAGTGATTTCTACCTATTTCCGAGATTGAAAGAACACCTGAGAGGCCACAAATTTGAAGACGACGACGGGGTAGTCGCTGCAGTACAAAATTTTTTAAGTACTCAAGATGAGACCTTTTTTATAAATGGAATTTTAAGTTTAGAAAAAAGATATACTAAGTGTATTATGCTAAAAGGTGACTATGTCGAAAAATAAAATGACATTTAATAAAAGTTGTTTATAACATACTCATTCTCACTTTTTATTGAACACCCCTCGTATTTGGTGTGATGAGTCAGGAATGAACAATATTGCGGCCCAGCTATGGAGGTCACAACACTATTTTTATTGTTCGAACATTGTAGTCCATGGCTGGCGACGCGCTAGGGCGTATGCGCAGTGCTCTGTTGGAATTCGGCGCAGGACATAGTTTACGGGGAAATTGTATTTACGTTTTTGTGTATCAAAAGTTTTATTTTGCTCTAAAATGGCTGACAGTAGTGATATTGATAATAATTTGCCTCCACCTGACATTCTGGAAACAGCGACGATAATTGTAAACAATCTTTTACCAGAAAAATCAAAAATGGCTTACGACAAATCGTACCAAGATTTAAAAAACAGGTAGGTAACGACCTATTGCATGAATTGAAATAGTGTATTGAACTGCACATATACAACTAGGTATTAAAACACTCGTGTGATACTATTAAAAAGTAAAAACGTGTACCTATTTGTGCCAATGCGCACATCCTATCGCGTTGGATCATCAAAATCGGTGAAAAGATTCACAGGTATTGTCTCTAGTGAGAATTCACTCTCGGTAACGCCTCTGGCACTCCTTCAATACATCATTATGTCGTGATGTTGTATGTGTAGTATTACAACGTGCAGCACATTCCAGGTGCCCTGCGTCCGGGCGACGTGTTGGTGGGCGTGGGTCAGCGCGGGGTGCGCGGTCTGTCGCACGCGCAGGTGGCGCAGATCTTCCAGTCCATCACGCCGGGCACCTCGGTCGTCTTACATCTAGTTAGAGGTAATATCTGGGAAGGTTCTTGCAGTTGAGATTCTTTGTTACTGATTATGTACATGTTTTCTGTAGACATACCCTCTGAATGTATCAACTAAATTATTTAATTTAACGGAGGTAGCTGAAAACCAGCGCCAACCAAAGCATGTTTTGGATGGCACATAGCTGAGCTACGTCCTTTTGTCCTGTTGTTATTTTTATTTATAGACTACTCCCCCCTCAAATAAACCTTTTCTACTGTGTTAGATTTAAGTATTTTTTATAACGCCCCAATGAATTTTCTTTCGTTCTTTCTTTCAAATTTTATAGGGATGCGCTGAAAATCTACACTTTACAGATCATTGCTTATGATCCGACAGCATTGCTGAGCACATGACCTTTTGTCAAATTAGCTTAAGAATTTATTTATCACTATACCGGGTGTAAGTAGAGTGCGACCTTTAAATGAAACCACATATTCTACCGACCCTACTGAACCACTTTTCCCAAGAGTCATATCCGCGGACACCCTTAGTTTAGGAAATAATTGAGTTCCAAACAAAAACGCGTGAACCCTAACGCACCGACATACGGGCGAGGTTAGAGAGAGCGTTGACCTCAAACAGCTGCAGGTTTCACGGCCGTCGCTTCACGGACGACGCTCTCTCTAAAGTCGCCCGTATGTCGGTGTGTCAAGGTTCACGCATTTTTGTTTGGAACTCAATTATTTCCTAAACTAAGGGTGTCCGCGGGTATGATTCTTGTGAAAAGTGGTTCAGTAGGGTAGGTAGAATATGTGGTTTTATTTATTGGTCACATTCTATTTACACCCGGTGTATATTTTTTCTCTTGTTTTGAGAGTGAATTAATTTTTCTTTCTTTCTAATAAAGACTGACGGATAGCCAACCATTTCTGGCAGTACTAATACTAAAGAAAATCTCATAATTTTCAAGTTATTAATACTAATTCGTTGTTTGTTTCAGGCTACCCACTGTCCTTCGACTCTGAAGACCCAAATACTCGCGTGTTGAGCACTCTGGCTGTAGACTCCAACTCGCGAGCGCCGCCGGATGCGGTCGCTATGCAACAACTGACCAGAGCTTTACGGACGAGGTGAGAAATACGAATGTTCCCTCTTAAACAAAACCCTTATTGTGCGATAATTTTGTGAGATTTTTGCATGTCCGTGCTCAATTTACATTTGAGACTCCAGGAAAAATATAGCAGTCATTGCAGATTTCAAATTTTTGAAATAATATATTTTCTAGCATAGATAGTACATCTACATGAATGATGTTCGTCTGCCAAACATTGTCTTTATATATCCCGGATGACTTCCAGGTTTAACCTAGAGTCCCCGAACCGTGTAGAGAGCAGCCCCGGTAGAGACGAGACAGACAACTCTCCGACCACACCGCACAGTCCGGGACAGAGGAGACTCATGTCCAGGTAACGTTTAACGATGTACCATGACGCATGCTACTTCCAGGTTTAAGCTAGAGTTCCCGAACCGTGTAGAGAGCAGCCCCGTTAGAGACGAGACAGACAACTCTCCGACCACACCGCACAGTCCGGGACAGAGGAGACTAATATCCAGGTAACGGTTAACGATGTACCATGACGCATGCTACTTCCAGGTTTAAGCTAGAGTTCCCGAACCGTGTAGAGAGCAGCCACGGTAGAGACGAGACAGACAACTCTCCGACCACACCGCACAGCCCGGGACAGAGGAGACTCATGTCCAGGTAACGGTTAACGATGTACCATGACGCATGCTACTTCCAGGTTTAAGCTAGAGTTTCCGAACCGTGTAGAGAGCAGCCCCGGTAGAGACGAGACAGACAACTCTCCGACCACACCGCACAGTCCGGGACAGAGGAGACTCATGTCCAGGTAACGTTTAACGATGTACCATGACGCATGCTACTTCCAGGTTTAAGCTAGAGTTCCCGAACCGTGTAGAGAGCAGCCCCGTTAGAGACGAGACAGACAACTCTCCGACCACACCGCACAGTCTGGGACAGAGGAGACTAATATCCAGGTAACGGTTAACGATGTACCATGACGCATGCTACTTCCAGGTTTAAGCTAGAGTTCCCGAACCGTGTGGAGAGCAGCCCCGGTAGAGACGAGACAGACAACTCTCCGACCACACCGCACAGCCCGGGACAGAGGAGACTCATGTCCAGGTAACGGTTAACGATGTACCATGACGCATGCTACTTCCAGGTTTAAGCTAGAGTTTCCGAACCGTGTAGAGAGCAGCCCCGGTAGAGACGAGACAGACAACTCTCCGACCACACCGCACAGTCCGGGACAGAGGAGACTCATGTCCAGGTAACGTTTAACGATGTACCATGACGCATGCTAGTTCCAGGTTTAACCTAGAGTTCCCGAACCGTGTAGAGAGCAGCCCCGGTAGAGACGAGACAGACAACTCTCCGACCAAACCGCACAGTCCGGGACAGAGGAGACACATGTCCAGGTAACGGTTAACGATGTACCATGACGCATGCTACTTCCAGGTTTAAGCTAGAGTTCCCGAACCGTGTAGAGAGCAGCCCCGGTAGAGACGAGACAGACAACTCTCCGACCACACCGCACAGTCCGGGACAGAGGAGACTCATGTCCAGGTAACGGTTAACGATGTACCATGACGCATGCTACTTCCAGGTTTAACCTAGAGTCCCCGAACCGTGTAGAGAGCAGCCCCGGTAGAGACGAGACAGACAACTCTCCGACCACACCGCACAGTCCGGGACAGAGGAGACTAATGTCCAGGTAACGGTTAACGATGTACCATGACGCATGCTACTTCCAGGTTTAACATAGAGTTGTACAAATAGACAACAGTTCTAATGTTTGTTATGTTCTTAGGTCGTTCGATCTAGACGAGCTGGGCTCCGCCAGTGAGCCGAACCCCATGCCCCCGAGATGTCCGTCCGCCGATCATCTACTCACGCTCGCTACTGGTAACTAACACATTTTGTTATGTCTATACGATGACACTGTCCTCGCGACCATTAATGCGGAGGTTTCGGATTTGTGTTCGATCTGCTTGCTTCAGAGGCATGGCGGCGGAAAAAGTCTCAGTATTGTGATTTAATTAAAGACATAGCAATTACAAAACATATTTCAGAACCATAGAAAAACACATAAAAAATATAATAAAGAATACAGTTTTCCGACACGATATATAGATTTTTTGCACTACTAAAAAATGTTGCAAAAAACTTCAAAATACCGAGAGCACGCCAGTTGATTAGAGCGAGATAGACAGTCAAAAAACAAAAGCGTCAGAGCAGGATTAATACTTGCTATTGTCAGCACTTGGTGAAACATCATCAACATCTTAAAAATACACTTATACTGTTTCACTTAAATTCACTTTATTACACTACCGGTTTCGCCTTACGGCATCATCAGGTCACAATAACTTAATAACTATAATAACTAACAACTATGTAGACCATAGATTTAGTATGTACTTTTCACTTTTCTATAGAAATTTGAAAGCTCATTTTCATCCCATGGTAACTGATTTATGGGATAAAAAGTATCCTATGTCCTATTCCAGGTCTAAAACTACATTCATGTAAAATTTCAGCCCAATCGGTTTAGTAGTTACGGCGTGAAAGAGTAACAAACATCCATCCATCCATCCATTATCCAAACTTTCGCATTTATAATATTAGTGGGATGAGTACATTTTTAAAGTTTTGAATTTTGTCCAAATCCCGGGAAAACTCCGAAGTGACAACTGTGAGGCGAACTTTAACGGTATCCAGACAGCGTTAGAATTCGCACTAGCCAGTGTGATTTTCGCATCACTCGGAAGCGTTTCAAAACACTTCCGTGCAACTGTCAGGTAACAGTTCGGTTACCCTCGGTTTAACTCGGGTCAATTTTTGAACGCTCTAGGGTGAAAGTCGCATCACTCCGAGTGAAATTCACTCGATTTGAAACGGAACCTAAGAATGTAATCACACCCGTAGAAAATTTCATGATAACACGAATCTTCGTCGAATTCCGATAATGTGGCCGCTGCTTCACTGTACATCACTATAAGATAATAATAGTCGGTGAAACGTGACTCTTGTATTTATGTAATAGTAATATGTTCACACAAGTAAACGTGACATTGCATTGTTTGGCGCTATAGTCTATTCGGGATATCATGATATGGGTGGCAAAGTTGACAGTTATAGTGATGTGCCCTAACGAATTTATTTTTGTATCGAGAAAATAACAAGGGCTATCAAATCGATTTTTTTATTTAATTGATCTTTGATTATCCATACTACTTTTTGTTAATTAGTAATTGAATTAAATTAACGGACCACTAACTCCCGAGCTTGAGAGCTGAACGATGATCTTGTTCATTAATTCTCATTCCCAACAGACGATGTGTCGCGAGGCAGCGACAACAACACGAACGAGCCCGGCAGAGAGCTCGTGCTGACACTGCGGCGCGGCAACGCTGGCTTCGGGTTCACTATAGCAGATAGCGTGCACGGACAGAAGGTTAAGAAGGTTCGTACATACATACATATACGCACGCCTGTCTCCCAGAGCGGTAGGCAGAGACTACAGATTTACATCTATAATTAATTGGCTAGAAATCATCATCACTGGGTGCCGTCTTCATAATGAAGTTTGGCGGTCAGTAGGCTAAATTGCTTGCGATCCGTTGTTTGATCCTTCAAGTCTCTGAAGCTTTTTAGTCCAGTCCACTCTTTTATGTCATCTATCCATTTGTGACGTTGACGTCCTGGTGCTCTTTTTTCGGGAATGTTACCCTCGAGGATCAACTTTGAGAATTTGTAGAGGGAACCTCTTTGCAAGTGCTCAAAAAAGGCGGTCTTTCTTTTCATGACATCAGCTCCTGTTTGCGATTGGACATTTTAGTATGACATCACACATCATTTGTAGCCAATCACGACGCCTTTGATGGCTGCGGCGATAGATATTGAAGATAAACAATAAGAGGGCAGAACTTGTCTCTGCCACTGAAATAAGAAGTGTGTCGGAATCATTGCGGATGGACTTCTGTGGTCTCTGCTGAATGAGTCAGTCCCAAGTGTGTGTTATCTAAACAAAGGGAATCGTGGTGAGTGTCCCGTCTTACACTGCGTGATGCCACGTCCTATATTCGTAACCTAACAGGAAATTAAACAACAAAATTATGTAAATGCAACAAATTTTGTTCGTCATCGATCCTTGATACCGACTACTTGCCGAGTCTTCAGTATAAATTTGACTATATCAATTTAATGTCACCTTATATAACGTGACTTTTTTTTATACAGTCAAGTTCATACTGCAGACACGGTAAGTGGTCAGGACTAAGGTTCAATGATTCTTTCTGTGAAATACCCAAGATAAAATTTAGACTTCCTATACTAATTGAGTCGAGATTGATCTTCAACAAGTATAGGATATATGGCTTGTAAAATAAACAAGATTAAAAAAAAAAAGTATAGAGGCACAAAAAATATTTTTCGTATTTCGCAAACGGGGTCATTGAACCTTGGTCCTGACCACTTACCGAGTCTCACTATATAAACAGAGTTCAGCCACAGTTTAAAAGTCCATAACAGTCGCCCAACGAAAGCGCTTGTGTGTGCGGGACCTGCGGTGTAAGCAGTTCGGAGTCTCGCCCCGCACTACCGCTCCGTCCGAACGACTTCGTTTGGCTACGCAACGTGAAATTTAAGTCATTTTGTCAACGAAAACTGGTGATAGTACTCGTCCATATGAACAACTTTTACTATGAAGCCAACACTGAAATTGCGAAAAAAATACCAGCTGTTTCATACATTTGAGTCGAGTAGGTATTTAACTTTTCTATGGAACAGCTGATATTTTTTTCACGATTTCAGGGTTGGCTCTATTGTAAAAGTTGTTCATATGGATGAGTACTATCACCAGTTTTCGGTGGCAAAATTACTTAAAGTTCACGTTGTATAAACTCAGATGCGTTTGTGTGCAGGTGTTGGATCGCAGCCGCTGCGCCGGACTGCGGGAAGGCGACCTGTTGCTGCAGATCGGCGAGACTGACGTCAGACACGCGCCGCACCAGCACGTCGTGCAGGTATACACTCTACTAAAGTTCCGTTTGAAAACGAGTGAATTTCACTCGGAGTGATGCGAATTTCACCCTAGTGCATTCAACAATTGACCCGAGTTAAACCGAGGGTAACCGAACTGTTACCTGACAGTTGCTCGGAAGTGTTTTGAAACGCTTCCGAGTAATGAGAAAATCACACTGGGACACCTGATTGGTGCAACCAGATTTTTGTTTCTCTTGCTCCTCCTATACCGGGTGTAAAAGCAAAGGCAAGAATCTTTAAGGGTGTGTTAGTATGATCGGTAAAGATATCATTTTAAATACTGGGATCTCTAAATAACGTACCAGTACCTCATAATAAGACGATTTTCTTCACTCAAAATACACTCATCGCGTGGACACCCTCACTGTTTGCTGGCCACTCGGATGCGGGGTGCGGGTTGCGGGGTGCAATTAGGTGTGTGGGGAGGCCGGTGAGCTGCGTAGCCATAGCTTAGAAAAATGATGGAATTTTTGGTGAAAATTTAAGGTATATTTTTATTTCTCGTAATGACATCAGAATCGTGTATACTTTCATACCTAAAGGGATTCTTGATTTTGCATTTACACTTGTATAGATCTGTCTCTTTCTAATAAAGGAGTGAAATTTCACACTATGATCGCATGTTCCAAAATGCTTCCTTATTGTTTATCCCACCAAAACATTAATGTGAAAAAGGGACTCAGTTCAGAACAAATATCAAATTGATGCTCCTTCAGTCATAACTGCATTAATGTACAACGTTTTTAGGTTTATTAGGGTCCCGGCTACTGAATATGTACAAGTTGGCAAGTTATCATAGTTAAACTAAATAAACTCTTAGTAATCATTTTTAGGATTCCGTAGTCCGACAAGGAACCCTTATAGTTTCGCCATGTCCGTCTGTCCGCGGCTTAGCTCAGAGACTATTTGTACTAGAAAGCTGTAATTTGGCATGGGTATACATATTAATTATGCTGACAAAATGGTAAAATAAAATCTCAAAAAAAGAATTTTTGCACGTGTGTAGATTGTAGATCATATTTTTTTCTTCGCTATGCCTTAATGTGGAGTATCGGTGGATAGGATTATGGATGTGTGAAAACCATTGTTCGATTTAGAGATCTGTTGGCGAAATATAAAGTTTTAAAGTGCTATTTTTTTTTAGAGGAAAGTGTGTCCCCCCCTGTTGGCTAAACATTTATTTATGAATATGTGAATAAATTCGCAGAAGTAGTATCTATAATGAAGTTAAAAGGAAAACTATCACAGGTAAGTAGGCTTTACAGGTTTACGAGTACAGGTGGGGCCAAACTTTTAGTCCCCTTTAAACGACAATGTATGGGCCGTTCTTCGGGAGAGCAACTTCCGAGCGGACTAGAAATTTGGCGCGATCTGTTTTAGTAGACCAACTTATAAAATGTACCAGGCAACTACGGAACTCTACACGCACTGGTCTGGTTTTGTAATAATGTACACAGTCGCATCGAAATTTCAATTGAAATGGGTACTGAGGCCAAAAAGTAGAATTTTTTGTATATTTATTTGTCTTCATACATATGTATGGTCCGTTTTAACTGGAGAACCACTCAACGGATTAGGATGCGGTATCGCAGTGACCATACTGTTCACAAGAGGTGTTTATAAAATAAGCCGAAAACTGACGATTATTTATTATTGAAAGACACTTTCAAGCGAACGAAGCAGAACATAGAAGGTAAATAAAAGTAAACTGCTTCCTTTCCAGGCTCTGAAGGATTGTCCCGCGATGCACGAGACGATACTGCGGGTATGGCGACGCAACGCCGCGCGCGCTCCTCGCAGCAGATCCGCTACTAGACTGCAACCCGCTTCCAGTAAGTCACGTAACGATTGGTGACTCTTCGCCTTTCGGGCACAAAGACCAGCCCTCTTATTGTCTAACTTCAATATCTATGCAATAGCCATCGAAGGTGTCATTTTTAGTCAATCACGGCGCGTTTGAAAACGATTGCGATGGATTTCGTAGTTAGGTTATACATATAACAAATGTGAATATAATAAACAGAAAATCACTATTAACGACCGGTTTCGCCTTTATGGCATTTTCAAAAGAATTATACATCATGAATTTGTAGGATTGTACAAGTAATTTTCTGTAAAGTGTTTCCCAAGCATCAACATTACAAATGTGTGTGAACCCACGTGATTTGAACCGGCTACCTACAGATTAGTGGTCTACTATGCCACAAAGGCGTCAGTGTATCAAATGTGAGATAAAAATTAAATTTATATCACTGCGGTATAGAAAATTAGAAAAGTAAATCTGGATATCAGCAGCTCTGAACCGGGATCCGAACCCGGGACCTCTCGCTTACCGGGCGGTTGCTCTACCAACTGAGCTATCCGGTTCTCAACATGATCTGCGAATTTACGCATGTGCTTTCCCATTTTAATTTGTTATCTCCTTGCGATGGATAAATCGCCAAATGTTTGAAAAAAATATAAAAATTTATTTCTATCATAGTTTAAATGCGAGATAGTATATGCTTTATGGTGCCTTTGTAAAACGATTGCTTCAACACACAAAACTATTCACATCTCTGACAGAAATTCAACTCCAGATCTAAGAAATTTCATATATTTGGTCGCTTGGTGCCCAACGTGACACCGATCTGGACAGGCAACAATAAACGATGTATGAAGCATAGGTATCCAGTAGCGTTAGCATGAAAACGTTACGGTTACAGTGTAGTTGCGTTCACGTTAGATTCCATATGAAATCTAACGTTAACGCAACTATAACGTAACCGTGGTGTTTTCATGCTAAGGCCACAGGGAAGCCGGCACGAAAGTCTTTGAAATAAATAATACACTTCTCATCAAAAAAATCGAAACATTTCTCAAGTTTATGTTTTTAATGGATTATTAGAAAAATATCGTATTGTACGGAAAAATTAAAATGTGCTACAACAGTAAGTAGTACAAGGTTTCGAATTCCCTATACTAACGTTCCAAATTCAAGTTGTTTTTTTTTTAAAGAACTAATCCCCTTTTTGATTATTTGTCGCCAGAAAGAAAGTCTTGGTAGTGCTTAAATTTTTTTGATGAGAACTGTATACAGAATGACTTTTAACCTAACCCCGACTATTTAGTATTTTGTAGAAGAATACAAACTGGTTTTATTAAAACCATTCAGAATCATATTCATAATTATTTTTTAAAGTTGGAGCCCTTTGAAGTTTTTCGTAAAATCCAAAGAAATCATGGCCACCCGAAGATATAAGATAAATAGATCGCGCGAAGTTTTTTTCATTATTGATCCCACTATTTTGGACTATTTTCAACTTTTTCTGTGTGGGAATGGCTAGGATAACTATAAATTTTAATTCCAAGTAATATTTTTCAATAATATTTTGACTTTTAATTTTAATTGTTTTTACCTTTAAAATGTGTTCTACTAACGTATCTTAATAACCTCTAAAATTATCGGGGTTTGTTTGAAAGTCAGCTTGTATAGAAAGTGTTCCTGTTCCAGGTGCATCGAACAACAACTTGAGTCGCAGTAAGACGCCGACAGCGGAGCAGCTGCGGTCGCCGTCGCTGCACACGCACGACTCTCTACACGACCGGCTGAACGGGATGAACTCGGGTAAGTGTCCGCTAGAATCGACCACCGATCTTGTTACATCACTGCAATCACAGGGTTCGTGGTGGCACAGAAGAAATAGCAGTACTACATACAGAAGATCAACTCTTTAAACACAAATAGTGGTAAAGTGTAATTCAGCTCGCACAGCGCTGCGTGGCTAAATTTTATTCACCTACGAGGCGCTCAGTGGCGTGCCTACGGTTTCAGAATAGGGCAAGCCCGACTTATGATTTTGTGATTTTTAACAACAAATGAAGTAAATTTATCTTGTTGCCCTTTCCTTTTCAAACTTCACTTTCAAATGAACTTTTTTGACTTGGACGAGCTTCACACTGAAGGCATGCTACTACTAGATAGAATTTTACAGACGTATCAGCAACTGCCTACCTTCGGTGGCTTTCAGAAAAGTTTTTTGATTTACTTGAGCGAATGAAATTGTAGTAAGAAGTTGACCCTTGCTATATAAGACTGATAGGGAGAAACAGATGACAGAGAGAGATAGACATAGACGAACTTCAGAGCCGACCTTAAGTTTGGCGCGAACTGTAACAGCATTTTCCTGATTTCGTTGAATGATAATTAGTATAAATAGCAGCTGAAGTAATAAAACTCTCTGTAGCAGCAGTTTCTTGCGTTTCAATAAGGTAGAAGTAAATAAAGATTTAGTATTGCTAGTTGTTTAATATTCACTTTTATTTTGTGTGCCGAATAGCAAAGCATATGGGACAATATTTTATATCAACAACCCTCTACATATGTCTGTACGAATAAAGATATTCTATTCTAGTACGTTCATAAGCTAGGATACGGGTACCGACTATACCGGGTGTAATCGTTAAGTGTGACCAGCCGATTATTCCGTAACTATTACAGGTATCAAAAAATTTTAAACTGATATTGAAAGTACGTTACCTAATCAGTAAAATGACATATATACAAAATAACTTTTTGAAAATCAAACGAGAAGTATTCAAATTTTTGACTTTAAACACTCCCATACATTTAATTTAGTATGAGATTAACAAGGACGTCACTTCGAGCATCTGCATTGAATACAAAATTTTGCACTGATTAAGAAATAAATATACTATTATTCAATTAAAAAATAGTTTTATTATTTTGTTTGGTTAATAAACAGTTTCCTTTTATATCAGTACTAAGCTAAAAGAACCTTTTAAAATTAGGAAACTAAAACCTTTCTACTGATCTAATACTAAATGTATGGGAGTGTTTAATGTCAAAATTTTGAATACTTTTCGTTTGATTTTCTAAAAGTTATTGATGTCATTTTACTGATTAGGTAACGTACTTTCGATATCAGTTTAAAATTGTTTGATATCTGTAATAGTTACGGAATAATCGCCTGGTCACACTTAACGATTACAGCCTGTATATGTTTTTTTTTTCTAAAGCAAACTATATCATAATCTTATCTTTTACAATGTATTTCCGCACAGAAGCCACGTACGCGGTCCCGGAGCACAAACGCGAGAGCCTGATCGACCGACGACGCCGCTCCAGCACGCCGGGGGGCCGTCTAACCGTCCCCATCGTCACGCCATGGACGGAACCGCAGACGGAACAGGGCCAATGGCAGGAGCAAGAAACCTGGCTCGACAACTCCAATAACGTCCGCAACTGGGCGGAAAATAACCAGAAATGGGACGGAAGCAGTCAGAAATGGGACGGAAGCAGTCAGAAATGGGATGGGAGCAGTCAAAAATGGGATGGAAGTAGTCAGAAATGGGACGGGAGCAGTCAGAAATGGGATGGAAGTAGTCAGAAATGGGACGGGAGGAACGGTAACGGGGCGACGATGGCGTGGGAGTCGAATGGGGGGGAGAGGTGGGGAGTGAACGGCAATTGGGGGGAGGTTCCAACCCCCACGGTACATGTAGATATGAATGCGGCCTACTGGAGGGGGAATGCTAGCGTAGCAGATTCTAGTGATAATGGAGGTAAGATTTTCTGTTCTCTAATACTAGTGTCGATTCGGTGTAACACGACCTAATTTATTTGACAGGACTAAACTTAATTTAAGCATTCTGTCCTTTTTTTCTGTATCAAAACGTTCATAAAAATATCAAAAATTTCTAGTCTGCTAAGTATTTGAGTTCGAAATGAATGTATGTGTGAAAATTGAAGTTTAATAGTTTTCTAGCGTTTCATAAGGTTTCATTAAATTCGTAAAACTGAGGCCATTGGGCAACGATATCTGTATTAATAATAAAGCAGTAAAAATGTCATGTCTGTACATTTGTGTACGTAGAATATTTTCCCGAAATTTAAAATGAAACGTGATAGCTGTTACTGTACTGAGGCCAAACCCACAAATTTAAAGTTTTTCCATCTATTTCTATATTTATGATCCGTTTTAACTGGAGAACCACTCAACGGATTTGGATTCGTTTTCTTTTTTCATTATCATCGTAGTGACCATGGTCATATCCTGGTCATTGATATACGGGTGTTCATAAAATAACGCCTAAGCAGACAATGAGACACAGATTGAATTTACTCTGCGGAGCCGCGGGCAAAAGTTATTAACTCATAAACAACTAGTCCGACGAAGCATTACATCGTAAGTTCACATAGTTAACGCAGTACATTGACGTTGCAGGGTTCCCGGAGGACGGAATGCTGCACTCGCCGACGACGGCCGCCATCAGTGGACTCACCAACCACGGCCACAGACAATCACCCACCACGAGCAGAAGACCGCACTCGCCCTCTAACTCCGGTAAGTTATACAGGTTGATACTGAACCCCCTAGCTGTATCAAAGGAAACTATTCTATGTTCGAAATAAAAAATACATGTTTTGTTACTTTTGTCGTTCATAATGCATATTTAAAAAAAGATATCGACCGTCAAAAGAAGCAGAGACAGAGACGACGCTCTATGAAACCTATGTGCTTTATTTACCGCCGGGAATGTGAACCGTCTATTGTGAGTCTCATGTCGCGTCGCATAGGTTGGCCATTTATTCGAAATTTGGGAACCAATAATAAAAATGAAGAAAAATTTATTTTTTGCGATTCCGTCTTTCATGATTCGTAGTCATAGATATTAATAAAGCTGGGGGGGATCTTTCAACCTGTGTTTATTTTATTTTCCATTTAATGCTGCACTATCATGAGAGATTCTTAACCTAATGCGATGCGTAACAAATATACAGTAACATTACTCTTGTGAACTTCGTTAAAGAGCAACAAAATAGGTCCAAATCAAATTGTGACTGATTAGCAATGAATGGAATAGGTAGAGTGTATACCTAAACTTGCCGAGATGGTACAATATGCAGCTGTTAAAACCATACCATATACGTTATACCTAGTTGGTCAAAAAGTTCTGTTACTGAATTTCTTCATTGGTTTCTGGATATTAATACAAATGACTAAAAATTTACAGTTTAATAAGCTGTAATTCCATACCAAACTTACACCATATACTGCTTAATTCACCCTGGAATGGGGGTTGAAAGAGAATCGTGTTGCTGTAATTGCACTGCACAAATGTTGGCACCGACCGAATGGGTTGTTCCCAGAGGTCCACGGTTCTATTGTTCTTCATTTCCTAACGGGTCTATGAAAAAAATTCAATATTTTTTAAATGTCCTTACATGAATTCCCAACGGGTCCACGATATTTATCCAGAGTACAGTCAGTAAAACAATACAAGAGAGCTTATGTTATGTGTATCGCAGGGTACGATTAATACTTGGAGCTGACTTGTTGCTCGTAGTAGAATAGGGCCAGTTAATAAAGGTTTTGATTGTAACCTTAATATTTGCAAATCAACTTATAGAATGCCTTGCTCGTTCAGTTTGATCGCCCGATCACGCTCGCCGACGCACTGGCCCATGCAGATAATAAACAAGTACTTGTAAGAGACAATCGAGAACATTTTCTTTACCACAGCTCGAGAGATAAAACACAAATGGGGAAGTGTAAGCACACTAAAACTTGTGGTGCCAAGTTGAACATTTTGGGGCAAAAGATTCTACGTGAAGATCGTCACACTTGCTTACCAAAAGACCAGGTCACTGCATCTGCAATGTTAAAGAAAGATTGTCACAAGAATGTTATGAGCAGTCATAAACCCGTTACAAAGGTCTATCAACAGGAAGTAAAAAATATGTAGATGCGGGATATAACTTGGTGGAAGACATTCCCACTTTTGATAGCATCAAAAGCTCGTTAAACGGAACGAGAAATAAGAGTCTCGAAGTTACAAAGACAACATTTAAGCTCAAAAAAGACGTGGAAATCTCTGCACAATACAGAGACTGTTGTTTGACCACAATGTGGAGGAAAGTATAATTATTTTCTCATGAAGGGCCGGTAGAAAAATAATCTAAGAGAGAGATGGTGCACTGCCACTGTGGTCAGTCCTCGAATCGTACTTTTACTATGCTTTTTTCAATGTTCCTTAATAACGTTTGTAATACAGTAAAGAGTCCTTGTTCATCTATTCACTGTCTTATATTTCATGAATATTTATCCTTATTCAAAAATCAAAATCAAAATATTTATTTTGTAAAATAGATACATTAAGTATACTTTCTACAAGTCAAAGTTAATCTTTAAAATATATATTTAAAATATTTAAAAAATATATACTAATAAGGGAAATACATACAACAATTATTTAGGTTGGGCCCCTAAATTGTAATTATATACCTGCATAAAATAGAGAAATCTAGGAATAAAAATATTAGATATAAATGATGCAATGAACAAATAAGTTGATAAATAAATACGGGAAATATATACAAAACATATTAAGATTACTAAAATTTGAAAAAGACTAAAATGTAATAAAGTTATACACCTGCATAAAATAGAGAAATATAGGAATAAAAATATTATATATACATAATTCCAAACCTTCATTGCTTATTGTACCAAACTTGTGGACCCGTTGGGAATGAAAATATTTTTATTTTAAAATGTCGTGGACCCGTTGGGAATTAAAATATGGACTTACATTTTTTGAAAACAATAGAACCGTGGACCTCTGGGAACAACCCGACCGAATATGATTTTCAAGTTGTTACAAAAGCTACAAATCAACAAGCAATTTATTTATCGCACTATCGGTAGGTACAGTAGTACCCTGAAAGTCGATGACCGAAAAAGATCTGGAAGACCATGCACCGTTCGGATTCCAGCCGTGATTAAGGCAGTGAAGATGTTCCAACGAGGTTCCAAAGTTCCAACGAGGACACCACCCCTCATCAGTGATGATTTGGCAGGGTGGTCCTATTCAGGAACGAGGACACCACCACTCATCAGTGATGATTTGGCAGGGTGGTCCTATTCAGGACTAACAAGGGTTCATTTCTGTGAAAAGGGCGTGAAAACTGACGCTAGAGTAGCGTGCTAGAACCTGTGGTCAAACCATTAAGCCACACTTTATATAAAAACCAGCCATGGGTCTTCCAGCAGAACTCAGCTCCCGGACATAAAGCAAAATCTACGCAAGGGTGGTTTCGGGAAAACAAAATTGATTTTAACACGCAGGAAGAATTGCCATCCTCTAGCCCAGACCTAAACCCTCTGGATTATGCCATATAGTAAATGATTGAAGAGAAAGCCTGTGCTAAACCTCACATGAATCTCGACTCTCTGAAGTGCGCTATTGTCAAGACAGTGGCGGAATCGGACATGGTGGTAGTGCTTGCTGCCATCGATGACTGGCCTCGTCGTCCAAAGGCTTGTTCATGCCAGGGGCGGTCATTTTGAATAATTTTAATACATGTTAATCTTGAATATCTGTGCTTTCAGTTGCCATATAATTCATTGTTTTATTATTTGCATATTTACTATAATTTGTGTTTTTCATAGTTACAGAACTTAGTAACCAACTAGGCAGATCATTGACCTATAGTTGCTCTACTTACTCCAATAATTAATACAACGAAAATACCTAAAATCCGGGAATTACGGGATTCAATCAAAAATAATATATTTGGTGGTTTTAACAGCTCCATATCATACTGTCTCGACAAGTTTCGGTATACACTCTACCTATTCCGATCACTGCTAATTAGGGTTCAAATTAAATGAGGTCAAATCCACACAACCGACACAATAATATAACCCGTTCCAGGTCGACTCAGAAGTCACTCGCCGTCGACGAACAGCGCGACGGATCACCTCGGCAACTCGCCCTCCGCGAGACTGCAGAGCCAGTCGCCCTCCAACAACTCCTCGACCAACGGCAGGATCAAGGGCTCTCCTCTCAGGTTATACACTACATCTTACGTATTACACTAGTTACTAAGAAGTCACTCGCCGTCGACGAACAGCGTGACGGATCACCTCGGCAACTCGTCCTCCGCGAGGCTGCAGAGCCAGTCGCCCTCCAACAACTCCTCGACCAACGGCAGGATCAAGGGCTCTCCTCTCAGGTCTTACACTACATCTTACGTATTACACTAGTTACTAAGAAGTCACTCGCCGTCGACGAACAGCGCGACGGATCACCTCGGCAACTCGCCCTCCGCGAGACTGCAGAGCCAGTCGCCCTCCAACAACTCCTCGACCAACGGCAGGATCAAGGGCTCTCCTCTCAGGTTATACACTACATCTTACGTATTACACTAGTTACTAAGAAGTCACTCGCCGTCGACGAACAGCGCGACGGATCACCTCGGTAACTCGTCCTCCGCGAGACTGCAGAGCCAGTCGCCCTCCAACAACTCCTCGACCAACGGCAGGATCAAGGGCTCTCCTCTCAGGTTATACACTACATCTTACGTATTACACTAGTTACTAAGAAGTCACTCGCCGTCGACGAACAGCGTGACGGATCACCTCGGCAACTCGTCCTCCGCGAGACTGCAGAGCCAGTCGCCCTCCAACAACTCCTCGACCAACGGCAGGATCAAGGGCTCTCCTCTCAGGTCTTACACTACATCTTACGTATTACACTAGTTACTAAGAAGTCACTCGCCGTCGACGAACAGCGCGACGGATCACCTCGGCAACTCGTCCTCCGCGAGACTGCAGAGCCAGTCGCCCTCCAACAACTCCTCGACCAACGGCAGGATCAAGGGCTCTCCTCTCAGGTTATACACTACATCTTACGTATTACACTAGTTACTAAGAAGTCACTCGCCGTCGACGAACAGCGCGACGGATCACCTCGGTAACTCGTCCTCCGCGAGACTGCAGAGCCAGTCGCCCTCCAACAACTCCTCGACCAACGGCAGGATCAAGGGCTCTCCTCTCAGGTCTTACACTACATCTTACGTATTACACTAGTTACTAAGAAGTCACTCGCCGTCGACGAACAGCGTGACGGATCACCTCGGCAACTCGTCCTCCGCGAGACTGCAGAGCCAGTCGCCCTCCAACAACTCCTCGACCAACGGCAGGATCAAGGGCTCTCCTCTCAGGTCTTACACAACATCTTACGTATTACACTAGTTACTAAGAAGTCACTCGCCGTCGACGAACAGCGCGACGGATCACCTCGGCAACTCGTCCTCCGCGAGACTGCAGAGCCAGTCGCCCTCCAACAACTCCTCGACCAACGGCAGGATCAAGGGCTCTCCTCTCAGGTTCAGATCTAACGTATTACACTAGTTATTTTAACACATTTTAAAAATCCATACAGTTGTTCAACGAAGACGTAGGAAGGAGCAGTTTGCGGGGCGAGAATCCGAACTGATTGTTCTACAATTCTATGTCAGCTCGGTGGCTTGCCACCCGCGTGTCGGCCTGTAGGCGCTTTCGTTGGAAAACTGTATGGATTTTTAAACTGTGATTATACTGTGATCTAAATCTACCTTAGAATGGCAAAAAAATTGGACCTGTATTGCTAAGTGCTTATCGCTCGTGTTTCAAATCGTCCTCGTAAGCTATTTCTTACTTACTATGGTCAGTGTAACATATTCGGTAGGGACAATGACACAAGTATGTGATACCGTCAGATTGGACGAGTCGTCCCCGTCGCGCCGCATGCACTCCCCCGCGTCGCGCCGCTCCCCCTGCTACGAGGGGGACCCGATGCAGCCGCCCGCCACTGTCTACGTCGCCAACTACCCACAGGTAACTTCACTTTATGGGAAATTATAAAAAGACATATCTTGCTAATATTCTTGCCCTTAGCAAGACTAATCGAATGGGCGGAGTTAGGCATTTTATTTATTTATAGTATATTTTTATCTATCAACTTATTTATTTATTCCATCATGTATTATTATTTTTTTAACTAGTATATTATGTTTTTATTTAGGTAAGCCCGGTCACCGATGTGTCTGTCGAGCGATACATGGGCATATACGAAATTACTACAATTACTTGTATTTTGATATACTACATGAATTTGTAAAACATGAAGTCATCAGAGATTACAATGTTTTCCCCGAGTTCAGTAGTGATTCTCTAACTACACACTAAATGACCGCTAATCAGCCTGGCCCTGCCTGAGTTATCGAGAGATGCCGTGCGAGGCTTGATGCACGAATACACGTGCTTTCCAGTCCAAATTTTTTGCTCTTTGTTGCATCATTCTTTTTATCATCTTATACACATACATAAAGTAAGGGCAACAATACGAGATAAATAATGTAAACACACTTTCAGGGACTCAAAGCACAATTTTATTTGAATAAATTTATATAAACATTTTGAACTCCCTATTCTAATCGTTGTCGTATGTATTTTACTAAGATATTCATCGGAAGAGTCCGAATCAGCCGTATTTATGTCACAACTATCTATTGTATTATCAATTAAAATCAACAACCACTCATAGTAACAGTAAAATCAACAAGAAAAACTAACAGTAACGGATTAATAATAACAAAAAACTAAACAAATACGTAAACGAAAGAATACGTATCACTTCGAATGCAATCCAAACAGGAATGAACTTGTTCACGAAATGGCGGACGAAATGTTGGTAATTGTTGTACTGACTGCTTACCTGTACCACACGACTCACGCAACGACAGCTGTCGTCGACCAACTCACGTCATTATTGCGTACGAGAGATAAGGATAGAGATAACTCAGTAACGGTCCGATTGTTTACGTATTTTATCTTGTCTCGTTGGCCTTACTTTACATACATACTTAATTAAACTGAAGCATGTCTCCCAGTTAGCAAGCAAAGACTTAAAATTTCCATCTGCTGCTATCCTCACTGACACTCATCTTTCACATTCATAAATCTAATCACAAAGTTGATAAAATATACAAAGGGAGATTTATTTAGAAAATAACTAACTATAGGTATTCATAATATTTAGAAGTTGAACAATATTAATTAAACCGGAGTGAGATCGAATCGGCTATTAAATTAAACTTTTAATAGCGTTGGTTTTCAGCATTTCGAGGTGTGTTTAATTGTGGATGTTGCAGGTAGAGGCGGGCGGCTCGACGGACCCAGAAGCGGACGTGCTGGTGCGTCTCGCGCGCGGTCACGCCGGGTTCGGGTTCCGCATCGTCGGCGGCACCGAGGACGGCAGCCGGGTCGCCGTCGGATACGTCGTGCCGGGTCAGTGGACTCACGCTCTCTTTACTGAGCTGTGGGTGATGTGAGCAGGACGAGATAAAGTGGAGTGGGTGGCTGACCTTGGAGATGATCCTGTGCTGATGATTGTGCAGTAATGTACGAGGAGCTGATGTGGAGATAGCTAGGGCACTATAGCACTCGGTTAGGCGGAGGAAACAATTCTTGCGCGGCGCGTATAAGTGGCGCGACCGTCTAACTGGATGGGTTAAAGCACCATCGGGTCAAACGCGAGCGCATCATGGCGGCTGGTCTGTGACGTCACGCTACATTACTTGTTACTTGTCGACGGTTTATAGTGATCGGAACAGGCAGGGCTAATTTACCTAATGTTGGCGACTCAAGTATATTTTTTACACGAAGGAGGAACCTGACAGTGAATGCTTGTGGAAAATGCGCTTTAACACTTATGATGCATGGGCTATTTCACATTTCCACACTCAAAGTTCGCGACAGTATGAAATGGCTCATGCACCATAGGAATTAAAAGTGCGTTTTCCACTATCACGAACTGTCAGTTTCCTTATTAACATTAAGGTTAAAACCACTACGTACATAATGATATTAATAATCTACAAAAATAACTTGAAAATTTTTCTTCATAATGTATAACACCGTTCCGCACTCCTGTGTGCTACACGGACGCGCTTGCAATGCACGTGTGTGCGTATTGCATCCACCGAATGGAAGACTTCATGCAATTATGACCCAATACATGAAAATTATGATTTTTTAAAGTCGTATACTGAATATTTATTTGCTGAAATAATAACTTAAAACTTAATTATTTATATAATATATTTATTTTATAAATTAGTTATACCTTACCCAGGTTTAGTAAAATACAAAACGGTTCGGACTATAGGCAGCCTATATGTGAATATATGTGCTCCAGTACTAGAATTCTCCGTAACACGAAAGCACTATGAAGTTATTTTCGTCAAAAGTAATATAAATTGTTTGTTGTCAGGGGGTCCAGCGGACGGACTGCTTCGTCCCGGGGATCTGCTCACGTCGGTGGACGGCATCAGCCTCGGCGGCGCCACGCACGCGCGCGCCGTCGCATACGTCTGTCAGGCGGCCTCCAGGGGACATGTAAGTTGTAGCTATACAACACCACAGAAGAAATAGTAGTACTGCAGAAGATCCACTCTTTAAAACACGAATATAAAAGTTACTCTCGCCTCACGGCAATAAAGTGCTATTCAGCTCGCACAGTGTTGCGTGCCTAAAATTTTAGTCACGTACGACGTGCCTCTCTTTCTATCGCGTTACTCTATCCTTTTTTAACCCACTTTCGTCGATGTACTTCTAGCTTCTTATAACCTTCGCAGACTGGAACAGGCGTGCCAATACTAATTGTATACAAATATATCTCTAATCGGATTCTTGAAAACTAAGAATTTCGATGAAATTTTATTGCCACGTAGCGCGAGGAACTTTTTATTCATGTGTCTGTGAAGAGTGGATCTTCTGTAGTAGTACTATTACTTCTTCTGTGGCCATAGTCTCCCGGTGTATGGTGAAGGTGTAGAACTGACCCCGGCTCGTTGCAGGTGACGCTGGGCGTGCGACACAACCGCGCCGACATCCAGCCGCTCGGACTGCCGACCATGGTCGCTCCGCACCAGCACCAACCTCTCCTAGCGTGAGTATTGGTCACGCACTACCACGTCTATCTTTTATGTACTGTTTATTTTTAAATTTCAGATTTGTGTTGATTATTTATTACCCTATTTTATTACTAAACAGATTTTGCTGTGTTCCTCGGCCCTTTTCAATTCAATTTTTTTATGGCAAAGGCAGCCGGTGTCGGCTATTCTGCCAGTGTCGCTTAATAGGTTGTAAACGTACTATCCCATAATTAATAATGCTATAAGTGCGTAAAGTTACGAGGAACGATTTGAAAGACGAACGATAAGCGATAAGATACACGCACGTGTATCATACTACGTTTTTCAATGTTTAGTGTGAGTAAATAAATTAAAAGTAATTAAACACACAAAACAGACAATAAATACTCCAAATGAAGTTTAGGCGGGCATTCTTTTTTTTGCACGCAAGTTGACGGAAATAAGCTGCTTTCAGTTTGATGCGTTCCAATGCTGCTTTCAGTCATACATTGTGTGTTTATTGTAATAATAATAATTGTATATAAATCTTTATGGGTTATTGGCCTGAAATAAATAAATTCATTCATTCATTCATTCATAACATAAATTCGACTCCACCAGCTTATTCCAATAATATGAACAACAATGGCTGCCCGATATTGTCTACTCTTTAGATACAAAGAATGTTGTTAACAAGGAAGACCGATTGATAACATTGTATTTTTTTAAACAATGTACAGAGAATGCAAGTGGCCAGTATCATTTTGCGAACTGGCACATAAAAACTTTTTTGTCTTTTGGGATGATAATCAAAAAGTTCTTATTCATATTACGTTTAAACGAGGTTTCCTACCAAGAAGTTTATTTTAAGCAGATTCCAGTATCCTTCTTTTTACCTATGTATTATCAAAAGAAATTAAAAACTAAAAATCAGGCGTGAATTGGTTGATTAAGTTTCATCAGAATTTTCAATACTACCTGCTCAAAATGTCATCTAAACATTTTTCATTTCATTTCATAAAATTAAACGCACGAACGCATCAAACTGTAACCAGCTCATTTCTGTCAAGTCTATCTATGGTTAGTTGAGAACAACGACCTAGAAAATATACTGTAAAATATTACACAGAAAGATACATATTACACCTGTCTATGCGTGCTTTCTTGACCTGTTTAAGGCCTTTGATCTGGTCAGGTATGATTTGTTATGGAAGAAATTAGCAAGTGCGGGACTTCTTGATGTGCTGGTGTCTGTCCTTCGCTACTGTTACAATAATCAAGTGAACTTTGTGAGATGGGGCAATGTTTTCTCTGATCCCTATAGATTGGAATGTGGTGTCAGACAAGGCAGATTGACATCTCCCGCGCTGTTTAACCTTCATGTTAATGCACTGATTGAGGAGCTTAGCAGGCAACCATATGATTATTGTGAAACGAGTACAAGTGTTGTTATTCATAATGACATATGGATGCTATATTAATAGGGTATGTGTAAATAGTGATGCGGATGATATGGTGCTGCTGAGTCCCTCAATCAGTGCACTCAGAAAGCTTTTGAACATATGTGAACGTTATTTCAAAGAACCCGGTTGTATCAAAGACCCTGTTACCTGTCTGGTCTGCACAGGAAGTAACTCAGCTGGGCCCAATATAAGATTACACACCAGCGGACAGTAACAAGGTTTTTCATATGAACGATTTAATAATCAAAAAGGACACTCACTCAAGTCCAGTAAAATATTGACGGCGTCAAGATATCCGAAATCCAAGAAGTCCGAAATCTGGGTCTCCGCTGCTTGTGCCGTTTCGCTGCTCCAGTGCTGGCCGAGCCGGTAGTATGGAGGGGAAAGACAAAGGCAGGGAACAGCGGGAAATCAAAGGAATGTAGCCGCGGACATTTGCTACGTGTCACCAGAATTCTGACGCAATCACCAAAGTATCTTCATGGAATTAGCTCGGCTTCTACGAGAACAATTCCCCAATACGGTTTCACTAGAAGACCTTTATTTGTACACACAGGTAGCCCCAAAGCAGGAATCTATTAAAACCTTTCAGGCACTACTCTTCTCTCAAAAACCCACACGGAAGAGCAAAATCACCACGTCATGTCCATCAAAATCATAGACAAGCAGTAATAATAAAAAACAAACAAAGTGATTACACCGCCGCTAGCGGTCTCTAAAAGTGCAGATTATAAAACTGCGAACAAAGCGCGTTCAGCTTGACTGTGGCGCGAACACCGGTCTTATATACAACTAGCTTATGCCCGCGGCTCCGCCCGCGTCGAAGATATTTTCGTGGAAATAAGGAAAACAAAAGAATAAGATTTTTTGAACGACAGTATGCAATGGTCACCATGTTTTACCAAAGTGCTAATAAATACCAATCAAATAAGCCCAAACTCAAAGGATCTGCTGTTGTCCGTTGAGAAGATCCCGTACCCACCTTCCAGTCCCATCAGCAGACCCTGGTCACCATGTTTTACCAAAGTGCAAATAAAGACTAATCAAAAAAGCCCAAACTTGAAGAGTCTGCTTTCGTCCGTTGAGGAGAACCCATACTCACCTTCCAGTCCCATCAACAGACTTTGGTCACCATGTTTTACCAAAGTGATAATAAATACCAACAAAATAAGCCTAAACTCGAAGGGTCTGCTGTTTTCCGTTGAGGAGATCCCGTACCCACCTTCCAGTCCCATCATCAGACCATGGTCACCATGTTTTACCAAAGTGCTAATAAAGACCAATCGAATAAGCCCAAACTCGAAGGGTCTGCTGTTATCCGTTGAGGAATTCTGGACTGAATAAATTAACCGACTTGGATTTACATGGATCTAATAACTTTTTACGGTAGAAGAACTAAGTTACGAGACTTAGTTTTTTTTACAAGTTTTGTTTTTGATATCTTAAATAAACCTTTATTGTTATATGGTACACAAGATAAGACTGGCAACTGTTTTCGATAAATAAAAAAAATAAAACATACCGCAGACATGGCTGTATGAGCTAAGTTCCATTTGCCTTCCCACTATGTAGGGGGAAAAACTTAAAAAAAATGCACACCTGCGGTAAAGTTGACTTTGACAACAGATTAGACGCATATAAAACAGAACTTTACGAGCACTTGCATTGAAAAATATATATCGAAGAAGATGACCTTGTAGATGCTGAAACAAACACAACAATAGATACTGTTACAAGCTGGGGTTCGGGATAAATTAATTTTATACCAATTTGCACCAAAAACCACTAACTGTCTTTATTTGAAATCACACACACTATTAAAACACAACTGAAACTAAATAACAACTGGAATTAATAACTGGACTCAATGGACTCACCGGACTGACTAATTTGTCCGCACTATAATTTTAAAAATGTATCACCACTACTAACTAGAATCGTTACCGGGTTATATTCGCTCTATACAGTCGCACTTCACTTCACTACTAGAGTCGCACTTTAGTTTTCCGCTTTTTCGATTCGCCTCGTAGTTAACACTGAACTAACTCCGACCGCTTACCCGTCCCGTTTTTATACCACACGCCGGCTTCTAGGTCAAGTGACACGATGTTGCTAGAACCCTCTTGCACATTGTAGAACGCACCTTGAAGACTCCAGTCTGTATCCGTTCCTTTCCAACCACGAATGCTTTCTCTCTCTTACTTCTTCGTGCGTGAATGTCAGAGACATTTCGAGTTCAATGGTTGAATGACCCCTTCCGCGGAAACTTCTCGCATTGTCCAGTTGTGTCATTGGCCTGGAAGCGTCCACACGTCATCCGCGCTGAGATTATTTATGAACTTTCTTACGCGTTCCATGTTGTGTGAGATTTTTGTTTCGTGCGCCGGTACTACATAACAATATTATACGTACAGAACATAAATATGAAAGGAGTTGATGCTCGTGATTGTTGGCACTTGGTGGAACTTTTGAAACATTTTTTGTTTGATAACCTTTGATAATGCTTTAACAGCGAAACCGGTAAGGGAAATTAATATAAATAAGTGGACAAGTACAAGTGTTTATCAAACAAAAAATGTTTCAAAAAAAAAAACAACCAAACAAACCTTTGATAATGCTTTAACAGCGAGACCCGTAAGGGAAATTAATATAAATAAGTGGGCAAGTACAAGTGTTTATCAAACAAAAAATAAATATGAAAGCTTATAAAAAGGTTAGTCACAAAAATGTCAAGTTTGAAAATCGGTTGCTGTTTGCATGTCCAACAGCTACATGCCGAAACTACAGCCTTTTTTTCTTTAAAAATTTATTTGGGAGAGGATGGGGCCGGAAATATTTAACTATAAATTTTTACAAAATTTTATTCAGTACTAGCCTTTTCCCGCGGCTCAGCCCGCGTTTATTGAATATCTGCCCCGTTTTCGGCTTGGGTGTTCCTTTATGAACACCTACACATTTGTTTTGACCAGAGTCAGCATGATAACAATAAAAAAGCATCCAAATCCGTTGAGTGTACCTTGATTTAAAACGTAACATACACATACATGCAGACATACAGACAAAAATATACTAATAACCCAATTCATCTAAAATTTCGCGAAAGAAACACGACCTTTCTACTCTAGTATAGATGATATTTTGTATGGTGCCGTATTTGTTAGTTTCCTTATTGTTCAGTGAGACCAGTACAAAATGTCACTACACCCCGTGTGTTTGTTGTATGTTGCAGCGCGGAGCCGTCGATGCACCACATGCCACAAGCGTCGTACAACATTGTACACCCGGCGCCCTTGTACCCGCCTCAGGCGCACCAGC
This sequence comes from Ypsolopha scabrella, assembly GCA_910592155.1. Lineage (NCBI taxonomy): Eukaryota > Metazoa > Arthropoda > Insecta > Lepidoptera > Ypsolophidae > Ypsolopha > Ypsolopha scabrella. The sequence continues at coordinate 2,042,506 of OU342987.1, read as the reverse complement.
CTATGTGAGACTTGTTTTATCATACTTACCTTCTTTGTGGAACAAGTCATAAAATCTCTGCACTTCAAGGGTGCATGAAAAGTCTCGGTGTATAGAGAATATAAATAAGTCTGTGGGTCCGATGAATAACGGTATAACACGACTTAGGCCCAAAATTAGATTTTTTTACCACTTTGCTCCGTTTTTCTCTACAAAATGGTCTAACTGGAATTTCGATATCTTTAAAAACACCGGAGATAGACATATGACAAAATGGTTTAAGTACATTTATTTATTTTTTTATTATTTTATTATTATTATGTAACTTAAACTACACAGGTAGGTAGATCACAGTAAGTTGAGTCACTTTGTATTGACGTTGTTCAATTCTACCACGTAATTTATGTGTCTGCACATTTCTTAAGGCAGGCCCGCGCAGAAATGAGCAGGTTCCGTACCGTTATTTTTTAATAATTAGTTATTTAATAACTTAGCAACAAAAACTTCAAAATCGTCAAAGTTTTGGAATTTGGAATAAGGGGAGTTATAAAAGTATAATATAATTTAATATACATACGTATAAGTAGTAAAAATATACTATACATAAACAGGAAATATTAAAGTATACCTACATGTATATATATATGTATAAACAAATATCTAAATAGGATATATTTATAAGTTACGTAAATTTGTGCATGACTAAGTCTAAAAATATAAATTATGTTTGTGTTAAATGTCAAATTAAATTAAATATAAATTATGTTTATTCACATTAAAATCAGTTTTTTTATGTAATAATGAGCTTAAGCAAGTTTTCGGACTCTTCCAGCCCAAGACTGTTAATCCACTTTTTGAGTGTGTTTTTATTCTTTTGTAAGTTATCCTTGATATTGTCAGGGATCTTATTAAAAAGTCTAGGACCCAGCCAATAGTGAAACCTCTGACCAAAGGAAGTATTTGTAGTATCTACCGTCAAGTAACCTCGTTGAGCTGTTCGTGTAATATTATGTGTTTTGATCTTATGCAAATCTGTATGTGTCCGATAGTAGCTAACTAATCTGTACATATATTGCTGCCGAATATTCAAGATGCACGTGTCCTTAAAAAGGTCTTCATTGTGATATCGAGGTGGTTTTCTGGCAATGACGCGAAGTATTGCATTTTGTGCTGGTTGTGCATGATTCAATGTAGTTTTACAAGAACCTCCGTAAGCAAGGATAGCATAATCAATGACGGAATGTGCTAGGGCATGATAAACACACCAGAGAAGGTTGACATCACAAATGTTTCGGAGTTGCCAGAAAAAGTGGATAAGTGATCGTAGTTTCTTAGTAATAGCAATTATGTGTGGCTTCCAGTTCAGATTTTGATCAATTATAACACCTAAATATCGTATTTCTGACACTTTGTTTAGATTTGGACATGAACAGCCAGTATAAGAGTTAGCATGTTGACAAGTAGATATAGTGAGATCATCAGTTGGTTGAGAATTATTATAAATAGAATAACACATATATTTAGTTTTATTTTTGTTTAAAGTTAATAATTTAGAGTCCAGCCAGTTCATTACCTCGGTGAATCCTTTTTGAGCCAATTCGAATGTAACATCCCATTTCTTACCGGTAAAGAGAATAAGCGTGTCATCAGCAAATGATATGACTTTACCCCCATCTAATTTTAGGTCACATAGCTTGTTTAGATAGATAAGGAAAAGCACAGGCCCCAAGACACTACCCTGCGGGACACCGTAGCTTACACTACACTCATCTGATAACTCTTTTATAAAGACTTGTTGCTTTCTATCTAAGAGATAGGTTCAAAACCATTGGAGAGGTAGTCCACGGACGCCTATTGATTCTAGTTCTTTGAGAAGTATCGGAAAAGCCACGGTATCAAATGCCTTTTTTAAGTCTAGGAATATTCCTATGACTTTTCCCCCGCCATCAAGACATTTGCTTATTTGAGTGGTAGCATCCAATATAGCATCCTCTGTGCTTTTGCCCGCCTGGAAACCAAATTGATGTTTACTAAGTAGTTTGTGTTTGTTAAGGAAGCTTAGTAATCGACTTTTAGCAACCTTCTCGAGAATTTTTGATATTACACTTAACAAGGAGATCGGCCGATAGTTGGATATGTCGTTTGCTTCTCCACCCTTGTGTATGGGTATAATTTTGGTTTTCTTAAGACAATTTGGGAAGCGACCCTCAGACAAGCTCAAATTGCACAAATACGTCAGAGGTTGCAAAATAGAGGAAAGGTTCGTCTTTATTATTAGTGAGGGAATTTTGTCGAGACCAGGAGAAGACGAGTTTTTTAGGTTGGTAATAATTGTTGAAAGTTCTCTTTCTGTGACAGGAGTGAAAAACAGAGAACCATTGAAGTTATGAGACTGATTATGAATTTGAGAAGTTAAAGAGTCAATATTATTCTTAGTACGATACATCAGATCAGTGGCGAGTGACTTGCCTACAAAGGCAAAATACTCATTTATTTTATTTAAAGGTTGAGAATTTGAATTTATTTTAAGTGAATTTATTAATTTAGATAAGCTATCATCCTGACTTTTTTTCCTTTTGTTATAAGTATATTCATTAAGAAGTTGCCAGCATTTCCTAGGGTTTTATCTATTTTCCATTATGAGATTTTTATAGTACAATGCTCTTGCTACGCGTGTAGCTTCCTTACAAGTGTTACGGTAAGCTTTATAAAGTACTTGAATTGTGTAATCATTAGGATTTTTATGTGCGCGAACATGATGAAGGTCTCTTTTTTTTAAGCAGTGAAGTAAGCTAACCGTCATCCAAGGCTTAATAACTGAATTATTGGCGGTAAACAATGATTTAAAAAGAGTTAATCCCGTACTTATTTGTGAAATTAGATGTAACTTTAATTAGATCGATTTTCACGTTTATTTTTTTTTGTTTATAACACGTTTACTTCATATGGCAAAAGGGACAAATTCAACTTAAATCATAATGCACTTAAAGGTGCACAATTTTTTTGGTGCCAAATGATTTAATTCAGCTTCTGAACGATATATGTCTATGATGGTTAGAAAACGAACCTGAACTGTAAAATTGGGTCTTTTCAGTTAAATTGTTATTCACCAGAGGCACAGTAAGTGAAAGTAGAACAATGTCGTATTCGTTGCAGGTACGGCGTACAGTACGAGGGCGCGGGCGGGGGGTGGCCGACCGTCCCGTACGACGTGACCGTCACCAGGAACGAGAGCGAGGGGTTCGGCTTCGTCGTCATCTCCTCCACCAACAAGGCCACCAGCACCATCGGTAATGTTACATGGAGAGATACCGTTTAAAACACAAACTCATTTCACGAGCAGGCATAAGTTACCGACTTAACTTGTCACAAACGATCTATTAAAATATATGTATCCAAAGGATCTTCTCATTTTCTTGTCGAATAATTGTATAAGGTGGCTGAAGACTCGGTAAGTTCTCGGTAACAAGGTTCGATGACCCTTTCTGTAAAATTCGTAAATTATTCTTCCTTACAAACGCAAGCCCGGCCCCGAGTCAATTACTATGGGACGTCAAAATTTCATTTTGCAAAATTAGCAAAAAGCATTATCGATCCGTGATACTAAACATGATCAAACACCTTATAGTATAGTCAAGTATATTTTATGAAGATAACGTAATCAATGGACTTTGGAGAAAATCAGTAAGCAGACATCTACAAAAAGTCACTCTGTCATCATTCCCGTAATCATCATCATAATCGTAAATTAGGCCGCAGGCTGCCAGTGGTGTTATTGCTATAAAACCTTCAACACCTCCAGTATATGAGTTTGGATGTATAAATTAAGGTCCCCTCATTACTTTTTTCGCGTTATAATCCTGATGGACTCTGGGTGTAGAAAGTAATAGTTCTAACTTGATATTTCTAACGGGGCCCGAGAAAAAGTGTTGACAGATGGACAGACAACCAAGTGATCCTATAAAAATTCCGTATTTTTAATTTTGAGTTACGGAACCCTAAGAACATATCCTTACGTTACGTCATGTAACCCCAAAGGGGTTCTCGACTGTGGAATGGCTAAAGTAGACAACACTCTCTTTTTACCGACGATTTTTACGTCCCAACCTAATTGTGGGTGACCGTTAACACGGCACTTTCGGGCTCCAACAACCCTTTTAGGGTATACAGGTTTACCTCACACTGTTTTCCTTCACTATCAGCACCTAAAAATACATTAGCATAATTAGCACGTCAAAGACACTATGGGAATGTCATAGCTCCCATAATGTCATAGGGAGCATAGGAATGTCATGGGGAGCATAGGAATGTCATAGGGAGCATATGAATGTCATAGGGAGCATAGAAATGTCATAGGGAGCATAGGAATGTCATAGGGAGCACAGGAATGTCAAAGGGAGCATAGGAATGTCATAGGAAGCTTAGGAATGTCATAAGGAGCATAACATGCCTATAAATGTAATCATAATTCCCTTAGGTCAACTGATCCCGAACTCCCCGGCGGCGCGCTGCGGGCTGCTGCAGGTGGGAGACACGATCCTCGCCATCAACCGCGCGCCGATCCGCAACCTGCCGCACCCCGAGGTGGTCGCGCTCATCAAGCAGTCCGGCAGCACCGTCACTCTCACGCTCGACCGACACAACTCCGACTGTACTGCAGCTTGGTGAGCTACATACCCGACTCTCTATATACCGATCCGCAACCTGCCGCACCCCGAGGTGGTCGCGCTCATCAAGCAGTCCGGCAGCACCGTCACTCTCACGCTCGACCGACACAACTCCGACTGTACTGCAGCTTGGTGAGCTACATACCCGACTCTCTATATACCGATCCACAACCTGCCGCACCCCGAGGTGGTCGCGCTCATCAAGCAGTCCGGCAGCACCGTCACTCTCACGCTCGACCGACACAACTCCGACTGTACTGCAGCTTGGTGAGCTACATACCCGACTCTCTATATACCGATCCGCAACCTGCCGCACCCCGAGGTGGTCGCGCTCATCAAGCAGTCCGGCAGCACCGTCACTCTCACGCTCGACCGACACAACTCCGACTGTACTGCAGCTTGGTGAGCTACATACCCGACTCTCTATATACCGATCCGCAACCTGCCGCACCCCGAGGTGGTCGCGCTCATCAAGCAGTCCGGCAGCACCGTCACTCTCACGCTCGACCGACACAACTCCGACTGTACTGCAGCTTGGTGAGCTACATACCCGACTCTCTATATACCGATCCGCAACCTGCCGCACCCCGAGGTGGTCGCGCTCATCAAGCAGTCCGGCAGCACCGTCACTCTCACGCTCGACCGACACAACTCCGACTGTACTGCAGCTTGGTGAGCTACATACCCGACTCTCTATATACCGATCCGCAACCTGCCGCACCCCGAGGTGGTCGCGCTCATCAAGCAGTCCGGCAGCACCGTCACTCTCACGCTCGACCGACACAACTCCGACTGTACTGCAGCTTGGTGAGCTACATACCCGACTCTCTATATACCGATCCGCAACCTGCCGCACCCCGAGGTGGTCGCGCTCATCAAGCAGTCCGGCAGCACCGTCACTCTCACGCTCGACCGACACAACTCCGACTGTACTGCAGCTTGGTGAGCTACATACCCGACTCTCTATATACCGATCCGCAACCTGCCGCACCCCGAGGTGGTCGCGCTCATCAAGCAGTCCGGCAGCACCGTCACTCTCACGCTCGACCGACACAACTCCGACTGTACTGCAGCTTGGTGAGCTACATACCCGACTCTCTATATACCGATCCGCAACCTGCCGCACCCCGAGGTGGTCGCGCTCATCAAGCAGTCCGGCAGCACCGTCACTCTCACGCTCGACCGACACAACTCCGACTGTACTGCAGCTTGGTGAGCTACATACCCGACTCTCTATATACCGATCCGCAACCTGCCGCACCCCGAGGTGGTCGCGCTCATCAAGCAGTCCGGCAGCACCGTCACTCTCACGCTCGACCGACACAACTCCGACTGTACTGCAGCTTGGTGAGCTACATACCCGACTCTCTATATACCGATCCGCAACCTGCCGCACCCCGAGGTGGTCGCGCTCATCAAGCAGTCCGGCAGCACCGTCACTCTCACGCTCGACCGACACAACTCCGACTGTACTGCAGCTTGGTGAGCTACATACCCGACTCTCTATATACCGATCCGCAACCTGCCGCACCCCGAGGTGGTCGCGCTCATCAAGCAGTCCGGCAGCACCGTCACTCTCACGCTCGACCGACACAACTCCGACTGTACTGCAGCTTGGTGAGCTACATACCCGACTCTCTATATACCGATCCGCAACCTGCCGCACCCCGAGGTGGTCGCGCTCATCAAGCAGTCCGGCAGCACCGTCACTCTCACGCTCGACCGACACAACTCCGACTGTACTGCAGCTTGGTGAGCTACATACCCGACTCTCTATATACCGATCCGCAACCTGCCGCACCCCGAGGTGGTCGCGCTCATCAAGCAGTCCGGCAGCACCGTCACTCTCACGCTCGACCGACACAACTCCGACTGTACTGCAGCTTGGTGAGCTACATACCCGACTCTCTATATACCGATCCGCAACCTGCCGCACCCCGAGGTGGTCGCGCTCATCAAGCAGTCCGGCAGCACCGTCACTCTCACGCTCGACCGACACAACTCCGACTGTACTGCAGCTTGGTGAGCTACATACCCGACTCTCTATATACCGATCCGCAACCTGCCGCACCCCGAGGTGGTCGCGCTCATCAAGCAGTCCGGCAGCACCGTCACTCTCACGCTCGACCGACACAACTCCGACTGTACTGCAGCTTGGTGAGCTACATACCCGACTCTCTATATACCGATCCGCAACCTGCCGCACCCCGAGGTGGTCGCGCTCATCAAGCAGTCCGGCAGCACCGTCACTCTCACGCTCGACCGACACAACTCCGACTGTACTGCAGCTTGGTGAGCTACATACCCGACTCTCTATATACCGATCCGCAACCTGCCGCACCCCGAGGTGGTCGCGCTCATCAAGCAGTCCGGCAGCACCGTCACTCTCACGCTCGACCGACACAACTCCGACTGTACTGCAGCTTGGTGAGCTACATACCCGACTCTCTATATACCGATCCACAACCTGCCGCACCCCGAGGTGGTCGCGCTCATCAAGCAGTCCGGCAGCACCGTCACTCTCACGCTCGACCGACACAACTCCGACTGTACTGCAGCTTGGTGAGCTACATACCCGACTCTCTATATACCGATCCGCAACCTGCCGCACCCCGAGGTGGTCGCGCTCATCAAGCAGTCCGGCAGCACCGTCACTCTCACGCTCGACCGACACAACTCCGACTGTACTGCAGCTTGGTGAGCTACATACCCGACTCTCTATATACCGATCCGCAACCTGCCGCACCCCGCAGCACATCATAAATTTCTTTTGTCACTCTACTTTCATTTTCGGACTAAAAGACAATTAATATTTTTCCTTCTCGATATAAATTACGTGGTGCTCTTTTTTTAAATAAAGTGAATTATTTATAATTTATTTAATTTCAGACCGTACGTGAGGCGCGCGGCGCTTTGACAGACTCGCGGCCCGTTTCTTCTGGCCCACTTCTCGCCGCTCGCAAACCGTTGGCTTATCTATTGTAGCTATTATCTGTAACTAACAGTTTTTTTCGAATTTCTGTTTAGTCGCTCCAAATAAGATCTTTTTGTCCAGAAAGTAAGTAAACTGTAAATAATCTTGCAAAAAATATTAAAAAGTACAAAACATGAGTTCTTAAGGATGTATAATACCTCACTTCGCTTCGCATGATCCTGTTTTATACGAACAAATACTGCAACAATCACTCTGAAATTAATATATGATAAAGTTGAGGACTAATGCTATGTCCATGCTGTTGTAAAAACGTGATTCCATGAAACTTTCTCGATAGAAAAAAATTACAAAGTTACCTCCAAACCGTACAATAAACCGATAGCATTCAATGAATACTTGAAATTAGATCTGAAACTTTGCATAATATAACTGATATTAGTATAAAGCAGCTGCAGACTGTTCCATAAAAATGAAAAACCATCAGTTTAGCCGCGATTTCAAAATAACTGATTTTTTTGCGTGCGCGACATCTGATTAGAGTAGGATAGACAGTTAAAAGCAGAAGCGTTTGAGCAGGACAGCGAATTGAGGTATTATGGGCCCTTAATGAAAGTTTAAAAGGGTTAACCCTCGCTAAAACTGAATGCAAACCTGGGGCCTATTTTCTAACTTCTACATCCATCGCAATCGCCTCAAACGCACCGTGATTGGCTAGAAATTACATCAAACATCATTTGTAGCCAATCACGACACCTTTGACTATAAGAGGACAGAAGGTGGTTCGCATCCATCTTACACATTAAGGCAAGATCGTGGCTTAGGTCTATTCTACGGGTTAAGATCGTTTTGCTTACAGTTACAGATATATTTCATATTTTTGTCATTTTTCATGTGCATTTTGTCCAAATACTGAATTAAATACCAAGTTTTAGAGCAAGACCTTAGCTCTTTTATAATTTGGTATTGAATTTTAATTTATGTGGGAATAAGAGCGCCAAAAGGCGCATCCACACATAATCGGGCCATAAAAATTGGAGACAATCAGATTCAAATTTGATATCTTTAAATACCTATATAACAAAAGGTTTTGATTGTGTTGGGTCAAATGTATATACAAAGCGAAGTGTTTCCCAAAGCCTGTATACATTTAACTTAAAGTAAAAGTGAAATATATTTCATTGGTATGGTATACTAGCATCAAAATAAGTACTAAATATACGTGATCTAAATATAACGTACGTTTAAATAAACCCACATATTCTACTGACTTTCTCAAAGCGTCATATTATTACAAATAAAAAAAATAGCTTACACATACAACATTTACATAAGCTATTTGAAATCGTACGATCATTTATTTAGACTAAAGACGTCCAAAGCACTTATTTGTTATGTGGAGACTAAATTTTTAATTACAAATAATATAACAATTTTTAACATACTTATGCTCAAAATTGGGTTACAATAAAAAAGTAACAGCTCATTATTTTTGAAATAAATCAATATCGGGCGATTGGTCGAGTTTACGAAGAATGAGGCTTAAAGATAGTATGGATAGGAGAACAGTTGTTGTCACTACCTCAAGTCTGTTTATTTGGAAATGTTATTGAATTTGATCAGTATACTTTGTGGTTTTATTTTAATGAACCTGTTCATTCACACCTAGAATTATTTTATTTTGGAATATACGAACGTGGCGGCAAAATTATATGTTACATACTTACGGTTGTACTATTTGGTGACTTTTATTATATTATAATGATTACTGAGATTTATTATACACTTCGATCAAGTAATTTTAGATCATATTTTATAGCTTTAATAATTAAGATAAGGAAATCTTGAATACTATTGAGTATTCATAAGCTTTTAAATGATTAGTTAGTATTATTATGTAAGTTCTATAAATTTTACTAAGGTTGTGTAGAAAACCTTGCCAAACGATATCTTCCTACAATACTTAAAACATTTCCCGTCCAAAATCCAGTAAGCTTATTCATGTGCCTTTTTAGGTTAATGGCGTATTAAAGCCGATTCTGAAGGCTTTCATTTTAGTTTTAGTGTTGTGAAAACTTAGGTTTTTCCAAAGTAATTTTAGTTTCTGTTCCTAACTTTTAGGGACCATTTTGCAATGAAGCAAATATAGTTTGACAGCACTAAAACTAAAATTAAAGCCTTCAGAATCGGCTTTATTGGTAAACTAAATATAAGTTAGTAAAGTCGAAATTTTAATTACATCTAATTTTGACAGTTCAAGGAAAGGGATAGAGCTGTGCAAGTATAGTCCGGTTTATTAAATAAAGGAATCATAAATGGCGTCCATAATCATTCGCTCTCATTCGCACAGTATATCTGTCTTTAGTTAAACACTTTCGTACAGCATGCAGAAAAATTTGTCTGGGTTTGCCTAATGTTCACAAAAATACCTGTGATATTTGACTTGAAAATGGCTCTTCGTTTTATTTATAATTAAGTATAATTTTATATACATCCAATTAAAACTAAAGCTTGAGAACTGGAGAGAACTGGATAGCTCAGTTGGTAGAGCAACCGCCCGGTAAGCGAGAGGTCCCGGGCTCGAATCCCGGTTCAGAGCTCCTTACGTCCAGATTTACTTTTCTGATTTTCTATACCGCAATGATATAAAATTTAATTAAAACCAAGGCCTTCAAAATCGGCCTATAATATTCTATAACTTCCAAGCAGAAAAAATAGTCCAGATTTTCGCAAAATATTTATTTCGTGATATAGCCTATAGTATTATATAACTTCTAGCACATCTAACTTAAAGGACCATATCGAGCTCGATAGCGCTCGTTACAGTGCTCTGTCTCACTCTGTTCTACCTAAAGAGGGACAGACAGTGGTATATCGAGCTCTTCTACCATGTTAGGTGTAGTATCCACATAACACCGAATATTTTTATAAAATTATTACTCGAAAAATGAAACAAATAGAGACACACTTTTTATGCTGACTATCTGACAATGCAATACAAGTACCAGCCGCCATTTTAGATTCCTTTCTCTAATGATGCGGGTGATAAAGGAGAAGCGATACAGTTTATCTCGTTCACTCGCACAGCTCCGTCCCTTTCCTTGAATTGTCATAATTCCATGGAATTAAAACTTCGACTTTTAGATTATTGAAATAAATCAGTAGACGATGCTGCAGTAAAATGACGACGCGACGGTAGCAGTCCGCACAGAACAGTGTCAAATTGAAAGGAATTGAGGCATCCAAGACCTTTGGTTGCCCATTTATTGTTAGTTTATAATTAACTCTTGTTTATTAGTATTTTTAGTCAGATTTGCTCAAGATGTCAATATTACATTTTATTTAAGAAGTAAGTATAAGTCGTACTTGAAAATAAACTCCCTTTATTTAAGCTTTACGAACCGCCTGACTCGATCACCCATTACAATAAAAATATGTTAAATAAGACAAATAATATTGAATAAAACTATGACCGCCTTGTATAATAATCTCAAGTCTGTATTGTTTTAGTTATCGAGTTAATTTGTATTATTAATTAGTTTGTTAGTGACATTTCATAGGAGAAAATCGATTTATATAACTTAAAATATTATCAGGCACTTATGATATTGACTGATATTTTTAAATGTCTATTGCAATAAGGTCATTTGTTTTACACAATTATTTTTTGGGACCACCGAATTGGTTTACAACTTAGAACGTAAGTAATTAAATATTTTTGCTTGATGTCATATCTAATTTCTAAGAAAAGCAATTATGAATGTGCCTTGTATAAATCTGTCTTGCCTTAGCAATGAATTCTGTATCTCTCACCTAAAATTTTGTAAAAAATGTTTTCCTTATATCCAAAGAGTACGTGCAACATTCCTTATGAATTTCATATTTTATAAGGTTTCTTTTATTATTTTTGTTTCTTATTCGAATTGTCTTTATCTTTTACTTTGTGCTGTTTTCTTTTTAACACCACATTCTTTTTATTTTGACTATTTATTGGTACTTTTGTATAATGTATGGTTTATTCAGCTGGTACTTTTTGCATGTGTCGTTTTGTTACGCGAATTTCGTATGCATACTCGGAAAGTCAAAATCTACTCAGGATTGTAGAATTTATAGACAGGATTATTAGACAATAAACATCTTTATTTCATTAATTTCGTTTTTCTTATAATCTCATTTATGTATCACAGGTACCTAGCAAAATAATAAAAAATTCAAATATTTCGTGTCTAAAAATTTGTGGGAAGTGGAAATAATCGAAATGCTTACTTTTATTTTAACATTCACATGTATATTCAAATAAAATGCAGGAAAAGGTTCACAATTCACAACCTGTATAGTGTGGTTTGTGTGGCGTCGCCTTAATTATTTTTTCTTACTCAAATACCCGTATAAATGACATTGATTTTTATACCCAAATTCATACTGGAGGCTCGGTAAGTGGTCAGAACCAAAATTCAATTCTCCTTATTGCAAAACACGAAACATATTCTTAGCCCCTATCACCTAATCCCTTGTCAATTAGTACAGGAAGCCAAATTTTTTGCGGTTTTAACAGAAAGTGTCATGGAATCTTCTTGATAACTTACTAAGTTTTCAGTATGAATTTTCCTGTATCAAAGTCGCTTTATACAAGGTGACATTTATTTATTCAGCCAAATTCATACTGGATCAGTGTAAGTATCACGGATACTTTTTTGTGAAATTTGAAAAAGAGTTCTGATTTTCCGTAGTTTTGTCGGGAACAGAAAAAATAAATTTTTGAATTTCCCAAAATGGGTAATCAAACCTTGATACAGACTACTTACCGAGTCCTGAGTATAAATTTGGCTGCATTAATAAATGTGACCTTATGTATAGTGAAATGCGAGTGAGTACCAAAAAAGAAGTCCCACTGCTTAAAGTGTTTTCGTCACAATAAGTAGTTGCGGAATGTTTCGTGACCTTGATTGTTACAAGGTTATTGAATTGGCGGACGCCACTGTGACTGCAGTCCCGTTCCTCGCTCGTCCGGCGGTGGTGCTCTCAATGATCCAGTCGGTGTACCGGTCGATGCGGGTGAACACGTCCGGGATGGCGCTGTCGCCGCACCGCTTGAAGTAGGAGGACACGCCGACCACCACGTTGCCAATCACCATGGGCGCGCCGGAGTCGCCCAGGCACATGCCCGTCTCTGGTACTGCGCCCGCGCAGATTACACCTGCAATAGTTATCTTTGTTAATAATAAATAATATAATAATAATAAATTTCTTGATTGTGCAAAACTTACATACTAATTACATCAGTGGATGGGGCATCCTTTTAAGTAGCAAGTACCTGTGCCAGGATACCCCGAAAGGGGGGGTTATCCCGATATTGTCTCTTTGCAAATTAATTTTAAACCTTTAAATTGTCGTGTCTCATATTTTTTATTATCTCAGATAGTTGGGTAGGTGAACTTGGGGCGTATGGGGTCGTTCGCAAATTACGTAACGCCAAAATTCTAAAAATTCCGCCCCTCCCAAGTAACAGTACGGTAAAGCTTGGCGCTCTACCCCCATCCGTTACGTAACGGGTGCATTGGGCTTATATTTAGCAATATGTCGTGTTTTTTACTTAATCTAGAACATGAAAAAAATTGTATTTTTTTACTTATCATAAAAACGCGTCACATTCGACGTTTATAGGAGTTGTTAGTTACAGCGCTGATCTAGCCATGAAAGCGATGAGATGAAAAAAATGGCTAATAATAAAAGCTCCGAAAACTAAATTAAAAATGAAGATATTCAATTTATGAATGTTACTGCTTTAGGTGGTAGAGCTAATGCCGGGCTGTTAGGTGGTAGAGCTGATGCCGGGCTCGACTGTGGAGGTACCACCATCTTACTCGCAAATCCTCCCGAAGTGATTCGGGGAGAGTAAGAGAACAGCTCTCAGGCAAAACCAGGCGGCCCACCATTGCCTGGGACCGATGGATGGCGGTATATCCATCCCCAATTGCCGGGCCTTATATAAAACAGACTGGTGACGGGCAGCGGCGTCACTGGCACCGCGTTCACCAACCCGCCTGCCCAGTGTGTGTGAGTATGGGCATTTCTTCCAGGAGGACCGCCAAAAGGCGAAATCCTGGAAAAGCCTATGTCCAGCAGTGGACGAAACAGGCTGATGGATGGATGGACTGCTTTAAATACTAAGTTACCGAAAACTTTTGTGCTAATAAATAAACTACCAACTACCGAATGAAATACCTACTGAAAATTCCGAAAACTTTGAAAAATACATTTCAGCGAAAACTATTGGCAGCTTTTCTGTCGTAGATCTCCGAATAAAAATTCAAAGTTGCCTGACCAAATGATGAATTCTGTTAAACTTAAGGGGTCACCTCGTTCAGGCTCCGCTTCGCTTGGCTCCCAATATGTATTTACATGTCAACCTAAATCTTTACGTAACGCAGATCTTAAACCCCTGCTCCCCCCACGTAACAGGACCGATTTCGGGGAGAAATGACATGACATGATCGATGACGTCACTTCTCAGATCGAGATTTATCCGAGGGTCACTTACTGTCGCCGATCTGAACTTCGTCGGGGTGCGCGGCGAAGATCTGCTGGCATTCGTCTAAACCGATTTTGTTAATGTTGATAGTCTTCAGAATTTCGATCTGAGGGCCACTTTCCTGAAACAAGTGAACCAATAATATATGGACAAGGAACCCTTATAGTATCCCCATATCCGTCAGTCTGTCTGTCTGCGGCTTAGCTTAGAGAATTTTAGTACCTAGTGGGAAGCTGTAATTTGGCATGGGTATAAATATAAAACACGCCGATAAAGTGGTAAAATAGATTAATACTGTCACTACAAGTATAGGAAAAAATTGAAAAAGTGGACAATGGTAATTTAATCATAATAAATCATCGAGGTTAAGCAGCGGTATACGCGTCATACTCGTAATTGTAAAGGTGACCAAATCTTTTTGTAGATTTTTTTAAACTTTTACTAATTTGTACGGAACCCTCGGTGGGCCAGTCCGACTGGCACTTGTCCGGTTTTTTAATTTTTCCGGGTTTACTAAGGTGTTTTTTCGACTGTTTCATTGAATGTTTCACTTATATTATAACGAAAATAATCTTATTTTTATTTATGGTTATGACGTCTTTTGACTAGGTTCATGTGGTTACGCTACTGTTTCTCATAGATTCAAGATATTTATTGCGTGCTATAATGTAAGTACTTATGAAGAACAGAAGGGCATGGCAAAGGTTTACCTATAAAGAAATACGTACCTAATGTTATATTGTGCACAGCTTATATTAATAGATAACATTTTCATTATATAGTTGTCAAATTAAGACGTAGGTGCACATTTTAGTTAGACTTTATATAAGGTGACATTTATTTTCGCGACCAAACTCATACTGAAGATTCGGTAAGTATTCGGTAACAAGGTTCGATGACAATTTTTGGAAAATTCTTTATATCAATTTTAAACCCAATAAGTACTTACCTACTTGTATTTAACACATTTATTTTAGGTTATGTTTTTGAGTAAACAAACAGAAACAGTTCAAAAAATCTATTTTTGCTTATAGTTGTGGGTATGACGTCACGTAGTGAAAGATAATGTCAAATTCGTAAGCATTTTTATGGGAGCAAAAAACACCTCTGCCTATTCTGGGATACCATCGTATTCATTTTACCCATTCTCGGGAAATAATTTTTTTTAATAAAATTTATAAAATTTACTGTATTATTAAGCTTTTTTATCGTTCACTATTGTTATAAATGTATAATTCACATGATAAGTAAATGATTATTTAAATAATAAAAACTTTGCAATTTCCTCGTAAACGAATGCACCGCCACCACCACCACGACTATGGCTGCCACTTATTCCTTTCTCTGCAGGTAATTGAGTAATGAGATGGAATAAAAAGTATAAAATTTGTACGTATCTCTTACCAAGGGCGGATCAAGGATTTATTTGGGGGGGGGGCACAAAGGCCATATAGGTATAGATATAGAGTGTCCCACATAGTTGGTACTATATCTTTTAGTCCTACCGGTAGGCCAAAAAATTCTGCGAATGTAGTTAAAAGCGTTAATGTGTAGAGTGTTAATCTCCCAGCTCCTTGTTTCATTTGAACCGTCTGGGGGGGCACGTGCCCCTGTGCCCCCCTCCCCTGGATCCGCCCTTGTTTCTGACATACCCGCTGCTTTTTTTGCTCTGCTAGGCTTCCACAATGTAAAAATAAATAATAAGTTAATCTCGTTAGAACTTACCGACTCAAAACCCCAGCTCACAACTTTCATAGAAGTTCCATCGGGAATATAAGTTCCTTGCGGTGGGATAAACAGGACATTTATTGTGTCCGATATTGGCAGGGGAGTGGCTAGGATTGCGATGGCCAGGTCACCTGCCCTGGGAGATTCCACGTAGTTTGGCTGCTTTATCACATTGAATATGTCGACTAGAACTCCGCCTTCCAGACTGTACGTAGACCCCGCTCTGACTTTCATATTCTCAAGAATGGCGCCCCTGTCCAAACAATAATTCCACATAAAACATATTATCATCATATCACGAGGAGGTGTCAGGGGTGTTTCCGAGTGTGAACTATCAATACTTGCACAACCTCTTTTCAGCGCCTAGCGTTCGGCGTATCTAGGGATTTTTCCTAGGGGGGCAGGCACTAGCCAGGTAGCATAGTTTTACTATGCAGCTAGTCGGAAAGCCACCGCCTTCGATTTCGGTAAATCGGATGAAAGTAGAGATTGACCAACTTTTCACTGGAGTTGTCAATATGAACAAATTAAGTAAGTAGGTACTTTCTTACCTAATGATATTGTAATTATATCCTAAAATAAAAAAAATCCGCAAAAAGTAGAAAGTTGCTGTTTGGACTGGGTAAGTTTGGGCTTGTTACTATGATTTGTCTCAAGGGAATAATAAAGCTTTTTAGGGTTCCGTAGTGCCTGAAAGGTAAAAGGAACCTTTATGGTGAGACTCGATCCATTGTCCGTCCGTCCGTCCGTCCGTCCGTATGTCACAGCCTCATAACATTAGCGTCCAAACATGTAAACAAGCAACATCTTTGTCTTTCGCTCCAATAATTTTAAAAAGTGTGTTAAAATTAGTTCATTTCTTTCAAAGTTAAGTGCCACATGCAAGTAATTCCAACAATTGCACCCACAATTCAAAAATGTATTATGATTTTGACACTGTGCTTTCATCATCGGTACAATTTCGTATTAGTAACACAGTTAGCACATATAGTCAACAATAATAAAAATATCTAAGTGCAAAATCATTCTATTTTAGAGTTCCGAATTTATTGAAACCTACAGATGCATTGTATATATGTATTTTTATAGTTAATTTCATCACTGATGTCAGTTTTATCGTCTCTTTGTCATAACCCCAGAAGAACTATATGACTGAACTTACGTGAAACAGAAACCGGAAGTCAACACATGCCATGACGATATGATGGAGCCTACGCATCTTTGGATGTGGATATTGGGTACCGTGTAGTGGTACACAATGGCTGCTATGTACGGGAAGTTATAGATAGTAGTTGGGCTTCCTCCCACAAGACGAGTGTTATCTTCTGTTTTTGGAACATTATTTGGTGCTGCTAAAGCTGTGAATGAACAGAAAAACATCGGATAGAAACTCTGAAGGAGTGTCTAAAAATCTTTTTATTTTCATTTTATTTGTTATGCTTTTTGTATATTTACACACATATTTAACAACACATTTGAACAAACAGAACGGACATTGTGTACAAAGGTGGCACTTATTGCTTATAACAATATCTCCCTGGCAACCTTTGGGTGGAAAGAAAAGATTTAATGAAATTAAACTTAAAATAATGAAATTGAACTTAAATTTTTTTTTTTTTTATTATGGTAGGGTTACGTGTTATGTTGCTTGTTTATATTCTTACCAGCAGCAGCTACAACAGCAAGGCACAATATTTTTACCACCATCTTGTCCACTTAAGTGAAAGGCCAGAAATGATAGAAATAGTGTACGACAAACAAATATAAAAAAAAATTATCTACGAAAATCATTATGTGGGTCACACTACAGGATGTTTCGAGATAATTATTGGTAATTGATTGTAATATTATGATTTTAATGAATATAATAATAATATAATACTTCTATAAGGTGACTTTCGTTAATATATCCAAATTCATATTGGAGACTCGGTAAGTGGTCAGGATAGAAATATGAAAAATATTTTTGTGCCTCTATGTACTTGGTCAAGAACAACCTCGACTCAATTAGTATACAAAGTCTAAATTTCATTTTGCCTATTTTTAGAAAGGGTCATTAAACCTTGGTCCTAACCAATCATCTACTCTTCAGTATGAATTTGGCTATTTAAACGAAATTCACCTATAGGGCGTTGTTCATTATTTTATTGTTTTATTGCGTACTTGGTTTTGCCGGCTCCCTTCGCTCCGGTGGAAGTGTGTATTTATGATAAAATTTGGCCAAGTGCGAGTTGGACTCGCGCTCAAAGGGTTACACAACACCTCATGATACAGGCATGGAAACCTAAAAGCATTATGGTGAATAACAACAAAATACATGCCAAAGCCATCAAGGCTACAAAAAAAAGGGCGCTCAAATTGTAGCGCTTGACAAAAAATGTGGGACTGTCTGCGTACGGAACCCTATTTATATTTGTTTACTTTTGAGTGTGTACTACAACCTGACTAAATTTAAAACATGTACGTATCACCGTCTTTAAGAAAAAGCCAAAACAAATAACGTTATGTTGTACTGGGTACTCCCCTGTATATTTTTTTATATTTTATTAGTTGTCCTAATAGAAGCTATAGTTACCTACATTGTGTTCTGTGAAAATTTCAACTTTCTACCAATTGCGGTTGAAGCTGTAGACTGTGTAGACCCCTGTGACAAACAGAGAAGAATCCAAAAAAATATAGTTTTATCCTCGGTGCCAATATTATTAACCCATTTCATATGAACCTTCGCAAAAATATTTAAAGTAGAGAGACGACTTTCTTACTGCTTTATTATTAGTATAGACATTAGAAATAGATAGATGTTATGTCTTAATTAAATAAATGAATTTTAAATCAGTTAACACTCAGTAGTTGTTATGTTTATTTTTAACACTTGTACTTATCCACAATATAGTTGTATTATATATTATACCAACCGGTTTCGCCATTCATCATTCTCAAGGGCTTTACTAAAATACTCAGTAGTTGATTTCGAACCTATATTATCGTCAAATATCCAATCTAGTACTATTTTTGTTTTTTTTATTTTGTATTATTAAAAGCATGAAATAAAATGTGTTTTTGGCAGTCAGTGGCGTCTGGCGTGCATTGAACTTTTTGCTGGAAATGCAATGAGAAGGTCAAGTTTGACGGTAAAAATAACATGAAAAAAATGAAAAACCAATTTGAAATAAAAAATATATTTATATTTTTTTTATTGTCAACCTTGACCTTCTTATTGCATTTCCAGCAAAAAGTTCAATACACCCCACTGGTGACAGAATTTTAATATCAACTAGGTTTTTCTAACAGAGTTGTGTTATTTTATGCATTACTTAGTAAATGATTTTGCACGACAACTACAAACAAACCCAAAAATAAAAAAGCCCAAGGGTGCGAGTCCTAATTGCACTTGACCGGTTTTTCATAAATTGCGCTGAGCGGATTTCGACCACCCAAGTACTTACTTTATATAAAACCACAAAAAATATGCAAAAATAAAACCACCTATATACAATTAACTTTCGAAATGACAAATTAACAAGATAAAGTGCAACGTTTAATCATTCACGTACAAGTTATCAGTATAAAAACAATTAATCGAAGCAAGTGAGATTTAAATAAATCCAGAAGATTACGCAACACTAATCAGTATCTGGGAAAGCGATTTTATAGACAAATTACTAATAGAGATATTCCAATTGCAATTTGATATAACTGATAGTGATAGATCCTATACTAGATATATATAAGAGAGAAAGCCACAAAAGAAGTTCTATATAAAATTTGAGATAACGCTACCAAATGTCACCTGTCAGAATCCTCCATTGTCAAGGAATGAATACGGAAATGTGGATCATGCATCATGCATAGCGTTCACACTCATTGGGAGATTTGACATATCTCTATATTTTTTTGCCATGTTTATGATCGATGCAAAAAAAATGTATTACTTCATGATGAAACCATTCTGTAAGTGAAATAAATAAATAAATAAATTCTTTATTTCGGCAAAACATGACAAAATATACAATACTATGACAAAATGAATATATAAATACCTTACAGACTTACAGATACAAAAAAGAACTAAGACACGTCGAAACACGATCCCCTCTGGCCAGAAGTCAGCACTGAGGAAACTGCTAGCATGCGCAGTGGACACACGGAGTTTGAAAGACAAAAAATCTTACGTGGACGTAGTCTACAATCCCTCCAATGCGACCTGTGCACATTTTCTTAATGTGACGCGTCAGATCTTCTAACGTCGAGGTAGATCTGTTCTGTGTTAAGGGCTCTGCAGCCCACCATGCAGGGGCGGTACCTCGCTTATTGCGGTTCTGACAGCGGCGGCGCTTCTTCTCTACTAGGATAAAGCAGTCACTATCTATCGGCGGGCGATGAACGGGAGCAGACACAGTGGTGGGCGCCGATACCATTTTTTTGTATCGAGCTGTTGGAAAAATCTGAAACCCGTACATTTGTAATTAAATCATAAAAAATAAAGTGTTTGACAGAGCCCTCGGTGGGTGAGTCCGACTCGCACTTGTCCGGTTTTTTATGTAACTTTTTCTTTTTTTGTGCAGTCATGTCTTAATGGCCAGCCAGTGTGATTGGTTTACAAATAAAACCAATTTATATATTAATAATTTATAGTTATTGTGTTAACTCTTAAACATATTTTTAAGATGGATAGGTAAAATAAAAAGAGGTTATACAGAAAAATATTTTCCATATGTCATTTAGCTTTATAGACGAGTGCTTTAGTAGTTAGTGACTATGAGGGAGCCTCGTTAGATTTTAAAAGCTTATTTCGCTAGGTTTATAAATCAAATTTACCTCCCTCAATAAGACTTACTTTCAGAGCATTAGTGATGCAAACTTATATAATCAAAATCAAAAATTCAAAATCAAAATATTATTTATTTGTAAAAACATGAGTAGAAATACATACAGATGTCATTGTTAACACATAAAGTTCTTCATGTTTGCCTTACAGCGTACAAATAGAAATTACACACATTGCATGCCTTCTTAAAATAAACACATTTTAGGTACAATCTATTAAAATAATACTCGATAACTCTATTTATAATAATAGTTATTATTTTTATTGAAAGTTGATTTGATCATTATTAATATATATCTGGCACCCCAGATCATAAGATACCTAAACAGCATGGGCTCAACACGAGAGCAACTGCTCAGGGTAAATATGAAACAGTAAAAGTGAATAACTACTTTGGCGGCAGATTGCTTAAACGCAAAATTCCAATGTTATATAATGAAATGCCTGTTCGTATAAGATCTGAACAAAATAAAAATAAATTCGCAAAATTATATAAAACTTACCTTCTACAAAACATGTAAACATAGATTAAAATAACAATGTTATTATTTATTGTTAATGTACCTACCTACTTATAACTTAGTAAGTGACTAATTATAGAAAAAGAAGTGCGACTCCCTCCCCACAGACAAACCAAATTCCTACTTGGTTTTGTGGGATGTATTTAGATTTAAGTTATTCTTGAAATAAATAAATATATTCATTCATTCATTCATTCATTTACAATCATATTCCTCAGTATAGATTACAAATTATCATTCAAAAATTCTTTTATGGTGTAATAGCATTTTTGTGTTAGTAATCTATTAAATTTACTCTTAAATAAGTTTACAGAGCACATTCCTATTTCCAATGGAATTTTATTGTATAACATTGGCGCCATACCAAATACACTTTTCATCATAAATGCAGTGTTTGTGGGTCTGTGGTAGATTTTAGTTAGATCGCGTGGACGAAGACGACGATGAAATGCTGTAACTTTTACATTTTCAAACAAATCAGGATTCTGTTTTACAAATAGCGCTACCTCTAATATATACAATGAAGGTAACGTTAATAAACTGTACTTTTTAAATAAAGGTTTACAACTGTCATTAGTTTTGAGACCAAACATTGCTCGGAGACATCGTTTTGGATTTTTAAAAATAGTTTCTCCATCTGTACAGTTATCCCAAAAATTACTCCAAATCTTGCTTGTGTCATGTCCATAAATATCGCGCTAACATGTTGCTTTTTGTCAATATTGAGTGTAATTTTTTTTAATAGGTTAAATATCGCCAAATTTGTTGATCTGTCTTTTCTAAAGCCTTGCTGTTCATTTGAGAATAATTTCTTTTTTTCCATGTAAAGATACAGTTTCTTGAGAATAAACTTTTCAAAAATTTTTGCAAATGTTGTCAGATGAGCAATCGGTCTGTAATCTGACATATCTTCTTTGTACATACGTAGAGTTATTGATTCTCGGTAAAAACAGATAATCTGTTTCTGCACGATCGTGGTGCGGGTCCACTTTACAGATTAATAGGTACCGTCGTTGTAGCCCCGTACACGTATATATATGAGAATGTAATAGCCGCAGCTATATCTTTTTCTTAAGGGGTTCTAATGATCCTAAATGTAAAAATCACGCTAATCACTTTATCACACTATCACACTAATCACACTAATCACACTAATCACACTAACATTATAAATGCGAAAGTTTGTGGGGGAGTGTGTGTGTGAGGGTGTCTGTGTGAGAGAGGGTGTGTGAGAGAGTGTGGGTGTGTGTGTGTGTGTATATTTGTTACTCTTTCACGCTGAAACTGCTGAACGGATTTGGATGAAATTTAGAATGGATATAGCTTATACCCTAAATTAACACATAGGCAACTTTTCATCCCAGAAAAAAGCATGTCGTTTAACCGAATAACGCGCGGGCGGAGCCACGGGCAAAAGCAAGTATTATAAATGCGAAAGTTTTTGTGTATGTTTGTTACTCTTTCACGCTGAAACGGCTGAACGGATTTGGATGAAATTTAGAATGGATATAGCTTATACTCTAACTTATAACATAGGCTACTTTTTACGCCGGAAAAAAGCATGTACCTAGTTCAAATTCAAATTCAAATTGTTTATTTGTAAAATAGATACATAAAGTATACGTTTAACATGTCAAATCTAATCTGTATAAAAATAATATTTTATGATTAACAAATATGATACGGGAAATATATAAAAAAACTATATTTAAGTTAAAATAAAGACTTATTGGAACACGAATATTATTATAACTACACAATGCAATTAATATATAAGTTGATAAATAAACTGAATAGACCCTAAATAAATATAATGCCTAGCCAAATACATACTAACATAAGTAAGAAATTAAAATATTGTATAAACATACCTACATAATTCAATGAATAAATAAGTTAATAGATAAATAAACTAAAAATAGATATAATGCCTAAATCCGCCCATTCGATTAATCTTGCTAAGAAGAAGGGCAAGAAACTTAACAAGATCATGTCTTTTTTATCAGTATTTTTTTTCTGAATATGCCTTAATACTATTACAGTTTTTTTTAACTTATATAAAATAATACTAAACAATGTATTAAAAAGGATAAAAATATGAAAGACAGAAGGAAATTGTGTCATGAGGAAAAGAAAAAATATATAAATCTTAGTCTACCTGTCTAATGAGGTAGTAAGTTAAAGTACTTAGCAAAACATCATCCACCTGTCTCATATAGTTTATCACTTTTTTGATAGTCAGATTATCAACTAAGTAATAAATGCTAAGTTTAAGTTATACAATGTTCATGTCAATATGTAAAAAGAAATGTCAAAATAATAATAAAAAAACAATATAAAAATATAAGTCTACATAAAAACAGACGATTTGAAACACAAATCAGTTAGAAAATAAACGAACAGTAGTATCAATCAATACTCTCATGACACCGAGCGTCACTATCATCCAAATAGTCATTAATTTTAAAATATGCTTTTTTCAAGAGTCCCTGCTTAATATATAATTTAAACTTATTTTCTGAAAAACTAAGGACCTCCCTTGGAAGTTTATTGTTAAATCTTATACCATGTCCTACAAAAGAGGTGCCTACTTTTGCAAGTCTAATTTTTGGAAAAGCCAGTTTATGTTTCTTCCTAGTGTCTATAGAGTGATTCTCACCGAGCCTAGGGAAACTATCGATATTTTTTCTGATATATTTAATAACTTAGTAAATAAATTCACAAGGAACTGTTAAATATTAATTTCTTTGAATTTTTCTCTTAATGAATCCCGATGCTTCATATTGTAAATAGCACGAATTGTTCTCTTTTGCAAAACAAAGACTGCGTTTATATCCGCAGCTCTACCCCACAGCAACATACCATATGACATAATGCTGTGAAAATAACTAAAGTACACCAATCTAGCAGTATCCTCATCAGTAATTTGCCTCATCCGTCTAACAGCGTATGCGGCTGAACTTACTCTATCACAAAGGCCTTCTATGTGGGGACCCCACTGAAGACGAGAGTCTATAGTAATGCCTAAAAACTTCGTTTTGTTGACTAACTCTAGCTTGGACCCCTGCAAAAGGAGATCAGAATCTACTTGAATTACATTTGGTAATGTGAATTTCATACATTTTGTCTTTTTCCCATTTAGTTAAACCAAATAACACGCGGGCGGAGCTGCGAGCAGAAGCTTGTGCAAAATAAACCTCCCTCCGTGCAAAATAAACCTGATCTCCCATAATAATTGACTCGGGGCCGGGGTCTAAGCTTGTGTTCAAGAAGTGCTCAGTATCAAAGTTTTATTATCCCTGTTGTGAAATTCATATATATACAGCCGTGGTCAACTAATTAGGGACAATCTCTAGTTAAGCCAAATTGTGAATTGGCGTTTGCACGTAAATATGGACATTGGACCTACTCCCAATGGCAACATGTATTATTCTCTGACAAGACCAAGGTTAATTAGATTTCTTCAGATGGAAGGCAATACGTACGTATTGGCGTCCAGTAAAAGCGGAAATGAATCCAAGATTCACAAAAAACAGGTGAAACATGGCGGTGGAAACATTAAAATGTGGGGTTCATTTTCTGGACGTGGAGTGGGACCTGTGAGGAAAGTTCAGGGTAACTTAGACTAACATCAATACAAGGCAATATTGGAGGAAACGATGCTTCCCTATGCTGAGGAGCATCTCCCTATTATATAGACGTTTCAGCATGATAACGACCCGAAACATACCGCCCGTTCAGTCAAGTCGTTTCTTACCAGTCAGTCAGTATCGGTGCTAGATTGGCCAGCAAATAGCCCGGACCTTAACCCAATCGAGCACCTTTGGCACGAAATCAAGAAAAAAGTTGCCACTTATCGTACCACAACTTTAGATGAACAATGAAGCTTTTTGTGAGGCATGGGTAAACATTCCCGTCGAAACATGCCAGAAACTGATAATGTCTATGCCACATCGGTGTCAAGCGGTAATTACTAACAAAGGTTTTGCTACTGGGTACTGATTTTACACGTAATAAAATGGAGCTGTTAAAGATATTATAATTACTGCAGATTATTAGTTTTGTTTAACTCTATTTTTCATTATAGTTTACTGTCCTTAATTAAATGTCCAGCTACAGAATTATACCTAAAAATTGAATACATGTTCAACCTTTGATATTATATCCTTTTTTCTATTTATTTATTCTTTTATATACAGCCATTTATAGCATAATAATCGGACCAAATTATGCAAATAATAGGTGCTGAGAAATCAATAGGGTTTTATATTTATATGTACATAACCGGTAATTGCTCTTCACTATCTTGAAAGTCCCTAATTAGTTGACCACGACTGTATATGTATATTATATGTATAAATTTCACAACAGGGGTAATAAAATTTTGATACTGAGCACTTCTTGAGTCTTCAGTATGAATTTGGCTGCATAAATTAATGTTACCTTGACTCTTTTAATCTTTTAATGGATTTGTCATCGGTCGAACAGAAAATTAAATTAAGACATAAATAAGGATGTCTACTATTTTAAAGAAAAAATTTCAATACATGTCACCTTGTATGTTGTTGTTGTTGTTCAATATTAATTTCAAAAATTTTTTTTAGGCTATACTCCAGCCTCCGAGTCGTAGTGCCTGAGGCCTTTTATCATCATCAATTGGTGACACCTATTCTGTAGAGCTGCCATAACCGAAAACTTTTCGTTGCAAAATAGGCTTTAACGCAGATGGATAAAAGTTAAATTAGCTTGTATTATTTTAGGTTTTTCAACTCTAAATTTAAGGTTTGCTGCACGAGAATAGGTTACATATCTACTTATAATAAAACAGTAGAAACTGCTGTGTCTGTACATTGAAGAAAAGTAATAGAAATAGAAAGGGGGTGACTAAAGAAGAGTAATATAGAAGAGTAAATAGAACACAAATCAACGATTTTTTGAATTCTTTTCTGTCTTATCTGTCTGTCTGTCTGTTTGTTAACGCACATCTCTAAAACTGCTGAACGGATTTTCATGTAATTTTCACAGCTATACAGAACTTAGTTTGGAATAGAATAAAAGCTTTATTTCAATAAAATCGGATCTCGGGAAAAAAGTTATCGTCATTTAAAGAGTTTTGGAATTTACCTTTGTACTGGTAGTAATTAGAAGTTATGGTACGGGATTTCCTCAACAGATACTGAGATCGAGCTTAGGCTTATTTGATTGGTCTTTATTAGCAATTTGGTAAAACATGGTTACCAAGGTCTGATGATGGGACTGGAAGGTGGGTACGGGATCTCCTCAACGAACAACAGCAAACCCTTCGAGTTTGGGCTCATTTGATTAGTATTTATTATCACTGGTAAAACATGGAGACTAGGGTCTGTTGATGGGACTGGAAGGTGGGTACGGGATCTCTTCATCTAACAAAAGCAGAACCTTCGAGTTTGGACTTTTTTGTTTGCTGATGGGACTGGAAGGTGGGTACGGGATCTCCTCAACGGACAAGAGCAGATCCTTTGAGTTTGGGTTCATTTGATTGATATTTATTAGCACTTTGGTAAAAATTTGGTGACCGTTGCATATTGTCATTCAAAAAATCATATTCTTTTGTTTTCCTTATTTCCACGAAAATCCACTCGACATGGGTGGAGCCGCGCGCAAAAGCTAGTACTTACCTAATATATACCAATTATTGTTTTTTAGGATGAATCCTGCGCTGCTTGATAGCTCTTCATCTTCTTCCATCAAGGGCATTCCCTCATATAAATCTTAAAGAAAAGTCACATTGATTGATGTTTTTAGGCACAGACATATTTTTAAGCTTAATCATGCTAAAAATAATATCAAGACTAAAATTCTTTTAATTTAAAAAATGTTTTGAATTATAAGAATAATTATAATAGTTTAGTAAACATTATTAGTATAGTACACAACCAGCCTTTTTCAGTTTAAAGGACAGTACAGAACCACAGAGATCCAATATATAAATGTCTGTGTACAGAACACTTGGCCCTTGACCGGTTTTATTTATGGCATAATCCTGCGCTTCCATTTGTTTAGTGTAAAATAGGAATGTATTTATGGCAACACCAAGTTTCACGCTGTCGTTTCCGACAAGTCGTGTTTTCTGTCAAATGCCAAAAGGTTTTAACTTTTCATGTTTTTATCAAAATATCGCGTTTATCTGGATAAAAACTGTTTGTGTACGTTTCAGTGATTATGTGTTATCATCTATTACTCATCTGAATCGCATGATAAGGGTAAGTAGCTGTCCGCCAGAATGCTCGAAGATCTTCGTGTTTTATGTCGTTTTTGCAAGTTCTTATTAGAATATAGTTTGAATAATTATTTTGCGGTCACTCTCGAACGCTTTGTTTTGTCTACGTTACCTTTGGAAACAATATTACAAATGTTTTGCCTTTGAAAAGATTTTCAAGGTTCTCTTAAAGTTTTTTGGCTGATTATTGTGACATTGGAGGTTCAATAGCAATTTCTTGGTCAAATGGACCAATGGACCGGTTTCGAGATATATTTTAAATACCAATTAGGTTCCCATTAGAGGAATGCCCTTTTTCTGATAACTGATTTGAACTTTGACCATACTTGTAGTTTGCAAAATAAATAATAATTTTATCTCTTGATGAAAGTGTTTGTTATTTTCTTACTGTTATTTTCTTACTGTTATTTTCATGTTCTAGCAAAAATAAAAGATGCTAAGTTTTTTTCAAGTTTTCATATATAATTCCCTTAAATTTACCATTCCCTTTTTCTTTTGCTCAACTTGTGAGGTGATTTCTTAAATAAACCTATTAATCTGTACAGTTTCACAAATTTTTTACTTCCGGACAATCACAATCATATTGAAGGAATACAAATCTGCTACCTACTGTTAAAATATTTTATGAGCTTTTGATATTTATAGTTACTTCAATTGTTACAACCTTTAGTAATACCTACTTTCTAATTTTGTCATTTATGAGACAAATTAATATCATTCTTCTATGAGTAAATGCAATCCTGAAAATAGAACTTCACTTCATTGTTGTGTGTCATTTAGCATGCACAAATAAAACACAAGATATCTTGTTACAAAATCACATTGTAGCATACAGCTCAATTTATTCTTACACTTCCACATTAATGTTTGTGTATGCAATGCACTTTAAACCATAGTACCTTCTGTTAAGAGTTGTTCAAGAACATTTTCAGGCCTTTGTGAGAACACCATCCTAATTAAATCTAAATGGTTTGATTCTAATTACAAATAGGAACTCATTTTGCGCCAAATGCTTATTTTCATTTTGTAATAATTATTTACTCTCACAGTGTCAGTATTGAAGAGCAGCACAGGTTAGGTGTTTGAGACAAACCAGACTGGTGATTTCTAGCTATCTTCACAGATACATTCCACATGTATACATATGTATACATACTACCCCCATGTTCAATACACTACATGTCTTCCCTTTGTTGTGGACACACACATAACATTGGTTATTTGTCATCATGTTTCACTTATTATCTATCACTTCTACATACATTTTTGGTAAATTCTGTAACTAACATGCATCTTTGATTATTGTTTATGCTCTAATTAGTATCTACCTCCACATTGTGACCTATGCTCCTGCAGCAAACCTTAAATAATCAAGTTTTTTGTATAATGTGGAGATTAATTTATATATTGTCTAGTAGATTAATTATTATCTAAATATTTCGTGTGTATTTTTTTTCATTGTTTCTTTTTCGTTTGATATTTTTTAAATAATATAATATTACTCGTAGTGTATTTAAGTTGCGTTATCGTATTAGGCTAGCCTGTAAGGATGATGTACCTGTTTATATAATAATAAATAAATTTAGAGTTGAAAAACCTAAAATAATACAAGCTCATTTAACTTTTATCCATCTGCATTAAAGCCTATTTTGCAATGAAAAGTTTTAGGTTATGGCAGCTCTAAATCTAATATTTGCCACACGAGAATAGGTGTAATTATCACCTTTAATTGTCCTCACTTGATTCAATGGCAAATTGCTTGATGCTGATGGTGATAGTGATTGTGTTCTTTAATACAATCATTCTGATTCTTCAGGACTGATAAATAATTACTTGTTCAGGCCGTGACACTCCCACTAATTCTGCTCATTGTTGTTGCAGTGGTAAAGTTATAATTTGTCCTTCATCGTCACTGTCTACACTTCTGAATCTAGTTTTTGCTCTTCCATTCTCAAGTCTATTTTCCCTCCCCAACACTCAAAGTTAATACACACTGTCCATACATATATTAAGTCATTGATTTTTGACGATTTTCGACCCCTCAATCAATAATGTTGTTTAAACAATAGCTTTTTTCTTTTGGCAACACCCCCACGGTATTGCCATTTATGTTCATGATATTACCGTCATCCGCAGACCAGACTCCTAAGTTCCTATGACGTAATATATGGATGGTCCTCATTCTATCTTACTCGGTATGTATGTATATCGTCGTTGCGCATGCACAATCCGCTATGTATTTTTTGAAAATCTGTTTTTGGTGCCATTTTAAAGACATGTTAGTCTGCAAAGCCCGTTTTTTAGTATTTCTGTTGGTGCATGAGATGAAATTTTCAGCTATGTTATTTTAATTAAAACTTGGCCATGCAAAGTTTGTAAAATAAACACTAGAAAGTTGGGTTTTCTTAGATAGAGTAGTGACAATATACAAACTTCTCAACTCTTTTCAACTCTGAGGGAAACTTTCACTGGTGTTCTCAATTCTTTCCAAGTTCTCATTGTCTTTATGTGATAAGCTGATAAGGGATTTAAGTTCTCAAGCATGTATTGTTCAGTTGGTGTAACTCCTGTAGCAGTATTAGAAGTCCTACAGAGGCCATATAATAATCATAGGTAGCGCTCTTTCAGTTGAATAAGAAATTTAAAATTTTTGTTCCTAACTAGGCCCATTTTTTTTTAAATCCTAGCCAAATTTTCCAGGAAATATTTGTTTTTCTATGTAAAATTGAATTGCCTGAGTGTTAGCTATGCGGAAATAGTAAAAGAATATTGGTTTATACAGAGTACCTCCAGTCCAGACAGACATTTGTAATTGGTACAGATTAAAAACTCCCAGGTGTAATAAACATGGTATGTTTCCTGTGTACCGAGAAAAACTCAATTGCTACAGAGTCTACAGACAGACTGCTGTAAAATGTTGACCTTGTGAATGATATTAAAAATACTGTACACCTTCTCTCATCTATACATGTAAATGTAATGCTTATCTGTACATTTGTAACTTTAGAACCAATTAATGGTTTCAATGTACAGTAGAATCCAGATATAACTACGGCCGATATTACGACATTACGATAAACGACTAACAATTTAAGCTTTTTTTATGTAAGAATTCAGATTAATTTCTATTTAAATAAAAAAAATATGTATCAGAATTAACAAAAAGTAACTTTAATGATACAACATTTCATGTTTTACCTTTTTCCTCAATGGACTATGGATAAAATTACATAAAATATGTATGTACATAATGTTGCATGTATTTACTAACGTACGAAGTCTGTAATTTTAGTTTGTGACCGATTTTTGTTCAATAGTAAGAACTTCGTACAGGAGGTAGGGGGCGAAAGGGAATCGGGGCGGGGAGGTACTGTTTGTGCATAGGTATTGCAAAAAAATCACTGCACGTCGTTCTAACTGGACGATTTATTATCAAAATTGGTTGCTATAAGCAGAGTCGTACTATACGGATATGTTTTCATAGTAAGTCTATATGAAATCAACCTTGAGCTTGCGTTTTCGTCGCTAAAAACGGATGGACGTTATAAACGAAGTCGTAATATTCGGATTCTACTGTAGTTTTTAGGGCTCAATACTTTATCACGGAAGAATGGAGCCCTTAAAAGATTTGGTCCTTTTTTGTCTGTGTGTCCCTTGACACAAGGCCATTTTTCGCAAATTCGGCTTGAGGTAGGTACATCATAGTCATGTATGGTGTTTTAATAGTAGTGTATGCTAGAAGTGAGCGTTTTGAAACGTAAACAGTTACTTTAGCAGCTATTGGACGTTAGCGGTTAGCTCGTTACTGGTTCAGTGAAAAACTGTTTATTCAAAATAGCAGCGCTATTCGGCAGTAACAGATGTTTCATAACGGAAACATTCGTTCGGTTAACTTCGTCCGGTAGCCGCTATTATGTTATTAAGCGACTAAGTTGACATGTCAATGCATATTAGGAACTGGTCATAGATAAAGGAACATCATAATTTGATCTGGTTACAAAGCTGCTATTTGGAATCGGAGACTTTCGGTTTACATCGGCTACATTCGGTAATTGAGTGTTAACGCTTCCGATAGCCCACCCACCTTGCTAGTTTTTGTCTGACAATTGTCATTCACGGTCACGCTCAACCATAAACTTTTTTTACAGGTCTTAATGATCTTTGTAGGTTTTTGTGCCTATCTGTTTTAGTATTGATAAGATCAGCGGATCATAGAAATGTTTAGGAAAAGCATTATTTTAAGGCTATGTTCGTTGGAAATAAAAATAAGATGCGGTAAACAGTTTATTTTACGTACTTCATATTGGTTGTTTTTTTTGTACTATGTTACCTCAGATTTCCGTCAAATGTAAACCAATTTTAAAGATTCTTCTTATTCTTTAGTTAATTAACAAAAATAAGTTTTTGTTTTTGCGATTGAGGTCGGTTGTTTTTATGACATATTTATAAAATAATTTAAAAAAAACCTTATCTCTATTTTTTAATTGAAATGTTTTTTTACACTTATGTAGACGAAATAATAACAATATGCAATGTACTGTATAAAAGTTAACTTTGGTCTTGAAAATAAAATAAATATTTCAATTTCTGAATCATCAAGCGCTAGATTTATCATTCCATACAAAAGCAGTTTCAAATCATATCCTTAGTTTGTTATACCATCATAGCTACATATATACATCGAAACAAAACAAGAATAAGATAAAAGAACTGTTTTTTATTTTTAGAAAATAGACCTTGATACTCTAGTTTTAGATTTGTTTTCTACAAACGATCTAAGAAGAAAATATATTTTGTGTTCGTAGGTCATAGGAAGTCATAAAATCATAACAACCAGCCAGCTATTCAAGAGCTCAATGGTTGTTATTTTTATACCTTTCTGTCAATATGGTGTGAAAAGCATTACATTTTAAAATAAATAAATACAGTTATAAACAAAATTATTCCTCCAACTCATTAGTCGTTATAATATCTTTAGTTTGATTAAGTAACAATTTGATTATTTGCATATTTATGGAATGAAATCGGATTGTAGTCTTATTTGGACCCTGTTTTGTAAATTTCAAAGTTAAAGTTCTTAACAAAAAATAAAAATTCTACTCTCGCAATATCATTCTAAATATTCTGTAGTACACCATATATTTTTTTAAATTAAAAAAAAAATGGAGCCCTTATAGGATCACTTTGTTGTCTGTCTGTTTGTCCGTCCGTCCGTCCATCTGTCAGTCAAAATTCTTTATCTCGGAAACGCGTAGAGGTATCGAGTTGAAATTAAAACCAAACAAGTGTCTTATTTAACAAAGATTAAAACCATATACTCAAATTTACAGACCCTTGAAGTTGTGAAAAAATCAAACTACTAAGTTAATGTGAAAAAAGATACGGCCATTGAATGAATGAATGTATGAATGAATGAATGAATGAATGAATGAATCAACGAATAGACACTTTTTTGTACACAAACAAAATAGAAATAAAGAATAAAAAGTAAAGAATACACAGTATTATACAAAGGCGAGCTTATTACTAGGAGCAATTTCTTCCAGCCAACCTTTGGGTGGTGAAGAAATAATTAAATTTATGCTACAAAAAACATATATTTCGCTACTTCAAGGGAATCAAAATTTATAGGGTATTTTACGTTGACCTACAACTATAAAATTTTGGCAAGGGAATAATTTAAAAAATATACATTTGTATATAAATCCTAAGAAATATAGTCTTTAACGGAACCCTCGAAGGGCGAGTCTGACTCAAACTTGTCTAGTTTTTTTACTTTCCATACATCTGCGTAAAACCGGACTAGAGAAGGTAATTTCTGGTAAGAATGGCTTTATTACCTCTATATTAAAGACCAGCATTTAAAAGGGACGGAACACAAAAGCAAGGTCGAAGCGTAATGTTAACAATACATTTCAACAAACGTAAATACACTCTATTTCTGCGACAGAAAGTCGAGTTTTGATTACCTATCATATTGCATTGCAATTGTTAATGTTTGTACGAACCCTAAAGAATAGTTCAAGCAAAAATATTCCTTTAGTGAAGGGTGCAAATTTTAAATTTCATTAGCGCATTGTGTGAGATGACGCAAATATTGTAGGAAACTGGAAATAGTCCAACAAAAACAATGCAACATCTGTTTACTATTACAAAGAAAGAATTCTCAGGATTGTTCTGAGCGGCGGGAGCTCAAGGGTAGAACGCTGGCCTCTTAATCTTTGAGGTCCAGGTTCAGTCCCCGACCGGGCATGCATCAATGACGTTTTCTGAATTTATGTGCAGAATATTTAATACTTACCACTTGCTAAACGGTGAAGGAAAACATTGTGAGGAAACCTGCATGCCCTAAAAAGCGTGAATTTGTGCCCGAAGAACGGCGATAGAGCTCACTACATAAAGAAGACACATTTAATTTTAATTTAGTAATGAGCGAATCGTAATCGCCTATATAATACTAGTCTTCCGCCCGCGTTTATTTTTAGTTTAGTTTTGACCTTTGGTGTTATTTTATTAACACCTCGTGTTATTTTATTAACACCTCGTGTTATTTTATTAACATCTCGTGTTATTTTATTAACACTTCGTGTTATTTTATTAACACCCTTTTTAAGGCTATAAGGATAGCTTATATGTTGACCAGGTTGACGATGATAAAGAAAACCGCATCAAAATGCGTTGAGTGGTTCTCGGGTTAAATTGTATAAAATATTATGAATTGGTACACATATATTTTTAAATATTGCTGGCAGTCCTAAACCTGAATTTGATCAAGCTAGTAGTTTACGGCCAACGGAGGCGGCCCTACAATCACGAAACCATTTTAGAGTATGAATAGCGGGTAGCGGCTGAGCTGACAAAACGCATGAAAGAATCGTTATTGAGAAAACCGACCGTTTTGAGTAGCAGGCAGCGGCCGAGCTGCGCATGAAAAAACCGCTATCGAGAATAGATAGTTATGGAAACTGCTAATGGTTTTTGATAGCGGCTAACGTTTCGTTATTGCAAAATGCTGCTACGACCCACCCCTAGTGTATGCTACAAGTGAGGTAAGGAGGCAATAGCTTACGATACGAGGACGATTTGAAAAACGAGCAAGTTGTTGCCCTTACACAGGTGTATCATACTACGTTTTTCAATGCATAGTGTGAGTAAATAAAACAAATAATTCTGAAACATGTAGATAATTTCCAAGTAAAAACCATTTCGAGATATGGGCTTTCTCAGCATCATATTTTTTTTTCAGAATTAAATTTTGATTAAGTAAAGAGATATTTTCAAAAAACTAAAAATATGGTAAACACAGGATTTTAAAAACAAACCTTTGCTTTTAAGTTCATTTTGTTTAAAAAAAATCAACTGTCATGCCATGTGACAGGAGACATAAGCATGCCAAGCTTTTTTTTTTAATAATCCATTCGCAATGAACATTGACTTTTGAAATTCTCAGATGCGACTTATGTCCTTTTAGAATGAGTGAATAAGAAAACATTAAATTATGTAGGAAAAACATAAAATAAAACAAAATAAAATAATAAATAAGCCTTTTTTTACAGATTTTCGATATAAACATTAAAAACAAATCGTTAACTAAAATGAAATGTTGTCGATTGCAAAGTCTCTGATATCGACAACTTAAGGCCGGTTTGCATTTTAATGAGAGAAATCTAGAATTTCCAGCGCCGTATAACAGTGTTGAGTACATGTTAAACATAGACCAATCTTTCGTACTGACAGTTAATGTATCACATTTACAAACTGCCTACCTATTGCGGCTGAAGCTGTAGACCCCTGTGACAGAGGGACGGACATACAGACAGCAGAGGCTTAGTAATAGGGTCTCGTTTGACACCCTTCGGGTATGTAACCCGAAAAATACACGCTAACCCACGAACACGCTCGCCGCTACTTGGGAGCTACCAGCATTTTTGCGCAAGTGGCGCTCCATTTGACTACTTTGGAGCTTCTGAGATTCATTGTAAAATTAAACTACACTGAAATTGTACCGAGACTAGCGCTGTGTCTAAAATTTCTACTAGCGTTTCTTTGGCCTCATGTAAAATAATATTTTCAAAATGACAGTTCATAAAATTGTATACAAGACCCACAATAAACGAAGCGCGCATAACCGATCGATCTCTACATTTTCTCGAATAAAAAGGAAACGAAAGTAAACTGTATAATGCAAATATTTTATTAAAATAAGTCGCGTAAGCACTTTAATTACTTCTTGTTATATTTTGGGGGTTGCTCAATAGAAAACCGCCAAGGGTGCGTGATCACATTCGGACGTAAAAATTGTCTGTGAAAAGAGGGTGTACGTGTATGAGTGTTGACTACTCCAGTGACACACACCACTTCGAAGTATATTATGTTGTGCCGTGCGTTTTAGAATGATCAGTTAGCTTTACGATGTGTGCCACGACTCCAGTGCCTTCGCTTCCATGCTGATGAAACAATAACAGGCAATAACTCAATGGACCTACATTCAGCTGTGTTGAGCGGGCGCCAAAATTAGTTTGAGTAAAACAATCCAAGCAGAAAAATGCCTGTCAAGTATTCACCGTACACATTTAAATGAGTTCTGCAGGTGGCTGAAAGTCGAACATAATGAATGTAGACGTCACCTGCTTGATATGTCGCTTCATTTGACCACGATAACCTTGAGCCAACGAAAACGAACTAGGAATTCTAGTTCCCTGCCTACATACCTGGAATAAACATGAATTAGCTTTTCCGAAAGAGACTTTCCAAATAAAATAAATGAATATTTCAACTATAATGATCTGAATATATAAAAGGCAAACCTGACAGACTCATCTATCAACGCACAGCCGAAACTACTGAACGGATTTCGCTTAAATTGTCATACAGATAGTTGTAATGACGTAGGCATCCGCTAAGAAAGTATTTTTGAAAATTCGCGCTTTAAGGAGGTGAACCGAACTCCACGCGGATGAAGTCGCGGGCAAAAGCTAGTAAATTTATAATATTATAATAAAGATATTATAAGAAAACCTCATTGGGTAATAGTGATTTTTGTGATTCCTCTCAAGACGTAACGCAAATTAATGAATAGATAAAACCGTAAAAGGTGATAGATTGTATGAGGCAGGTAGACACAGTTTTTTTAGTTGTTTTTAAGGTTCTTTCCTCATTTCGTACATTCCTTCTGTCTTGTATGTCAACCTTATTTTATTTAAAATAGAATAGAATAGAATATCCATTTATTTATCTACCACTACACAATAAATTATAAAAACAAATTATAAAGTCAAACACAAGGAAATAACATAAAAGAATAAAACAATGTGACTAAAGCTAAATGAAATCATGTGTCGAAGCAGACAAAAAGGCTAGAACTCAGCATATGCTGTAGTCTTACAGAGTAAGACCGACAGCGCTGATTTTCAGTCCGAACCCGCGTAGGTAACGCACGAACAAACAAAACAGCGCGAGTATTCTTGCACATTTTGAAAATAATAATTACGAATGGCAGAATAAATATGATATACATATACGAGTACATAATGTAGGTGCTAATATTTGTAAATAAATAAATTCAATTAATAGGTAAGCTTTAAATTAATGTCAGAAACTCGTTGGTCAAAAATTATTAAAATGGCGATGAAGCGTCTA
Source organism: Ypsolopha scabrella (assembly GCA_910592155.1). Classification (NCBI taxonomy): domain Eukaryota; kingdom Metazoa; phylum Arthropoda; class Insecta; order Lepidoptera; family Ypsolophidae; genus Ypsolopha; species Ypsolopha scabrella. Next base: position 2,005,421 of record OU342987.1, on the reverse strand, counting down.
GTTTTAGGCAGGCGAAGACATTTGTAAGTCAAGGAGATACTTTTTTAGTTTAATTTTATAAGTATACTTACACTTAAGGTCACCTAATTTAATGCAGTACATTCATTATTTACTTCTCCATCCATTCATCAGCCTGTGTTCGTCCACTGCTGGACATAAGCCTTTCCCAAAATGTATTCCCATATATTTTTTACATTAAAATTTAACTTGTAATAAGTGAATATTAATCAAAAACAAAACTTGTAAAAAAAACAAGTCTCGCAACTAAGTTCTTCTACCGTAAAAAGTTGTGAGATCCATGTAAATCCAAGTCGATTAATTTATTCAGTCCCTACTTAATGGACCATCTGTCTTAAGTTATTACATAATTAGCTAACCTAACAACATCTTAGTGACCATAACAATATTAAAAATCTTTTATGTTTTAAATAAAAAGATTGACTCGGCCATGATGGCATCTCATTTCTTTTTGTAGATAGTCCTACTTTTTCCTTTCCGATACCTTCTACTTACAACTGAAAATGTAACTTTGTAATCCTATATATTTATACTGGACCGAAATTGCAAAATATTTTAGTTTTTGCTTGATTTATACACTAAACACTAATTCTATTTTAAATTTGAAGCTTCTATGTCTGCTACAGGAGTAGAGTTTTGATTGAGTGAGTGACAAAATTGAGAAACTTTGACTAGTTATCATTCTAAAACTACTGGTTCAAATTGAATGGAATTTGAAATATACCGTGTTTATACGATGCCTGCTTGGTTACTGAAAATTCAGGCTTCTAGTTTTATCCACAGCGAAGTTATAGGGGGTCGAAAATGGCCTGAACTGCTTCGAGAAAAGGATGGTACGGCGTGCCGCTATTTAGCTCGACTTGGCGGGGGCACTGCCGTGCCCCCAGATTTACCTGTATTGTAGAATAGTTTTTTTGGTTTGAGTGTAATTTTCCCACTATTATTATTATGCGTAGACAGCGGACAATAGAACAAATTGTAAGATTTTTCAATGGCGGAACCCTAAATATACGACATCGGTATGTATGTAAAAACGAGGAGCTTATTAAAACAATTCAAAGGTAAACATTTCCGTGAAGAAGCTCGCTGCGTGTGGCCAGGAAGTTGGCGGTTAGTCGTTCGTTGCATTATACGCTATGCAGAATTACAGACCATAAGCGCTGCGCGTTTTGACAGCCTTTGACCTCGAGCGCTTGATGATATAGATTGTCCGTTGAATGCGACAAATGTTTCGTGGTCTCCAAAAAAGACATATACGCTAAGTGTACACGATTTTAGTAAATTGCGCGTGCGTGGTTCAGCCTGCGCTGATTAGAATATTTTTTCTAAGACAGTTTTTCTTTAAAATGCTTTGTTGCTTAGCCCTCTTTGGTCACAACATAATTATACACACCTTCAAACCTTTCTTAAGGAACTTTGTACGTAACAACAACAGATTTTCGAGTTATTTTATAAACCAATACAGATACACAGAAGTACCACTCTTCCTCGACTCGCTTGGTGATAGGGTTTCTTCATGAGTGTGGTGACAAGGCACGGCATACATATTAGAGCATACTTCGTACGATTGATTATTAGGCGAGTCAAACTAAAAAAATTTGTATGGAGTAGTTCGAATTAAATGTACACTTGGTGAAAACTGAGGATATGTTAGTAAAATAGCGGCAAAATTTAAATTCACACGAATCCCCGGTAAATATTGGATAACAGTTGAGTAATAAAATAAAATTCCAACTTAATTAGACCATGGTTAGTTCCCCATATTCGTGTGATAAGGTGTCTTATTATTTTGGCTTGTTTATGAACAAATATACACATTTATGGGTGGTACCAGAGGACCCCCTCTTCCCCCTTCCCCCAAATTCTAATGTCAAGATATTTTAGTTTTTACCAAATATTCCCTACTACGACTTAAAGTGAACCAGCTTAATGAGAACCATAGCTAGAAACATTATTGGTGAGGTCAGGGACCAAATTATGTTGGACCTTCGTAAAAAAAATATACGCACTTCCGGGGGCTGGGAGTGTAACCGAATGCTTAATAACAAACAATAATACCATTTTTAAACAGTTTTATTAGTCTATCTTTAATTCGACCTCAAATCTTTTATTTACAGGACTAATATATAATTGTAGTGAACACTTGGCGCAACTGCTAATAACATTTTCTGTTTCGGGACACAATTTCCCGCTTTTTCCGTGGCCGTACAAGCGAACAGTGGGAGCTCTCTAGTCAGTACACACTCGCACGCGTCTACAAGTACCTAAACAGTGCGAGCGCCAGCTCTCCTGCTATAAATACACTATTTAGTTTGAACAACTCTCAACTAATTACCTACTGTTGAGCTTGAACCCGGAATTAACAGTGCCTTTGTATTGTTCCCGGACTCCTTACGTAGCGTAAAGCCAGATATTCGCTCAAATTCAATCAGGCTATCATATCAGGCAAGCAGTGTTTGGGGTAAGCTCAGCATGTGGGGTTCATTTTCTAGAACTCATTCAGTAGAGAACAATATTCTCCAATATTCAAAAGATGGTCAGTCTTAGTTCATGTTTGTTACTACGAGGTCTATTTCAAAAACTAAGCTAGTGAGGAATTTGTTTTTTTTTGTATATTGTGTGCCATCAGTGGCGTGCATTGATCTTTTTGCTGGAAACGCAATGAGAAGGTATAACATAAAAAAACGACATTTTGTGCCTACCCTGGCGTCATACAAATAATGATTTTTCAAAGTGACATTTAAATTTTTTCATATTCTTTTTGTTGTTACACTTGACCCTCTCATTGCATTTCCACATTGACCTCTCATAAACAACTAGACTCACAATCTCACAAAACTGACATTGCATCTTATGTTAACGACATAACGTCTTAATTTGGTTGAGGCGTTTTGGCTACTAAGCACGTCGCACGTTCGGACACTTTCTGACGAACTTTTCTTAGAGACTGTGTCTTGTTGTTTATATTAGAGGTCACTGCATTTCCAGCAAAAAGTTCAATGTACGTCATTGTGTGCCATAAAATATACTGTTTTTAAACGACAAGTACCGAAAATGCCAACAACACCGCGTCGGGGATATACGCGCTGAAGATGTGTTTTTTCACGGTTTTTAACCGACTTCAAAAAAAGAAAAGGTTCCCATTCCGATTGAATTATTTAAATTGTAAATCTTGGTAAGAATAGCCTCAAGCCAGCAGATGTGCTCCTCATACATTTTAATTAGCTTCTTTCCTCAAACTTTGTTGAACAGGAACAAGCTTTTATTCTCCGCTTTATTTATGAGGGGATTGGTCGTAATAAAAAAGTTTAAAACTGCTGAAACTTGAATATAAACCGACTGCCGGTAAAAAGCCGGCGGCGGCGAGGTTATAAAAGCAACATTTTGCTACTTGGAGAATGGGAGTCAAGTCAAGTCAAGCACAACTGTACAGACGCAAGCATGACAGGTTGCCTTCATCTTCTTCTTCTTTTACCTAGTGTCCCATTTGGACCTTTGTAGAAATAATGGGACCAGCTATTCTAACCAGCCCAGCTCATGCCATAATCTGGCGGAGCGTCCCCGGTTCACAGAGGATCTGAGCCCGTCGTGTGCTGACACCTGCGCAGTCTATTGTCACCTGGGTCTGTGTCTCTTCGGCCTCCATGCGGGCCCTGCACAGACAGGCTGCCTATTACTACATGATCTTGCTAAGTTTCTTGCTCTTCTTCTTAGCACAACTAGTCAAATGGGCGGAGTTAGGCATATATTTATATATGTAGCGTATTAGTATTTAATTTAGTATATAGGTAACTATTACGTGTATCGTATATATACATTATTGTATGCATTGTATACGAGTACATTCAATATAATTTTACACCGATTTTAATCCACATTTTACACGTATAATAATTTTTGCTCTAATAATTTTAAACCTCAACGTGGAAACTTTTTTTGGAGCCATTTTTTGTATTTTATTTATCAATATTGGAAAACTTCTGAAATTCTCTTTCGATAAGATAAGAGTGGGTTCAAGGGTTATGGGGAGGAGGGGGGAAAGTCAGCGACTTAGTATCGAGACTTCCGAATTTGGGGGAATAGGCACGAGTAGTGAGAAGAGGGAGCGAAGGGGGACTGGTTTGGTCCAGGAAATACGCACTTCAGGGTCGGGGGGAGTGGCACCAAGGATCACCATTCCTCTCCCCATACTCGGAAGTCAGGATTGTTGCACCCTTTTCCTTCTCGACCCCATAACTCCTGAATCCACCAGGCGCAGCCATCTGGCTCGACGATTTTGGCCAAAGGGTGCCTCAGGTAAGTATTTTTTCGAGTTCCATTAACAATAAAAGTTACCTGACCTTTGCGGTCGTCAGCTCTCAGTAGTTTTCGAGATAGCTCAGCATGAGGGAATCTAAAGCTGCTGAAACGTTACCGCGTTTTTCAAGCAAATTTTAATCAGCTGTTGTAAAAGCTTAAAAAATTGTGGCCTCTTTTTCTTTCTCCTCCTTTTCCTTTCTGTCACACACTATACCGTCATACATATTGTAGCACAGCCGTAGCTATGTTGAATATCTAATTCAAGGGCACTCTGGAGCCAGCTAATATAACATTAATGCAGAGCTTTGTTCTCTTTGATGAAACAATAATGTCCGGAGATTAATTACTCTGGAGATATACACCAATTAAATACACTATGTTTTCTATTATATTTCCCTTGAGGTGTACGCAGAAGCTATATATCTTAAGATGATTATGTTACTAGTGGACGCCCGCAACGTTGCTCGCTTGTCGTTTCTCTTAATCCCGATGCAGTTTCCTCAAGGTTTTCCATCGCACAACGAAAGAGATAAACATACATATCTGAAAAAGTGCGCGGCCGGGTATTGCGGTGAATCAAGAAAAGGTTGAATATTGCTGTTTTTAACCGACTTAAAAAAAGGAGGAGTTTCTCAATTCGACTGTATTTTCTTTTTGATTGTTTTTTGGGGTATGTTACTACATAAATCTGGCATTTCTAAACGGATTTGGAAAAAAAAATCTTTGTTTGGAAGGGTTTGCTTCCAGGTAAGTCCCATTTTAGTTTGGTCGTGATCTGATAATGGTATTCAGAGATAGGACACTCGATATTGCGGCAAACGCTTTGTACCAGGATGCTAATTGCAGGGTGTTACTTGAAAACTAACATATATCTACCTGACCCTCGATCCTAGCCTCATCACCATAGAATTCCTTAACGGATGACGGTAAATAATTTGGGATTTCGGGAATCAATTCGTATCAGTGTGCTCATTGCAGGATCTTACATGAAAATTGTCATTATGATACCTGACATTTGATCCAGGCCTCATCACCATATAACTCCTCAACGGATTACAGCATATAACACGAGATTTCGGCAATCACTTTGTATGAATGTGCTGATTCCAGGGTATTACTTGAAAATTGACAGTATGCCCACCTGACCTTTGATCCTGGCCTCATCACCATTGCCTCTAAATGGCGGCAATCCCTTTGTGTTAGAGTGCTCATAGCAGAATTGCATTAGTTTCGGAAATAAGGGGGAGCATAATTTTTTTTGTGGTTTTTCAAAGACTTCTCGAAAACGGTGCCAGTAAATATAGTAAAAGTATATATTTTTGTAATCAGCTCTTTATTATCTAGTTTTTTTATTTTTATTTCTCACTTGTTATCAACATTTTTAATCGCTATAATTTTCCTGTAATTGGCCAGTTATGGCCGATAATCGTCATTTTTTCGGTCCACCAGTTTCGTAAGTAAGGGGGGTATGCATTTTTTGTAGTTTTTCAAATATTTCTCGAAATCGGTGACAATAAATATAGTAAAAGTATATATTTTTATAATCAGCTTTTTAATATCTACAATTTGATACCCATATTGTATTTTCAGTTTTTTTTTAAATTTTTCCCTCATTTGTATTGGAAATGTTTTGAACAATTTAATTTTTTTTTACACTTTATTATGTGTGCAAGTGAATGCTATTTTTGTGGCAAACTTCAAGTCTTTATCTTTAACGGTGCTAAAGTTATGAAAAAAATACCTTTTTTGTATGCAATAAAGATTTTTTTTTGTTTTGTAATGTCCTAATACACATTGTTCACCTGTTCTTCAATCTTTAAGCTCTTATAATGTCTTTTTCCCGACTCACCACAGTCCCAATTCACCACACTAAAAACCTATTCCCGATTCGACACAGCACAAAATGTACGGCCAGCAGCAAAATACCACTTCCATTAGTTTAGGATAAAATATCCCCTACAGTAAATGTGTTCTGTGTGCTTTTGTTATAACAAATATTTCATCTCACGAAGTCCGTTTGGCTATAGTTGTAGTAGCGCTTGCACACGCACATTTTCTAGTGTGCGTAACCTGGGGAGCGCTACAAAACGCGGCACACACACACACAAGACATGCTTATGTATATGTGCACGTCACGACTACAACCATAGACAAACGGACTTCTTGAGATAAAATATCCACACACCTGAGATTTTGTTTATGATTTCTGATCGTGCATCACTCAACAGCTGCGAGCAAAAGACCCAGAAAATCTTTCAGAAAAATCAGCGGAACTTTGGCTGGCATTATGATTGTTATAGAAAACTGGGTCAGCGGAAACTTCTTCAATGGTACATCGTGTACGCCCTTCACTTAAGGTGGTAAAACCGAATCCCGGTGCAAAATGCACATCATAATATTGTTTTCCTTACTTTTGAATAAAAAGCATGCAAAAATTGCGTTTTAAAGCAATTAGCGGAAATTGATTACTAACAGTAGGGTTCTCGCTTTAACATTATGTTATATTATGCCTTACATTTTGATTACATTCGATTACAACGTTAAATACGCTTTTAAGTCTGTTAATCGAATGCAATCAAAATGTAAATCATAAAATGATAGAATTTTAATGTAAAACCCTAATTATTACTAATCAATTTCCGCAAATTGCTTTGAAACGCAATTTTTGCATACTTTTTATTCAATAGTAAGGAAAACAATATTATGATGTGCATTTTGCACCGGGATTCGGTTTAACCACCTTAAAATTAACAAAAGGTAAATAGTTTTAGTGCTAGCTGTAAGCACAGAAACCTCAGTACTATTCTCATTTTAGTACAAAATTTGACTCTTTATGTATATATTATTATCATTTACCTGCTGTGCCTTAGTCTGGTCACGTAAATTGTAAAACTGCCATAAAGAACATTTGGCTTTGAAAATAAAATTTTACTTTTGGAGTAAGCTAACAGTACTTACAAGTTGTCGTGTAGTCAGCGAGGCAGCTATGTTTAGTGAATTATATAAGTCAATTAACATGGCGCGATGCCTAGTTAGGGTTTATTTAATTGAGATTTAATGACTTAATAGTTTAAATAGTATTATTTATTTAATCTAGACACGCGGTAGCATGCCCAGGGCCAGTTCTAAAGGGACAGACAAAAATTAAAAAAACTGTGGTTTTGGGACTAAGGGGTCATCTCGGCCACATAATACTCAGCCGCATGGCCGAGTTAAACCTTTCGATTAAATCAATTTTATTGGGGGTCCACTCGGCAGACAGTGAAAATTTGAGGTAGTTATCTTACCTTAGAAAATGCAAGACAAATGACAACGTGGCTTCAAAATAAAACAAAATATCAATATTTAAATAGGTATACACAGGCTGTAAATGCAAAGTCAAGAATCCCTTAAGGGCATGAAAGTATACACGATTCTGATGTCATTACGAGGAAAAAAAATATACCTTGAATTTTCACCAAAAATTCCATAATTTTTCTCAGCTATGGCTACGCAGCTCACCGGCCTCCCGCACACCTAATTGCACCCTGTAACCCGCACCCCTCATCCGAGTGGCCAGCGACCAGTGAGGGTGTCCACGCGATTAGTGTATTTTGAGTAAAGAAAATCGTCTTATTATGAGGTACTGGTACTTTATTTAGAGATCCCAGTATTTAAAATAATATCTTTACCTATCATACTAACAAACCCTTAAAGGATTCTTGCTTTTGCTTTTACACCCGGTATTATAAAAAACAACATCACAAAAATATGAACTAATACTTATCCGTAATTTAATCTAATCACCAATTGGTATAAACAAAGTTTCAAGCATATGGCACTTATTATCTCTATAACGAAACAAATGAAAAAATAAACGTTTTGTTTGTGTAAATAATAATAACGAAACTCGGTATGCATTTAAACCTCAAAAGTGCCATCACTTGATGCTGCAAAGTTTTTAAAATACCTTATTTGAATATATTTAAAGACAATACGTTAGACAAAAACAAATACTATTAGGAAAGGAAGAGACAGGTAAGAACTTATCATGATTTCAATAAAGCATGTTCTTTTCTGGTAACGAGATTGCTTTTAATTTTTTTTTTAATAGTTTTATTCGAAGTTTTATGGTAGGTATTTGGATCCAATCCTTTCATAGATTGACTGTACTTTATTTGTGAGGCCTAGTTGACCCCCAATAAAATTGATTTAATCAGAAGGTGTTACCTCGGCCACGCGGCTGAGTTTTATGTGGCTGAGATGACCCCTTAGTCGGTTTTGGCCTCGGTATAATACTAATATAACCGATTTCATTTAAGATTTCAGAAATCAGAAATTTCAGATTTACTCAATGTACAGACATTAATTACTCTTTTATTATTAATGTAGATATATATTATGGCAATTATATCTGAAGGAACCTTCGTAAACCTCGGCACCCGATTTGGTTTCTATTCTTTTTTCAGCGAATATGACAGTTCTGCACTGCCTTTGTACTGAACCGGCCCCCTTTTCACATTCATGTTTTTGGTGGAATATATCTTGTTACGTTTTTAAGCGATATTTATACGGGTAGTTTCTTCTACGCTGGATTTGCCTTACGTACCCTAGCACGCCATTTTGAAAACAGATCTTTAAAGAAAAGGGAGCCACTTCAAAACATCACTGACTAATGGACTATAATCACTAAAGTAACCCAGTTCTTTATAACCTTAATAACTTGACAATTGGGACAAACGACAATCATCTTCATGTCCAGTCACGGAGGGTTCCTCTATCATCGTCAGTTTAAGGTCGTCTCTAACAAAGGCCATGTGTGCGGCGGCGCCCTCAGTGGCTGAAGTGTTCTCAGGTAAGCTCACATTGACATGCAAAGTGATATGGGAAATGTAGTCCACAGGGAAGAGAGACGAGAAGTTCTGGTTTTAATGCGTCACAGTAAAGTTTAGTTAAACTAACTTCGGTTTTTGGAAGGTTTGTCTGTTTAATGTAACGGAGATCTGTCTATGTTAGGTAATTCAATTCAATTTAATTTATCATACACTAGTTTTGGTAATTCAATTAAATTAACCATACACTAGTTTTTGACAAACTGCTGGCTGCTCACAATTATATTTTTTATCTAGGTATAAGTATATAAGGTCCTACGATAATAAGTGAAAATAATTCTAGGTTAGATCATGTATCGTTAAGAGTATGGCATACCCTAGGGAAAAATGTTATTACCCGTCCAACACAAAAAGGCCAATGTCAAATACTTTATTAGCTTTTGATAGAGGCGATTATTGGTTAGCTAATTAACCTATTTGTCTAGGACGCGGAATACTAATAATTACGCGCGAAACAGCAGATCGGAGGGTTTTTAGCTAATACTGAAATATTTTGTAGGGAAAAAAAATATTGAGACACAGAAGAAATAATTTCAAAAATTTAAAAAAATGTCAAAACAAGCTTCTATTTTCTGAAAGGTTATAAAATGTTGTCCCCGGAAAAATGATTTAAAAATTCCCCCTCTCTCCATTTATGTAATGTACTCATATGAGGACTCTAGGCGTCAGAACATGTATGATTTTTTCAAAGTATATGTCATCGTGTGTGGTCTCAGGAGGTTAAAAAGAAAACATTTATATTTCTATAACTATTTTATGAAAAAAAAATCAAGTTGATCTCTTAAACGCGTTCTTGAAACGATCGTTTGAAAACCAAAAAAAGAGGGTGGAATACATTTTTTTTTACAAAAGCATAAATCTTAGTAAGTTGTTCATAAGTACATCACCTAGATAAAAGATCAATAAATCAAATATATTTTTTCCAATAGTAGATAGTCCTACTTTCGTGAAAAGAACCCTCGAAAATCTGGCTTTTTTCATATTCTAGGGTCAGGTACAGCCTTAACTGATCAAATTCCAGAAGAGAAAAAATGTTTTTCTCAAATATCTTTTTCACTTCCCTGTACAAAGTAATTCAATCAGCTGACTCAATTTCTATGGAAAGGTAAAAAAAAGTACGCGAAAAAAATTTTTGTTTTAGTGAATTGTGCTCTATGAGGGATATTATATCACCTGTTCATTTTTTTTTCACTTTGTATTGTAGGACCTTATATATGTAGGTAAGCAGCCAGCCTATTACTTGTATGATTTTGTATGATATAACGAAATTTATTCTGGAGACTCAGTAAATAGTCAAGACCAAGGTTCAATTATTATTATCCTTTTTGTAAAACACGAAAATAATACAGATATGATTAAAATTTATCGATATTTAGCTCTAATTTGGCATAGATCTAAATAATGTCAGTGGACTCAGCCTAAAATATTCCATAGACACCTGACAATTTTGTTTGTATGAAGTTTGGAGTTTTGCGTGGCCTGTCCTTAAGGGTGTATAATACCTCACTTCGCTTCGCATGATTCTGTTTTATACCAACAAATACTGCAACAATCACTCTGAAATTAATATATGTTAAAGTTAAGGACTAATGATGTCAATGATGTGGTGAAAACTTGGTTCCATTAAATTTTCTCGATAGAAAAAAAACTACAAAGTTACCTCCAAACCGTACAATAAACCGATAGCATTCAATGAATACTTGAAATTAGATCTGAAACTTTGCACAATATAACTGATATTAGTATAAAGCAGCTGCAGACTGTTCCATAAAAATGAAAAAACCATCAGTTTAGCCGCGATTTCAAAATAACTGATGTTTTTGCGTGCGCGGCATCTGATTAGAGTAGGATAGACAGTTAAAAAGCAGAAGCGTTAGAGCAGGACTGCGAATTGAGGTATTATGGGCCCTTCAGAAAATGTCTTTATTTTGTAATCACAGACGGACACTTAAATATTATACAAATACATACATACAAGATTTATTAATATTCTTGAGTATCAAATTAAACTGTAAGATAGGTCCGAGCCACTACAATTTATTGTTTTAACGACGATTAATAAAGTTCTGTACTACGCAGAAGACCAAACAAAGGCCCTAAGGTCAGAAACAATTGCCCCGTACTATCTTAACGCTCAATCGCTTGCGGGTTGTCAGAGACAAAGTATGCGTTTTTCAGTTGTCAATCTACGGCCGCTCTCTTTCTTTATCTATTGGAACGATCTCTCCACGTGTTATTTACAAACATACGTATTATACGTTGTGAGGAGGGAAACTAAAGCGACCTACATTGCTGCAAAAGGGCTCTTCATAACAAAAATATAAACATCTTTTTATGGGTAAAATTTGAATAAGTTGACATCACAAATGTTTTAGAATAATTTGGCCAAGTGCGAGCCGGACTCGCGCACGAAGAGTCCCGTACACAATACGACAGACAGACAGACAGCGCGCCGGTGACAGACGGACGGACAGACAGACTGACAGCGAAGGCTTAGTAATAGGGTCCCGTTTGGCCTAAAAGTAAAACAAAATTCTCGAGATGAAACCGCTTGGCAACAGTCAACTGACGAGTAGGTATTACGATAATTTAGCGATCCCACCATTTCCTGTTGAGATCAACCAGCAGCCAGTTTATTTGTCCTGTCAAAACCACGTAAATATCCCGGAACATACCACACTTCGGGGTCTTAGCTGTCTTTCATCTTTCCTCAAAATAAGCGTCATATTTTTATGTTTCTAGAAGTAAAATTGGTTTGAATCTGCAAAAACATTGAGAGTGAACAGTTTGGTTTCTTCTCTGGTATTGTTACATAGTGCCGTGGTGATATATTTTCAAAACTACACTTAAAATGATTGTAAAACAAAAACAAAACAATATCCGATTTAAAAAGTCGGAGAAATTATTGAATATTACCAAAATAAACAATGTTTTTTTGCCCATGCTAAAACGATGCCAGTGTTAGAGATTCAGTTGACCGTGTAAATTGACCTAGAAACTAACATATTTGCCCTGTAGAGAATATTTATTTTTACTTTCTATACGGACCCCTCATGATGCTCGATTGCGTTAGGTTACGCACTGAACCACTTAGCGCAATATTGATTGCCCTTTTATCTTCTCTAGGCTATGGGATGTAGGCTAGTATTAGATAGTATCCATCACTTGTGGAGGTTTATACGGTTTAACTGTGCACAATGATTTGACAAAAATATATATTTGTCACAAAAAAACAAAGATCGAACTCTAAATATTTTTTCAAGTATCTAACAGTTTACGGGCAAAAACAATGCTTTTAAAATTATCTATGAGTACGAGCAAAAGCTGCTACCGCAACCCGTTATAATAAAACCAAAAATAAACCTTAAATTAAGTCGCGTATCGCGTGTGCCTCTATTTTTTTTCAAAAAAAAAATGTTCTAAACAATAGCACCTTAAAGGAAAAGAACACCCAAATACAAAACCCTAAAGTTCAAATCTGAAATCCCGGCGCGCTTACAGATGGTGATACCTGAATTTCGCAAGGTGCTATGTTACGTAACAGTGTGCCTTGTTCTGGTCACAGTGTGCTACTCGTACCTGTTCGTAGACTTGCAGCGATTGTGCTACAGGGTGATGCTGCACGTGTTCTACTTCTCCTGTGATATGTTCGACTTTCTGCTCGATCTAGCTGAGCTCTACTAAGGATGGAGTTATTGGTGTAAGTGCTATGTTACGTAACAGTGTGCCTTGTTCTGGTCACAGTGTGTTACTTGTACCTGTTCGTAGACTTGCAGCTATTGTACTACAGTGTTATGCTGCACGTGTTCTACTTCTCCTGTGATATGTTCGACTTTCTGCTCGATCTAGCTGAGCTCTACTGAGGATGGAGTTATTGGTATGAGTGCTATGTTACGTAACAGCGTGCCTTATTCTTATCACAGTGTACGCATTTCTGGAAATTTTAAAATAAATGCAGGAGACACGGATTATCAACAAAAATATGAAGCGAAATAATATTCTGTGTTGTAGTAAAGTTATTCGCTAGGCAACTCGCACTTAGCTCTCAGATCATATAAATTTGCTGGTGTCAATAAAATATTAGCTGAAATTGCGGACACATTAATCTAATATCAGTTTATGACGTTTGTTACCGTAGGTACATAATTCTACGATAGAATCGCAATGTATCTGAAAACAGTTTGATGACGTCACTCGACGCACAATCTGGCGAATGTCTGCTAAACTAACAAACGAACATTGATACAGCATTAGTGCAACGTCCATTTAACGGCCCGTAAGTCTTTCAGCAACTATTTCAAATCTATACTAATAAAAAAGTAGTTAAATAGTCGTGTCGTCGTGTCGTTTTGCGAAATCTTAAATAAAATAGGTTATTAGTATTGTACTGAAGCCAAAACTATTTTTTTTGTAAATTTTTTGATTTTCATTCCCCGCTGTCTTCCAGTGGATCGAGAACGCGACAAACATATTTATCATAAATTATAAACAACAATATTAATTATTATTTAATTATAAACAACAGTTTAACATGCCTAAAGATTCCTCGAAGCTCGCGCGCAGAATTTGTTTAATATTATATATGAATATTATTTCAGAAATACTAAGAGGTAGGTAAATAATACTCGGTAGGTAGATTTGTCTCATCCCTTTGGGACTAGTCTTTTGATCCCTGAGCCCTGAATACCTTGCGTTACGTCTTAGTAAAATGTAATGGTTTCCCATTTGGAATGGAGATTAGGCCGATTATCCAAACGACTAGGTACATGAGACATGTTGTTAGATGGTTTTGTTATTTTAAGAACAACTTAGTTAGTTTTAAAATATCCCTTTAATATCTTATATCAGCCCGTACGCTCCATTTACTTTCTTTTTACCCATAAAAATAAAACTTTTAAAAACAAATGTTCGGTGGATTCGATTGATGGTCCTCGGTGAAATATCATCCTATCCTACTTCCTACTTTTGTACGTGTGTGGTGTGTAGTAGTGTGGTTGTAGGGTGTGTGTGTGTGTGTGTGTGTGTGTGTGTGTGTGTGTGTGTGTTTGTGAATGTTACTCTTTCACGCTGAAACGGCTAAACGGATTTGGATGAAATTTGGAATGGATATATATTAGCTTATACCCTAACTTAACACATAGGCTACTTTTTATCCTGGAAAAATGCATGGTTCCTGTAGGATAGATCAATATCATTGAAAAATCAGGTGTCTAATTAGCGCGTTGCTTGTCGTTTGTGGAGAAATAAGACAAGGCTTTGTTATTTCATACATCAGGTGTCTACTAAGCGCGGTCCGTAATCGTTTGTGGTAAAATAAGACAAGGCTATGTTATCTCATAACACTTCATACTAATATTATAAATGAGAAAGTTTGTGTGTGTGTGTATGTTTGTTACTCTTTAACGCTGAAACGCCTGGACGGATTCGGATGAAATTTAGAATGGATATAGCTTATACCCCAACTTAACACAAAGGTTACTTTTTATTCCGGAAAAAAGCATGTCGTTAAACCGAATAAAACGCGGGCGGAGCCGTGGGCAAAAGCTAGTCTTCAATAAATTATACACAAATTCTGGTATTTTTTATTCCACAAATATTTATTTTTATTGTATTTAAACTACCGGTTTCATATTACACATTATAAAATAACGATTTAAAGTATTAAAAAAAACCGGCCATGTCCGTGTCGGGCCACGCGCATCGTAGGGTTCTTCAGTTGCCCAGTACATTTTATAAGTTGGTCTACTAATACAGATCACGCCAAATTTCTAGTCCGCTCGGAAGTTGTTCTCCCGAAGAACGGCCCATACATTCGTGTTTAGAGGGGACTAAAAATTTGGTGCGACCTGTACTCGTAAACCTGTAAAGCCTACTTAGCTGTGATAGTTTTTCGTTTTGCCGGCAGGTGAGGGGGGGGGGGGGGACATTTGCTAACAACAAAAATCTGCAATTTTAAGCTTAATAATTTGCCAACGGATCCCTAAATCGAAAAATCGTTTTTTCACACCCATAATGTTTTAAATGAAATTTATCCCCAGTTTACGTGTACGGGAGATACCTTAAATTTTTTTTCTCGAGATTGATGTTATTTAAGGTCCTACAATAATAAGTGAAAATAATTCTAGGGTAGATCATGTATGGTTAACTAATCTAATTCCAAAAGAATAAAAAATGTTATGCTCAAATAATTTTTTCACTTCCCAGTACAAAGTGGTTCAATGAGCTGACTAAATTTCTATAGAAAGGAAAAAAAAAGTATGGGCAAAAAATTTTTTTCCTGTGGAATATGCTCTATTAGGGATACTCCATCATCTGTTAATTTTTTTTCACTTTGAATTGTTGGACATGATCATTTTGTACATGTTTAATGGGCAATGTTTCATATTGAAAGTCTAATTTTCTGAATTCCCGAATCCCTTGAGAATGGTGTATTAACCGAAACCGGTTGGGAATTTTGAAATAAAACCGGTGAAACAAGTACTAGTGAATTTTATTATGAAATGTATGCAAATTTATCGATAACGAAGGTAAAATCAAGTGATTTGACCCCAATTTGTGATTGAGCTACGCCTCACCTGCTCATGGTTCTTCCGTTCTTCCTGACGGCTAGCGGACCATGTTCTGACTACTGGTGCTATAACCTGAGTAGTTAACGCTGTACCTGACCCTAGAATATGAAAAAAGCCAGATTTTCGAGGGTTCTTTTGATGAAACTAGGACTATCTTGATATTGGAAAAAATATATTTGATTTATTGATCTTTTATCTAGGGGATCTACTTATAAACAATGTACTAAGATTTATACTTTTGTCAAAAAAGAAATGCTTTCCACCCTTTTTTTTTGGTTTTCAAACGTTCGTTTCAAGAACGCGTTTAAGAGATCAACTTGTTTTTTTTTCATGAAATAGGTAATAGAAATATAAAGGTTTTCTACTTAAATCCAGTATTTTCTTCCCTACAAAATATTTCAGTAATAGGTAAAAACCCTCCGATCTGCTGTTTCGCGCGTAATTATTAGTATTACGCGTCCTAGACAAATTAGCTAACCAATAATCGCCTATATCAAAAGCTAATAAAGTATTTGACATTGGCCTTTTTGTGTTGGACGGGTAATAACATTTTTTCCCAAGGTATGCCATACTCTAAAATGCCGTCTGTGGGTTGCAGCGTTTTCCTAAAGCAGTACGATTACTGTCCCGCCTGCCCGATGCGGTGAATGGGACGGTTTCCTGAAATCCTCGGTTCTAGGCTAATGACCCTAATGTAGGTATCTATCTTGTTGCAGGTGGTGAATCATTGCCGCGGCTGGCAGGATGGGCGACAGTCTGCTGCGACTAGGAGACATCGTCTCCCTGTACGCAGAGGGGAATGTGTGCGGCTTCCTCAGTACCTTGGGGTGAGTCGATGATGCACTAGACCTTGAAACCTGTGCTGCAATATCGATGTTGGGCCTTCAGTCTGAATGCGAGGACAACTGGGTGTTATCCCGTGACGGCTGTAAGCCGATTCTCTTCTGCCTGCTGGCTGGAAGAGTTACTAGATAGAGCCTTTTTAGTAGTGGCCACTGCCAGGTAAAAAAATGAACTAAAGCTCAAAAGTCGTCCAGAATTCAGAAAGCTTGACTCTAATCACGAATTTGGCTTTTGGTGATGTTTGTTGTGTTGAAACTTGACACAGAATCATTTATATTTGGTGCTGACTGTACTGTACATGTGTTTACCGATAACGAACAAATCCAACTGCTAGTAAATGTAATAATTGTATCGTTCAGGTTGGTGGACGACAGATGCGTGGTGTGCCCCGAGGCTGGCAACTTGAGCGAACCGCCCAAGAAGTTCAGAGGTGAGTCACGGGAACGCTTTAATTGACATTTGTTTATTAACGCGTCATAGGTAGTAAAGAATTAGATTGTAAAACAGTACAACTCCCATACTACAATAAACAAAGTTCTCAAAAAATAAGAAAATCATTTTATAAAGGAGACCATTTCCAAGA
This sequence comes from Ypsolopha scabrella, assembly GCA_910592155.1. Lineage (NCBI taxonomy): Eukaryota > Metazoa > Arthropoda > Insecta > Lepidoptera > Ypsolophidae > Ypsolopha > Ypsolopha scabrella. The sequence continues at coordinate 1,988,238 of OU342987.1, read as the reverse complement.
CGATAGCTTAAATCGCGGTGGAGAAAAATTCGATACATCGAAAAAAAAATACAAAATGATGGCTGTTTTTTCAATTCAAAACAGTAGTTCCTCCCAAACTAATAAAGTAAAAATAACAATAATGACTGTGGTAAACATATAAACCTATTATCTAAAACATAGAATAGAGGTTTTTTAAACCCTTTCTTGTGAATTTATATTGAATTCTAAAAAACAGCATTATTGGTAGATATGGGAGGATTTATAGTAATAATAAATTATGTGTAGTCTCGTTGACACTGTAGTAGCTAATGATATATTTAAATAAATGGTTCCATATTTATACCACAAAGTACATCTCTTATCTACATCTAACCACAGACATACATAACTAACATTAATAATAAACGCATAGAGTCGACTTGAAGCAATTTTAGCTCAGTGAGTTACGGGCTCTTTTAGATATAAATATTGCTTGTTTCCAAAGTTTAGTTTGAGTTTTAGTTTAGTTTAACAAATATGTTTCAAGCATATTCGTAACATGTAGCTTAAATGTCACTTGGTTTTTGTATGGAAACTTGCCAACACTATTTAATCCTTAGGTTTAGTCTGTATGTCTGTGCATCTAACACACGTATAGTTATGTGGCGATCCTTGTTCTTGTATAAAAATTGTTTTATTGTCTTGAAAAGTCGGGTCCGAAGTCCATTTTGTATGTTGAGTTACGTGTCATTTAGAAATTAAATTATTTGAAGGGAAACCAACTAACCACAATACCAGATATTGGTTTATATATCCTGTCTACAAAAGTCATCGAGTTTGATTTGTTGTTGTCCAAAATATAATCAAACTCCGTTTGTATGGAAAAGTCCCCTTTACAGTTACAGGGTTTGAAGAAAGTTTTAAGGCGCCATACCATTCATAAAGAAAGCTGAACACTTTAGTATGATTAATAGTGCTTGGACGTTAGAAAAATGTTTACGTAGTATTCTCACTTCTGAAAAAAATAGTTAATTATTTATTATTTGCTAATATTTGTGTAGAAAGTCGAGAGCGGGCTATCAAAAGGCATTTTTACAGGTATTTAATAATGTTCCCGTTGGTTCCAGATTGCTTGTTCAAGATCTGCCCGACGAACCGCTACTCCGCCCAGAACCAGTTCTGGAACACGGCGAAGCAGTCCGCCAACAACAACGCAGACACCAGCCTCTTGAAACGGTTACATGTCAGTATTGCTGGCTCGCTCTTGTTAACGATTGTTACACGCAAACAGCGGCATCTCTCAATCAGATGTAGTCTGCTTTTGACTTCGTCACGACATGACTCCCGAGGGGGTGTCAGAGGTGTTTCTGATGCGAGTTACAGTTCACACTTCTACAGCTAGGTTTCACCAACGATTATTTTTCATCCTAGCGTAACGAGCGGTGTGCTCCAACGCCGTGCACCAGGCACAAATTGGACCCACAGCTTTAGGGGCAAAAGTTCTTCAGTTCCGCTCTAACACTTTTTTAACGCTTTAATTGTCTGTACTGCTCTAAATACCCGCCGCGCACTCTAAACTTCAGTTATTTAATAAAAATGATGTTACAATGAATTTTTAGTGAGTATCTGCGTGTATTAGTTTCGTTTTAATCTGTTTTGAAATATGGGTGCTGAATCGCCTTTTCTGTAAAATTTGTGCTTTTTTAAAGTAATTAAATTGTTGGAAGACTAAAAGTACGAGTATGTATATTTATGAAGTGTAATTAATAATGATCTTTACCCGAAAAACGTCATAATTTTTTCAAATGTTTATCATCCGGCTTCACGCGTCACTCCTCTCTTGTTATCATGCTGTGTTTATCTTTAATTGGAGTTACACTCTACTCATTCTATAGGCTAATTGTAATTGTACGTTGAAAGTGTATAATCTGTTGGTAGACCAAAAAAAAAAAAATATCTGCATAGACGAAAGTAAGGTAAACAATATTATGAGGTGCATTTTGCACCGGGATTCGGTTTTACCACCTTAACGTGCCTTCTGAAGCATCAGACTGAACATAAATGTGTCACTACAGGATTTGAGCCCGCTACCTACGGACTATTAAGTCGAGAAGTCGAACCACTGGACCACAGAGGTGGGTTCCGTCAGTCTAGATGTAATCTGCTTTTGATATCCCACTTGAGTTGTTTAAATGTCACATGAAAGTGTTCCGTATGTTTCCTGGATGTTGAATGTTGTTTTGCAACCACAGGCTCATTACTCCTTGCCTGTAATAGAAAAACAGAGCCCGAAGGTTTCCTCTTGTTATTTTTTCTTGTGCCTTTCTTATTTTACCAGTCACAGGGCACAGGAAAAGTAGGGGCACAACGACAGCAAGCCTAATTTAAAAAAAAAACGTCATTTAGTTAAGCAAACTTCTCTTCATTACATTATACCCTGTAAGAGTGTTCTTTAATCGAGAATTGCAATAAAATGACCACCTTATTGTCAGTTTTTACTTTGTTACCTTGAATGTTTACATATTTAGTATCGAATTGCAATATTTCTTTTTTGATTATGTCGATTAGCTCCTTATTTTTATGTACTCTTTAGTATTGTTAAACTTAGTTCCGATCATTATATTTCCAGCTGTCATAAAAGAATTGAAAAGCTTGCTAATTGCGATTCACGTCTGAATTCTTTCTCAAGGCTCAGTCGAAGTTTGAAATGGCCCATTTCGTGTTTAATTTCTCAAAAAATACCAATTTTATTTATTCGGCATGTTGAAAATGATAACATCCATGAATTCTTTTGGCTTTGTGCCAGGATTGCCTTCTAAAAGCGCATCTCATTAACCCCTATTGCGAGGAAATAAAGTCCATTTTAAGATTTATGTCTAAATATTTCAGTGTGCGTTTTGTGTTTGACTGAAACTCTCTTGTTGATCGATAGCCCCATTTGTTTGATGAACAATGTTTGTAAACGACGCTTTTGTTGTTTTCATTACTGATTTATACCTGAAAGATCATAGGGCTGAAGTTATTTTGATGTTAGATCTGGCATTAATGAGTACTTTACTGTGATTTATAGATCGTTAGATGAAAGAAAACTGCCTCCAAAATGCACGAAGACAGTTTTATAGTTACTTTTTCTGTCTTGTTTCACAAAAAAAGTTAATTATTGAGGAAAGTTTCTGAAAGAAATGTCTCTGTATCTATCTTCCTAATGGTATAAAACTGTCATATATCTTTATATTTTAATGTGTTCCGCCTAAAATGATATTCCACTAAAACTAAGTAACAGTTTCTCCGCCTGTCTACAGCTTAACTCAAAGACAGCTAAACAAAATAATCAGTGAAAAACTTACGTATACTCACACCTGTCTTCCAGAGATTAATACAAAACAAGAAAATGAAATCGTCTTACTTATATCCTATAGAGGGTGTCGGAGGTATTTCACACTGTGGAATGTTACTGGAACAGTATTTGTACATCCTCTTTTCATTGACGATTTTTACGTCTCAACGTGATGGGTGGTAAGCCCTATCGCCGTACTTCGGGCACAAATACACGCTTTTTAGGACATGCAGGTTTCCTCACGATGTTTTCCTTCACCGTTCAGCAAGTGGTAAGTAAGAACAGAAATACTCTGCACATAAATTCAGAAAAACTCATTGGTGCATGCCCGACCGGGGATCGAACCTGGGTCTCAAGATTGAGAGGCCAGCGTTCTACCACTGAGCTACCGCCGCTTCAGCATATACTTGTTAAAAACACACGGGACACAGTTACTGTGTCATACGTGTTATACAAGTAGAAATTACCATGTAACGTGCCGTTCGAAGTATGCGGACCGAACACAAGTGTTCGACGGTCTCGATATATACAAAAGGTAGATATATACAATAAGCTTCCATTTGATGTGACAAGATTGCAACTTAAGGGGGGTTATCCCAACTTTATCTCTTTTCAAATTAATTTTAAACCAATAAAAAGCGACGTTTAACTTTTTCAAAAAATATATGTTATATTTCACTCTTTGATTTTAATATTTCGGCTATCCGATACGCGATTACTTACAATTTCCTCGATCCGATTAAATCGGAAAGATAGGTCTAAACTATGATCTAAATATCCAAAGTTTTGGACAATAAAACTTATACTAAAATAAACGTCGTGAAAAATGTGACATATAACGGCCGTCATATTAAAAACCCAACTCTCTAATCCCAAAAGTATTTAAAGTATTTAACTGCGAGTTTTCTGAGCGGCCCGCTCCCGCTGTGCAGGATAAACATATGAAAAAGGAAAGCGTTGGAGCAGGACAGATTTCTCGGGATCATCCATCCATCAGCCTGTTTCGTCCACTGCTGGACAACCATGAACACGTTCCTTTCCAGGATTTCGCCACTCTTGACAGTCCTCCTGGAAGAAATGCCCATACTCACACACGCTGGGTAGGCGGGTTTGGTGAGCGCGGTACCGAAACCCTTGCACCAGTGACGCCGCTGCCCGTCAACAGTCTGTTTTATATAAGGCCCGGCAATTGGGGATGGATATACCGCCATCCATCGGTCCCAGGCAATGGTGGGCCGCCTGGTTTTGCCTAAGAGCTGTTCTTTTACTCTCCCCCGAATAACTTCGGGAGGATTTACGAGTAAGATGGTTGTACCTCCACAGTCGGGCCTCGGGATAACCTCGCCTTAATGATTTTAAAAGGAAAATTAAAACATTTTTTGAAAATAATCCCTATTACAATTTAACAGAATATAATATGTCGGACAAGATTGACGAAAATTCATTCTCTCATGAATTGTAGATTTACAAACTGTTTTTTACTATTAGGACTTTCGTGTAATATGAACATTATGATTTTTGACTATTAACAAATTATGACATCAACTATTATCATAATGATATAATTATATACCTATATATACTTAGTTTTAAGTAAGTATATACCTATATTAATTATAGATTAACCATACAATTGGCGGATCGCCCGCGGTACGAGGGGAGCGTCGGGCGACCTGGAGTTGGAAGCGGCCCTGTCCCGCGCCCGCACCACCCCATCCCGCTCGACTCTTACCTCCGCGCCGCCCGACGCTCCCCTCCTACCGCGGGCAATCCGCCAATTGTATGGTTTATCTATAATTTAATGAATGACTTACCTTGTATAACAACCACTGTTATTTGGTGAATAAAATTCTGATTTCTGATTTCCGACCTCTAATGAAGGCCCCGGGTACGAACCCTGAGGGGGTACATTTGTATCCGCTCTGCTTCGGAAGGCACGTTCAACTGTGGACCCATATTTGTGCCTTCGGTACGGCCATCGGGCTCACCACACGCCGGAACGTGATAATCTTCGATGAACGCGGGTGTATGTGTGTGGACTGTGCGTTTTACCTCGGGAACACCCTTGACACCAGGTGTATGTGATAGCTAACTAGTTATCGGTGTTCCAGCACGCAGCGGAGATAGAGAAGAAGCAGAATGAGCTCGAGACGAAGAAGCTGCTCGGCTCCGACGTCAAGTACGGGAGCGTCGTACAGCTCCTGCACGTCAAGTCGAACAAGTATTTAACTGTGAGTTGCTTGTTTATTGCTATTGGCTCGCGTCACGTGAGAAGAGTGCTGGGTTACAGCGGAGAGGAGTATTTCACCGCTTTTTTACGTAACGCAAGGTACAGTGGCGTGCTTACAACTTTTTACTGGAAAAGCAATAGGAGTGCTAAGAAAAAAAACAATAAAAAAATAAGAAAACGACTTTGAAAAAGAAACATTTATGGCGCCAAGGCGTGCTAGTATACCGTACAGCAGATATTTTCTCACGGTTTTTTCACGTTGTATTTTAATTTAATGATGTTCTAATCACGCCACTGACGAGGCATACATTTAATAGCGATTAATAAAATGGAAATGGCAAATAGCTAAAAATATTAATGTGTTTATAGTTTCTACAATCTATGTATATTTTTATTTATGCATAAAACAGGTCTGTGACAGATTGGCTAATAAACACTAATAGACAACGCGGCGCCTCTATCGCTAAAGATACAGAGATGCAATTATGTTCCATAAGGGGTATAAAGGTGCATTAAGAAAAGGTTTTTGAATTCATCACTTCCCTACAGTACGTAGGGTTGCCAGAATACATGGGAAAATTTAAAAAAATTCGGGATCGTAGGATTTTGGTCGAGACAAATAAATATATCGAATGAAAAAAATCTTTATTATTATCAAAATTAAAGTAATCACAACAAAATACTTTTTTTTTGGCAAATTATGAGATTATATTTACAGTTGAAATCAATTTAGCGGCAGTCGCAGTGCTCATTCGCTCGCCGCCCGCGGCCCGTTGTTATTCGTTATTGGAGATCTCTGGCATAAACTGCTCAATTGAAAACGCTGTGTAGGCAAAACAAAAAACAAAAAAAAAACAAAAAAAGAAAAAAAAAACAAAAGAATTTTAGGTGCGGTTACCCTAACTAATTTATATACATGTGTAATTGATATATTATTACTAAAATTATTTATAATTTATATACATATACATATACATATTAATATAATCATATAACTAGATACAAAAATACATTACATACTTATATAAGTACTTAATAATATTACTTGTAAATTTGCATGAGGCTGTTATAGCATACAATTGTTTTCTTTTCTTTTTATAATTCATGTAGTGTTTTTTTTTTTCTCGTCCAACCCTCTCTTACTCTCTATGACCTTATAGTCATTAAAGTGTCGCATCAAAGTTGATGGTCCTGTAACAGGCCTTTGGCTCATTAGGGCTATCACAGTCGATACATTCGTCCCTGTCGGCCCAAACACGAGTGCTCCTTTTTAAACACGAATGCATATGTCATTTTTTTTTCCTTAAATAAATAAATACAAATACAAAAATAAAAAATTTGTCGGGACTCTGGACATGATATGAAATGTCGGAACAATCCCGACGAATCCCGACCATCTGGCAACCCTAACCGTACGACGGGCTGTTCATTTCCTAAATCCACACGGACGAAATCGCGGTAATAATGCATTATTTCTTATATTCTATTGCCAAACGCACAGCTTATAATTGTTTTACTTATTTTTGAATAAAAAGTCATAAATAAATGTGATTTATGGCACTATGCGACAATAGTTTGGTGTCAATTAGGCTTTTCTGGAAAATTTGTGTTATTTTATCACACTAATATTATAAATGTGAAAGTTTGTGTGTGTGAGTGTGTGGGTGTGTATGTTTGTTACTCTTTCACGCTGAAACGGCTGGATGGATTCGGATAAAATTTAGAATGGACATAGCTTATACCCTAACTTAAAACATAGGCTACTTTTTATCCCGGAAAAAAGCATGTCGTTAACAAAATCGAATAACACGCGGGCGGAGCCGCGGGCAAAAGCTAGTTACCTATAAAATGATCCTGCACAACACCTTGAAATCGCGATTCAAGTTGTTGTGCAGGATCATTTACAAAGTAATATATAAAATAACACAACTTCGCTAGAAAAGGCTAATTTACGCTAAACTATTGTCGTATAGTGCCATAAATCACAATTATTTACAACTTATTATTGAAAAATAATAAATAGCTGTAATAATATATATAATAATAATAAAATAAAAACAATCATAAGTTGTGTGTTAGGGAAGGGATCCTGGAGAAACCACCTGAATATGTGTAATGTCATACTGATATTGAAACGGCTACATCGCCTGACTAGTTTCACTGTATTCATACACGTTTGACACGGGAAACCACCGCGTAACCATGTTTGTCTCCGAAGAAACTGTACGAATACAGTGAAAACAGTCTGGCGAAATCTGACTAATACATTGTGAGCAGCTGTTTCAATATCAGTATGAATCTAAACCACGAATCTTTTAGTAGTAAAATGTGTAATGTGGCAGGTAAACAAGCGGCTGCCGGCTTTACTAGAGAAGAATGCGATGCGCGTATACCTGGACGCCAACGGGAACGAGGGCTCCTGGTTCTACGTCATGCCCTTCTACAAGCTGCGGGCGAGAGGTGACGCTGCACTTATATCATTTATCCTGGAGATGGAACTGTACCGAAGATTCGTTTCTCTCTTTGTACAGTACACGCAAACTTAGTACAGTACACACAAAAGGCTGTCCGAATCCTCTGTCTCTCTCTTTAAAAAGTAAAAGGTCCTATAATAAATTCAAAGTGAAAAATTACAAATACTAATAACTTTATTTAATTATTTAAGTGGATAGTTCTTAAGTTGCCTCTTTACTTCCCAGTTTGACGTGTTAATCTGTTCCCAGATGACAACGTGGTGGTGGGAGACAAGGTGATAATGAACCCCGTGAACGCGGGCCAGCAAGTGCTGCACGTGTCGCACAACCACGAGCTGCCCGACAACCCTGGCTGCATGGAGGTAATGCTCTCCTCAAGTTATTATGTGCATCCAAGTTTACAGATGACAACGTGGTGGTGGGAGACAAGGTGATAATGAACCCCGTGAACGCGGGCCAGCAAGTGCTGCACGTGTCGCACAACCACGAGCTGCCCGACAACCCTGGCTGCATGGAGGTAATGCTCTCCTCAAGTTATTATGTGCATCCAAGTTTACAGATGACAACGTGGTGGTGGGAGACAAGGTGATAATGAACCCCGTGAACGCGGGCCAGCAAGTGCTGCACGTGTCGCACAACCACGAGCTGCCCGACAACCCTGGCTGCATGGAGGTAATGCTCTCCTCAAGTTATTATGTGCATCCAAGTTTACAGATGACAACGTGGTGGTGGGAGACAAGGTGATAATGAACCCCGTGAACGCGGGCCAGCAAGTGCTGCACGTGTCGCACAACCACGAGCTGCCCGACAACCCTGGCTGCATGGAGGTAATGCTCTCCTCAAGTTATTATGTGCATCCAAGTTTACAGATGACAACGTGGTGGTGGGAGACAAGGTGATAATGAACCCCGTGAACGCGGGCCAGCAAGTGCTGCACGTGTCGCACAACCACGAGCTGCCCGACAACTCTGGCTGCATGGAGGTAATGCTCTCCTCAAGTTATTATGTGCATCCAAGTTTACAGATGACAACGTGGTGGTGGGAGACAAGGTGATAATGAACCCCGTGAACGCGGGCCAGCAAGTGCTGCACGTGTCGCACAACCACGAGCTGCCCGACAACCCTGACTGCATGGAGGTAATGCTCTCCTCAAGTTATTATGTGCATCCAAGTTTACAGATGACAACGTGGTGGTGGGAGACAAGGTGATAATGAACCCCGTGAACGCGGGCCAGCAAGTGCTGCACGTGTCGCACAACCACGAGCTGCCCGACAACTCTGGCTGCATGGAGGTAATGCTCTCCTCAAGTTATTATGTGCATCCAAGTCTTCGCCAGTGTTCGTATTGTTGATAACGCTCAATCATTGTTAGAGCATGTGGAAACTTATTACAGAGAAAATAGGAGTCAAAGTAATTTTAGAACATATCCAATAAATAGGAACCGAAAGCAATTTAAATTCAAATTATTTATTCTGTAAATTAGGTACAATAAAGCACACTTTCTAAAAGTCAATACGAATGTAAAAAAAAAATGTAGGTTGTCATTTTGGTGGTCTTTAATCGACCAGAAGTGCACTACCTGCCATGAGCTGCGTTTAGTTTGGTCGTCAGGTGACGCCTACCTAGTATGCTGTCTCTTTTGCACGCGTTGAATTCGTATATGTTATCCTGATGGCAGTTAGACGGACGTATAGAAAGTGTTGCAAATACGAGTCTTGCCGAAGAGTGGCGAAGATTCCTAGCGCGCGTTATTTAAAAGATACTACTGTACTGTCACTAGAACTGTCTACACTCGCCAATATATTCTCAACGAATTTAAATAAACTAGAATGATTTTTACCGCCGTACTACGCGTTCATATACGATAACTTTCGTTCGTGTGGCCGGGTTCGTGCTGGGGACCGGGTGGGTGGTCGGGGCCGTTGTTCCGTAACCCTGTTTACGAAGTACGAGAAGTATTTTGTTGTGCCTAGATACTTGTTTGAGAACAACTTCGACTCCATTTGCGTATATCTGAATTTTATTTAGCGTTTGTCCCGGAAGGGGTCATTGAGCCTTAGTCCTGCCACTTGTTTGCCGGGTCTCCGGTATGGGTTTGGTTGTGTAGAAGAGAGTTACCTTATATTTATTATTGATTTTTTACATATCCTATTGGTTTTTTTAGATAATTATTTTGACGTGTAGAAAGTGCAGTTTTTTTAGAGAATTATTTTGACGTGTAGAAAGTGCACTTTTTGTACAGTGGAGACCGCATCAAGTTAGACACTTTGGACTTTGTACCTATCTTATATTCTTCTCTGTAGGGGCTAATGTCGTACTGTAACTTGATGTGGTCTCCACTGTACCTATTTTACAGAATACATTAATTGAATTTACTATTTAAACAAATAAAAGCATTTTAGGGCATGCAGGAGTTCCCTTACATTGTTTTCCTTCATGGTCAGCAAGTGGTAAGTTAACAAATTATATGCACATAAATACAGAAAAACTACATGATTGGCTGGTGCGATTCGATCTTGGGTCTCAAACTTTAAAGTCTTACTGAACGGTATTGTTTCAGCATAGTTTATTTAGATTTTCTTTGACACACAGTAATTTACATGTACCCGCACTAACCCAACCGTCTCACCCAGGTGAACGTAGTAAACTCGTCAACGTCGTGGAAGGTATCCCTGTTCCTGGAGCACCGCGAGAACCAGCAGGACAACCTGGTGGGCGGCGACGTGGTGCGGCTGTTCCACGCCGAGCAGGAGAAGTTCCTCACGATGGACGAGTATCAGCGGCGGCAGCACGTGTTCCTGCGCACCACGGGGCGCTCCTCCGCCACCGCCGCCACTAGCAGCAAGGCGCTCTGGGAGATCGAGGTATGATCATTCCCCCTCACTGGAAATAAGTCCTAATACTGGGGGTGTTTGGGCAGTTGTCCACCTTGCTTGTCGTTGGTGGATATAATTAATTGCCTTGTACAACACCCATAGACATTGATTTTATCTATCGGAATCACACTTGAAATGGTATTTAGTGCAACTGTGACATAATGAGAGCAATTGGGACACGAAGTTTCGTAAAAAGCTGTACGAGTGTCCTAATAGCAAATTATGTTCAGTTGGACACAATAATTTATCTAAGACCACCAAAATATATCGTCTTCGCGTGACATATTTATATCATAACAGGGCCGTATTTTAAGATGTGGAGGCCCCTGGGCAAGAACGAAGTTGTACTTAGTGTTGAAAAACTATTTTGTGTTTTAACATTACTCTTTGAAATAGTAAAATTACATTTCTTAAAAAATCAAAATAATACGAAAAATATAGTTCTCATGGACAAAGCCAATAGAAATAGAAAAAGAAACTTCGCGAGCCCTAACATCTGTATGCAATTTGTGCTTACTTTATTTTATGTATGGTTAGTTAAAATATGTATACGGCGAGTTATTTATTCGAAAAGCAATTAGTGTACAACATTAAAAACTTGTGAAGGCCCCTCTTGTGTGGATGCCCCTGGGCTTCAGCCCCGGTTGCCCTCCCCTAAATCCAGCGCTGTATTATAATCTTTACAACTAACAATTTCAAGAAGAATTAAAAAAAAATACGCGGGATTCTTTAAATAACACTTTTTATTTCTTTGAAACCTTAATTAAGCTTCTTAGCTTAAGGTATTTATTATATTTAATTACTTATCAATAAATAAAAATATGTGGTCCAATGTAAGTGTCAATTCGTATGAAGGTCATAATTAAGCCTACGGTGCGTTCGAATCACATGTTATGACATAATACTAATTTAGCCCTTAAACCCTTGTAATAAGGTGTGTTGTTGCAGGTGGTGCAGCACGACCCTTGTCGCGGCGGCGCGGGACACTGGAACTCGATCTTCAGGTTCAAACATCTCGCGACGGGCAACTACCTCGCTGCTGAAGCCTGCTTGAAGCCCAAGTAACACTATTATTTCATTTTTGGACTGTACTGACTGTGAAGTGCTAGTCACCGGCACCCACGTTTCGTCGACGATTAATACATTCCAGCTTATGGCCCATAGGCACGCCACCGTTTTAGTACAAAATTTGATGACCCTTTTCTCAGTTATTTTTATTATATTTCCGCCGGACAGTGACTTTGTAAACACCTGTATTAGACTATGGAGGTCTCAAACTTTAGTTTATAACGAAAACCGACTTAGAAAAGGGTTATCAAAAACGGTGACATGCTTATGCGCCTTAATCGTGAGCCCTATCGCGGTACTTCAGCACAAATATTGATCCGAAGCACGCAAACCGAACATAAACAGGATTTGAACCTGGATAACTGTTCGCGACGTTTAAACGACTGGATCACGGAGGCGGTCATTTATATATTTTATGTTTAGGTTTGCTCATGAATTTCTGTATTATTTTTCCAACTTTGTGCGCAGTACGCCTACAATCAGTCGGTCGCAACCGCGTGCTACTTACCATCGTTTGCTGTCGTGCCGTGGGCGTATCGCACACGAATCTGTCAAGCTATACTAATCATAGATAACTTAAAGTGTGTAACATTCCCCAGTGAAGAGCCCGTAGACTGCGGCGAGCCTCAGTACCAGCTGGTGTCGGTCGCGCACCCGCACTCGTCAGAGATCGCGACTCTGTTCGAGCTGGACCCGACCACCACCACACATTCCGACGCCAACATCCGACAAGGCAGCTATGTCAGGTAGGAGACACGCTGCTGTAGTTCATTATCTGGTTAAAGCATACCACGGAACCCACGGCATGTGAGTTGTACCTACCCGTGACTGGCATTTGAAACATGTGATGTTCCATCTATGAACATACAAAAATTGTATTGACCAATTTGTTAGATCAATTAATGCAAGTGGACGGAGCTTTCGGCTTTTAACGGAATTCTTAAAAAAATATATATTCAGCAAGGGAATAAGTCTTGTTCTTGTTTTTTTCATCTTTCACGTTTTGGTATTAAAACATTAGACATAATTTGCATTACAATAAAAATATACAGTTTTATAAGTGTCAAATGTAAACATTTCCCCAGGTTACGGCACTTATGCACGCACACATGGGTACATTCCACATCGATACCTATCGACAAGGACGAAGAAAAACCTGTCATGTCTAAAGTAAGTAACGTCCTCGTAAGACAAATAAATATCAGAACGACATTTATCTCTCGGGGGGTATCAAACATATTGACAACGAAACAGAACCACGCAAACCTGCTTTCATTACGAGGCCATTTAACGGACGCATTAGATTTTGATCTCTGTGTTTTTTTTTACGCCACTTTCCGTAGTGGTAACTACACAAAATATGTTATGCCCATCTGAAAAAGTCAGTTAGACACGCCACATATCTTATTGTGTTAATTTCGAATTTAATTAAAAAACAAAACAAAATTTTATCTACACCAAAACATGAGATACAATATATGTCTTACAGTTGCCCCAATACAGGCAGTCTGACCCGTGGGTGCTCACATACAGCCTAAAGAATTCCCCCCTTACATCCGAAATTAATTCCCTGTCTACAATTCCCCACCTACATCACTTATTAATTCCCCACCTACATCTCACTTATTAATTCCCCACCTACATCTATTATTAATTCCCCACCTACATCTATTATTAATTCTCCACCTACATCACTTATTAATTCCCCACCTACATCTCACTTATTAATTCCCCACCCACATCTATTATTAATTCCCCACCTACATCACTTATTAATTCCTCACCTAAACTTCCCGCTATAAGGGTTCCCTGATTGGTGCATGCCCCGTTATAGGAATCGAACCAGATGAGTCTAGAGCTGCTGCTATTATTTGTTGTATAAATCTGCTTGCCTTATTACCATTTTACAGGTTGGCTGTTCGCTAGTGAAGGAAGACAAGGAAGCTTTTGCTCTAATCTCCGTGTCTCCGAGCGAAGTGAGAGATTTGGATTTTGCCAACGACGCGTGCAAAGTTCTCTCTGTACTGTCCAATAAGTTACAGCATGGGAATATAGAGCATAATGAGAGGAAGTAAGTACTATTTTTCTTGTGTAACGCGTAGCAAATATTTGAACTGAAAGAATCTAAGCAAAGCTTGACCAGGAAAATGAAAACATCGCCATGATGCGGAAAACCTTTCTTCTACTGACAACATAAGCTTTAAACGCCATCATGTCGGTTGCTGTCGAAATGTAGTGGTGTGAATTGAATAACATAGTTAAACACTAAAATACAGGCTTAAGGTAAGCGTCGGAAAGAGGCTGCCGCGACCCAGCAGTCGCTGCCCGGCAGTCGCCGCACTGCTTTATAGGGATTTTTATGACACACCGTCCGACGCAGGCGGCTGAGCGGCGCCCGTAACTCAGCCCGTAGCAGTATGGCAGCGCTGCTCGCTTGCAGCGGTCGCAAAAATGGCGTCTTTTAATGAAGAAAACGACTAGTATTTAGTGGAGCTTATTGCTAAACATCCAGCGCTTTATGATTCTCGACTGAAAGCTTATAAATTCTACTTCTACTCCTCTTTGATAAAATTAAAATTATCATTATTTCATCATCTGCTTCTTCGTCCTGAAGCAGTTGCTCCACAAGTTTTCGCTTTCGTATATTTAAATTGTCAGACATGGTCCTTTTTAATAATACGCAACCGAATCGCTCACTACTACACGTGGCAGTCGGCAGTCGCCGTCCGGTCGCGCCTATCCGAATGCTTACGGCGGTGCTGCCTAGCAGTCACGTTCGGCGGCGGCGGTCGGTCTTGCCGAATGCTATCTTTAGATTTTCAAGTGCGCGTGGATGGCCAAATCCGAAACTATGGGAATAGCGAACAATGGTTACAGGAGTCCCGGGGCCAATTTTAATGAAGACCAAAACTGCATCATTAGATCTTTAAAAAATAATTTCCCTAGCCAGGAATCGAACCTTGAGGTTTAAAAAACCATTGTATATTATTGCATCGTCTGATAGTGTTGCTTGTAAGAATCAAATTCTTGGAAGTAATGTCATATTATTATGGCAAACTAAAGCCGTAAGTAAACTAAAGCCAAAGTAATGTTGTCAGGACCAATCTTCAATGACCATTACGCAAATAACGAAAGTCGCGTTATATTTAAGGAATTAACTAGGGTTGACCCAATGTTCTGTACGTGCAGGTCGCTGACGTGCCTGCTGCAGGACATCGTGTACTTTATCGCCGGGTTCGAGAACGAGCCGAACAAGAGCGAGGCGCTCGACCTGATCGTCGAGAACCCAAACCGGGACCGACAGAAGCTGCTCCGCGAGCAGGACATACTGAAACAGCTCTTCAAGATATTGCAGGTATCTTCTGCTCTTAGCTGTCCGGTCATGGGCGCAGCAACTCAGTTGTGGCCGTCACCAAATGTAATGCTGTTTCATTTCGCTGTTACGTGCACGCCCAATGAAACTTACGAAGGCGATACGGTCGAACCGATTCGGTCGCCACTGTAAAATTGAAAACGTGTGTCAGGATAAACAATATTTTGGTAGAGTTGATGCTCGTGATTGTTGGCACTTGGTGGAACTTTTGATACATTTTTGATTGAAAAACACTTGTACTTGTCCACTTATTTATATTAATGTTATAACAGCGAAACCGGTAAGGGAAATAATATAAATAAGTGGACAAGTACAAGTGTTTTTCAATCAAAAATATTTTGGTGATTATACGTGTAATTCAAATAATCTAAATTATATTTTTCATGTAAAGTTTGTATAAACTTTTTGGTTTTATCTACAACTATAAATCAAATACGTGTTATAAAATACTAATTCATAGCAGGCAGTGCCGCAGGCTAAAGTTAGAATATAAATAATAAAAAGTTTGTTGGAAAAGACTGTGTCAGCCCAGTTTCAATTTTCAAAACTCCACTTAAATCGGTCGAGCAGTTTTTTTCTTTGTGGCCTGGTTAAGTCGGATACAAGCCATCTCATCAAACTAGACCTGCTTCTTTCAGGGCCCGTTCCAGGAGACCCCGGACAGCGACCCTTTCCTCAAGATAGAAGAGTTGATCGACCCGCGATACGCTCCATACAAGAATATCTTCAGATTGTGCTACCGGATTCTGAAGCTCAGCCAGCAAGATTATAGGAAGAATCAGGTAAATTATTGACGAATATGTGCGCGGTACATCTAATCATCGTCTAATTTCAATCGCTTCCAAATGTATCGTGATTGGCTAGATATTCCATCCATCCATCCATGTTCATCCGTGTTCGACCACTGCTGGACATAGGCCTTTCCCAAATTTCGCCACTCATGTCGGTCCTCCGTCCTCCTCATCCAGCCGCCACGCAGGTCGCCGTACCTCAGGTCGTCGGTCCAGCGGGCACGAGGTCGGCCTACACTACGTTTTGCTGTAGGTCGGCTAGAAATTACATCACACATAATTTTTAGCTAATCACGATACCTTTGAAAGCGATAGTGATAAATGGCCCTGGTTCAAACTGGGCTCCTATTGAGCAATTGGTTTTTGTTGGCTTTAGTGATGCTAATTCACTAAGCCTGTTGCGGAAATCAACCTTAGGATTTAATAACTACGGTTAACTCTCAACAAGGATATATATGTATGACTAGCGGACGCCCCGCAGCGTTGCTCCTGTAGATCCCGTGGGACTCTCCTAAAATCCATCTGTGTCAAAAGACATTGTAATGCAGTGCGGATGCGGTCTGAAAATATGGGATTGGATAGGATGAGCGGATGAGATGCAAATGTACTCTTTGACCTTATTTTGGAAGTGATGTGAAGAGCTGGTCGTTGTGCAGTTTGGCATACGACGAGCGGAGAGAGCGGAGAACTGATAGGCACAGTGCCTACCTAGGTAGTCACTGTGTATTTAGCGGGGCGCGCCCGAGCCGGCACACATATGCGAGTCGCACATAGGACGCTTTGCTAAACACTGAATGTTACCGGGTCAAACAAGCGCATGGCGGCTACCTGTCATCGGCGCTTGCGACTCCGGTTTTGCGACGCTAGTGTCGTTCGTCCCGCGACATTTGTCAGGCCGGAACACCATATTGGCTCATTTCTACGTTATACACGAAACCTGCAGCCACAATTTCGTATTCTGGGTCTGGCCTTTATAGATTGATCAGTCTGGACTCGGGAAAATCTTATATGAATTTTCTCGTTTTTTTTCATGCCAACGTTTTCTCCGTTTTAGTACTGACATTTTCAAGGTGACAGCAACGAGGGTACCGCGAAACATCAATTTAAACGTAGTGTGATGTTCCAGGAGTACATAGCGAAGCACTTCGGGTTCATGCAGAAGCAAATCGGGTACGACATCCTCGCCGAGGACACGATCACCGCGCTGCTTCACAACAACAGGAAGCTTCTGGAGAAACACATCGGCGCCGCAGAGATTGAGACCTTTGTCGGTGAGTTTGTGACGGGGAGACGTGCTTTTGTTGGTGAGTTATAAATATAACACAATATTGTTTGTGTTGAATCAAAACTTAAAAAACAGAACCCCTTATATACAAGACTCATTATTTCAGGACTCAAACTAATATCTACCTCCTAAAGAAGTCTACGACCCCATAGTTCTTCTAACTCAACGCAAAAAAAAGTTATTGCCTCTTACGCAATAAATTTTATACAGATTAGCTCACCAACACAACCTTTAGGGCGATTCCAGTTGAATTAGAAAGAAACTTTGAATTCCGTTCACAAGAATGTCTTATAGCATAGGTCTAGGGAAAAAATTAATAAATGTCAAGAAGTTGTAAATGTCCAACTTAAGTAGATCCTTTAGTTACATAGAGTTAAAATAAGAAATAACGAAAGAAAATATATTTATTTTACCATACAAGCACATTTAAAAACAATTAAACAGACCAATATTTATAAACAATAAAACAAAGCATTAATATGAAAGGGATCAATGGATCTCAGGGATCAAATTTAGTTGGAAATTCATAACTGCACGTGGAATAAGCTTGTGTCCTAAACGGTATGCACAGAACCCTCAAGACACCAGTCCTATTCGCACTTGGATATGTTTTTGTACTATTTATTCTAGGTCTGTTCTAAAACCCCATCATCCACTATATCCCAGGTCTAGTGAGGAAGAACATGTTGAAGTGGCACTCCCGGTTCCTGGACTACCTGAGCGACCTGTGCATCTCCAACAAGAAGGCCATCGCCGTCACGCAGGAGCTCATCTGCAAGAGTGTGCTCTCCACTCTCAACCAGGACATACTCATCGAGACTAGGTATGATCGAGACCAGGGGAAAAAGTGGAAAAATTCGATCGAGTATCGTTTGGTCGTATATCTATCTCTATCACACTCAATGCGCGCGTCAGAGACGGACGTATGCTCGAACGATAAACGATCGAAGGAATCTTTTTGGAAGTGCCGGGCCAGGGTGCAAAAAAGCCTCGACTCCAAACACGCAAATGGATATTCGCTGTTTTGTTATGATTCCGTATTATTTGAGATTGATATGCTGATCGGCGTGAACATTTTCAGAACAACTACGACAGAATCTTTTTGTTTTAAGTATGTTGTTGGTATCACTTTAAATCAACGTGTTTATTTGCAGACTCGCTTCAACAAAATACCAAAGTCCCGCCAAAATGACTGACGTCAAAAAGTTCACAGTCGAAGATGAAGTCATTCTGTTTTGGAATAACAAAGAGGTACGTACTGTTTCTTATGTAGATTGGGTTATTCTGTTTATAGCCACTTCTATTTTTTTGCTCTGAAGTGACAAAGCCATCGATTTTAATTTTCATTCAAATTTGTTACCAAAAACAGAGGACTCAGAAATGTTTCCAAGTGTGCACTAGAAATAGTCAACACTTCTACACCCTCGTTTCACTGACGATGTTAACGTCCCAACGTGGTAGGGGGTGAGTTGTATAGCCGTACTTCAAGCACAATGCAGTGTATTCCTTCACCGTTAAGCAAGTGGTAACTAAACAAATAATCAAGTGAAAGATTCTGAAGGCTTTAATTTTAGTTTTAGTGGTGTCGGAACTAAATTTTCTTCATTCTAAAATTGTCCCTTAGTGTTAACAACAGAAGCTTACTTTGGAAAAATTTGAGTTTCCACAGCACTAAAACTAAAATTAAGGCCTTCAGAATCGATTTTACTATGCATATAAAGCCTTACTGTGACAGCAATCGACGCAATGACGTTTCAAAGTTAGTGTTGCCATTAAAAAAAATATTATATCGGTTTTCCGCAATATGGCGAGGTTTTTATTGTCCTAGACAAGCTTTTAACTCATTGGTACATGCTCGCCAGGTATAATTCGAGACCAGATCTCAAGATTACATACTTTTTGAAGGCAATAAAACGCACGATTGTTTCCAGCGGTCCCGTCTCCTCTCAAAGCTGGCGTCGGAAGCGCGCGTCGACCCGAACTGCGAGTCCGCCAAGATACTGGACTACTACCGACACCAACTCGATCTGTTCTCGAACATGTGTCTCAACAGACAATACTTGGCCTTGAACAACCTCTCCACTCAGCTGCATATCGACCTCATACTCAAGTAAGTGTGTTTGTGGACGTCAGACACGCGACTCAATGCGTAGTGTTACTGGACTACTACCGACACTAACTCGATCTGTTCTCGAACATGTGTCTCAACAGACAATACTTGGCCTTGAACAACCTCTCCACTCAGCTGCATATCGACCTCATACTCAAGTAAGTGTGTTTGTGGACGTCAGACACGCGACTCATTTTGTAGTGTTACTGGACTACTACCGACACCAACAAGATCTTTTCTCGAACGTGTGGATTTGGACAACTAATATCCGGTTTTACTAAGGGCGTAAGGGACGCTCTTACCTAATTTAGGCACACCTATAGGCACATATATAGGTACAACTAATTTAGGCACACCAAATTTAAGCACCCTTAATTTAGGCACACCAAATTTAAGCACACTTAATTTAGGCACAACTAATTTAGGTAAACCTAATTTAAGTTATATCATTTCGCTTATGAGCTGTTCCATAGAAAAGGTACATACATAATTAACCAAAATGTATAGGTTGGCCCCATATAAAAGTTGTTCATATAGAGGAGTACTAACTTTAGTTTTAAGCTTTTTATATAGATAGTACAGGTAATTAGCCGTGTTCCAGGTGCATGTCGAACAACTCCCTGTCGCACGAGCTGCGCGCGTCGTTCTGTCGGCTGATGCTACACCTGCACGTGGACCGAGACCCGCAGGAGCCCGTCACGCCGGTCAAGTACGCGCGGCTGTGGACCGAGGTGCCCTCGCACATCTCCATACACGAGTAAGTGCATTACAGATTATGATGATGATGAATATGATGATGTATCTCCAACAACCCTCCGTTTAAGTGAAGTAACCAGGCCGAAATAGCATACATTGTCGGCACTTGGTGAAACTTGGAAGGGTGATAGTCATTATAGACCTGATTACCTTACTTGGGTTTCGACCGTACCTGTGAAATTGCACCAAGGTCTCGGGTAAATTCCGAAAGTACTAAGATGTAACACTGAAAGTTCAAGTGTCTTCAAGTATCTTATTATGCACAATAATTAATACAATTATTAACGCTTGGCCATTACCGCGTCGATGAGACCTAGGTTAAGTTCGGCCACCCAGAGCATCGGAGAATAAAATCGTTCTGCCCAGGAACTTCCGTAAAATCTACAGAAGTCGGTGACAGATGTATGTCAAATAATTAATTTGCGTGATTAATACTTGCGATTCGGCACTTGGTGAAACTTTGATAACAACATCAATAAATTAATCAATGAGCCGTTTAAAAAAAAAAACGTTTTCATTTCGTATCAATAGATGGCGGAGTAGTCACTGAAATTCTTATGTCAAATTTATTTTTCAGTGTATTGTTGTGTGTTCTGTATAAGTCTGTCAAAAAAGTGTTGAAATGAATATTGAACTTTAATTAACTTTATTGAACTTTAAACGTAAAGTAGTATAATTTCGGTAATATATTTATGAAATAACAACGCGGTAAACTCGATTCAACAGATTTTGTACTTATTTGTTTGGTGTAACCATGCGAAAGAATAATAGTTCCTTCAATTCATTTCGACTCTTTTTTGACAGGCTGTACTGTACATACGCAAACACGCATTTGTTATTAAAGCTGTTGGATATAATCAGAGACAGTATAAAAATTGTACTTAGGTGCTTTATTATTTCGTTTGCTGGGAAAGTATGCACTCCTTTATTTTTACACGATAAAAAGGCACGGGCACGCATCCTATAACTTTTCATCCAAAATAAGTCCAAAAAGATGTGTGGAGTTAAATTTGTATTTGTTCTTGTTTTGAGTTTTGTTTGAGCAAAGCAAAGCACCACAAAGCACAAACAAAACTTGAGAACACTCATCTGACAGCTGTCAAAGAAAACACCTCATTATCGACATACTTCATTTATTGCACGTCGAATTAACAAACATAACCCTTGATAATGGTGTAAAACCGAAACCGGTTGGTATAAATATACTGTGAAACAAGTACACGTGCCGTTTATTCATCGTGTAATTAACTTGCACTCGCGATCCTTTCCGCCACCAGCTACCAGTGCGTGAAGGGCGCGCCAGACTTGACCAGGGAGAAGGTGAAGGAGCAGTTCGCGTCGACGATCCGCTTCGTGGAGGAGTACCTATGCAACGTGGTGACGCGCACCTGGTACTTCAGCGACCACGACCAGAATAAGCTCACCTTCGAAGTCGTCAAGCTGGCCCGGGAGCTCATCTACTTCGGCTTCTACAGGTACTTTTATACATACTTATATTTATTTATTGTACTTACTCCATCCATCTATTTGCATGTCTTCGTTCACTGCTGGACATAGGACTTTACTAGATTCCGCCACTCATGGCGGTCCTCCGTCCTCCTTATCCAGCCGCCACCCACAACGTCCCTTCAGGTCGGCCACCGCTACGCTTTGCTGTACGTGGTCTCCATTATAAAGCCTTTCGGCCTCAAAGGCCATCATATCGGCGAAAAATATGGCCTGCCCACTGCCACTTTACCATACTGATTCTGCAAATCAAATCAAATCAAAATATTTATTTTGCAAAATAGATACAAAAAGTATACGTTCTACAAGTCAAAGTTAATTTTAACAATATATTATATATCTTTAGAATATAAAAAAATATATAATAATACGGGACATAGAATATACACCTGCATAAAATAGAGGAATCTAGGAATAAAAAAATTATATATACATAATGCAATGAACAAATAAGCTGATAAATAAATACGGGAAATACATACAAAAATATGAAGGTTGGGCTACTAAAATGTAATAAAGTTATACACCTGCATAAAATATAGAAATATGGGAAAAAAAATTATATATACATAATGCAATGAACAAATAAGCTGATAAATAAATACGGGAAATACATACAAAAATATGAAGGTTGGGCTACTAAAATGTAATAAAGTTATACACCTGCATAAAATATAGAAATATGGGAAAAAAAATTATATATACATAATGCAATGAACAAATAAGCTGATAAATAAATACGGGAAATACATACAAAAATATGAAGGTTGGGCTACTAAAATGTAATAAAGTTATACACCTGCATAAAATATAGAAATATGGGAAAAAAAATTATATATACATAATGCAATGAACAAATAAGCTGATAAATAAATACGGGAAATACATACAAAAATATGAAGGTTGGGCTACTAAAATGTAATAAAGTTATACACCTGCATAAAATATAGAAATATGGGAAAAAAAATTATATATACATAATGCAATGAACAAATAAGCTGATAAATAAATACGGGAAATACATACAAAAATATGAAGGTTGGGCTACTAAAATGTAATAAAGTTATACACCTGCATAAAATATAGAAATATGGGAAAAAAAATTATATATACATAATGCAATGAACAAATAAGCTGATAAATAAATACGGGAAATACATACAAAAATATGAAGGTTGGGCTACTAAAATGTAATAAAGTTATACACCTGCATAAAATATAGAAATATGGGAAAAAAAATTATATATACATAATGCAATGAACAAATAAGCTGATAAATAAATACGGGAAATACATACAAAAATATGAAGGTTGGGCTACTAAAATGTAATAAAGTTATACACCTGCATAAAATATAGAAATATGGGAAAAAAAATTATATATACATAATGCAATGAACAAATAAGCTGATAAATAAATACGGGAAATACATACAAAAATATGAAGGTTGGGCTACTAAAATGTAATAAAGTTATACAACTGCATAAAATATAGAAATATGGGAAAAAAAATTATATATACATAATGCAATGAACAAATAAGCTGATAAATAAATACGGGAAATACATACAAAAATATGAAGGTTGGGCTACTAAAATGTAATAAAGTTATACACCTGCATAAAATATAGAAATATGGGAAAAAAAATTATATATACATAATGCAATGAACAAATAAGCTGATAAATAAATACGGGAAATACATACAAAAATATGAAGGTTGGGCTACTAAAATGTAATAAAGTTATACACCTGCATAAAATATAGAAATATGGGAAAAAAAATTATATATACATAATGCAATGAACAAATAAGCTGATAAATAAATACGGGAAATACATACAAAAATATGAAGGTTGGGCTACTAAAATGTAATAAAGTTATACACCTGCATAAAATATAGAAATATGGGAAAAAAAATTATATATACATAATGCAATGAACAAATAAGCTGATAAATAAATACGGGAAATACATACAAAAATATGAAGGTTGGGCTACTAAAATGTAATAAAGTTATACACCTGCATAAAATATAGAAATATGGGAAAAAAAATTATATATACATAATGCAATGAACAATGTGTTGAAAAATGAACTAAATAAATCATAAATAAAAATAATGCCTAACCATCTGCAGTACGTACTAAAACAAAGGCCAATTAAGGATTTCTTTACAGTTACTCACACACATTGATATTTCAGGAGGTATTTCTCAATAGTGTTCATGTCCAAAAACAGATAAACATCCATCAAAATTGAATGAGTCTCTGTTAACATGTGATCGATGTAAGCCCCAAAAGTAGTCATATCCTAGTTAGAGTAAACTAACCTGGATATGACTACCCTCACTCTTCCCATTTTGAATTTGACCACTGAACAACACGTCCTCACTTGTAAGAGTATAAATAATTGTAAGCGACTGTGTGTTTCCTAAATAAAATAAAATAAAAGTGTCTTATTAAATAAAATACAAACATATTCACGCAGATGGGCTAGGCAGCCCTTTTGCCTCTATACATACATTAATCTAGTATATTTTTTGCACAAAGGAGGAAACTGGCAGTTCATGCTAGTGGAAATGCACTTTTAACTCATATGATGCATGAGCTATTTCACATTGCAACATTCAAAATTTCCCGAAAATCTGAAATGGCTCATGCACCGTAAGAATTAAAAGCGCATTTCCCACTATCACGAACAGCCAGTTCCCTTCTTCGTGCAAAAAAAACACATTAGTCATCCCCAAGCTCTTCTATTCCGAGTACTTTTTTGTAGCTACTGACAAGTTTTTTTTTATGCAGTTACTAATGTACCCAAATGAATTTTAAGTCTGTTTAGTTCACTTTAAACTTTCGCGATTTTCACACATTATTAACTTTGTATTGGGGTCTTAATCGCGATTACTAACAACATACATTAATAGATATTGTTAGTTGTCGCGATCAAGACCCCAATACAAAGATAATAATCTGTTTAGTTCAGTTGTAAGGTGACACGGTGTGTATGCAACAGTTTCAGCGACCTGCTGCGGCTGACGAAGACGCTGCTCAGCATCCTCGACTGCGTGTCCGCCATCGACAACATCAACGAGAACAACGGTCTCTCGAGCGAGGTCGAATGTGAGTCACGTGTGTAGCCGTAGCTCCGTTTGTGGATCCTTGCTATACTGGCCGGGTGCTAATTACAATGATCCTTCAAATGAAAAACGTATTGTTTGTCAATCATGCTGGAACCGAGCAAAAAATTATTTCAACTAACCATACTTTACAGTGAGTTCTTAAACTATGAAAAGAAGCCCATATTTTAGGGTTCTTTAGTCTGACAAGGAACCCTTATGGTTTCGCCATGTCTGTCTGTCCGCGGCTTAGCTCAGAGACTATTAGTACTAGAAAGCTGTAATTTGGCATAGTTGGTAACTGACAAATTACTGATATTACACAACTGCTTGTGATCACTTCCTCGGTACGAGATATTAAGCATGTGTTTTATCCGAAACGACTTCAAGTTATAAGGGTTTAAATGAATTTCTTATCCTAATTAAGGACAGATCCTACACTAAGGTGGCAGGTACCTCAGGTTTCCGGTTTCTAAAACGTTCGCATTTCCCTGTTTTAATTGATTGTACCGTTTTAACAAGCAGCTCAGGAAACTGACGCATCGATGCCTCTAATAAAGAAACGTAAGTATATCTACTAAAATATCAAAGTATTTGTAAAGACGTTCTAAACAGCCTCTGTGATGTACTGGTTCGACTTCGAACGTCCCGAGCACTAACATGGAGGTCGCGGGTACCGACCGGACACAAATACCAGGTGTGAATAGAGTGCGACCATTAAATGAAACCACATATTCTACCGACCCTACTGAACCACTTTTCCCAAGAATCATACCCGCGGACACCTTTAGTTTAGAAAATAATTGAATATAATTATAATTAATATATATAAATAAAAATAAATGAAACCTAAAGCTGATTCACGGACGACGCTCTCTCTAAACTCGCCCGTATGTCGGTGCGTTAGGGTTCACGCATTTTTGTTTGGAACTCAATTATTTCCTAAACTAAGGGTGTCTGCGGGTATGATTCTTGGGAAAAGTGGTTCAGTAGAGTCGGTAGAATATGTGGTTTCATTTAATGGTAGTGAAAGAGATCGTATACATAGATCTTGTAACATCAAGTGTAAACTGGCTGCTACGCATCTTTTTATAATGTGTCACTTGTAAAGACTTCTGTCTATCAAAAATTTTTTTCTCGTGATATGTCTACATTATATTTTTATCAAACTAAAAATACAATAGTTCCATTAATTTAACTTCATTTTACTTCACTTTCCACTACGCTTACTTTCTGCTCCGTATCAGGTAGTAGTCTATTTACACCCGGTATTTGTGTCCGGTCTACGTGCATCGGAAAGCACGTTAAGCTGTGGGTCCATATTTGCACCCGAAATGGGCTAACCACCTATCACGCTGGGACGTAATAATCGTCGGTGAAATGTGGGTTTACGAGTATGGACTGACTTGCGTTTCACTGGGATTCAAGTATGTATTTCGTAAAGGTCCTTTTAGATATTGTGCCGATTTTCATGCACTAATACAATGTCCAAACCTGTAACCTTCAGAAAGTAAGCTGCTTGCCGTTGATAACGTGATTTAATTACAAATATGAATGTTAACAGCTGAAGGTGGCGTGTTACGGAGTATCGGGGACATGGGAGCCGTCATGACCTCGATCACACTAGGATCTGTCACGTCTCGGAACGTGAGTATATAACATAACCTCCAGACATTTTACTGTTACAAACTACAGTGCTCCCAAAGTTATAATGCGCATAGAAATCTATAGCCGAGCGACCGGACGTACCACGTGACCCTACTCCTTGTATACAAAGTGTAGGGAAATACGAACTTTGCCGAGCAGTGACGAAGATTCGTATGCGCATTATAAGTTTGGGAGTACTGTACACCATACATAACATACCAATACATATACTCAGCTGTTTGTCTTCCAGAGAAATATGCAGAGACTTCAGATTACCATTAACTACGATCCTGACACACCTCATCCGCCTTCTCTACATCCATAAATCTAGTTATAGCTGGTCTGTTCCGAATGGTATTTACTTTGCCCTTCTTCAGTAGTCTCCTATTTAATCAGCATACGTCCTTGTAGGGCGGCCCGGGGCTTTATTGTCTAACTTCGACATCCATCGCAGCCACCTTCAAACGCACCGTGATTGGCTAGAAATTACATTACACATAATTTTTAGCCAATCACATTGAAGTTAGATAATAAGAGGGGTGGTCGAGCTTTACCTTCCACTTGCGCACCGTTCTTTCATCATTCTTCTTTCACTTATTCTCTATATGCCCAAACCACGGCTAAAATCCTTTTCTATTCTAGTTACTACCATAGTTTCTCAGCCCGCAACGATCCAAACTAAACCTTGAGTACTAAGGGGTAGAGTTGAATTCCCAGACGAGCGGCACGGCGGCGGCGGGCGGCGCCAGTGCGGGGATACAGCGGAGCGCCTCAGCGCTGATGTTGGCGCGCGAACATCCACTCGTTATGGACACCAAGTTGAAGATCATTGAGATTTTACAGGTCGGTGAGGTTTCACGTGTAGAAAAGCGAATATGGACGTTTTTACACAAAACGAAACCCTTATAATGATCATCTTGTTGTCCGTCTGTCTGTCACGACCCATTTTCTAGGGCCCCGTAAGAGATATTAAATTGAAACTGATAGATCCTACAGAAGTCTGCGGCCGCGCAGTGCAGTCAAACAATCAGGTTTCTAACTCAACGCGAATAAAATTTACGTAATCAATTTTATACAAATTAGCTCACCGTAAAAACCTATAGGGTACTTCCAATTGACTAAGAAACTTGAAATTCTGTACTCAAGTGGGTCTTATATAGGTTGAGCCAAATGGCAGTTGGCGATTACATTCCTGTATATTTTGAAACCACTTGGCGCGAGGAGGCGGGGGAGTATATTACTAGAGACGTCGCTTCTTGGAAATTTATTCACAATGCGAATTTTGTGTCCGCGCGTATTGCGAAAACAAAAATTTATCGGTTTACGAGACATAAGTGGGGGTCCATGCGCTGATGTTATACGCAAATGGATCAAAATGTTTGAAGTAACTGGTTCGACATTACCACTAATGTCCGCGGGAACATCCGGAAAGGAACATTATATAGGAAATGAACAATATCCTAAGAATAACGTTTTTAAAACTCCGGTTTTAAGAGTGCCAAGCTGCTGAGGGACTTCATTTAGTTTTCAGACATAAAATTCCAAGATTTCAGTTTTACAAAAATATAAATAAATACATTATGTACTTTTTTTAAATTTCATATTCAAACCGCCGCCGACACCCTTTTGGTCCATGCCGTATAAAAATCGAAAAACTACTAAAATAGGTAAAGAGAAGATGTGCCCACTAAAGGCACCGAGTGACACACCGTTTCCCCTCCAGTTCATCTTGGACGTGCGGCTGGACTACCGCATCAGCTGCCTGCTGTCCATATTCAAGAAGCAGTTCGAGCAGACCGGCGGTGGCGCCGACAGCATCGCGCGCGCAGACGTCGAGGCCATCGGCCTACAGGCCGAGGGCATCTTCAGTTGTAGGTCAGTGACACGGTCGGCCCGTAATGAATCCATCCAACCAACAGCCTGTTTCGTCCACTCTTGGACATAGGCCTTTCCAAGATTTCCCCACTCTGGGCGGTCCTCCTGGAGGAAATGCCCATACTCACGCACGCTGGCCAGGCGGGTTGCTGGGATTCAAAAGATTCAAAGATTCAAATTGTTTATTTGTAAAATAGATACATAAAGTATACGTTTTACATGTTAAACCTAATATATATAAAAATAATATTTTATGATGAAACAAATATGATACGGGAAATATATAAAAAAACTATAATTTAAGTTGGGCTACTAAAGTTATACACATGCATAAAATAAAGACTTATTGGAATAAGAATATTATTATAACTACACAATGCAATTAATAAATAAGTTGATAAATAAACTGAATAGACCATAAATAAATATAATGCCCAGCCAAATATATACTAACATAAGTAAACAATGAAAATATTGTATATACGTGGGACGCACTATAAGTCTCCGGAATGAATATGAAAAAATACTATTTGTTTACCCTTTTAGGGTTGAGATTCCTGGTCCAGGAGGATGGGGTTTGTTTCCAAAAAAAGTAGGCAAGCTTTTACACATATTGGTTTATTTGCTACCCTACTACGAGGGGTTGCCACAAAAATGAACAGTTTTGGAACAACAGAATATAAAACATTTTATATACAAAGATTCTGCATGGATCAAACGATACCGCGATGCAATCTACGAGTACCGCCCTCCTTTGGGGAGAAATGGAAACTATTAGTACAAACATGCCGCCCACCAAGGACAGATATGGCCTTAATTACCGCCCACCATGACACAATGTATTTATACAAACAAAATACTAATCTACTAAAGTTTGAAAAGATTACATGAAAGAAACAAATTCACATGTTCACCTTAAAAAAAAATACAGTAACTTAATCACAATAATATGAAATACAGGTGAAACATGCACATAAACCTTAAGATAAAATAGGCAAAACAATACATTTTGATACAGGTCTCTTAAATTTAGAATTTTTACATCTTAGTAAAACAACTCTTGTGACCTTATCTGGACCAGGGAATTTCTCTTCGATAATGCCATACAACCATTTAGAAGGTGGAAGATCATCCTCCTTTATTAAAACAACATCACCGATGTTTGGTTCCGGTGTGATCCTGGACCATTTGTGTCTTTGATAAAGTGTTGTGAGGTATTCCTCAGACCATCTACGCCAAAATTGTTGCATACGATTTTGGGTCAATTGCCATCTTCTCAAATTGCTACCACATCGATCTTCATAATTATAATCAGGTGCAACTACCAATGGTTCACCCACAAGAAAATGACCAGGAGTAAGTGGTGCAGAATTATCCTGGCTGATTGATAATCTGTACATAGGCCTCGAATTCAAACATGATTCTACTTGTGACAACACAGTTGAGAGTTCCTCGTACGTCAAAGTGGACCCATCAAGTACACGTTTCAGGTGGAACTTGGTAGACTTTACTCCGGCTTCCCAAAGGCCGCCAAAATTAGGTGAATGGGGGGGAATGAAGTGCCACTGTGTGCCTGAATTGGCCAGAGCTTTGGCAATTTCACTCATGATGCCTGAATTTCTCTCTTTAAAAAGCTTCGATAATTCTTTCGATGCACCAACGAAATTAGTTCCGTTGTCAGACCATATTTCATAAACGTGACCACGTCGTGCAACAAATCGTTTAAAAGCTGCAAGGAATCCCTCCGTAGTGAGGTCACTAACAGCTTCCAAATGAATGGCGCGAGTCACCATACAAATAAATAGGCAAATATAGCCTTTGTAGCAGTGACAGCCTCTACCCTTAGAAAATCGAACGTTTATAGGACCGGCGTAGTCAACGCCACATCGTGAAAATGGACGACTTACAGTCACCCTAGACTCTGGCAAGTCACCCATTATTGGGTTTTGATTTGAAGCTGCATATCGAATGCACTTAACACATTTTTTTATGTGTTGTCTTATCAATGTCTTGACTTTGACAATCCAATATTTGCCTCTTATGTAATTTAACATAAGCTGAAGTCCTCCGTGAAGTAATTTCATGAGCTTCAGCCACAATAAGCTTTGAAATGTGGTGATTAGGAGGTAAAATGATCGGATGCTTTACATCGTACTTCTCCTGACTGTGTTGTATGCGACCTCGGACTCTCATAACTCCATTAGTATCTATGAATGGACACAAAGAGGTCAAAGGACTGCGCTTAGCAACAGAATTTGTTTCCTTCAGCTGATAAACTTCTTCAGAAAATGAAGATGATTGACAGAATTTTAGACAAGTGGTCAATGCTCCTTCCAATTCCTTTGCTGTAAGAAACGATGGAAAGCCATTTGATTTATCTTTGAGAATACGCACAAATCTCATGCACCAAGCAACGACTCTTACCAATCTGTTCAGAGATGAATATTTTGTAAATAGAGTAAGATCTGCTGGCGTGCTATCTTTTGAATCAGATACCATCAAATGAGCCTTCACCCTTTTCAGTCCAAGTGTTGTGGATGGAATTGGTCTGTTAGGAATGTGATAATTCACCTCAAGTAGCCACTTTGGACCTTGCAGCCACATTTCGTGTTTCATAAATTCCTTGGGGCTTAATCCCCTAGAAGCGCAGTCTGCAGGGTTTTGTTATGATTCAACGTGTGACCACTGATCGTTATCTAAGATCGAGAGAATTTTTGATACCCTATTTGCTACAAAGGTTTCCCAGCGATTTGGATGTCCTGTCAACCAATCCAAAACAATAGTAGAATCGGTCCAAGCACGTATCTTTGATCGCTCTATTCCCATAACTGAGGAGATTTCTGCCAGTAGTGTAGCAAGAAGCTCAGCTCCACAAAGCTCTAAACGAGCAATAGATACCTGCTTTACAGGAGCCACTCTTGTTCTTGCTGTCAGCAAACTGAGTTTTACTACTCTGTTCTTATCTACAACACGCAAATAAGCCACTGCAGAATAAGCATCTACTGAAGCGTCACTAAAACCGTGGATTTCGACGTCCATTTCATTTCCGTTTGTGTGAACCCATCTAGGCACGATGAATTCATTGAGACATTGTAATTCATGCCTAAAATTTGTCCACTCTTCCAAAAGAGGAGATGTAATAAGTTCGTCCCAGGTGAGACCGGCAAGCCAAAGCTTCTGTATGAAGATCTTTGCTTTGATTATTACTGGTGCCGTCCACCCAAGTGGATCAAAGAATCGAGAGATGTCAGACAGAACACATCTTTTGGTGATTTTTCCTTCAAGTTGTGGTAGTTTAACCGTGTACTTAAATGCATCTAGACCTATGTCCCAGATTAAACCAAGAATTTTTATAACTTCATCTGACTTAATTTCTAGATTTCTATCTGTTGTCTCTGTCTCTCGGATCTCTTTCATAAACTTTGGACTATTACTCGCCCACTTCTGTAAGTGAAAACCTGCTCTACCTAGCAACTCGGTGATTTCATGGTGAATTTCAACGGCTTCTTCTTCCGTTATGCAACCGGACATGAAATCATCCATATAAAAATCTCGCTGAACTCGTCCAGCAGCCTTTGGAAAATCTTTTCCATCATCTTCAGCAACTTGTTGTAGGCTTTTGACTGCGAGATAAGGCGCAGATGCGACACCAAATGTAACCCGTAATATCCTGTACTCTGTGATTTCATCATTTGGATTTTGTCTCCAAAGAATACGTTGATATTTAGTGTCTTCTGCATTGACCTTAACCTGCCTATACATTTTTATGATGTCTGCAACAAAACAAATGGGAAAGGTACGCCAATTCAAAAGAATGTGACGCAACTCTGGTTGCAATCGAGGTCCTACTAACAGGTCATCGTTCAAAGATCTACCATTTTGACCTTTGCACGAGGCATCAAATACTACACGATACTTGGTTGTAGTTTTGTCCTCGCGAACCACTGCATGGTGAGGAAGATAAACGCAATCAGATCTAGTTAACTCCTTTTTATCATGGATTGGTTCCATGTGATTCAACTCAACATATTCGTTCATAACCTTTGAGTATTCTTCCTTCAATTGTGGATTCTTGTTCAATCTGTTCTCCAGCAACAGAAATCTTTTCCGCGCAATAGCTTTGAAGTTTCCCATTTGGCAACCAGGGTCACTATCTCTAAAAGGAAGACGCACAACATAGCGACCACTCTCGTCTCTAGTTGTGTTGGATTTATAGTGACTCTCGCAAAGTTTATCTTCCATCGATAAAACTTTACGCGGTACATCAGTTTCAAGCTCCCAAAATTTACGAAGCAATTCGTTGGTAGAATTGTCCTGAATATGCAAACTGATGATGTTATTATTGGAAGAGTGATCAACAACCTCAGTACGTCCTGAAAGAATCCAACCAAGTTGAGTGTTCTGAGCCGTTAAATTACCTGGTGAATTCCTGAGCAAACCATCTAATAGGATTTGTCCGTATATATCTGCTCCCAATAATAAATCGATTTTGTTGGGTGTATTATACCCTGGATCGGCCAGAACTAGTCCTGACAACTCTGACCAATCTCTTACTTCAAATTTCTTTGATGGCAATATCGATGACAAACGAGTCATGACATATGCCTGAACATCGCAACTGAACGTCGTGCAAATGGACTGTATTTTGAAATTGACCATAGATTTAACTGACACATTAAGTTGATCTCCACCCAAACCAGATACTAAACCTCTAACTGAGCTTTTAGGAAGCCTTAATTTTTGAACAGCATCCTCTGTGATAAATGAGGCTTCTGATCCCTGGTCCAATAAAGCCCTAAGAGTGTAAATAACACCATTGTATTCTACATTAACTAACGCAGTAGCTAATAGAACTTGAGCAGTTGATTTAATAACACCATTAGCTAAATGTGTCGAGATTAAATTTTGACTACTCTCTCCTCTCTCTGAATTGTCTCTCTTAACAGGTTCAGGTTCAGTCGCTGAATTATGTGCAACAGAAAGAGTCTGATGCGACGAAACTGAATTTCCATCTGGATGCAATAGAGAGTGATGACGTTTTCCACAACGTCTACATGAAGTGCGAAGCTTGCATTTGGTAACAGAGTGTGAAGTTCCAAAACTGTTCATTTTTGTGGCAACCCCTCGTAGTAGGGTAGCAAATAAACCAATATGTGTAAAAGCTTGCCTACTTTTTTTGGAAACAAACCCCATCCTCCTGGACCAGGAATCTCAACCCTAAAAGGGTAAACATATGGTAAACTATTAGTACAAACACTATTAAAGGTACCAAATTAATTTATTGTTTTTCAAAATAATCTCCCTTGGCGTCTATGCACTTTTTCATTCGATCAAACCAGTTTTGAAAACTTTTGTGCCACTCCCCTGTGGTGACCTCTGAAACGTGTTTTTCATACTCCTCGACAGCCTCTTCTGGTGATGAAAATCGTTGACCGCGTAATTGGTTCTTAATTTTTGGGAATAGAAAAAAGTCACAAGGTGCCAGGTCGGGACTGTATGCAGGATGACTCATGACTTCTACATTTTTCGTCTTCAAAAAGTCGTTTGTCTGTCTGGGCGTGTGAGAACTAGCATTGTCGTGGTGCAGGATGATACGGCGTTTACGGTTATTTTTACGGAGTTCGTCAATAACTTCCGGCAAACAAATGGTCGTGTACCAGTCACTATTCACGGTACGACGATTCTCTAAAGCAACAGTAGCCACGTGTCCAGTTTTATTAAAAAAAGAAGCAATCATCCGCTTAGATGCACTTTTCACGCGCGCCACTTTGGTTGGTTTCGGCTCATCTTGAAAGACCCATATGCTCGATTGCTGCTTTGTTTTGGGATCGTAGCAATAAATCCATGTTTCGTCACCTGTTAATATGTCCCACACCAAATTTGACGCACCTTCGTTGAATCTGGTAAGCATGGCACTGCACCAAGTGACGCGGTCCGTTTTTTGAGCCTCGGTCAAGTTGTGTGGGATCCACCGCGAGCACAGCTTTCTCACACCCAAATGTTTGTGTAGGATTGATTGTATTTGACTCATGCCTATTTCTAAGGATGCGCGAATTTCATGGTAGGTCACATGCCTGTCTGTTTCAATCATACGGCGCACAGCATCGATGTTTTTGTTGGTCACAGCGGTGGACGGCCGACCATCGCGAGATTCGTCACTGAGATTGATACGACCACGCTTGAATTCTGCAAACCAGCTATAAACAGTCGTGTTGCATGGTGCTTCATTGCCAAAAGCTGTTTCAAGCCGAGCGATGCTCTGTTGAGCTGTCAAATTACACTTAAAATCGTAGAAAATCATACTACGAAAATTTTCCCGAGTTAAATCCATGTTGATGCAGACACACAATTTTTTAAATGGCGCCACAATGTAAGAACAAAAGACAGTCAGATGAAACAAACTGCATTCTACAGCCAAAGAGTTCTATTTTCAAATGTTGCAATAAATTTTTAAATATTGTTTATGTAAGTGGCCAGTTCCGGAAACTTTTAGTGTTACCTATGTACATACCTACATAATTCAATGAATAAATAAGTTAATAGATAAATAAACAATAATAAGATATAATGCCTAAATCCGCCCATTCGATTAATCTTGCTAAGAAGAAGGGCAAGAAACTTAGCAAGATCATGTCTTTTTTATAAGGAATACCGGCCGTAAATTGATAGGGATCCGGTTGTTTCAGCGGGTATGTTGTTTGAAGTTGTGAAGTGTTATCAGTAAATTATGTGGCTTGTACACTACACTCACTAGGGGGAACCACTATTGAAACTCTCACAATACTTATAACACAGGTTTTATTGTATGACTGAACACACCTTTGACAAATCTCTTTACGACTTACATATTTTCTATCAAATGCAAACGATACCGCGATGCAGAAGACGAGCAACGCCATCTACCTTAATAATACGACAAACATTAGACATACCGCCCACCAAGGACTTGTCCTTTCTCAAATAAACACAATGATTGATGTACAACATCGGTCACGGTTAAATAATAGAGTTTAAATAACTATAACAAAAACTGTGAGAAATTTAACCTAATGGGAGAATTTAAAGGCACAATAGTACAATGCAAAATAAAACAACATACAAAAGTACACACAACAAATTACAAAAAATAAACGCCGCCCACCGTGACATTATACTCAAGGTGATTATTTTGGCAAGACAATAAGTTTATTGGTGGGGCGTTTCAACAAAGTATTGTTTTTACACTTCACAGTCACAACACGAGTGATATTGTCTTTCCCGGTGTGTTTCTCCACAACTCTGCCAAGTACCCACCTAGCGGGAGGTACATTATCTTCCCGTAAAATTACCACATCATTCACATCTGGCTCCGATTTCTTAGTTGACCATTTGTAGCGCTGGCTAAGTTCAACAAGATACTCTTTTGACCATTTCTTCCAAAAATCTCCAACTATCTTTTGTGTAAGTTTCCAGCGTTCCAAGCCAGTGATGTGATGATCTGCGCAGTTTTCATCAGGTATATTGATCAGGGGCTCGCCAACCAGATAATGGCCTGGAGTTAGTGGCATGGGGTCTTCAGGGCAGTCACTTAATTTGGAGAGAGGCCTTGAATTCAAACAGGCTTCTATTTGCGTCAACACTGTGGATAACTCTTCAAAGGTTAAGGCACTCTCTCCGATTACTTTCCTTAAATGATTTTTGGTTGATCGCACTCCTGATTCCCATAAGCCACCGAAGTTTGGCGCGTGCGGAGGTATAAAGTGCCATGTAACTCCCTCCATAGATAGCAGTTGCGCAATTTCACTTTGTATGGCACTGTGGAACATCTCTCGCAACTGTTTTTCTGCTCCGACAAAATTTGTCCCATTATCACTGAAAATATCTTTACAGTGACCTCGTCTTGATGTGAATCGTCGAAAAGCAGATATAAAACCTTTTGCAGTAAGATCTGAAACCGCTTCCAAATGAATCGCATGTGTCACCATGCACACAAATAAACATATGTAGCCTTTGTATGATTTGGCTCCTCGGCCTGGTGCACATCGTATCTGTATGGGGCCTGCGTAGTCCACGCCTGCTGATCTGAAAGGTTTTGATGGTTTAAGTCGGTACTCAGGGATTTGTCCCATTAATTGGGTTGAATGAATCTTGGAGTATCTCAAACAGGTGACACAATTTTTGTAGTGCTTTTTAACTCGCTCTCTAACTCTCAGAATCCAGTATTTTCCTCGCAAATAGTTGAGCATTATTTGTGGACCTCCATGCAAAGTCCTCTCATGGGCATCTGCAATGATCATTGTCGTTAACTGGCTCTTGGCAGGTAACACAATTGGATGCTTTTTGTCATACTTCACATTAGCTAAATGTATGCGGCCACCCACTCTTATAATCCCGTTTTCTAAAAATGGGTAAAGAGTGTGTAATGGGCTCTTCTTAGCCACTGGATTGCCGGATCTTAACTGCTTTATATCGTCTTCAAATTCTGATTCTTGAATCTGTTTGATACACATCAGTAAAGTTTGATTTCTTTCTTCGTGTGTAACGAATGCTTGTAAAATCGGACGTTCTTCCTTTGGTCTTTTAAGTCTCAAAAATCTTCGGCAATAAGATAGTACACCCAGCATTCGTGATAGATTTGAAAATTTACTCCACAAAAATTCCTTGGTCTTATCAATCACTGCTAAAGACTTTACGGGTCTTGATTCCTCTTGTGTGTCATAATCAGTTTCGTAACGCTCAACTGTTGGCTTTGATAGCCAGTCTGGACCCTTCCACCATAAGGCATGATTTAGCAACTCTGTAGGTTGCATTCCTCTCGAAGCACAATCAGCCGGATTACTGGTCGTAGACACATGACTCCATTGCTCATACTCTAGAATCGTCAGGATGTCAGATACTCTGTTGCTCACAAATGTGGTCCAACGACATGGGAGACCTCTTAACCATGCCAAAACCACAGTAGAATCTGTCCATGCGTGTAAGTTTTCTTTTGGTATAGTCATTACTTGAGCAACTTCATGAAGCAACTTAGCTGCCAACACCGCACCGCAAAGTTCTAATCTTGGAATCGACACTTCTTTCTCAATAGGTGCCACTTTGGTTTTGGCTGTCACAAGACTCACATTAACATTACCAAATTGATCTATGCTTCGGATATATAATACCGCAGAATACGCAGCTTGCGAAGCATCAGAAAACGCATGCAACTCGTTAATACATTCAGGTGCCACGCTCATCCATCTAGGCACACTCACACCTTGTATGCTGTAAAGGTTTTCTCGGTATTTCAACCACTCACTCATCAAATCTTGTGGCAGACACTCGTCCCATAACAAGCCAGATCTCCATAATTTTTGTATGAAAATCTTGCCAGTGATTACGATTGGTGCTATCCATCCCATGGGGTCGTATAGTCTGGCAATATCAGATAACACCTTTCGTTTTGTCACAGGTTCATTCAAAACTGGCAAGTTGACATTGTATTCAAAATTATCTGTACATCTGTTCCAGTTGATTCCAAGCACTTTCACTAAATTGTCAATTTTAATTGGTAACGCTTTATTCTCGTCTAGTTTCTCATCACCTATGTATTTCAACAGAGCGTCATCGTTGCTACTCCATTTTTGAAGTTGAAAGCCTCCAGCGTTCATCAATCCGTTCATCTCATCAACAATTTGTACAGCCTCATTTTTACTATTGCAACCAGTCATGAGATCATCAATATAAAAATCTCTTTTAGTGATACTCGTGGCAAGGGGATATTTCGCTATTTCATCTTCAGCCAATCGTTGCAGTGATTTAACGGCTAGATAGGGAGCACTTGCCGTTCCAAATGTTAACGTCAACATCTTAAAGTGCTGTACTTCATTGTTCGGATCAGGTTTCCACAATATCCGTTGAAATTTGGTGTCAGCATCATCAACTCGAACCTGTCGATACATTTTGATGATGTCCGCCACTATTGCAATTTTATGACATCTCCATCTCATTAGTATGTGTCTTAAATCATCTTGAAGCTTTGGACCAACAAGAAGATTGTCATTTAAGCTCACATCGTTTACACCTTTACAGGACGCATCGAACACAATGCGTACTTTGGTGGTGTCTTTATCTTCTCTTACGACAGCGTGATGAGGTAGATACACTGCCGTAGGTTCAGATTTTTCTTCCTCCTCAATTATCATCTCCATATGATTAAGTTTGATATATTCTCGTAAAACATTTTGATAGTCTTCTCGTAGCTTAGGATCTTTTGATAACTTTCGCTCAAGTAGATTGTATCTCTTCTCTGATATTTGTCTCAATTTTCCATATTGACACTCTGGATCGTCACTCTCAAAGGGTAATTTTACTACAAATCTTCCTTCTTTGTCTCGTTTTGTTGTCAAGTCATATAACTCTTCACACGTTTTCTCTTGTTTTGTTAGTCTCTTCTCTATGCCATTAGGTTCGGCCTCTATTTCCCAAAATTTCTTCAGTAAATTATCTTCTCTAATTTGCACATGCATGTTGATTACATCTACTGAAGTTGATTCGTTTGATGTCTTTCCAGATAATATCCACCCTAAGGTAGTATTCTGCGCAATAAGATTTCCTCGTGGACTTTTTCTCATGCCTTCCAGTAAAATCTCACAATACACATCTGCACCAAGTAAAATGTCTATTCTGCCTGGTGTTGAAAATCCTGGATCAGCTAGTGATAGCTCTTCAAATTGTAACCAATCCAGTTTGTTCACATTCTTTGTAGGTAGCATGGAAGTAAGGTGATTCAAGACATAAGCTTGCAGTTGAATGATATAACTCGGATCTCGACACGACTCAATGATTATCTTGACCTTGTGTTTTATGTCCATCTGGCCATCTCCAATGCCTGACACAGTCCCGTCAATACGAATTTTCTTCAGGCCAAGTAGCTGGACTGTCTCCTCGGTCACAAAACAGGCTTGTGACCCTTGATCAATTAGTGCGCGAATTATGCGCTTATAACCATCACGAGAACTTGCCCTAATCTTTGCAGTTGCCAATAATACATTACAAGGGGAAATGTCTTCCCTTGAATGATTGGCAACGATATTCATTTCAGATGCCACATTCTGTGGTTGATGTTGGTGTTGCATTTCAAACTTGGATGTACCTGTGTTTGATACATCGTTAGTGATTCCCATGATCTCAGTTTTGTCAAAATGAAGAAGCGAATGGTGTCGTCGGCTACACTTGCGACAACTTGTTGATTGGTGACATTGCTTTACAGCATGAGACGGAGCCAAGCAATTAAAGCATAATCTGTTTGTTTGCACGAAATCTTGCCTTTCATGGGGCGTCTTCTTCCCAAACTCTTTGCACTGGAATAAATAGTGTTGACCAGAGCATAGTGTACAGTTGATAACTGTCCTCGATTTCTCATTTTGTAGGGAAGAATGAAAAGATTTTGGCTTCACGATCGGTTTTATAGGAATTGCAAACGGCTTCGTTGTCGTTTTAGCAGCATCAATCATCTCTAGTGTTCTAAATCTTGACTCTAGGAAATCAGTGAGTTGGCTCCACGTAGGCAGATCATCTGCTGATGACTCACTGACTTTGATTTCCCATTGCCTGTGTGACTCTGGGTCCAATTTTGAAACGACTAGATAGAGAATAATTGTGTCCCATGATTTTGTCTCAACACCAATGTTGTTAAGTGATTTCAGTGCTGATGATGTTGTATCAAGCAGTTGTCTGATTGCACTCGCTGATTCACCATGAATTTGCTTTTGACCAAATAAACTCTTCATGATAGCATTGCAATTGTATCTTTTATTGTTGTAACGTTTGGTCAATTGCTTCCACGCTTCTGCATAATTCAACTCAGTTGTTGATAAATTTCTCAATAAATTCTCAGGCTCTCCAGACAAACTTCCCTTCAAGTAATGAAGTTTCTGGACTAGGGATAAGTTTGGATTATTGTGTATTAATGACACAAACATGTCATAAAATGTTTGCCATTCTTGATATTTGCCCGTGAAAACAGGCAACTGAATTCTAGGTAACTTTATTTCATAGCTCGATGTTGCTGATGACGAAGCTGGTAAACTATCTCCATCTTTGGTTAATGACCGACTGGCATCTTTCAAGATACTTTTATACATCACATAATATTCCTCAAATTCACCGTAAGTATCGTCTTTGAAATATTGAATCTTCGATTTGGTCTCTCCTATAGCAACTGATATAATTTCATTATGACCTTTTTTAAATTCGGCAAAAAGTGTCTCTAAACATTCCAATTTAGTCTCCACATAACTTGTTGTAATCCTCTCTTTGGGTGACTTTTTGAAATTCTTATAAGCTTTTATTAATTGCTCAAATTTCTCTTGCTGCAAAGCTAAAGATTGCTCCATGTTTGTAAACACCAACGGCTAGTCTTCAGCGAATAAAGTTCAAAGTTCCAGCACAAATACAATAAAAAAGTCTATACACAATCGCACAAAATTGATATTTTTCAAAAATATTTTAAAGTTTATTTCACCAAAATATTTTACAAGTCTTAAATTCACAGAAATTTTACAAGTCCCACATGAGTAAAATTTTATAAGTTGAAATCACTCGCGAATCGGCTAAGTCTTTTTTTCACTTGAAATTTTACAAGTCTTTTTGTCACTTGAAATTTCCTAAGTCTTTTTTCACTTGAAATATTCTAAGTCCTCTTGATTCTTGAATTTTATAAGTCCCAAATAACTCACCACACGCTAAGTCTAGTTGATCATGAAAACGCTAAGTCCATGATACACTCACCGCACTAAGTCCCTGGTTTCGGCACCAAATTATGTACACTACACTCACTAGGGGGAACCACTATTGAAACTCTCACAATACTTATAACACAGGTTTTATTGTATGACTGAACACACCTTTGACAAATCTCTTTACGACTTACATATTTTCTATCAAATGCAAACGATACCGCGATGCAGAAGACGAGCAACGCCATCTACCTTAATAATACGACAAACATTAGACAGGCTTATGATTGTCTAACTTCAATATCTATCAGCCACCAAACGTGTCGTGATTGGCTAAACATAATGTGTAATGTAATTTCTAGCCAATCACGGTGCGTTTGAAGGTGGCTGCGATGGATGTCGAAGTTAGACAATGAGGACCCAGGTATCTTTATCCATTTACAGCCGGTGTACAGACTGAGTTTAGTCGCTGATAAGAAGACAAGGGTTTCTAATACTCGTCTGTACGAACATTTTTTACTATGAAGCTAAACTTGATATCGTGAAAAAAGGAAATCGTGTCTTTGGTTTCTATATTTTATATTTAATAGGTCTAATAATTTACCTTTTGGGTTGGCAAAGCCACTTTCGTGGTTCGGTAACTATGCAGAATGTCAGTTGGCTCGACGAAATCCTCGGGCGCCCGTTCCGATGTTAGTTTTTATAATATTACAAATACATTTGTTACATCACTACACCAATCGACGGCTAGCTAATTTTCTAACAACCCTTGCAAACGAACTGACCAGCCGTTGAAAAAAAAAGTAGAAAAAGAATGGCATAGAAGGTGCCAAAGATATTTCTTTTACTTAGTGCATTTGGTACAATGTAAGTTTTAAACCCAATTTTAAATATAAATTTTCGACAACACATTTATAGTCTAAACGCTCGTGCACATATATGGTAGTGTTGGGCTAACCCTATCATCTTTCATTGTTTACTAATCTTAAAGTTTGTATAGATTTTCTACTTTAGCTATATAAATAATTTATTAGTACAAATTTAATGCTGACTGTAGTTAGACCTACTTCATGTGAATTTTTCTATAATATTCTTTGTCTAAATTATTCCAGAAGTATACAGACTGTGCCCGACAGCTGTCTGCCAAAAAATGTAGATTTGTTAGTAAGATTCTTACATTACGTCGCAACTCGCATCGCATGAACTATAACGTGCTCAGTTTTTGTTGCGTTTACTGTACTTGTAGAAGTGTCTTGTTTATTGTTTAAACGCATGAAAACTTGTCTCTGCTATTCCTTTGCAAGGCCTTTCTATCAAGAGCTGAAAGAAACTGTTTCTCAAACGAGTGTTTTTTTAATGCCTTGCATGATTTTCAATATTCTCTGTGCTTTTGTTATATTTCTGTTATTCACGCCTAAGACGTATTCTATTACAAATGCATTGTGACTTGTGGTCGCGCATACCATTATATTTATTCACTCCACTTTGCCAGCTTTCATCTCGTGTTCATTTCGACTTGATCTGTCGTCGTGTGATTCTATCAAATGCATCGCAATGTTAACTGCACATTCAACCGAACAAAGCGATAGCAACGCATTTTTAGGCCTTGCCACTGCTTTACATATTTGAGTAACTCCAAATGAAATATTTTAAGGGTATAGTTTGTAACCCAGGGACGGACTGGACCTGGACGAGTGCGGGGGCCGCATGGTGCTGCGCGTGCTGCTGCAGTTCGCGCGGTCGCAAGGCGCGTCGGCGGCGCTCGTCTCCGGAGCGCTGACCTTGCTCTTCAGGCATTTCAGTCAGCGGCAGGAAGTGCTGGCGGCGTTCAAGCAGGTAACTAGAGACTACATACTTGTGTATCCAGGGACGGACTGGACCAGGACGAGTGCGGGGGAGGGGGGGGGGGGGGGTAACGTGTGATGAGGAACTCCGTTGCGAGTGGTGTTACTTGTGTGTGTGTGATGTAACGGTCATTCCCAGGTGCAACTGCTGGTGTCGGACGCGGACGTGGAGTCCTACAAGCAGATCAAGGCCGACCTCGACCTGTTGCGTCAGAGCGTCGAGAAGTCAGAGCTGTGGGTCTTCAACAAGGGCAGGTCCGGCTCCGATGAACACGGTGGTGAGCTATTGGTGTTATCGTCTTATACAAGTTCCGAATAGAACGGTGGAAGATACTACACTAACAAGAGCTAGGCTCTTAAATAATTGATGATGATACGAACTTGGAAACGTCACAATAAAAAATATTGAAAACTAGAAGACGCCCGCGACTTCGCGTGGGGACCCGTTTTGGATACACAAGTTTATACCCCGTTTCACCCCTTTACAGGATGAATTTCAAAAAATTATTTCTTAGTGCTCTGCATCAAAACGACTAGACATAAATAAATTTGTAGGCCGGTCTATGTTGATACTGGAAATATGACGAAAACGATAAAATGGTCACCCAAAGAATATAAAATGACCTCTGAAAGAGGCTATCTGACTCTAATGAATAAAGATTTCTTACCTTTTTTGACCGTCTCAGCAACACAATATATGGAAAGAGTATTAATTTATTTATGTGTTTTATTTCGCGGTATTGCAATATTTTTCTCTTACTTAACAGTTTAAGCAACCTATACAAAAAGTTTATAAACATGACCTATTTTATAAGCATTTCTGAAATTTTAATCCCCTCCCCTCCGAATACAAGTCCTGGCTACGGCCCTGACCCGCGATTTCCAGGTCTGTGGCATGGTCAAAACAGAAAATTAAGCTATTTTCACATATGGGTACCGAGCGCGGCTGATATGTGTGCGTGCCAGTATGCACGAACACAGCACGCACACAACGGCAACATTTATGCTTGTTTTGCCGGTACAAGTCGGGGCTGCTCATTGGTAATTTATTTCAAACTA
This sequence comes from Ypsolopha scabrella, assembly GCA_910592155.1. Classification (NCBI taxonomy): domain Eukaryota; kingdom Metazoa; phylum Arthropoda; class Insecta; order Lepidoptera; family Ypsolophidae; genus Ypsolopha; species Ypsolopha scabrella. The sequence goes on along the minus strand of OU342987.1, from coordinate 1,944,230 downwards.
AAGAAATTATTAACAAGCATAATACATACGTATCCGTAAGTTTAGATTTTGTAACAGCTATACAACTATAAGATACTTCGCTACAAAACCAAGAGTAACAACTCTGCACTAGTAGAGGTTTAAGTCTCACCAGGCGCAGTATTTATCCTACTATTCTGTTTTTACTATTTCTGTGGTAAAGACATTCGAGCTATTAGACTACAGCGCAGCTCTTCGCAATAATTTACATGCAGTAACGTTGTAACATGTAACAATGTATCGTGTGTTCGGACAGAGCTGCGCGGCGGCATGTCGGGCGTGACGGGCCCGGGCGGCGCGGTGCTGGAGCGTAACGTATCGCTCGACAACGTACTGGACACCTCCAGGACGGCCAAGAGCGATCACATGCACGAGTACAACAAAATTAAACAGGTTACTACTACAACTCCGTTCAGGACATATTTACTCTTTCTTTGCTGTTCTGTTACTAGCTTCGAACACTACCCTCCGCGTTCGTGTAGCTCAGTGTAGCTTGTCTAAAACTCCCATATTTAAGGAAAAAGGCCTTAACCCTTACAGGACTGATGGGGTTATATGTCCCATCTTCTATTGTTTTACTATTGCTCTTTTTTTCAGTTCTGTAAGGGTTAAAAAGAACCAACCGGAGAATTCTGCTTTATTTTGTAGCCAAAAATAGTTATCGACGCAAAAAAATACATTATTAAGTAGTCATCATCTACTTACTTTATAAAAGATTTCTTTATTGGATTCAACATAGACCGAGGTAATCAGTTTGTTTGCTCAAACACTTTGCACGCTTTGGCGCATGAAAGAATCACAGACTCGTGTTAAAAGGCGGCGTCGACATCTTAAAAATCACGGTGCGCGCGGTGTACACCCTCTGTGTATTTGATAGATTAATTTTTAGTAATTCGTACGTAACGAGGATTTAGTTAACTAATATATCAATATGTATTTGTAGGTATTTTGGTTTTGTAGTAGCTTTAGTTATTGTAATTTAATCAACTATTTTAATTTCATGGTGTACGTAATTAAAAATAAATAATGTAATTTAATTTTAATGTACTTATTTATTTTCACATAGTTTCCAAAATAGCGTGCGTTAGTACTGCAACCTATTTGAGCAAACAGAATACACTTATGGATTATTAGATCGCAGATTGAGTGATACCTACAGAACAATATGTTCTGTAACCGTCCCTCTATTTCAGATCCTACAACGAATGATAAAGTACTGTACACAAGGCAACAGCGGCGCCGGGGACACCAGCAAGCCGAGGAGACACGAACAGAGGCTGCTACGGAACATCGGGGTGCACAATATCGTGCTGGATCTACTGCAGGTGCATCTACTATATAATTCAACAAAGCTGAGCTTTGTAAGCGCGCTGAATCTGTATTGAATGTTCATTGACATTATCAATGACTCGCACATTTAGCTTTTGATAACTTCGAGACCAGCCCTCTTATTGTCTAACTTCAATATCCATCGCATTCAAAAGCATCATGATTGGTTAAAATTACGTGTGATGTCATTTCTAGCCAATCACAGCGCGTTTGAGGCGATTGCGATGGATGTAGAAGTGAGACAATAAGGTTCCTGATTTGCTTTAGCTTTCTAAAATATTCAACTCCAAACACACTGACGCTACAAAACTTTTATGTTCTTTCAACAATTTCAGAAGGTAGGGAAAGATTACTATGTCACAGTCATCCAGCCTCCGAACAGAAACAGATAAAATGTCAGTAGTGGTCTCGCCATTGGAATTGGCGAAAGGTAAAGATAACGTTCTTGTCAATCCTGCAATTTGCTTACACATAGATTTGTCTCTCTGTGTGTGTGTGCGCGCGTGTGTGTGTGTGAGGGTGCGTGTGTGTGTGTGTGTGTGTAAGTAAGCGAGATACACTCTCGTCAGAATCTTTGACAGCGCATGGGATTTTATTCCGTGACGTGTATATATTATACGTTTAGAAAAATGACAATAAAAATGCAAAGGTGTTTCCGAGTATGGACTGTGAAATTCAAGTCATTATAACATCCCAGCGTGATTGGTGATGAGCCCTTTGACCGTACCTCGGGCACAAGTACATGCTAAATGAACAGAAACCCAAAACGTCTAATCCGTTTGTGTCCAGGTTCCGCACGACGAAGACGACGCTGCGATGGACGAGCTGCTGGCGCTCGCTCACCAGTTCCTGCAGCATTTTTGTCTCGGCAACCATCAGAACCAGGCCATACTGCACAAGCATCTCGATCTCTTCTTGAACTTCGGGGTCAGCATGTTCACTCTTACTTACATACTCATTAATGAGCCTGTTGACTCTTACTTTCATGCTCATTAATGAGTCTGTTTACTCTTGTTTACATACTCATCAATGAGTATGTTTACTCTTACTTACATAGTCATTAGTGAGTCTGTTTACTCTTACTTACACACTCATCAATGAGTCTGTTTACTTACATACTCATTAATGAGTCTGTTTACTCTTACTTACATACTCATCAATGAGTCTGTTTACTCTTACATACTCATTAATGATACTCACCCTCATTTTCTCTAACGACGAACAAGGCGACGCTCACTAAAGTAACAATTATTTTTATGAGCTAATAATTGAGCCGTCCATGGCCCAAGCTGAAACGTGTTTTACCTCTAGGCAGTTCATAAATATTTAGTCATCTGACTCTTTCGTCCAAGTCTTGTTCGCGACCAGACGTGTGTCCGATTTTACTCCAAACAATAAATCATCCTACATTCTAAAATAACTCCTCCTTCAATCAAAATAGTGTTGAAGCTTAGCCTACTAAATAAAAGTGGATCGCACCTCACGCATACACGCGTACCGCCGAGTGATTAGCGAGCGGCGCCCCTCCTCACCTCGGGGAACAGAGATAGTTGACATAATTGCTATACTCCTCACATCGGCGTCGCCGAGGCTGTCGGGATTGAGTGCTACGGACTGCTACGAGCTGCGTGAGCTACGAGTTCTGTATCACCGGCTAGCGCCTACAACTACGCTACGGATTGTCTTCACCATTCTATAAAGTGAGCTGAGTTTTCCTAGTTTGGTGCTAAATCTAAATTCTACACATAATTATGACAACATCTCCAAATAAATCATATTCTGAGCCAGACATGTCCTCAGTTGGTCAGCAGGATAAAACGCCACCTACCTACGTGACAGCTCGAAACAAAAGAAAACGGAATGAGGACATTGATTATGACGCCTTCAAGGAGGAAATAAGAAACATGATTCAATCCTTCATTAAAAAACAAGAACATGAAGCCGGGTCAGTGGGCCCATCCATAAAGGACATTCGACAGTCTGTAGGTAACATTGAAAACGCAATAACTCTTTTAAGTGCCCAAAATGAGGAACTGAAAAACAAACTGGATGTGATGGAATCTGAAAGAAAGAAGAGCCGCGAGTACATTGCCATGTTGGAGGATAAATTAGAGGACTTGAACAGACAAAACAAAAAGACGTTCATTGAAATTAGAAACGTTCCATACAAAGCGAATGAAACCCAAGAGGATTTACTGAACATGACTGTAGAACTTGCCAAGACAGTTAACTGCACAGAATTCTCTAAGAATCATGTAAAAGATATCTTTCGAGTGAAAAAGAAGGAAAACAACAACACTTTGGTGGTAGAGCTGCAGTCAACCATGGTAAAGAGAGACATCCTGACGGCCACAAAAAGCTATAACTACAAGAATAAGACGTCAAAACTCTGTGCTAGACACCTAGGTATTACGGAGAAAGGAGATACGCCAGTTTACATCTCAGAGCAACTGACACCCAAGGCGGCGCGACTCTACTTTCTGGCTCGAGACCTGGCTAAATCACAAACTTATAAGTTCTGCTGGACTGCTTTTGGCAAGGTCAACGTGAGAAAGGACGAGAAATCACCGATTGTGCATATCACCAGTGAGGCGCAGGTTCAACGTCTTCTGAACACTTCCCAAAAGTGACTAGCTAGAGCTCGATTGTATTTAGCGCACTCTAGCTTATTACTAAGTGTACTATGGTTTAAACATGCCCTACCACACACACACAGACATTTCAACAAACAACCTATAAACATCTTAATCTTCATATACACACTTCCATACATACATATACTTACATACACATACCTACACAAAAATTCATGCCTTAGGTTTGTCGGTTCTCTGCTTCTACACACAGAACACTGTGCGGAAATATTTAATATTACTGAACTACGTCCTTTATGTACTAAAATCTTATTTTAATGAATAATACACTTACTAATACATTGCACGATATAGACAATATTGAAATTGCCCGTTCTGTTCTCTGTGAAATTGAAGATCTCAATCGACATATACCCATAAAACAAAATGACTTAAAAATACTCTGCCAAAATATAAGAAGTGTATATAAAAATATCGATGATCTAAATATTACCGTTCAGTCCTTTGATTTTATACCAGATGTAATTGTTTTAACAGAATGTCGCTTAAATGCAGATAAACCAACCCCGTCCTTAGAAAACTACACAACGTGTGAATCCACCCAACATTTGAACCAAAATGACGGCGTTGTGATTTACATCAAAAATGATATCGTTATCACTAACATTCGAGAGATCAAATTGGAGCATGCATCGTGTATTCAGATAGATACATACAATACTGCTTTGTTAGGGATATATCGTTCTCCATCAAACACAAATGCTGATCCATTCATAAATTCACTTAGTGCCCACTTAGAGACTATAAAAACATATAATAACATCGTAATAACGGGAGATATTAATATCAATTTAATTTCTAAAAAAAATGAACAAAATTATGAACGTAATAATAGAGAAAATTACTTAAATATGATATGTATGCATGGCTTGATGCCAGGTCACATTATACCGACTAGAGAAGCCAGCTGCCTGGACCATGTCATACTAAAGATCGATAAGACTAAACTTTCAGCACAAATTGCAGTTCTTGAAACGACTATCACTGACCATTCAATGGTATTCTTAAATTTATCTGGTCAAAAGGTCAGCAATACATGCTTAAGGGTTAAAAATGTTACCGACTTTAATAAAGCGCTAGCTAGTCTCGCGGAGAGGAACTTATCACAGCTTCTACTCTCTGATGATCCTAATTACATAGTGCAGCGCTTGGTTGAAGGAATTTTTGAGTCTTTACGTGATAACACGAGAACAGTAAATATACCCAAATGTAGACGGACCTTAAAACCGTGGATGACTATTGGGATTTTAAAGTGCATAAAAAATCGAAATAAACTTCAAAAACACCTACGACTAAACCCTGATAATGAAATCGCTAAAATTACTTATAGAAGGTACCGTAACCACTGTAATAATCTTATAAAAAAACTAAAGAGAATCTACGAGAGAAATAAACTAGCAGAATCAACAAAAAATCCAAAATCTCTATGGCAAAACATAAAATCACTAACTTATCTAAAAGGAAACAAAAGTGATAATTTAAAACTTCTTAACATCAAAAATACTCAAAGTGAATCTGTAGACTATGTAAACAATTACTTTTCCAAAATTGGTAAAGAGCTGGCTCAGGACATAATGGATAATAATTCGCTGATTACATATCAATCAACAAACAATGAACAAGAAAACCAGGTTAATTCTTTCGTACTACTGGAAACTGATCTAGATGAGGTACATAACGTGCTCATGAACCTTAAGTCGGAGAGTGCCCCTGGATATGATAGTATACCTACTAATTTTCTGAAGATGGCCAAGCACGAAATAGTACCTATTCTTTGCCACTTAACAAATCTATGTTTTTCACAGGGTACATTTCCATATATTCTAAAAAAATCTATCATAACACCAGTATACAAGAGTGGGGAAAAGGACGATGTCAATAATTATAGACCAATATCGATATTACCATCCATTTCTAAAATTCTAGAAAAGCTTTTGAATACGAGACTTATTAAGTACCTAAACAAATACAATTTACTATCTGATGCCCAGTACGGTTTTAGAAATGGAAGGTCCACAGAAGATGCCGTGACATCTCTAACTACCCACATTATAGAGAAGGTAGATGATGGTAAAAAATGTCTAGCTGTATTTTTAGACTTAAAAAAGGCTTTTGACACAGTCTGTATCCCCATTCTTGTGCAAAAGTTGGAGAAAATTGGCATAAGGGACACTGCACTAAAACTATTTAAAGACTACCTAAGTGACAGGAGACAAAAAGTCAAAATAGGTCAATCTATCAGCAAAGATGCAGAAATAACTTACGGCGTCCCGCAAGGGAGCGTGTTGGGTCCTACATTATTCCTTGTGTATATAAATCAATTGTGCAGTATGAACATTAAGCACGCAAAAGTTATCTCCTACGCTGATGATACTGCAGTAGTATTTTCAAACACAACCTGGGACTCAACTCTAAAGAGTGCAGAATCTGGACTTTCAAAAATGTCACATTGGCTAAACTTAAACTTGCTCACTCTTAACGCGCTGAAGACCAACTTTATCTGTTTTACTAAATATAATCGAACCCAACCCCCCGATAACACTAAAATCAAAATTCATAACTGTACAAATGACCATCTAAACTGTAATTGCCCTGCTATTGTTAAGATTTCCAAAACTAAATACTTAGGCGTAATGATAGACCAGCGACTATCCTGGTTCCCACAAATTGAAATACTGAGTTCTCGAGTAAGAAGGTTAATTTGGATCTTCAAAATGCTTAGACATATAGCTACCCCTTCACTCCTCAATCAAATATACATAGCCCTTGTGCAATCTGTACTTAACTATTGCATACCAACTTGGGGAGGAGCTGCAAAATCTAAATTTATCGAATTGGAGAGAGCCCAAAGAGCATTATTAAAGGTTATGTATTTTAAACCCTACAGATACCCAACAGATAATTTATATTCTTTTTGCGATCTCTTGTCCGTAAGAAAATTGTATATTGCAAATGCAGTGCTAAAAAAGCATAAAAATTCTGTTTTCGACCCACATTTTTCAAAAAAGAGAAAAAGAGGCAACATTATTAAACTTCCATTTTACAAATCTACTTTTGCACGCAGACAATTTAACTATCAGTCAGCTTATATATACAACGAGATAAACAGAAGTCTAGATATATGTACAAAAAATAACTTTGAATGCATAAAGCAAACAACATTATTATTAAAAACAAAGAGCTACGAAGAGGCTGAAAACCTAATTTACCAAATTACTTAGAAATAAAATTAACTAGTATGTAGTATGTAGATAAAGAAATATAAAAATAAAATATACAAACAAACAAACACACACACACGCACACACCCTCTCCCTCTCACCCTCATACACATCCTCACACACACACACACACACATACAACCTCTCACACACCCTTCCATAGCACTGACGCATGCTGCATGTTATTTTTCTTTTATTATACTTTTATTATGTACTAAAATCAATTTTTGTAAATTATTCGAAGCAGTATTTTAAAACCAAAGCTGTGGGCTGAAGGAGCGGAGTCTTCTGTTACAGGTATTTATTACTTAAAAGAAGGCTCCAGTTGTAATTGTAATTAAGAAAATATTTGGTTACCACAATAAACATTTTTGATTTTTGTTTTTTTTTTTTTGAGTTATCGTATAAAGTTGAAGGATTAGGTTCTTTTTTGCCAGTCGACACAAAAGAAAATTTATTTCGAACACCCATTTAACACCCATTTGCAGCTCCTTTAACCCTTAAAGACTGGAAGAAAATAAGTATAGTAATAAATTTATAATAATACATTTTATTTCAAAATCCAATAAATTAAATTTAAAAATTAAAAATAATTTGTGACTTAACCATAGGTTTACATAGAATTATTCAGAATAAATAGTATTTAGTTATTAGGTGGTAGAGCTAATGCCGGGCTCGACTGTGGAGGTACCACCATCTTACTCGGAAATCCTCCCGAAGTTATTCGGGGGAGAGTAAGAGGACAGCTCTCAGGCAAAAAACCAGGCGGCCCACCATTGCCTGGGACCGACGGATGGCGGTATATCCATCCCCAATTGCCGGGCCTTATATAAAACAGACTGGTGATGGGCAGCGGCGTCACTAGTGCAAGGGTTTCGGCACCGCACTCACCAACCCGCCTGTCCAGCGTGTGTGAGTATGGGCATTTCTTCCAGGAGGACCGCCAAGAGTGGTGAACTCCTGGAAAGGCCTATGTCCAGCAGTGGACGAAACAGGCTGATGGATGGATGGATGAATAGTATTTGTACCCTCCGTGCTAGTAAAACTGTAATAAAGCAGGGTAGCTTTCCCGTCCTCTAAATACAATATTATTGCTTATGGTAGTAGTGCAAGTCTTATAGTACAGTCAATATAATATTTAATTATGAATAGTGCATGCAATACAATAAAAAAATATAGATATATTTATACATAATAATATAACATAATAATAATAAATACATAATTAAAATGATTTTATCATAATTATTTATACACCTTAACCGAGTACTTATCTTCCATATATTATTTATTTTATTTATTTATTTATTTAACTTTCTTACAGCTATCTTTACAGGTCTGGACCTAAGACGATAGAGTAGCATAAATCAGTAATAATATATACAATAATTTTAAATTAACACCCTTGTACCAAATAACACATAATAATTACAATATAACAAAACAATTTCAAAATAAAATAATAAAAATAAAACTACATATTTTACCCTACATAACACAATTTACAAGCAACATGTATATGTTCATGTACGATATGAAAGGTAACACAGTGTCACCTTTGTAAATTCACTCAGTGAGCAAGAAAACAGATCAATCACTTGTGCCACCTTGTTAAGCGATCGCAAAGCTCTTGAAAACGGTGAACAACTCAGCAGGTTGGTCCTTCCAAGTGGCACCACTAACAGAGGTGGCCGGCGACGTTTCTCTACGTACTTATCAGGCACGCACAGTCCCACGTATTGTAGTACGCCAGGGTTAAACTGCTTGCCTCGCAACAACTCAAAGATATACTTTGCCAGCACGAGGTCTCTTCTCACCTCTAGTTTGATGTATCCAACCATACCCAAAACAAATAAGGTTGGATACATCAAAGGGTAGAACGGATAGACCCCGTACTGCTTAAGGTACAAGTATTATATAGTACATGTTTATAATAAAGGCATACAAGTATGTGTATATTATAAATTATAATTTATTACCTGTTTTGGGTGTAAATTACTTTTGAATGTCGAGCAGATTTTCAGTAGTGTCGTAGTTTAATTTTCTTAGGTAATTTCACACTAATATTATAAATGCGAAAGTTTGTGTGTGTGTGTATGTTTGTTAGTCTTTCACGCTGAAACGGCTGAACGGATTTGGATGAAATTGAGAATGGATGTAGCTTATACCCTAACTTAACACATAGGCTACTTTTATCCCGGAAAAAAGCATGTTGTTAAACCGAATAACACGCGGTTGGAGCCGCGGGTAAAAGCTAGTTAATTATATTCTTAAGAACGAATTTAGTGAGGGAATTTAGATCAATTACCAATGTTATTATATAAGTAGGGTCCTAGAAATTAAGACAAAATCAGTCCTGTAAAAAGGGACTTTATATACCGTATGAGTTCTTGTAGAGATAGGGGGGGGGGGGGTTGGTACAATGTGCTGCCTTATAATTAAACATTTAATATATAACTGTCGCCCGGTTAGTAGCACAGAGAATTCCTTGTATAAAAGATCAAATCCCGATCGCTACGTGTCTACTTAGTTTAGGTGGTTATAGTGGACTGCCAATATCAACTCAAGCTTATGAAAGGTCCCCTGTAACTCCAACTCAAACTTGATTCAAGAATGAATTTAAGTGATCACTTTCCCCCACTTAAGGGCAATGGATCTCACCGCTGATGTTATCGACCATTGTCAACTAACAAAGTGTTGTTCTACCTACTATCGATGACAATCTTATATTATCTAGTGTCGAACCAAATACAAATGTTATCGAAAAAGGCGTGCCTCAGGGTAGCATACTAGGACCTCTCTTGTTTCTGCTATACATAAACCATCTACCCTATCTGGTTGAAAATAAGATTGTTATGTTTGCTGATGATGTTTCAGTCTTTTTCAAGTTTCAACGTAACAGTAATAGTGACCTAGCTAACCTTATAACGAACTCAATCAGCACCGTTATCAATTGGTTGAATTCGCTAAATTTAAATGCAAATGTTTCTGAGACAAAAATTATTCATTTTAAAAATTATAATACCAAGGATCTAGAAATAACCATTAATATTAATAATCAAGATATTGAATTTGTCCCTAATTCAAAATTTCTTGGCATTTATTCTGACGAGCATATGAATTGGAAAACTCATATTGATAAAATTGTAAATAAAATTAGTAGCTTTTGTTACGCTCTGCGATGTTTACGCAATATATCAACAAGTAAGGCTGCTAATTTTTTCTAAAATTTTGGACAGTGCAGGTAGCAAAGAAATGGGTCTGTAATTACTGATACAATCTCTACAGGAATCACAACTGACTCCTTTAACGGCTTAGAAAATACACCATTTGAAATGCACTGGTTACATATATACGCAATAGGTTCCGAAACTATACTAATAGCATGTTTCAAAAAAATTTACGATATCCCATCCCATCCAGTAGAAGAAGTGCTTTTCAAGACATTTTTATTTTTTTAATTTCGTATTCATCAGTTGGTAGCAGTGTTAAAGAATTTGGAGGACTCTTATCATTGTTATACTCAGAAGCCCTTTCAAATTCAGTTTTATTGTTTCTAGAAAGCACCTCTCCCGCCAAGGAGATGGGACATTAAATCCCATCCGTCCCGTAAGAATTAAATGCGATACTTAAATCACAACAACATCTTGAACCACACATGGTGTAGCATTTTGCTTTTTATGCTGCAAGACCAACTTTATCTGTTTTACTAAATATAATCGAACCCAACCCCCCGATAACACTAAAATCAAAATTCATAACTGTACAAATGACCATCTAAACTGTAATTGCCCTGCTATTGTTAAGATTTCCAAAACTAAATACTTAGGCGTAATGATAGACCAGCGACTATCCTGGTTCCCACAAATTGAAATACTGAGTTCTCGAGTAAGAAGGTTAATTTGGATCTTCAAAATGCTTAGACATATAGCTACCCCTTCACTCCTCAATCAAATATACATAGCCCTTGTGCAATCTGTACTTAACTATTGCATACCAACTTGGGGAGGAGCTGCAAAATCTAAATTTATCGAATTGGAGAGAGCCCAAAGAGCATTATTAAAGGTTATGTATTTTAAACCCTACAGATACCCAACAGATAATTTATATTCTTTTTGCGATCTCTTGTCCGTAAGAAAATTGTATATTGCAAATGCAGTGCTAAAAAAGCATAAAAATTCTGTTTTCGACCCACATTTTTCAAAAAAGAGAAAAAGAGGCAACATTATTAAACTTCCATTTTACAAATCTACTTTTGCACGCAGACAATTTAACTATCAGTCAGCTTATATATACAACGAGATAAACAGAAGTCTAGATATATGTACAAAAAATAACTTTGAATGCATAAAGCAAACAACATTATTATTAAAAACAAAGAGCTACGAAGAGGCTGAAAACCTAATTTACCAAATTACTTAGAAATAAAATTAACTAGTATGTAGTATGTAGATAAAGAAATATAAAAATAAAATATACAAACAAACAAACACACACACACGCACACACCCTCTCCCTCTCACCCTCATACACATCCTCACACACACACACACACACATACAACCTCTCACACACCCTTCCATAGCACTGACGCATGCTGCATGTTATTTTTCTTTTATTATACTTTTATTATGTACTAAAATCAATTTTTGTAAATTATTCGAAGCAGTATTTTAAAACCAAAGCTGTGGGCTGAAGGAGCGGAGTCTTCTGTTACAGGTATTTATTACTTAAAAGAAGGCTCCAGTTGTAATTGTAATTAAGAAAATATTTGGTTACCACAATAAACATTTTTGATTTTTGTTTTTTTTTTTTTGAGTTATCGTATAAAGTTGAAGGATTAGGTTCTTTTTTGCCAGTCGACACAAAAGAAAATTTATTTCGAACACCCATTTAACACCCATTTGCAGCTCCTTTAACCCTTAAAGACTGGAAGAAAATAAGTATAGTAATAAATTTATAATAATACATTTTATTTCAAAATCCAATAAATTAAATTTAAAAATTAAAAATAATTTGTGACTTAACCATAGGTTTACATAGAATTATTCAGAATAAATAGTATTTAGTTATTAGGTGGTAGAGCTAATGCCGGGCTCGACTGTGGAGGTACCACCATCTTACTCGGAAATCCTCCCGAAGTTATTCGGGGGAGAGTAAGAGGACAGCTCTCAGGCAAAAAACCAGGCGGCCCACCATTGCCTGGGACCGACGGATGGCGGTATATCCATCCCCAATTGCCGGGCCTTATATAAAACAGACTGGTGATGGGCAGCGGCGTCACTAGTGCAAGGGTTTCGGCACCGCACTCACCAACCCGCCTGTCCAGCGTGTGTGAGTATGGGCATTTCTTCCAGGAGGACCGCCAAGAGTGGTGAACTCCTGGAAAGGCCTATGTCCAGCAGTGGACGAAACAGGCTGATGGATGGATGGATGAATAGTATTTGTACCCTCCGTGCTAGTAAAACTGTAATAAAGCAGGGTAGCTTTCCCGTCCTCTAAATACAATATTATTGCTTATGGTAGTAGTGCAAGTCTTATAGTACAGTCAATATAATATTTAATTATGAATAGTGCATGCAATACAATAAAAAAATATAGATATATTTATACATAATAATATAACATAATAATAATAAATACATAATTAAAATGATTTTATCATAATTATTTATACACCTTAACCGAGTACTTATCTTCCATATATTATTTATTTTATTTATTTATTTATTTAACTTTCTTACAGCTATCTTTACAGGTCTGGACCTAAGACGATAGAGTAGCATAAATCAGTAATAATATATACAATAATTTTAAATTAACACCCTTGTACCAAATAACACATAATAATTACAATATAACAAAACAATTTCAAAATAAAATAATAAAAATAAAACTACATATTTTACCCTACATAACACAATTTACAAGCAACATGTATATGTTCATGTACGATATGAAAGGTAACACAGTGTCACCTTTGTAAATTCACTCAGTGAGCAAGAAAACAGATCAATCACTTGTGCCACCTTGTTAAGCGATCGCAAAGCTCTTGAAAACGGTGAACAACTCAGCAGGTTGGTCCTTCCAAGTGGCACCACTAACAGAGGTGGCCGGCGACGTTTCTCTACGTACTTATCAGGCACGCACAGTCCCACGTATTGTAGTACGCCAGGGTTAAACTGCTTGCCTCGCAACAACTCAAAGATATACTTTGCCAGCACGAGGTCTCTTCTCACCTCTAGTTTGATGTATCCAACCATACCCAAAACAAATAAGGTTGGATACATCAAAGGGTAGAACGGATAGACCCCGTACTGCTTAAGGTACAAGTATTATATAGTACATGTTTATAATAAAGGCATACAAGTATGTGTATATTATAAATTATAATTTATTACCTGTTTTGGGTGTAAATTACTTTTGAATGTCGAGCAGATTTTCAGTAGTGTCGTAGTTTAATTTTCTTAGGTAATTTCACACTAATATTATAAATGCGAAAGTTTGTGTGTGTGTGTATGTTTGTTAGTCTTTCACGCTGAAACGGCTGAACGGATTTGGATGAAATTGAGAATGGATGTAGCTTATACCCTAACTTAACACATAGGCTACTTTTATCCCGGAAAAAAGCATGTCGTTAAACCGAATAACACGCGGTTGGAGCCGCGGGTAAAAGCTAGTTAATTATATTCTTAAGAACGAATTTAGTGAGGGAATTTAGATCAATTACCAATGTTATTATATAAGTAGGGTCCTAGAAATTAAGACAAAATCAGTCCTGTAAAAAGGGACTTTATATACCGTATGAGTTCTTGTAGAGATAGGGGGGGGGGGTTGGTACAATGTGCTGCCTTATAATTAAACATTTAATATATAACTGTCGCCCGGTTAGTAGCACAGAGAATTCCTTGTATAAAAGATCAAATCCCGATCGCTACGTGTCTACTTAGTTTAGGTGGTTATAGTGGACTGCCAATATCAACTCAAGCTTATGAAAGGTCCCCTGTAACTCCAACTCAAACTTGATTCAAGAATGAATTTAAGTGATCACTTTCCCCCACTTAAGGGCAATGGATCTCACCGCTGATGTTATCGACCATTGTCAACTAACAAAGTGTTGTTCTACCTACTATCGATGACAATCTTATATTATCTAGTGTCGAACCAAATACAAATGTTATCGAAAAAGGCGTGCCTCAGGGTAGCATACTAGGACCTCTCTTGTTTCTGCTATACATAAACCATCTACCCTATCTGGTTGAAAATAAGATTGTTATGTTTGCTGATGATGTTTCAGTCTTTTTCAAGTTTCAACGTAACAGTAATAGTGACCTAGCTAACCTTATAACGAACTCAATCAGCACCGTTATCAATTGGTTTAATTCGCTAAATTTAAATGCAAATGTTTCTAAGACAAAAATTATTCATTTTAAAAATTATAATACCAAGGATCTAGAAATAACCATTAATATTAATAATCAAGATATTGAATTTGTCCCTAATTCAAAATTTCTTGGCATTTATTCTGACGAGCATATGAATTGGAAAACTCATATTGATAAAATTGTAAATAAAATTAGTAGCTTTTGTTACGCTCTGCGATGTTTACGCAATATATCAACAAGTAAGGCTGCTAATTTTTTCTAAAATTTTGGACAGTGCAGGTAGCAAAGAAATGGGTCTGTAATTACTGATACAATCTCTACAGGAATCACAACTGACTCCTTTAACGGCTTAGAAAATACACCATTTGAAATGCACTGGTTACATATATACGCAATAGGTTCCGAAACTATACTAATAGCATGTTTCAAAAAAATTTACGATATCCCATCCCATCCAGTAGAAGAAGTGCTTTTCAAGACATTTTTATTTTTTTAATTTCGTATTCATCAGTTGGTAGCAGTGTTAAAGAATTTGGAGGACTCTTATCATTGTTATACTCAGAAGCCCTTTCAAATTCAGTTTTATTGTTTCTAGAAAGCACCTCTCCCGCCAAGGAGATGGGACATTAAATCCCATCCGTCCCGTAAGAATTAAATGCGATACCTAAATCACAACAACATCTTGAACCACACATGGTGTAGCATTTTGCTTTTTATGCTGCATTTTTTAGTTCAAACGGTGTCTCGTTCCAGGTTCGCGAAGCGCAGACAGTGTGCGCGATCTTCAGCGACAATGCGTCTCTCTGCAGCCACGAGGGGAACGAGAAAGTGGTCGCGCATTTCGTACACTGCATCGAGTCTAGAGGGCGGCGGCCCGCATACCTACAGTTCCTGCAGACTATAGTGCACGCCGACAGACAGTACATCAGGAAGAGCCAGGACCTGGTGATGCAGGAGGTAAGGGCTCCTCGTATGACGTACACTGCATCGAGTCTAGGAGAGCAGTACTCGTACGTTCATTGTTATTTACTAAATCAATTTGATTCGAGAATACCGCTACCTCTATTCCTTATTTGCACGTAAACGGACAAGAGCGTGACAAAGTAAATTTAATTTAAAAAAAATCCGCCATTACAAAGCTAGTGCGTTTAACCAATGACGATAGGTAGAAAGAGAAGCACCTATGTTACATAACATTGCCCCTCTCGATCAGCCATGCTCGTTCGGTTGCAGTTGCTGATAGCTCTAGTATTGGAAGTTTTTCCGCTTGTATTGAGTGCCGGTGTCCGCTTGCGGTAAGATTCCCACACTACCTGTGTCTAAATAAGTGTAAACGCACTTACAGATGGTGAACGCGGGCGAGGACGTGCTGATATTCTATAACGACAAGGTCTCCTTCAACTACTTCGTGCACATGATGCGGCAGTACAAGCAGACCAACACCATGCCGGAACCTCTCAGGTGATGCTTCGTCTTTAATTAGGGTAAACTAATCTATGGTTTGTACAGTTTTGAGGATAGACGGGTTATCTAAGATTTTCCGTAGAAAAAGGCAGTAGTTTATTATTAGTTGCAACTTTCGCAAGGGCTTCAAATATATGGTTATACACACATCATAAAAGGTTAAATGATATCTGCCTCAGTGTAAGTTGAATTAAACAATGTTTTTATATTATGGCGATGAAAATATTTAATAAACTGCCTGAAGAATTAAGGAATACACCCATTAAAAAATTTTAAAAGGAAATTAAACGTGCGTCTTTTAAGCCTATGTTTTTATGACGTTAAGAAATATTTATAATCATATAACCATTGACATGTAAATTTAATTCAAAGGGAAGGTCAACCACAGAAGCAGGATTTGCTTTAGTCAAGCATATATTTGATACTTGGGAAGAAAAGAAGGATGCGTTTGGTGTCTTTCGTGATCTCTCAAAAGCTCTTGATTGCGTTAATCATGAAATACTTTTATGTAAACTGGATCACTATGGTATAAGGGATAAAGCTTTTGCAATGTTGAAATCATACCTTAGTAATCGAATTCAAAAAGTAGATATTAATAGGGTAAAGTAGTCTGGATCATTAGGTAAAATGGGTATCCCACAAGGATACTGTGGGGTCCTTATTATTTTCAATAAATATAAATGACCTTCCTTATTTAGTTAAAGACTTATCTGAAATTTATGCTATTCACTGATGATACGTTACTTATTTTCAAAGTGAATAGCGAAAGGTATCCTTGACGACGCGAATGTAACTCTGTCTCTGATTCATGATTGGTTCACTGCAAATTATTTAGTTCTAATTGCAAAAGAGACTAAATGTATGAAGTTCACATTACCAAATGTAATCTAGGTAGATGTTGATTTACTTTTGCAGGGGTCCAAGCTTGAGTTAGTTAATGAAATGAAGATTTTAGGCATAAATATATAGGTATACTCTCATCTTCAATAGGGTACCCACATAGAAGCCCTCAGCGGTAGACTTAGTTCGGCCGCATATGCAGTATGCTATATATAGACGCATGAGGCAACTTACTGATGTAGATGCTGCTAAGAACTGTATCTGCACTCATATATCCGCAAATAAATTTATCTTTTCTTTTTAAAATCGTAAACAAACACCGTTTTATACACACAAGCAATGACAATTAAAATCATAAAGTGATAAAATCCGACAATTGCAGGTACCACATAGCGCTAGTGAAGCTGCTGACTTGCTGCACGATGGGCAAGAACGTGTACACGGAGATCAAGTGTCACAGTCTGCTGCCGCTCGACGACATCGTCTCCATGATCACGCATCCCGACTGTATCCCCGAGGTGAGGGACGCTTCTAACTGCGGGTACCACACACAAAGTGCTATTGTCGTCTTTCTTTCTGTTGTTAATAAAGTAATGGTGAATGTCTCCAGGTGAAAGAAGCGTACGTGGGGTTCCTGAACCACTGCTACATCGACACGGAGGTTGAGATGAAGGAGATCTACTCGTCCAACTACATGTGGGATCTGTTCGAGCGCTCCTTCCTGCACGACATGCAGGCTGTCGCGATGCTCGACGGACTGCACGCGCTCGCCGGTAATGTATCGCTATTTAGGTTTACCTCATCAACGGAACTATTGTAAGTTTTTTTTGTCACTGGCAAGGCCTTTTTTCTCAGATAGGGTTCGATGTATCAAGATAAAGTTGATATCAAATACTAAGCCCCCTGTTTGCTACGCCCTTGGGCTGAACCGTACGCTAGTTAACGATGTAGGGGTCTAGTATCTCTGTCGCATGCTAGACACGCAGGTTACTGTCCACAACATATAGTGTAGTTTCTCACAGTCTTCCAGTACGTATAATATCCGATTTCTCTCAGGTGGATCGTCGGAGACGACGTCATCGTGTCTGACGTCATTGCTCGGCGAACAGAAGGCGTGGATGGACTACGTGACGGACGTGCTCGTGCACACTATCTGCACGTTCTTCAACTCGCCCTTCAGTGACCAGAGCACCACCGTGCAGGTGAGGATATTCACTTGTCAGTCATCGTGTCTGACGTCACTGCTCGGCGAACAGAAGGCGTGGATGGACTACGTGACGGACGTGCTCGTGCACACTATCTGCACGTTCTTCAACTCGCCCTTCAGTGACCAGAGCACCACCATGCAGGTGAGGATATTCACTTGTCAGTCATCGTGTCTGACGTCACTGCTCGGTGAACAAAAGGCGTGGATGGACTACGTGACGGACGTGCTCGTGCACACTATCTGCACGTTCTTCAACTCGCCCTTCAGTGACCAGAGCACCACCGTGCAGGTGAGGATATTCACTTGTCAGTCATCGTGTCTGACGTCACTGCTCGGCGAACAGAAGGCGTGGATGGACTACGTGACGGACGTGCTCGTGCACACTATCTGCACGTTCTTCAACTCGCCCTTCAGTGACCAGAGCACCACCGTGCAGGTGAGGATATTCACTTGTCAGTCATCGTGTCTGACGTCACTGCTCGGCGAACAGAAGGCGTGGATGGACTACGTGACGGACGTGCTCGTGCACACTATCTGCACGTTCTTCAACTCGCCCTTCAGTGACCAGAGCACCACCGTGCAGGTGAGGATATTCACTTGTCAGTCATCGTGTCTGACGTCACTGCTCGGCGAACAGAAGGCGTGGATGGACTACGTGACGGACGTGCTCGTGCACACTATCTGCACGTTCTTCAACTCGCCCTTCAGTGACCAGAGCACCACCGTGCAGGTGAGGATATTCACTTGTCAGTCATCGTGTCTGACGTCACTGCTCGGCGAACAGAAGGCGTGGATGGACTACGTGACGGACGTGCTCGTGCACACTATCTGCACGTTCTTCAACTCGCCCTTCAGTGACCAGAGCACCACCGTGCAGGTGAGGATATTCACTTGTCAGTCATCGTGTCTGACGTCACTGCTCGGCGAACAGAAGGCGTGGATGGACTACGTGACGGACGTGCTCGTGCACACTATCTGCACGTTCTTCAACTCGCCCTTCAGTGACCAGAGCACCACCGTGCAGGTGAGGATATTCACTTGTCAGTCATCGTGTCTGAAGTCACTGCTCGGTGAACAGGTGACACCGTGCTGCTGAGGATTGTCGGAGGTGTTGCCACACTTGTACACCCACGTTTCACTGACAATTCTCACGTCCCAACGTGATAGTTAGTGATGCCTATCGCTGTAGTTCGGGCACAAACATGGATCCTACACAGCATAACGTCCCTTTCAAAGTACGCAGACCGGACACAAAAGATTAGTGATCGGGATGGGCTTGTGTTTAAATGCCTATCAAAAATGCACATAATATTACTTCCAAAACGGATAAATGCTCACCAAATTGTGTTTCATGAAGTAACTTTCATTTTAGTAATCTTTGTGTAGTCAATGCTATCGGGTCCGCCTCGCTCCGCTCCGCTCCGCTTCGCTTGGCTCCCAATGTGTAATTAATGCTAAAATTATTTTCTCCAGAGACTGTTTACAAGATAAATAAACCTTATAAAACAATCAATATTAATTAACTGTATTTAATCTTTGGTCGCTTCATTTGGATGCATCGTTTCTGGGATCAAGTAAGTATGATAATTAACTTGTAGCTATTTTTATGATATTTCTTTACATGGAGTAGTATGTAGATATTTCTAGGCCAAAATATCTGTTCTATTTCAAAAAACTTATAGAGGAAATGGAATCCCTTACAATTATTACAATTTGCGAAGCTTCAGATTCAGTCTGTCTGTCCGTGTTATAATTCCAGAATGGCTGTAACTATTGAGCTCTAATTTGTCATACAAAACATCGCCACGGTATGAATCCCCGAGGGGGTGTCAGAGGCGCTCCCGACTGTAAACTGTGAGATATAAGTTACAGTACACCGCTTTTCACTGTAGGTAACCTTAAAGGAAAAATAGATGACGTCACTTCGTTATTTTGAAGTTTACTTTAACATCGACTGCGGTCCATTATTTTTCCTATTGTTTTAGCGATAGTTAGAAGTAACTCTTTTTTTATGAAGCCTCGAACTAAAATGTCCCACTGTTCGGCAAATGCCCTCTTAAGAAAGTTAATGTGTGACGTCTTGTGTTGCGCAGACGCGGCAGTCGATCTTCGTGAAGCTCCTGCAGACCACGTTCAAGATCTACCAGTGCCAGTGGCTCACTCCCGCGCAGAAACTCAACGTCGAGAAGTGCATCAGGACTCTCAGTGAAGTCGGTGAGTCTGTGTAGTTAACAAGATCTACCAGTGTCAGTGGCTCACTTCCGCGCAGAAACTCACCGTCGAGAAGTGCATCAGGACTCTCAGTGAAGTCGGTGAGTCTGTGTAGTTATCAAGGTACACCAGTGTCAGTGGCTCACTCCCGCGCAGAAACTCAACGTCGAGAAGTGCATCAGAACTCTCAGTGAAGTCGGTGAGTCTGTATAGTTAACAAGATCTACCAGTGTCAGTGGCTCACTCCTGCGCAGAAACTCACCGTCGAGAAGTGCATCAGGACTCTCAGTGGAGTTGGTGATTCTGTGTAGTTAAAAAGATCTACCAGTGCCAGTGGCTCACTCCCGCGCAGAAACTCACCGTCGAGAAGTGCATCAGGACTCTCAGTGAAGTCGGTGAGTCTGTGTAGTTAACAAGATCTACCAGTGCCAGTGGCTCACTCCCGCGCAGAAACTCACCGTCGAGAAGTGCATCAGGACTCTCAGTGAAGTCGGTGAGTCTGTATAGTTAACAAGATCTACCAGTGTCAGTGGCTCACTCCCGCGCAGAAACTCACCGTCGAGTAGTGCATCAGGACTCTCAGTGGAGTTGGTGATTCTGTGTAGTTAAAAAGATCTACCAGTGCCAGTGGCTCACTCCCGCGCAGAAACTCACCGTCGAGAAGTGCATCAGGACTCTCAGTGAAGTCGGTGAGTCTGTGTAGTTAATAAGATCTACCAGTGCCAGTGGCTCACTCCAAGATGGAGATCGTAAGTGTCTAGTTAGTTTGGACATTTATGACTGCTCGTGGAATACGTTTGTGTTTTAATCGGTGTGTAAAGAACCCGCAGGACACCGGTCCTACTTGAACTTGACCAGTTTTTTTTATTTGCCGTTTTTCCAGTCCCATCGTTCGACAGCTAGAATAAAATGTAAATAAAGAAATGTTGTGAACCTGTTCCAGCGAAGAGCCGCAGTATAGCGATCCCGCTCGAGCTGGAAGCGAAGATCCAGGGCGTATTCGAGAAGGCGGCGGCGCTCTCGCGGCAGACCAGCAAGTGGCTGCTCGCCTCCAAGACCAACAAGCTGGAGAAGGTGGCGTCACAGGTACTGGGCTTTAGGGAAAATTACAGCTTTTTAACTTCTATGGGTTCACAAGATACGGATGAAGTGAAGTCGCTTGTACACATGCCACGGTTTGTTAGTTGATTATGCTATCGGGCATTTTTTAGGTAGTTGGTATCTAAAAATAATCTTTATGTACATTTTGAAGATATGATATACTTTAATAATTTAACGTCCGAATGGACAGATTGATGGATATGGAAGAGGCGAGAGCGGTGTGTCAGGATCGTAGTAGATGGAAATCTGTAGTCTCTGGCTAACCCTGGGAGAAAGACATGAGTATACTATATGTATGTATGAATGGACAGATTGATATTAGATAATATATTTGTAATCTTTATTTTGTAACCAAATATCACAGAAATAAATCTTGGAATTTTTCAACTCACCCCGCTGAGACGTAATAATCGTCGGTACCGACAGACAGTATGAAACAATAATCGTTTAGTGTGATCAGTAGAACATGTAAAACGTCACAGATACGCCTTGTCTATTAAAGTTTCAGGTTTTCTCTTTGCTTTGCCTTTAGCTCGGAAACTTCAAAGTTGACCGAGACAATAACCTTCGTCTTGTTAACGAAGATGAGCAAAAAATGTGAAACCTCTAAAACAATGTGTCTATCCTTAGGTCTTACCCGATGAACTAGCTTTTATAGATGAACTGGTAATATTCCCTGCACTATTTATGTTACTTTATTTGATAACTCCTTCTGATCCGGCTGTAATATGTCTCGAATCTATGTCTAAAATAAGAGCAACGGATAACGCGCGAGTTAAATGCAGTCGGAACTGAAGTGAAAGGCGGGAGCATCTCCCCCCGCCACCCGCAAGCTGCACCTTGCACGCTTGCAGCGTAGTTGTGTACTTACCATCTTTCATACATTTTCGTCAATACTAAACTGTGTCTTAGTATTTTTTTTTTAAATCTTATTTATTTTAAAAGCCATACATCTTAAGATTAATGGCTTGATTTTGATAAAAAATTACTGACGAACAACACGAAGTTCATAAAAAAATGTGTTTTAATTGGTAGCCAAACACGGGAAACCGCGAAATAATTTTGTTTTCATTGCCTTATAAATTAATAATAAATAAATGTGTGAATAATTATTATCTCGTTTTATTATTATTATTTTAAACAAAATGCACACAAAAAATGCAGCACTTTTCGTTTATGAAAGAAAGAAAGAAAAATATCATTTATTGCCAAACAAGAAAAAAAAATAAAATAACATAATTATAATAATAGATAAAATCTTAAGCTAATTTGACAAAAGGTCATGCGTTCAGCAATGCTGTCGGATCATAAGCAATGATTCGAACAGCGCTGTTTTTCACTGCATCCCTGTAAAATTAAATAATTTTTTGATACAAATGCAGAGGGTGCGTCTACAAAAAAAACAGTTACATTAAACACAAAAAGAAATAAATAACACGAAAAAAAAAAAACTCTGAATATAGATATACATACCTCATTGTTAAAGGGATAAATGAACAATAAATAAAGTTAAACAACACCTAACATATCACTGTTTTTGATTGTGATTGATACACATGTATGATGTGATTTTACTTATTTAATAAATTGAAAATTGTCTACTTATGTATATGTAGGTATGTAGTGTTACCATGTGAGTACCATGTAAATATTTTAATTTAAGTACATAAATGTAAATAAATGCCATAAAAAAACACAAAGGTATATAAGTTTATATAGTTGTAAAAAAAGTGTTGTCAAAATAAAATGTAATACCAACAAATTTTAAAAGAATAAGTGCTAGTACGTGATATATCAACAGGAATAAATTAATACATAATTTATAAATTCGAGTGCATGTGCGTTGTGCAAAAAGGGTGCAATCTGTCATGAAGAGGAAAAAAAAATGGTAACTATATAATTTTGTATGGAAAGCACATTGTGAAGAAAAGAAGAAAAAAAGAGAATCACAATTACAGCCTATTAGACTGACTGACCTTTTTGATTTTCTTTTTTGCTGATCTTGATATTTTATATCGATCTGTTGTCAATGAAATTTGTTTGTTTAAATAAAAAGATTTGAGTTTAGTTTTAATTGTACAGTAAGGTACTTTTTCCTGTAACGGTGGTGGTAGGTCATTCCAAACCTTAGCTGCGGCGAATTTGAACCCTGCTCTAAAATTAACAGTTTTGTGGTTTGGAATAGACATTTTGTTTTGTACCTTACTTCGAGTAAACTTAGTGTGTGAATCTCCTAACCATTCAAATTTATCAAACAAGTACTTCGGTTGCTTTGTGTGTACAACTTTATGTACGAGGCTTGCGAGATGCATTTCTCTCCGTCCCTCCATTTTGAGTATTTTCATCTCATTTAGATAAGGAGTGATATGCGTTCTCTTGCGTATCCCGTAGCAGAAACGTGCACATGCGTTTTGGATACGCTGTATAGCCCGACTGGTCTTTCCATATAGCCTTGGTCCATACACGGTGTCACAATAATTGAATATTGAGAGAATAAGGGATTCAGTAAGTATTACTCTAACGTCTTGTTTCAGGAAGTCCCTAATACCATACATAACCTTCAGGCGGTAAAAAGCATTTTGAATTTTTTTATTAACATGTTCAACAAAACGAAGTTCGTTATCCATTTGTAGGCCCAAGTTTCTCGCAGATGCAACTTTTTCTACGGTTTTATGGTCAATCTCAATTTGAGGCAATTTTTCGGCAATTTGTTCACATTGGCGCTTTGTTCCAAGGACCATGAACTTTGATTTGGAAGGATTCAGAACCAGCGCATTTCTTTTAGTCCACTCAAATATGACCTGTAGATCATTATTAATGTGCTGCACTGCCTCCTTTGTATTTTGGTGTTTAAACGAGTGATAGAGTTGAGTATCATCCGCGTATAGGTGGACCTTGCAGTGATTTAAATTTTTGGTCAAATCTGAAGTGTATAAAATAAAAAGGAGTGGACTAAGGATTGATCCTTGTGGGCAACCTCGTGCTAGTTGTTTTATGTGTGACTGCATAATGTTCCCTTGCTCATCCTCAGTCACAACGTACTGGGATCTATCAGTGAGAAAAGACTGGAACCACCTACAACTTGATTCAGATATTCCGTAATAGGACATTTTAGCGATCAATAGTTCAGCATTGAGGCAGTCGAAGGCCCGAGAAAAATCCAGCAGGACTAGAATGCTGCCCTTACCCGCATCTGAAGCTGTTAGAACATCGTCAGTAACGTGAGCCAGAGCCGTAGCGGTTCCGTGTTGACTACGGAAGCCCGACTGATAAGGTGGGAGAATTGATTCCTTCTCTAAATATTTTGTTAGTTGGGAGCACACAACCCTTTCAAGGACCTTAGAAACCACAGGCAATATACTAATAGCTCTTAAATCTCTATGTTTTTCTACTGATGCACACTTCGGTAAAGGTTTAACCCTTGCTAATTTCCACGCATTAGGAAAAGTATTTTCAGATATTGATCTGTTGACCATATCGGTGATTATAGGTAGAGTTGTCGATAAAGTCATGTTTATCATTGTAATCGATATAGCATCATAACCGGAAGCGCTAGTGCCAATTGATCTAATTATTTTTAGAACTTGATCCTCGGTACAGTTCTCGATTTTAAATTCATTTAAACCAAATTTGTTCTTTCTATAAAAACTCAGCAACTCTTCGTCAACTTTGGGGTCACCAGGAACATCTAAAAAAAAGTCATTAATTTGATCGGGATCATTAAGATGTTGAGGAATATTTAATCGCTTATTTTTATTTGTACCTAAAACCGATGTTTGCTTGAAGTACTTCCACATCTTTGTAGGGTTGTTTTTATTATTGTTCACATAATTTGTATAAAATGCTTCTTTTTCTCTTTTGATTGCACTCGTTACTATATTTTTAAGGTCTTTGTAATATCTAAAGTGTGACTCGCGTTTTGTGAGGTTTGCTCGCCTAAAAGCCTTATCACGAAGTGACATCATTTGTTTGATGGTGTCCGTGATCCAAGGAGATGGGTTGTCCTTTATTTTTACCTTGTGCAGTGGCGCATGATGTTCAAAAATTAAAGTTATAAAGCTATTAAATGTATCAACCATGTCATGTATATTGCTAGCGTGGTAAACATCACTCCATTGGATTTGCTGTAGATCATTAGAAAATTCATTTTGATCTATGCTATTTAACGAGCGTGTCCACACGAATTGAGACGTTCTCACTGAACTCTTTATTTTAAATTCTCCCAAAACAAGCCCATGGTCACTTAACAGGGGATTATGGTATACAGTTATAGTTTTACATAGATCAGGACTGTCCGTTATTAATAAATCCAGTAATGTCGCAGATTCTTTTTGTATTCTTGTTGGTTCTCTTACTAACTGGTATAAGTTTTGCTGTGACAAAAAAGTAATCAACTCTGGTGCCGAGCCCTTATCTGGTTTCAACAAATCTACGTTAAAATCTGTTAACACGAAAATAAAATCACAGTACCCAAAAGTACTTACCGATTCACTCAATGCGTCGATAGCTGAGCCTGGAGACAGCCCGGATCCGGGACGGTAAGCAGTGCCGATGGCTACGCGTCCTACGCCGGACATACTCAGTTCCACCCACATTTGCTCGAGCGAAGACGGGGGGTGTGGTTTGTGCCGTACACGTAGACCATGTCGCACGTAAAAGCCGACACCACCACCTCTCTTATCGCGGGGCCGCGGTGTGTTTTTAAGGGTGTAACCGGGTATATTTGGTGCGTACTTATCTTCACCGTCCCTTGTCCAAGTTTCGTTAAGGGCTAGTAAATCTGGCTTATATTTATCCATTATAAACTGTAGTTCGTCGCTTCCCGTATTAAGCGATCTTATATTTAAAAATCCTAGTTTAAGATTGCACTTTTTAGGTGTACTACACATTTTGTAAGTTTTTATAATAATGTGTATTAAATATGTTTGAAAACGTGAGTAGACTGCACGAGTATAATGCAATTATTTTATTTGAGTAAATATGTTCAAAAATATGTAGATGATGAACGTAGTTCAGTATAATAGTAAAATAATACGTATTAATGATATGTTGTAGAGTTTTGATTACATGGTGTTCCAATAAATACAAGAGTATAAAACATACGAGTACACAGGCAATAATAAATTTTTCAAAAATTACACAATTATAAGAGTAGTAAAAAGTGGATAGCGGTATTTTAATAAATTTAAACACATACGTATAGAATTTATAATTAATCAAATTCCTAATTACAAACATCATGCAGAGTAGTGTCCATGTTTCATAAATGTGGTGGAAAACGCAGGTACAAATAAAAAGTCAGATAACCTTCGCCAAGTCTTCCTCATCACGGATTTTTATGATTTTACTGGAGTCCGTTTTGCGCATAAGCACGGTTGCATTCTTTACCCAAGTGTGTTTGTATTCTTTTATTTTCATCAGTTCACGTGCTTTAGAATACAGAATTTTATTTGTGAGCGTGAGATGTTCATTGATATAAAATCGTCGGATTGGAGGCGGGAGAGACAGCTGCTCGGTGCTGAGCTCGCGGCGTACCTTCGCTGCGGCCAGGATGTCGTCACGCAGGCGTCGCGTGGACAACTGTACGATGATGTTTCTGGGTCTGTCGCGCTGCTTCCCAGGGGCTGCGCGGTGCACGCTCCGGATACTCTCCACCGGCACGCTCACCCCGATCAGGCCGCCTATGTTGCGAACCAGTCCGACCAGGTCCTCCCCATTTATCTCTGGAACATTCTGCATTTCCACGTTGCATTGACGGGAATTACGGTCCAGAGTATCAAAGCTTCTTTGCATTCTACTCAGCTCTTTCTTCAACGCCTCATTTTCAATATGTAGCTCATTTATTCCATGTACGCTTATTTCAAGTGTCTCCAACCTACTCTCCCAGTTATCAAGACGTTCTGAGAGCCTTTGCATGTCCTTTTGAACGGGTTTGAGGATCTCACTTACATCCTTCTTCCATTCCTCTCTAAGCAGGCAAAATTTTTTCTCAAAGTACTCGATAAATGCTTGAGTGTCTAAGTTTACCATAGACAACGGTATGTCAGACAGTACGGAGTCGGTTTGGTTTTGCTGTTTGGAATCTGTAGATGTCGTTATGGTAGTCGGATCAGTATGTTGCTTGATCAGTGGACTGGGTCTCTTAGACCTACAAGATTGGCACTTCCATTTACCCTTATTCATTGGCAACATTTTATTGAAATCTGAATCTTTCAAACCGCCGCATGAGAAATGAAGGATGTGGTGACATCCAGTGCATTTCAGCTGATCTTTTGCCGTCGTGGGCAGCGAACAAGTAAAACAGTTATGAGCGCTCATTTCAAAGCGATTGGTTAACGTGTAAATGGTCGGCAAAAAAAAAAAAAAAAATGTATATATACCAGCAGCGTCCTCTTTAGCCAAAACGGAAAAACTCTTGCGCACGCATCCAACTCCCTCCGGTGGATAAATTCGAAAATAATTGCTCAAGAACGTTCCAGCTGCTGCTTCGGGCGTCTTCTTGCGCTCCAATACACGTTCTGTAGTAGCGGTTTTAGTTCATAGCGTTACCATTAGATGACGTTGAATCCAACAATAAAAGGAGTTTTCAGCTTTCACCTTTTCAAGAAGAGTACCGTTAAGTAAGTTTTATAGATACACTTTGTAAATTCACTGGAACAGTTTTGCACAACTGATACAAAAAGGAAACACTAAATTCTTAGGAATACTTTTTCTTCTCGTTGAATGAGGGTATTTGAGAGAATAATGATAAATATCGTTTTTGTCCTAAATCAGGGAAAATATTGAAATATACACAAACAAATCACTTCCCGTAGTAGTAGAACTTACACAAATTACGAGAAAGCAGTTTTACTTTGAAAATGCACTTGTAATCATAGACTTTTAAATTATTATTGAGGAGCAAATTTAAACAATATCTTAATCACCCGGGCGCCCTCTGCCGAAAAACCATGTATTATAAACCATTATTATGTGTAATTTATCGACATGACAACCATTCAGGTCGCAGCACTAGCGCATTACTCAGGTTTGCATTCAACTCGCGCTTTATCTGTGTATTGTAAACATTTCAATAACTATGATTTTTCTAGTCCTTTGCTTTTTGTACATGTTTTGTTGTTGAATATACAGAAAAACAATTGGGATAAAAAGACGATGACGACTGCTTAGTACGATGCAGGACTTTTTTGGAATGTATCTGCTTAGTATTTGTTTAACTGAACGATGAAGGCAAACACTAATGCAACCTAAATGCTATAGAGCATGTCGTCGTGTCTGCAGTACAACGACAAACTCAATCCTATAAAGAATGAATTGAAAATCACATGGGGACGTACGAAATCGTAAACTTTAAACTTTCGTGATTTTCACACGTTATGAACGTTATATGCCAAAAATTCTATCACACAACGGGTACCCACAAGCTTCGACAAAAAGTTCGACGAACTTGATCCATTTCACGTCTCCAAACAAGTATTTAAAAAACAGGTACATTCTGTACTACTTCGATAAATATCTTCACGCTCCTCTTGCTATTTGCACATACCTACATACCCTCTCTATCTTTAACACAAACTCTCAACAGAATAACACTACTACACTTACACTAAACATACCATTTACACACGTTTATACACCTTATACTCACCCTCACACACACAGGTTACCTTTCAGATGAACCTTAAGTCTAATTTCGTTAAATCATTGTTCCTTCTATAATATTGAATTCTCTATACACATCTTATTTCTTGCTTGCATGCTTTTTATAATTTAAGTTATAAGTATAAGAAAAATCCATTATTAGCCTCTGATCAGTTGATCTTTTATGTGTTATTCTTTATTGTTATGTGCTGTGGAAATTTGTATTAAAAATAAAATAAAATAAATTATGTTCGGGTCTTGATTACTTTGAATAAAAACATACCTTAACATATACACGTGCTTGACGTTTCGACGCCTCTGTAGGCTGTCGTGGTCACAAGCTGAGTTAGACCCGAGTATAATGTTCATAACGTACGAAATCGTTTAAAAATAAGATTTCACACTCAAAAACACCTTCAATACCACCTCGAGGACAAAAAAAATGTTGGTAAAACGAGCGTGTACCAATGTTGACTGTAGTCACAACGCCCACTCAACAGCTCCGTTACACTCAGGGCTGTATGTGGTGATGCTATGTGCTTGTCCTCGACAGTCGCACCTCCACAACGACCGCTCGGTGATGGAAGGTCTGCAGGAGATCGTGGCGCTGCTCGAGGAGCAGCTGCGTCCGCTGCTACAGGCCGAGCTGTCTCTACTGGTGGACATCCTGTACAAGCCGCACCTGCTGTTCCAAGCCAACGCCGCCACGCAGCAGACCAACGTGTTTATATCCAGGTTAACTGACTCATACAGAGTGTTTTATATTTCTTTGCCAAAATACTAGGTCGAAACGCAACGCGACGGCGGCTCAAGAATCAGATTTATTCGTTTATTTGTGAAACATAGGTGTAAATAACGAATACTTAGAATACGTAAACAACGAATGCACTAGAGTAGTGAGCATAAACTAGCTCATGATTTGGTCATAAAGTTAATGTTTAGACATGAACAATACTCGTATAAACATAATCATAAATGAAAAGTGAGAGAACTATCGACGTTAAGACATACTAAGAGTTTCTAAAGTGTAAAACGTGTTTGGACCGTATTGACATTTTTGTTTTTCGGTTATATTCAGCTTCCAGGTCACTTACTGAGTATACTAGATTAAAAAAACAAAGGAGTTGAAAAAATTGAATAAGGACGAAATTGGTTTGATACTTTATAAATGATGTGCAAATGTTCTAGATATTTTCTAAGTTTTCAAGCGAATTTCGACCTTATTGACATTCATGTTTTTTTGTTAGATTTAGCTTCCAGATTATTGATTGAGTAAAGTATATCTAAAAAAAGAAAGGGGTTGTAAAATGTCAACAAGGATAAAATATTTGATATTCTGCTGATCTTCAATATTCGGATCTTCAATACGGATGGTCAGATAATTTGCCAACAGTGATTAATGACAAAGTTAAATCAACCTGAAGAATGAAACTCAAAGAAAACTAAATAATATATTTATCGTGCTTTTGACTAAATAAATATATATCCCGATGAACAGTATTGTTGCCATACCTTTTTAAATCTCTTAGTTGCCTTTTACGACGCCCACAAGAAGATATGAAGTGACATTATTGTTTTAGATGACGTTGCCACACACCACGTGCAATAGCAAATCGAACGTTTTATATTACCGATAGTGGCACAGTAGACACTTCTACAGGAATAACAACGAGCGTCTCGATCCAGTACAGTACCTTGGCTTTATATGATCTGTGGGCTTTCCTTTTCTCAGCCCTCTCTCCACCGCTTCGTATAATTTTATCAACCTACTTGTAACTTAAATATATTGTTTTTATATATTTCCCGTATTATATTTGTTTCATATAATATGGTTTTTATAAAGATTAGATATGACATGTAAAATCTGTAGGTACTTTACGTGTCTAGCTATTTTACAAAATAAACAATTTGATTTATTTTTATTAAGAAATAAAAATATTGTACAATAATTTACAGATGACAGAACCATAGAGCAGATACTTTTTTTACCGTTCTGGCAAAGGCTCACGTAATCATAAACTAATGCTGACGTCATCGAGTTTACAAGTTTCGAAATATTAAAAAATTAATTCAAATAGTTTTAGCGTAAGAAAAACCAAAGTATTCAAATATTTGCCTGAAAATGGTCCATATTTTCAGAAAATGGTATAAAAACTAGGTTACAAAAAATAAACAAAGATAATTGTTTGTAAGTAAGTAAATCGTTTATTTGTGAGAAAATAGATCTTACATATTATTACAGTCCCAACAAATTCGACCACAAAATGGCATACAAATAATATTAAATAATCATTAACTGAATAATAATACTTATCAATAAGATAACCTAATAATTTATTCTTAAAGAAAATGATCCTTTTGTAAAGGTTAAATACCCAACAACATACAACAACAACTACCCAGCCACATGTGATCGATGGTAATGTGTGACGTTTTCAAGAGCCATAATTCAGTCAAAAGCCGGTGCTCAAATGCCACTTCTGTCTCAGGTTGATCCACCACACGGAGAAACTTCTAGAGGAGAAGGAAGAGAAGCTTTGTGTCAAAGTTCTGCGCACGCTCCGGGAGATGATGGCTGTCGACCCAGAGTACGGGGAAAAGGTACGCACGGCTTTGTATTTTGAATAACGCGACCATACGACGTAACGAACGAATGTAAAACACCTTCTTTTTGACGACGGTTTTTATGTCCCAACGTAATAGGGGGTCAGCCTTATCGCCTACTTCAGGCACAAGTGCACGCTATTTATTTAGGGCATGCAACTTTACCTCACACCGTCTACCAAGTGGTAGTAATCATACAAATACCATGCACATTTTCGGATCGTTGTGGCCTGAAAGAAGATGCACTGACTAGAATATAAAAAAGATTGCTTCGGTGGTTTGCGCATACCGGGTGTAAATACACTGCTACCACTAAATAAAACGACATATTCTACCGACCCTACTGAAACACTTTTCCCAAGAATCATACCCGCGGACACCCTTAGTTTGGGAAATAATTGAGTTCCAAACAAAAATGCGTGAACCCTAACGCACCGACATACGGGCGAGTTTAGAGAGAGCGTCAGGCTTCGAACAGCTTCAGGTTTCACGGACGACGCTCTCTCTAAACTCGCCCGTATGTCCGTGCGTTAGGGTTCACGCGTTTTTGTTTGGAACTCAATTATTTCCTAAACTAAGGCTGTCCGCGGGTATGACTCTTGGGAAAAGTGGTTCAGTAGGGTCGGTAGAATATGTGGTTTCATTTAATGGTAGCAGTCTATTTACACCTGGTATAGAGATGATGAATGAAAATGACGAAAAAAATTTATTTTGCGCAAGTGGAAGGCGGTGGTGGCTGGATGAAGAAGACGGAGGACCGCTAAGCGTGGCATAATATTGGGAAGGCCGATATCCAGCAGTGGACGATGACAGGCTGATGGCTGGATGATAGATGGAAGTGGAAGGCAAAGCTCGACTGGGTCGCCCTACAAGGACGTGATAGATGCCGACTAAATTTGCGACATACTGAAGAAGGGCAAAGTAAAAAGTACCCGGAATAGAAGATCTTGTATGACTAGATTTATGGTCGTTTGAGACGCGAAAGAGGTATATCAGGATTGTAGCAGATGGAAATATGTAGTCTGCCTACCCTTATGGGAGACCGGAGTGGGTGTATGTATATGTAAAAAATCTGAAAAACTCATTGGTGTATTCTCGACCGCGCAGCATTTTAACTATGCTAACTGCTTAGTTTATAACGAAACAAAACTGAACGAAACAGGGCTGCACATAAATAGTGAATGACCGTTGGCTTCCAGGGCAACCAGCTGCGCAACAAACTGCTCTCGCAGTACTTCGTGAATCGCAAGTCGGAACCCAAGATACAGCCGCCCGCCCCGCCGCCCACCGTCACGCACGGGCCCGGCGGTGAGTGCACTGCTCATACTGAACATGCTAGAACAGTCGTCGCGGGCTTACGTCGTCACATATTACATCGGAACGGCGACAGACCACCTCAAAGTTAACCATTGAAATATGAGATTTAAACCGTGTCGCGTACATCACATTTTTGTACTAGTGGACGGCGCATCCTGGACTTGAAAGTCACGTACGCAACACAATTTAGAGATCACATCTCAATGCGTACTCTGAGGTCGTCGAATCCCATAGCGTTGTAATTGCGACGACCTTTAAAAGATAAAACGAAGCAAAGACCAAACGAAGAATGGGGCAGAGCTCTATAAGTAAAAGGAAGCAATACAGTATAATCTATTAGCTTTGTCTCCTTCTTCGTTTCGTCGTCGTTTCCAGGTTATAGAACATTAAATAAAATGAAATTGTTAATTGGCATAAAAGTTGATCAGTAAAAATGTTTTTGGGAGGCGTGGTAACAAACAAAAAAACAAACCAGTTAACCTGGCTTGGCATATGTGTAAGCTTCCATACAATGAAAACGCAGGGTTTAGTAAAACTTAACTGTTCTACAGTTCGTTTGCTCAAATAGTTAGCACTTGCAGTACACGCTGTTTTGGAAACTATGTGATTATAAACAAGTACATGATTTAACCATTTAGTACCTCCTTGTATTATACATTTTTTCAATTAATTATAAAAACAAAGCAAGTGGAAAAAACTGTGACATACACGACATATGTATACACCAACACCACTCACCAAAGTGTCTTTGAAGGAGCCGATTTGAATACGTCACATTCAATTACATTACTACACCTTATGATTTTCAGCAATTCCTCAGTTTTATTATAGTTAAGATGGTTTGAGTAAACATTCATGTGCTTTTTTGTGAGCATCTTCTAGATAGATTTATTATTGGCTGTTGTTATCCTCTGTCTGCGTATCAAAGCGTGCAAACTATTTGAGCAACCGAACTGTACTTGTCATAGAATCGCGTGAACACGTTCACAATGAACGAGTGGGTTGCTGCTTTCTACCACATCTTTCCAAGACCGTAGCAGAATATTTTACTTTAAAATTTACCTGCAATAAAATAGATATAGCGCACAATAGATGAAATTAGACCAGAATAGTTATGTTTATTTTTGCTATTCAATTGTATACTACAGTTCTCGCAATTCACGACGACTTATCTACTGTATTTATGGTAAGGCATGTATACCATGCACATTGCACTAGTGTGCGTGTCTGTCGTTGGGTGGCGCACACACATTTGCATGTTATACAGACCTTTTTACACAAGTATCTGTATAACATGCAAACGTCGTCGTAGATTGCAAGAACTATAGACTTAGAATTATTATCTACATTTTGATTTATAATCTAGTGACTAGCGATTCTGGTGTCTAGCAAAGTAATAGATAGTTATAGCCTGTAGAGAATTCTACAAAGCAATGTTACTTCGCACTGTTCTTAGAAGAGAGTTCGCACCACAGAACTTTAATAACCCCGTGTTTTGTTGGTTCGTTCTCTCAATATTTTTATTTTCATTTAACTTTGCGCATGCGAACACAGAAAGTCATCCGCACGCATCACCGAAAAGAGGTAGGTCTACGTCGTTACCTCTTTTACACTCACCTCTTTAGAGGAGGCCTCATTACTCATTGTCATTAGGGCGTTTGGTAAAAGAACTTAGTTCTTTAGTGGTTATATAGAGTAGATTTTGATATTTTTGTTCTAAGTATTTTTAGTTAACGAATTGGTCTTGCGCAGTTAACGCGTTGTTAAATTGTACATTTAATAAATACATTATTTGTTGATGATAACTAGTGACTAGAATCATTAATTAATTTACAATTTTGAATAACTTACCCTCAATATTTTGAACTTATTGAAATAGTAAATTTAAAAAAGTAACCCAACTACTCACAAAATTTTGCATGTCACAACAAATAATCACACCAATCTTCAAAAAACAGAAATTCAGTAGTTTTCCAAGGGGCTGTCCATTTCTTACATAAAACAGTTTTGGCCGTTTTTACACTCCGTGCCTGTGTAAGAAACAATAATATTTGTTTAAACCCCCCCCTAATCAATCTTACGTAAGATCATGAAATATAAATAAAACCTACATTTATCGATTAATTTATTGGAAGGAGCAAAAAACATTTATTAATCTGGACTAACCAAAGGACTCAACAGCGAATTACAGGTCTAGCGCATAATTGAGTTTGTTCCTGAGGTATGAGAGCGGCACGGGAGGGGTGACAAGTGAGGCCCGACTGAAGTTAAGCATCGTTTGAAACACACCCCTCCCGTACCGCTCCCATACCTCAGGAACAGACTCATTTATGCGCTAGACATGTAGATAAAGGATCAACCCCTTGAAAAACGTTATAAATATCTATACCCTCCTCTATGATAAAAAAACTAATATTTTGTTTGACTTCCTACTTCCTAAAACGTCAATAATAAATGGGCAGTCCAACTAACAGGTGCGCGACACGCCCTGTGTCTGCTTGGATCAGGGCGCGCCCCCCATCCCCCGCACCTTTTCAACTATAACGTACAACCCCCTCAGCTCGCGTGCTGCTCCGCACGGGTCAGACCCTGGCGCAGGTGCAGACGCGGCTCGACAAGGAGGGTGCCTCCGATCTCGTCGTGGAGCTCGTCATCAAGAGCACCAACCGGCCCGCCATCTTCCTCGAGGCTATACAACTCGGTGAGGAGTTACTTGTCGTTACTAGTGCTACAGTAACGTGTTTACTTCAACCATTACTTTGACTAATAATGTTAAATTTGCAAAATGTTGAATTATCAAAATGTCTACTCATAAAATGTTGAATTTATTTATTTATTTTATTTTATTTATAGCACTTTTTGTACATACAATAAAATCAATTCAAAATATAAAACAATCAAACATGGTGTACAAAAGCGGCACTTATTGCTAACATCAATATCTTCCAGGCAACCTTTGCAAGCAAACAGAAAGATAGTTGACAGAATAAAAAGGAAAGAGTAAATGCTAATCAGTGAGGAAAGATCAAGCTAAAAATATATATCTAAATAGACTTATCTAAGACATAAACTTACATATACGATACATGAACATACTAATACATACCTACATACATATAATAAATAAACATACAAAAATTATAATACTTTTGAGTTCTACTTTGATGAGTATTCCGCGGAGAAAAATTCCTTTACTTTAATTTATGTTCTACTGAACATATTTACGGTTGTTGACTAGCAACGATGGTTGCTTTTAGGGCATTTAATCTAGCTGCATTCGTGGCTTTATCACCGCGACAGATGACACTCCTAATATCGTTACTCCTACGAGGTTTTATGCCGTAATTATGCAATTTATTTTTTATCGACTTTGTTTTTTACAGGCATCGCTCTGTTAGAAGGCGGCAATCCGACCATACAACACAGCATATTCAAGAAACTACAAAATGGTGAAATATCGCAGGCGTTCTTTAAGGTAATGTTTTTTTTTACTTCTTTCAAAGATGAAAATATTTCATTTTGAGGATGGCACTCTACATTTTTTGATAGATTCTGGGCGATCGCTCTCATTGTAGGTCTCATAAACGCTTTCTATCAAGCGCGGCAGTAATTAAGCTAAACCCCATTGTAAATTAAAAAATATACTGGTGCCCGTCAGCTGCGATCCCGCCACACGAGCATAGCTAGTTCGTAAGCATCGATTCGATGAATTTGACAGATGAGCACGATACATTCTAAACGACAACTCTTATAGCTATGGAATAAGAGCTACATTTTTATTTATCGAAGCGATGGCGAGTCGATAGCATGTTCATATTTTTTACCCAGTAACGTAAACCTGCGCAGGTGTTCTACGACAAGATGCGTGAAGCCCAGCAAGAGATCAAGGCGCTGGCGGCCAGCAGCAGCGCCACCAGCAGCACGGACAAGGCGCGCGCCAGCCTCACCGAGCGGACCAAGAACATCAGCACCGACGGTCAGTAGCACTTACAGCATCACCCTCACTTCCCACGTTTTACCGATGATTATTGATTACTGTCGCCGTACTTCGGGCACAAATATGGATCAATAGCTATACACAAATGTGCCCCTACGAGATTTGTACCAGTGACATCCGGATGAATAATCGAGTACTGCAACTGTTAAACCACAGTGATGGTTCTCAAATCAAGCGAATATTGTGTTAAAGTCTGGCTATAGAAAGTTCAGAACGAATTTTTTTTCATTAAGTGGCTATTTGATCTGAATTGTACTTTATTGCCGCGTGGCGAGAGTAGCTTTTTATTTATGTGTTTAAAGAGTGGATCTTCCGTACATAGTACTATTATTTCTTCTGTGACCCGAGTAGCGTCGTGTCTTTTAGTTTACTTGCCTTCAATCTTTAAGGGCTTGTATTGGGCCTTTCAACGGTTTTTGTTTTAATATGCTGAGTCAACTACTTATCTGATCAATGTAAAACTTGGATACGTGGTTTTTCAGACCTTTGTCTTTCCGTTGTCAAGTCGGTTACCTAATTGGACACATTTCGCTCGATAGATTTTATTTTGGAAAATTATGCCTTTTTAAGTTGTTTTTTTCGTTTTATGTCTAAACGGCTTGAGTTTTATGTCTGAAATTACTGCTATAACAAGAAAACATGGTTTATTTTCCGATGTCAGGTGGAAAAACTCCTACATCTAATACTTTTTCGTAAAATCCAGAAAAACCTCTAAAATTCACTGATTCTGCGTGCCGACAGCGCGCAAAGCGAGCATTCTAATGTAGATTTTCTGACAAGATACTGAAATTCAAAATCGCTCAGTAAGATTATCGTGCACCAGGGGTAAGGCCATAAGCGAACTTCTATCGCGCGGCTGGAATTCGTTCGCTTCCCCTTTTCTCCCGTCTGAACTTACATACAAATAATAATAATAATAATATAAATTTTGACATGCACTGGTACATTGAAAATTACCTTAATTAAAAACAAAATAAATTACATTCGAAAATTCATGCAGAAATACTAATAATTCAATGAGTCAAATTAACAAAATCATAAATTCAAAAAATAAAAATCACTATAAAATTCAAAACCCATTAGATTAACATTTAAAAAATGTCATTTACTACAACACAAGCAACAAGTTAATGACAAACTGACATTTGCAAAAATGTCAAATTCATTTTAAGTCCTTTGAGGACATGGTAGGCCTCTCACTTCTTCAGTGAGGTTTGGTCTAGGTCACCCTAGCTGACCAAGCTTGACTAGGTGACTGATGTTGTGCTTTTATAGAGCTCCCGTTAGTATTACCACACATACAAATTGCACCAGTAAAATTTACTGTATATGTTACCGGACAAATCCGTTTTTAAGACAAATGAGTTTTTCTCAGGCCAAATTGATTTCTGGAAGGTAATGTATGGCAGCCGCTTCACTACACTCCGTGACTCGGGCCCGCTTAGGTGGGAAGAAAGTTCGTTCTAAAATCGCTTCTGGCAACTAATGTGTGTTAACAGACTGTTCTATCAACGCTCAGACCACATGGCTTGGAGACACGTTAGCAACGCTGCGAGTGTCCGCTAGTATACATAATGCTAAGTGATGTTGGCAGGTAAACCGAGCACCGGCCCGCTGGTGGTGGGCGAGGAGATGGACGAGGAAGTGGCCACCGCGTGCGGCAGCGCCGTACACGCCTACTCCGACATACACACTATGACGCACGGTATGTCCATTGTTACTTACTTGTACTGCTGCATAGTTCGTTAGCTCAAGGGGCTCCTTAATTCAGTTCTGTGTCGGTTTCAGTTCCCTCTACGAAGAAGATAAACATAAAAAAAAATATGGTGTCTTTATTATTGACTCAGGACCATTATTAACTTGCTTTTATTACAATTAAATTACTTCTTAGAAAGTATGAATTTCATGAAAAATGCAATTCGATTCAAAATCGATTAAAACCATACTTTCACACGCAGGTACTTACTAAAACAAACTATCTTTATTACACATTTTAGCCGCAATTTCAAAATAACTGAAGTTTAGCGTGCGTGGTAGTTGATTAGAGCAGGATAGACAATTGAAAAACAAAATCGTTAGAGCAGGACCGAAGTTTAGCTTAATTGAGTCCCTCAAATAATTGTGTTTGATTCGCTACACAAAGAAGTTGCCCACTCGTCTTTCAAGGCAGCGTCGGTTACTTTAAGGAGACTGCCAGTGGTGACGGATTTGTTTTTAGGGTTCCTAACCTCAAAATGAAAAAAACTGAACTATTGTGCGTTCACTCAGTTGCCTGTCAAGACACTTTTTCTCGGGCCCTGGGAGAGATATCAAAGAAAAGTCTCCATGGCTCTGTCAAAAAATCAAGCTTCTAACTTAACCCGAAAAGAAAATTATAAATTTCATACACATTGTCTCACCATGAAAACCTACAGGGCACTTCCAGTTGACTAAGAAACTTGAAATTCCCCACACAATTAAGTTTTATATCACACGTATGGGGAACAATCGAAAAACCAATATTCAATTATTAAAGGAGATAAAAGAGACTAACTTAATTAGACCCCTTGGATACATATAGTTTAATGGATATTTTGTCGATTTCTATGTTGGCTCCATAGTAAAAGTTATTTTAAACCATTGCCTGAACGAGTTCTTCAAAGACTACACCTTTCTATTATACTCTGTCACCTTGTATCTGGGTATTTTGATTTTACGTCCATCCATCCATCCATCCATCCATCAGCCTGTTTCGTCCACTACTGGTCATAGGCCTTTTCAGGATTTCGCCACTCTTGGTGGTCCTCCTGGAAGAAATGCCCATACTCACACACGCTGGGCTGATTTTACGTAGTTATATTTATTGACATTTATTAAAACAATAATTTATCGAAGTAAAAAAAATATATAAAAAAACCGGTCAAGTGTTAGTCGAACTCGCACATGAATGGTTCCGTACCATTATCTATAAAAACGGCAAAAAAATCACGTTTGTTGTATGGGAGCCCCTTTAATATTTATTTTATTCTGTTTTTAGCGCTCCGTACCTCAATAGAAAAAAAACGGAGCCTTTATAGGATCACTTTGTTGTCCGTCTGTCTGTCCCTTTATCTCATGAACGCGTGGAGGTATCGAGTTGGAATTAAAACCATATAATCAGGTCTACAGTCCCTTGAAGCTGTGAAAAAATCAAACTTCTAGGTTAACGTGAAAAAAAGATACGGCCGTTTATGCCGCAAAAAACGTACATTTCGACACTCCAGGGAATCAAAATTCATAGGGTATTTCCCGTTGACCTAGAACTATGAAATTTGGCAAGTAATACCGTCTCATACTACAAATACTTATAGGGAAAAATCTCGAAACCTATACATTTTTAATTAAATCATAAAAAATATAGTCTTTGACGGAGCCCTCGTCAGGCGAGTCCGACTGGCACTTGTCCGGTTTTTTAGTATTTGTTGTTATAGCGGCAACAGAAATACATCATCTGTGAAAATTTCAACTGTCTAACTATCACGGTTCATGAGATACAGCCTGGCGACAGACGGACAGCGGAGTCTTAGTAATAGGGTCCCGTTGGTTACCCTTTGGGTACGGGACCCTGATAATTAACTTATTTGTCTTCATATAGTTTCCAAAATAACTTGTACCGCAAATTATTTGAGCAAACGAACAACACTACGATACTAGACCGACAAAGTAAGAAGGTGTCATTAAATCTATATAAAATCTGCCGAGCTTTATATTTGTTGAAGATAGTCACCTATCCATACTAGTAGTTCTAGGGATCAGTCCAAAAACCGGAAACCATTAAAGGAAGCAACGTCCATCCCTGACCTAATAGGTATTGATGGATTGATTAAACATAAACTTTTGATGAATATAGAGAAACCGGAAAAAACACAGTAAAGTTAAAATAACGTTACGATGAAAACGAAGACTACTATAATCTATACGGTGGCATCCCATCCGTCGTGTACGACATAGAGACGTTCGTGATCCTCAGTGGGTAGATTGTGCGCAGGTACGTCGGTGCTCGAGGAGATAATGGCGGAGAAGAAGCGCTGCGCCGGCAACACGGACGTGCTGCCCGCGAAGGTGGCCATCATGAAGCCGATACTCAGGTTCCTGCAGCTGCTCTGCGAGAACCACAACCCGGATCTACAGGTCGGTACGAACTACAGTTAAGTGTGAACAAACTGGTGCGTGAGTTACTGGTAGAGCTGATGCCGGGCTCGACTGTGGAGGTACCACCATCTTACTCGCCAACACCCCCGAAGTTATTCGGGACTCAGGTCTTAGAACCTGCCTGGGACCGATTAATGGCGGTATATCCATCCCAAATGGCCGGGCCTTATGTAAAACAAACTGGTGACGGGAAGCGGCGTCACTGGTGCGCGGATTTCGGCATCGCGCTCAAACCGTGTTATGGTAACCGCCAAGAGTGGCCAAATATTGAAAAGGCCTATGTCCAGCAGTAGACGCAACAGGCTATCTCGCTCGGTCCAATTTTAAGAAAAAGCTATCTCCGCGGTCTATATACTTGTCGCTATCGTATGGTGCGAATTTCGAAGTAACATTTTGTGTTATTGCTTTTTGGCAAAAATAAATGAAATACCAGTATCTTCCCCTGAAAGTGGCGAAGTTTTAACATTTTAAAAGGGGAAACCAGACGAAAAAGCGCCTTACTCAGAAAAGCAACCAAGGAAAACTGTCGGTCAATTGTATTTCTCGTATTGAGATTTACGGAAATGTTTGACAAAGCGAAGAGCACGGAATAAAGTATGTGATATGGATGCCATTTCCTAAACAAGCCGATGAGGATCGTGTATGACCCTTCGCCACTGTCCTGATGTTTGCTTATTGTTCCAACAGAACCTCCTCCGCAACCAGAACAACAAGTCAAACTACAATCTGGTGTCAGAGAGCCTCGTGTTCCTCGACTGTATCTGCGGCTCGACCACCGGCGGACTCGGGCTACTGGGGCTGTACATCAACGAGGGCAATGTCGCTCTTATCGACCAGACTTTAGAGACGCTCACCGAGTACTGCCAGGGTATGTTATACTGCAACTACAACCTGGTGTCGGAGAGTCTCGTGTTCCTCGACTGTATCTGCGGCTCGACCACCGGCGGACTCGGGCTACTGGGGATGTACATCAACGAGGGCAATGTCGCTCTTATCGACCAGACTTCAGAGACGCTCACCGAGTACTGCCAGGGTATGTTATACTGCAACTACAACCTGGTGTCGGAGAGCCTCGTGTTCCTCGACTGTATGTGCGGCTCGACCACCGGCGGACTCGGGCTACTGGGGATGTACATCAACGAGGGCAATGTCGCTCTTATCGACCAGACTTCAGAGACGCTCACCGAGTACTGCCAGGGTATGTTATACTGCAACTACAACCTGGTGTCGGAGAGTCACGTGTTCCTCGACTGTATCTGCGGCTCGACCACCGGCGGACTCGGGCTACTGGGGATGTACATCAACGAGGGCAATGTCGCTCTTATCGACCAGACTTCAGAGACGCTCACCGAGTACTGCCAGGGTATGTTATACTGCAACTACAACCTGGTGTCGGAGAGCCTCGTGTTCCTCGACTGTATCTGCGGCTCGACCACTGGCGGACTCGGGCTACTGGGGATGTACATCAACGAGGGCAATGTCGCTCTTATCGACCAGACTTTAGAGACGCTCACCGAGTACTGCCAGGGTTACTGCAACTACAACCTGGTGTCGGAGAGCCTCGTGTTCCTATTTATGAGTGTTGTGAAGTGAACTGAAGCAATTCCCCAGGTCCATGCCACGACAACCAGAACTGCATAGCGACGCACGAGAGCAACGGGCTGGACATAATCACAGCGCTGATCCTGAACGACATCCACCCGCTGGGCCGCACCCGCATGGACCTCGTGCTCGAGCTCAAAAACAACGCGTCCAAGCTGCTGCTCGCCATCATGGAGTCGCGCAACGACTCCGAGAACAACGCGGAGAGGATACTCTACAACATGGACCCCAAGCAGTTGGTCAGTCGTTGCGTTCAGATCTTATATATTGCCTTATCTATAGCTGCACGTTGCTAAGTACTGTTTGATAATTTATTTGTGAAAATATACAGGGTGTAAAAGCAAAGGTAAGAATCCTTTAAACACAAAATACAAAAATACAAAATTTATTTATTTATACACAAGTAATTTATAAGTACTTTGGACCCTCCTTTTAAGCTAACAAAACCTGTATTAGAAGGGACCGTTCTTCCCTAGTTGTTACATTATTCTTGTGCTGTTTGTAGGTATTACAACTACAGATTATATAAATTAATAAATCAACAGAACCTTTTTTTTTAAGAAAAAAAAAGATGAGAGGTTGTACATACATAATATGTTTGTGTGTGGTGTGTGAAAGGGTGTGTAGGTGTGTGTGAGGGTGTGTGTCTGTGTGCGTGTGTAAGCGTATTTGCATTTGCGTGGTTAAGAATCCATGGTATATATGTATAATAATATGTTTAAAAAAGTATTAAATATAGTTTATAAGGTCCTACGATAATAAGTGTAAATAATTCTAGGGAAGACTGTGTATCGCTAACTGAACTTTCAGCGGAAAGTGGTCTATTTGCGATACTCCATCACCTCTTTTGTTTTCTTAATAAAATTACTTTGAATTTCAGGACCATATATAATTAAATAAGGTACCAGTACCTTACAATAAGACGATTTTCTTTACTCAAAATACACTAATCGCGTGGAAACGAAATAAATAAATAAAAATAAAAATAAAACCCTCGCTGGTCGCTGGCAAGAGAGAATGAAAGAGAATTTGCAACGGTCCGGCCCCAGATTGAGGCGCTGCACTATTTGGCAACAGGCGGCCACTGCATACCCCGGCGGTGGCGGCGGTCGTGGATGAGGGGTGCGGGGTGCAACTAGGTGTGTGGGAGGCCGGTGAGGTCGAATAGCCGCTACGGGATCATTCAATTTTGTTGATAAGAATGCGTAGCCATAGCTTAGAAAAATGATAGAATTTTTGGTGAAAATTCAAGGTATATTTTTTTTTTCTCGTAATGACATCTCAATAGTGTATACTTTCATACCCTAAAGGGATTCTTGAGTTTACATTTACAACCTGTATATGTACATTCAAGGTTAATTTAATTTATGCAGCCAAACTCATACTGAAGACTTGGTAAGTGATCAGTAACATGGATCGATCACACTTTTTGTTAATTTCGCAAAATAAAATCTTGACATCCCATAGTAATGACTCGGGGCTGAGCTTGCATTTGTAAAGAACACGAAAAGCATAATTTACGTATTTCACAAAAAGGGTCATCGAACCTTGTTACTGGGCACTTACCGAGTTTTCAGTAAGAATTTGGCTGCATAAATTATTGCGATGATAAAATATATTATCAATTTGTTCAACATTGCGTTCATGACCACACAAGAACAAATAAAACAAAGCGATGTTATTAGATGTTTGAAACATTGAGAATCCAAAACGAAAGCAAAACGGCGAGGCCTTCTGGCTGAGACAAAAACAATAACAATGGCAAACTGGGCAAATAATGGCAAAGCGATGCTAGAAACTTTAGAACAAATTGACTTGTGGCCAGTTTCTGAATATAGAAAGTCTCGCTTAGCGACACTTAGGCGACGAATCAGCCAATTACAGCGCTGCATTTCATAGCTAAGCACCGTCAAACCCAAAAATTATCAACTGTGAAATCGGGAGTTAGAATTTTACGGTTCTATAGCCAAAAATGAAAAATAACCGTATTAGATGTAATAAAAGTTGTTATAATTCTGCAGGTGGACGTGGCATGCTCGGCCTTCCATCAGGAGAACTCAATGGACGCCGACTCGGACTCTGAGGATGACTCGCCCGTGCAGGGAGTCTCTCCGAAAGAAGTAAGATTACATCTGTAACGGCTTCCGTTTCTTTTATA
Organism: Ypsolopha scabrella; assembly: GCA_910592155.1. Lineage (NCBI taxonomy): Eukaryota > Metazoa > Arthropoda > Insecta > Lepidoptera > Ypsolophidae > Ypsolopha > Ypsolopha scabrella. The sequence continues at coordinate 1,899,311 of OU342987.1, read as the reverse complement.
AGTGCAGGGAAAACGGGACTAATCGACATCTCCGAAAATGTTGCAAAAAATGAATTAACAATGCAATTCGCCAGGAACTAAGTAAACCTAAAACCTGCCAAGGTGATTATTTTGTTACAATCTTCATTAAAAAACATTCAAAGGATTTTTATTACGTTTTCTCAAATTTGCCATTAGTCTCTATGAAATGTTTGTCAGAAAGTGTCCGAACCTGTAACGTGCATAGTAGCAAAAATCTTCAATCAAATTAAGACGTTATGTCGTTAACATAAGATGCAATGTCAGTTCTGCGAAATCGTCATTCGAATTTGTCACCCCATAGCGGTGACAAGATGCATCGCGGACACTTTTTGAGCGAGATTGTGAGTCTAGTTGTTTATGAGAGGTCAATGAATTTGGCTTTAAGAGAATAGGTTCCGATTGCATTGATCGTTGTTAATCCATGCGGAAAGACCCGCAGTTCGAGAGGAACAAATTCTGGAAAAAAATCAAAATGAGAAAAAAACTAAAGTGCGTATCAAATATCTGTTCGTTTCAGAGTTTAGTAAAGTTTATACAGAATTTAAATTCATAAATAATATAATATGATTTTGTTCAAATAATGTAAAAACTCGACATGAGAACTTTTTTGGAGTCATCTTTGATTTTTTATGATTCAACGTTGGAATGACGTCTGAAGATTCTGTTTCAATAAGAGTGTGCATTATATTCTTGATAGATGTCCAATTTTTTTCAAATATCTAATATTGCTAGATTTTTAAACAAGGAAGAATAAATTATGGTTTCTCGGAACCCATCCTCTTAATATGTTTAAAACCTTCACAGCATTGCCAAAATTTTGTTTCTTTAGGCGCACGTTTTAAATTTTGTGCCCGCGACGAAATCGCTTTCGCAAGTTACATCGAGTGCGCACGTAATTGCGAAATGAAATAGCACTATATTTATTTGGTCACGCTCACAACTGAGTTACTGCGTTCATGACGACGTCCTTAACAATCGAGCATACATCCGACTCTGACATGCATTAATAGTGTGATAGAGATGGATATATGATATGACCGCGTTTTGTTACTTCCAACTGACCTAACTTTTTACTATAAGGGGTCATAGGGTCGATGAGAAAAGAGGTTGATTAAAGCGAAAATGTATATACACCAGTCTTTCCATCCACAGCAACATTCAAGAGTAAGCAAGGTATGAAACGGCGCGTACTTGAAAGCGATTGTGGCCGGTTTGGTACAATGTTGAAGAGTTTTTTAAAGAGCTTGTCTTTATTTTCCTGCACCTCTAGCATGGTAGACCATATCGAGCGTTGACAGCTCGATATAACACTGTCTGTCCCTCTTTAGGGAAATCGACAGAGTGAGACAGAGCACCGTATCAAGCACTATCGAGCTCGATAAGGTCCTTCATATTAGATGTGTTGGAGACTAAAATCATTACCATAAAAAAGCTAACTAAATACAATTAATACTTTGTAACATTTAAATGCTAAGTTTTTAGTGTTAGTAATCCTAATGTTATTGTTGTTCAATATTAATATCTAAATATGAATCCACGGGATTGTATTGATGGAGTGACAGCTTCTTTTGTACAATAGAGTAGTTATTGTTTATTGTTAGAATCGTGGACTGATTACTATCGTTCACGTGGTTATTCTGCGAACTAAATATTGTTTTAGATTTAGAACCGTCAAATAACAATATTTACTTTATCAATGAGGAGTTTTCCAGCATATACTTACTAAAGTAGTACTATTTACTGAAATCTCCATTTGTTTCAACACTTTAAGGTATAATAATAACAATAAATATGGTGATTATATTTCGGCCCACTTAAGAGCCGGCATCAGTCTAATAAATTACACAATATAAAAATGAAATAAAAATATATACAAACTTATGACTAATTAACATACTAACCAACTAGTAGTACTATTTACTGAAGGACCCTGTTAGTCCTGTTTGTGAGTAGCTGGTCCACGACCTCTTTCCTACAATAATTTCTTGTATGATGAGCCGACGATGGAATGTGGAAGAAAAAATCTGATCGAGGTGAACGTGTATTGACTACTATTTTATTAATTGTTCTTATTACTAAGGAAACTTACTTTGTTTACAAGTTTATCAGGTACAGTTAATAAATCACGTAATACACCATTAATTGGCATGTACGAGGAAACTGCATAAATATTGATATTAAGCTAAATTATGAAACAAGCAAAATGTGCGGGTTTGCCCGTACAAGTATTATTAACAATAGTCCATATGTAATTTAAATCTGACGAGCAAAGAGTTTCGGTGAGGTCACAAAATTGCTATCTGCCCCATGTAGCGAGCAATGATAAACTTCAAACGTCACTAACAAAACTCCTAATTGACAGTTAAAAAATATGGCGGTAAAAAGCTAATTTATATCAATCTTTTTTATAATAATTTAAAGAAATAGCTCTGTATAAGCTTGATTAATCTCCATCACTACAACTCCGTGGTGAAACTTACTCTTCGAGTACTAGAGAGAGTACTACAATGAGTATAACGACTAATGTTTTGATTGTAGGTGGGCCACAACATCTACATCCTGTGCCACCAGCTGGCCACTCACAACAAGGAGCTGGCCGCCCTCGTGCGCGCCACGCCGCAGGGCAACAACGCGCATGCGCTACAATACTACCGCACGCACACTGCGCAGATTGAGGTTACTGCGGCTTTATGTTTAATAGATCTAACTATGATTTCGGTGTCTGCGCCCGAACGTGTGTGTGCGTCTAACCACTTCTTGGATTCTTTAGTATAAGAAATGTTGTTTTGTGTTTACAAGTATATGCTTTATCTTATATGAAATAATAGTCATTTTTGTTTGTATTATATTGGCTTGGTTCGCTGGTCAAGGGCCCGTGAGCCTGACCACCTCAGACCCCCGTTCATTAATTAACAATTTCGTCAGGTTCCGACACTGACAGCAGGATAGCGTATACAATTTCCAAAGCATGCGACAGAGATGAAATAAGAACCCATGTCAAGCAAGACCCCTAATTTACTATGTGCTTTATGTTATATGAAATAATAGTCATTTTTGTTTGTATTAAATTGGCTTGGTTCGCTGGTCAAGGGCCCGTTAGCCTAACCACCTCAGACCTCCGTTCATTAATTAAAAATTTCGTCAGGTTCCGAAACTGACAGCAGGATAGCGTATACAATTTCCAAAGCATGCGACAGAGATGAAATAAGAACCCATGTCAAGCAAGACCCCTAATTTACTATGTGCTTTATGTTATATGAAATAATAGTCATTTTTGTTTGTATTAAATTGGCTTGGTTCGCTGGTCAAGGGCCCGTTAGCCTAACCACCTCAGACCTCCGTTCATTAATTAAAAATTTCGTCAGGTTCCGAAACTGACAGCAGGATAGCGTAAACAATTTCCAAAGCATGCGACAGAGATGAAATAAGAACCCATGTCAAGCAAGACCCCTAATTTACTATGTGCTTTATGTTATATGAAATAATAGTCATTTTTGTTTGTATTAAATTGGCTTGGTTCGCTGGTCAAGGGCCCGTTAGCCTAACCACCTCAGACCCCCGTTCATTAATTAAAAATTTCGTCAGGTTCCGACACTGACAGCAGGATAGCGTATACAATTTCCAAAGCATGTGACAGAGATGAAATAAGAACCCATGTCAAGCAAGACCCCTAATTTACTATGTGCTTTATGTTATATGAAATAATAGTCATTTTTGTTTGTATTATATTGACTTGGTTCGCTGGTCAAGGGCCCGTTAGCCTAACCACCTCAGACCCCCGTTCATTAATTAAAAATTTCGTCAGGTTCCGACACTGACAGCAGGATAGCGTATACAATTTCCAAAGCATGTGACAGAGATGAAATAAGAACCCATGTCAAGCAAGACCCCTAATTTACTATGTGCTTTATGTTATATGAAATAATAGTCATTTTTGTTTGTATTATATTGACTTGGTTCGCTGGTCAAGGGCCCGTTAGCCTAACCACCTCAGACCCCCGTTCATTAATTAAAAATTTCGTCAGGTTCCGACACTGACAGCAGGATAGCGTATACAATTACCAAAGCATGCGACAGAGATGAAATAAGAACCCATGTCAAGCAAGACCCCTAATTTACTATGTGCTTTATGTTATATGAAATAATAGTCATTTTTGTTTGTATTAAATTGGCTTGGTTCGCTGGTCAAGGGCCCGTTAGCCTAACTACCTCAGACCCCCGTTCATTAATTAAAAATTTCGTCAGGTTCCGACACTGACAGCAGGATAGCGTATACAATTACCAAAGCATGCGACATAGATGAAATAAGAACCCATGTCAAGCAAGACCCCTAATTTACTATGTGCTTTATGTTATATGAAATAATAGTCATTTTTGTTTGTATTAAATTGGCTTGGTTCGCTGGTCAAGGGCCCGTTAGCCTAACTACCTCAGACCCCCGTTCATTAATTAAAAATTTCGTCAGGTTCCGACACTGACAGCAGGATAGCGTATACAATTTCCAAAGCATGCGACAGAGATGAAATAAGAACCCATGTCAAGCAAGACCCCTAATTTACTATGTGCTTTATGTTATATGAAATAATAGTCATTTTTGTTTGTATTATATTGGCTTGGTTCGCTGGTCAAGGGCCCGTGAGCCTGACCACCTCAGACCCCCGTTCATTAATTAACAATTTCGTCAGGTTCCGACACTGACAGCAGGATAGCGTATACAATATCCAAAGCATGCGACAGAGATGGCATTAGAACCTGTGTCGAGCGATACCCCTAATTTATGAACGCGGCTCTGTCTCGATATCTCTTTCGACACAATCACTTGTCATCTGTTGATGTTTTGACACTAGCTTAAATAATTATTTCAATTTCCAAAGTCCTTTTTTAGGATTCCGTACACAAAAGGTAACCAACCAACTTAGTAAATTACTAAGACTCCGCTGTCTGTCCGTCCGTCCGCCTGTCACCAGGCTGTATCTCATGAACCGTGCTAGTTAGACAGTTTAAATTTTTACAGATATAACAACAAATACTAAAACCGGTCAAGTTTGAGTCAGACCCGCGCACTCCCATACAACAGACATGATTTTTTTGCCGTTTTATTAGATAATGATACGGAACCCTTCGTGTGCGAGTCCGACACGCACTTTGCCGGTTTTTCTTTTATTTATTTACTTTTTGTTCCATCGCGAACAAAAATTGGCATGGCGACATAATTCTTCATTGCATGAGTTGATGTGTAAAAAAGATCATAAAGAGGAAGATGTCCCTAAGCATGAAGCGGTCTCTATGTCTGCTCTATCTTCTTCAGAGGTACTACTCTGCATTGCTCAAATTGATTTGACTAACCCCCTAATAACAAAAATATTACAGTATAGGCGATTTTGGATGGTAGTAGTCAAGAATCCTTTCTATCCCAGCGCGGGATGCAAATGCTTCAGCTTCCTTCTCAGCCTGTCAACACTGATATAATTGGCATCGGTGACGCTCCACTTGAAAGTCAAGCCCACAGAAATATTATTACATAGGTAACACTAAAAGTTTCCGGAACTGGCCACTTACATAAACAATATTTAAAAATTTATTGCAACATTTGAAAATAAAACTCTTTGGCTGTAGAATGCAGTTTGTTTCATCTGACTGTCTTTTGTTCTTACATTGTGGCGCCATTTAAAAAATTGTGTGTCTGCATCAACATGGATTTAACTCGGGAAAATTTTCGTAGTATGATTTTCTACGATTTTAAGTGTAATTTGACAGCTCAACAGAGCATCGCTCGGCTTGAAACAGCTTTTGGCAATGAAGCACCATGCAAGACGACTGTTTATAGCTGGTTTGCAGAATTCAAGCGTGGTCGTATCAATCTCAGTGACGAATCTCGCGATGGTCGGCCGTCCACCGCTGTGACTAACAAAAACATCGATGCTGTGCGCCGTATGATTGAAACAGACAGGCATGTGACCTACCATGAAATTCGCGCATCCTTAGAAATAGGCATGAGTCAAATACAATCAATCCTACACAAACATTTGGGTGTGAGAAAGCTGTGCTCGCGGTGGATCCCACACAACTTGACCGATTCTCAAAAAACGGACCGCGTCACTTGGTGCAGTGCCATGCTTACCAGATTCAACGAAGGTGCGTCAAATTTGGTGTGGGACATAGTAACAGGTGACGAAACATGGATTTATTGCTACGATCCCAAAACAAAGCAGCAATCGAGCGTATGGGTCTTTCAAGATGAGCCGAAACCAACCAAAGTGGCGCGCGTGAAAAGTGCATCTAAGCGGATGATTGCTTCTTTTTTTTAATAAAACTGGACACGTGGCTACTTTTGCTTTAGAGAATCGTCGTACCGTGAATAGTGACTGGTACACGACCATTTGTTTGCCGGAAGTTATTGACGAACTCCGTAAAAATAACCGTAAACGCCGTATCATCCTGCACCACGACAATGCTAGTTCTTACACGGCCAGACAGACAAACGACTTTTTGAATACGAAAAATGTAGAACTCATGAGTCATCCTGCATACAGTCCCGACCTGGCACCTTGTGACTTTTTTCTGTTCCCAAAAATTAAGAACCAATTACGCGGTCAACGATTTTCATCACCAGAAGAGGCTGTCGAGGAGTATGAAAAACACGTTTCAGAGGTCACCACAGGGGAGTGGCACAAAAGTTTTCAAAACTGGTTTGATCGAATGAAAAAGTGCATAGACGCCAAGGGAGATTATTTTGAAAAACAATAAATTAATTTTGTACCTTTAATAGTATTTTTTCATATTCATTCCGGAAACTTATAGTGATTACTAAGTAGCAGACCAAACATAAGGATTAAATAGCGTAGCAGGTTTCCATACAAAAATAAGCTTAATTTAGGCTTCATGGTACGAAGAAACGTATAAAAATGGGTTGTTTTAGCTGGCTTATGGTTGGAACATATTTGTTAATTCCTAAACTAATCTCTAGTATATATTTTGTTTGGAAACAAGCAATATTTATATTTAAAAGAGCCCGTAGTTCACTGAGGTATAATTGCCACGCGGCGACTCTATGCGTTCATTATTAATGTTAGGTCTGCTACTATATTATACGTCTGTGGTCAAGCCTGAGCGTTGTGCTGTACGAATTCAGTCTAAACATAGCTCTTTTATCGCTACCATCTCTTGCCTTGTGCTGCCAACTATCTCTGTTAAATTACCGAAAGCATATTTTAATATAGAGCACCTAAACACCTAAAAACATGGTACCAAAAGGTTGACAAGATAGTATTAGCTCCATCCATCAGCTCACCAATGAACCTCTGCACAAAAAGGTCGATAAGGTTCTCTTATTGTTAGCGCCATCTAGCTCTCAAATCATCTCAGATGGTGCTATGGTTAATATCAACTGGCTACCTATTGCGGTTGAAGCTGTAGACCCCTATGACAGACGGACAGACAGCAGTGTTCAGTCCTGCTTCTACATACCGTCGGTAGAGGATTCTCGCTGACCACAAATCAGGGGCGAGGAACACATCTTTGTACTTTGCAGCAACCCGAAGCACGGCGTCCTACTTAACTCCAGTCGCTTCGGGCTATGCACCTCTCATTGACGTGTCGGACAATGCCCTCTCCGGTAGCTTTTGGGTCCGATTGAGAGAGGTAGGCTTGCAGCGCGAACCCTGCTGATACGGAGGCGGTACCACGTTGGTTACGGGAGGCTTTCGTTAGACGTTTCTTCTCTACGACAGTGAAGCCGTCATCTTTGATTGATAATATTAGTTTATGCTACAAGTGCGGTAAGGAGGCAATAGTTTATCTACTAGGACGTTTTGAAACACGAGCGATAAGCGAGTGTTTTAAATGTTACGAGTAAGTTATTGCCCTTACCCACGGGTATCATGCCACGTTTTTCAATGCATAGTGTGAGTAAATAAATTAGACGTAATTAAAGAAACAAACAAACAAACAATAAATACTCCAAATGAACTTCAGGCGGGCATTATTTTTCTTTGCACGCAATTTGCCAACTTGACGGAAATAAGCTGCTTTCAGTTTGATACGTTCGTAGTTCATTTCTGTCAAGTTTATCTATGATACTCCGGAAAATACTGGCAACGTTTTTTCAATAAATAAAAAGAAAATAATACTAGTGTGGTAAAGTTGACTTTGGCAACAGTTTTGAAGCATATAAAATAGGTATTTACAAGCACTTGCATTGAAATATAATAGAGATGTCGTCGTAATAGACCGCTTCTGTAGTATAGTGGTTCAAACGTTTCTACCCGTAACTCGGAGGTCGAGGGTTCGAATACTGTAGCGGTATGTCTATGGTGTGAGTCCATATTGGTCCATGGTGCCCGAAGTATGGGTTGTAGGGGGCGACAGGGTTCAATACCGTCTCGTCTAACGAAGACAACACTTGTACCAAAAAATCATTAAAAGTCTTTACACTGTCCAGCCGGTCTCTTTTTAAAATACCCAAATGTTTGGCAAAACCAATAGAGAAGTGAAGCAGGCAACGATTCCCCAACAGATAGTGCGAACGGACCGCAGCATGGAGCAGATAGTGTTCCCGATCCCGGAGATCTGCGAGTACCTCCCCTCCGAGAGCAAGCACCGCGTGCTGTCGACGGCGGAGCGCGATGACCAGGGCAGCAAGGTCGCCGACTTCTTCTGTCGGCTCGACAACCTGCATCACGAGATGAAGTGGCAGAAGAAACTTAGAGGTGGGCCAAATTATAAATAGCAAGGCCAGAAGCCACATAACAAACAGCTATGCCAAAAGCCGAATAAATATAAACTATAAATATTGAGTCTAAAAATAAAAAGTAGCGTAATTGAAAGATCAACCATGACCACTTTGATACGATACGAAATAGTACATTTTGATGCAAGTCCGAAAAGGTCGAGTTTAGAGTCACGACTGACTTTTTTGCCGAGACGCAGTCGAGGCAAAAAACAGTTGGGATGAGAAATATAAACACTTTCGCACGTGTATCAAACGACGTTTTTTTATACACCGGCGAAAAATTACATGAAATAATAAAATAAAAGCAATTTTGTTGCAAATCAAAACAGATACAAGTTGACAGAAAAAAACGCAGTCTGGTTGACGCCAATCTGTACTACAAAGACCAATGTCTCTTTCTAATATCTTTTTAATAAGTTCTAAGATATATAAATATAATATAAATTATGACGTCTAAAATTGTTTTGAATTTTTAAAACATCTTCCACAACAACAACAACAACAATACAACTTTATTTGTACACCATAAAAGGAAACAAAAAAGAAAAAAACATAAACATTTAAATATCTAACTTAGGAAACAAAGAAATATAACTTACTAACTTATTAGGTAAGCACAAACAGGCGGCCTTATCGCTTAAAGCGATCTCTTCCAGACAACCTTTGGGTGGAAGAAACTGTTCAAAAGAATTACTGACATGGCGGTGTACTAATTTTGTGTTAAATACATATACAAACATGTATCAATGGATATATAGTTAACACATTTAACATATATATAGGTAACATATTTAATAATAATATAAAAATTTGAAAATACTCATCTTGAACAGTTTTTAGTGTATCCGGTTACTTCCGGAAATACCAACAAAATGACAGGTAAAACAAAGGTTTACATGCTTACTAAATGATTTTGCCGGTTTCCCTTAGATGGCGTCAGTAGTAAAAACAAAAAGCACGTGTGCGAAATATGTCATTTTACGCACGCTAAACTGGCATCTATCATATTTTGAGCAGGTGTATTAAAAAAGTTATTTTTTGAGCGAACAAAATCTCGTGCGCTTAAATATCTCGGGTGCTTACACCCGTGTATAACATTCTGCTTTTCATCACTAATGCAATATTAATTTTCAACAACGAAATTTTACTTCCGCCATTTTATTTTTCTTTTGACTTTTTATTATTTCGTTATTGTTTTAAAAATAAAACTAGTTCAGTTGTTGCGTAAACTTTTAAACGTCTTTTTAACATTTCATTTAGCATATTCACCTATTATATGAAAGTTGCATAAATATATAAAACACATAATAACAAAATAAAAAAAAGATCAAGCAGAAAAGATATTTTCCATTGTCATTTAGCTAGACGAGTGACTTACTGGGCTGAGTTCAGTTTGATCGCCCGCTCACGCCCGGCGATCATGACATCTCTTTTACACGCGTTCATTTTGTATATGCTATCCTGCTGTCAGTGATGGGCGGCCGATCAAACTGAACGTGGCCCTGGTTAGTCACCGTAAGCCACTTACTTTCAGAGCACTAGTGATGAGAAAGCTATTGCACGTGTATATTTTCAAAAGTAACGCTATCCCAATGCCTGATGGTCTGTGTGTGACGTGCAGGTCAGCCGCTGCTGTTCTGGGTGTCCTCGTACATGTCGCTGTGGAGCAACATCCTGTTCAACTTCGCGGTGCTCATCAACGTGATCGTCGCCTTCTTCTACCCCTTCCAGGACGAGACGCCCAGTCAGTACTCATCACGTAGCCAAACCGGATAACTCGGTCTTCGCTTGCGACGCTGTAGGGGCAGGCGATGTTGCACTGAGAGTGAGAGAGTAACACACACTCTTTGTCGTCACTCTCTGTAACGACGCGCGCGAATACTGACTTATTCGGTTTGCCTATACACGTACCGTCGTCAGATACTCCTTCATAACCCTACACTGGGTTGAGTTGCAACCTAACCAAACCTAACTTGTTCAAAAATTTACTCGCGTCGCAACACTGACCGCTCAAAAATGGCAGTGTCGCCACACTAGTGTTGAATTTTTCAACATTAACTCTGAGCAAGGTTCGCAAGGTTTCTATAGGCACGTCAAAATGGCAGATACACAACAATATCAAGTCTATAGTAGATATGTCGAATGACTTTTGGAGTGTAGCGACACGGCAAACCCCGTTCACAAACTTAAAAAACTCAGCGTTGCAACCCGAGTGTTCCTAGGTTTTTTTTCAATGGACGCACTTCTGGGATGTTTCCGAGCGTGAACTTTCCTTGCAACGGTTTACACTCGTAAAATCACATTTTACCGATGATTTGAACGTCCTATCGTGTTAAGGGAACCTTGTCTCCGTATGCCAGGCAAAAAAACATTTCTTTTAAAATTAACTTGATTCTCAGACAATAAACGGTACACTTATTGCGCATTAAAATTCCTATTAAAGAGCAGACATCATGACGCGACCAACTCATTTACGAGGGCGGCCAAATGTAATGCTGTTTCAAATTTGTGCCAGCGTCTAAATCGGTGCGATTGTATTGCCTTAGCAAGTTTCATCGAGCGTGCACGTGATAGCAAAATGAGATGGCATTACATTTAGTCACGCCCGGAACTGACGCTAAATGTGTAATTCCAGAGCTGGGGCAGCACCTGTCGCTGGTGGTGTGGCTGGTGTTCCTGCTCGCGTCGGTGCTGGTGATGCTCCTCCCGCGCCCCTCGGGGCTGCGCACGCTGCTCGCGAGCGGCATCGTGCGGCTCATATTCTCCACCGGCCCGGAACCTACTCTGTGGACGCTCGGCATGTTGACGGTCAGTGTACAACAGAGCTGGGGCAGCACCTGTCGCTGGTGGTGTGGCTGGTGTTCCTGCTCGCGTCGGTGCTGGTGATGCTCCTCCCGCGCCCCTCGGGGCTGCGCACGCTGCTCGCGAGCGGCATCGTGCGGCTCATATTCTCCACCGGCCCGGAACCTACTCTGTGGACGCTCGGCATGTTGACGGTCAGTGTACAACAGAGCTGGGGCAGCACCTGTCGCTGGTGGTGTGGCTGGTGTTCCTGCTCGCGTCGGTGCTGGTGATGCTCCTCCCGCGCCCCTCGGGGCTGCACACGCTGCTCGCGAGCGGCATCGTGCGGCTCATATTCTCCACCGGCCCGGAACCTACTCTGTGGACGCTCGGCATGTTGACGGTCAGTGTACAACAGAGCTGGGGCAGCACCTGTCGCTGGTGGTGTGGCTGGTGTTCCTGCTCGCGTCGGTGCTGGTGATGCTCCTCCCGCGCCCCTCGGGGCTGCGCACGCTGCTCGCGAGCGGCATCGTGCGGCTCATATTCTCCACCGGCCCGGAACCTACTCTGTGGACGCTCGGCATGTTGACGGTCAGTGTACAACAGAGCTGGGGCAGCACCTGTCGCTGGTGGTGTGGCTGGTGTTTCTGCTCGCGTCGGTGCTGGTGATGCTCCTCCCGCGCCCCTCGGGGCTGCGCACGCTGCTCGCGAGCGGCATCGTGCGGCTCATATTCTCCACCGGCCCGGAACCTACTCTGTGGACGCTCGGCATGTTGACGGTCAGTGTACAACAGAGCTGGGGCAGCACCTGTCGCTGGTGGTGTGGCTGGTGTTCCTGCTCGCGTCGGTGCTGGTGATGCTCCTCCCGCGCCCCTCGGGGCTGCGCACGCTGCTCGCGAGCGGCATCGTGCGGCTCATATTCTCCACCGGCCCGGAACCTACTCTGTGGACGCTCGGCATGTTGACGGTCAGTGTACAACAGAGCTGGGGCAGCACCTGTCGCTGGTGGTGTGGCTGGTGTTCCTGCTCGCGTCGGTGCTGGTGATGCTCCTCCCGCGCCCCTCGGGGCTGCGCACGCTGCTCGCGAGCGGCATCGTGCGGCTCATATTCTCCACCGGCCCGGAACCTACTCTGTGGACGCTCGGCATGTTGACGGTCAGTGTACAACAGAGCTGGGGCAGCACCTGTCGCTGGTGGTGTGGCTGGTGTTCCTGCTCGCGTCGGTGCTGGTGATGCTCCTCCCGCGCCCCTCGGGGTTGCGCACGCTGCTCGCGAGCGGCATCGTGCGGCTCATATTCTCCACCGGCCCGGAACCTACTCTGTGGACGCTCGGCATGTTGACGGTCAGTGTACAACAGAGCTGGGGCAGCACCTGTCGCTGGTGGTGTGGCTGGTATTCCTGCTCGCGTCGCTGCTGGTGATGCTCCTCCCGCGCCCCTCGGGGCTGCGCACGCCCCGTTATATTATGGTTTCTGTTTACAACGCTAGGTCAGCTTCTCTAGCTATCTAGTGGCAGGCAGTGGAATCGAATCAAAATCGGTGCCATCTGCATTTACTTCCTCTTCTAAAAGGTAATCATTCGTACAAGATTTATCAGTTTTTGTCGCGAAATTGTCTCTCGCAAAAATACGTAACGTGGACATCTCCTTGCACCAAAATGTCTTCCTTATAAGTCCTCTTGTGCGACATTAAAAGTGCAGCCTGGTATCTAGCGCCAAAAACTAATCAACTAAATTAATAAATCTTGTTAAATAAGACACTTGTACTTGTCCACAGGATTATATTTTCACTCAATATATATAGTTTAAATTACCCCTGGAAATTATTTGACATTTATCGCACGTATTAAACATGTAAATATTATTTAAGTTATTTTTTATGTAATAAAGCCCTAGACAATGCTTATAAGCGAAACCGGTCGGGCGTATTAAGTGAAAATATAATCCTGTGGACAAGTACAAGTGTCTTATTTAACAAGATGTATAATAAGTTCCACCAAGTGCCGACAATCACAACCATCAACATTTTAAATTAATAAACTAATATTTGAACACGTGGGACTTGTGTGCAGTCGTTGCTAATTATTATGAGTTAGCACGACATAGTTACGTGACATCTGAGCACCTCTATACTACAGTAGCTACATATGTATAACGCATCCCGCGAGGCCTGATTGAAGGCACTCAATGTTTTCTCGTCAAAATCAAAGTGAGTTTTAGCTGTTATATCTATAACATAGTTTATGAGGCATACATTTTTGTACACCGTAAATTATTTATAATCTTGTTATACACGTTAATATTCTGATCATTGGAAGCATGAAAAAGTGCATTATTTTCTAGACACTTGAATTTTCACAATGCAACGTCATGAAACAGCGAAGCTACAGCCATCTATTTTTGATTGTACTAATTCCAAGTTCTTTTACGCAAATAAATAAATATTATTATGCTATATCTAATGTCAATGCCCGCTTGACCGTAGATAGTGGTGAAGGGCATCCACCTGGTGAGCATCATGGGCAACCAGGGCACGCTCTCCAAGTCGACGCGCTACGTGATCACCGACCCCGAGCTGCTCTACCACTCGGTGTACCTCGGCTTCTGCTTCCTCGGGATCTGCTGCCATCCGTTCTTCTTCTCTGTGCTCGTGAGTACTACGGTCTAAGACATACCGGGTGTATCTGCCTTTGTTCTCGTCTTCTTAGCTGGCCTGATCTTTAGGATGAAATGGATTTTGGTCAGAGTTTTAATCCTTTAGGCGGATAATGTCCCGTTCGCAAAATTTCCCCACAGCACAAATTCTCACAACGTCCCTTTCTCAAATTGTCCCTTATGTTGAAGCTGTCAGACTTAAGGACTCGGTTCTCGATAGCAATCGTGGTTGTCCGGGTCGTTCGCAGGTCGTCCCATTCGCAGCTCGTCACGCATGCGCATCTTGTCCCAATCGTAAATCGTCCCATTCGCAAGTCGTCCCATTCGCAAGTGGTCCCATTGACATAAAGGTGGGTAGGTATAAGGTGACTTTCGATTATATCGCCAAATTCATACTGTAGTCTTGGCAATAGGTTCAATGACCGTATGACATATGTCGATGGGACTACTTGCGAACGGGTGACGAGTTGCAAATGGGATGACCTGCAAACGACCCGATTATCCCTTTCTGAACATATTTAAAAGGTGACTATAAGAGTACTATTTATTACTATCATGAGAATCTAATGTATTTATTTGGTTACAGTTACAAATAGTTGTAACAGCCCGGTTCTTCCCCAGCTCCTGGACATAGTGTACCGCGAGGAGACTCTTCTGAACGTGATGCGGTCGGTGACGCGCAACGGGCGCAGCATCCTGCTGACGGCGGTGCTGGCGCTCGTGCTGGTCTACATGTTCTCAATCGTTGGGTACATGTTCTTCAGGGACCACTTCCTGCTGCAGGTCGACCAGCTCGACGGTCAGTATCTGGATAAGGAGGACGGAGAACCGACATGAGTGGCGAAATTCGGGAAAGGCCTATGTCCAGCAGTGGACGAACACGAGCTGATGGATAGATGGATGGAAATCCTGACCAGGAAAAAAGAAAACTCCGCCATGTTGCGGAAAACCAATAGAACTAATTTGTTCTACTGGCAAGACTAACTGGCAAACTCTACAGACGCAAACAGAGCCTTTATCTTAGAAGAAATGTATTCGTGCCATTACAACATGGCGATAAAAGAACAACATACATATTCCATTGCCTCGTTTTCAAAGGAGGTTTTATTTTGTGGTTAATTATGTTACAAACGTATTCCTTACGTGCAACATTTTTTACGGGCCCGAAGTATGTAAATTGATTAAGCAAGTGTTACTTTCGTTGCAGATGATGAAAACTTCAATATTAACAGTTGCGAAAATGATCCAGCGTCGAAATATTTAAAAGGTATGTATAACCATAGCCAAACGGATTTCGCGAGATAGATTGATATTCTGTACAGGAATATAACCAATATTTCCACACACCTCAGGGTAGTCTAAGATTAACTTTTGCGAAATTGTACACGCTGCGTAAGCGCCTGACGCACGGGGACGCTTCCCTGCCCTGGGGTTCACGGGCACTCGCTCTCTTCTTCGATAACAGTCGCGAGCTCCGCACGTCTCCGCTCGCGAAGTGCCGCGCCGCAGAACATTTCTCGTGTACTCATTTGACTATTACCGTGTGTGTATAGTGAAGGTGTTATTCCCACACTCCATCATCTCCGGAAAAACAGCGCAGAACGTCGGCTCACACCCCTGCTAGTCTGCAGCCATTTTGGACACAGCAGTCACTTCAAGGTCAGTGCGCCCACATTTTTCCCCATCCTTTCCACCAGCACTGCAGTCGTTGTAACCCGTGCGGTTGCTACACAAATCTTGCTAAATTTCCACTAATGCAAAGGACCTTATTTTCATGTACACGGCTTTCTGATGTCGTAATGCGGGAACATTTAGAGCTGATGCCGGGCTCGACTGTGGAGGTACCACCATCTTACTCGGAAACCCTCCCGAAGTTATTCGGGGGAGAGTAAGAGCACAGCTCTCAGGCAAAAAAACCAGGCGGCCCACCATTGCTTGGGACCGATGGATGGCGGTATATCCATCCGCAATTGCCGGGCCTTATATAAATTAGACTGGTGACGGGCAGCGGCGTCACTGGTGCAAGGGTTTCGGCACCGCGCTCACCAACCCGCCTGCCCAGCGTGTGTGAGTATGGGCAATTCTTCCTGGAGGACCGCCAAGAGTGGCGAAATCCTGGAAAGGCCTATGTCCAGCAGTGGACGAAACAGGCTGATGGATGGATGGAATGCGGGAACACGACCAGTAGTGGCATGGTTTCGTCATGAGGACAAGACAAGCTACGGCCGCAGCCTTCTACTAGTTATAAACAAACGTGTGTCACTCCACAGACGCGTCGACGCCGCAATGCCAGCAGAACTCCCGGTTCGTGTCAGTGGGCGGCGAGCTGAAGGAGCGCAGCTGCGACTCGCTCATCATGTGTATAGTGACCACGCTCAACCAGGGGCTGAGGAACGGGGGCGGCATCGGGGACGTGCTCAGAGCTCCCTACAGTCAGGTCAGTGAGACAGCTGCGACTCGCTCATCATGTGTATAGTGACCACGCTCAACCAGGGGCTGAGGAACGGGGGCGGCATCGGGGACGTGCTCAGAGCTCCCTACAGTCAGGTCAGTGAGACAGCTGCGACTCGCTCATCATGTGTATAGTGACCACGCTCAACCAGGGGCTGAGGAACGGGGGCGGCATCGGGGACGTGCTCAGAGCTCCCTACAGTCAGGTCAGTGAGACAGCTGCGACTCGCTCATCATGTGTATAGTGACCACGCTCAACCAGGGGCTGAGGAACGGGGGCGGCATCGGGGACGTGCTCAGAGCTCCCTACAGTCAGGTCAGTGAGACAGCTGCGACTCGCTCATCATGTGTATAGTGACCACGCTCAACCAGGGGCTGAGGAACGGGGGCGGCATCGGGGACGTGCTCAGAGCTCCCTACAGTCAGGTCAGTGAGACAGCTGCGACTCGCTCATCATGTGTATAGTGACCACGCTCAACCAGGGGCTGAGGAACGGGGGCGGCATCGAGGACGTGCTCAGAGCTCCCTACAGTCAGGTCAGTGAGACAGCTGCGACTCGCTCATCATGTGTATAGTGACCACGCTCAACCAGGGGCTGAGGAACGGGGGCGGCATCGGGGACGTGCTCAGAGCTCCCTACAGTCAGGTCAGTGAGACAGCTGCGACTCGCTCATCATGTGTATAGTGACCACGCTCAACCAGGGGCTGAGGAACGGGGGCGGCATCGGGGACGTGCTCAGAGCTCCCTACAGTCAGGTCAGTGAGACAGCTGCGACTCGCTCATCATGTGTATAGTGACCACGCTCAACCAGGGGCTGAGGAACGGGGGCGGCATCGGGGACGTGCTCAGAGCTCCCTACAGTCAGGTCAGTGAGACAGCTGCGACTCGCTCATCATGTGTATAGTGACCACGCTCAACCAGGGGCTGAGGAACGGGGGCGGCATCGGGGACGTGCTCAGAGCTCCCTACAGTCAGGTCAGTGAGACAGCTGCGACTCGCTCATCATGTGTATAGTGACCACGCTCAACCAGTCAGGTTACTGTGCACTCTCTGATTTATTATAGCAACATTCGAACGACACTTTCAGAATCTCTATTTCCATACTTGCAACGGCATTTCTACTGTATCTTTGCTTGCGTTTAAAAAAAGATTTGAGCACTGAAAATGTTAGTTAAACAACACACACACACGCACACACACACACACACACACACACACACACACATGCACATACATACGAGAATATCCCCGAGATTAGAGGGGTTACACAATGTGGACTGTCATTAGAATTGCTCTGTCTAGACGCTTTCGTCGGATAATTGTTGTGGGTTTTTTATAACTATATAATTGTTTAGGGACGCGGGGTTGGGCCTTCGTGTTGTATTGCGAGAATGTGTGAGAGATACTCTTCGAAAATCCCCCTACGGTACAACTATGAAGCAGTTACATTATTAACAGCTTTATAACTTGTACCTCTGTGCCCTCAGGAGCCGCTGTACGTGGCGCGGGTGGTGTACGATCTGCTGTTCTTCTTCGTGGTGATCATCATCGTGCTGAACCTCATCTTCGGTGTCATCATCGACACCTTCGCCGACCTCCGGTCCGAGAAGCAGCAGAAGGAGCTGATACTCAAGAATACTTGCTTTATCTGCGGTGAGTTTAGATCTAGAGATAGGGAGAATCGTTAAGTAAGGTTTTGGTTTTTGTGGCGCAATCAGGCAACAATGAGACTATTTCGTCATGTCTAAGATTGCTGAACCACCTCAAAAGCACAAATTAAATGATCAACCGAAGAGAAATCGTAATTTTTTTTATAATTAGAAATATATCTATCCCTTGTAAACAGGTTTTCGTTACCGAAGTCTCAGTGTTTTTTTAACCGACTTCAAAAAGGAGGAGTTTCTCAATTCGACTGTATTTTTATTTTTTCATTCTTTTTGTTTTGGTTTTAGTACTCAATAACCCTGGCAAATTTTAATCGATTTGAAATTTTTTTTTTCTTTTGGGAGAGTTCGCTCACAGATAGGTCCCATTTTAGTTTGGTCGTGATCTGATCATGGACTTCAGAGATAGGCAGCAGAACTCCTCAACGGATGACGGCATTCACTCGATATTGATGCAAATATGTCCGGCATATCTTAACCGATTTGAAATATTTTTTTTGTTTGGAAGAGTGTGCTTCCTGGTAGGTCCCATTTTAGTTTGATCGCGATCTAATGATGATCTTCAGAGATAGGCGTTGGAACTCTTCAATGGATGACAGTATACCACTCAATATTGAGGCAAACATTTTGTACCAGGATGCAGATTGCACTATGTTACTTGAAAATTGACATAATCCACCTGACCTTCGATCTTGGCCTCATCACCATAGAACTCCTGAACGGATGACAGCACATAACACGAGATTTCGGCAATTACTTTGTGTGAGTGTGCTGATCCTAGGGTATTACTTGGGAATTGACAATATGCTCACTGACCTTCGATCCTGGCCACATCACCATAGAACTCCTGAACGAATGAAAGCACATAACTGTAAATGTCGGCAATCGCTTCGTGTTAGTGTGCTCATTGCAGGATATTATTTGAAAATTGTGATTATGCCATGGGACTTTTGAATTTGAAACTCCTCAAATGAGGCAATCAGAGTGCTCAATGTAGTCTTCCCATTTTTCACAATTTAACCAGTTATAGTTATCTAGAAGTCGGCGCATCCCCCATAGTAAATAACACTAAAACGAATAGTACATAGAGCGCCGAGAACATGTGTTTCAGGAAGAAGGACGTCGACTAGTGTTATTTTGGTACCATCGGTCCGTAAATAATAATTTTAAACTTTTTAGTTAATGGCTGCTATAATATTTGAAGTCGGTTGTTATTTTTTTGTTAAAATTTTATGAATTGTTAAGGCAGGCTTGTTCGAACGAAACCGCCCATTAACGAAAACCACTTTTAACGTACACTATTAGAGTCGATTTCGTTTAGTATAAGCTAGGGCACTTGTGATAAACACATTTATGGAAATTACATTACATAGCAGGTTATTTTTACTTTTTTTGTGGAAAACTAAGGCTTATATGAGAAAAGTACTCGATTATCCATTTAATATCACAGTACGGCTATATGGTTTCCGAACAAAGCTGTTTGCCGCCCAATATTCTGAGATATCTGCGACGAAAGTTACTTTCAAGGAGTAATTTGCATATAGTTTGCAATTAATTTTTACAGATACCACATAATCTTTACTATTTATGTTCGAATAATCATGAAGTTAGTGTTATCAGTAATTCCGAGCATTTTTTTAGCCTTTCAGTTTGTTCAGGAACCCTAAACTTTACGTCAAAAAAATCCAAAGTAATGCACTGTACTACACTTTATAGCCTAGTGTATAAAGCACATTTATTTAATACTTTTTATTAAATTGATGAAGGAAATTCTTGTATGTAATGTTTTGATCAAATGTGAAATAAGTGAATTTCAGCTAACTAAATTTAAAAAAAGCAATGCTTTAGTAGGGCATCTACTTGATGTATTTTAAATGGTAAATTAAATGTACAGGCTCTGTATCTGCAGATGTGACTGGCTTGATTTAAACTTTAAAAATATTTATCTAACCTTATATCGTAAAATCCTCATTACGAACCCAAAACTACTGGCATAATGAAACATATTTTTCATGAAAGTCTCTAAAAAATAAAAAATATAGTATAGGTCTCCGAACAACATAATGCTATAAAAAAACTTCTGAGATTACAGTACACGTGATACTAACTAGGAAGGCAAAGGGAACTTAGTCCATACAGCCATGTCTGAGGTTTAATATCAAATACCAATGAGGTTTTTATATAATGTTCTCCAATACATAATAATGGTGACATATCCGATAAAAATAACTACAGGCCCATTTCTCTAGCAACAATATTGGCAAAAGTACTTGATTGTCTTCTTAATACTCGTTTGAGTAAATGTGTGAAGCTTCATGAAGCACAGTTCGGTTTTCGCTCGGGTTTATCGACTGAAACAGCGATTCTAACCCTGAAAAATGTAGTCCGATATTATACAGATAGAGAAACACCTATCTATGCTTGCTTTATGGACCTATCCAAAGCCTTTGATCTCGTGTCATATGAATTGCTCTGGAAAAAGGTAGATAAACTGGGTATGGCTCCCGAGATCACAGCCATGTTTAGGTATTGGTACCGTAGCCAAACCAATAGTGTAAAATGGGGAAATGCTTTATCAGATAGCTACACTCTAGAGAGTGGGGTTCGACAGGGGGGCCTATCCTCACCGACCTTGTTTAATTTGTACATGAATAGCCTGATTGAGGAGCTGAGCAGCATGCATATCGGTTGCTCAATCGATGGAAGGTGTATTAATAACATCAGCTATGCCGATGATATGGTGCTGCTTAGCCCTTCAATCAGTGCAATGCGCCGCCTACTAACTAAATGTGAGAACTATGCCAGGGATCACGGTCTCAGATATAATACAGTCAAAAGTGAGTTAATGGTATTTAAATCAGGCAGAAAAACTCCTAGTTATGTTCCTCCTATCACTTTAAACGGAAGCAGTCTAAAGAGAGTTAGCCAATTTAAATACCTTGGACATATTATATCTGATGATCTCAAAGATGACCTTGACATTGAGAGAGCACGTAGGGCGTTGGCAGTCAAAGCTAATATGTTGGCCCGCAGATTTGCTAGATGTTCCAACCAGGTAAAACTCACACTTTTTAAGTCGTACTGCCAAACTTTTTACTCATGCAGCCTGTGGATCAGCTATACGCAGAGGACTTATAGCGCCCTGCGTGTTATGTACAATAACGCCTTCAGGATGTTGATGGGGCTGCCGCGGTTCTGTAGTGCATCGACAATGTTTGCGGAGGCGCATACCGATGACTTTTTTGCGATCATGCGCAAACGAATAGCGTCCATTATCCACAGAACCAGTGGCAGTGACAGCGACATCCTGAGGACATTTTCTAGTAAGTTTGACAATCCTATGCTTAAGCATTGGATTGTCAAACTTTGTGTACGCAATAAAAAATGATAATTTGTAAATAATTTTAAATGATCTATTTAACTTGTGTCTTATTTATTTATTTTAATGTATATTATTCGTGTATGTGTTTTTAAATTAATTTTTATGGGTCCTTGCTACCTGAATAAAGAAAATTTTTATTTTTTTTATTTTATTTAATACATACAAAATAGTAACGAGGTTACAGTTCAAATTTATTTTCGGCCAGGTATTGTCTATGGCTTACGGCGCGTTGGACTCGGTCTGTCAATGGATGAACTGTTTGTTGAGGAAATGTATTTATTACTAACAGTGGTTTTATGGGTCGAAATAATTATTTTGCCCTAAAATTACTGACAGCAGGGATGGTGATGAATGATATTTGACTCCACCTGACATTCTGGAAATAACGACGGAAATTACGAACACGTTCAGAACAAGCTTTTACAAGAACAATCAAAAATGGCTGACGACAAATTTACAAATAGTATGAAAACAGGTTAGTAGGAATGAGTTTAGATAAAGTAGTGTATGAAACTATACATAACTAGGTATTAAAACAATAACCTTTTTATGTACCAGTTTCATAAACTACTATTTCTAAATGTGATGCCATTGAAGATTAGTATGTTCTCGAAGTCGTTTTGTTAGTTCTACATGTACATACAAACATTTCGCTCAGTTGGCCAGACGTTCGTTGTTCCGTGGACAAGTGGACATACATCGTTACGCACTACCCTTATTGCAGGACTGAACCGGTCAGCCTTCGACAATAAAACAGTATCGTTCGAGGAGCACATAAAGAGCGAACACAACATGTGGCACTACCTCTACTTCATGGTGCTGGTGCGAGTCAAGGACCCGACCGAGTTCACCGGCCCCGAGAGCTACGTGCACAGCATGATCAAGGTGGGTGCAATGTATTGTGACTATAAATAAGCGCTGTTCCGTTTTGGTCGCATCAAAGCATCGAGCGTATCTATAACAACATAACTTTAAATATGGTTAAGAGGATACTAGAACGAGGAACAAATTATAAATTAGATAGTCCAGACTATTTAAGAGGATATTAATCGATAAAGGTCCAACAGTATCTACTTTTAATAAGTGATTTTTTTAGATCTGCCTTTGTGACATTTTTGGTGTTTTGTTGGCTGTGGTACATTTAAAATAAATAAATTGAGAGTTGAATAACAAATCTTAACATTGCATCAAGTGGATCAACCCCGTTCTCTTTTACTTGCGTATATCACACATCGCACTGGTGCACTTGATGCGCAGAATTATCATTTATACCGATTATAGATACAAGACTGGTTATAGATACAGACTGGTGACGGGCAGCGGCGTCACTGGTGCAAGGGGTTCGGCACCGCGCTCACCAACCCGCCTGCCCAGCGTGTGTGAGTATGGGCATTTCTTCCAGGAGGACCGCCAAGAGTGGCGAAATCCTGGAAAGGCCTATGTCCAGCAGTGGACGAAACAGGCTGATGGATGGATAGATACAAAGCAGTCATGATAATTCTTGATATTGAACTCTTTTAAACCTTGCTTTGTTTGTACTAATGGATAAAATGTCTATTTAGGCATTTCATTGACGTAAAAAAGAATAAAGGCCCTAAAATAGTCCCCTGTGGTACCCCGTGTTTATTTTGTCTTAATTTAGTTGAACATTGTTAACGATTCAGAACAACTAAATTGACTGCTGCAAAGTTACCACGACATGTGTAGTATTCCCCACCCCGTTTCCTCGTCAAAGCTTTAAAAATGCGCAACTGCGATGCTATGAGTATTTATACTCGAGCCAACTTGTTTCAGCAGAATTGTAGCTATCTAAACATCTTTTTGCAAAGCTATTTTGAAGGGTCTCTTCAATGGTAAACTTTTGTCCTGCTCTTATTAAGCATCGCGCACGTAAAGCTTTAGTTATATTGAAATTATGGCTAAACTAGGACTATATTATAAAAAAAATATGTTGGTAATATAGTTTTCTTTAGTAAGAATCTGCGTGTGCTAGTTTCGTTTTAATCGGTTTTGAAATGTGGGAGCTGAAACGCTTTTAAAAATTATACATCGTGAAATTTCTACTTTTCTGAAAGCAAATTAAAATTAATTATGGTTAAAAAAACAGACCATAAATTCTTCGAAATTTTATCATCTACTTTCATAGACGGAACTGAATCCGATACAAAACTGAAGTTGAACGTTGTGGAGCCCTTAACCCGTCGCAAGTGTGCAATAAATAGTATAATGATTGCCTCACTCGTGCGTGTGTCTATATCGTCCGGGTCGTTGCTTACACACGCGAAAGGTTAACCTCAAAGACGACAGTGATGTATGTAACGGTGGTGTTGTGTGACGCTGCAGACGTCGAACCTGGACTGGTTCCCGCGGCTGCGCGCGCTGTCGCTGATGGGGGGCGGCGAGGGGGAGGGCAGCGAGCTCGAGCTACGCGTGCTGCAGACTCAGCTGGACAAGGCGCAGTGTGCCGTGCGCGCCCTCACCGACCTGCTCACCGACCTCAGGGATCAGGTGAGTCTTCTCAACGAGACACGTCACTGTGGTATGTCATTGATACAGTCTACATTCGTGACTCATATCGCCGTACCAGGGCACAAATATTATGCTTTTTATGTCGGTGTTTTCTATCACCGTTCAGCATGTGGCAAGTACACAATAAAGAATATGCATGTCGTTTAAATAAGTAATATATTTAGTTTTTTGTATTCTAATTACTTAGTAGCATTTAATGATGACCATGGGAAACTATTTTATTTTATAGTTTTGTAATTATTTACATTTAAAAAATACAACATTTTGATGAAATGAAACGCAAATGCAAAACTCGTCACCATTGGCTAACTGCCTTTCGTGACATAGTGAGTACATTTCATCATAAAATATTAAGTTCAAAATTAGTAAATGTAAAATAAGACCCTCAAATATTTTGTAATAGGTTCTTTTAATCAAAAATAATGAAAAGACCTGCCACTCGCTATACACCGCAAGCAAGAACAGTATCATGTGACGTCACTTGATGCGCCCTAAAATGGCAGCCGTTTGAATTGTAGAAGATTATTATGAAACTTATTTTGATTTTATAACTATGAATATGGATAATTTAGTTCTAAATTCTTATTCATAGCCCTAAATTGATCATATATTAACGATTAGTGCATTAAAAAAAATTACGTGCATATTCTTTATTACTATGTAATATTTATAAAAACTCATTGGTACATTCTCGACCGGTAGGGATCTAAGATGGTTCTCAATATTGAGAGTCCGACATCCTCCTGACTGCTATAGTGTATATGTCGTGGCCATATTGTACAAATCGTCATTTCATTATTTGCGCTAATATCGTGAAATCTGTAACAAGTAAGTGATCACAAGCAACCTTACACGCTAATCCTCGCTTCGCTAGTCGTCGCACCTATTTATAAAAACTCATTGGTACATTCTCGACCGGTAGGGATCTAAGATGGTTCTCAATATTGAGAGTCCGACATCCTCCTGACTGCTATAGTGTATATGTCGTGGCCATATTGTACAAATCGTCATTTCATTATTTGCGCTAATATCGTGAAATCTGTAACAACTAAGTGATCACAAGCAACCTTACACGCTAATCCTCGCTTCGCTAG
Source organism: Ypsolopha scabrella (assembly GCA_910592155.1). Taxonomy (NCBI): domain Eukaryota; kingdom Metazoa; phylum Arthropoda; class Insecta; order Lepidoptera; family Ypsolophidae; genus Ypsolopha; species Ypsolopha scabrella. The sequence goes on along the minus strand of OU342987.1, from coordinate 1,874,003 downwards.
TCGTCGCACCTATTTATAAAAACTCATTGGTACATTCTCGACCGGTAGGGATCTAAGATGGTTCTCAATATTGAGAGTCCGACATCCTCCTGACTGCTATAGTGTATATGTCGTGGCCATATTGTACAAATCGTCATTTCATTATTTGCGCTAATATCGTGAAATCTGTAACAAGTAAGTGATCACAAGCAACCTTACACGCTAATCCTCGCTTCGCTAGTCGTCGCACCTATTTATAAAAACTCATTGGTACATTCTCGACCGGTAGGGATCTAAGATGGTTCTCAATATTGAGAGTCCGACATCCTCCTGACTGCTATAGTGTATATGTCGTGGCCATATTGTACAAATCGTCATTTCATTATTTGCGCTAATATCGTGAAATCTGTAACAAGTAAGTGATCACAAGCAACCTTACACGCTAATCCTCGCTTCGCTAGTCGTCGCACCTATTTATAAAAACTCATTGGTACATTCTCGACCGGTAGGGATCTAAGATGGTTCTCAATATTGAGAGTCCGACATCCTCCTGACTGCTATAGTGTATATGTCGTGGCCATATTGTACAAATCGTCATTTCATTATTTGCGCTAATATCGTGAAATCTGTAACAAGTAAGTGATCACAAGCAACCTTACACGCTAATCCTCGCTTCGCTAGTCGTCGCACCTATTTATAAAAACTCATTGGTACATTCTCGACCGGTAGGGATCTAAGATGGTTCTCAATATTGAGAGTCCGACATCCTCCTGACTGCTATAGTGTATATGTCGTGGCCATATTGTACAAATCGTCATTTCATTATTTGCGCTAATATCGTGAAATCTGTAACAAGTAAGTGATCACAAGCAACCTTACACGCTAATCCTCGCTTCGCTAGTCGTCGCACCTATTTATAAAAACTCATTGGTACATTCTCGACCGGTAGGGATCTAAGATGGTTCTCAATATTGAGAGTCCGACATCCTCCTGACTGCTATAGTGTATATGTCGTGGCCATATTGTACAAATCGTCATTTCATTATTTGCGCTAATATCGTGAAATCTGTAACAAGTAAGTGATCACAAGCAACCTTACACGCTAATCCTCGCTTCGCTAGTCGTCGCACCTATTTATAAAAACTCATTGGTACATTCTCGACCGGTAGGGATCTAAGATGGTTCTCAATATTGAGAGTCCGACATCCTCCTGACTGCTATAGTGTATATGTCGTGGCCATATTGTACAAATCGTCATTTCATTATTTGCGCTAATATCGTGAAATCTGTAACAAGTAAGTGATCACAAGCAACCTTACACGCTAATCCTCGCTTCGCTAGTCGTCGCACCTATTTATAAAAACTCATTGGTACATTCTCGACCGGTAGGGATCTAAGATGGTTCTCAATATTGAGAGTCCGACATCCTCCTGACTGCTATAGTGTATATGTCGTGGCCATATTGTACAAATCGTCATTTCATTATTTGCGCTAATATCGTGAAATCTGTAACAAGTAAGTGATCACAAGCAACCTTACACGCTAATCCTCGCTTCGCTAGTCGTCGCACCTATTTATAAAAACTCATTGGTACATTCTCGACCGGTAGGGATCTAAGATGGTTCTCAATATTGAGAGTCCGACATCCTCCTGACTGCTATAGTGTATATGTCGTGGCCATATTGTACAAATCGTCATTTCATTATTTGCGCTAATATCGTGAAATCTGTAACAACTAAGTGATCACAAGCAACCTTACACGCTAATCCTCGCTTCGCTAGTCGTCGCACCTATTTATAAAAACTCATTGGTACATTCTCGACCGGTAGGGATCTAAGATGGTTCTCAATATTGAGAGTCCGACATCCTCCTGACTGCTATAGTGTATATGTCGTGGCCATATTGTACAAATCGTCATTTCATTATTTGCGCTAATATCGTGAAATCTGTAACAAGTAAGTGATCACAAGCAACCTTACACGCTAATCCTCGCTTCGCTAGTCGTCGCACCTATTTATAAAAACTCATTGGTACATTCTCGACCGGTAGGGATCTAAGATGGTTCTCAATATTGAGAGTCCGACATCCTCCTGACTGCTATAGTGTATATGTCGTGGCCATATTGTACAAATCGTCATTTCATTATTTGCGCTAATATCGTGAAATCTGTAACAAGTAAGTGATCACAAGCAACCTTACACGCTAATCCTCGCTTCGCTAGTCGTCGCACCTATTTATAAAAACTCATTGGTACATTCTCGACCGGTAGGGATCTAAGATGGTTCTCAATATTGAGAGTCCGACATCCTCCTGACTGCTATAGTGTATATGTCGTGGCCATATTGTACAAATCGTCATTTCATTATTTGCGCTAATATCGTGAAATCTGTAACAAGTAAGTGATCACAAGCAACCTTACACGCTAATCCTCGCTTCGCTAGTCGTCGCACCTATTTATAAAAACTCATTGGTACATTCTCGACCGGTAGGGATCTAAGATGGTTCTCAATATTGAGAGTCCGACATCCTCCTGACTGCTATAGTGTATATGTCGTGGCCATATTGTACAAATCGTCATTTCATTATTTGCGCTAATATCGTGAAATCTGTAACAAGTAAGTGATCACAAGCAACCTTACACGCTAATCCTCGCTTCGCTAGTCGTCGCACCTATTTATAAAAACTCATTGGTACATTCTCGACCGGTAGGGATCTAAGATGGTTCTCAATATTGAGAGTCCGACATCCTCCTGACTGCTATAGTGGATATGTCGTGGCCATATTGTACAAATCGTCATTTCATTATTTGCGCTAATATCGTGAAATCTGTAACAACTAAGTGATCACAAGCAACCTTACACGCTAATCCTCGCTTCGCTAGTCGTCGCACCTATTTATAAAAACTCATTGGTACATTCTCGACCGGTAGGGATCTAAGATGGTTCTCAATATTGAGAGTCCGACATCCTCCTGACTGCTATAGTGTATATGTCGTGGCCATATTGTACAAATCGTCATTTCATTATTTGCGCTAATATCGTGAAATCTGTAACAACTAAGTGATCACAAGCAACCTTACACGCTAATCCTCGCTTCGCTAGTCGTCGCACCTATTTATAAAAACTCATTGGTACATTCTCGACCGGTAGGGATCTAAGATGGTTCTCAATATTGAGAGTCCGACATCCTCCTGACTGCTATAGTGTATATGTCGTGGCCATATTGTACAAATCGTCATTTCATTATTTGCGCTAATATCGTGAAATCTGTAACAACTAAGTGATCACAAGCAACCTTACACGCTAATCCTCGCTTCGCTAGTCGTCGCACCTATTTATAAAAACTCATTGGTACATTCTCGACCGGTAGGGATCTAAGATGGTTCTCAATATTGAGAGTCCGACATCCTCCTGACTGCTATAGTGTATATGTCGTGGCCATATTGTACAAATCGTCATTTCATTATTTGCGCTAATATCGTGAAATCTGTAACAACTAAGTGATCACAAGCAACCTTACACGCTAATCCTCGCTTCGCTAGTCGTCGCACCTATTTATAAAAACTCATTGGTACATTCTCGACCGGTAGGGATCTAAGATGGTTCTCAATATTGAGAGTCCGACATCCTCCTGACTGCTATAGTGTATATGTCGTGGCCATATTGTACAAATCGTCATTTCATTATTTGCGCTAATATCGTGAAATCTGTAACAACTAAGTGATCACAAGCAACCTTACACGCTAATCCTCGCTTCGCTAGTCGTCGCACCTATTTATAAAAACTCATTGGTACATTCTCGACCGGTAGGGATCTAAGATGGTTCTCAATATTGAGAGTCCGACATCCTCCTGACTGCTATAGTGTATATGTCGTGGCCATATTGTACAAATCGTCATTTCATTATTTGCGCTAATATCGTGAAATCTGTAACAACTAAGTGATCACAAGCAACCTTACACGCTAATCCTCGCTTCGCTAGTCGTCGCACCTATTTATAAAAACTCATTGGTACATTCTCGACCGGTAGGGATCTAAGATGGTTCTCAATATTGAGAGTCCGACATCCTCCTGACTGCTATAGTGTATATGTCGTGGCCATATTGTACAAATCGTCATTTCATTATTTGCGCTAATATCGTGAAATCTGTAACAACTAAGTGATCACAAGCAACCTTACACGCTAATCCTCGCTTCGCTAGTCGTCGCACCTATTTATAAAAACTCATTGGTACATTCTCGACCGGTAGGGATCTAAGATGGTTCTCAATATTGAGAGTCCGACATCCTCCTGACTGCTATAGTGTATATGTCGTGGCCATATTGTACAAATCGTCATTTCATTATTTGCGCTAATATCGTGAAATCTGTAACAAGTAAGTGATCACAAGCAACCTTACACGCTAATCCTCGCTTCGCTAGTCGTCGCACCTATTTATAAAAACTCATTGGTACATTGTCGACCGGTAGGGATCTAAGATGGTTCTCAATATTGAGAGTCCGACATCCTCCTGACTGCTATAGTGTATATGTCGTGGCCATATTGTACAAATCGTCATTTCATTATTTGCGCTAATATCGTGAAATCTGTAACAAGTAAGTGATCACAAGCAACCTTACACGCTAATCCTCGCTTCGCTAGTCGTCGCACCTATTTATAAAAACTCATTGGTACATTCTCGACCGGTAGGGATCTAAGATGGTTCTCAATATTGAGAGTCCGACATCCTCCTGACTGCTATAGTGTATATGTCGTGGCCATATTGTACAAATCGTCATTTCATTATTTGCGCTAATATCGTGAAATCTGTAACAAGTAAGTGATCACAAGCAACCTTACACGCTAATCCTCGCTTCGCTAGTCGTCGCACCTATTTATAAAAACTCATTGGTACATTCTCGACCGGTAGGGATCTAAGATGGTTCTCAATATTGAGAGTCCGACATCCTCCTGACTGCTATAGTGTATATGTCGTGGCCATATTGTACAAATCGTCATTTCATTATTTGCGCTAATATCGTGAAATCTGTAACAACTAAGTGATCACAAGCAACCTTACACGCTAATCCTCGCTTCGCTAGTCGTCGCACCTATTTATAAAAACTCATTGGTACATTCTCGACCGGTAGGGATCTAAGATGGTTCTCAATATTGAGAGTCCGACATCCTCCTGACTGCTATAGTGTATATGTCGTGGCCATATTGTACAAATCGTCATTTCATTATTTGCGCTAATATCGTGAAATCTGTAACAACTAAGTGATCACAAGCAACCTTACACGCTAATCCTCGCTTCGCTAGTCGTCGCACCTATTTATAAAAACTCATTGGTACATTCTCGACCGGTAGGGATCTAAGATGGTTCTCAATATTGAGAGTCCGACATCCTCCTGACTGCTATAGTGTATATGTCGTGGCCATATTGTACAAATCGTCATTTCATTATTTGCGCTAATATCGTGAAATCTGTAACAACTAAGTGATCACAAGCAACCTTACACGCTAATCCTCGCTTCGCTAGTCGTCGCACCTATTTATAAAAACTCATTGGTACATTCTCGACCGGTAGGGATCTAAGATGGTTCTCAATATTGAGAGTCCGACATCCTCCTGACTGCTATAGTGTATATGTCGTGGCCATATTGTACAAATCGTCATTTCATTATTTGCGCTAATATCGTGAAATCTGTAACAACTAAGTGATCACAAGCAACCTTACACGCTAATCCTCGCTTCGCTAGTCGTCGCACCTATTTATAAAAACTCATTGGTACATTCTCGACCGGTAGGGATCTAAGATGGTTCTCAATATTGAGAGTCCGACATCCTCCTGACTGCTATAGTGTATATGTCGTGGCCATATTGTACAAATCGTCATTTCATTATTTGCGCTAATATCGTGAAATCTGTAACAAGTAAGTGATCACAAGCAACCTTACACGCTAATCCTCGCTTCGCTAGTCGTCGCACCTATTTATAAAAACTCATTGGTACATTCTCGACCGGTAGGGATCTAAGATGGTTCTCAATATTGAGAGTCCGACATCCTCCTGACTGCTATAGTGTATATGTCGTGGCCATATTGTACAAATCGTCATTTCATTATTTGCGCTAATATCGTGAAATCTGTAACAACTAAGTGATCACAAGCAACCTTACACGCTAATCCTCGCTTCGCTAGTCGTCGCACCTATTTATAAAAACTCATTGGTACATTCTCGACCGGTAGGGATCTAAGATGGTTCTCAATATTGAGAGTCCGACATCCTCCTGACTGCTATAGTGTATATGTCGTGGCCATATTGTACAAATCGTCATTTCATTATTTGTGCTAATATCGTGAAATCTGTAACAAGTAAGTGATCACAAGCAACCTTACACGCTAATCCTCGCTTCGCTAGTCGTCGCACCTATTTATAAAAACTCATTGGTACATTCTCGACCGGTAGGGATCTAAGATGGTTCTCAATATTGAGAGTCCGACATCCTCCTGACTGCTATAGTGTATATGTCGTGGCCATATTGTACAAATCGTCATTTCATTATTTGCGCTAATATCGTGAAATCTGTAACAAGTAAGTGATCACAAGCAACCTTACACGCTAATCCTCGCTTCGCTAGTCGTCGCACCTATTTATAAAAACTCATTGGTACATTCTCGACCGGTAGGGATCTAAGATGGTTCTCAATATTGAGAGTCCGACATCCTCCTGACTGCTATAGTGTATATGTCGTGGCCATATTGTACAAATCGTCATTTCATTATTTGCGCTAATATCGTGAAATCTGTAACAAGTAAGTGATCACAAGCAACCTTACACGCTAATCCTCGCTTCGCTAGTCGTCGCACCTATTTATAAAAACTCATTGGTACATTCTCGACCGGTAGGGATCTAAGATGGTTCTCAATATTGAGAGTCCGACATCCTCCTGACTGCTATAGTGGATATGTCGTGGCCATATTGTACAAATCGTCATTTCATTATTTGCGCTAATATCGTGAAATCTGTAACAACTAAGTGATCACAAGCAACCTTACACGCTAATCCTCGCTTCGCTAGTCGTCGCACCTATTTATAAAAACTCATTGGTACATTCTCGACCGGTAGGGATCTAAGATGGTTCTCAATATTGAGAGTCCGACATCCTCCTGACTGCTATAGTGTATATGTCGTGGCCATATTGTACAAATCGTCATTTCATTATTTGCGCTAATATCGTGAAATCTGTAACAACTAAGTGATCACAAGCAACCTTACACGCTAATCCTCGCTTCGCTAGTCGTCGCACCTATTTATAAAAACTCATTGGTACATTCTCGACCGGTAGGGATCTAAGATGGTTCTCAATATTGAGAGTCCGACATCCTCCTGACTGCTATAGTGTATATGTCGTGGCCATATTGTACAAATCGTCATTTCATTATTTGCGCTAATATCGTGAAATCTGTAACAACTAAGTGATCACAAGCAACCTTACACGCTAATCCTCGCTTCGCTAGTCGTCGCACCTATTTATAAAAACTCATTGGTACATTCTCGACCGGTAGGGATCTAAGATGGTTCTCAATATTGAGAGTCCGACATCCTCCTGACTGCTATAGTGTATATGTCGTGGCCATATTGTACAAATCGTCATTTCATTATTTGCGCTAATATCGTGAAATCTGTAACAACTAAGTGATCACAAGCAACCTTACACGCTAATCCTCGCTTCGCTAGTCGTCGCACCTATTTTCGGCTTTATGATGGAATTCTATCGTTAATTTCTTATTTCATATTTAAGGTATAGTCGATCATTTCATGAAATGATCAATTCTACGATACGGCCACACATATTGCTGAACAACCTCTCATTTTTTTTTCTCTTACATACCCTCCCTCACACACACACTCATACATACTCATCCCTTACATTAACACATACACAACACAAACACCCCGTCGAACAATTGAACAAATTGAACAATTTAAACTAAAATAGAGTACGGTAGGCAGATGAGTTGCCCTGTAAGCATTTAAATTTTATTTTAGATTCTGTTTCTGAGGAATGAATTTAGTTAAGTTTTTTTTTTGTTTTTGTTATTTTATTAAACAGTTGGGGAAATTTGTTATTGGCCTTAGTCATAGTCTTGAAATAATGTTTAGTTTTACTTTTAACGCTGTTAATTTCCTAAATAAATAAATAAATATATAAGGTGAAATTAATTTATTCAGCCCAATTAAGGGGGAGTTATCACGGCTTTGTCCCCCTTTAAATTCATTTTCGTCGGTATCAAGGTCCAGTGACAAACACAAGCCCAATACTATGGAAAGCCAATATATTTCGCAAAAAAACATTGATTTGTAATACTGATCACTCACCAAGCCCACAGTATGAATTTGGTTTTATAAATTTATGTCACTTTGTATTATAGTATAAACATCGTCTTATGCGATATGTGGGAGTCTATCATTGACCTCTCATTTAAACAATAAGACACACAGTCTCTAAGAAAAGTTCGTCAGAAAGTGTCCGAACGTGCGACGTGCTTAGTAGCGAAAATCTTCAACCAAATTAAGACGTTATGTCGTTAACATAAGATGCAATGTCAGTTGTACGAAATCGTCATTCGAATTTGTCACCCCATAGCGGTGACAAGATGCATCGCGGACACTTTTTGAGCGAGATTGTGAGTCTAGTTGTTTAATAGGAGGTCAATGGGGTCTATGCTATAAAGTGAATCTTGTTTCTACTGTCTAACAGTTGGGGTCGTCCCAATATTTATTGATAATGTGATACGATCGGGATAAAGGAAACCGTCCAAGTTGAGAGTTTATTTATTTTATTTATTTATTTAACAAACAAACAGCCACATATACAAATTATTACAAGTGAAAATAATTAAATTAAGCCTAAAGTCTCCTTAATTTACAAAAATGTATATTTCTAATAAGAAGCGAAGTTAACTAAACATAAGTAAGTAATACACTAGTTACAAAATATAAGAACAAATAATGTTAGAGTTCAAAAATTTCTATCTACAAGACATGAATTGTTGAAACACTGATTTATTGTAAAAACTTATGACTTATATTATGTGATATAAATGTGCGGTGCAGACACATTGCCCGTACACTAACTAATACCGAAATACCTCTGCAGTTTATTACATTAGGCCTTGTATTTACTCTGTGTTTGCTCTTAGTCAGTAAACCACCTTCGAACAAAACACTTATACCACAATTCTGGCATTTTTACCGAATCAGCCATTTCCCTAGGGGCTTCTTCATTCAAAAAAAGAATATTTTGAATGCAATATGCTAAGGGAATTGGCTAATGTTCTGGGATATAGCTTTGTGGCCATTCATGGTTTACTACGATTCAAATTGGACTTGTACACTGAAAAACAAAGTATGCAAATTTCGAGCTTACCAGATTCGGTGACAGATGTACTAAAGTAATGCATATTTACAAGCTAGGAATACGGTGAATTCGAATGGTCCAGAATACCATAACAGCACCTAATTGTCGATTTTTTTTGAAAGGAATAGACTTTCTTATGGTCATATAAAAGTATAAATTTTTTTCTCCTTCAAATACATGAAAATATTCAGAAAGTGAATAAATAGCTTTGGTGACGTAATAGTCATGTCATTTAGGCATCACAGGAAATAGGCCATTGCCCACAAGAAAAAAAAGTAATTTCAAAACCGACGTCTGTTTTTTTTATTTTCAGGAATCCCATCTTCAGGTCTTATCCCTTAATTTTTTTTTACATTATTTCTTTACGTCAAGGAACTCCCTATTGAGCCTAAACGGTATGACTATTACGTCACATTCCCATTTCTCCAAACTGATTTTCAAAAAATAATTTCGTTTTAAAAAAATACCACCTGAAAGTTAAATAAAAGAATGTATCTTCATGATTTAGCCTACATTTTCATAAAAATATACAAAAGGGCATGTTACAATTTATGGTTGGTTCGAATTGTGGTACATTCGCTGTAATCCAACAAGCGAACGTTGTGTCCCCAGATGACAGAACAAAGGAAGCAGAAGCAGCGCATCGGACTGCTCAACTCGACGTCCGCGTACCTCAACATACAGATGAACATGCCGCCCTAGACTGTAGCATTCCTTCACTCGTCAATAGATCGTCTCAATTTGTTCCCTGTCTCGTCGATAGATGGCGTTCTGTTCAGTTTTGAACTGTTTTTTAATCTCTTTTCCAACAGATTGTCTGACCGAGTCATTTCCATTTTCTCGAGTTATTATTAGCTTGCCTTTTATTTTTTGTTTTAAAATACAAATAGCGAATGAAGCGCCATCTATGAACTCTATTATTTCTATATTTTAACCTCGTAATGCTCACAAATACAGTAGTAAATAATTACATCGAGCCAAACTAGTAACTTCGTATCTTCCATTCTAAGTATTCAATTAAACATGCTGTTCCTAGAAACAGCGGGATCACTAAAAGTCGCACAAAGTGGAATCTGGTTGCTTGCATTGTCTTATATAAAGATAAATAGATCTGAAATAAGCTGGTGATATGTACATGATAAGAAAAACTTTCACTTATCGAAAAACTACTTTGGATCGGCAACGGAATTTTCAACAATAATAATTAAATTTTATACAAGTTATTTAATAACGAATTTCTAAATCTCTCTATTTATTAGCAATTATTAAAATGAACGTCTAATTTCTTGTATAATTATGCATCCGTGTAGAAGTTCAACCAATATTGAGTAAATATATTTTACATTTGCACCGTTGTCTCTATATACATCGTTGTTATATCTATACTATCTACATACTTGTTTAGAAATCTAGATGAATCTATTTTCTCCTATACTTATATCCTTTTGAAAGGTGTTAATGTATTTATACCTACATCTTATGCTATTAAAATGTTAAAGAGTTTAGGACAAAATGTTCTGATAGTGTTCATAGGGTTAGAGTATTTTATTGAGTGTTATGTTGGGGTTGGAAGAGCTTATAAACATATTATTTGTGCGGTAACTTGTAAATTTGTTATACCTAACAGAACCTGATTGCACATGCAAAATTACCTATTTAGAATAGGGTGTAAATTATTTGTGTACTTATCTTCCTATCTAAGTTGTTAAATAAGCTCGTCCATACCAATCCATCGAGCCAAAGTCGCACAACAATCTGTCTCTACGTTCTGTGAGCTCAGTGGCAATATCGAGTGTTGAAAATCAACAATTTGATGACGTAGTACCTTCATAGGGCTTCGAAACTGTATAGCAGCCTTGGATAGCGTTTGTCTTGAGGAAATTATTTATCCGACACAAAGTAAAGCATTAATACTACTTGCTTTATAGAGATTGTCGTTGTGGTGGAGGCAGTTACTTGTTCCGTGTCAAAAAATAATAAACCTCTCTTTCTTGGTTATGTCATTTTGAAAAGACACAGAACGAGTGTAAATTATAACAATAATAGAAAAATCTTGAAAATTCTTCTACTTTGTTCCATTCATATATTTGTCAGAACGGTCACGCTACCGGTTTCATAGACTTAATTGACATAAATAGGCGAAAACAATTAGACAATGAGTTAATTTTAGAAATGTTTAAACTTCTTTAGACATCCAAAATGTAAGCGTTATTTAAAACTAGCTTTTGCCCGCGGCTCCACCCGCGTATCATTCGGTTTAACGACATACTTTTTTCCGCGATAAAAACGAGCCTATGTGTTAAGTTAGGGTATAAGCTATATCCATTCTAAATTTCGTCCAAATCCGTTCAGCCGTTTCAGCGTGAAAGAGTAACAAACATGCACACACACACACACAAACTTTCGCATTTATAATATTAGTGTGATTATCGTATGATATGGATTTATTGTGTCCAATTTGTTTTCGCCTGATGATGTCGATTCAATCGATGAAACCGGTACTTTGACCGTTCTGACAAATATATTATTAGAACAATATACAAGAAGTTTCAATATTCTTCTATTTATTGGTAAAGTGTTCCATCAAGCAGTGGCAACATACACAATCGCGAAGGTAATTGTGTTGACATGACTCCGTTTATACTGTATGCTCCTGAGGCCAGTACTGTTGCGACTTTGTGTCTCGTATGGAATAAGTTATGTGGCACCGAAGTGTAATCTATCAAAGCTCAAAACTGTTACCTAAACTTAGTTGTTACAATGTTTTCTATAGAAATATCTAAATTTTATGATCTGACGTTACTTTGTACTTAAACCTCTTTTGCTTGTTTGATTCAAGATTAGTTTCATGTACTTGTTGAATATACGTAAGGATATATCGGGTGATAGTTTAGGGATACTAGACGATAAATAGTTGAGCTAACCGATGAAGCGATTTGAAGGCTCAGAAAAGTTATCGTTTTAATTATAAATTATGTTTAAATCACGCGGTGAATTGAAAACTATTTGAGGCGTTATTTACAAAAAGTACCAATTTCCATAGTGAAAACTTTACGGGAGAAATAGGCCATCACTGAATGTATTTAATAATTCTTCAACCTCGAATTTCTATAGAAATATCTCCTTAGAAGCTGTTATTCTGATAACCAATTTCATCATTCAAAAGATATCAGAGTTATTTCAGAGTATTGCCAGCAATAAAAATGTTAAGCCTGCGAAATTCGACAAAGTTGTTTTTGTTAATAATGCCTCATGTACATATATTATTTAAAATTCAGTAAATGGTGTTTAAAACAATGTTAACTTCCTCTTCCTACCTTTGTCTGGACAATATAGGATGTCTTAATTTTAATGAATCGTCAAACGTTTGTTATTTGTGAAGATGTTAAGAGAAACATCATAAACTCAATTTTGTAGCCACCGTCACCTATTTAAATGTTCATCTTTTCGCAGTTACATTTTTTTTTTCATTTTGTTGTAACGAGTCCGCGAGCGGTAAAATGTTAGCTGTTTAAGGTTCAAGCCACATAGAAGCGGCGCGGCGCGAATCGAGCGCGCGGGTGTCATTCAAATTTCGTACAAAACGCATGGAAATAAAGTCGCAATTTGAAAACACCGAATGGTTTGATTCAGACGGTGTAGGGCGTGGAACGGGCGTCCGTACCGTACCTCAAATTGCGACTTAAGTCCATGCGTTTTGTACGAAATTTGAATGACGCCCGTGCGCTCGATTCACGCCGCGCCGCTTCTGTGTGGCTTGCACCTTAGAGTGACGGAAAAATGATAAACAAAAATAATGAAAATATGAAGTATGAAAAGAAAAACTGAAATTTGGTGGCAAAATCTGCTACATTAAATTTGGCGATGTTGTCTCTCAATAAATATTGTTTAAAACCGGAGCCACAAGTTATAAAAAAATAAAGCCTTTTAGTGAATTATTACCACAGAACAATGTTTTATAATTATGATATTTTTTTAAATAATATTTTAAGACCACATGCTTGAAATAATGAGAATATAAAATACAATTTGCAGTGCCATTTACAAGTACCAATAGTGAATAAGAATTTTATTATATTAAATAATTGATTACTACGATAAAAATGCCAAATGTTTATAGATCATTCAAATATCTATTTCTATTTCAAAATAATCGAAATGTTTTGCATGTTATTGTGTTTTTAAGTGTTATAAGCATATTTTATCTTCATATTTCTCAGAGTTTTTTTTGTAACGAATTTATGTATAGATATCTATTGCATTTTTAACATTCCTTACGCATTTATATGTTTTACGTACACTTTTTTATATTATGCTTTTACTATTGTACCTATATAAGTAAATAATGTTAGATAGAAAATTATTTCCCCTTAGTCGTTTATGTATCAAATATTCCGGGACATAACGGTTGTGAAATATTTAGAAGTAGCAAGTGTTAGCTGCTGTAGGTATAGCTTCAATGTACCACTTCCATGACCCACGCGGGGCGCGGGGGGATGGAGGAGCGTTCGACCAATCAATCATACAGCGCGTGACTGCCCCGCCCTCTTTTACGCTAGGACATGGGGCGATACCATAATTAAGCTATAATACCTACAGCCCTACACACATGAAGAACATCAAGCGCTGCAGGTTTTAACAGCTTCTTGACTTAAACGTCGAGCGCTCGATGTTCTAAAACTGAGACAAATGCGTCCATAATATTCACATTCAAATCGCGGAATCTATACCCATATTTATACATTTATGTTCCAGACTCTACAAATCTCTATCTTTAGGTACGATATTTTACCAGATTATCTCATAAACTTAGTAGGGAACCAGTTTTTATACATATTTTCTTATGATGTACTTTTTAGATCTGTTCTTTCGAATCTTATGTAAGTATATATTTTAATTATGTAACTTCATATTCTTGTGATGAATTTCTTAATGAAGCTAGATTAGATAATAATTAGTTAATGTAAATTTTGTGATGGCTGCAATAAGATGCGTTACCGTTTGTTTTTTAGAAAATTAAATACATGGCACATTCAGCGGCTGTTTCTTATTTAAGTTACCTTTAACCAAACTATTTATATTTTCAAAGTTTTATTCGGATTAAATTTCCTGTTAAAAGAAAGCTAACGATTACTGGAGTTTATTGTAAAAATATGATTGTATAAAATTCAATTTGTACTAAACTAACTGTAAGCCAAAGACATCGTATAGAGAACAAGACTGTGCACTACGATACGAAAAACGAGCCGAGCGAGATGGGTGTTGGCACTCGTTGGACCCTTTCTAACACGTTAGAAACTCAACAACACTATGTAAGTATATTGTATATATTATATACACTGGCAACTTGCTAGACAAGGATACACGAGTAGCGACAGCTATCTCGCTCGGCTCGTTTTTCGCTTGAAAATGGTATCATAATAATTACAACATTATTTCTAAGAAAATAAAACCTAGTTTAGTTGAGCAAAAATTGGACAGTGCACAGTCTTGTTATTATACAATGTCTTTGCTGTAAGCCCAGTAATAATATAAGAGAGACATCCTCACTTTTCGCTCCGCTTTAGTTTCATCTTCCTGTGGCTACATTTAGTTCCTTAATCAAACACTACCGGCAGTAACGGCGCCAAGAAGCGCGCTGTTGTCCAATCATTGACGTTCATTTTACACCAGGTAGAGTTAAAATTTACTGGGTTTCGAAAGAGGTAAGTACGTGTAATGTGTTTAATTCCTAGTAAAGATGGTGGCGTTGGTTGTTCAGAATAAAACGCGTAATGATTATTTTATGTCACCTACCCAACCCTGACGAACTGACTCAGAAGCTTATCCGCAGCGGCACAATTATCTGCGGGTAGTTGGATAAATCGGTGGCTCGCTCGCGGTGGGACAGCTACTCATCGACACTCCGCCACGGTCAGTGTGTTTCGAAACTTCTTTGTGCGTCCGCGTCATATTTTCGAGCCGCGACGAGCGCCTTGTTAGTGCTAAGCTAATACGCCTTATTAGCTATTACCTATCCTCGTGCTATATACATTTTGTGAATTAGAGACTATAAATCTTATCAATAAGAGTCAAACTGTGAGTGTCGCCCGCCTTCCTTTGTGCGGTTCCATACGTGGCCATTTTGTGGGTGACAACTTATATATACATTTTAGGTTTCGTTTCGAATCGAGTGAATTTCACTCGGAGTGATGCGAATTTCACCCTAGAGCGTTCAAAAATTGACCCGAGTTAAACCGAGGGTAACCAACTGTTACCTGATAGTTTCTCGGAAGTGTTTTGAAACGCTTCCGAGTAATGCAAAAATCACACTGGGTCACCTGATTGGTGCAACCAAATTTTTCTTTCTCTTTGTTCGCGAGTATAGATAGCTACATATGTATATATTAGGATTGCCGCTCTGAGGGGGGGTCAAAATCAGTCTTTCTCGCTCGCACATCTGCCTATTCACTCGCACACTATAAATATGCAGGGATTCCATAGAATGCGAGTAGAAAAAATATGGGAGCGATTCCGTGCGAACGTCATTCACACTCCGATCTCCTTCGAAGCAATACTGGCAGACCTCACTGGCAGCCCAAGTACAAAGTAGGGTTTTATTCATCTTCTGTCCCGATTACCAGCATCTGCCCTAGTCAACAATTGTGGGTCAACGAAGGGGCCCACATATTCATGGTCCATTCGAGCCGCGGATAATACTGGAAAATGGAAACCCGAAGCAAGAAGTCTGCCAGCACGATGCCGTCAAATTCTGAATCCACCGACGCTACGGCCACAAGCGGCGCCACCAACAACACAGAAGCAAGCACCACGGCCACCAGCGGTACCACCGACGCCACCGGTACCACCGACGCCACCGGCACCACCGAGACCACGACGGGTACTACCAGCCCCTCCACTCACGATGCAAACAAGGAGAACACGACAGAAAGAGGCGACAAGCACGACACCAGGCCGCAGACGAAACCAGCACACGTCAGCACCTCACACGTCTGCCCAGCGCACCACGTTCCGTCACTTCACGCTCCAACGCATCTGACATCTGATAAATAATGAGCTTGGGCATCATGCTTCCCGCAGACGAAAGGGTCATCTGTTAAACGCATGTTTGAAGGCTATGAGGTTGGCACGAAGTCGCGTGCTACTAAAGCAGTACGCACAAAACGGCCATCTAAAAATCTTATTTACTGATGAAAAAATCTTCACCGTCAAAGTAAATTTTAACCGCCAAAATGATAGATTGTATGCTAAGAATAATCAAGAAGCCAGCATGATTGCTTCGAGGGTCCAACAAGGACACCACCCCTCATCAGTGATGATTTGGCTAGGTGTGTCGTCCTATTCAGGACTAACAAAGGTTCATTCTGTGAAAAGGGCGTGAAAACTGACGCTAGAGTGTATCAAGATAGCGTTTTAGAAACTGTGGTCAAACCATTAAGCTACACCTCGTATAAAAGCCAGCCATAGGTCTTCCAGCAGAACTCAGCTCCTGGACACAAAGCAAAATCTACGTAAGCGTGGTTTCGGGAAAACAAAATTGATTTTATCGCGCAGGAAGAATGGCCATCCTCCAGCCCAGGGAGTGTATTTTTGAATCACTCGCCGTGAATTATGTATTCACGCACGAAAACAATTCACGTGCGAAATTAAATTCGATTGGTCACGATTTTACGTATTTTTAAATCAGTAGAAATCAATGAAACGGTTTTCGTTTTACGCAGAAAAAATAAGAACCGGAAAGCAATATTTCGTTGATTTTAAATACCGGTAATGAATTGTGGTGAACAGAACGTAAATTAAAAAGTTATAATGTCAGTCTCTCATCGACGTTTTCGTTCTCACGTTGTTGTTTCCTTTCCTTTTGATTGTTTTCGTTTCTGTTGTCTGTTTTTACCATATTTTTACTTCTATTTTAGGTTATTATTATTATTATTATTATATCCTTTATTTTACACACAT
Source organism: Ypsolopha scabrella (assembly GCA_910592155.1). NCBI lineage: Eukaryota > Metazoa > Arthropoda > Insecta > Lepidoptera > Ypsolophidae > Ypsolopha > Ypsolopha scabrella. The sequence goes on along the minus strand of OU342987.1, from coordinate 1,856,660 downwards.
ACAAACTTAAACTAAGATTTAAAAAAGAAAAATATGCTCAAAGGCGAGCTTACCTCTTCAAGAGGTTTCTTCCAGCCAACCAATACTGTTGTGAAAGAATACACGAAATAGGTTGGCAGCAAGCATACAAAAGGATTTTTACAACAGAATTTATTCTACACAAATTAAAAATAAAAATGAAAATTATAGATATAGATATAAATATAATGCATATGAATCCATCCATCTATCCATCAGCCTGTTTCGTCCACTGCTGGACATAGGCCTTTCCAGGATTTTGCCACTCTTAGCGGTCCTCCTGGAAGAAATACCCATACTCACACACACTGGGCAGGCGAGTTGGTGAGCGCGGTGCCGAAACCCTTGCACCAGTGGCGCCTATGAATAAAGAATGTAAATATGCATCAAAACATTTTAACTTGTCAATTCAATGTCAGTCATTCAGTCATGTCAATCTTGCGTAGATTTTACTAGTAGAAATCAGAAAACGAGTGGGTCAGACCACTCGTTGCAGAATTCACAAATGAATTTTCAAAAATACCGATTGTAAGTTTTCGTATGCGAATTAAAATTCGAATAATTCAAAAATACACTCCCAGACCTAAATCCTCTGGGTTAATAAATGATTGACGAGAAGGCCTGTGCTAAACCTCACATGAATCTCTACTCTCTGAAGTGCGCTATTGTCAAGACCAGTGGCGGCTGGTGCCTCAGAGAACCGGTGGTGCACTGCATGGTTTTATTAAAAAGATCAAATAAAATGCCGCAATTTAAGGAAACAAATTTTATTTATATTCCGTCCAAATCGCTTCTCCGCCGAAAATAACACAAGGAAAGCAAAAAAAAACATTTAGTCTCTCACATCCACATAACCATTTCTTTTTAACATACATTTCACTTTTGAACGTTCTCGTGAACGATTTATTTTTTGTTTTGCATTCCTGTTTTGTATTATGAATAGACCGGGTTTTCATAAGTCCTGTTGGTTTTAATAAAGTCAATATTGTAATTTAGACTCATTATTATCACTCTTTGGTTTACTTTTTTACATAATTATAGTAATTAAATAAACAATTACTCCTCCTCCGCAAGCGCGCGCAAAAAGTGAGAAACTGACGACAAAAGCATCGTGCGTAGGTCAAGGCCTCGGGGTAACGCGAGTGAACTACTCGTTTCGCTTCGTATTCTTTCGGCAATTTCCGGTCGCGTGCGGCGCACGAATCTAACCTAAAACTGCCATACATTTTGTACTACGCATCTTCTGTCTCACGCGCCGGGCTGTTTACACCGTGTTTCATAGAAGTTGTATGAGCTCGCTGCGTGCGCTTTCCCGAGCGCACGCGGTACGGGGCCGATTTTGTTCAAGCAAAAATAAGATTTATTTCCTTTGCAGTAGAAATCTATACCTACATTTTTATTTACCTCGTAATAACAAAACATGTATATATGTACTATAATCAGATATTTAATTTCCGTATATGGCAGGATGGATGGGTAATGATAGGTATAGGACATTATTGTGTAAGTTTAATTTAAATGGTAGTGCGGCGCACGGGCGCACTTAAGGTGCAGCCGCCACTGGTCAAGACAGTGGCGGAATTGGACATAGTGGTAGTGCGTGCTGCCATCGATGACTGGCTTCGTCGTCCAAAGGCTTGTTCATGCCAGGGCGGTCATTTTGAATAATTTTAATACATGTTAATCTTGAATATCTGTACTTTCAGTTGGTATTAATTGTTTTATTATTTGCATATTTAGTATTATTAGTGTTTTTCATAGTTACAGAACTTAGTAACCAACTAGGTAAACATGCGAAAAACATAAGCCAAGTTCGATTACCGTGTACCTGTACCCGAAATTCATGAGTAAGGAATAAATAAATGTGCAAAAATTATTAAATTATTATTAAGGGGGGATATCCCGATATTGTTTCTTAGCAAATTCATTTTAAACCGTGAAATTGAAATAATTACATTTGAAAAAAAAAAACCATTTCCCTTTGAACTTTTAATATTTCGGCCGTTCGATATATATGCACTTGCATTTTACTAAATCCAATAAAATCGCAAAAATAGGTCTAAACTATGATCTATATACCATTTCATTCGAGTTATGTTGGGTTTTAGACAAGAAAACTCGTATCAAAATAAACGTCGTAAGAAGTGTGATATAAAACGGCCGACATACAAAAAATCCCACCCCTTAATTTCAAAATAATAAATGTAAACACCTCCAAAACGGCGAGTTTTCTGAGCGGCGCGCTCCCACTGAGCAGGATAGAAAAGAGCAAAATGAAAGCGTTAGAGCAGGACGGATTTCTCTAGATAACACGCCTTAAGAAATTATACTCGGATCCAGATTTGGATATATTACTACTTTAAATATGAGAATTACGTTCAACTACCACACTGAGAATAACGGCAAGAATCTCGGCGATGGACAGGACGGGACACTTCTCACACCAACCTATGCTGATACGAACTGATATCAGAAGTGGGATTGCCTCGATCAGTACCACGATGACACAATTAGAGATCCCTCGACACAGCAATGTGTCGATAACTTCGTTATCTGTCGATAACAGCTCAAGTAAAGAGTTTGATCATTGAGTCAGCGCCGGAGTCTCTACTGTCGAGTTTCGTCTAGTGCTTCACAATGGAATTGTGAAACCTGTGGAAACTAATGAGTAGGAAGGACCAATAGTATATTTTCAGTTTTTTGGAGTTGGTTTAAGAAACCTGTGGAAACTAATTAGTAGGAAGGACCAATAGTATATTTTCAGTTTTTTGGAGTTGGTTTATAAATATACTAACGCTTAACGCCTGTTGTGGGGTGGCAGAGACCTAGTGTAGCTAAGTAGTGTAATATCTATTGTTTTTTGCAATAAAATGTGGTGGTTAGTGATTTCTTTTCTTGTTTACTATGGTAAGTACTTAATTTGTTTGCATATTATATATCTTTAAGATGATAATAAAGCTGATGCCGGGCTCGAATGTGGAGGTACCACCATCATACACGAAAAACCTCCCGAAGGTATCCGGGGGAGGAAAAGGGACAGATTTTAAACAGGCACAGCGAGGTTCAATGACCCTTTCTGTGGATTGCGCAAAATAAAATTTGGACTTCCTATACTCATTGAGTTAAAGTTAAGGTTGTTCTTGAAAAAGTACGGATAAAAAAAGAAACGTATTTCACAGAGAACCTTCGTTCTGACCACTAACCGAGTCTCCAGCATGAATTTGGCTACATAAAGGAACCCTTTTTGTGAAATACAGATGTATGTATGATTATCTATATGTTAACAAATATACACCCCAGGCCAAAAGTATGGAAACAAGCTAAATGCTACTATAAAACACGAAAGAAAGAAAGAAAGGTTTATTTAAGAAACACAATACATGGTACACATATGGATCCGCAGTACCCGCATTGGACAAATCTGTGTTGCGGCTACTGCCTAATCAGAGTCGCAGCAGCTTTGTATTGCTTATTAAAGAGCAGTACACGTTACACGTTACGAGGAAATGAAACTATGCTTAACAGTTTCGAAAGTTAAGTCTTAAAACAGCTAAAAAAATAAAATCTTCTAATCTCGTAATTATTATAGAACGGTACAAATTTAAACATAATCCAGTTATATCATCAGAAACATAAATAACTATAAGATTTAGTTTGTACAAAATGTTAGCAATCTATACAAAAGAAAAGAAGATGATAATGATAACCAAAGTTTTAGATCAAGTTTTGTAGTGTTTAATAAAGACCATTACAGGTTAGAAAAACTTAATCTAATATTTTTGAGTTATCTTAAAATAAGGAAATAAAACTATGCTTAACAGTTTCGAAAGTTAAGTCTTAAAACAGCTAAAAAAATAAAAAAGAATATCTTCTAATCTCGTAATTATTATAGAAAGGTATAAATTTAGATATATCCCAGTTATGTAGTCAAAACCATAACTAAAAAAATGTATACAAAAAGTAAGCTATCTAGACAAAAGAAATAATAAAAAATAATAATAATAACCAAAATTTCGTGGATTTTCTTATTTTTGTGCAAATAGTAGATGTTCACAATCGTCATAGTCTAAAGGTACAAGCCATTTTTTAAGAGATGATTTCAGGTTAGATGCTGTGATTTCAAAGATGTTAAGTATTCTATTAATTTTGTTGTATAAGTAGGGACCCATAAAATATGGTTGACTTTTTGCAAAATTTGTTCTTACTCTAACTATTTTAAATATTAATATGTTACGTGAATGATGTGTTGACAAATGTTTAGATTTATGTAGGGACTGTAAAAGTGAACTTATATATTGTTTACGGATGGAAAGTACGTCCCAATCTATGTACAAATTTGTAGTAGGATACCTACGGGAAAGGTTTCCCATTACTTTAAGTAAAGCTCTTTGTGAGCGTGCTAAACAAGAAAGATTTTGAGGCAGATCCCCATACCAGATTACAATATCTGAAAAACAGACCTGTTCAGACAAGGAGCAAATTTATTTGAAACAAAAAGAAATATCCGTAAAATACTGCGCCTTACCGTTTAAAAAAAGAAAATTATGTTTATACCAATATATAGGTATATTATCAACACACCTCACTTACAGCCTGTTGACCAGAGCCACTACCTTGATTTAAAAAAAATCGCTTTTGAACCAAATCCCTTGGGCACTTAGTTCTTGAGTTAATAACGTAACATACAGACAACATCATAAAAAAAATAGTTTTGGCCTCTTACATATATAATACTAATAACTTATTTCATTTAAATTTTCGCAAAATTATCCAATGCACAGAAAAGACTTTTACTACTTTATTATCTAGTAAAAATATTGGTAATATTTTTCCTTGTGAAAAATATCTTTTATTTTTCTTTGTTTGTTTCATAAGTGCCGATTCTATTTGATGAAAGACCGTTAAAAATAATAATGTTTAAGTATCAATTAGTTCACAACAACAATACATGTTGATAAAGTTTATCTATGTGATACGATACCATCTATTGTTGCGATTACATGAAGGTGGTCGCTATTTCAACAATCTGATAATGATATAGATAGGATGAATGAGAATGACGAAAGAAATTTGTGGTGCCCAGTGGAAGGTACAGCTCGACCGGGCCGCCCCAGAAGGACGTATGCCGACCAAATAGGAGACATACTGAACAAGGGAAAAGTAAAAGGTACCCGGAATAAAAGAGCTTATATGACTAGATTGATGGGTGTAGAAGCAAAAGTGTATCAGGATCAGACCACTTGGGGGGCCAAATTGACTGCCATGCTCCTTTTTTAGGGAGTCGTAAAATAATTAAGTTTAAAATATAAAAAAGTTTAATTTAAAAAATAATTAAGCATAAATTTTATTCTTTTCTATTCTTAAAATCAGGTGGGGTTCTTACTTTTCTACATTATTATATTATAGTGCAAGGAGAAGAGATGCTGCAGATAGAATCTCCGAGCCAGCTCAACGTGAACCGCATCATCGGCGGGTCTGCCACCACCATCGAGACCTACCCCTACATCGTGCAGGTGGGGTTCTAACTTTTCTACATTATTATATTATAGTGCAAGGAGAAGAGATGCTGCAGATAGAATCTCCGAGCCAGCTCAACGTGAACCGCATCATCGGCGGGTCTGCCACCACCATCGATACCTACCCCTACATCGTGCAGGTGGGGTTCTTACTTTTCTACATTATTATATTATAGTGCAAGGAGAAGAGATGCTGCAGATAGAATCTCCGAGCCAGCTCAACCTGAACCGCATCATCGGCGGGTCTGCCACCACCATCGAGACCTACCCCTACATCGTGCAGGTGGGGTTCTTACTTTTCTACATTATTATATTATAGTGCAAGGAGAAGAGATGCTGCAGATAGAATCTCCGAGCCAGCTCAACGTGAACCGCATCATCGGCGGGTCTGCCACCACCATCGAGACCTACCCCTACATCGTGCAGGTGGGGTTCTTACTTTTCTACATTATTATATTATAGTGCAAGGAGAAGAGATGCTGCAGATAGAATCTCCGAGCCAGCTCAACCTGAACCGCATCATCGGCGGGTCTGCCACCACCATCGAGACCTACCCCTACATCGTGCAGGTGGGGTTCTTACTTTTCTACATTATTATATTATAGTGCAAGGAGAAGAGATGCTGCAGATAGAATCTCCGAGCCAGCTCAACGTGAACCGCATCATCGGCGGGTCTGCCACCACCATCGAGACCTACCCCTACATCGTGCAGGTGGGGTTCTTACTTTTCTACATTATTATATTATAGTGCAAGGAGAAGAGATGCTGCAGATAGAATCTCCGAGCCAGCTCAACGTGAACCGCATCATCGGCGGGTCTGCCACCACCATCGAGACCTACCCCTACATCGTGCAGGTGGGGTTCTAACTTTTCTACATTATTATATTATAGTGCAAGGAGAAGAGATGCTGCAGATAGAATCTCCGAGCCAGCTCAACGTGAACCGCATCATCGGCGGGTCTGCCACCACCATCGAGACCTACCCCTACATCGTGCAGGTGGGGTTCTAACTTTTCTACATTATTATATTATAGTGCAAGGAGAAGAGATGCTGCAGATAGAATCTCCGAGCCAGCTCAACGTGAACCGCATCATCGGCGGGTCTGCCACCACCATCGATACCTACCCCTACATCGTGCAGGTGGGGTTCTTACTTTTCTACATTATTATATTATAGTGCAAGGAGAAGAGATGCTGCAGATAGAATCTCCGAGCCAGCTCAACCTGAACCGCATCATCGGCGGGTCTGCCACCACCATCGAGACCTACCCCTACATCGTGCAGGTGGGGTTTTTACTTTTCTACATTATTATATTATAGTGCAAGGAGAAGAGATGCTGCAGATAGAATCTCCGAGCCAGCTCAACGTGAACCGCATCATCGGCGGGTCTGCCACCACCATCGAGACCTACCCCTACATCGTGCAGGTGGGGTTCTTACTTTTCTACATTATTATATTATAGTGCAAGGAGAAGAGATGCTGCAGATAGAATCTCCGAGCCAGCTCAACGTGAACCGCATCATCGGCGGGTCTGCCACCACCATCGAGACCTACCCCTACATCGTGCAGGTGGGGTTCTTACTTTTCTACATTATTATATTATAGTGCAAGGAGAAGAGATGCTGCAGATAGAATCTCCGAGCCAGCTCAACGTGAACCGCATCATCGGCGGGTCTGCCACCACCATCGAGACCTACCCCTACATCGTGCAGGTGGGGTTCTAACTTTTCTACATTATTATATTATAGTGCAAGGAGAAGAGATGCTGCAGATAGAATCTCCGAGCCAGCTCAACGTGAACCGCATCATCGGCGGGTCTGCCACCACCATCGAGACCTACCCCTACATCGTGCAGGTGGGGTTCTTACTTTTCTACATTATTATATTATAGTGCAAGGAGAAGAGATGCTGCAGATAGAATCTCCGAGCCAGCTCAACGTGAACCGCATCATCGGCGGGTCTGCCACCACCATCGAGACCTACCCCTACATCGTGCAGGTGGGGTTCTAACTTTTCTACATTATTATATTATAGTGCAAGGAGAAGAGATGCTGCAGATAGAATCTCCGAGCCAGCTCAACGTGAACCGCATCATCGGCGGGTCTGCCACCACCATCGAGACCTACCCCTACATCGTGCAGGTGGGGTTCTTACTTTTCTACATTATTATATTATAGTGCAAGGAGAAGAGATGCTGCAGATAGAATCTCCGAGCCAGCTCAACGTGAACCGCATCATCGGCGGGTCTGCCACCACCATCGAGACCTACCCCTACATCGTGCAGGTGGGGTTCTTACTTTTCTACATTATTATATTATAGTGCAAGGAGAAGAGATGCTGCAGATAGAATCTCCGAGCCAGCTCAACGTGAACCGCATCATCGGCGGGTCTGCCACCACCATCGAGACCTACCCCTACATCGTGCAGGTGGGGTTCTTACTTTTCTACATTATTATATTATAGTGCAAGGAGAAGAGATGCTGCAGATAGAATCTCCGAGCCAGCTCAACGTGAACCGCATCATCGGCGGGTCTGCCACCACCATCGAGACCTACCCCTACATCGTGCAGGTGGGGTTCTTACTTTTCTACATTATTATATTATAAATGCATTGATTCCGACAGATAAGGGGAGTCGAGAAGGTTCTCGAGTGTGGGCTGTCAATATAATAGTCAACATTAGTACCACCATCTTTTCAGCGACGATTTTTACTTTCTATAATGAAATAATGAGCGATTAATCTATCTCTGTTCTTCGGACACAAATGCACACCAATAAAGTTCATGTTTTTTTTGCTTTTGAGCCTGTTTTTGTTTGGACCTTATTTTAGAAAAGTATAAATAAACTTATTAAAAGTTGCTTTGGATAATTATCCGATAGGCGAAGGTAACAGCTAACTTTACAGCCTTCTGCACCGGTCCGACCTGCACGTCGAACTATTATTGAGCACATTTCCTCGCTTCCAGGTGTTGTATTACGGCAGTCTCCAGTGCGCCGGATCCATCCTCACGACGAGGCATGTGCTGTCAGCTGGACATTGCTTCGTTAATGAGTAAGTCACTAGATACCATGATTAATACTTGCGATTGTCCGCACTTGGTGAAACAACGTCACTTAAAGTCTTTATACTTACTTTGTTAAACTACCGGTTTCGCCTTACGGCATCATCGGGTTATAAAAAGGTTATCAACTTAAAAGGGAACAAGAGACAGTAAGCTTATTTTTGATAAACACATAAATTCAATTACAAGTAAATCTTTTAAAGCACTCGGTTTTATAATGAGAATATGTAAGGATTTTAAAAGTATTAAGACATTAAAGATCCTCTTTTGTACTTACGTAAGAAGCAAACTTGAGTATGCTTCTGAGGTATGGAATCCACCATATAATGAATACGTTAACATTTTGGAACGCATACAAAAGAAATTCATTCGTTATATTAATTTCCGTACAAAATCAAGAACCCAAAATTATTTACAAGCATGCCAAAAACACCATATTCTGCCTCTTACGATACGACGTGATATAGCGGACCTAGTCTTGTTCTCAAGAATCGCAAGAGGTTATATCGATTGTCCTTCTCTTTTAGAAAAATTAAAGTTTTATATCCCTAATAGATCGCGACGCAGTTACCCTGTATTTTCTTTATCAACGGTATCTTCAAACTACAGGCAAAATTCGTACTTGTGGCGAGCATGTAACAAATTTAATATAAAATCTCAGGAACTTGATCTAGACTTGTTCCATCTATCCATAGCAGGGATGAGATCCAAAATAAGTGCAAATTTTTCAACAATTAACCTTTGTTTAATTATTTTTTTTACACTTAACTTTTTAAGTATATATTCTATGTTTTCTTTACTGGCTTTTCTCTTTCTCTTACATTATAACGTATTTGTTATTATTTTATTAATATTAAAAATTGTAATTTTGTTAATGTAAGAAAATATTTAGTAATACCTACATTATTTTTCAAATGATATGGTATACAAAAAACTTCATACTAACCCGTATCTATAAGTGAAAACTTGTAAATGGCCTTCTGCATTTATTACTTTTAAGTTTATTATAATTTATTGTGCTGTACGTTTTCCGAATAAATAAATAAATAAATAAATAAATAATAACTTAATAACTATGTAGATTGTGTACAGCAAGATTCTACTTATTAGTACATTCAATTCGTATTTGTATGTCTTTCGGATACACAACTAGCATGGGCATATATAAGGTGACTTTAATTTATACAGCCAAACTCATACTGGAGGCTTGGTAAGTGATCAGTAACATGGATCGATGGCCCTTTATGTGAAATTCGTAAATTATTCTTTTCGTGTTCCTTACAAACGCATTCCCAGCCCCAAGTCAATTACTATGGGACATCAAGATTTTATTTTGCGAAATTGGCAAGAAATGTTATCAATCCGTGTTACTGATCACTGACCAGGCCTCCAGTATGAGTTTGGCTGCATAAATTAAAGTCACCTTTAGGGTTAGGGGGTGCTATGCTCAGTATCGAGAACTGATGACACCTGTCGTAAATTATTTTTTTGTTCTCTACAAACGCAAGCTCAACCCAGTACAATCCGTTTTAATGAGAACAGTCGTAGAGAAGTTAACTTACGACTACAATTACAAAAAAAGGTTATGAAATAGTAGTTTGGAAGTAACAGGGAATAATAAGAAAAAAATATGAGTTGAAACTTATTCAGCACCGGTTTTAACGGATATTCATCAAAAGCAGCCGTTTGTGACGCATCATCATCCGCTACAAAACGGGTATTTATCCGACTTGAGCAAAGAAAGGAAGTTAAGTTTTTACTTCTTAAGACGTTTTTTGGGATATATAGGTACTAGCTTTTGCCCGCGGTTTCACTCGCGTTGAATTAGTTTTTGTGTACTCCTATAAAATCGGTCAATATTATTCGGACTGTTACCTACAGTAAACACAGCTGCTGAAATGTGTGTGTTATGCGCCTCTGTTTCCTATTTTGTGCGTCTCTTTTATAGCTTTTCCATGGGAACAAAGGGAAAAAGTAGTTTTTGTCCTCTTCAAAGTCTAGAACTACATTTATGCAAAATTTCAGCCTAATTGGTTTCGTAAGCATGGCGTGAAATCACACATCACTTTTCTATAGAAATTTGAAAGTTCATTTTCATCCCATGGTAACTGATTTATGGGATAAAAAGTAGCCTATGTCCTATTCCAGGTCTAGAACTACATTCATGTAAAATTTCAGACCAATCGGTTCAGTAGTTACGGCGTGAAAGAGTAACAAACATCCATCCATACATCCAAACTTTCGCATTTATAATATTAGTGGGATTTACACTTTCAAAAAGTATTAATACTTCAAAAAAACGTATAAACGGCTGATTTGAATAAATATCCGATAACAACCGCTGTTTTCAAATACGCGTACCTAACTTTTCAGCAGTGGGCTAATCGTCAGCCCGACATTGTTCTCTGTCCGCGCGGGCTCCACGTTCCTGACGGGCGGCTCTTTGCACGGCGTGTCCGCCATCGTCGTGCACGAGCGGTACAACGTCCCGGTGCGGGACAACGACGTGGCTGTGCTGGTGCTGGCGTCCCGCCTGCGGTACGGGACGGCGGTGCGGCCCGCCAGCGTCCCGGCGCAGGGGCTCCAAGTGCCCGACAACCGCACTGTCGTGCTTATTGGCTGGGGCAGGACCAATGTTAGTCTTAATTGGTACTGTATGGTGTCACTCCTTGATGGAGCCTCTAGTACAGGTTCCACTAATAGTATCTTCCATATAAGAAGTCCCGGCTGACACTTCTCAGAACTGAGCTTTAGTGAAGAGACACTTTGAATCGACACTATATTCTATCGATTTCCGATTATTATTACAAACAGATTAGAATCGAATAAAAACATTACTAATATTGGAAACTATTGAGACATGAAGTTCAAAGATCTTTTCACGCTAACAGCGACTCAGAAAGAACACAGCGTACTCGTATGTATTAAAAATTACATAAATGTGGTGTGTGGCAACTTCATCTAGAAAGAATATTGTCACTCTAAATCTTCTCATGGATGTCGTAAAAGGCGATACCTAAGGTATTATAAAAAGGTGTTCTAACATTATAGCCGATTCTGAAGGCTTTGTTTTAGTGCTGTCAAAACCAAAATTTCTTCATTCCAAAATAGATCTTTAGTGTCAACTACAGAAGCTACATTACTTTGGAAAAATTTAAGTTTTGACAGCACTAAAACTAAAATTAAAGCCTTTAAAATCGACTTTAATATCTCTATGATATTGGGGATCTTAAGGCCATCGAATCTAGGCCTCTGTGGAGGCTTTGGCCGTGGCTAGTCATTATCCTCATGATGAAACCATGTGACTCATCGTGTACTCGTTACTGACTTCCGTAGATTTTTGCTGAAGTCTCTGGAAATTAACACCTAGCCTGCCGTCACTCTCCTTTTTTAACCCTCTTCTTTGACGGCGATTTTAATATGTTCTCCTTAGTGGTTTCTTTTCCAAATTTTTCCTTGCTAATACGGGAGACCGTTTTTCGGCTGAGACCAAGAGCAGCAGATACTCGTTCACACACTTGAGATAGTGGCAACAACGGTCCATTATTTAGCGATTCCCGTTCGAAATAGTCTCGTAGACGCATAACAAGCTCACGCGCTTGTCTATGCATCACACCTCTTTTAGTAGTATTTACCATTTTAATAACAAAATAAATAAATTTCAAAATACAAGTCAGGCTCACAGCTCTCGACCTCTTTCAAAATTGAAGACTATAATGATTAAAAGTTCTTTGCCATGAAAGAACTTCCACAGATTAAGGCATTTTCGTATTTATTCATTGATACAATAAGTACTTTTACAGAAGCGTTCTTTTGTGAAAAGAAATACTCTGTTATGTTGCAGATTTAACGAGTCAGGTGTCAACATGACAATCATACCATAAACATTTTCATGAAAGAAAGAATGCAGGCCGCCTATCTCAATACATACTAAAAAGAAATACTCTGTTATGTTGCAGATTTAACGAGTCAGGTGTCAACATGACAATCATACCATAAACATTTTCATGAAAGAAAGAATGCAGGCCGCCTATCTCAATACATACTAAAAAGAAATACTCTGTTATGTTGCAGATTTAACGAGTCAGGTGTCAACATGACAATCATACCATAAACATTTTCATGAAAGAAAGAATGCAGGCCGTCTATCTCAATACATACTAAAAAGAAATACTCTGTTATGTTGCAGATTTAACGAGTCAGGTGTCAACATGACAATCATACCATAAACATTTTCATGAAAGAAAGAATGCAGGCCGCCTATCTCAATACATACTAAAAAGAAATACTCTGTTATGTTGCAGATTTAACGAGTCAGGTGTCAACATGACAATCATACCATAAACATTTTCATGAAAGAAAGAATGCAGGCCGCCTATCTCAATACATACTAAAAAGAAATACTCTGTTATGTTGCAGATTTAACGAGTCAGGTGTCAACATGACAATCATACCATAAACATTTTCATGAAAGAAAGAATGCAGGCCGTCTATCTCAATACATACTAAAAAGAAATACTCTGTTATGTTGCAGATTTAACGAGTCAGGTGTCAACATGACAATCATACCATAAACATTTTCATGAAAGAAAGAATGCAGGCCGCCTATCTCAATACATACTAAAAAGAAATACTCTGTTATGTTGCAGATTTAACGAGTCAGGTGTCAACATGACAATCATACCATAAACATTTTCATGAAAGAAAGAATGCAGGCCGCCTATCTCAATACATACTAAAAAGAAATACTCTGTTATGTTGCAGATTTAACGAGTCAGGTGTCAACATGACAATCATACCATAAACATTTTCATGAAAGAAAGAATGCAGGCCGTCTATCTCAATACATACTAAAAAGAAATACTCTGTTATGTTGCAGATTTAACGAGTCAGGTGTCAACATGACAATCATACCATAAACATTTTCATGAAAGAAAGAATGCAGGCCGTCTATCTCAATACATACTAAAAAGAAATACTCTGTTATGTTGCAGATTTAACGAGTCAGGTGTCAACATGACAATCATACCATAAACATTTTCATGAAATAAAGAATGCAGGCCGTCTATCTCAATACATACTAAAAAGAAATACTCTGTTATGTTGCAGATTTAACGAGTCAGGTGTCAACATGACAATCATACCATAAACATTTTCATGAAATAAAGAATGCAGGCCGTCTATCTCAATACATACTAAAAAGAAATACTCTGTTATGTTGCAGATTTAACGAGTCAGGTGTCAACATGACAATCATACCATAAACATTTTCATGAAATAAAGAATGCAGGCCGTCTATCTCAATACATACTAAAAAGAAATACTCTGTTATGTTGCAGATTTAACGAGTCAGGTGTCAACATGACAATCATACCATAAACATTTTCATGAAATAAAGAATGCAGGCCGTCTATCTCAATACATACTAAAAAGAAATACTCTGTTATGTTGCAGATTTAACGAGTCAGGTGTCAACATGACAATCATACCATAAACATTTTCATGAAATAAAGAATGCAGGCCGTCTATCTCAATACATACTAAAAAGAAATACTCTGTTATGTTGCAGATTTAACGAGTCAGGTGTCAACATGACAATCATACCATAAACATTTTCATGAAAGAAAGAATGCAGGCCGTCTATCTCAATACATACTAAAAAGAAATACTCTGTTATGTTGCAGATTTAACGAGTCAGGTGTCAACATGACAATCATACCATAAACATTTTCATTAAAGAAAGAAAGCAGGCCGTCTATCTCAATACATACTAAAAAGAAATACTCTGTTATGTTGCAGATTTAACGAGTCAGGTGTTAACATGACAATCATACCATAAACATTTTCATGAAAGAAAGAATGCAGGCCGTCTATCTCAATACATACTAAAAAGAAATACTCTGTTATGTTGCAGATTTAACGAGTCAGGTGTCAACATGACAATCATACCATAAACATTTTCATGAAATAAAGAATGCAGGCCGTCTATCTCAATACATACTAAAAAGAAATACTCTGTTATGTTGCAGATTTAACGAGTCAGGTGTCAACATGACAATCATACCATAAACATTTTCATGAAATAAAGAATGCAGGCCGTCTATCTCAATACATACTAAAAAGAAATACTCTGTTATGTTGCAGATTTAACGAGTCAGGTGTCAACATGACAATCATACCATAAACATTTTCATGAAAGAAAGAATGCAGGCCGTCTATCTCAATACATACTAAAAAGAAATACTCTGTTATGTTGCAGATTTAACGAGTCAGGTGTCAACATGACAATCATACCATAAACATTTTCATTAAAGAAAGAAAGCAGGCCGTCTATCTCAATACATACTAAAAAGAAATACTCTGTTATGTTGCAGATTTAACGAGTCAGGTGTTAACATGACAATCATACCATAAACATTTTCATGAAAGAAAGAATGCAGGCCGTCTATCTCAATACATACTAAAAAGAAATACTCTGTTATGTTGCAGATTTAACGAGTCAGGTGTCAACATGACAATCATACCATAAACATTTTCATGAAATAAAGAATGCAGGCCGTCTATCTCAATACATACTAAAAAGAAATACTCTGTTATGTTGCAGATTTAACGAGTCAGGTGTCAACATGACAATCATACCATAAACATTTTCATGAAATAAAGAATGCAGGCCGTCTATCTCAATACATACTAAAAAGAAATACTCTGTTATGTTGCAGATTTAACGAGTCAGGTGTCAACATGACAATCATACCATAAACATTTTCATGAAATAAAGAATGCAGGCCGTCTATCTCAATACATACTAAAAAGAAATACTCTGTTATGTTGCAGATTTAACGAGTCAGGTGTCAACATGACAATCATACCATAAACATTTTCATGAAATAAAGAATGCAGGCCGTCTATCTCAATACATACTAAAAAGAAATACTCTGTTATGTTGCAGATTTAACGAGTCAGGTGTCAACATGACAATCATACCATAAACATTTTCATGAAAGAAAGAATGCAGGCCGTCTATCTCAATACATACTAAAAAGAAATACTCTGTTATGTTGCAGATTTAACGAGTCAGGTGTCAACATGACAATCATACCATAAACATTTTCATGAAATAAAGAATGCAGGCCGTCTATCTCAATACATACTAAAAAGAAATACTCTGTTATGTTGCAGATTTAACGAGTCAGGTGTCAACATGACAATCATACCATAAACATTTTCATGAAATAAAGAATGCAGGCCGTCTATCTCAATACATACTAAAAAGAAATACTCTGTTATGTTGCAGATTTAACGAGTCAGGTGTCAACATGACAATCATACCATAAACATTTTCATGAAAGAAAGAATGCAGGCCGTCTATCTCAATACATACTAAAAAGAAATACTCTGTTATGTTGCAGATTTAACGAGTCAGGTGTCAACATGACAATCATACCATAAACATTTTCATGAAAGAAAGAATGCAGGCCGTCTATCTCAATACATACTAAAAAGAAATACTCTGTTATGTTGCAGATTTAACGAGTCAGGTGTCAACATGACAATCATACCATAAACATTTTCATTAAAGAAAGAAAGCAGGCCGTCTATCTCAATACATACTAAAAAGAAATACTCTGTTATGTTGCAGATTTAACGAGTCAGGTGTTAACATGACAATCATACCATAAACATTTTCATGAAAGAAAGAATGCAGGCCGTCTATCTCAATACATACTAAAAAGAAATACTCTGTTATGTTGCAGATTTAACGAGTCAGGTGTCAACATGACAATCATACCATAAACATTTTCATGAAATAAAGAATGCAGGCCGTCTATCTCAATACATACTAAAAAGAAATACTCTGTTATGTTGCAGATTTAACGAGTCAGGTGTCAACATGACAATCATACCATAAACATTTTCATGAAATAAAGAATGCAGGCCGTCTATCTCAATACATACTAAAAAGAAATACTCTGTTATGTTGCAGATTTAACGAGTCAGGTGTCAACATGACAATCATACCATAAACATTTTCATGAAATAAAGAATGCAGGCCGTCTATCTCAATACATACTAAAAAGAAATACTCTGTTATGTTGCAGATTTAACGAGTCAGGTGTCAACATGACAATCAAACCATAAACATTTTCATGAAATAAAGAATGCAGGCCGTCTATCTCAATACATACTAAAAAGAAATACTCTGTTATGTTGCAGATTTAACGAGTCAGGTGTCAACATGACAATCATACCATAAACATTTTCATGAAAGAAAGAATGCAGGCCGTCTATCTCAATACATACTAAAAAGAAATACTCTGTTATGTTGCAGATTTAACGAGTCAGGTGTCAACATGACAATCATACCATAAACATTTTCATGAAATAAAGAATGCAGGCCGTCTATCTCAATACATACTAAAAAGAAATACTCTGTTATGTTGCAGATTTAACGAGTCAGGTGTCAACATGACAATCATACCATAAACATTTTCATGAAAGAAAGAATGCAGGCCGTCTATCTCAATACATACTAAAAAGAAATACTCTGTTATGTTGCAGATTTAACGAGTCAGGCAGGTGTCAACATGACAATCACACCATAAACATTTTCATGAAATAAAGAATGCAGGCCGTCTATCTCAATACATACTAAAAAGAAATACTCTGTTATGTTGCAGATTTAACGAGTCAGGCAGGTGTCAACATGACAATCACACCATAAACATTTTCATGAAAGAAAGAATGCAGGCCGTCTATCTCAATACATACTAAAAAGAAATACTCTGTTATGTTGCAGATTTAACGAGTCAGGCAGGTGTCAACATGACAATCACACCATAAACATTTTCATGAAATAAAGAATGCAGGCCGTCTATCTCAATACATACTAAAAAGAAATACTCTGTTATGTTGCAGATTTAACGAGTCAGGCAGGTGTCAACATGACAATCACACCATAAACATTTTCATGAAAGAAAGAATGCAGGCCGTCTATCTCAATACATACTAAAAAGAAATACTCTGTTATGTTGCAGATTTAACGAGTCAGGCAGGTGTCAACATGACAATCACACCATAAACATTTTCATGAAATAAAGAATGCAGGCCGTCTATCTCAATACATACTAAAAAGAAATACTCTGTTATGTTGCAGATTTAACGAGTCAGGTGTCAACATGACAATCATACCATAAACATTTTCATGAAATAAAGAATGCAGGCCGTCTATCTCAATAAACTGGGTAAATGTGCTAATTTTAGTGATAGACGGAAGGATAAAGACAGTCATCGTCGGCTTAGTAAAAGGGTATCATCGGCTCCGTTTGGGTACGGAACCCTGTAAATAAAATGGCTGAAATGAGTATTGTTATGCGTCGTTTTGTCATAAACGTTTACTCGCCATATCGATTGATCGGCTGCTTACCGATTAATTGAACGATTCTTCGTCTCGTCACTATGAAAAACTAGGCCTAGTCCATAACGGTGAAATAAAATGATGTATCAATATGTTATTCAAAAACCTAAGAATTAGTGAACGCAATAAATTGATTGTAATAATAAAACAATTTTGAAATGTTGTGTATTGGATTAAGACTTTAGAAGTATTATTTGGAACTGAAAAACCATACTCTTAGTTGTATCATGCATGTCGGTAATTTACAATGAACATAAACCCTTACTTTCTTTAGATGTGTCAGCCGGGACTTCTTAGCTGAAAGATACTATACATTACTCTCACTTAATAGTGACTTAATTAATAGTACTAAGCTAAATTAAAAAGGTAAACTGTCAAAATGGGTATTTTTAGACAAGATAACTCGTCTTTGTTTCTCATGTAACATGACTCCCCGAGCGCGTCAGATGTGTTTGTTTTAACATATGGACTGTGAAATAATTCAGTCCAACTCGTAAGTACATACGTACGTTCCATACACGTGAAGGGTGGTGAGCAATATCGCCGTACTTCAGACACAAACATGGAACGTGCCTTTCGAAGTACGTAGACCTAAATATGAAGAACCCTACGGGATTCGAACTTGCGGCCTCCAATGTTCAAGACGAGCTTCTAAAACAACTATTAAACCGATTCTGGGAAATGAAAATTCCTTAAAAGTTTAATTGAGAGATCAGGCAATAAAAAGGCTTATTTAATTGAATTCCAGGCGAACTTACCCAGTCTCTCCAACGTGCTGAACCACGTGTCGACTCTGACTGTGAACCTCGAAGTGTGCGCGAGCCGCTACCTCTACTTGCAGAACCGCACCGGCGACCCCTACCCCGTCACCACCAACATGCTCTGTGCCGGCCTGCTCGATGTCGGAGGTTGGTGGACACGTCCGCGGGGCGGCGGCGGTGGGGGCGGGAATGTGCGAGCGCGTTCCCCGCCTCTTACCTCCCCCCGTCGTGAGCAGACAAAGGGTGTATTGAGCAAGAACTTGTTAAGGTCCTTGTAGCCTCCAATAACCTTGAGATATTTTAAACAAAGTTAAAATGAACGTTAAAACCTTGCATTTGATTTTGTAATCGGCTGCTCCAAAACTTGCTGTTTACGGCAACGTTGACGCCACGCGCTCTCAAAATATCTAGTTTTTATTTATTAACTCTGCTGTAAATCAACATTTTTAAATTTCCTGTTTTATAAACTATACTTTTTTATTTTAGTGACAAATAACATTAGCGGTTTCCAAGAACTAGCCAATTTTATTCCAAAAACAGCGTGACTTTGGGAAATATTTTCAAGGTGTTTCTTACAGGCGAGAATAATTTCCTGCAATGAGATTGTTTCTTATACTTTTAATAATGACATAAGTATATTTTTTTCATAATTTTTAAGTAAGCTGTTTGAGAGAAATAACTTCATCAATGGGAGTAATTTTCGGATGACGCGGGAACACGCGCCTTAAGGCCTTAAGCATTTCCAAAACGACGAAAAACCCACCATGTGTTAAATACACTGTGTTTAATAACGTGTTACCAACAGCGGCAACTTATATGGTGACATTCGTTTATACATGTAGCCAAATTGATACTGATGGGTCAGTTAATAGTCAGAAAGAAAGTCACCTTATATAATCTGGTATTCTACTATACCATGTACAAAATTAACTTTTTTATACCTGGACTAAATCTATACTAATAATAATAAAGTAGAAAAATAGTCGTGTCTGTACATTGAATATGTTGGGGAAATTTTAAATTAAATGGGTTGCTAGTATTGTACTTAGGCCAAAACCACTTTTTTTTAAATTGTGTGTCTGTCTGTCTGTCCGTATGTTCCGTTTTAACTCTAGAACCGTGGATGCGTTTTTTTATATTATCATCTTAGTGACCATGGGCATTACATTACATAGGGTTCATAAAATAACAGCCAAGCCGAAAACGGGGCAAATATTTAATAAATCATTTTAAGTCGAGGAGAATCACTCAACGGATTTAGATGCGGTATTTATTTCATTACAATCGTAGGGTCCCTGGTCAACATATAGTCTATAAAGGATGTTCATAAAATGACGCCAAATCCGAAAACGGAGCAAAGGGATTGCCGTAACTAGGATTTGTACCTGGGGTGGGGGCGGACCCTGGCCACAGAATAAATAATACTCCAGAAGGTCTACACTTCAAAGACACCTCAATTCAAAGCTACTCTCGTCATGCAGCAATAAAGTGCAATTCAGCTCGCAGAGCGCTGCGTGGGTATAATTTTATCCACCTCGAGGCGCCTCTCTTTCTATCGCATAATTCTATCCCTTCTTAACCTACCGAATAACCGGCCCGGTCGGGCCACCGATGTACTTGTAACTTTTTGTAGCCTTCGCAGAGTGGAACAAGCCTGCCATGGTTCCAATTCATGAAACCATCAACAAGTATCTGCTCTCGAATATATGATCGTAATAAGATAAATAGAGATAATCCTCCGTTCACCGAGATCACATACAAACCAAAATACGAATCAGGACCGCCTTAAATTAGATAAAGCATATTTTATATTAATGACACCTGTATTTATGGGGGAGGGGCGGCAGACAGAACTCTGGGGAGGGCCATGCCCCCCTGGCCCGTACTTACGCTTATGGACAAAGATAGCATAAACGCGGGCGGAGCCGCGGGCAAAGGCTAGTAATAAATAATCCTGCAACTGACCGATGAACCTTCACTGGACGCGCCACTCGCAGGTGCGGATGCGTGCCAGGGCGACTCCGGGGGGCCGGTGGTGCTGGGGGGCGTGGTGGTCGGCGTCACCTCGTGGGGGCTCGGCTGCGCGGAGCCCTTCTACCCGGGAGTCAACGCGAGGGTCTCTAGTTACACCGACTGGATCAACAGCACTGTGAGTTTGTGCTAAACTAGTCTAATCAAGCTAGAGCGCAGCGTTATCCGTATAAGTAGAGTGTACGTTTCATCATCAGCGTATTAAAAACTGTCTCAGGGGTCATCCATTAATCACGTGAGCTGTCCGAGATATCATGATATGGGTGACAGTTCGTAATTATCCGTTTCACCTATACTACTCACACCATACTACATACACCCAGGAACAAAAGAAAATAATAGGTTTTAGAAATAATGTATATAATTATTGCAAAAATACAATAAATAATCCCTTTATAAATCGAAACAAAAATTTCAGTGTATTCGTTAAATTTAACGAAGAAAAGATTCAGTAAATAATAATGTCTTTTTGCTACGTGATGCGTGGATCGGAACGCTAACCCATAGGTTAGCACTAGATAATAGAAAATATATCGATGAATCTTATAGGATCGCGTCAGTATGAGTGCATCTTGTATGCGGTTTGTTTTCGTTGCGGTTGCTTTACGCGCTATTGGTTTTGACGTTTGTTACAGTTTTTGTTGATTTTTTGTTTTGTTATTGGTGAATTGCCGAGAAAAACAAATCTTTGAACTCTCAAGCTCTGGAGTTATTGGTTCGTTTAATTGAATCAATTTAATAATTAACAAAAGGTACTTTGGATAATCAAAGATCAATCAAATAAAAAATCGATTTGAAAGCTCCTGTTAACTTTCTCGATACTAAAAAAAATCGATTATATTTCGTTAGGGTACATCACTGTAACTGTCAACTTTGAACTGCCACCCATATCATGATATCTCGGACATACTATAGCAACTTTTTAACTCCCCCCCATGATACGTAGTGATGTTATATTTATTTTGGATGGTCAAGGTGGTTCTTTATGGTCGGGTCCCTAAACGCACAACTTGTGGTCGGATAATTTATTTTAGTATAAAAAGTATTTTAGTATAAATAGCATTCACCGGCCATAATTTAGTGACAATGAAGTTTTTACAGCAAAATTGTGTTATTTTATGTATTACGTTCTAAACATTTAACCTCTCATAAACAACAAGACACACAGTCTCTAAGAAAAGTTCGTCAGAAAGTGTCCGAACGTGGGACGTACTTCGTGGCGAAAATCTTCAACCAAATTAAGACGTTATGTCGTTAACATAAGATGCAATGTCAGTTGTACGAAATACGAATAACCCATGGCGGTGACAAGATGTATCGCGGACACTTTTTGAGTGAGATTGTGAGTCTTGTTGCCTATGGGAGGTCAATATCATGTCATTCTAAATGGATGTGCACAACTTTAAAGCGTATTTTATGGTAGTTGCGTTAATTTACATTAACTTAATTAATTTACAACGTAATAATGTCAAAAGCTAGATAAAATATTTTATTACATTTCAAAAAAGAAAGAAAATTAAAGTTACAACACATCGGCATGACGAAACTTAAAGAACCATTCTTTTTCTCGAAATATCTCACGCCGTAGTCTTTTTGTATATCGGACTCTATATATCAGGCGATACCATCACGTTTCTGTATCGTTCACATAAACAACACACTCAGCTGTTTATCCGGCGCGAGTTACAACTGACAAGATATTGGCATAAATTGTGAATAGTCCCTGCTTACAGATAACATTTTATCAGTTTATTAATCTTTTAAAAGGGTTGTAAATAGTTTAATTGTAGATAACTTGAACATGTATTTGTATTTTTACACCGTTTTTATTTTCGATTGTGTATGGGAAGTTAATGCTCAAGCATGCTGATAAGAAATCGTTTCGAGATAAATCCATTTTCAGACATATTTGTTACTGCAGCAAGTTCAAAAGGTTACCTATGACTTTTATTTGACCCTATGCTTTGGCTGAAAAGAAAAACTGTCCCTGACCAATCAAATGCAAGGAAGTACACGACGTATAATATGTGTTGCAGGTGGCGAGATTCAACCACGCGGCGAAGAGAGACGTGAACTCAGCGCTGATACTTCTCTCGCTAGTTTCCTCCATTACATTAATGTACAACAAACTTTATATCTGTTAACATTATATGGATTCTTTCATCTCAGCTGTAGAAAAAAGAAATCATGAGGCATGGGACGCGTCATAAGGTTGTAAAAACTATTTGCATTACTTCCCTTTAGATATTGAAAGTGAGGTTAATGTGGTATAAGCTTTTTTTACCGTTTCTCAATTGCTCAGTCAAAATGTTGTGTAAAATATTTATGTATAAAAATTTATTTTTAATATAATTTATTATTATTATAAAAAATAAATAAGTATTTTTTTCTGATATTATTTTTATATTTTGTATTTTTTATATAATAAAACAACAATAAAATATCTCTGCTAATGTTGCCACCTTTTTAACGCGGGTTAGTTATCCAAAGAAATGAATGAATGAAATGAATGAAGATTCAGTCGAATCGCATTACATTAAACACAATGGTGAGGCTGTTGAAATAACAAGTGTATAGGTGTAGATATCACATATGAATATTTATTTAGCAATAATGATAGAGATATAGTATGTATATGGTACACGTACAATAAATATAAGGTACATAGTGATCCGCTACACGCGTCATAACTCCCTCAGCGACAGTAGCACCAGCTGCCGGAGCAACACTGCAACAACAAGACATTACTCATTAAAAAATTCACTGATTTTGCATGCTGCCAGCGCGCGAAGCGAGCGTTCTAATGTAGACTTTCTGACAACATACTGAAGTTCGAAATCGCTCAGAAAGATTATCGTGCAACAGGAGTAAGGCTTTAATGCGTGCGTCAGAGATGGACGTATGCTTAAACGATAAACAACCGACCGAATCTTTTTGGGAGTGCGGGGCCACGTGATTACAAAAGTCTGTTGATTTCGGTCAGGTACTTGGCCCAGCCGCTCGGGCTTTTGAAGTAGCTTTAATCCCCAGAGCGTTTCGGCCAGTCATGGGGCAGAAACCAGTGGCGTGCATCTCACATAGGCAAATACGCAATGCCTACCCTGGGCTTGGCTCAGCTAACTAGACCACTATCTTTTTAAATATAGGAAGGTGCACACAAATATTTCAATATTATAATCAGGTAAGCTTCACCCTTTCTTTTAAATACCTACCTGCCTGCTCCGCAGCGCTCGCGCTACCTTTGTAATACACATAACTAAAATTCAAAGGCAATTCTCTATGTGTGCATCTGTAACTATACTCCCATGACGTCAGCGGCTCGCGCTAAGCACGCACACATTCTCATTAAAATACGCAACGCCTGAGCGAAGCAACCACGTTGTCATGATTACTTGCACTACTTGCTACTAGATGGCGCCACACGTTTCCAAATAGTGGATTCGTGCGTAGGTAGTCGAGGATTAATTTGCCAATGAGCTTGGACAAAAGAGAAAGACACCTGTGCGAGTTATATCGTTATTTATCGTAATTCTCGCTGTAATACGTGCAAAGAACATAAAGACAGTTTTGTGCCTACCCTACTTAAAAATCCTATGCACGCCACTGGCAGAAACCAACGGGCAATTAAAGTCGGCGTTTGATAATACTGCCACTATAAAACCCTGAGAGGCAGGTGTAGACGGTTTGTGGTTGGAGTAAACCGATTGACCAATTCTTTGGTTTGGGTCACAAAGTTGGCCCAAACGCTCTGGGGATTAATGTGAGCATGTCTACTTTAAAAGCCCGAGTGGTTGGGCCAAGTACCTGGCCGAAATCAACAGGCTATTGTAATCACGCTGCGGGGCCAGCTTGTGAGGCACACACTGAACGCTCACGAGGGCGCTATGTGTTTTTACGCCTTTTTCTTAAGAAACAGATTGCGCTGTCGTCGCTACAATGTGTTTCTTCGGACAGTTCACAGTTCTCATTAACTAAGACTATGTTTTTATTGCGAAATAATATTTAGAGTATATGTATTACAAAGCGATGGATTTCGCAATAAAAACATAATCTTAGTTATGTATCCGTAGTATCAGGTATTCGTCTCTCCCACGTTATGGTAAATAGCAACAATGTCCTAGCAACATCAAGGCAACACAAAGGGAGCTGAGTTCGCGCTGAGTACGGAACCCTAATTTTTATTACAGACAGACAGCGGAGGCTCACTAATAGGGTCCCTTCGTGTACGGAACCTGAAGTCACCTTTGTCAGTGAGCGCGTGGTCGACGAGCACGCTGCCCCCGCGCACGTCGCACTCCCCCCCTCGCAGCGCCCCGCCCTCCGCGCCACTCACCGCCGCCTCCTCTCGCCACTCGCCCCCGTACTCTAGCACCTTCCACTTGGCGAGCTCCTCAGTCGCCGATACCGCTTCCCCGTTACACTCCTGCAATTCATAATTTGGTACTTAATACATAGATAAACCTCAGTTATTTGTGTGTGTGTGTGTGCTTCGGAAGGCATTGTAAGCCGCGGGTCTATGTCGGTGACGTGACTCACCTGCGCCCCCCGCTGCTTGTACTTCCCCTCGCGGCAGGGAGTGAAGGCGAGGTCGTGCTCGAGGTCCAGCCGCGGGTCTATGTCGGTGACGTGACTCACCTGCGCCCCCCGCTGCTTGTACTTCCCCTCGCGGAAGGGAGTGAAGGCGAGGTCGTGCTCGAGATCCAGCCGCGGGTCTATGTCGGTGACGTGACACACCTGCGCCCCCCGCTGCTTGTACTTCCCCTCGCGGCAGGGAGTGAAGACGAGGTCGTGCTCGAGGTCTAGCCGCGGGTCTATGTCGGTGACGTGACTCACCTGCGCCCCCCGCTGCTTGTACTTCCCCTCGCGGAAGGGAGTGAAGGCGAGGTCGTGCTCGAGGTCCAGCCGCGGGTCTATGTCGGTGACGTGACTCACATGCGCCCCCCGCTGCTTGTACTTCCCCTCGCGGAAGGGAGTGAAGGCGAGGTCGTGCTCAAGGTCTAGCCGCGGGTCTATGTCGGTGACGTGACTCACCTGCGCCCCCCGCTGCTTGTACTTCCCCTCGCGGAAGGGAGTGAAGGCGAGGTCGTGCTCGAGGTCTAGCCGCGGGTCTATGTCGGTGACGTGACTCACCTGCGCCCCCCGCTGCTTGTACTTCCCCTCGCGGCAGGGAGTGAAGGCGAGGTCGTGCTCGAGGTCCAGCCGCGGGTCTATGTCGGTGACGTGACTCACCTGCGCCCCCCGCTGCTTGTACTTCCCCTCGCGGAAGGGAGTAAAGGCGAGGTCGTGCTAGAGGTCCAGCCGCGGGTCTATGTCGGTGACGTGACTCACCTGCGCCCCCCGCTGCTTGTACTTCCCCTCGCGGAAGGGAGTAGGTCGTGCTCGAGGTCTAGCCGCGGGTCTATGTCGGTGACGTGACTCACCTGCGCCCCCCGCTGCTTGTACTTCCCCTCGCGGCAGGGAGTGAAGGCGAAGTCGTGCTCGAGGTCCAGCCGCGGGTCTATGTCGGTGACGTGACTCACCTGCGGCCCCCGCTGCTTGTACTTCCCCTCGCGGAAGGGAGTGAAGGCGAGGTCGTGCTCGAGGTCCAGCCGCGGGTCTATGTCGGTGACGTGACTCACCTGCGCCCCCCGCTGCTTGTATTTTCCCCCGCGGCAGGGAGTGAAGGCGAGGTCGTGCTCGAGGTCCAGCCGCGGGTCTATGTCGGTGACGTGACTCACCTGCGCCCCCCGCTGCTTGTACTTCCCCTCGCGGCAGGGAGGGAAGGCGAGGTCGTGCTCGAGGTCCAGCTGCGGGTCTATGTCGGTGACGTGACTCACCCGCTGCTTGTACTTCCCCTCGCGGAAGGGAGTGAAGGCGAGGTCGTGCTCGAGGTCTAGCCGCGGGTCTATGTCGGTGACGTGACTCACCTGCGCCCCCCGCTGCTTGTACTTCCCCTCGCGGCAGGGAGTGAAGGCGAAGTCGTGCTCGAGGTCCAGCCGCGGGTCTGTGTCGGTGACGTGACTCACCTGCGCCCCCCGCTGCTTGTACTTCCCCTCGCGGCAGGGAGTGAAGGCGAGGTCGTGCTCGAGGTCCAGCCGCGGGTCTATGTCGGTGACGTGACTCACCTGCGCCCCCCGCTGCTTGTACTTCCCCTCGCGGAAGGGAGTGAAGGCGAGGTCGTGCTCGAGGTCCAGCCGCGGGTCTATGTCGGTGACGTGACTCACCTGCGCCCCCCGCTGCTTGTACTTCCCCTCGCGGCAGGGAGTGAAGGCGAGGTCGTGCTCGAGGTCCAGCCGCGGGTCTATGTCGGTGACGTGACTCACCTGCGCCCCCCGCTGCTTGTACTTCCCCTCGCGGAAGGGAGTGAAGGCGAGGTCGTGCTCGAGGTCTAGCCGCGGGTCTATGTCGGTGACGTGACTCACCTGCGGCCCCCGCTGCTTGTACTTCCCCTCGCGGCAGGGAGTGAAGGCGAGGTCGTGCTCGAGGTCCAGCCGCGGGTCTATGTCGGTGACGTGACTCACCTGCGCCCCCCGCTGCTTGTACTTCCCCTCGCGGCAGGGAGTGAAGGCGAGGTCGTGCTCGAGGTCCAGCCGCGGGTCTATGTCGGTGACGTGACTCACCTGCGCCCCCCGCTGCTTGTACTTCCCCTCGCGGAAGGGAGTGAAGGCGAGGTCGTGCTCGAGGTCCAGCCGCGGGTCTATGTCGGTGACGTGACTCACCTGCGCCCCCCGCTGCTTGTACTTCCCCTCGCGGCAGGGAGTGAAGGCGAGGTCGTGCACGAGGTCCAGCCGCGGGTCTATGTCGGTGACGTGACTCACCTGCGCCCCCCGCTGCTTGTACTTCCCCTCGCGGCAGGGAGTGAAGACGAGGTCGTGCTCGAGGTCTAGCCGCGGGTCTATGTCGGTGACGTGACTCACCTGCGCCCCCCGCTGCTTGTACTTCCCCTCGCGGAAGGGAGTGAAGGCGAGGTCGTGCTCGAGGTCCAGCCGTGGGTCTATCACGGTGCAGGTGAGGTCGCGCGTCGGGTCGACGATGAGGAAGCTCAGTTCGGCCGGCTCGCTGCTCTCGGGGCTGGACTTGGCGCTGTCCGGCTGGAATGTTGTGGCGAGATAAATTGACAAGTGAATAAACGATGGTAGAGGGTAGATAAACAGGTGGTAGAGCTAATGCCGGGCTCGACTGTGGAGGTACCACCATCTTACTCGTAAATCCTCCCGAAGTTATTCGGGGGAGAGTAAGAGAACAGCTCTCAGGCAAAAAAACCAGGCGGCCCACCATTGCCTGGGACCGATGGATGGCGGTATATCCATCCCCAATTGCCGGGCCTTATATAAATTAGACTGGTGACGGGCAGCGGCGTCACTGGTGCAAGGGTTTCGGCACCGCGCTCACCAACCCGCCTGCCCAGCGTGTGTGAGTATGGGCATTTCTTCCGGGCGGACCGTCAAGAGTGGCGAAATCCTGGAAAGGCCTATGTCCAGCAGTGGACGAAACAGGCTGATGGATGGATGAATAAACGATATTAATGGAATGACGAAAAAACAGAAACACACGCCGAATCTTGTAATTTTACCATCGCTGATACTACACTAATAATTACTACCACATTTCTTTTCCTGTATGACGGAAATCCTACAGTATATCTGTTCTTAATTTAAGGTTAAGTTGTTATTTCTATAACCCTGCGAATGTCGGGGTTAAGTTTTTCTCTTCCCTGTTTGTAAGTTTTTTTTTTTCAACATAAGTTTACCATTTTATTAGCATTGGTTTTAATATTACTATGAAACAGTGGCGAAGGGTCCGTATAATACGATTCCCATCGGCTTCCCTTTAGGAAATGGCATCCATACTACATCTTTATTCCATGCTCTTCTCTTTGTCAAACATTTCCATAAATCTCATTACGACAAATACACTTGGCTGACAGGGAGTTGCAAATGTTTTCCTTAGTTGCTTTTCTGAGTAAGGCGATGTTTTTGCCCGGCTTTCCTTTTTAGAATGTTCACCCTTCGCCACTGCTATGATGTATAATTACATGTAAAGAAATATAGTTTAATAAGACAATCATAATCTGTATACATAATTTGAAAGCTCATTAACATTACTTAACCCAGGTTAACTTTTTATGTTATGTCCCTGTCATATACGTATGTATATAAAATAATCAACGGATAATAATTCTCTAGAAGAGTAACTCCCCTACAATTACCGTTTCGATTTTGGTTCCATTTACGCTGACAAACTTACTCCAATAACGACAAAGCTTGCACGCGATTGGTTGCGTCGTGACCGGCGCGCCACCGCGTTCTGTCAACACGGCGGCCACAGCAGCTAGCTAGCAGCGAGCAACAGACGATGAGTTTTCAAAATGTTTATTTACTTACGTATGAAATTTAATTCCAGTATTTTTCATATCCGTATGGCTTCTACACCACTTCACGACACACGAAGGCATATTTGTAAAATCAATTGGCGCGAAAACACACTAATATGCACAATCGAAACTTTCTGCGGCACAAACACACGACACAAGGTGTTATTACGAACTAGCGCGCCGCGCGGTACTTATTTTGCGCCCCGCCCTCCGCGGTATATATTTAGGGGAACCATTTTTCGGGCTTAGTTACGCTTCTAGAGAATTCTTATTCGTAGATAATAATTATATATATCTACGTATTGACAAGGACATAACATTGTAATTAATACATTGCTTAATGTAATGGGGTTTCGGGGTGGACGCTTTATGCCCCGAAACGCGGTAGTTGAACTGTCTGTTTACACGTTTCATTCTGCGAGTGCACACACCTGTGCGGCGGTCGGCGTGGGGTCGATGATGGTGCTGGCCACGTCGTTGGCGAGGTCGTGCACGAGGTAGGAGCGAGCACGCGCCCCACCCGTGATCACGTACGTCTCGTGCGCCTCCTCGAACACCGAGTTGTCCGCGCACGACAGCTCGTCCAGCACCGCGTCGCTCGGGTACCGCGCCGACAGCAGCTCCAGCTTCTCTTTAGCTGAGGGGCACACTCAGAACTATCATCTAGTTGACGGTCATCTATTGTTTAGCGAGTTGTACTATTGAATTAAGACCCTCTTCTATTTATACTAATAACAAAGTAGTAAAAAAGTCGTGTCTGTGAATGATAAATTTTTGAGTATTTTTAAATTGATGTGGGTTGTTAATACATTCATTAAAATTAGAGTGAGTTGACATCATAAATATTTAAAAACGGATTGGACTCACTTTTTTATCTGTGCAAGGAGGCACAGGTCGAGCTTTCGATGAGATTATGACTCATCATCATCAGGACTCTTTAATTCTAAGAGATGTATTAGAGGCAAATGGATACAGTTGGAGGCATTCTAACCGCCTGGCGAACCCGTCAACCGTGACTCGCCCAGAGGGTGCAGATAGGGCTCCGATATATCTACCCTTTGTTAAAGGAATCACAGACAGGATCGGCTTCTTACTGCGTCGAAAATATTGTATAAAAACAATCTTCCGATCCCCGATGCAGATCCGACAAATGTTAAGATCTCCTAAGGATAGAGACCCTTTGAGCACCCCAGGAGTATACAAAATACCGTGTGACTGTGGGCACAGTTACATAGGTGAGACAAAACGGAATGTTTCTACACGGCTGAAAGAGCACATACGAAGCATAAAAAAGCTGGACATAAACGGCTCGGCAGTGGCTGAACACGCCTTAAATTCGGATACTAGGCACTATATTCGTTTTGATAAAGCCACCGTACTGGCTAAGGAGAAATTTTTTGTTCCCCGTAAGGTGATGGAAGCAATCGAAATTGGTAGGCATCCGAATTTCAATTGAGACCGTGGTTGGCATCTGGCGCCAACTTGGCAACCTGTGCTTGACGCTTCGTATGACAAAAAAGTGCCAATAGTGGTTGAGGACATTATCAGTGCCGTCTGTGTGACTGGACCTAGTGAAACACGTGACCCGGAAGTAGTAGTGAAAACTTTATCAAATGTCCGGTCGAGTCTGGCTTCGATACCGGAAACCTCCGAACGCAGCCGAAGAGCGGAAAGACGAGCGGCGACGAGAGAGGGGAGGAAACTTAGTACTCGACTGACCGCCGTGGGCAAAAGTACTCCCGAAGAGTCCTGATGATGATGAGTCATAATCTCATCGAAAGCTCGACCTGTGCCTCCTTGCACAGATAAAAAAGTGAGTCCAATCCGTTTTTAAATATTTATGGGTTGTTAATATTGTACTGAGGCTAAAACCTCAATTTTTAAAATTTCGTTTGTCTGTCTGATTGTATGTTCCGTTTTAATTTGAGAACTACCCGACGGATTTGGACGTGGTTTTTATTTGACAGTAGTATACAACGTGATAGGTGGTAGAGCTGATGCCGGGCTCGACTGTGGAGGTACCACCATCTTACTCGCAAAACCTCCCGAAGTTATTCGGGGGAGAGTAAGAGAACAGCTCTCAGGCAAAACCAAGCGGCCCACCATTGCCTGGGACCGATGGATGGCGGTATATCCATCCCCAATAGCCAGGCCTTATATAAAACAGACTGGTGACGGGCAGCGGCGTCACTGGTGCAAGGGTTTCGGCACCGCGGTCACCAACCCGCCTGCCCAGCGTGTGTGAGTATGGGCATTTCTTCCAGGAGGACCGCCAAGATTGGCGAAATCCTGGAAAGGCCTATGTCCAGTAGTGGGCGAAACAGGCTGATGGATGGATGGATACAACGTGAAATTTAAGTCATTTTGCTAACGAAGCCAACCCTGAAATCGTGAAAAAAATATCAGCTGTTTCATACATTTGGGTCGAGTAGGTATTTAACTTTTCTATGGAACAGCTGATATTTTTTTCAAGATTTCAGGGTTCGCTTCACAGTAAAATATGGACGAGTACTATCACCAGTTTTCGTTAACAAAATGACTTAAATTTCACGTTGTATAGCCTATAACAGATATTCATAAAATAACGTCCAAGCCGAAAACCGGGCAGAGATTGAATAAACGCAGGTAGAGCTGCGGGCATAGGCATCAAAACATTAGACCGCGGTCCGGGAGCCTAATTACCAAGGCAAATTGAAGTTTTTCTTTTAGGATATAAACAAAATGACCAGGGCCTTATTGTCTGACTCTAACATCTGTCACTATCGCCTTCAAATGTATCGTGATAAATGTATCGTGTAAAAATTATGTGTGATGTAATTTCTAGCCAATCACGATACATTACCCCGGCTACTGGCGGTACCGCATGCCAGGACCAACCTGCTGGCCGAGGAGCCGCTCACGCGAGCGCTGCGTACCCTCAACATCGTAGCGGAACAAGTAGACCTATTCTTCTGTGCTCTGAGTGAATTCACAAGGGTAGCATTGTATATTTGTTATATGCTACTAATTGTATGTGTATTTCTTTTTTGTGTATATCTTTTTTATTATTATTGAATGAATACTTTGAATAGTTTATAAATTTTTGTAATATTATAATTTTTGCTATGCTGCACTATCGCATTAGGTTGTTAGGCCTGTAATGATAGTCGTAAGTTTTTAAATCAATAAATAAATTAAAATAAATTAAATTTGAAAGGGATAGCGACAGACGGTGAAGTCAGACAATAAAGGGACAGAATAACAGGATATAACGGGTTCGGTTGAAAAAAAGAATCAGTTCGATTCGGCCGTAATTGTGACCGAAGCCGAAATTCTGTAAGTTTGTATCATTACATTTTATACACAACGGAGTAATCTATACATGTTAATAAAAAAAAAACAATCTACTGATGTACATTTTTCTTGTAGTAGTAAGTAGCAGTTAGATACGGACCATGTTCGAGATGTGTCGGCAACAGTCGACACAGGCCGTAGTCGCGACACGGCGCCACGCGCGACACGCGGAACCGCCCGCCCGGCCCGTCGCCGCTCCATCCGCCCGACATCTCTGCAACAACACCGTTATAGTTACCGCTACAGCCACGGTTACACCGTCGATTTATCGAGATCTATTGCCTTATGCGTCCTAATTAGGAACTCGATAAATTCAAATAATTTATTCTGTAAAATAGGTACAATAAAGTACACCTTATACACGTAACAATTATTCTAAAAAAAAACAGTAGAATATGTAAAAAATAAACAAATATAAGGTGACTCTCGTCTACACAACCAAACCCATACCGGAGACCCGGCAAGTGGCAGGACTAAGGCTCAATGACCCCTTCTGCGACATACGCAAAATAACATTCAGATACACTAATTGAGTCGAGGTTGTTTTTAAACAAGTAATATATTTCTCGTATTTCGCAAACAGGGATATCAGATAGGTAGTGACGGCTAAGTGAAGTTAGCTCCGGAAAAAAGAATAGAGAGAAATAGATGAAAGAAAGAGATAGACAAACACATAGACGAACTTCAGAGGCGCCATTAAGGTTCCGTTTCGAATCGAGTGAATTTCACTCGGAGTAATGCGAATTTCACCCTAGAGCATTCAACATTTGACCCGAGTTAAACCGAGGGTAACCGAATTGTTACCAGACAGTTGTACGGAAGTGTTTTGAAACCTTGGAGGAGAAAAACAAATGGAGTGGAGCCGCGCACTAATTTCTCTGCAAAAAAGTCTGTCATTTTCGGTGGGGAACGAGGCAGCGTCACGATGCACGCACAATACAAAATACTCAAACACTAGCTTCAACTATACGCACACAATCACATTCACACGCAGAGACATCTATCATTTTTATATAACCGGTATGACCGCCGGGCTTATACCTTTGGCAGAGGGGTTCACCTGTTGATGGCCTGTCCAGCTGGTTTGTTCGTACGAGTTTAAAACGCTTTGGAGTAATGCAAAAATCACACAGGGCTACCTTGGTGGCAAACTTTGTGCAACCAGATTGTTTTTCTCTTTCTTCTATAAAGATCTGTCTCTTTCTAATAAACGAGTGACATTTCGTTGTATGATCGCACGTTTTGAAACGCTACCTAAGTTAGTGTCGTTTGTACTGCCTCGACTATACTCGGAAACAAAACAAAGACAATTTGTCTCGACATGTATATCCGTGTGTCAGGGGTATTTTCTAACACTCTCTCCCTCACTCTCCAACGTCCCCTCGGGTTTATGTTGTGTCTATTCTATATATTACTCGCATACCACGAAATAGAGGATGCCCGCAACTTGTCTGCGTGGATTTCGGATTGATGTCTTGTACTTCGATAACAAGTCTCGCCCCTGGGGCAGGGACGAGGAGCCAGCGCGTTGCGCTAATCACGCTACACATATACACATGGTATAATTTCGTTGGAGATTCTTCTTGTGCAGATTTCCACTGAACACTTCGCTTTTTGAGACACTAGTTTCGTCAAATTAATATCTTGCACATATTCTAAAGACAAGTGATCTTTTTAACGCTCTCAGAAATATGAATAGAGGTTGTATAATATTTTTTTCCGTCTGACTGGTTTACTACGAATTGTAACGTTTAGTTGGAACGAGTGACTGATGCTTGCCCGCGTCCTTTCCCCACACACCGCCCCACCCATAGCCGCCTCGTCCCTGGTTTCGTCTCCGCCCCGCAGGCGTCCTCTACACGAACTTGAACACCTTAAGAATCATGTTTCAAATTGCATGTTTCTATAGCGGTTCAGGTTGTGTGCTGTCAGTCGATCAGTGATGGAACTATTACATGTGTATGTACATACCGGCATAGTTGTTGCCGGCGGGGTCGTCCATGGTGGCCGCGAGCATCTCCGGGTCATCTGTAGCGTGCTCTATGAACACGTCCTGCAAATCGAAACAAGGGACGTTTTACATTTCACTTTACTACATAATATAACTTTGCTTTTATATTTTCTGTCCAGTCTTATTTCAAAAACCAGATCCTATTCCATGACGGAATCCAATTTGCTGCACAATCACAACAATGGGGAGTGTTTTCGCAAATATTACTTTATTTAAATATGCTTAATAGTCAATTTCCACTGCATCAGTGGAACCCGAAGTAAAACGATAGGGCTCACTATCAACCTGGGACTAAATAATTATTATATTGTCAGTGTACAAGTGTGGACTGTTACTTGAATTTCAGTCCATACTCGATAACACATCTGACACCCCTTCGGGGATAAGTATATGACGTAGCCATACAGTAGAATTGGCCATATCATGATTATGACAATACATGATGATAATGATGATGATGACGATGATTCATGATGAATTCTGTTAAAACTACAGAGGTCACCTCCGCTTCACTCTCGGCTCCCCAATGTATCATCACCAGCAACCTTACACGCTTCTCCTCGCTTCGCTCGTCGTCGATAAAAGACTTTCAGTAAATTCATGATATGGCCATGATATGAGGCGATCAGCGCCAAAGTGGCCGAGGTATCTTAATTTTCAATTGTGTCGGAAAAAGTATACAATTGTGTCAGGAAAAGTTTTCAATTGTGTCTAGAAAAGTTTTCAATTGTGTCTGGAAAAGGTTTCAATTGTATCTCAAAAAGTTTACAATTGTGTCTGGAAAAGTTTACAATTGTGTCTGGAAAACATTTAAATTGTGTCTGGAAAAGATAGGCAAGTTTATCGCTGACCGCCCCCGATAAATGAATGTGCGGGACCTTGGCGGGTGGCTGCTTGTAGTGCAGACTGATCTTGCTGAGCTCGTGCTCGAGGTCGGCGAGCTGCGACACGTTGCGCCGCGACTTGCCCGACGTGCCCGCCGTCTCGCCCCGGCTACTCTCCAGACCCTCGCACTGACAACATTGCGTTCACCGATCAGTACTGGGTTGGTGATCAGATCGGTAACAAGACATCATTACCACGAAATCCTTTTGTACCTTGAGTTACAACAGATTAGTAAATGGATTTACAAAAATTGTGAACATGGTGGGTTTGATGGTTCTATATCCATGGGTTGAGATTGCATTGTTAAGAAAGACGCACCAATGTTCAAATCCAAATTAAATTATGTGTTTAAATGGTTTGCACGCTTTGATACGCCGAGACAGGGGTGACGCCGCCGCCGTGCGAGCCATTTAGGGACGGTCTCCATGAGCGCAGCAACTCAGTTGTGGGCGACTTTATAGACCCATTCAATTGCAATAAATTTGTATAAATTATACACAAATTTGTATTTAAAAAACGAGTTATACATAAATTCAGGTTTCCTGATTCCCAGTAGCTCCATTCCATTCTCTTTAGTCGCACTTATTACTAAATAAGCTTGCATTCACTTATAGGACGCTTAAAATAAGGTTAGTAATGTCAATTAAGTTAAGTCGTGTTGCACCGAGACTGTTGTCTTATATACTGTACTATCTTATGTACTGCTGATTAATGTCCCTAATGAAACAAAATAAAATTAAATAAAAACCTCGCACTTCCCCAAGTGTCAGTGTGTATCAGTGGCGAAAGGAGAAAATTTAAAAAATGGAAGCCGGGCACAAATCGCC
The DNA here is from genome assembly GCA_910592155.1 of Ypsolopha scabrella. Taxonomy (NCBI): domain Eukaryota; kingdom Metazoa; phylum Arthropoda; class Insecta; order Lepidoptera; family Ypsolophidae; genus Ypsolopha; species Ypsolopha scabrella. The sequence continues at coordinate 1,820,447 of OU342987.1, read as the reverse complement.
TTACTCAGAAAAGCAACCAAGGAAAACATTTGCAACTTCCTGTCAGCCAAGTGTATTTGTCGTATTGAGATCTCAGACCAAATAAAACTCAAGACGGAGCGCTGTCGACATTGAGGTGAAGCCAGTTTCGTAAACATGTGTGCACTTAGTGAGTGTTGCCAAGTAAAAACTGAGACAGATTGCGCATGTGTGAGTTTCAAGCCGTGTACGAACACGAGACTGTCTCACTTTCGGCCTGCTTCACCCGTGACATAGAGTAATATACGTCTTGACTTTTTATTTGGTCTGAGATTGTGATTTATGGAAAGTTTGACAAAGCGAAGAGCACGGAATAAAGAAATGTAGTATGGATGCCATTTCTTAAACAAGCCGATGGGAATCGTGTTATATGAACCCTTCGCCCCTGGTGTGTATGTGTACCTTGTCGTGCGCGTGCTGCAGATGCGCGCGGTGCGTGGGCGAGAGCGCCGGGCTGTACGACACTTCCGACGGCGACTGAGGCGACAGCGGGCCCTGAAATGTACGACACTTCACTGTTACAACACCTTCCCGTACTGATTACGTGCATGTCACTCACGTCTGTCTCGCAGGAACTAAAACGTCTATCTGGGTGAAATGCAGAATAGATGTACCGTAACGAAATCGTTATTAAACTGAGATTGTAACGAAACTGATAATGATAGGGTGAGGTCACACAAACATTAAAATAAATAAAATATTAAGTATCACAAAAATCGAAAATCACGAAAATTTAGTATAAAAGTCATTTTGCATTAAATTAAAAAACATACATAATTTGTGTCTGATGGCATGCATTAAAGAAATAAAAAACGGGCCTTTTGCAAAATAAATACACTACTTATTATTATATAAATAATTTAAATTACGAAAAGATATAAGACGATATCTTGATTCAAACTTAAGGGACAACTTAAATTGTAACTAAAGTCGTTTGCAATAGAATCCAACAATCATGTAAACAAATATGGCGGACTGACATTGACAGCGTATTGTTTATGCCCATAGTGATGTCATAGTGTTCTACTTTAATTTTAATTAAATTTATTTTTTTCTCCCTTTGCGATAACTGTTTTTTAACAGCCAATTTTGGTTTTTTGACCGGCGGCGGCGGAGCAGTCCCCGACGAACCTGGCTGCGGCTCGCTCATTATAACCTTAAAAACAAATATAATTTTACACACATACATTTCAGTAATTGTGATCTATTCAAATAATTAGTTACGAGGGCAATACAATATTAAAGTGCGTCTAATAGATTTCCGTTGTAGGGAATAGATCTAAATCATTCTTACCTCCTGATTACTCCTTGAGAAAAAATACCAATCGTATGCTATATCAAAGTCCGTGATGCCGTGCAAAGGTCGTCGTTCCAAGAAAAATATGTCCAGCCAAATCGTAAAGCAAAACAAAAGTCCAAAATGAGAATGCAAAGTCGTAGAAATCGGAAACAGAAAACGGAAACAGAAAACACTAATGCACAGCGAACCCACAGAACAGTGAATGACTGTGAATGACAATTCTAACAAAATGGCCACCTGTCAATTTTTAAAAACTAACCATTATTTTTATGGCTTAGGATACAATCCGTTTTGGTTAATTATATTAAGCTCTTGAAAAAAAATTTTTATTGTATTCAAATAATATTAAATTAAAATAATTTATTAAATTAAAAATAAAAGATAACTTCAGATTACGAACAACACTAACTTTTCAATGACTTATAGAGTTCGATGAGTAAAAAACTAAGATGACAGCTTGTCAAATACTTCGAAATTTTTACGTTGCAAATGTTTTAACAAATTTAACTTATAAATACAAGTTAAATCGTGTTGAAGATAATGTGAAAACAATGGTGCGTTCGTTGAAATCAGACTATGTTCATAATTGATCGTCAAATGTATGTGATTACGGAGTAATCGTGACAATTTGGTTTGTTTACATGATTGTTGGATTCTATTGCAAAAGACTTTATGTACATCTATTCTGCATTTCAGCCATCTGCTATTTACTATACTGACAAATTTATGCCTTTTCCACATCCATTTATACAAGCTTTTAGTGGGTTCCAAATCAATGACGTTTCATAATGATAATTTAAAGAACAGCAAAAATAGCCTTTTGGTCAGTGTGATTAACTACGGTGCAATGACTTTGACCGATTATTATTAATGGTTTATTTACTGGTCTGGTCAAAGTGATAAAAATAGGTGCAACAAAGAGCAAAGCGAGGACGAGCTATACAAACATACCTACTCGTACATAGATTAAATGGATTTAATCTGTTATTCTGTGCAGATATATAATAAATAAATAGATCGATCGATCAGTAGGATCGCGGCGGACATGCGGACAAAGCAACTTAGTTTGGCACTTAGCAGGTGAATGCTCGTTTCGTTCCCTTTCTTTTGACACAAACCTATAATTATACCCTTGTTTATTTTTACTTTTGTTGAGTGTGTACACAACATTTTGGTCTGAAATCTATCATTTCTCAGGGCGATGATACATGCACTGGAAATATTTCTGGACGGCGTTAATTTGTATGAAGATATATGCGCGCCGTCACATGCAAACCGATTTCCGTCCGACTCGCACGCACACAAATTAGCGCCGTCGCAAATTCCAGTCATGTGTCATCGCGCTTGTCTCCTATATGTGTAGTATACTCACGCTGTGCTGCAAGGTGAGAATGTAGTCGTTGTAGGACTGCGTCTTGTTGGGCGTGCTCGGCTGCGACGACCCTTCAGAGTTCACGTTCGTCAGTCCTGCGGAACACAACACTGTCATACAACACCGGCTCTATCGTTATACTTCACAAGGATCGGGGCTACAGTATAATTTATCAAGATAATCATCAATTTATTTGTAAGGTTGCAAGTTACTTTATATGTAGGGTTGCGAGCTAGTTATTTCTAGGGTTGCGAGCTAGTTATTTCTAGGGTTGCGTGCTAGTTTCTTTGTAAGGTTTCGAACAATTTATTTGTAGGGTTGCAAGTTAGTTTATATGTAGGGTTGCGAGTTAGTTAACACAAAAACAAAAAAAAACAAAAATATCTTTATTTACTTTACAAATTGTAAGTTTTACGTGGTGGAAATCCCCTTTTAAGCTATTAAAAACCTGTATTAAGGGAGACCCGCTCTTTCTGCGAATCCATAGTTACATATTTTCATTTTATTTGTATCTATTTTATTTATGGAAGAAAAGTGCCCAAATCTTTCTTTCTAAATAAATGTAAGTATTTGTATGAAAATGTCAGGGTGTATTTGTGTGTGTGCGAATGTGAATGAGGGTGTGTTTATATGTGTTTCCCTTGTCCTACGACCGTACTTATTTCTAGGGTTACGAGCAAGTTCATTTGTAGGGTTGCGAGCTAGTTTATTTATAGGGTTGCGTGCTAGTTTCTTTGTAAGGTTTCGAACAATTTATTTGTAGGGTTGCAAGTTAGTTTATATGTAGGGTTGCGAGATAGTTTATTTATGGGGCTACAAGCTAGTTATTTGTAGGGTTGCGAGCAAGTTTATTTGTAGGGTTGCGAGCAAGTTTATTTGTAGGGTTGCGAGCCAGTTTATTTGTCGGGTTGCGTGCTAGTTTATTTGTAAGGTTGGGAGCCAGTATAAAAAGTTTCATCTTTCGATAGTCGAAAATATCAGAGTGTTAGATGAGAACTCACCACCAATCTCAATATCGTGTGTCTGCGCGACGGCTCGCCTCGCTAGCGCATGTTGCATCACATTCTGAGCCAGCGCCCTGTTGGCTAGCAACTGTTGCCCAATATTCTGCCCCATCAGACCCAAGTTCTGCCCGCCCAGACCTAGATTCTGCCCTGCCAACCCCAGGTTCTGCCCGCCGATGAGATTCTGCCCTCCTAAGCCTAAGTTCTGCCCCAGGTTTTGACTGAGTCCTAGGTTCTGGTTTAAAGCTAAGTTTTGTGATGCCAAGCCTATGTTTTGCTGCTGTAAGCCCAAGTTCTGGGTGACGCCGAGGCCAGGCTGTAAGGGGGCGGACAGCCCGAGGCCGATGCTGAGTGATTGGCCTATTTGTTGGTTCGTGAGCTGGTTCACTGATGATTGCAGCGCTTGTTGTTGGGCTGAAAGAAACAACAACGTAGGAACATTTTGTTGTGTAATTACACACAATTAATACAAGGCATTGGCCAATGTTTGCATAGAAACCATACCAGCAATATTGACGTCAAGTTTTTACTATTCAGATATATTATACCTATATACTCATATCTGATTTCGCCATTAGGCTCAGCCTACGGAATGACGTCACAATGGCGAAATCAGCTATTAAAGTAATATCAATGATCCTTTATTATTTTTCCACAAAAATAGAAAAATATGGCTTAAAATGGATTTAGTTCCAAACGGTATTTGAATCAGCATATTTTTACATAAAATACAATTCAAACACCGTCAAACTTAAATGCGTTCGAGTGAAGTTAGTTCACGCGAGACGGATAGAGAGAGATATATATGACAGAGAGAGGCAGACAGATACATAGACGAACTTCCGAAGCGTATTTCAGATTGAACAGAACCTTATTCTTGGTGAATTTTAAGCTCACCAGTCACTAATCGAGAATATACGAGGGGTGGCTGATATAAAATCTCCTTTGTTAAAGAAAGTTTAAAAAATGTTACTAGCCACTATATTCTCGTATTCTTTGTTTATTCCTTTTTAAAAAATTATGACACTCATTTATTTCTACGAGTCCAAATTTTTTTGTCGCGTCTTCGTTTTCATCAAGTTGCAATAAAATTAAAAATTGATAAAATCGAGCATCGCGCTGTGATTAAATTCCTCGGTAAAGAAGGGAATACGCCAACGCAGATCCGAGAGCGCATGTTTAAGGTGTTCGGAGATTCATGTCCTTCCGAATTTGTAATAAAGTTTTGGTCAAGACAGTTTAAACAAGGCCGTGTGAGCTTAGAAGACGATCCTCGTAGTGGAAGGCCCATTTCTGCAGTTACCGCAGATAATGTGGAAAAAGTGAAGAAACTGAACCTTGCCGATCGGCGAATTAAGCAGTGGAAAATAGCTAGAGATGTTGGCATTAGCAAGGAACGAGTTCATGGAATAATTCATGAACATTTGGGGATGTCCAAGGTGAGCGCGCGTTGGGTGCCTAAAATGTTGACCCCCTTTGATAAGCAAAGGCATGTGGAATGTTGGCAGTCATTTTTAGACTTGATAAAGGATAAAGAGGAAGAAACTATCTTGCAAATAGTGACCTGTGATGAAACTTGGATTCGTCAGTGGGATCCCGAAAGCAAACAAGAATCGATGCAATGGAAATTTAAAGGGGAAACCCACCAAGGAAGTTCAAGGTCCGGCCGTCAGCAGGCAAACTAATGGCAACCATTTTTTGGGATGTTGAGGAGATTCTTATGATAGATCACCTGCCAAAAACACGACGGTGAATGATGAATACTATGCGAACTTACTTGATCAGCTACGCGACAAAATAAAAGAAGACAGAAGGGGCAAACTTAGCAACGGCGTTTTGATTTTGCATGATAATGCACCCGTGCACACGGGTTTTAAGGCGTTGTCATCTCTGACAAAAAACGGCTTTACAGAGATCAACTACCCACCCTATAGTCCAGACCCGTCTCCCTCTGACTACATCTTATTTAAAAATTTAAAGAAACATTTGAGAGGGCGCAGATTTTCAACAGACGAAGAGATGAAGGACGCTGTGAATGACTATTTTGACGATCAAAATACAAATTATTATTTTAATGGTATGATGTCACTTATTGACAAATGTCGTAAGTGCATTTCAGTTGCAGGGGACTATATTGAAAAATAAAAATAAATTATTAATCCATGTCTTTTCTTTCATAGTCAGGTAGATTACTTTTCAGCCACCCCTCGTAAGTTAAGCAAATTAGTTGACCATTGAATTTATTTTGACAAACAAATCAAATATGGGTACAATCATGATGAAACATGAATCATGTATCGAACATTATTAACTAAGCCTAAATGACCAGACTTTTTACCTTTCAATATTGTTAACAGTGCTTACTAGAATAAGATTTTTAGCACGCATACAAACAGACCTAATAATATAACGATATACTAGTAAACTTTAAACTTTCGCGATTTTCACACATTATTAACTTTGTATTGGTCATCGAAACGTCAAGCACATATCTATTAAGATATGTTGTTAGTTATCGCGAGTAAGACCCCAATACAAAGTTCATAATAGTAGTTTATGAAACTGGTACATAAAAAGGTTATTAAAAACATGAGTGTCAGTTTAACAAACGAGTCGCAGGCGCCTACGTTACTGACATGCGTGTTTTTAATAACCATTTTATGTAGCAGTTTCATAAACTACTATTATTTTCTCTTACAAAAAAATAAATAAATATATAAATAACAGTATTCGATTCGTTAATGATAATGATACGATGTATCAACACTAGATTATACTGATATAAACAGCGTTATATACCGGGTGTAAAAGCAAAGGCAAGAATCCTTATTATCCTCAAAATACACTAATCGCGTGGACACCCTCGCTAGTCGCTGGCCACTCGGATAAGGGGGGCCGGGTTGCGGGGTGCAATTAGGTGTGTGGGGAGGCCAGTGAGCTGCGTGGCCATAGCTTAGGAAAATTATGGAATTTTTGGTGAAAATTCAAGGAATATTTTTTTCCCGTAATGACATCAGAATCGTGTATACTTTCATACCCTAAAGGGATTCTTGACTTTGCATTTACACCCTGTATAACGCGTACACAGGTTATTAATATTGCTATTGCGGGGTCTGCATACAAACATGGAATGAAATGAACTGTCGTTACCTAAATACAGTAGTAAAAATGCGCGTAGGATACTTCGCTACTCTTTGGCAAAGGTCATCTTTCGGAACGCTTTCGATATAATCCATGACAGATAGTGCACGGCCTTAATTGCTTCCGGTTACGATACAAAATTTCTAAAATACTCTCTAATAAGTTTCCAAACGCTAGTGCAATGTTTAGGGTTCTTATATTTTATGACTCGGTTATTTTCGAGAATACAAAAACTGGCGAAGATTTCTATGCGCATTTTTCCGAAAATAACGTTATTTATAACGGTATTAGAAGATGAGGTGACATACCTAGGTAGTCGTTAGCGGTGGGCAGCATCGGCTGGTGGTAGGGCGCGTGGTGCATGTGCGCGGGCGCCGGCACCGGGTAGCGCGCGAACATCGCGCCCGCTGGTTAGTGCCACACACACACACACACGTCAGATGGTACACACACACGACCGGGACAGCTCTAGCTAACGACTGCTCTTGCAATACACGGCGACTACTTGTACTACGTACGTACAGTTGGCAACATATTGGCGAAAGGCAAACTCAAAATTACCCGGAGTAGAAAACCGCACTTTACATTTATTAACGCCACGTGTTTATTTTAAATAGCAATTAATTTGTTGGCCCAGTTATGTTAAGTTAGAAATAAAAATTTGTGGAATTAAATAGTTTAAGAATTTTGATATAATTTATCGGTTTAGAAGAGCTTGTGTGACTTGAAACAGCCCTCTTATTATCGAACTTCAATATTTGTCGCTGTAGCCATCAAAGGTATCGTGATTGGCTACAAAAGATGTGTGATGTCATTTCTAGCCAATGACGGTGCATTTGAAGGTGTGTCAGGATCGTAGCAGATGGAAATCTATAGTCTGCCTGGGAGACAGGCGTGAGTATATGTAAATGTATGTTGCAGTAAGTCACACGTTGCGATTCAAATTCAAATTTTTTATTTGGGACTACAACAGCTTATGATTAAGTGAATAATATATTAATAAATAAAAGATACAGTAAATGAAGCCAATAAAAGTTGTCCACCAGTCATACAATTAATACATTCCTAGTACAAAATAGTTAGATTAAGGTATACGATTATTTTTTTTTTAAATTATATATAGCTATTTTTATTTTATATACAATAGTTTAATTTTAAATTATTATTGAGATTTTACAAATTAAATAGATTTACTAAATTATTAAATGATATTACAGTAGTTTTTCAGAAACTAAATAAGTGTATGTTAAACTTGTGAGGGTGTGTTTAGTGTGTAAAAGGGAAGAGGAAAGGGTTTGGAAGGAATTAAACGTATATAAAGTAGTATATTTAAAGCGGGTTTAGAATAGAATTTTCGACTTTATGCTTAAGTGATAGTTTAGATCCAACGAAGATGTCGATATTATTAAATTTAGTGTTGTAAGTGTCAGGCAGCCGAGCAAGGATAGAGTTCCTACCGTAGTTAGTAGAGTGACAGGTAACATGGAAAGTCTTAGATGCCGCGTGTCTCATACGTCGCTTAGGTGTCCAAAAACCAATACCGGAAAGTAATTCTGAACAGTCAAGTCGACCACGCACTATATCAAAGAAGAGGCTCATGTCGGATATTATACGTCTCTCTTCTAATGTAAGTAAACCATGCGCATGACAGCCATTGGAGTAGGAATCATAACATTTTCTTTCTTTGAAGTTGAGGTGTTTAATTTTTTTTTTGTATGCGTTCAATTTTTGTGTTATAAGTATTATAAATAGGATACCAAATACTGGAAACATACTCAAGTATGCTGCGGACGTATGCAAAGTAAACAATTTTGAGACTTGATGGATTTTTAAATACTTTGCAGACACGCGCAACAAAACCCAAACTTCTATATGCTTTTTGCACCATGGCTACTACATGTTGTGACATATCCATTTTTGAGTCCAACACAACTCCCAAGTCCCTGACGGCCTTGACCCTCTCGATATTAAATCTCGTTGTTAAATTTATATTGAAATTCAATGGGGTTTAATTTTCGAGTGAAACTGATACATTGACATTTCGAGATACTAAGCTTGATTTTGTTGTCCTGGTAATAAGTAATTAGCCTGTTTAAGTCATTCTGTAATATCGCGATAGTGTGCGTGCCTGCCCGAGCGTATCGTACACGTCGCGCAACGAGTTTAGAGCGCTCGGCGAAAGTGGTGGGGGACTAGCGCAGTCAAAAGGTCACCGCTCATAAACCGTTGCGACACTTGTACACACAAATTTGCACGTTACCCACACCCACTAATAAGGAGAGTAGTCGTTGTGGATTGCAAGAACCAGAATAGCGGGGAGGCAGGGACGGGAAACGATTCAATCTTTTGCGGGTTTCTTTGGCCGTGCGATCACGAATGACAATGAGAACGGAAACAATTTTTAACGGTTACGATTAGAGTTGAATTTTGAGTGGCAAAATCGAGATTTCTGATGAATAATCTATAAGAACTAGTTTAGTAGGTAATTCGTTCTTTTATAGAAAACAAAGACTTGTAATGTGTGCTCGGTTCTGCATTTAACACGTAATAATCGTCGCCGAAAAACTGTACGAAACAGTAAAAACGAACGCATGTGAGCGGTAACTTGCATTTCACAGTTCACAATTGAGAACACAAGACAGACGAAAGATTGAATCGTTTAGCGACACTGATTCAGTTCAACAGCAGGTAAGCCAAGTACGAGTAGAATGTGCTACAACAAGACTGACCGGGCGGCGTGTGCATGGCGTGCAGCGCGAGGTCCGGCGCCTGGAACTGCTGCTGGTTCAGTAGACCGAGCAGGTTGGGTCCGCCGGGCTGCAGCTGCTGGCTGCAGATTACACCATACACATTTATACCTATTTATAGATTATATAGTTCGTTACATACTAAGGAGGACCAGTCAACATTGCGATAATTATACTACTAAAATTAGTACTGATATAGTTGTGGTCATTATTGGCGCCTAGACCAAATTTCATAAATTTTTACCGATATCCCTTTACATCAGTGTACATGAATTAGCATCAAAAGAATCCCCGAAGTTGTCAGAATCGTTTCCCAGTATGAACTGTGCACCGTACACCACGTTTCACCGACGTTTACACGTCCCAGCATGATGGGTGTACTTAGGTGAGTCCTATCGCCGTACTTCGGCCACAAACTTGGACTAAAAGCTTAACGTGCCTTCCGAACAGGTACGGATACAAGGGAGGGGGCAATGGATGTAATTGCCTACGCCCTGACCCACGACCGAAGCACTTTACTTTTTTTATATAGCAATACAAATAAAAAAAATATTCAAAAGTATTACCTCATTATTCGTTTAGAACGAATTTTTTGCGAAATAGGTAAAATCAAACAAATTGCCCTCCCTAAGCGAAATCCTAGATCCGCGCCTGTATTCCTATTCTCAGTCTGTCGAATTAGCCATTTCGATCATAAAAACCCATTTTATCAGTCGAATCCCATACAGTTTTAGATCGAGTTCTAAAGATCTCGATTCGATTGTTTCTCCGGAATTGCCCCCTTGTTTCCGAAGCACGCCTCCCAGCACTAAGATGCAATAATCGTCGGCAAAATGAGGATTTACGAGTGTAGACCGTGACTTGCATTTTACTTTACCATACCCGGAAACACAGACGGACTAAAACCATCCTAGATACTCACTTCATAATGTTCTGTTTGAGCAACATCCGCTGTATATTCTCAGCGTTCGCGAGCGCGTCCGTGCTCATCTGATTGGGCGTCAACGTCTGCGGCGCGGAGTACGCCATCCGCACCGAGTTCAGACCCATCGGGTCCAAGCTCGGACCCATCTGCGCCAACCCGACGTTCACACCCAGATCCGTCCCCACCGATATAGGGGTCGCCACTTGACTCAAACCCAGGATCGGCGTGTCGGTCGCTATCTGTAACGGCGTCGTTAAATTTGGCTGCAGAAGGCTAGGATTGATCTGATACGTCGGCGGTATCGACTGAGGGATAGTGGACTGTATGTTGGTTGCGATAGGTGCCGAAATCGCTGGAGCAGAGCTTATCGGCTGCGGGATCGGCATCTGTATCTCTTGGACGTCTAGTTTCTGCAACTGTTGTAGTTCGGGTTGCGTCTCGACCGGCCGAAGGTCGATAACGGTGAGCGGCGCTGGCACTTGTGTTTGTTGGAACTGCTGCGTCGGCACGTAGCTATCGGGAATGACTGCGGCTACTGGAACACTCTGCTCTTTGTCGGGAAGCCCGTTCACTTTCGGGGGTTCTTTGGTTACATCTGAATACAACGGCCTTATAATATCGGTTATCACAGCTTCTTCGGGCACGTCCTCGCCCCTATCTACAACGGGGCTGACTAGAAATCTTGATATCTTCCGCGAGGGTTTCTGTGGTTTTTTCTCGCCGTTCGTCGACTCTGTGCTTCCGGAACGTTCGGGGGCCGACGACCCGCCGTCCGATTGATTTGAACCTGGAAACGTTAAACATTATCAGATCATACAAAACATATAATCAGAACAATAAACACTCGTAACACGCTCTGTTCACCAAAAGATGCGAGTCCGATGACAGCGGCTCTAGCGTCAGTGCTATTAGTATATGCTTACCACGTGCTGAAAGTACCAGTAAAACTCCGAGGTAAACAACTCGCATGGCCTTAAAGCGGGTATTGTGTCCGAAGCGATAAGGCTCATGTTGGGATGTCCATTTCTTTAGGTAGGGGTCCGTTCAAATATGTTAACCCTAAGTTTATGTCCCTAGGGAATTGCCCGTCCCCAGGGAGCCAACTACATATAGCCTTTGTCCAAGTGATTATCTAACCATCACGATAGTAAAATAATTTACAAAATCGTTTCCGAAGTTATCAATGCCTATGTCCCTAGGGAATTGCCGGTCCATCGTGAAAAACTAAAGCCAATTGAAGAGTTGAAACAATACAACAGTGAAAGAATTTTCAAAATCGATTCAGTAGTTCCAGAGATTACTCGTGCGAATGTAATTAATGGCTGTCTAGGGACATTCCCTAAGGGGAACTGTCATCCCCAGGGAAAAAAACTATAGCCCTATAGCACTCAGAGATAATGGAGCTTCCTATTAATGAAATAATTATTAACATCGGACCAGTAGTTCCGGACCTACATCCAGACCCACAAACACCTCTTCTTTACTATATTAGTGTAGATGCACATACGAGTACATTCCCAAAAGCTTTCATTAGAAAACAGGGCTCAAGATTGTGATGCCAACGCCCTACTGACTTAGCCACCACTACTAGATAATATATCTGAAAGACAGTCGAAGGATTTGGCGAGATTTTCGCAAGTAATTTCGTCATTAATTGTGGAATTACCATTTGCTGATTGGTGAAGGCTTTGATACAATGTGAAGAAACCTGCATGTCTGCGCTCGCTGAACTCAATTGTTCCCCGTTTTTTGTAGCTAAAATGTTGATAACTCATTGATATTTCAATGATAATAATTCAGCTCTTTTTTGTCACAGCACTGTCATAAAGCCTAAAGCAGTTCTTTGAAGTAACAGAACATAGCAAGAACCAGGTAACGTGAACTTACCTATAGACGAGGCGGTGCTTATTTTTCTAGAGATGGTGTCTATGTGGGAGGGTTTCACGACGGGCGGGTCAGCGCTCGCCACCACGGGTTCCTGACTCGACTCTGAAATTATTTCATGTGTTTTGTTAAATGTGATGTCACTATTACTATTTTTTATTACGTCCTAGCATCATTCGTTCGTTAGCGAGTTCCGTAGATTTTGTCTAGTCCCCGGACAAACTGATTAACGCCTGGCCTACTTTTATCCACTTCTTCATCCATAAGACGCTGACGAGGCCAAGTGAAAAAAAAAGGATATCCCCTTACTGTAGAGCCGAGCCGGCGAGTATCGTACCTGTGGGCTGGTCGAAGGCGAGCTCAGCGACGGCGATGTTGTCCTGGCTGGCGGTGGGCGTGGTGCACTCAGAGTTGTCCTGGTTCGAGTCTGTCAGGTTCTCCTCGCGCTCCGTCGTCTCCGAGTCGTAATCAGTCTGAACACAAACAAGCGCAACTCTGTTATTAGATATACATAAAAAAATACATGATCTTGCCCTTCTTAGCAAGACTAATTAGGCAATCTATGTATTTATAGTTTATTTATCTGTGAACTTATTTATTGCTCTATGCATAATATGTATAATATCTTTTAACTCATTCAAACTTGTAATACGTGTTTGTAATATACACAACATAAATAGACAAATTAAAAAAATTCAAAAAGTTATCGTAACGGGGGTAAAACAGATGCCAGACGTCACGGATCAGCTCCGTTAGTCTTTTAGGAGGAGGTTGTGTATGCAGCAACAACAACGGTACCTTGTCAATGTTGAGCCTGAGCGCGGTGTTGGCGGGCAGCACGGTGGGGGGCACGCCGGGGTTGGTCGCCAGCTGCCGCACGATGTCGCGGATCAGCTCCGTGAACGTGGCGCTCTGCCACTCCGGGAGGAGGTTCTTCGATACCTGGAGCACGAACCGTCACGATATCAGGGTCCCACTTGTAATTGGATTGAGCTTGAATGAAGGAAATCCACTGATCCCAGCGTTACGAAATGAATTACCCCAAAGATTTACACTAGCCGCTGGAGGCTCATGTTTCAAGGGACTATATCAAAGAGTAGACCGGGGGGCGTTGCAATGGTAGGGAAGACGTGCCGTTAGAATGATGGAAAGGTTTGGTTTGTGTACCGGATATGCATCAGAGTAAATGTACGCCTTTTTTACAAATAGGAAAGAAAACGTTAGCGTAAACAAGTTCCTCGGTAGTTTATACCGAGAGTAAAACTTCTGTTATTCCTACTAAATATCATTCCATTAGCGAATATTGACTCGTTTTACGATCTCTTACAACAGAGCTGTGAAATCTACAAGGATTTATATAATAGCATTCATCCATCAGCCTGTCTTCGTCCACTGCTGGACATGGTCGTTTCCAACATTTCACCACTTTTGGCGGTCTTCCACGAAAAAAGGCCCATACACACGTTAGGCAGGAAGGTTCACCAGTCTGTTTTATTAGCGAATGGATGTACGTACGGCCACTTTTGAGCAGGGCCCCGTCACTCAACCCTAGCATAGTAAAAACAGAATAGTAGAACAACTCCCGCACCGTGCGAGGCTTAAATGCCTACTGCTGCAGGGCTGTTAATTTATTTACCGGCGATGCGACAAACGGCGCGCGGCCACAAAATACCTATCTGTTTTGTAGCGCGGCGTACGTAAGCGTGACTGCGGAGCGCAGCCGACCCTAGTCACACCGCCAGAAACCGCCTGAGATATTGTCGTTGTGTGCGTGCTGTGGTTCGTAGGTGCAGGCTCGCACACATATAAGCCGCGTGGGCGACATCTCTGTGAAGATATCTTACTAGTCTGTTTTTACTATGACCCTAGCTGCCACGATAAATACCTACACTTTAGAAGATCTTCCGCGGCACTTACGCCAGTCGGCTGCCGCCGTTCGCGCGCGCGCAGAGTCTCTGTCACCTGATTCTGACCTACTTATTTTTAATTCGTAAACTCATTTCGTTTTCCTGTGCTTGGGTATGGAATAGATATTATAATCTAGGATTGAGTTAGTTTATTTAATTGTACCTACCTACTCAGTTGCTTATTCACAGTTTACATAATTACAATTTGAATTTGTCGTTCAATTTGTTTCCTGGGTAACTGCCGAGAGTTAAGAACACGTACCAAATTGCTAGCGATCTCCTCCGGGTTGACGTCGGCGACGTCAAACTTGAACGTGACAGTTTTGGACTTGGACTCCAACTGACACTCCACGGTGGTGCTGGCTTCGTTCACCTCCAACACGGTCAGTTTGGGAAGCTTGTCTTTCTCCCGGGAACGCTTCTTGGAGCCGCGAGACTTCTTGTCACTCGTTATAGGCGATGGTATCGCTGTACCCACTGGAAAAGAGAACAGAAACGTGTTAAACGTACTGGTATTCATGTGTATAGCCTGAAAAGCTCGTGCGTACGAGGGACCCGCCCCCCGTCCCCCGCATACCGTGGGCGTACCGCACCAACTTGTCAAGCTATAGAGTATGTACAACGGAATGTGCTTGTAATTGGATTGGAAAGGCACATAACTTTTTACGTTTCCATATTTCGCGCTGTCTTGTTCTGCGTTTATATTCCTCCAGATCTTGAGTTATACTGCAGATGAAATTACAATGTTATAACATGAAGTTGTCATTTATCCAGGGCAATTAAACTCTAGGGAATAATTATTAGGTCACGGTTATGACATTCAACACGTTCACCACTGTGGCCTGGAATTAACTGTGCAGCCACGTGTTTCCCTACGATTTTTGACGTTTGTTGAAAAGCGTGACCTAATAGTGGGTGTTTTGGGTGAAAAAAAGTAGATTGTGGTTTCATAACCGCACTATTTTTAAAAAACATAAACATTTAAAGAAACATATTTTTCCGTAACGTAATAATTTGCTGGTGAATTCGCTTTGTTTAAAGCCCAAAATGACTATCAAAATCTGATGTTATCGATTTAAACCAAAGTTTCATTTCAATGGGACCAGTAATTTCCAGAAAACGACACGAAGTAATGTCATCTATTGCTGAAGCCCTAAATAGGATCTTACCATCTTGCGTGCTGACGGTTTCCGTCTGTTTCTCCTCCACGGAACTCAACTCCGGCGGCCGGATAGTGTCGGCATGGGTCGCGCCCGACGGAAACTCCGACAGCGGCGTCAAAAACTGCTCCTTCTGGGTCCCATTCGTTTGATACCCATTCTCGACCGGCTCCGACGGGAGATTCAACTGCTGCGGGATTGATTCCTGCGGGATTGCCTCCTGAGGGATTGCAACAGGCTCTTGGGAAACGGGCTGAGCCTGCTGCATCGTCGTCTGCGGGATTTGTTCGACGGTTTGTTGGTACGAGACGGCTGTTTGAGGCTGTACCATTGGTTGGGGCTGCGGCACATTCTGGTACATCTGCAGAGGGTTGGCGGTGAAGTTTTGCACCGGAGTGCCTTCGTGGCTTTGACTAGATATGTGCCTCTCGCTCTGCTGCACCGTTGAGAAACTCGGCATCTGTATGTTGTGGGGGAGCGACTTCCCTTGCGCCATGTTTTGGTTCTGCATTATTTGCTGCACCTGCGCGTGGTAGAGTGAGTCGTCTTGGATCGACTGCTGTTTCTGCATTTGGTTCTGTATGTCCACGTAGTTTTGATTCTGATATTGCTGCTGTTGCTGTTGCTGTTCGACGGGCATCTGTTGCACGTTCTGTTGTTGTACGTTCTGTTGTTGTACGTTCTGTTGCTGTACGTTCTGCTGTTGTTGTTGGTATTGCTGTTCCTGGGCTAGTTGTTGTTGGTTCTGTTGGTGATCGTGCATTTCCACGGTGCTCATCTGACTCTGCTCTGACACCTGACGTTGATACATCGGTCTCTGAGCGCGCAACATCTCCTCGACTTTCTGCTGCTGTTGCCCCATCAACTGTTGCTTCTGAGCTAGAAGAGCTAAGTTCTGTTGGTCTATGAAGTTTTGTTGGGTTTGCAACTGGAATTCTTGTTGAGCCAAATACTGCTGTTGCTGTAAAGATCTTATGTGTTGCGGTGACAACGTTTGCCCGGGCATTTGCAGTTGTGGCTGGTTCAACATGTTATGTTGCAGAACGAGATGTTGTTGCGCCAACATTTGTTTTTGCATGTTGAGCTGCTGTTGCGCTTGAGCGACTTGTTGTTGTGCCTGTGCCACTTGCTGTTGTTGCACTAAAATTGTCGGATCAACGGTAACTTGAAGGATATTCGGCTGAACATACTGTTGCTGATTCTGCTGATAATTTGCGTTTTGACTGGCTTGCTGTTGCTGTTGCATCTGTTGCGATAACAAATTCTGCATATGCTGTTGCATTTCCTGCTCCTGTGCTATTTGCTGTTGCATATCGATGCCAGAATCGGCGGTTTGCTGTTGATTTAACTGCTGCATCTGCTGTTGAGATTGTTGTTGGTTTTGTTGCACGTTTTGCGTTTCCGATTCACTTTCCTTCCTCGTCTGCAGCGTGTCCGGCCTGTGAATGATCTGGGCTATTCTATTCTGCAGATTCTGGAACGAGGGGTCTAAAGCTTGGCCCGCCTGTTGCTGCTGTGCTATCGCATTCTCCTGCGCAGTAATCTGTTCCTCTAATTGCTTCTGTTGTATGGCGGCCGCTTGCTGCGCTATTATACTCTGCTGCTGTTGAATTATCTGCTGCTGTAGCACTTGGTTCTGGTTGCTGATCTCATTGATGCCGAGTTGCTGGTTCAGTATCGGTTGCAGCTGCGTCTGTGACTGGTTGGTCTCGTACAGACCTTGCTGCGCTTGTTGGTCTATGATCTGCTGTTGGTTGTAGAGATTCTGCTCCATTATCACGTGCTGCTTTATGTTCTGTTCTAGTAGAACCTAGAACAAGATTAGAAATGTTTAGTTTACGATCTGCAGACTTTTCCAAATTCCCAGATTTTAAGCAAAATACAAACGATATATCTAGGTAGGCAGATGAAGATGAGTTAGTAGCAACGCTAATAAAATATGTAAATGATCAAATAGTGTAACTTAACTTCTGTTGAATAAAAATTTGTCAAAACGAGAAATGTAATAAAAAAGGCGAAATAGACTAGTCGTTCCTATTAGCTGGATAGATGAAGTATGAACAAGGGCTACTGTCCTGTGAAAGGACAAAATCGTAATACCTGCGACTGTAAAAAGTTTTGATCTGGTGTATTCAGTTCGGGGACCATATTGGATTGTTGCATGAAGTTAGCTTGGAAATAGTCTTCATTTTTCATGTACTGCTGGAACGACTGTCAAAAACATTCGTTAAAAATCTAGACTAATTTATTTAGGAATCAGGAATTCAGGCATCTACAGACGACTAAGAGATTTATTAAGATTCTAATCTAAGATTGTTAGTATCTAGCTTATCCGAATGGATTTTAGTAATACCAAAAACCGAATTCACGCCCAGGCGCAAGCCTCAATTCTACTTGGAGAAGAACTCGTCGCAACGTGTCGAGCGAGTTTACCTGTTGCTGTTGTAAATACTGAGTGTCGGCGCAACCCTGAGCTTGTTGCATAAAGTTCGCTTGGTAGAGGTCCTCATTATTCATCAGCTGCTGGAACTGCCGGGTGGAGAACATTTCATTAACGCCTTTTCGTGTTACTACTGGGGAGCTTTATGTCGCTGTTTCCCCGGAAGTTTAAGACTTATATACTTTTATTAATATGTTATTACTAAGTCACCTGCGAACCTTAATATTACAATAAATAGTGCCTTTTAAGAAATTATACAGGACTTACATACCTAAAGGGTTTACCTTAGAAACAGGTGGGTGCAGAAATAATAAATCAAGGGATTCATGGGTTGAAATCACTACAAATAAATTTCAAAAACAAACAAGGACTACTGTTTGGGTTTGCAGCATACATAACTGAAAAACTATTCGAGCAATTCAGCAGAAATTCGGAAAATTATAAGAAATCAAATACAAATGCGATAATGACAAAAAATGTTAAGAAACAATGATTTTGATAATTTGAAAAACAAAACAGTAATCAGGCTTTAATAAATAGCGCGCACAGCTTTTAGTTCAGTCATCGATGCTCAAATAGGTTCTGAGATCATAATAGAACGGGTAATGATAAAAAAAATTAAGTGGTCATGACATGACCGTTAGCTACCAAAAATATTGAATTTGTGCAAATAAAAGTACTTAATTAGCAAAATAAAGTTTAATTAGTGCTTAACAATAAAGTACTAAATAAAAATTACAAAAAAAAGAAAAATGTGTATGTTAATACGATTACATGAAAAGCACAGGCTAACCCCAATAACATTATTAAATAAGTCAGGTACAAGAAGTTTGCAAAATACATGAAAGGGAAGAAAGTTGATTTACCTCCAGCACAAGTAAAAACCCAGCAGCACTTTTATACGAGGTCCATTAGATACAAACCTTGCCGTGGATACGAAAAGAAACCTGAAGATTGCGGCACTTGTTGCTGGTGCAACAGCTTCATTGCCTTCTCCTCGTTGTTCAAGAGATGCTGCAACTGTAGTTGAGTGAGCTTGTACACCCGGTACGGTTCCCTCACCTGTTGCTGGTGCAGGAAGGTCTGCTCGTTGTCGGTGAGGGTGGGCGACATGCGCGCGTGCTGCATCAGGTTCGCCTGGAATAGCTTCATCGCCTTCTCCTCGTTGTTCAGGTGATGCTGGAACTGCTGCTGCAACAGCTGTTGTTGAGCTTGTAGCAGCTGAGACTGCGGCGCCAGTCTGAGGACGTTCACAGTTAAAACTTGTATTGATTACTAGTTTTTGCCCGCGGCTCCGCCCGCGTGTTATTTGGTTTAACGACATGCTTTTTTCCGGGATAAAAAGTAGCCTGTGTGTTAAGTTAGGGTATAAGCTATATCCATCCTAAATTTTATCCAAATCCGTCCAGCAGTTTCAGCGTTAAAGAGTAACAAACACACACACACACACACACACAAACTTTCGCGTTTATAATATTAGTGATTGAACATCATGGAAGTGTCTTTTAATTAACACAATATCCTTTATTTGCGCATGTCGTGCGCATAAAACTATCAGTGACTGTTGTCGGCTTGGAGATTATTTATCAATATTTCTTATAACCTTTATGTTGACCAGGGTCACTTCGATGAAAATAAAGAAAACCGCATCGAATTCTGGTGAATTGTGCTCGAGTTAAAACGTAACGAACATACGGACAGACAAAGAATAATTCTAAATTAAAAGCACAATACATTTAAAATTTAAAAAAATGGTCGCGACGAGATTTATTGGTGTCGATACTAAAATACATAAAGCATGCGATTTGAATAATAGAATGACATATCCTATGTCCAGCAATGGACGAAACTGGCTGATGTTTGGATGGATGGATCCCCATTAAGAGCCGCACGGAAACAAGCACACCAATTCCCATTTAGTCGAGATGGCTTTGTTGACTGAATTTTTTTATTCATACTGTTGAATCGCATACGTTTTAAGCTCGTGAGTGGGAAATATCGTCTCAAATCATTCCTCATCCCCTAAAGCAGGGATGACGAACCAAAGGCACCCTTGCCATTGATGGCACGCGACAAAATATTTCAGGCACGCTACCAATCGAAGCGGTTTTTTTTGGTAGTTTTTGAAAAGTTTCGAGTTATTATTTAGTTTTATTACCTACCTACTAATCACCAAGTCAAAGTTATTCCAAGGCACGTATATGGCCTCATTAAACACTTCTTTAGAAAAAATGGCACGTCGATGCAACGTTCGCCATCCCTGCCCTAAAGTAATACATAGCATTGATGGAATCGAAATAAATACGTAAAATAATGTAAGAACAAAGCAGATTCACTCACTGTACAGCTGAGAGTCCTTGCTGCGTGCCCACACCATTGAGGAGCGTGTTGACCTGGTCCCCGGGGCCTGCTTGTTGCTGGGTCTGAATCATTCTCTGCAAAATACACACTGGATAAGATAAGCCTTTTTCTGGTCTGAGGGTGGCTCTTGTATGCCTTGGCTATAAGCTAAGGAATGGAAACTTATACCGTGGCCACAGAATCTGTCGTTTTTTTTCAAAGCAGGTTGTCAAAACTTTTAGTTACCCTTTTAAGGAGCTCCATAATGCTAATTTCAGTCTTCCATCGGATTTAGTTTCGTCTATGTAAAGGATAAAAAATATGGTATTTTATTTGACTCAATATTATTAAATTACACTTCATAATATACACATTACGTTAAATCAACTTATTTTTAAATTACATTAAAAAAGGTATCTATTTCACGGGAAAAGCGATTCAGCTCCTATATTTCAACACCGTTTAAAACGAAACTACTAGATATTAACAAAAAATTATCTTTATTACATCAAAAAATTATAGTTAATTTCATATTGTAGCCGCAATTTCAAAATAATTGAATTATAGTATTGCGCACAGTTGATTAAAGCAGGATAGATAATTAAAAAACTATAGCGTTTGACCTGGACCACTAACTTCATTGAGCATTATGGAGCCCCCCTTAAAAAGCTCAGATCAAATAATTTTTGAGAAGATTTATGTACATGTAAAAGATATAAAAATATAGTACGCTTGACGTTGCTAACTCTTTGGTATCTAACCTATTTGATGTTGTGTCTTAGAACAAACGCTGGCCATTAGAAAAAAAATAATGATATTTTCTTCTAATTTTGTTTCGATTTTTATTTGGGATTTGTTTCGATTAGCGTCTTGATATTCCGAAAATTATCGTAATTTTTTTATAACCTAAAAGTGATGAAATACCTATATTTCTTAAAATGAATCATTCAAATTTTATTGTAGGTAAGTAAGTACGTGAGTTATTGGTTTCAACTAAAATTTATGTATTTTTCGGAGCGAGCGATTTTCGGAAGCCCGCATACACGAAGTTGACCGTTTCGGTAGTCCCAATGTAATTATTTGGGATGGGATTTGTTTACATGGCAAAACTGAGCTCGCTATTTTAAATGAGGGTTCCGTAACTGCTCAGCGTTACATTGAGGAAGTCATCAGGCCTCATATGGTCCCATTTGCCCAGCGAACGGGTCCTGGATTCATCCTGATGCAAGACAATGCCCGTGCACACACAGCTCAAGCAACCCGTCTGTACTGAAAGACTATCACATGCAAGTGTTACCGTGGCCAGCAAGCAGTCCAGACTTAAATCCGATGGAACACATGTGGGACCAATTGAAACGAAGAGTAAAAGAGAGTGAGTAAGGGCTCTATAACTAGCAGCAACTGATTGACGCTTTGAAACGTGCCTGGGGGGAGATTCCAGCTGAAACCGTCAGGAATTTGATCGAAAGCATGCATTCCAGGCTACAGGAGTGCATAGCTACATAGGTAACACTAAAAGTTTCCGGAACTGGCCACTTACATAAACAATATTTAAAAATTTATTGCAACATTTGAAAATAGAACTCTTTGGCTGTAGAATGCAGTTTGTTTCATCTGACTGTCTTTTGTTTTTACCTTGTGGCGCCATTTAAAAAATTGTGTGTCTGCATCAACATGGATTTAACTCGGGAAAATTTTCGTAGTATGATTTTCTACGATTTTAAGTGTAATTTGACAGCTCAACAGAGCATCGCTCGGCTTGAAACAGCTTTTGGGAATGAAGCACCATGCAAGACGACTGTTTATAGCTGGTTTGCAGAATTCAAGCGTGGTCGTATCAATCTCAGTGACGAATCTCGCGATGGTCGGCCGTCCACCGCTGTGACCAACAAAAACATCGATGCTGTGCGCCGTATGATTGAAACAGACAGGCATGTGACCTACCATGAAATTCGCGCATCCTTAGAAATAGGCATGAGTCAAATACAATCAATCCTACACAAACATTTGGGTGTGAGAAAGCTGTGCTCGCGGTGGATCCCACACAACTTGACCGAGGCTCAAAAAACGGACCGCGTCACTTGGTGCAGTGCCATGCTTACCAGATTCAACGAAGGTGCGTCAAATTTGGTGTGGGACATAGTAACAGGTGACGAAACATGGATTTATTGCTACGATCCCAAAACAAAGCAGCAATCGAGCGTATGGGTCTTTCAAGATGAGCCGAAACCAACCAAAGTGGCGCGCGTGAAAAGTGCATCTAAGCGGATGATTGCTTCTTTTTTTAATAAAACTGGACACGTGGCTACTGTTGCTTTTGAGAATCGTCGTACCGTGAATAGTGACTGGTACACGACCATTTGTTTGCCGGAAGTTATTGACGAACTCCGTAAAAATAACCGTAAACGCCATATCATCCTGCACCACGACAATGCTAGTTCTCACACGGCCAGACAGACAAACGACTTTTTGAAGACGAAAAATGTAGAACTCATGAGTCATCCTGCATACAGTCCCGACCTGGCACCTTGTGACTTTTTTCTGTTCCCAAAAATTAAGAACCAATTACGCGGTCAACGATTTTCATCACCAGAAGAGGCTGTCGAGGAGTATGAAAAACACGTTTCAGAGGTCACCACAGGGGAGTGGCACAAAAGTTTTCAAAACTGGTTTGATCGAATGAAAAAGTGCATAGACGCCAAGGGAGATTATTTTGAAAAACAATAAATTAATTTTGTACCTTTAATAGTATTTTTTCATATTCATTCCGGAAACTTATAGTGCGTCCCACGTAAAAGAGGAGGGCATATCCGTTATTAACAAACAGAAAAATAAATCAAAAGTAAAGAATTTTCAAATTTTCAATGACCCTTCGTTGTTTGTGTTTTTTATTCTAAATTGTATTTTTTTATGAAAAGTTAAATAAGCATATTGAATGATAATTTATTTAAACAGTTACTAGCCTAAACGGTAAAAAATCACATTGTTTTATGTTTACGGTAATTAAACAATGCATTAATTTTATAATTTTCTTGGTACACCTTAAAAACCTAGTGGCCCTTATTTTGTTTTGACTAGTATAATAATCTCCGTTAAAAAAGTAACATGACATAGGCCAGAGAAGATAACACAAGCCATCCAAAAAAAACCGGCATGGCCACGAGCAATGTAGGGTTCTAAGTTGGTCTACTAATACAGACCGCGCCAAACTTCTAGTCCCATACATTAGAGGGGACCAAAAGTTTGGCGCGACTTGTACTCGTAAACCTGTAAAGCCTACTTAGCTGTGATAGTTTTCCTTATAAATTAATTATATATACTACTTCTCTGAATTTTTTCACATTTCTATAAACAACCGTTTAGCCAGCAGGGGGGACGCTGCACTCTAACTAAAATTTTCACTTTAAAGCTTAATATTTCGGATCCCTAAATCGAAAAATGGTTTTCACACAACCACAATGTTTTTAAACGACCTATCCAACTATACCCCACACTATGGGATAGACGAGAAAAAAAAATCATCCCCAGTTTACGTGTATGAGGTAACTCAAAAAAAATTTTTTTTTTCTATATTTTGTTTTACCATTTTGTCGGCGTGATTAATATTTATATCCATGCCAAATTACAGCTTTATAGTATTAATAGTCTCTGAGCTAAGCCGCGGACAGACGGACATGGCGATACTATAAGGGTTCCTTGTCGGACTACGGAACCCTAAAAACTACCAAGTGTAATGTAATCACTGCATTTTCATAAGTACACGTTAGTAAATCTACAAGCTATAATTGTATTAGACAAGTGATGTACGGACCTGCCTCAACTGCTGCTCGAGCAGCAACTGCTGCTGCTGGCGGTTCTGCTCGTTGATCAGCTCCTGGTTGAACAGCATCTGCGCCTTCTTCTCACTGCGCTCCCTGCAACACACACTCACATACGTCAGCACACTTGTAGAGGGCACCACTTTCGCGTCTCGTGGGTGGTCGTGGGCTTGAGTCCCGTATGTGTATAATAGTGGTATGCGTGTTTCGGTAGGTGTACAAGTGTGATCGTGACTTTGTTCACAGTTTATACTCAAAAACACTTCTCACTCCTCGCAGATTCATAATTATATACAAATATTACGTATATTCTTTTCAAGAAAATTACAACTTAATTTATTTATTAAAAAACAGAAATAGATACATGTTTGACAATAACAATGGTGATAACATTAGTTTAAGTATATCTATTCCCTTAACATTCTCACAAATTACATAAAGAGATAAAAATGAAGCAGATGAAGAAGATAAATGGTTTATGACAATATTGGCTATAAACCCAAAGCCAAAAATACAGACTAAGCAAAAAACCTACAGCATGCACATGCAAACTTAAAATAAAAAATCATTAAAACTAAAAATTAATAAAGAAAAAGATACATTTTATATTTACCTAAGAATAAGACATATATTTCTGCTTTACCCTATTTCTTTTGTCTTATTTCCTTTTTTTTTTCTTTTCTATGAACGCTTTCTTTACTTTATTTTTATATCTGTTACGAGAGCAGTTAAAGAAATCTATATTTAAAACATTATCATTGTAGTAATTGCACATACGATGTATCGGAGCTCTTTTTCCATTCTGAGTTCTAGTTCTTCTGAGATGAAAGAGATATTTGGGTCTGTTACTACGATGACGGAGACTGGGTAGTTGGAAGTTAATCTGACTTAAGAGGTCTGCACATTTATATTCTCCAACACATATATTTCGAAGAATAACTGAATCAGTCACATGTCGGCGATCTGCAAGAGACATAAGCCCAAACTTGGCAAGAAGATCGCTGTAGGACAGACGGCTGTGATTAAGACGATAGTTCAAGGCACATACAAATCTTTTTTGGATCATTTCAACCTCCTGAACATAGATATCAAACACCCAGGGCCATAATACCTCAATTCGCATTCGATTGTTGCAGTATTTGTTGGTATAAAACAGGAACATGCGAAGGGTTTTATACACCCTTAAATTTGTACAATTATTTTCGTTTGATACATCGTACAAGTAAGTCACTAAGCCAGGCGCGGATACAAGGGGAGGGGAGCGCCTTTTTTATCTATCTATTCAAATAAAACTATTACACAGGGAAACTAAAAATTAATTCATGTTTTTGTTTGAACAAATTTTATGGAATTTGCTTAAAATCATATAAAAATCCCGCCCTGAACGCAATCCTGGAACCACGCCTGCGAGCGTTTTGACGGGAACCGGCGCCCGGGCGTCGTTGTTTACACTATCTTATCCTTCAGAAAACTTAAAAAAGCCTAACCAATCCCCTTTTAGCTTTGCTCATGTTCAGATTTACTATTGTTATGCGTTTCTACACCATAATGATATAGCGTAAACTGATTTAAAAGCTTCAACTTAGCATTTAATACTGTCAAAACTAAAATTTAATTAATGCAATATAATAGTGCTTAAATGGACTCCATAAAATCTAAAATTAATCTGCAAAAATTTTAGCTTTGGCAGCACTAAACGATCCTTTCAATTACCTACATAATTAACCTAACCTAACTATTTTTATTATTTTTCTTTAAGTTCATCAAAACCTGGTTTTAAAAACAAATTTCACGCCACGTTGTTATTTTCAAAAACCAATCACGTGGCGTAACAATAATTGCCGCCAACATCTGCGATGTCAATCGCGAACAACAGATCACCGCAGGATCAACATTTAAGATCACAAATTACCAACACAACTAACTAGTTACACAATTAAATTCTAAAATTGGACGTAAATTACAACGTACGTAGCCCTACCGCGGCTAAAGGGCTAAAGGTAAAAGTGGGCAGATGCACGCAAGGCCGCCGCTAAACGGGGCACTGAATTTATCAACGAGTTTTATAGCCTTATTTACTTCGATACATGTTGCCATGGCAACGGCAGGGTGAAAGAATTTGTGGGTGACCCCAGTTTTGTTTTTCCACAAGGACCTTCAGCAAAGTCGAAGGCATTCTCGGTATGCTACTGAGAAATAATAAATCGCGTTAATTTTCTGATCTTATTTCCCGATAAACAAGATTTAGGACGTCGAAAGCTAGCCGGTCGAGCAGCGTACATCCAATCTGTGTATGGGTCAACGCTCGGAATTTTTGAATAGAACAAAACAATGTTGTGCACTCTTCGGCATTTAAAAATGTAACAGATGATAGAGAATCCCTAATAGAGCACATTCCACCGAAAAAAATATTTTTTGCTCGAACTTATTTTTAAATTCATGTCACTGCGGTATAGAAAATCAGAAATGTAAATCTGGACGTTAGGAGCTCTGAACCGGGATTCGTACCCGGGACCTCTCGCTTACCGGGCGGTTGCTCTACCAACTGAGCTATCCAGTTCTCGACAAAGGGGCCGGTTCAGTACAAAGGCAATGCAGGTTTATTATTGACATCAAATTGGGTGCCGAGGCTTATGGAGGTTCCTTCAGTAATTACTGCAGTAATGTTGTACAACGTTCCAATTTGAAGAATGCCAGTTTTTAATTAATAAAGTTTAATATGAGATAACACGAGTCTTTTAAACAAAACGCAATTATATGGTTTAGAATCTAAATCTAATCATTTCATTTCTGAACCTATTTTTATTTATTATCTAAAGTTTAGATGATAGGTGTATGTATACTCGTATGTTTACAGAAGTAATTATTGTTATTTCTTTTATTATTTAATATACTCGACTGTGGAGGTACCACCATCTTACTCGAAAATCCTCCCGAAGTTATTCGGGGGAGAGTAAGAGGACAGCTCTCAGGCAAAAAAACCAGGCGGCCCACCATTGCCTGGGACCGATGGATGGCGGTATATCCATCCCCAATTGCCGGGCCTTATATAAATTAGACTGGTGACGGGCAGCGGCGTCACTGGTGCAAGGGTTTCGGCACCGCGCTCACCAACCCGCCTGCCCAGCGTGTGTGAGTATGGGCATTTCTTCCAGGAGGACTGCCAAGAGTGGCGAAATCCTGGAAAGGCCTATGTCCAGCAGTGGACGAAACAGGTTGATGGATTGGATTGATTGGATTTAATATATATAATTATTACTGTACAATGAGAATAATATGTATATAAATGTCTATTTGTATTTATACCTATACTCAACTGATGCCGGGTCCAAATCGGACCCGAAATATATCTTGTGAATAATTATTTATATACATATTATTCTTATTGTGCTGTGATAATTATATATATTAAATAATAAAAGAAAGAAGCTCTCAGCAGTTATTATATTTTATATCATATTGCTATTTCTACTTTATAAGTTTGGGCGGGCTACTGTTTTGAACTGAAAAACTGCCAGAAAGAAGCAGATTTTTTTTTGATGCAGCTATTTGTTTTTTTGTCACGTTTTGGGCTATGCTATCGTCATGCAAAAGGCTTTTTTTGTTCAGAACTTTATATAGTATGGGAGTATTATTGTTTTAAAATCTCATTTTTAGTGTTCCTTAGTCCGACAAGGAAGCCTTAGTTTCGCCATGTCCGTTTGTCCGCGGCTTATCTCAGAGGCTATTAGTACTACAAAGCTGTAATTTGGTATGGGTATAATATTAATCACGCTGACAATACGGCAAAAAAATATTCTCGTTTTTTTTTAAATTGTATCTCCCTTACACGTAAATTGGGGATGAATCGGGCAACTACGGAACCCCACACTGCGCGTGGCCCGTCACGCACGTGTTTTTACTATCTAAGTCGCCTTAACCAGTTCGATAATAAATTAACATAATCATACATTTTTCATACCGAAGAAAACCACAGGAATGCTGTGCTATGAGGGTTCATTTTCATAATCTCGAAACTAAATATTTTCATTTTAGAAGTTATAAAATGTAACGTGCACATCAAACGTTAATGAAAACAAACATTATGAAATCAGTGACTAACAAAATAATTACGATTAATTTATTCACAAACGCGTCAACATTTCAAAGGTTATTGAACCTTAAAGAGAAGGTGCGATTTCAACGTTGAAAAACTCAGTTCGATATTTACAAATTCGTCAATGTATTGTATACACAGAAATATAAAATTACAAATATAAAAAAAATCGTACCTTCGATGTATTTTAATAGTTATACGTTTATATTGTACATGAGCTCAATTAGTTATATTTTAACGTACATTGTAGATGAGAAGGTTACCGTTTGATTTTTGGTAGTTTGAGTGAACTCCACAGAATGCAACCTCTTCATAAGCCATACATACATACATACATACGGCTTCACTCGGTTCAAGCCGTCTCACACGTAAATCTGATTACATACAGATGCTATTTCAGTCACTACACACTCTAATATCAAAATGAAGACAAACCAACAATAGAAACACAGACATACCAGAACATTTGTGTTCAGTTAAAAAAATTAGAAAACTCCGTGGGTCTACCTTGCACCTTCTAGTGTGACTTCCACTATCACTTCAACGAGAAAACGACACCTTTATAATATATAAGGTGACTTTCGTTGATATAGCCAAACTCATACTGGAGACTTGGTTAGTGGCCAGGGCCAAGGTTCAATAACCCTTTCTGTGAAATACGAAGATTTTTTTTGTTTCTCTATACTTGTTCAGGAACAACCTCAAGTCAATCAGTATAGGAAGTCTACATTTTATTTTGCGTATTTCCCATAAATAGTTATTAAACCTTAGGCCTGACCACTTACCGAGTCTCTAGTATGGATTTGGTTGTAAAAACGAAAGTCACCGTATATGGGGTCTCCGACCTTACAACATCACTTTCACTATCATTTAATTCACTAGAAACTTCACAACGAATATAAAAATTTCCACAACACATTTTCAAGACAACTTTCCACATCCAGGATCTTGATATAACTTACAAACAACACAATAGAATGAAACAAACTGAATTAAAACATTACCTAAAAGCATTCTTATCTAAACCGGCCAATTCTGCGATAACACGCAGAGAACACTTGAAATTTACGACTTGAAATACGCGATTTTATATTCGTGATGTAAAAATAAACAAGCGATCGGTACGTTCGTGTGTTACCAGCTGTTTTCTATACTGAAGACGCGATATGCATAATACCATTGCGTCATTACAATTACACGCAACCAATCAACCGGCGAATGGGCATTTCAACTGTTAATTGTAATGCGCGAGGGAGCCACTCTCGATCGGTAATATAAATAACTTGCAAGAGGAGCCAATGATTTCAATTATTTATATAAGCGTGGTGAAGATAGCAGCAATAGTATTTACATTTTATTTTCATTCATTTAGCGTGTTGCGAAATTTACATAATAATAATGAAATGTCAAATGAACATTCTTTTTCAGATACTTCTCCGAAATAAAAAAATAAGATCGAGGCCTCAAATAGAACACATACCACCGATCGCATTACAAAATCTAAAACTTTACTCATTTACACTGTAATTTTACAGACGACCTCCTCGTGGGAGTTTCTATCTAGAATTGCCTCGTTTTTGCGACAAACCTAATAATATGATAAATAAAGTGACTATCTCCATGAAGCGACATGATGTCGCGTGTTACAGTAACATTACTATTCCTTTCGTTTTTGGAACGATTTGTTTATTCCTTTTTAGACTAAAACGGGTTGAAATCAACCAATAATTTTCAACATACATTCTTCTAGTGTTCTATAGGTATTCTCAAAAAGAGAAATGTATTGAAATGTACAGACATCATTTTATTACAAAAATAGGTGGACAATAAACAGATAAAGTAGATCACACTAGATTCGTCGCAATTTTCTCAAATTCTTTTCTTACATGTCTCCCAATAATAGTATATAAATAATTAGTAAATATGGTAGGTGGTAGAGCTGATCCCGGGCTCGACTGTGGAGGTACCACCATCTTACTCGCAAATCCTCCCGAAGTTATTCGGGGGAGAGTAAGAGAACAGCTCTCAGCCAAAACCAGGCAGCCCAACATTGCCTGGGACCGATGGATGGCGGTATATCCATCCCCAATTGCCGGGCCTTATATAAAACAGACTGGTGACGGGCAGCGGCGTCACTGGTGCAAGGGTTTCGGCACCGCGCTCACCAACCCGCCTGCCCAGCGTGTGTGAGTATGAGCATTTCTTCCAGGAGGACCGCCAAGAGTGGCGAAATCCTGGAAAGGCCTATGTCCAGCAGTGGACGAAACAGGCTGATGGATGGATGGAATTAGTAAATTGAAAGTTAGTTTAACATAATAACATCTTTACGAGTCCTATATACCTGTAAAGTAAATATCCTAAATAGACCTTCGACCAGGGGGGTATTTTCATATGTGTAAGATTGTGTTTGGCTGGAGACTATAATATGATTATGCGCACTTAAATATCGGCTTCTGCCGCGCCGATTTCAAACTCCTTTGACTATACTATTGTGAATTCTACAACAACTAAGGCTTATTTGTGGTAGTTTTGGCAAATAAAGAAGAAACGCGTCGGAAAACTTAATGTAATTTTTTGATTTACACTTTTTCGGGCCCAGATCTAAAGTCGTGCAGCAATTTTACTGAAATGCGTAGTAACATTTATAGTATTTTGTCATATCCTATAGTAACAGAAAATCCGTATCCAGAAAACCCAACTTAGAAAAATATTCGAGTTTGAACAATTCCTCGAAGAGGAGTCAATTACTGAAAATGATGGCCGGTCGCGTAGCTAATTCTTATGGAGTTTGGAAGACAATTTGTTTGTGATCTTAACAGTATGGGGGTTGTTATGCAATCGAGTAAACTTTGGCCAACAGTATTTGCAGATCAGGAAGCTTGGTCAAATACACAAAATTATGTACGGTCTGTTGACCAAGTGAGCAATCCATCCTTCGATCTAAGTCGTTGATTATTAAATTAATAACTATGATTATATACTTTTTATTCAGCTAGGATTATGTGGTTGACTCAGGTACACATACCTGCATAAGTAAAATAATAATATTTCATACTAATGATTAATTATGTAACAACCATTGACCTCTCATAAAACAACAAGACACACAGTCTCTAAGAAAAGTTCGTCAGAAAGTTTCCGAACCTGTAACGTGCATAGTAGCAAAAATCTCCAACCAAATTAAGACGTTATGTCGTTAACAAACAAACAAATACTCTTTATTGTGCAACGAAAAAAATACATAATAATAGAAAAGTTAACAAATGTTAAAGACACAATTGGCGGTCTTATCGCTTAAAGCGATTTCTTCCAGACAACCTTTACCTCGACATAAGATGCAATGTCAGTTGCACGCTTTCGTCATTCGAATTTGTCACCCCATAGCGGTGACAAAATGGATCACGGACACTTTTTGAGCGAGATTGTGAGTCTAGTTGTTTATGAGAGGTCAATGGTAACGACCTGACAAAACATTCGATTGTACTTTGTATTATGGATGACGAGTTTGATGGGTCTTATTTCCCTGTGGATGGTAAGGAACTGCAAGGAAAGAAATACTTTAAATGTCTGGTAGTGTAGTGGATGTAAATGTGAATACGTAGAGCACAAAAGGTTGAACAAAGAAAGTTTTACTGTGGGTTGCAATCAGCACTCGCGGAATGGCGCATTATTGCATTGTATCATCCAGTATTAAGACTTCAGTATTTAGAAACGCGATAGAATCAGGGTCGCACGCGAATTATAAATATACTTGTAAATCTTATAATCGATGTATTGTCTTGTGATTTACGCTTCAGTTGCTACGGAATACTTTCAAAATGCAGTTTCTATAAATATGTATGGTATGTACTCTCAGTAAGTTTGTTTATCTATTGCCTGATTGATAACTCTGCAGCCGATCAACGGATTGTGATTTAACTTTTACAGTCGGACATACGGGATATAATATATGTATAGAGGATGTTAGGATAATGTTGCGGAAGCCGGAAACTGGCGATAGTATCCGTCCATAAGAATAACTTTTACTATGGAAACAATAATCAAAAACTGCTGTTCTATAGAAAAGTTACATACCTACTTGACCAAAATACCGGGTGTAAATAGAGTGCGACCATTAAATGAAACCACATATTCTACCGACCCTACTGAACCACTTTTCCCAAGAATAGTACCCGCGGACACCCTTAGTTTGGGAAATAATTGAGTTCCAAACAAAAATGCGTGGACCCTAAAGCACCGATATACCGGCGAGTTTAGAGAGAGTAACGCAACGCTTAATCGTAGCAGTCTATTTACACCCGGTATATGCAACAACTGTTTTTTTTAAGACTTCTGATTTATTTATCAAGGAAAGTTTCCAGACTCGTACTAGAGTGGGTTTGGAATTTGGCCAAAATACTAGGATTACAGCCTAATAACCTCATTGATTAATTGTGTTGTATTGAAACGCTATCTGCCGGACTTTAGTAAAATTCCCTGGATCTTAGCAAAGTTTTATCTTTTGCTATTATCCTGAGATATACACAATGGTAGGTGGTAGAGCTGCTGCCGGGCTCGACTGTGGAGTTACCACCATCTTACTCACAAATCCTCCCGAAGTTATTCGGGGGAGAGTAAGAGAACAGCTCTCAGACAGGCACAAATCCAGGTAGCCCACCAATCCTGGGACCGTGTGATGGCGGTATATCCATCCCAAATTTCCGGACCTTAAATAAACAGACTAGTGACGGGCAGCGGCGTCACTAGTGCGAGAGGTTCTGGCACCGCGCTCACCAACCCGCCTGCCCAGCGTGTGTGAGTATGGGCATCTCTTCCCAATACATGATGTACACCAAAAAGAAACGGCCCCCAGTCCCCGGCAGCCCCACTATTCCCAACTACGGTGGCGGTCGCGGTAACGGTGGGGCAGGGGGTGCTAAGAATCTCCGGTTGAATGGCCACCAACACTGACGACTCTTTTTGGCGGCGTATAATACACGGACGTTACGGGAAGACAGACACCTCGCTGAGTTCGAGTCAGAGTTAGGTAGAATCAACTGGCATATTCTGGGGCTATCGGAAGTCCGACGAGCAGGTGAGGATACCATAACCCTAGAGTCAGGACACCTGCTCTACTATCGAGAGGGCGATAAATTGTCTGTCGGCGGAGTTGGCATGCTGGTCAACAAAGACCTCACTAACAACGTGTTAGAAATCGGTAGTGTCTCTACTCGGGTGGCATATCTTGTTATTAGACTCAACAAGAGGTATTCACTTAAAGTCATTCAAGTGTATGCCCCCACGTCGAGCGACTCTGATGATGTAGTCTTTGGCCGTCTATGATGACATATTAAAGGCCAGACATAACACCACCAAGACACATTTTACCGTTGTTATGGGGGACTTCAACGCCAAAGTGGGAGTACAAGAGTGTGGTGAATCGGTAATCGGACCACACGGTTATGGCTGCAGAAATCCTCGGGGCCAGATGCTGGTTAGCTTCCTTGAGAGCCGAAGTCTCTATTTGATGAACTCATTCTTCAAAAAGAAGCCTCAAAGGAAGTGGACCTGGCGAAGCCATGACGGTAAGACTAAAAATGAGATAGACTTCATCATGACGGATCAAAAGCACATAATCCAAGATGTATCTGTGATCAACAGGTTTTGTACCGGTAGCGATCACCGACTTGTGCGATGCATCTTGAATATCGACTTACAGCTTGAGAGAAATCGTCTGATGAAGCCTACGCTCCGCCCTTCTCTGCGCCAAACCGTTGCGGGATCCGAAAAGTTCCAAATGGAACTTCAGAACCGATTTGCCCTGTTGGAAACCACTGAGGACGTTGACCAGCTTGCTAACAATTTCACGAATGTCGTGCGCGAGATAGGGAGGGCTTATTTTAAGCCGGAGCGAAGGACTAAGGAGTCCAAAATTTCGAGTGGAACTCTGGACCTGATGAGGCAGAGACGGGAAATGTCTTCAGATTCTGCAGATTTTTCCCTTCTTAACAAGCGTGTTAAAAGGCAAATTCGTTTTGACCTGCGCCAACATAATACTCGCGTCATTGAAGACGCGATCCAGCGAAATAAAGGCTCAAAAGTTTTTGCCCAGCAGTTAGGAAGGACCAATCTGACGAAGCTGAAGACATCTGACAATAAAACTGTTACCTCTAGGCCAGAAATCCTCGCCGAAATCGAGAAATTTTATGGGCTCCTATATTCTTCACACGCTCCCAAGCCAACTGCTCGCGATGAAGACGACAAACGTGCACCTCTGGTCCGCCACTACACCGATGAACTCCCGGATGTCGAAATGGGTGAGATTAGGATAGCTCTTGAACAGCTGAAAAACAACAAGGCGCCGGGCGAGGACGGCATCACAACTGAACTCCTGGAAGCTGGAGGTTACCCTATACTCGGACAGCTACAGGACCTCTTTAATGCCGTCATTCGCACAGGTACTACGCCAAAGGAGTGGAGCAGGAGTCTGGTCATTTTGTTCTTCAAAAAAGGAAACAAAATCCTACTTAAGAACTATAGACCAATTGCGCTCCTGAGCCACACCTACAAGCTGTTCTCAAGAGTTATCACGAATCGTCTCGCCCAACGATTCGACGACTTCCAACCTCCAGAGCAGGCTGGGTTTCGAAAAGGCTACAGCACCGTGGACCACATTCACACGCTAAGGCAGGTTATACAGAAAACTCAAGAGTATAATCAGCCCTTATGTCTAGCGTTTGTGGACTACGAGAAAACCTTCGACTCCATCGAAACTTGGTCTGTTCTGCAGTCCTTGCAGCGTTGCCAAGTTGACTGGCGTTACGTGGAGTTGTTGAAGTGTCTGTATGACTCCGCTACGATGTCCGTCCAAGTACAGGGTGTACAAACAAGACCGATACATCTTCAGCGCGGCGTGAGACAGGGAGATGTTATTTCTCCAAAACTGTTTACCGCCGCGCTGGAGGACGTCTTTAAAACACTAAACTGGAATGGACGAGGCATAAACGTAAACGGAGAGTACATTTCACATCTTCGCTTTGCCGATGACATCGTCATAATGGCGGAATCAGTGCAGGAACTAGAGGCAATGATGCGCGGCCTTGGCGATTCTTCAAGACGAGTGGGCCTGCGGATGAATTTGGATAAGACTAAGGTCATGTCCAACTGTCACGTCATCCAAGGGCCAATAACCGTCGACAATGTCAGCATCGAAGTTGTTCAAAAATATGTTTATCTGGGTCAAGTCATACAGCTGGATAAAAACAACTTCGACGCCGAGGCTGACAGAAGAATATTCTTGGGTTGGGCAGCATTCGGAAAGTTGCGTCACATATTTACGTCGTCAATACCGCAGTGCTTAAAGGCTAAGTAAGGTGTTCAACCAGTGCGTCCTTCCTGTGATGACGTATGGCGCTGAGACGTGGTCTCTTACAAAGGGTCTGATCCACCGGTTTAAGGTCGCTCAGCGAGCTATGGAGCGGGCTATGCTTGGGGTATCTCTGATGGACAGAATCCGAAATGAGGACATCCGTCGGAGATCTAAAGTAACCGACATAGCCTGCAGAATCAGTAAGTTGAAGTGGCAGTGGGCAGGCCATATTTGTCGCCGAGATGATGGCCGTTGGGGCCGAAAGTCTCTAGAATGGAGACCACGTACAGCAAAGCGTAGTGTAGGCCGACCTCGTGCCCGCTGGACCGACGACCTGAAGGACGTTGCGGGGGGCGGCTGGATGAGGAGGACGGAGGACCGACATGAGTGGCGAAATTTGGGAAAGGCCTATGTCCAGCAGTGTACGAACACGGGCTGATGGATGGATGGATGGATACACAATATTTTTTACGAAAGAATCACTTTCTTTACTTATTTTTGTTTTAAAGATAATAATAATAAATAAATAATAATATAAGGCGACTTTAAATATATACAGCCAAACTCATACTGGAGGCTTGGTAAGTAATCAGTAACACGGATAGATAATTTTTTTTGCTAATTTCTCAAAATAAAATCTTGACGTCACATAGTAATTGACTCGGGCCTGGGCTTGCGTTTGCAAGGACCACGAAAAGAATAATTTACGAATTTCACAAAAAGTAAGAATTTGGCTGTATAAATTAAAGTCACCTTATATAAAGCGAAATTATAAATTCAAAAATTGTACAGAACACAGTTAAAACTTCTCAAGATAAATTTCAGATACTCAACTAATCCATCCATCAGCCTGTTTCGTCCACTGCTGGACATAGGCCCTTCCAGGATTTCGCCACTCTTAGCGGCCTCCTGGAAGAAATGCCCATACTCACACACGCTGGGCAGGCGGGTTGGTGAGCGCGGTGCCGAAACCCTTGCACCAGTGACGCCGCTGCCGCTGAGAGTGCCGAAATATACGTTTTTTGCGGCATAAACGGCCGTATCTTTTTATTACGTTAACTTGGAAGTATACTTTTTTCACAGCTTCAAGGGACTGTAACTGACTTTTAATTTCAACTCGATACCTCCACGCGTCGAAACGGATCGAATAATAGGTAATATGAGATGGCCCTTTCAGAAGTTTCCAGATATCCTGAAGGGTCACAGAACTGACCCTAGAAGCAGATTAGTCGTTCAGAAAACTTCATATTTACTAAAATGGACAGCGCTCGGGTCCTCAATTTTATAGTGCAAAAATTCTTATACGAAAACCTTCTCTACATAAAGCCCCAGCCATTACTTATCTGTAAAAACCGCATCAAAATATGTACAGTTCGTTTGCCCAAATAGTTTGCAGTAAGCCGCACGTTATATTGGATAATATGTGAAAATAAACAGCCGCGAAGTAACAATTGTTAATGAAAATGAAATGTCAGATAAACAGCGGGCCAACGGTCGCACGGACGCCAGCATGACAGGGGCTACTTTACCTATGCAGCGTTATTGCCGCTAAAATCGTAAACAAATACCTAGATAGCTTGAACTGCGACTGTACACAACACACCTTCACTTTGAAATACGAATCGGTGGCCAATTTTTGCCGGACAAACCAACCGTGCTAACTATTTGACCGAATGAACTATACAGTACGTATGTACGAGGGTGGGTCAATAAGTCCGTGACTTTTTGAATTTCCTGCCTCTTAATTGAAAAGGCAATACTGCTCCTCTCAACGGACATCTATCAGTTGACTCCAGTCAAAATTTGAACAAACTGCGTCAATTAGTTTGTGTTTAACAGCCATTGATAGCAGACTACTTGCTCACAATCGACCACAAACGCAATCGGGTGATAATTTCGCATGAGTGTTTGGCGGTATTCAACCGCAATATGGACGAATTTTTGCGCCGTTTCGTAACCGTGGACGAAAAGTGGATCCACCACAATACACTAGAGGCCGTTCAAAAAGTGGGTTTCTCGGGGTGAATCAGCGCCAAGGGAGGCCAAGGTGGGTTTTTCAGCAAATAAAGCTATGGCGACCGTTTTTTGGGATGCACGCGGTTTAATCCACTTTGACTATCTTCAAAAGGGTAAAACAATCAATGGCGAATATTATGTTAACTTATTGAGTCAATTTAATGAGGATTTGAAAAAAAAAACGATCGCTTTTGACAAAGAAAAAAATTCTTTTGCAACAGAACAACGCAAGGGTGCAGTTCCCATGTGAAAAATCCATGAATTAGGCTACGAATTGCTTCCACATCCACCCTATTCTCTGGATTTAGCCCCGAGCGACTATTTCTTGTTTCCAAACCATATGAAATGGCTCGGCGTAAAAAGATTAGACCCCAACGATTTTGATGACCTCGACAAATCCTATTTTTTTAATTCTAATTGGAGAAACGTTGGACAAAGTATATAGAGCTCAAAGGAGACTATGTTTAAAAAGAAAATATTTTTTTATCCAAAAACCTGTGTTTCATCCAAAAAGTCACGGACTTATTGACCCACCCTCGTACATACACAATAGACTCACCGACTGAGGCTGATGAGTTGCGACTTGAGCAGCTTGAACACGATGCGCGCGTCCTCCTCCATGATGAGGCCGGACTTGGCCATGTCGTTGGCGATCTCCTGACAATCGTCGCTCTCCATGTCGAACTCGAACTGGATCGCTTCGTTCTCTCGGTGCGTGTTCAACCTAACGGAACAAATATCCGTTTCAATATAACAACAAAGAATAATAGGCAAAGGCAAAAGCATCCGGAATAGAAAAGCTTGTATTACTATATTGATGGGTTTGGAAAAGCAGAAACAGAATAACTGCCACGGATATAATGCGCATAGAAATATAAAGTCCTTTTCAATAGAACTTTTCTGTCTATGAATAGATGAACTTACTAGTGACGGGGTAGTTATTGAAATAGTATGTTGTGCAACTATCACATAATTTCGTCATTGGCTGCACGGGTGTCCCGATGACTAATTTTATGTCTGCTTTGACAAACTTTATGTTTATCTTTTAAAAGATGTTTTTTGATGATGTCTTTTAAAAGATCTCGGAGTCGAGACGGGCACGTGTCTGCTGCCGCACGCCGGCGCGGCTTCACGTGTCACTCCTCTCTTGTTATCATGCTGTGTTTACCTTTAATTGGGGTTACACTCTACTCATTGTATAGGCTAATTGTAATTGTACGTTGAAAGTGTATCATCTGTTGGTAGACCAAATAAATAAATAAATAAAATAAATAAAACTTTATCTACAACTACCAAAATTATCGTTTTCTCTTAATATAATTTTTAATACTTTTAACTTATAATTTCACGAAAAATAAAAAAGGAAAGCGCTATTTTTTTTTGTTCCGTTTTTACTGTTCCATACACTCTGTTGTCCGTCTGTCTGACTGTCCGTCCGTCTGTGACTGCGGTCTACAGCTTCAGCCGTAATCGGAAAGCAATTAAAATTTTCACAGAATAGTTTTTTATGGCCTCTATCACGGCAAGTAATAAAAATATATTGAAACCCAAAGACGGCCAGAAACCCCGAAAAAGTAGTTTATTTTAAGTTTTTGTACATACTTAGATTGAGATTTCCAAAACAATTGTCAGACGCTACCATTTTAGCAACTTGTTTTTGT
This sequence comes from Ypsolopha scabrella, assembly GCA_910592155.1. Lineage (NCBI taxonomy): Eukaryota > Metazoa > Arthropoda > Insecta > Lepidoptera > Ypsolophidae > Ypsolopha > Ypsolopha scabrella. The sequence goes on along the minus strand of OU342987.1, from coordinate 1,781,270 downwards.
CGCCTTGTTGTTGTTTTGGCGTCTATACTGTTGTTATTACAAGACTGCCCAAAAAGAGTGCTAAATTTTCAAGGTCCAATTTATTTTTTTCAATTTACAATAATAGTATTATGGTATCTGTCATTTACACGAACATCACCAACGTTCAGAGACATTAAAAACTTTCGATGAAAATAAAATTGACATCTCACCTTGACGCATACACATAATTCAATATTTTTGCGTATTTAACTAGTTTTTATTGAATATTTCATACTTAAATGCAATGCAAGACAAGCAATAAATGGGTCCATTTAAGGAAGAATTAAATTCAGCGAAATCCTGCGAAAGATGATCGAGAAAAATTGAGAAAAATGTTTGTTTACTTGAGAGGAAAGTTCTATTAAAAAGGACTTTATGATGCACTGTCTGTAATAGATTGTACAGTAGGGTGGATCGATTTTTGCGTTTTTTAGATTTTCATTTGGCCTGGGTGCGGAAAAGTTGCTACGAGAAAACAGATATGTGAAAAAAAAAAATAGTAAAAAAAATATCCTTTAATGTTTTGTACTGCCCCAAGGGGTAAAAGTATAACAAAATGTATGAATGAAAAAAAAATAGTTTTTAATATTTTTTGTATTTGTTTTAGTTATAATCATAAAAATATTCGTCCATTCACATGTCTCAAATTAAATAAAAGCTGCGCAAATTAATATAATTTTCCATTTGAGGCATTTTTATCACATTTTTTTATCTTACCACTTCGGAACGCAACAGAATTTTCATGACCTATTTTTTTGTAAATTGCTTAGATAAGGATTTGACTAAAAATATATTAAAACGAATTTTTTTTTTCTTTCATACATTTTGTTAAACTTCAACCCCCTTGGGGCAGTACAGAACATTAAAAGATTTTTTATTAAAAAAATTTTCGTTTTTTCGTTTCCTTGTAGCAACTTTTCCGCACCCAGGCCAAATGAAAATCCAAAAAACGCAAAAATCGATCCACCCTATTGTACTGTACAGGGCTGAGTATGCCATCTCTTTTGCACGCGTAGATTTTGTATATGCTATCCTGCTGTCAGTGAAAGCGTAAGGAAATACGACCTTTGCCGAAGACTGGCGAAGATTTCGATGCGCATTATTTAAAATCTCTAATGTTCGGTTTCTCAGGGACTAAGTATAGGTATAGAAGCAAGTGCTGACCGTTTCTTGGGGTCGATGATCTTCAGTCGGAACTGTATCTTGGTGATGTCGGATGACGTCACCAGGTCGCGGCCCACTATCTCCAGCCGCAGGCCGATGTCCTCGCCGAAGAACTCGTGGTTCAGGAGGTCCTTCACTTTGGGCCTGCAACGTGTTAACCTGTTTACTTACAGACGGACGAATACGTTGTATTGTTGTATTTTCTCCTCTTAGTAAGCAGGTAAATAAACCGTCGATATTTCAAAACGGTGCTAGAACCATGTGCTACGGGAGATATTGTATGGGCTTTTGTTTTGATAATAACTTCGGAACTTGTGTACTTACTTGACTATTTGGTTAAGTATTTTAAATAATCTACACTAATAATAAAAAGTCATGTAGTACACTATACAGGTTGACTTTCAAACCACCCCGATAATTTTAAAGGTAAAAAATTTAAATGTAAAAAGAACTAAAATTAAAAGTTAAAATATTATTGAAAAATGTTACTTGGAAATAAAAGTTATGGATATCTTGCCATTCCCATACGGAAAAAGTTGAAAATAGTACAAAATAGTAGGATCAAAAATAAAAATAATATTGCGCGATCTAATTATCTTATCTCTTCGGGTGACCATGATTTCTTTGGATTTTACGAAACTCATCAAAGGGGTCCAACTTTAAAAAATAATTATGAATGGTTTTAATAAAACCAGTTTGTATTCTCCTACAAAATACTAAATTATCAGGGTTAGGTAAAAAGTCACCTGTAATTTTCGCGAAATTTTAAACGAAATGGGTTATTGGCAGTTTGCAATCAAAATTTTTTGAATTTTTGTCTGTTGGTTTGTATGTATGTTCGGTTTTAACTCGAGAACCATTCAACGGATTTGGACGCGATTTTTACTATCATTTATTGAACCTGGTCAACTTATAGGCTACAAGGAGTGTTCATGAAATAGCACCCAAGCCGAAAACGGGGAATAAACGCGGGAAAAGTGTAGTATAGGTATAAATCTTTATAAAAGGCTAAGTTATAAATAAAACAAACGAATTTAACCTATAAATTATAAGTGAGCGAGTAGATATACATAATAAACGCACCTGTCAGTTTTGTTGGGTCGGATACAGGACTCGATGATGTCCCTCACTTCCGGTATCGTCACCTTCTCGAAGCTCTGCGGCTTCACTCCCTGCAACATCGCGACACGTCACTGTACCCGTCTTTCACTTACAACTACATACAAGTTACGAAATCGTCGTACATCTGAGTTCTTTCCTTTGGGGTTAGCGGCCCACCGACAGGTGTATGTGCAAGACACGCGAAGGACACCTCGGTGTATGTTCATTTCAGGGTCTAAGCATGTATTTATGTATACAATTATTGTATTAACCCTTATATGCATTAGGTTTCATTTTTGCATGAAATTGAAAACAGTGATAGAAAAATACCTAAAAAATTAAAAAAAAAAAATATATGTATACATATATTTTTTTATAGAAAGCGTGTTTTACATATGAAAACAAGAAATACAAATTTATTGTTGCTATAGAATTGTCATTGTTTTATTTTTCCTTTTTTTTATTACTTACTCAAAAAGCTGAGCTCTTTTTGATTTTAATATCAAAAAACCACAAAAAACTCCTTTAACAATTTTCCCGTCAAAATGCGAGAAAATGCAAAAAAAAACAAAGAAAAATAAATAAAGGAATTTTAAAGTTGAAAAAAATTTAAAGCTGTTGCCAAACATATTTTTAGCTCATATAATCATATATTTATATTTATTTTGAAATAAAACTATGTAGATTATAAATAAAAAACCTTTGTGTCATTTCCGATACAAGATGCATTTAAGTGTTAAATATAACATTTGGTACCAGTTATTGATACCCAATGCAGGAGGCAAGGCTGTATTCCGACTCATTGGCGTCAGAGTATACAAGGTTATTTCAATTTATAATACAATTTGATCCAGAAAGGGATCAAATCGTCCAAAAATATAATTATATTATCAATGTCTGCTGATATTGTGAGAATTAGTAGTTTAGTTATCCTAGGTTGTATTTATTTTGGCCTGAGAACAAACGATATCGCGATGTGAAGGATTTAAACACCATCTAGTTGTGTTAACAAAAAAAAAAAACTATTGCGTTACCAGGGTTACGCAATAATATTTTAAATTTGTGCTTAAATAAATAAAACTAAGTCCATTCAATTATTCTTGCTAAGAAGAAGGGCAATAAACTTAGCAAGATCATGGTAATCTTTTATATACCGGGTGTAAATAGAGTGTGACCATTAAATGAAACTACATATTCTACCGACCCTACTGAACCACTTTTCCCAAGAGTCATACCCGCGGACACCCTTAGTTTAAGAAAAGGTTTAAAGATACTTTATTCTTACATAAGAAGAAATCTTAATTAATTAATTATAGTTTCGTCCATCCGCACAGACAATAATTGAAGGTAGGTGGATATCGTGATAATTTTATTCTATTACACTGATCTCTGTGTGGTGTTAGTAAGCTCCGCTGTTCACTTCTTTAATCTTATAACCACCTCTCTAACACCAGTTATTATTTATTTAAAATATGTTGAGCCAATTTACGCTTGAAATCATTAAAGAGTTCAGAATTTTTAATTTCTGAGGGTAGATTGTTAAGGTGGTAAAACCGCAAACAGAAATGTGTACAGAATGTTAGATGGCGCCACGCGCTAAGAAACTCTAAATTATTAGTAATAAATCTGTTATTGTTGCCTTTGGGCATTAATTGAGTTGATATGCGGATAAAGTAATTTATTTCACGACGCTTTGGGGTGATAATAAATGTGAAATCCCTTTGCTTTTACTATGCATTCAAATGTTTCATAAGCTAATTAGTTGTCAAACTAATACGCACACTAGTAAAGGCAGTTCTGTCAATGTGTGAGTTTGTTCATTCATATAAATCAAATCGATACAAAACGTAAAACGTTGCCGCTCCGTATTTTACCGCGGAAGCAGAGCGGCAACGTGTTGACTTTGCAAAACAAGACAAAATATTAGATTATTATACAATTATATTTGTCAGCATTGGTATGAAACAAACATTATCAATATTTAGATAAAAAAACAAGATGATTTATTACATATTCTTCACAGAGGGATTATTTTGAACTAGCTTTTGTCCGCGGCTTCGCCCGTGTTAATTAAGTTTTTGTATAATCGTATCAATAATAATATATCGTCACGACATAAATCGACATAGAGCTGATGCCGGGCTCGACTGTGGAGGTACCACCATCTTACTCGCAAACCCCCCGAAGTTTGTCGGGCGAGAGTAAGAGGACAGCTCTCAGGCACAAAAACAGGTGGCCCATCTCACCTGGGACCGATTGATGGCGGTATATCCATCCCCAATTGCCTAGCCTTATATAAAACAGACTGGTGACGGGCAGCGGCGTCACTAGTGCGAGGGTTTCGGCACCGCGCTCACCAACCCGCCTGCCCAGCGTGTGTGAGTATGGGCATTTCTTTATTAAATTTTCATCTTTATCAACTAAAATGATTTACAATGGTTTACAAAAGTTTTTCACATTTTCCAAATTATGTTAATCAGGAAAGGAATAATTAGTAAGTAAAAGCACAAAGTAAATATTTAATTGTTTTATTTTTTATTTATGTCTTTACGATAGAGAAAGAAAAATACAAATTCTTCAATTAATATAAGTCCTGTCAAATAAGTGTGTTACACTGAATCGACACTATCTATTTAGGCTCCAAGCATTTTTGATTAGCAGGTACTCTCCTTAAAATTATTTCTGGCAAAACGCATCTTCTATAAAAGTCACTCAGTTTTGGCATCATGTTACTGATGAACTCATCATCTTTTTGAATTATTATTACTTTTATAGGGCTGCCAACGTCCACAAAGCAAATCAGGTAGCACTTGTCTCTCTGAGCCACTTTCAATTGTCCTTGGATCTGAAAAAAAAAGTATTTATCTTAGTACCTATTTATTATTCATTAAAATTAAACAATCTATAGGCAAAGAGCTATAAGGAGATAAAGACAAAAATTGATACATACATACATATAAAACACCAGATTGTTCAAATAGACTGTATCAGAAAACTTCGCTCACTTTGCTCTCTTGTTCAAGAAATCAAAACTAAAACTTATCAAATAACTAAACTTACTATTCCTGAATTGGCATTAAAGTTGTGTCCATAAGACCTCTTTGACCAGCCTCCATCTACATATACTGTTATATATGGAACTCCATCCGAGCATATGTGCCCTTTTTCAACGGCAATTTGTTCTTCTTTTTTCCCAGCTTCTAGCATTTCTTTATACAAGTGTTCTTCCCATACTTTTCCCAAATGTAATTCAGTTTTTGCATAATTTTTTTGTGAAATCGTGGGTATATCCATAGCGGCAAGCAAATTGTCACTTTGGGCATAATAACTCCCTCCAGTTAGAATTCCCCACACAAATGACTGGTTGATTTTCTCGACACCCTCTGACTTTCCTACATAAGTTTCATCACAAGAGTTGCATTTAAATTGGAAAGTGCTACTGAGTCCATTTCTTTCTTCTCGAACAAACTCTAAGTAGCCACAAGTGCAGTGCTTATTGTGTTCATGTTGCATTTTCAAAGACCATTTTAATAAATGTTGAATATCTACTATACGATAGCCTTGTAAGCCTTCAAGACTAGAAACACCACATGTTTTTTTCGTGCTTGTCCACGTCTGCATCTTGTGTCCAAATTATATCTATTGGTTCATTGCTGGGTCCAGCTGTCTGTTCATCATGCCTGACGTCCCTGCGAATCTGTGATACTGATACCTCACGAGGTGTAAAAGGACATTTTTTTTCACGAGTCATATCTGTCAATCTTTGTTTCGAATAGGTATGTTCGGATGGCGCGTTTAGGTGTAGGATTAGAAGAACTTCCTTCTGGATGCACTTCTATGGTAACGTTGGTTGGTCACAAGAACCATTCGGCTCATTTGCGCGCCAGGCACTTGGTCGACTGGAAGGAAATACAATTTTTTTAGAGTAACCATGGTAAGATGTTGTATGTCGTGCCCCTTTATCGACACAGACCAACATAAGTAATTCATTTTCAAAATAGCGATAAAATATTTACCTTTTCTCTTCACCATGGCAACGTTTCATGGCAGCTCTCGAACGCTTGCTGTTCACTTTGTGCCCGGAATATTCATGCTTGTTAACAGCACGCTTCATCGTGGTGGCATTCAAATAAATGTCTTTTCTTTTTCTCTATTTAAAACTAAGGAATTGCTGTTCTTATCACACTGAATCTGTAAAAATCTATTTCGTTCACGTTTATTTACCTAGAAAGAAATTAAAGAGTATAGTACCTAAGTGTCCTATAAAAAGAAAACAGCGTCAGTAACGATATTAGAAGAGAATTTTTCTTCTAATATCTTTGAGCCGCTCGAGTAAAACGAAGTGATTATATTGTCTTTGCGAGCAACTTGAGCGTCAGCCATTGTTGATTGTCGAGTTCAACCCATATAGAGCGCTTCACGCAATGGCGACTGATTAGTGTTGTGAATTGCTGTCAAAAGCTATAGCACTTAAAACGCTTGACGTGATAAATATGCAATGTTGACATGGCCGCTACCGTTCCGAATCTTCACACAATGTACGGTGACGAATAAATAAAAATACATTCTAAGGAATTATCGTAGTCGATTTTTGTAATAATAAAATAAGAAATGGTTTTTTTTATTGAAGTTACTTTGAAATCATTTTACCCGAGACATTTATTTGTTTTTATATCGTTAATAAATGTAACAATACCTATTGTAAGTTATTGTTTTGTGCTACAATCGGAACTAAAGTTTTATGAATGAAACGTATTTTTACACCTGTCATGGACTTCTATGTGTGCGTAAGTCGCACCAATACACACAAAAATCTTGCAAATTTTAAATACTTTTGATCTATTAATGGCGTAATAATTAAACAATATTCGAATAATATTATTGCATATGCGAAAACTAGATTTTTTGTTGATTTTTATAGCCATATTTGAGAAGTCCGTTTTGTAGTAATTAGGGCATGTATTCAATTAAAAAATCGTATGAAATTGTGTAGGTTTAACCACCTTAAAAAGCTGTGCTCCCTCATATGTAAACATTCTTTTGCCGTAATTTGTTCGGATCTTTGGTAGTATGACGTAGCTAGGCCGTCTTGTGGAGCGTTTAGACACTTGCCTGTGCTGGATAAATGAGATTGATGTGTGAATTGATTTTCTTAATATTTTTCTAACAAGGATGCATGTGCTGTAAATATATAATTGTTTTAGATTCATAAGAAATAATTGAGTTCCAAACAAAAACGCGTGAACCCTAACGCACCGCCATACGGGCGAGTTTAGAGAGAGCGTGCGTCAAAGTTCACGCGTTTTTGTTTGGGACTCAATTATTTCCTAAACTAAGGGTGTCCGCGGGTATGTTTCTTTGGAAAAGTGGTTCAGTAGGGTCGGTAGAATATGTAGTTTCATTTAATGGTCGCTCTCTATTTACACCCGGTATATGTCGTTACCAGATCATAGAATTGAACATTTCATGAAATGGTCCAAATCAATGAATAGAGACCGTTTGACGATATAATCAATTAACATTATTAATTTCATGATCTGATCGATAATATCATGAAGTATGAAATAAAAAATTTGCTATAGACTTCCAACAAAATGTCAAAAATTGGTGCGACGACGAGCGAAGCGAGGAGGAGCGTGTTAGGTCCCTTGTGATCATAAATTCGGGAGCCAAGCGAAGCGGAGCGGAGCGATGCGATCCCTTTAGTTTTGACAGATTTCATGATATTCGAGCAGATCATGAATGGCCCAACCTAAATATTTTTTGTATGTATTTTCCTTATTAGTATATATATATTATTATTTTTGTCTAAAGATATATATTGTAAAGAATAACTTTGACTTGTAGAAAGTATACTTTATGTATCTATTTTACAAAATAAATATTTTGATTTGATTTGATTAAACGTCGCTGACCAAATCGTTAAACGTTGAACATTTAATGATCTGAGGTGCAATTGTGTAAGACAATCGTGCTCAAATTCATTGTCATATGGCTATTCGGATAAGCAAATTAGCTCCTTTGATAATCGAAATCAAACATTATTGATGTCAAATGAATATGATTGTCTTGTTTTGTTGTTGACAACCAAAAACGTACGATCTAAATTGTCAAACGGGCTAATTTGATTAGCCGAATAGCCATATGACAATTGAATTTGATAACGATTGTCTTACACAATTGCACTTCTGATCAGTGACAGTTGACTATTTCATGAAATGTTCAATTTTATGATCTGCTCACGACATACGGGGTGGTCCAAATAGTGACGTCAAAGAATTTTTTAGATTACTCACACCTAGGTGTATCCGAAAATATGCCATGTGTGTTCCGCGATTTTTGGTAGTTTAGAAGTTATGATTTTTTTGTGTATATTTGCGAAAATTCTACCGCAGCGGCTTAAAAAAATCATAACTTTTTTGTGGTAAGAATTTTGTACATATTTTTTTTGCAACATAACTGTCTTGAGTCACTCTTCCTTACGTTTAATAATCAGCTACAAAAAATCCACATTACCAAAAAAAGTACAAAGTGAAAATTTTTGGATCTAGTTGGACATAGTTTAATTTTCAAAATTCTTTTAAAATTACAAAATGGATATTTCATAGGTTCAGACTAATTTTAAAAACTTAAGCAGTTTATCAGCTTACCAAGAAATGAAAAAAAGCGCTTCTTAATAGGCTATTTACGATGAGATCGGCTTCCAAAGTTAGTTAGGTAAAAAATTGGTTAAGAAAAAGTATTATTAAATAAACTCAAATTTAACGATTAGAGAACAATAAAAAAAGTATTTTTATAAATCATTTTATTTCACAGACATTTGATATTAGTTTAAGTTTATGTGAATGCTTCTGATGATGTATATCATAAAAATAAAAATAAATTATAGCTAAAACAATTTTTACAAACAATACTTTTTCTAAACCAATTTTTCTACCTAACTAACTTAGGAAGCCGATATCATCGTAAAATGGCCTATTAAGAAGCACTTTTTTTAATTTCTTGGTAGGCTGATAAACCGCTGAAGTTTTGAAAATAGTTTGAACCTATGAAACATCCACTTTGTAATTTTAAAGGAATTTTGAAAATTTAACTATGTCCAACTCGATCCCAAAAATTTCACACACAAAAAAAGTTGTGACTTTTTTAAGCCGCTGCGGTAGAATTTTCGCAAATATACATTAAAAAATCACAACTTCTAAACTATCAAAAATCGCGGAACATGCATGGCATATTTTCGGATACACTTAGGTGTGAGGAATCTATAAAAAATTCTTTGACGTCATTATTTGGACCACCATAGAAGTCTCACGATGTTTATGCTAAACGTATACGAGGTTTTATGACGATCGCATGCGGTAGTGTACATGTACGTAACGTGTACATACCGAGACGACCTTCTTGTATATCTGCGCGGGCCCGGAGCACTCGGAGTAGGGGTACTCGCCGGTCGCCATCTCCAGCATGCACATGCCGAACGCGTACACGTCGACTGACTCGTCGTAGTGCTCCTCGTACATCTCCGGAGCCATGAACTCGGGGGTGCCTGGACAATATAAACAGATCACAGATAACTAAAAATTCGTTTGCAATTTAAATTGTAATTTTGTTTGTCGGCTACTAAACACGGTGTATATGATTTTTTAAATGTTATTTCCAAAGAGAAAGTTTGTACTACAGCGTAGCAAGTGGTAACGAAAACATTGTTTAAAATCGTGATTGCTATGCGTAATGGGAATTACTAATTGCTCTGCACAATAACTAACTTACAATAACTAGCAGTTATTTTGTATTTTAATTCGTACAAAACTGGACACATTACTTTAAAACGGGTAAATATAAATATAGTCGTACTAGGAACGTCGACGACACATAAAAGCGAGCATTAAAAGAAAGAAAGAACTTGATATAAAAACTAAAGACAAAAATAGAACTTTAATCTGTGGTAACGGAAAAAGGAGTCAATTCAGCTAATGCCACAGCGCTGGTATTCTGCCGGGTCCTACGAAAAATTTAATTAAACTTCCAGTAGTTATCTCACCGATGACGGACTTGGCGAAGCTCCTGTTCTTGAGCGTGGCGAGCCCGAGGTCTCCGATCTTGACGCTGCCCGTCGTGCCGGTGATGAAGATGTTGTCGCACTTCAGATCCCTGCGAGTTTAATAACAATATATACATAACCTTCGTGAATTTTAGGGTTCCGTACCTCAAGAGGAAAAAATGGAGCCCTTATAGGATCACTTTTGTTGTCAGTCTGACTGTCCGTCCGTCCTATTATATACTCAGGTATATGGTTCTACAGTCTTTTAAAGCTGTGAAAAAATCAAACTTCCAAGTTACTGTAAAAAAAAGATACGGTCGTTTACGCCGCAAAAAATGTTCATTTCGACACTCTCAAGGGAATCAGAATGTATAGGGTATTTTCCGTTGACCTAAGACTATGAAATTTGGCAAGTAATATTGTCTACAAAGGGAAAATCTGAAAACTATACATTTGTAATTAAATCATATAAAATATAGTATATAACGGAACCCTCGGTGGGCACGACTGACTCGTAGTTGTCCCTTTTTATTAGAACCCACCACCACTTTGGCCTAGGTCAAACTAGTTTATGCTCAAATTGGGTTAGGCTAGTAACATAATATTTACATTAAATCGCTTTTTCTCTTTATCCATTCGGTATAATGCATTAAAGCATTGCAGCATCAAAGACAACAAAAATGGGCGGAAAGTTATGAATCATTCGCTTATAAGATATAGTGCAATTAATACATACCCCTGAACCTTTCTCTAACGCTAAGATACTGTTTATCTCTAATAAAAGAAGTATATTACATTAATTTACGTTTGATGTGTACAAACTAACCTGTGTATGATGGGCGGCGTGCGAGAGTGTAGAAAGTTCAAACCCTTCAGGATTTGCCGGCACCATGACTTGAGCACTTTCGGGTTAATCCTCTTAAACCTTCGCAGATATCTGAAATTATAAAAAAAATACTCAACCAAGACAATGCTTTTAATTATTTTGAAATATGCCGTTCTCCCTGCGCTTTCAAATTCTCAGAATTCATAAGATCTGCTTGTTATGTTGCCCGAAAGATAAGTTCTACTTATACTTTAAATATCCCAAGCAGTATAAGTTTTATCTACATTTTTAATACAAAAGCTCATGAGTTCTACTAACGGAGAGTCCCAAAAATAGTTCTAGTATGCCTTTTGTCCCAGCGATAATCCTACTTACGCTTTTGTGTGTCCCAGAAAACACAAATTCTACTAATGCTTTAAGTGGCCCAAGGAGCAGAAGCTTTACTTACGCTTTGAGTATCCCAAACAGCAAAGAGCATAAGTTCTACTTACGGTACGAATGTCCCAGAGAACATAAGTTCTACTTACGGTACGAATGTCCCAGAGAACATAAGTTCTACTTACGGTACGAATGTCCCAGTGAACATTAAGTTCTACTTACGCTATAAGTGTCCCAAAGTGCATATGTTCTACTTACACTTTAACTGTCGCGAAGAGCAAGGAGTTTGAGTTCTACTTATGATTCAAGTATCCCGGAGAGTAAAGAGCATAAGTTCTACTTACGCTTTGAGTGTCCCAGAGAGCATGAGCTCGGTAATGAGTACGATGTTCTTCTTCTTAGCGACCGTTCCCTCCCAGTAGTTGTAGAACCGCACAATGTTCGGATGTTGCAGTTTCTTCAACATGTCCGCTTCTTCACGAAACCGGAGTCGTTCGGTTTTGTTTAGCTTTTTCTCCTGCAATTTAATAGTGGCCACGTTATTTAAAATGCGTTTTGGGTCATGGGGATAAAATTCAGTTCAAATGAATTTTATGTACAATATCCATACACCACTCCTTCGAAATCTATTTAGATAACAGCTAAATTAAAGAAACTTATTTTTATTTTTTTAAATTTTCTTTAAATATTGGTAATAAAGTATAAATAAAAATAAAACTGATTTTTCTATAAATTTCTGACCTTTTCTATCTGTTTTTATTTATACTTTATTACCAATATTTAAAGAAAATAAAAGGCTAAATATAGCAATTATATCTTTATGTTTATTATTGTAAATTATAGAAATTAACCAAAATGTTCACAATATAATTGCAGGACCTTAACAGTGAAAGAATTAAAATGTATGGCTTTTAAAATAAATAAGATTAAAAGAAAATATGTCAAAATCGGTTTAGTAGTTTTAGCCCGTTCCCAAACGTAACAAAATCTGTCATTAAAATGTATTAATTAAGGTATAAGCGAACGTATCATACAGACTAGGGCTCCCTATTAAACGATAAAACGTATAATCGAAATAAACGGTATTTGACACATCCGTTTCTCAAAATCGTCCAAACGGATGACCAGTCAAATGTCCGTTTATTCGAAACATTCGTTTTTATAAAACCAAAGATATATAATGGTACCTGTAGATGGATCACAAAAAAATGAACGATTCCTTCGATACTCGATACTTGTCATTCTAATGGCCGTATGTCGTGTGTTAAAATGAGATAACAATAGCCGAATGTGAACGTCTTGAAACGCTGCGCGCCACTAAATAGACAAGTCCATATTTGTTTGGTATCTGCTGGTTATCAAATGCGTTTAGAGAAAGGCTTTATTTGGTATAAATTACTTGGAAATTCAAAACTGTGGTACCGTAAATCCGTTCTTTGCCAAAAATGACTTGTACTGTTCCCGGTTATACAAGTAGAGCGGGTATTTTGAAACAGAAAATGGGAACATATCATTCCACCGGTAAGTCGTACTCATTGTTTTTGTGTTTTTGTGACCAAATTTTGCAATTACATATCCTTATATATACAAAAAGTTAATCATTGTACGTTCACACCCAGTTTACTGTAGATTTATCTTTAGAAAAGCGGACGTCCATAGCCTAAATCTATAAAAATAAAATCCAATCCAATTTGACTTACAATACAGTGTAGTCGTCAAAAGTATATGGATAAATTTTTTTTGTAATGTTTTGAAAGTTTTGTTTACAAACAAGCATTAACTACAGGCTGGAAGTAATTTGTCGCAATTTCAAACAGATTTCCCACCGACATCAACGTAAAAGAAACGTGGATTAAAAATAGAAGAAAAGGCGACAATTGGAGACCCACGCAACAAACAAGAATGTGCTCGATGCACTCCGAAGATTCTTGCTTTCGCGAGGGGTCCATCCATCCATCAGCCTGTTTCGTCCACTGTTGGACATAGGCCTTTCCAGGATTTGGCCATTCTTGACGGTCCTCCTGGGAGAAATGCCCATACTCACACACGCTGGGCAGGCGGGTTGGTGAGCGCGGTGCCGAAACCCTTGCACTAGTGACGCCGCTGCCCGTCACTAGTCTGTTTTATATAAGGCCCGGCAATTGGGGATGGATATACCGCCATCCATCGGTCCCAGGCAATGGTGGGCCGCCTGGTTTTGTCTGAGAGCTGTTCTCTTACTCTCTACCGAATAAAATCGGGAAGATTTGCGAGTAAGATGGTGGTACCTCCACAGTCGAGCCCGGCATCAGCTCTTCCACCTCCAAAACAAGGGGTATGGGCGTAAAATTCTCCACTCTTATGCAGTGCCAGCCAACAATATTTGCAAATTTACCATCGTCGTGCAAGCCTGTAAGTGCAAAATCTCTAAGTGACTTGTATAGAAATTAAGCTTCTTCTGAACGTCAGAAAGTGTTTAACAAACTTGTTTTATTTAAAGGTCTTTAAAATGTCATTCTTTGGTACCTATTGGTCTTTAAAATTAAATTACCTTCATTTTTCATTCTTTTTTCACTATATGTCATTCAACAGATTAATTAAATTATCACTGTTTTGTAATAGATGTCGTCTCTAAAAATAAAACTCAAGATTATTAAGTCTTTTATTTCATTTCCTCGTAAAAAAACCTACTCCCGTTCTACTCCTTATGGATGGAATCGAAATATTTCCTCTGAATTTTAAATACCTATTCATTTGAAACATTTTACTGAAATAAGTGCGCGAAGTTGCAGAAAATTTTAAAAAACTGATTAGCAATGCGGCAAGTACCAGTACGCATCTACATTTTATTTTCATTGAAAAACCAAGCAGTACACGGAAACGCATGTAGCCATATATTTTTGTGTACCATCATATTCATATTATTTTTTAAATCTATGTTATCGATAACTAGTTATCGACAAAAATCTGCAGCACTATTGTACGCTATAACTTTAGCTAGCATTGTATAGTCAAAATGGAGACATTCACTCAATTTCGACCGAACAGATTATGTATGTATGTCTCTTTCTATCTTACGATAATTTGAAGGTGGTAGAAAGGATAAAATATAGCTGTTGTTTGTGCTCCATCTACAGGTACCATTATATATCTTTGTATAAAACAATCCGAACATGAAAACGAATGCAAGACGATTAGACTGCAAAAACCAACATTGTTATCAGATGACAATTACGTAATGTCACTTAATGTCATACTTATTTGTTGTCTATACCTACCAAAGCTATTCAGACGTTTGTTTGAAAACCTTCATGGTCGTCCGTTACGATTATTTGGTATGTTTTGAGAAACATCATTGACAACGTTTGTTCGTTTAGCGATTAATCATTTCAGTCAAAAACTGATTGGTCTGGGAGCCCTAATACAGACAGGCATATAGAAGTAGAACTATGCATGTATGTAAGAGAAGAAGCTATAAATCTCACCAGCAACTCGCACCACGCCACGGCGACTCCGGTCTGCGTGTCGAGCCCGTGGTACACCGTCTTGAACGAGCCCCGACCCACCTCCTTGTCGTACTTGAAGAATCTGCAACACATTCACACACACTCGGTATTCTTTGTATTGTAGGGGTGCATGAAACAGGTGCCTCCCCGAATTAGGTAAACTGAGAAGCAAGCACTGATACCATTGACGTATCTAGGATTTGTAGCTGGGGGCTCCAAATTATGAAGTCATCAACAAGTATCTGTGATCATACAAAGCATTCACATACCAAACCATGGACCTCGGGTCTGGTATAAAAGTTACCAAAAAAGTGTCCTTAGTGAAGTGTCAAAATATTACGAAACAAAACATTTTAATTTGAATTGTATGTCATTGCTGCACGGCTTAATTTTGATTGACGTGTGATTGACACCCTTTTTTAATTTTCAATGGTTTTGACAATTTAGAGCACAGACCGATGTCCACTTGGTAGTACGTCAATGATAATAAGGTAAATAGAGATAGCCCTCCATACAAAAGATCACATACAAACCAAAAAAACAAACAAATAATGCAATAACGCCTTCAATTGGATAAAACATCTTTTTACATCAATGGAACCCGAATTTCTGAAGGGGAGAGGGGAGGGGGGGGGGGCAGATGGTACTCAGTCCAGCGTGTGAGTATTCTCCAGCGTGTGAGTATTCCTTCCAGAAGAACCACCAATAGTGGCGAAACCTTGGAAAGGCCTGTCCAGCGGTAGACGAAACAGGCTGATAGATGGATGGATGGGTAAAATTAGTCGGTGGTCCGATATACCAGTATGTAGTATAAGAGGTGGAGTGAAACGGCTGCGTGTGTTGCAGCACCCACACAATAACATTTATTCCTGGTCTCAGTATTATGGCCCATAATACTTGGTGTGGAGGTCCACATTGCACTGACCTGCCGCACGGCGAGACTCCGATCGGCTCTTCCTCGTCCTCTTGTTTATCTTTCTCCTGTTTGTCCTTCTCTTGTAACGATAGCTTGTCCAGTTCGTAGATAGGGCCGTACACTAGACCTGCAATCAGAAACCAATCCTATGTTTAATACTTTAGGTTTTAAATGGCTTGCCAAGTATGCAGTGAAACCGTTGGTGTGAAATGAAAGTGATAAAAACTCTTGACATTCTTACCAAAAACAGTTTCTGAACTTATTTTACAGTACAAAGTACAATCGCAGCCTACTTTATTCCTCATATTTTAGATATATTTCTCTGTCTGTTTTAACTCGAGAACCACTCAACGGATTTTGATGCGGTTTTTTTTATTATCACTGTAGTGACCATGGTCAACAAATAGGCTACAAGGGGTCTTCATAAAATAACGTCTGCGGAGCCACGGGCAAAGCAAAGGCTAGTATTTGATATTTTTGTACCCTTCTATTCCTCCACATATTCCTGGTATTGTTCTTGGCATACACTTATCTAATAACGGCAATAAGGCATAACAATTTCTTTGAACCGAATAGTGCCGTAATTCAGCGGCTCTTATAATTGAAAGCTTATTAGTATAGTCGTCTTAGCCCGGTAGGCCTACCATGAGTTTTGCTTACTATACACGTTACCGTCTGCGTAAAATGTTTATATGAGAAATGCTGGTTCCTGTAGTAAGCCGCTAGGGGCGCTGCACAATTTCTCATATAAATATTTTACACAGACGTTAATGTGTATACTAAGCAAAACTCATAGTAGGCCTACAGGGCAACAACGTTTAGTAGTGAAAAGAGCCATAGTATAGGTAAGTTACCGTTCTGCTGTTCCTGAGGCTGCTCCGCCGCGACGTCGGCGCCGGGGGGGTGCGGCTGCAGACCCTTCTCTGTAGCCGTCGCTATCTCGATGTTCTCCTCCTGGAATTGTACCATTAGTTCACTTCAAGTTATTGGGAGGTTATCGACCACATCGGAGGTGGTAGAGCTGATGCCGGGCTCGACGGTGGAGATACCACCATCTTACTCGCAAATCTTCCCGAAGTTATTCGGCAGAGAGTAAGAGAACAGCTCTCAGCCAAAACCAGGCGGCCCACCATTGCCTGGGACCGATGGATGGCGGTTTATCTATCCCAAAATGCCGGGCCAAAAGAACAGACAGATGACGGGCAGCGGCGTCACTGGTGCGAGGGTTTCGGCACCGCGCTCACCAACCCGCCTGCCCAGCCTGTGTGAGTATGGGCATTTCTTCCAGGAGGACCGCCAAGAGTGGTGAAATATTGGAAAGTGGACGAAACAGGCTGATGGATGGATGGAAGTTACTTGGAGGTTATTACTTATTACACACATTTGAGTTCCGGTCGACCATCAGCGCGCCCAGAAACTGGGATAACAAAAGTAGGCGTGGCGTTAATCAGTCTGTCTAGGGAAAATCTACGGAAGTCGGACGAGTTGATTAATACAGCCAACTGCTCGTAGCCACTTTCCCGGTCCAGCTTCTTTTCTTCACACCGAAAAACAAGTCGCTTGGCGGCTTGGTTTTGTACACTCAATACTAATAATAAAGTAATAAAAAAGTCGATTTGTTGGAATGTTGATGAAATAACGCCCAAGCCGAAAACGGGGCAGAGATTCAATAAACGCAAATGAAAGGCTGAAAACAGACCAGGTCCTGCTCGGAGATGAAGGCGTCGTCCTCGAGCCTGGCGACGAGCTTGTTGCCGCTGTCGTCGAGCTCGGGGTCGCACAGTGCCTGCCCCGAGCTGCGCCGTCGGAACCCGGCCGCACCCACGCCCACGCCCGGCTGGCTCGCCTGGAACACACAGTAACTATATCGGTGAAGGTCCAACTAAAGGACAAGGGAATAGAAGCTGTTCCTGCTAATGATCTCCTGACATTTCTGCAGATTTGTACATTTTCAAAAATGAAAATGAAGCTAGGTGCTCTACTGGCGAGTTTCTCTTCTTTCTCCATCAAATCTTAAGTTCAGGGTTCACTGCCGAATATAGTGATAGATTTGTAAGTTTCATAATAGAAGCTGTTCCTGCTAATGATCTCCTGACATTTCTGCAGATTTGTACATTTTCAAAAATGAAAATGAAGCTAGGTGCTCTACTGGAGAGTTTCTCTTCTTTCTCCATCAAATCTTAAGTTCAGGGTTCACTGCCGAATATAGTGATAGATTTGTAAGTTTCATAATAGAAGCTGTTCCTGCTAATGATCTCCTGACATTTCTGCAGATTTGTACATTTTCAAAAATGAAAATGAAGCTAGGTGCTCTACTGGAGAGTTTCTCTTCTTTCTCCATCAAATCTTAAGTTCAGGGTTCACTGCCGAATATAGTGATAGATTTGTAAGTTTCATAATAGAAGCTGTTCCTGCTAATGATCTCCTGACATTTCTGCAGATTTGTACATTTTCAAAAATGAAAATGAAGCTAGGTGCTCTACTGGAGAGTTTCTCTTCTTTCTCCATCAAATCTTAAGTTCAGGGTTCACTGCCGAATATAGTGATAGATTTGTAAGTTTCATAATAGAAGCTGTTCCTGCTAATGATCTCCTGACATTTCTGCAGATTTGTACATTTTCAAAAATGAAAATGAAGCTAGGTGCTCTACTGGAGAGTTTCTCTTCTTTCTCCATCAAATCTTAAGTTCAGGGTTCACTGCCGAATATAGTGATAGATTTGTAAGTTTCATAATAGACTCATTGAACCTTAGATCTGAATATTATAAAAATACTCATTATGGGGGTAACTTTTTACCTCGGCACAAAATGCACATTATAATGTTGTTTTCCTTACTTTTGAATAAAAAGTATGCAATAAATGCTTTTTATAGCAATTCGCGCAAACTGCTTGTTAATAGTTAGGTGATCACATGAAAATTATTTAGTTTTCTGCGTTACATTTTAGCTGCATTACATTACAACTGTAAACACGCTTTTAAGCTTGGTAATGTAATGCGAACAAAATGTAATACATTACATTACGTTTTTTTTTTTGTAAAGAGAGTTATTAATAAACTATTTCCGCAAGTTGCAACAATATTATATTATGATGAGCATTTTGTACAGAGGTAAAAAGTTACCCCCCTAAGTAGTAATCCTATAGATGAAAAAATCCCAACTGTTAAACACGTCATTATAACATCTAAAATTTAAGCAACATTGTAATTATTTTTAAGCCGACTTAATCTTAATGGCTTCTAAAATAAATCAGAAAAAAGAAATGAACTTCTTCCAAGTCGATTATTTCTGTTTAACAACGTTCGTCATGAGTACAGCATCTCAGTTGTGGACGTGACCAAACGTAATGCTGTTTCATTTCGCTATTACGTGCACGCTCGGTAAAGCTAACGTCGCACCGATCTCGTCACGGGCACAAAATTGAACACGAGTCAGGAGAAACACGAAGATTTTAGCTAATATGTGGCTAAAACTTCCCGATTTTTATTCTAATTTGGCAGAGATCTGGATAATGACAACGTTCTAAGCCTAAAATATTATAAAAATATTCCATTGACGCTTTTTAATTTCGACTCGATACCTCCACGCGTTCCCGAGATAAAGGGTCTTGACAGACGGACGAACGGAGAGCTCCGTTTTATCCTTTTGAGGTAAGAAACCCTAAAAATAAGTAAGATATTACGGCGGTTCAGTTTTCTACCAGACCACGATCCACCTGTTGCCAATCCCTGCTTTATACGTTGTGATCTGGCGCATCTTTATAAAGTTATAATGTTTGGCAACACTAAACGCATTATTATTTATATAAAAATGTCATTTTCACCTCACAAGCTCGGAAAGGCTCTGTTTATCATTCGAAATCTGGGTGGAAAAGCGCACTTTATCCGCTAGCGTTATATTATTATATGTAATAATGTTACATATTATATAGAATTTCATTGGTTTCGTAATAGTTTATATTCTCTGCACTGAAAATGGAAATACTTATTTCATGTCATGCGCCAGCCTCATTTAAAGAATAATCACACTGGCCAGCAAGAAAATTTGATTAAAAAAAAACTTTAAAATTTCCTTCTCTTTACATATTCAATTCACTTTCCTTCCATTATTTTGGTTTGTTTTTTGATAAAATCGAAAGAAATCATAAAATATGAGCTAGCCTCGACGAAGATATAAATTTAACACCTGCAGAATTAGTGCAAGCGGTACATAATGCCGAGTCGAGATTACTTTCGGAAAAATCTCGCGAAAAATACATGAAAGCGTACGATTTGTTCAATGCATGAGACATTCCAAAGGCGCGAAAACGTTTTCGGAGACAATAATGCTATCATACTTCATTGAACTATCTGAAACAAGAAAATCAAGCACAGATTGGAGTATTTACTCGATACAATAATTTAATATTTATTAAAACTGTTTTTCTTGCGCCTAACATTTTCCTCGCTTTAGTGAGGTGAAAAGTTGTGTGTTTCGCTCAGCAGCAAAGTTATTTAGCGTTCGTACCTTTGAAACCCTCGCTACGTTTAGGATTCTAGGATAAAGTTACCTCCAAACCGTACAATAAACCGATAGCATTCAATGAATACTTGAAATTGGATCTGAAACTTTGCATAATATAACTGATATTAGTATAAAGCAGCTGCAGACTGTTCCATAAAAATGAAAAAACCATCAGTTTAGCCACGATTAGACAGTTAAAAAGCAGAAGCGTCAGAGCAGGACTGCGAATTGAGGTATTAAAGGCTTAATTTTAAAAATTAAAATGTATCACTTAAAATGTGTCCAATTAGGTAATCGTCTTTACAACAGAAAAAAAAGGTTCTGAAAAAACATTTCAACATCCATCGCAATCACCTTCAAACGCACCGTGATTGGCTAGAAATTACATCACACATCATTTGTAGCCAATCACGAGGCAGGTAGGTTAAATCGTAAGCGATGTCAGTGACGAAGGTGTGGAGTATACTCACGACGCTGGTGGTGAGCGAGTTGAGCATATCGAAGGTGGTACTCTGCTGCGTGTGGATGATGGCGAGCGCGTTGTACGGCCGCGGGCCCAGCACCGGCGTCTTCATCACCCCCACCTCGCTGCCCACCACCACCTGCAACCAGACCACACCTTCAATTGGACTTATGAGCGAAGTCAAACTCGTCGGTGATGAGTGCTGAATACCAACACCAAAGATATACTAACCTGTAAAGAGAACGTACACAGGTGTACGATATCACGTTTTTACACGTTAATTACATTATCTCTTTCACATGCTCACACATCGAAGCTCCCGCAACCAACATCTAAATAAGCTAATTTACACTTTTAATTAACTATTACTAAGCCTTTGCTGTCTATTTGTCCGTCTCTCACAGGGGTCAGCAGCTTCAGCCGTAGATAGTTGAAAATTTCGCAGAACATGTATAACTATACACAAGTTTAACATTTGGTCAGATTGGTATACAACTCTATCAACAAATAATAAAATATAACGTTCCGCAATCAAAGGATGCTATGCTATGACATCCATATTTATATTGTTGTAATTTACGATAATTTTAGGGTTCGTTACCCGTTTTGTGGGTTGGTACCCTTTGAGCACGAGTCTAACTCGCACTTGGTCCCATTTTTCTTCCATTTTATTAACTACATCTTCTTTCTAGCCGCAATGATCCCGTATGTCGATATTTTTCACTTCATCACTCAATGTCAAACCACACATACTCCGTAAGGAACGCATTTCCACTGCATTCACTCTACTTTGATGCTCATCTTGCCACACTCAATATTCACTACTGCCTACTGTCATCAGTGTCTGAAGAAGGAAAGGTTTATTGTGGCCAACAATTTAAATATCAAAACGACAAAGAAACGTAAAAGAACTACACACTTAAATACCTATAACATTTCAGAACATTTTTAAATTTATTTTACATAGCATTCAGTAAAGTTGCTGGCGAGAAAAGGGAACGGGCTCAGCATTTGTTGCGCATATAAATACAAGATTCACAGCACAGTGCTGGTTTTCAGCAAGACCCTTTTCTCACGTTAACTGGAAGAAGCACGAATACGACCCTTATATTTAGTTTTGAGACACGTGTTTGATTGTTTTGGCTCGGACGTCTACATTTGAAATTTCGACCGCCTGACGTGACTGGTGTCGGCGGAGGCTTTTTTATGAAGCTTTTTTGCAAATTTCTCTAAATCCTACCTTCGTCTGCGTTGTCACCCTTTTCACTCCCTTAGATATCAAGTAGTCTCTACACGTCCAGCTGTTTCGGCTGTACAATGTCTGTCAGTCAGTGAGACAATGAGTCAGTTAAAACAAAGCCTTTTATTTATATTGATCTAAAAGCTTTTTTCAACAAAATAAATAATTACCTAACAGGTTTACATAATGGATTCTAAAAATGCATCGTATCAACATAAATCTCTGTCGGGGAGTCAGAGGTGTTACCAGACTGCATTCGCAGTCAACATTCGTACACCCACGATACGCCGACGATTGTTACATTTTACACTAACCGTCACATTTATTTGGCCATTTCACTGTCGCGTTGGAGCAGGAAGTAGTCCTTCAGAACTTCTATACTTGAATTATCTCACAAAGAACGTTTGGGTATGGATGTAGCGCACTTTTTTCTAGTTGCGTGACCCCGGGAGCGCTACAAAACGTGCTTATACCGGTTGAAAATTAACCTTCTAGCTATAACAAAGGAAACTGTTCTATGTAAGAAATAAAAAATACATGTTTCGTTACTTTTGTCATGATTATTAATTTAAAAAAAAGATATCGACCGTCAAACAAGCACTTAAACCCCGGTGACAGAGACGAAGCTCTACAAAACCTATGTGTATATAGCCTATGTGCATTATTTACCGCCGGGAATATGTACCGTCTATTGTCAGTCACATGTCGCATCGCGTAGGTTGGCCACTTTTTTTACTGTTATGTGTTCTATTAGTCATTCTGATTCATTGAGTACAATAAAGCTAGAGGGTTAATTTTCAACCTGCATGTATGTACACGTTAGACTTGGATGACTCCGGAGCGAGATATAATAAGACATATATGTCAGGCGACCTCATTTGTGTCCTAGTTATCTCCCAGAGATATGAAACAAATCTCGCTCCCTCGCCCTCGCTCGCATACACTTTATTATATTATATGAGGTTTAAAAGTGTAAAAATTAACTCCCAGCTTGCACGCACTGTTTATGAGCGAGACGCGAAGGATTCGTGGAAGCAGCGGTCACTAAACAACAGTGATTGGCCTACTAACACAATCAAAAGTAGTCTTTACGTAGTTCAGATAAGACATAATTGAAAAGTAGGAGATAGGTGAGTTAAGAGCATTAGAAGCAGGGCGCGAAAAACCCCTTTAAATAATTACCCACATTAAATGGTAAGACTTCATAAGTGTAACCCTTATAAAGAATGTCCTTATCGGGAGTGTAATCCGGGTTTTTAGGGGTAACACTTATATTAGGAGTATGTACAAGGGTTTCACAAGTTCGTGAAGTATATTTGTTACCTGCGTGCGGCGCGGGCGGGAGAGAGCGGCACGCGGCGCCCGCGTTTTCAAAGTTGCTCAAAGAATTGATGCTATTCAGTGACAACATATAATAAATCTTATTTCGTGAGCGCAGAGATTATGAAGTAAACTAGAACCCTCAAAACCCCCAAGTAGTGGTTATACGACTTACAAGTGTAATTCTTTTAGGAAGTGGTTTTAAAATCTTTTTAAATGTATTACCATAACGATAGTGTTTTCAAACCATAGCCTTTCAGAAACCCTCTGAATATTCGAGTTAGGGTAAGAAGTACGAGCCCTGAGGGGAAGCCATAGAAGTGAAAGATATGAGATACGATAAAGATATAATATGTGCCAGAGATAAAAGACATAAGATATGAAATTCATATTCATTATGAATACTCCCGTCATAGACACACTTTGCACAAGTCTAGAACACGTTACTACTACAATCATAGCCAAACGGACTTCGTGAGATAATCAAAGCATAACTGTCCCATTCTTGTTTATCTATTGTAGATATTCGCTTACCTATGTTAGATCTAGTTACGAAGATTAACTTACGTTTGTTTTTCTTATTCTTGGATAATAAATAAATGCGTAATGGCATTTCGCGACCAGTTTTTAATTTAACTTTTCAAGCAAAATTATGTTATTGTTATAAAGTTGTGTGTTAAGGACCCGTTCTCCCTAACATTAAGCACCTCATTTAGCGTCAAGTAGAACTGAACTCTGTGACGTTTCATTATTGTTTAAAATAGCGCGCTCTGAGCCGTGGCTGTTACGACAACCGAATCTAAAGAATCACGTTTCGATGCCGCCCTCCATAGTAATTTGTATGAGGAAATCGCACGCAAAAGTTGGTTATGTTTGATGCTTATTACACCAAGTTACAATTTTTATTTGGCAATAATAAATTAATCGCACCATTCTGTACAGTCTTAACTAACGGGTGACTGAATTTCAGTTTCCAAAATGATCTGAGAAACAGTCAATGGGAAATACGCAAAGAGCAGTTTTACGTGATTTTTAGCGACTTTAGATATTTTTTTCTAGCTTGCTATGAATTCTATGCAAAAATCAAATCATTCATGTTTTAATACAACTCTTCTTCAACTTGTGTGAATATTTATTTCTCATTAAACAAATAGTTTCTGTCATGAATCAGAAATACGGTGGGGCACCTTTAGTGCTGCTTATCAAATACTGTATAGTAGTTATGAAAAAGTTAAAGTGAGCGATATCATCACGGTTTCTGTGGTAAGTATATTGTAGCATAATTGACTGATTGCGTTTTATTCATTTATTTATTTTTCTCTGTGTGTGCTCGCTATGCGCCACAATGATTATTTTGTTGCCACGGAAGGAAGACCAATATTGGCTACTTTGGTTACACAAAGACAGAAAAACCTTCTGTTACACAGAGAGAGAAAAAGCCTGCGTGATTTCGTCTGTCAAACGCTGAGTACCTAGTAGCGCTGATTCGTGGTTATACCTATTTTAATGCTCTTGATCTTTATTGCGTAAGGTGGTTTATTTAGGTAAATTAAATAAGTGTTAAAGTTTTTGTACCTTAGTTAGCACACTGGTTATTGGCTAATTTCTCTGTATAACGTATTGTGATGCTGGGATAGATCACATGTGATCTTACAGCATCACTGGTCTATTTAAATATTTAATGTAAAGTTAATAAATTAAAAAAAAAAGGTGGTACAGACCCTTAAGTTGTAAATTAATGTTCACAACACGCTTTAAATTAAGTATGGACATTTGGACATTCACGCGAATTGTAATGCAAAAAATGACGCAATTCGGCTTAAAAAAAAAACGATTATCTTTAAACAATAGTCACGAAATCAAATAAATATAATTTATTTTATACATTTTATTAAAAAATAAGAAAAACCATTATAAGTTTAGCATTTAGCACCGCGACGGTAACCTGGTAGGTAAAGAATTGCAGGTTACCTTGAAGGTCTTCTCCTTGCCGTGGACAGTTTTCTCTTTGGGCAGTGCGGGGTCCAGGTGGTGCCCGTGGAGACCGGAGGTCATCTGGAAACCAGAACAGTTGTCATGGGCGTATACAAGAGAATGGGGGGGGGGGGCGGAACTCCTAGCCAGGTCAGACCTTAGGATTCAATATATTATCCTAAGTTATAAGAAGAAATGATATTTAAGTTGTAATAAAATATTTTATATTGTTATAAATAAATTTCTGGACTGACCATTGAACTTGGCTCCCATTTAGATCTCAACTCTTTTGTCGTTGAAGTCAACAAACGAGGCATGAACTTGGCTCTCATTTCACATTTATGTTTTCGATGGGATATAAATCTAAGGGAAATCTGATTCAAATTTATATCCGAAATTCCCGCGGACGAAGTCGCGGGCAAAAGCTAGTCGAAGTAATTAATTAGTAAGTAAGTTATTACAAGTAGTTAATTAAGTCGACCAAACGGTTACAAAGTTGATTAAAAATCTATTCTCAAAAAAATTAAAAGTTCACATAATTGGTGGTTCAAAATAACGGTATGTACAATATGTTGTTAAGAATAGGCATGATGACTAAAAAAAAATTATTAGTCCGTCAGTTAGATTATCAGAAAATATTGGACACGTATTTTTTCTTTTTTCAATTAAACAAACAATGATGAAGATATAGCCCGCTGAAGTTCCGCGTGACGTCACATCTAGGTACAATTTTACTTAGAAGTGACGTCATTTTCCCCCACTCCCAAACTTTGACGCGCTTTATCTCTGTCATTTTTTGTTTGATTGACAAAAGAAAAAATACGTGTCCAATATTTTTTGATAATCTAAATGACGGACTAAATAGAATAATATTTTGTTTACCCTGTTGTACAAGCCTATTTGTCGATTAATATATTTTCTTTATATTTTTACTTAGGTGGTAGAGCTAATGCCGGGCTCGACTGTGGAGGTACCACCATCTTACTCGCAAATCCTCCCGAAGTTATTCGGGGGAGAGTAAGAGGACAGCTCTCAGGCAAAAAAACCAGGCGGCCCACCATTGCCTGGGACCGATGGATGGCGGTATATCCAATTGCCGGGCCTTATATAAATCAAACTGGTGATGGGCAGCGGCGTCACTGGTGCAAGGGTTTCGGCACCGCGCTCACCAACCCGCCTGCCCAGCGTGTGTGAGTATGGGCATTTCTTCCAGGAGGACCACCAACAGTGGTGAAATCCTGGAAAGGCCTTTGTCCAGCAGTGGTCGAAACAGGCTGATGGATGGATGGATATTTTTCCGTAGATTTGGGCTTTATTACAGATATTCTATCTCACTAAATCCGTTTGTCTATGGTTGTAGTAGTAGTAACGTGTACTGGGCGGCGATTCTCGCACATGCGATAATTTGCGAAGGCCGAAAGCGAGCGATTTTTACAAGCCCTTTATGAAGAAACGTATCAAACTTTTCAAATTATAAACCTGTTGTACGTATTCATGACGTGCTTTACGTGTCTTTTAAAGAGTTATAGTTAATAGAATTATCATCACACAGCATTTATGACGCGATAAACAGAGGCGTGTGAAAATGTTTGCGAGAATCGCCGCCCAGATAAGCGCGTGTGCTCGCACTACTACAACCATAGCCAAACGGACTTCTTGAGATAGAAAAGCACAACGAAAGAGATAAGCATATCTGAAAAAGCGCGCGTCTGAGCAGTGCGGTAAATCAAGAAGAGCGTGGATATTGCTGTTTTTCAATGAATAAAATTTAATATAAATTTACACATAGGCGTTTTTAAAAAATCGCTGTGCTATCGTTTATATGTTCTAAACAGTAATAATTGTTTTTTTTACTTTATTAGTTTCGACAGACTGCTTGTTTGAAATGAAAAAATTGTCTTCACTTTGCAATTTTTTTCGATCGAGCCAATTTTTCTTTATCGCGTTTTGGGCTGTTACATCGCCTTGGAAAAGGCTTCGTTTATAATATGTATTTATATCAGAACCATATTTATTGTAGTTTGGGAGTACTACTTGTTCAAAAACTCCGTTTTTACTACCTACGTCGTTTTAATGCTCTTAAAGAACATTATGTGAAACAAGTCGAAAACAAAAAGGGCAAGCGACTCGTGTCATTGACGCGAGCGGTCAAAGGCTAATTCAACTACCTATATAGTAATGATTATAAATAAAAACTAGATCTAACGTTATCGAGATCGCTAAGTGTTATGGCATTTAGTTGAGAATAATAGCAAAGGTTAACAAGCGACCTTTAGTTTCTTTATATAACAGCTCAGTAACTATTAACTTTCTACGTAAATCATTTGGCGACTAAGTTTTACACAATTCCACAAATCAAAAGAGAGTAAAGAAAGAACTTATTAAAATAGTGACTAGAATATAAACAGGAATGACTGTGTTTCGGACATATATAGAGAAGTTGAGTGAAAGTAGAGTGAAGAAAGAATTTTTTGGTGCGTAAGTGGAAGATAAAGCTCGATCGGGTGTTCCTAGAAGGAAGTATTCTGAGCAGAGTGGCGACATACCGAGGGCGGGCAATGTCAAAAGTACCCGGAATAGAAGAGCTTGTATGACTAGATTGATGGATGTGGAAAAGGTGAAAGAAGTGTGCCAGGATCGCAGCAGATGGAATCTGTGGTCTCTGCCAACCCCTTTGGGAGACAGGCGTAAGTACATGCATCCATCCATCAGCCTGTGTCGTCCACTGCTGGACATAGGCCTTTCCAGGATTTCGCCACTCTTGACGGTTTTCCTGGAAGAAATGCCCATACTCACACACGCTGGGCAAGCGGGTTGGTGATCGCGGTGCCGAAACCCTTGCACCAGTGACGCCACTGCCCGTCACCAGTCTGTTTTATATAAGGCTCGGCAACTGGGGATGGATAAACCGCCATCCATTGGTCCCAGGCGATGGTGGGCCGCCTGGTTTTGGCTGAGATCTGTTCTCTTCCTGTCCCCCGAATAACTTCGGGAGGATTTGCGAGTAAGATGGTGGTGCCTCCACAGTCGAGCCCAGCATCAGCTCTACCACCTACTAGTACATGCATGTACTTATTCAAATAGCGTGCAGTATTGACGTACATTTTTGCTTTATTCCTGGAACTTGATGTATTTCTGAACACACGAGACACAGCCTTACTCAATACGCATAATATTTTGCGCTCCACTATCCGAGATAGTGAACAAAAATAGCTTTACAACCAACCACAGAACGGGAAAACAAAAGGAAAAACAACCAAAAATAGTACATATGTACACGTACATAACGCCCAAGAAGCACATTCCTCTGATGACAGAACACTATAACAACATCACTTATTCTATTCTTATCAACACAAAACACACTTTACTCAGATATAAATAGAATTTCTTATTCATTCACAGGATTAATTGCGCGGGAAACGTAAAAATACACATCACAGATAATAGCCAGTTAATTGTGTGATCTAATGTGGAGCAAAGTGATTACGCAGGGCCAGTGCGGCCATCGTGCTGTCTCATAAATGTGACACTAAGACCAGCTCGGATGTAGAAGACTTTTTATATGCAGCAGAATGCCCGCGGGTAGCACGAGAGGAAGTAATCACATGAAGTATGCACCGGAAGTTGTTAACTGTATTAAATTAATCCGCAATTTAAATTTGGCATTTTTCGGAATACAATTAAACAAATGCACCTGAAAAGAGCAAGATGTTTATTTAAAAAGACAGTAACAACTGTACTTAAATGTACTAGTGACTAATATGGATAACTGAAAAACTGAAAAACACGGCACCTTTGTGATCCCTAGCCACATCAATAAACTACAGTTTATTATAAAATAAATAAAAATAAAATTAAAATGAATAAATAATCCCTAGGGGGGAACTGTCAACTATCTCGACGCGGGTAAATACAGGAATATTCAGCCAGTGCATCCATGAACAGTTGCAATCCGCAAGGTGTGTGCAGCCTTAGAAATTGATAAAATAGTGACAGATAGGCGCTAAAATTATCACTTCTAGTGAAATAACATTGAACAGAGATGACAACCAAGGTTATCCTAATCAGCTGAGGCAGTTTAACGATAACGATCGTTACTCATTAGGCTGTTTGGGTTGTAAACCCTGACCGAGACAAGGAAAATAACACAACTTGGAAACGGATGTGTGGAACCGGTAGTGAAGTCTTCTTTCTTTTCGCTCTGAAACAATCGTAAAGCAACAGATCGGAGTCTGGAATTGTCACTCGGAACTACTTTACATAAAGGAAAAAGCTTAGGTCATCTGTCGGCATGATAATCTGTTTTTTTTTTCTGAATTGTGAGAGAAGAGATTTTAGATCTAAGCAACATCGACGTTCGTGATATCATTTTGCAAAATTTGTGCAAGTTTGCAACCAACAAAACACTTAAAATTGTTATTGATTTCAATAGTTACATAGTTAGCATGTACAATCAACAAAAGAGATGAAGAAGATTATAGACTCACAGACGAGTAATTAATAGTGCGTGTCCAGTAGAGTCTACCCATCAGCCTGTTTCGTCCACTACTGGACATAGGCTCTTCCAAGATTTCGCCACTCTTTACGGTACTCCTGGAAGAAATGCCCATACTGAGCAGGTGGGTTGGTTAGCGTAGTGCTAAAACCTTCGCAGTAACGCCGCTGCCCGTCACCAGTCTGTTTTATATGAGGACATATACCGCCATCTATGGGTTTCGGATAGGCCCAAACCTAAAACGGGGCAGCGATTGAATAAACGCTTTTAACTCGAGAACTACAGAACGGATTTGGATATAGTGAGTGACCCCTGGCCAACACAGACTATAAGGGCAAAGGCTAATTCGTTTAATGAATGTTTATCGCACAAGTTTCGTAACTACATACGCCATGTGCTGTTATTAGACTATTTTTGAACTCCCAATGAATCAATAGACGAAAACAAATGTTGCACTATACCTATAGCTAGTTCAAGTCTCAACTAAACAAACGCACATCACACAGCACAGCTACATGTCTCAGTCAGTGTGATGTCTTCGCACTATAATCGCAATAAATTGCAATTTTATAGTGAAGTCGTGAACCGTTTGTAAACAGCACGCCAGCTGTCTTTTAATCGATTTCACATTCAAGAATTTCAAGGGTGCAATGCAACGCTGTAATTCGCTGAATTATCACCTAAGTCAAGCTTAACGAGATTTTCTTAATTTAGACGCTGGCCCTCTTCGGATTTGTTCTGTAACTATATTTTAAGTAGCGAATTTACGGCAACCGACGAGGAAGGCACGTATTGAGAGTATTCACTTACTTTTTCATTTTATTTTACGTTAATTTACAAATACCCGATTGTGAATCTAAATGTGCATTAAAAGCGATCGGTAAATAAAAATCTACGAATCGATGCTATGCTCTGACAGATAATATTAAAAAATACGAGGAGTCTTCAGCTGAAAGATTATATAAGATATGTATGATCACGTTTGAATTTTCGCGTTGTTAATAGCACAAGTGCCGCAAACATAAATGTTAGAACGAAGTCCAGCCACTGGTAATGATCTTTATAATATTTGTCAAGTAAACTTATCGGAAATACGCTCGTATGATTAAAGTTTTCTCGATGTGATAGCAAAACGTGGAATTAAAGTTCCAAGAACGGGTACAAGGGAAGTAAATATTTCGAAATAAACAGGACGGCTATTCCGGCACGCACTGAAAAATTTCAAAGGCAGATTTCGAGTAATTTTGAGGCGAGGTTATCCAGAAAAATCTGTACTGCTCTAACGCTTTCATTTTTCACATGTTTATCCTGCTCAGCGGAAGTGGGCCGCCTAGAAAACTCGCGGTTTTGAGGTGTTTTTATCTATTATTTTAGAATTAGAGGGATGGGTGGCCGTTTGGCCGTTTATACCACACTTTTCACGACGTTTATTTTAGTATAAGTAAGTATTATTGTCCAAAACTTAATATAGCTCAAAAGAAATATTTTGATCATAGTTTAGACCTATCTTTACTGGAAAAATTGAGGAAAATGTAAGCAATCGCGTATCATACAGCCAAAATACAAAGATCAAAGAGTGAAATATAACATATTGTGGTTTTTATTGGTTTAAAATTAATTTGAAAAGAGACAAAGTTGGGATAAACCCCCTTAACAAGGATTTTGTACGAAGATGTATTGATTTTTTTGACTAAAAATTTATAGTGAGCATTCCTTATATCCTGTAGCTTCTACTTGATGTGGTTTAGTCACTCTAATTTTCATCGCATGGCATTT
The DNA here is from genome assembly GCA_910592155.1 of Ypsolopha scabrella. Lineage (NCBI taxonomy): Eukaryota > Metazoa > Arthropoda > Insecta > Lepidoptera > Ypsolophidae > Ypsolopha > Ypsolopha scabrella. The sequence goes on along the minus strand of OU342987.1, from coordinate 1,749,565 downwards.
ATCAAACTTTAAACAAATATCTAATGACTGATATTGCGAATACGCAATAATGCCGGACTAGCCGTCCAGGTTCTTCGTGGAACCGCACTACGATCTTATTGTAGCTGGAAAGAGCCTTATCGTATCGCTTAGTTATTAGTTCGTCGAGCTCGAGAAAATGCGATGTGTTCTATCGTTATCAGGGTTCTAAATTATCAAGATAATTACGCTGCTTGATAATTATCCGAAAATTATCTGATAATTATCGGATAATTATTACCAGTGTAAGAAATTCATTTGTTATATTACTTCATAACAAATGCATTATAATTTTAAAAGGCATTTTTCAAATTAAACTCAATAAACAACATTCAACTTAACAAACCAATGACACTCGTGTTTACTCAACTTTGGGTCCTTCTTTTTGTGCGTTTCTGCAGCACTCCAGTCACGCTCGCGTCGTCTATTCATACATATTTAAAGTAACGCTATAAAAATAAATGCTTGCTGAAATACACGTTCGAATACAATTAACTTTCATTGTTATTATCAATTGATAATTATCGAGCTATTTTTATCAAGATAATTATCACAGATAATTATCCTTTCGAACTTTGATCGTTATCATGCAGGTGTGCAGGTGTCCGAACAAAAAAAAGAAAAAAAAAACGGAACCCTTATAGGATCACTTTGTTGTCCGTCTGTCTGTGTATTTGTTTTGTCGGGTCACATTAGAGATATCAAGTTGAAACTAACTAATACCTTCTACAGAAGTCTACAGCCTCATACTGCCGCTCCTGTGAAGACTGCAGTAACTAACAAATTCGCGAAAAATTACTTCGATATAGATTCGGAATCCTCGCTACGTGATCTTTATTCCAATCTAATCCATTTTTTGATAGCATGTATAGATAGAGCTTTATTTAGAGGTAAGCATAAGCGCAGCATCTACATATTTCAGACAATGTTACATAACATGACTGCAGTAAGTGACATTTGCCCGACAATAGAGCTGTTAAAATATCTGGATTCCAATTCAACGCGAAAAAATGTTATTTCATACAAATTGGCACACCATGAAAACTTACAGGGTACCTACTTACATTTGACTTAGTAACTTGAAATAAGTACATACCTAGTTATAACTGAAAAGTTTGTGATCAGCTGAGTAACACTCTTTGGATACAGTGAAATATTGTAAGTATCAAGTTGGTGGTCCATAGCTGCTCGTGGAATAAGTTAGTGTTCTAAACTAACGAGTCCCACTCGCCCTTGACCAGTTTTTTCAATAGCGCTAGCTGATTCTAGCGTAAAGGGGTTAGGGTATTTTGCAGACCTCAATCCACAAGTTACTTAGAGAGTTCAAGTTGTAGCGGACCGCCGATATCGACTCTTGGAGGTCTTCTGAACTTGTCAGTGGCGGTCCGAGGAGGGGCGGGGGGGGGGGGGGTCGTGACCCCCCCAAATCATTCATGTCAACTCGAAAAATTCCTAAAACTTGACGGCTTACGAACATTTCAAACAAACTATTATCTGCCTACTAACTTGCAAGTCAAAAATATTCAAAATAACGTTATTAAAATTAATGCAGAAAGTGCAAACCAAATTAGAAAAACCCGCGAAATATTCGTGCCAACGCGGATATTGGTGACGGTGGCCCCATGCATCATACAATTTATAGAAAGCCGATCTAGCAACACATCCTGAGGATGCCTCGTTCAGAGACGAAACACGTGTCGATAAGTTTTCTTGCTTATTATTTGAGATTGCTTTGCTTTTATGCTCGTATTGCTTGCTTGTTGCATGTTTTATGCGGGCGGTGCACGAGTCTGCATTTTGAATAGCATGACAAGAATTGTTTAGCGGAATATTGCAAAATATATTCATATATCCATAACTTAGTAATGGACTTCCGCAAGGTAACGCCTATTTCAATTAATTAAATTTATAGAAGGCTTTCATTTGTGTTGTGATTAAGAATTTTCATGTTATTAAAAATGATCTTTATTTGCTTGACCTATTTTACTGGTAAAATTGGCTTCTTGAACTTACGCCAAAAGACCCCCCCCCCCCAAATCTTGAACTGCGACCGCGCCTGAATCATCCTGTGTTCACATCCACACTCAGGATACCTAGCATGGTAGACCATACCGAGCTTTAATAGTCCGATATACGACTGTCTGTCCCTCTTTAGGTAGATCAGAGTGAGACAGAGCTCTGTATTGGGCGCTATCGAGCTCGATATGGTCCTTCATGTTAGAGGTGCATGAGTAGCGTAATAAACCGTTGACGTCAACGACAAACGTCAACTAACGACGATACTTGCGATCACTAGCTACGATTCACCGTGCAGACCAACATAAAACCCAGAAGCACTTGGGGCATTTTGGACAGAAGACGCTCTGGGTTCTTTTGATTGCCCGATTGAATCTAGCTAGACGTAAATACAACAAGTATGGCCGAAAGGATAGCACAATTCAGATGATTTCCCGCGTCATGTTTAAGTATTCTTAAAATATCTATAGCCGAAAAATAACGTTTTGAGATATCGGCTTTTAAACAGTAGCCAAACATTTACACAGGATGGTTAGAAATGTAAACTGCTAGGAAACACAAGTCGTTTGACATTTTGCTTTTTGTGACGACACAGAACATTTAGTTCGCCACAAAAATTCCCATTTGCAGCCCAATTAGCTAATCTATACTTGTAAAGTCCCCGTCACGAGAAGCTATAAATTTTGCAAACACACATTCAAGGGTTCGCAACTTTTGGACTTGGAGATGCATTCGAAATTCGAACGTAAACTTGCTTCAAAATGGCGACCCAAATGTTTACGAGGCGAGTTCCAGTATCACAAAATATTAGACGACATCGCTTTAAATCGCTAAAATACAACCCAACCAAGTGCAATAGGCATGATGACTAAAAAAAATTAATTAGTCCGTCAGTTAGATTATCAGAAAATATTGGACACGTATTTTTTATTTTTTCAATTAAACAAATAATTTTGAAGATATAGCCCGCTGAAGTTCCGCGTGACGTCACATCTAGGTACAATTTTACTTAGAAGTGACGTCATTTTCCCCCACTCCCAAACTTTGACGCGCTTTATCTCTGTCATTTTTTGTTTGATTGATTCGGGTCCAATATTTTTTTGATAATCTAAATGACGGACTAAATAGAATAATATTTTGTTTACCCTGTGTACAAGCCTATTGCTCGTTAGTTTCGTATTACACGTATGTTACTTTGAATTGATTGAATTTGGGATTACTTGCTGTTGATTGAATTGTCGCTACGTAACTTAGTAAAGTTCTTTATTTACAAAATGTATAGCTTCTCGTGACAGGGACTTTAGTAAAGTCATGTACACTGAATATTTTTTTATAATTTTTGTTTGTCTGTATGTATTCGTAAGTCAAATTCAAATTCAATTTGTATATTCTCGTATATCCTGTTTTAACTCGAGAACCACTCAACGGGTTTGGATGCGGTTTTCTTTATTATGATCGTAGCAACCCTGGTCAACATATAGGCCCGAGCCGAAAACGGGGCAAAGATTGAATAAACTTAAGATAGACAGTTAAAAAGCAGAAGCGTTAGAGCAGGACTGCGAATTGAGGTATTATGGGCCCTTAAAGGCTAGTTGGTTATAAGTTTCAGACAGACAGAACAAAGGCGAAGAAATTACCGTAAACGGACCTTAACTGTCTATTCTCCGGGTTATAATATTTTGTAATAAAATCATAAGAAATAATGATAGCGCCCAAAATCAAACTTTTAGCTACGAAAAATGATTACAAATAGTTTGATATACACATTTACTTATTTTTGGTGCTATTATAGTATCTAGTTTCGAAATAACAGGATTTTCCATAGTCGTAAATACGAATACGAAAAATCTCTAAATTATCGTATTCACGACTATGGAAAATCCCATAACTTTAAAGCTACTATAATAAATATAAGTTTGTATGTATATTTAACAATCTGTGAACATTGTTCGTAGCTAAAAGTTGTTTTTTGGGCGATGTAATTATTTCTTATGATTAGGTTACAAAATATTACGAATCCGGAGAAGAGATCCCAGTACGGGCGAAAAGCACCTGTCTCCAACAGTTGCAGTCTGCAGAAACAGTTGTAAGATATCCACACACAACACGTGCGTGTAGCGCTAGGTACAGGCAACTCATATGTTTCTCCTGGCCTGTCACGTGATCTCAATCAGGGTCACTTAAACAAGGCGCTTCTAGGTGACCCACAGTGCTCAATAATTGACCCAAAACAGGAGGGGCAACCCACTCGCGTTTTGGGTCCAGTGTATCTTATGAACAGAGACAATGGCGGTACTGAGGAAATTCTCTTTCAGGCGTAGTTACCATAATTATAACAAAATATTAATAAAGACATTATTACACAAGAAACTGTTATATCTAATTTGAATAAACATTAAATTAAATATCATCAGGGCAATTAAAAAGATAATTAGGTAATAGGAAACAAGCATTATTACCTTCAACATTTACTTTTTTTCATAATTACCGAAATATTTTGCAAACTGTTGAATGGATGTTTTAAAAAGAAAAAAAACGGACAAGTGCGAGTCGGACTCGCCCACCGAGGGTTGTGTACAGACTTGTGTACATATTATAAATATTTTATGAAATTTAATTAATTGTTCTTTTATGATTTAATTACAAATGATAGTTTTCAGATTTTTCACTATACTGGTAGTATAAAACGGTATTACTTGCCAAATTTCATAGTTCGAGGTCAACGGGAAATACCCTATAAAATTTCATTCCCTTGAGAGTGTCGAAATATACGTTTTTTGTGACATAAACAACTTAGAAGTTTGATTTTTTCACAGCTTCAAAGGACTGTAGATTAGGGTGTGTAATTTTTCGACTTTTTTCGAATTTCATTATGTAATAGTGAAATTATTTTGCAAGAATCTATAAAAAGCCCAAATAAAAAATATTGGACTACATCTTCTGCTCGCTCATTTGATTCAAAGGATTGAAAAAGGTACGGAAGCAAAAAAAAAATTTCGATTTAATAATTTTTGTATATTTTTTGGGGTTTATCCTTATATCTGTAATCCATCAAAAATAGGTCATGAAAACTACGTTGCTTTCTAAGGTCTTACGAAAAAAAAACTGTTATATAAATTCCCAAAATTGGAAATTCTGTGAATTTTCACAGTTTTTATTTTATCTGAGACACGTTAAGAGACGGATATTTTTACAATATTTTTTATGGTATCCTTATATAAGGCTTTAACAAGAAAAAAATACAAAAAATATAACGGACGAAAAAAACATTTTCTTCACCCATACATTTTGTACAACTTCGGATCTAATGAGCGAGCAGAAGATGTCGTCCAATATTTTTAAAATTTTTGTTTGTACTTTCTATACATTCTTGCAAAATAATTTCACTATTACATTATGAAATTCGAAAAATGACACACCCTACTGTAGATCCGAATTGGTTTTAATTTCAACTCGATACCTTCACGCGTTCCCGGGATAAAGGGTCTTGACAGACAGACGGACGGACAGACGGACAACAAAGTGATCCTACAAGGGTTCAGTTTTTTTCCTTTTGAGGTACGGAACCCCAAAAACATTAATCTTGTTTCATAGGTACGAAAAAAAAAACAAATGTACCATTCTGAAACAGCTTTTTTCTAGAAATAATATTGATTTGTCAAGTAAAATTGCAACAATTCTCTCAAAAATCTTTTTGAAATTAATGTTTTTTAAGATCTTTTCCTAGAGTTGTGGCGATGCTTTCCTCTAGTATCCTGTTGTTTTGACGAGTACGAGGACGAGTTTGTTCATAGGAAATATGTGATTCGAAAGGGTGCATCTTTTTAGGGTTCCGTACCTCAAAAGGAAAAAAAACGAAACCCTTATAGGATCACTTTGTTGTCCGTCTGTCTGTCTGTAAAGACCCCTTGTCTCGGGAACGCGTGGAGGTATCGAGTTGAAATTAAAACCATATACTCAAGTCTACAGTCCCTTAAAGCTGTGAAAAAATGAAACTTCTAAGTTAACGTAAAAAAAGATACGGTCGTTTATGCCGCAAAAAACGTGTATTCCGACACTCTCAAGGGAATCAAAATTCATAGGGTATTTCCCGATGACTTAGACCTGTGAAATTTGGGATTGGGGAGGATTCGTGCCGTGGAATTCGTGCTCTTTTTTTTGGTGGCGACTCGTGCCGCTGTTTTTCACCAATGACGATTCGTGCCCAGTTGAAATTATTTACTAGTAAATTGGCAATGCTTCTCAAAAATAGAAAAGTACAGTTGGTGTAAAAAGTGAAAATAGTAAAAATTAATAAAACAATTAATTATCAGTATGTTTTTATTTTTATAAAATTAACGCTTCATATTACAATATTTTTATTCTTATAACTAATAATAACACAGTAAATAGTGATTAGAAAATTTTCTGTTATTCAGACTTATGTTTTAATTTTAGTACTTCTAAATCATTCAACAATTTTGCGATCAACATTGGACTTCGGTGCCAACTACCGCAAATCGATGTTAAGCAAACTTAATCAATTTTACTTAAATTTTATTTATTATTTTTGAAGTGACTTTTGTGACTGGTAGTACTCCAATGTGAAATAAATTAACATTTTTAATTGTGAAGTTGTACGGCACGAATCTACACCAAAAAAGGGGACGAGTTTACACCTAGTGAATATATTTTATTAACGGAGCACGAATCTACAGCAAAAATAAAGATTTTGGCACAAATTTCGCGGAGCACGAATCTTCCCCAAACCGAAATTTGGCAAGTAATAGTATAGGAAAAAATCTTAAAGCTATACATTTGTAATTAAATCATAAAAAAATCATCGATGTTAAGCAACGGTATGCGCGGACATAAACGGGTGAACAAATCATTTTGTGGAGTTTTTTAAAATTTTTACTAATTTGTACGGAATCCTCGGTGGGCGAGTCCGACTCGCAATTGTCCGGTTTTTGACTTTGAATTAGAAACCTGTTTTTACAAGAATATGAAATTATATACCTCAGTATTAATTTCAACTTGATACATCTTGCCATTCCTGTAAAAATGGTCTTTGACAGACAGACATACTTTTGCAAAACATTACAACAATCGACAACATTGAAACATTACAAATTAATAATTGGTACAAAACTAAAAACCATTCCCAGATATTGGCCTTCTGAGCATCAAATATTTTTTTCAGAATTAAATCATTAACAAATAAAGAGATTTTTTTTTTATTCAAAAGTTCTTATTCTTATTCTTTATTGTACACAAAAAAAGGAGATTACAAATATTTGATACAATAATTTGAGTACAGCGGCGAGCTTATCTCTCAAACACAGGATTTTAAAAACAACTACCATTGCTTTCAAGATCATTCCGTATTTTTAAAAAAACAACTGTCATATCATTGTGACTGTTAACATTGACAGCGAACATAAACATGCCAAGTTTTTTTAATAATCCCTTGGCAATGAACTTCGAGTTTGAAATCCTCAGTTGCGACTTACGTTCTTTTAGAATGAGTAAATAAGAAAAAAATTAAATAAGCATTAAAAACACTATAAAAAATATAAAAAATACGTAAGCTTTATTTTTACGCAGACTGTCTATATAAATTTGAAAACAAATGGTTACCTGAAATGAAATGATGTCGATTACGAACGATAATTATCCAATTAAAATAATGAAACAGGACACACCTGTCCATACCGCGAAGAAGCTAAATGCACATTCCGATTCTTCAGAGATAAGTCTGGCCTCTTCAACCCGTAATTAAATAATGAAACAGGACTTACCTGTCCATACTGCGAAGAAGCTAAATGCACATTCCGATTCTTCAGAGAGAAGTCTGGCCTCTTCAACCCGTAATTAAATAATGAAACAGGACTCACCTGTCCATACCGCGAAGAAGCTAAATGCACATTCCGATTCTTCAGAGAGAAGTCTGGCCTCTTCAACCCGTAATTAAATAATGAAACAGGACTTACCTGTCCATACTGCGAAGAAGCTAAATGCACATTCCGATTCTTCACAGAGAAGTCTGGCCTCTTCAACCCGTAATTAAATAATGAAACAGGGCTCACCTGTCCATACCGCGAAGAAGCTAAATGCACATTCCGATTCTTTAGAGAGAAGTCTGGCCTCTTCAACCCGTAATTAAATAATGAAACAGGGCTCACCTGTCCATACCGCGAAGAAGCTAAATGCACATTCTGATTCTTCAGAGAGAAGTCTGGCCTCTTCAACCCGTAATTAAATAATGAAACAGGACTTACCTGTCCATACTGCGAAGAAGCTAAATGCACATTCCGATTCTTCACAGAGAAGTCTGGCCTCTTCAACCCGTAATTAAATAATGAAACAGGGCTCACCTGTCCATACCGCGAAGAAGCTAAATGCACATTCCGATTCTTTAGAGAGAAGTCTGGCCTCTTCAACCCGTAATTAAATAATGAAACAGGGCTCACCTGTCCATACCGCGAAGAAGCTAAATGCACATTCCGATTCTTCAGAGAGAAGTCTGGCCTCTTCAACCCGTAATTAAATAATGAAACAGGACTTACTGTCCATACCGCGAAGAAGCTAAATGCACATTCCGATTCTTCAGAGATAAGTCTGGCCTCTTCAACCCGTAATTAAATAATGAAACAGGGCTCACCTGTCCATACCGCGAAGAAGCTAAATGCACATTCCGATTCTTCAGAGAGAAGTCTGGCCTCTTCAACCCGTAATTAAATAATGAAACAGGACTTACCTGTCCATACCGCGAAGAAGCTAAATGCACATTCCGATTCTTTAGAGAGAAGTCTGGCCTCTTCAACCCGTAATTGCCCTTGTTCTGTGCCAGGAACTTCTTTGGTCTATCCAGTCGCTCTGTGGAGCTCGACGTTTCATCATCATCCTTCTTCGATGTGGAAGCAACAGCTCTGTATGCCCCCCGAGTGCCTCGTATTGTCTTTTCGGGAGACTTATCCTGCTTTCGGGTTATCAGGTTGTCTTTCCGTTTGTTGCTTCGCGTTGAGGAGTTTGATGAGGATGGGTCCATGTTGGTTTAATTCTTCTTGTCAGATTCTTCCTTTGTTTCTGACAGCGCTCATTGTGATCTTTCAATTCTCAAGGTTAGAACTGAATTCTTTTCATTCTTTGATTTAAATTTAATTTGTAATTGAGTGATAAATGATAAAGATTACAATAGATAACTACAAAATAATAATTAAAATGGATTATAGTAATAATAATAATTGATTAATTAAATAAATATCTAGTTCCGTCTTTTAATTCTCTCTCGTAGTTCGTTTCGGTTGGCATGCTCTGCGCTTTCTAATTCGGGGCTAAATAAATCTAAAACAGTTACAGTCTTTTGGAAGATTTCAGAAAGATTTTTCTTCTTTTATTATTGCAGGGTTTAACTGATGTTATCTGGAACAAGAAAAACTGATGTTATTTATTTATTACTATAGCCTGGTTTTCACCAATGATCAAGGAAAAAGACAAGTACCGAATTAGATACCAAAAATATCAAAATCCTTTAGATCAGTATGACTTTATCGAGGCTAGAGCCAGATGCCATAAAGCCATCCCGGAGTGTTATAAAAAATATTTATTATCTGTCCAATCATCAATTTCTTGCAACGATATTAAAGCTTTCTGGTCTTACATAAAGTCTAAACGTAATAAAAGGGAAACTATACCTAATGGTATGCACTTAAACGGACGTCGCTTTTCATCTCCAAATATTATATTTAACGCCTTCGCTCAAAACTTTTCTTCTGTTTATACCTCTACAAGTCCGGTTCCTAGATCGAGTACAAACCACAGTACTGTCATGTTTAGGAATACTCTTAATAAACTTTCTGTGAGTACAAATGACGTTGTAGTAGCTATTAAGAAATTAGATAAGAAGCAGGGGGCTGGCCCAGACGGGATTCCGGTTGTGTTCTTATGTAGCTGTGCCAAAACTATTTCTGTGCCTCTTAGTATCATTTTCAAAAGATCATTGGACACTGGAGTTTTTCCTGATATATGGAAGAGGGCTAATGTGGTACCAATACCGAAAGGAGGCGCTGCAGATAATATCCAAGAGTACAGACCTATCTCTCTTTTGTGTTTGATGGGGAAAATCTTCGAATCTCTTATTTGCCCAGCAGTGGATAACTTACTAAAACCAGTTTTAACATCCAATCAACACGGCTTTCGTAATAAGATGTCTACAACTTCAAATTTGGCTTGCTACATAGATGGCCTTCAAAGGGCTGTTGATAGTAATAAGCAAGAAGATGCTGTCTATAAAGTCGTTTGCAATAGAATCCAACAATCATGTAAACAAATATGGCGGACTGACATTGACAGCGTATTGTTTATGCCCATAGTGATGTCATAGTGTTCTAATTTAATTTTAATTAAATTTATTTTTCAAATTATTTTAATTTTAAGTCATAGACTATGGCCCATAGTAGGATAGGTACTAAAATAAAACTGACTAAATAGATTAAATATATAAGCCATAGACTATAAAATAAAACTGATTATATATAAAAAAAGTGTTTATTAAAACAAATTTAAATCTTCGTCTTCGTCATCATCACTATCAGAAGTGTCGCCGGTGACCGTAATTATAAATGGAACCACTGTGTCATCGCTTGCCGTGTCTAAAATGCCGTCGAGCTTTTTCATTTCTTCCTCTTCCTTTAGGACGTGACTTACGCATTTCGACCATTGTTCGGCTCCGATTCTCGCCAACCCTTCGTTCAATAAAGTTTTTATTTCCGCCATTTTAAAAAATTTGTTATTTCTCCCAACATACGACTTAACCTGTGCCCAAATGAGCTCAATTGGGTTGAGTTCGCAGTGGTAGGGAGGAAGGCGAAGCACAGTTATTCCTTTCGATGAGGCGAGCTCGTCAACGTATTTTGTAACATAATTTTTTTTATCAAATTTTGTGAGTAACTGTGCTTTTATTTCACTTGTTTCAAAAGCTATATTTTTGCTACGTAACCATTCTTGTATAGCATCCTTCCTCCAGCTCATGTTGGGCACTCGTTCGAGTTGGCGAGAATGGTATGGAGCATTATCCATTACAATTACAGATCCCGGCAGAATTTTGTCTAAAACCATCTTAAGCCTGAAACAAAAAAGATAATTTTCTGTCATAATGTAATTTTATATTTAATAATATTAATTTTATATAGTGTTATCATAAATATACAAAAATACACAAATGAAACCTTACCATTTCTCAAAATTATGAGCATCCATTTCCCCGTGATAATCGCCATCTGACTTTTTTGCTTCAAAAACCCAATCTGCGCCTTCTAAAAAACCATCTTCATTGCCTATATGTGTGATAATCAGCCTCTTTCCTTTCTGAGGATTTTTTAAGCCACTTGAAAGGCCTCCCAAGAATGCCTGTCTACTACTCTTGATGTCATTATCCATCCAAATCATTTTGCCGTGCAAAGGTCGTCGTTCCAAGAAAAATATGTCCAGCCAAATCGTAAAGCAAAACAAAAGTCCAAAATGAGAATGCAAAGTCGTAGAAATCGGAAACAGAAAACGGAAACAGAAAACACTAATGCACAGCGAACCCACAGAACAGTGAATGACTGTGAATGACAATTCTAACAAAATGGCCACCTGTCAATTTTTAAAAACTAACCATTATTTTTATGGCTTAGGATACAATCCGTTTTGGTTAATTATATTAAGCTCTTGAAAAAAAATTTTTATTGTATTCAAATAATATTAAATTAAAATAATTTATTAAATTAAAAATAAAAGATAACTTCAGATTACGAACAACACTAACTTTTCAATGACTTATAGAGTTCGATGAGTAAAAAACTAAGATGACAGCTTGTCAAATACTTCGAAATTTTTACGTTGCAAATGTTTTAACAAATTTAACTTATAAATACAAGTTAAATCGTGTTGAAGATAATGTGAAAACAATGGTGCGTTCGTTGAAATCAGACTATGTTCATAATTGATCGTCAAATATATGTGATTACGGAGTAATCGTGACAATTTGGTTTGTTTACATGATTGTTGGATTCTATTGCAAACGACTTTACAGACATAAGTAAAGCCTTCGATAGAGTAGACCATAATTTACTCTTTGTCTAAGTTATCAGGCCTTGGAATATATGGAATCATGCTGGAATGGTTTTCCTCATATTTGTCTAGGAGACAACAAAGGGTTGTGAATTGTGGGTACGAATCTGAGCCTTTCTGGGCCACTTCTGGCGTGCCTCAAGGGTCCCATCTGGGGCCTAAACTGTTTTTATGCTTTATAAACGATTTGGCTCTAGAGATCCAGCACTGTAGCTATTCTTTCTTCGCTGACGATTTAAAAATTTATGCAGTCATTAATAGTGAATCTGACCAAGAACTACTTCAAGAGGATCTTGATAATATTTACAAATGGTCTATTCGCAACAAACTCCCTTTTAATATACAATACACTCGTACATGTTGTGTTTGTCTTATCTGTATACTTTTGTAAGTGTAATTTCTGTTGGCAGACCAATAAAAATAAATAAATAAATGTACGGAAGACTTGCTGAGATGGTAAGCAGTTTACGGGTGGACTTCCAGATTTATTTTAATACATTGGACTGTTAGTTGGACAATTTGAAATAACATGTAACATTCTGCATTTGATATGATGTTAATTTGTACTATGAAGTTTGGAGGGTATCAAAAGACTGAAATCAGTTCTAGGTCAATCTTTAACTGACTTCAAAAAAGGAGGAGGTTCTCAATCCGAATGTATTTATTTTCCTTATATTTGTATTAGGGTGCCGAATGCAGGATGCTTTTAAGACATTGTCATAAAAGCCGCTTGACCTTCGTTTCATACGAGCAGCGTGGTAATAAGACCTAACCATATTTAACCCATCAAAATTAATGAATATTTAACAAAAAAATTGTAACCAATTCAAAAGAATCAACTGTATTTTTTTTTCTATTTGTATTAGGGTGTTGATTGCAAGTTGCTTCTTAAACATTATCATAATATCCACTAATCAGCATGTTAACAAGACCATATTTTACAATTTTACTTGGCATACATCGTGTCAGGCGATTTGATTCGGGGAATGTAGCCGGCGATGCAGCATCGCACTCCCGTCCTCCCGCCATCATCATGCGTTTTCTGCAGAAGAGAAGGAAGGATGAGGTCCTCGCTGCAGTGCGCGCGCGTCGCGGTCTACGAACCTCGGACTTAGAGATTGCTGGACCTCCCGTGGACATCTTTGTAAATGATCACTTAACGCGTACAAATAAGATATTACTTAAACGTGCCAGGGAAGTTAAAGCTGAAAAGAACCTGGAGTTTTTATGGGTTCGTGACTGTAAGATTTTCCTTAGAAAGAATCCAAATTCAAAATCCTTTAAAATTGCCAACGCTTCAGATTTCGATAAAATAAAATGACTTTTCTTATCTATTTGTTTTGTGTATGTTGTGCATTATTATGGTAACACTATAAGAACCTTGAACTTAAATTTCATTTATTCTTCACGTTATAAGTTGCAGTATTTTTGTACCAGTGTGAACATGTATATCTATGCAGGTATGTGTATGCAATCTTATTGTAAATTACTGCATTTAATTTATTGTGCTCACTTAAACATAAAGGGATGTACTCGTGCTAGAAACCGTTTTAATATAAAGTTATGCTTCTTTTATATACCTATAGGTATATTAAATCGTCTTATAAATTATAAATTTTGTGTTATTCTATTAATGAATTGCTCATATTTATCGTGTATTGAGGATGAAACAGATTGCTATAAATTCTACGGTATTTTTCATATTTTATGTGTTGTGAGCGTGCATTGGTCGACTTTTCAAATTTCATCACTAATTTTTTTTATGTACGTTTTTGATTTTAGTTAGCGATGATGGCTCCACAGAGTAAACTTAATATTTACTATCAGAACGTAAGAGGGTTGCGCACTAAATCAGATGTTTTTCTTTCTAACGTGGTAAAAAACGAATATGACGTAGTTATTTTGACAGAATCTTGGTTGAATAACGAGTTTAGTAGTAGGGAATATTTTGATGATCGTTACGATGTTTACCGCTGTGACCGTACAGAGGTAGAGGAGTCTGACCGCCGAGGTGGCGGCGTGCTCGTGGCTGTACGCCGAGAGTTGGGCTGCATCCGTCGGGTAAATTGGTGTGCACACCCACCTCTCGAGGAGTTATGGGTGAGTATCCCGATATGTCACCGTACCGACTCATTGAATCGACGTAAATATTTGCATATTGCTTGTGTGTATTTACCCCACAAAACAAGTAAAAATGAAACAATGCACCTCGAATGTTTGTCACGATTTTTTGATAACGCTTGCAAAAATATATCGAGTCATCCCGACGATTTATTTTTCCTGGCAGGCGATTATAATTCAACCTATGCGTCATGGAATACACAATGTGACGGTTCAAAACACTTATCTTTGTCAACCAATAATGATAAAATTGCAACTGTAATTTCTAACTTTATGTCATTTTCGGATTTTAAACAATATAACTGGTGTTTAAATATAAATGCTCGGATCCTTGATTTAATATTTTCAAACAGTAATTGCATAGTCTCACCATGCGAGTTGCCCCTTACCGGTGAAGACTTGAACCACGTATCTCTTGATATAGACCTTCATCTCGGACAATCTTTGCAGAAACTTCTAAAGCCGAAATGTACTAACAATTATATTTTCAATAAAGCAAATTTCGCCGGTATTTCTGCCGGTTTGAGTTCATTTGATTGGAGTTCATTAGAAAATCTGTCCACTGATGAATCTGTCTCTGTTTTTTATTCAATTTTAAATGATCTTATTAAAGAGCATGTGCCTAGGCGTAAAATTTATTCATGCCATCGCTATCCACCCTGGTTTTCCATTGCACTCATTAAGTTAACTAAAGAAAAAAGAAAAATTCATAAAAGGTGGAAATCTTATAGCAATCCTCTTGACTATTTAGAATTCAAATGTTTAAGAGCTCGACAAAGTAAAATGGAAAAAGAATGCTATGACTTGTATATTAGTTATGCCGAAAATAATATAAGTAAATCACCAAAATATTTTTGGAATTTCATTAAGTCAAAATCATCATCTAATGGGATCCCGGATATTATGTCATATAACGGTAAAATTAGTAATAATGGAGAATCCATTTGTGAATTATTTAATGAATATTTTGGTTCAGTTTTTATTACAAGCGACGGTACGTTACCGAATATTCCTAGCTGTGCATCATCTTCATCTGTTGATGTTACTTCCATTAACATGAATGAAACAATAGTTCTTAAACATCTTCAAAAACTTGATACAACAAAAAGTGCTGGTCCTGATGGCATTCATCCACTCATTATTTCTAAATGCGCAAAAGAAATGGCTAAACCCCTTGCTTTAATTTTTAACAAGTCTCTAAAAGAGGGATGTTTTCCAGATGTCTGGAAACAAGCATATATAACACCAATCTTTAAGGGTGGCGACGCAAATGAAGTTCCTAATTATAGACCTATTTCAAAGCTATCTTTGATTGGTAAAGTTTTCGAAAAAATTGTTACGCTTGAGTTAAATCAAATGGTCAAGCAACATATATCAGGTAAACAACATGGTTTTATCAAAGGTAGGAGTGTTGACACAAACCTTGTTACCTTTACTGATTTCATTTTGAATAGTATGGATGATGGATATCAGGTGGATGCCGTGTATACCGATTTCTCTAAAGCATTTGATAAAATTTCTCATAAACTATTAATTTGTAAATTGTATGAGTTCGGTATACACGGCGATCTTCTTAGGTGGATTAAATCCTATATCAGTAACCGCAGCCAGGCTGTTGCTCTTAAGGGGTATACATCAACATTTTTACGCGTGCCTTCTGGTGTTCCACAAGGTTCACATTTGGGCCCTTGCCTTTTCACTATCTATGTTAATGATATTTCAGACAAAGTTTTCAGTGCTAATAACCATCTGCTGTACGCAGATGACACTAAAATTTACAGTGTAATTCGCTGTATCAAAGATAGTGAAAACCTTCAAAATGATCTTAGTAATTTTGTTGACTATTGTAATCAAAATCAACTTATTCTAAATTTTAATAAATGCTACACCATTTCTTTTAGTAGAAAGCTTAATCCACTTAACTTTAATTATAATTTATCGGGTAATATTTTGCAGCGGGTAAGTGAGATTAGAGACCTAGGTGTAACTTTAGATAGTAAACTTCATTTTAATCTTCATATTGATAAAATAATAAATAAGGCATATAAAAAATTGGGATTGATTTTGCGTCTGGGTAAGCCCTTTAAACGGTCAGATACCTATAAAATACTCTATTTTGCATTTGTCCGCAGTCTCTTAGAACACTGTTGTATTGTGTGGAATCCTCAATACGTTGTCCACATCGATCGTATAGAAAAAATACAAAATAAGTTTTTAAAATCCTTAGACTATCGAACTGGTAACTACTTTGAGGATTATGCTGAATCAGCTACCCGTCATCAAATACCTTCTCTTGCTAAGCGCCGTCAATATTTGGATGCTTTGTTTTTGTTTAAAATTATCAACGGGAAAATTGACTCACCTACTTTACTAGAAAAAGTATTTTTCTATTTGCGCAGACCCTCTTCACGTTCTCGTTACCTATTGTTTAATTCTTTATGTCGAACCAACTACGCTAGCAACACGTATTTAAGACGAGTTTCTAAACTTTATAATGATAAACTAGAATCCACAGACATGTTTTCATCCAGTTTGTATCAATTTAAAAATCTGCTCCGTGAAATTCTTTTCTAATGCATACCTACCATAGAAATGTCATCTCTTTGTTTCCAAAAACAGGTTTTAGTAGTGCTACGAACCAATGTTAGCTCTTAATATAAATAAAAATAAGAACGTGTTTGAATTCCTTCTATAGGTGTGATTTTGTTAGAATTTTGTCTTCACTGTTTATTATCTGTAAGGACCTGCTATTATAAATAATAATAATAATTACCTTAGTCAACACCTTCATGTATCTAAGTTATTTGTTATTCTAAACATCATTGTTTTTTCTAAATTTCAGTCATTTTTCTTTTCATGTCAGTGTGTTGAGTATGCATTTATTTTTGTAAACTCCTGAAGCCTAGCGGTCAAATCACTAAAATATCCTTTTGTTGTACCATTTATGAAACATGTAGTCCTTTTGTTTAATATTTAAGTTTATCATCTTAAGTTTAAGACGTTTTGTTTCTTATAAAATAAATAAATAAATAAATAAATAAAAAACACGAGAAAAAAAGTTCTTCAAACAGCAGACATTCACAAAAGAGTTTTTGAATAATTATATAAGGTGACTTTAATTTATGCAGCCAAATTCTTACTAAAGACTCGGTAAGTGCTTAGTAAGAAGGTGGGATGACCCTTTTTGTCTAATTCGTAAATTATTATTTTCGTGTTCCCTACAAACGCAAGCCCAGCTCTGAGTCATTGACTATAGGTCGTCAAGATTTTATTTTGTGAAATTAGCAAAAAGTGTTATTGATCCATATTACTGATCACTTACCAAGCCTCCAGTATGAGTTTGGATGTATAAATAAAAGTCACCTTATAATATCCAGTGACTTTCGTTTTTTAGTGCTAGCGGTATGCCCAAAATGGCTGCAAATGGTGTTAAGGGCATGAAAGTCGGAATGATAGATCTTTAGGCCATATGAATCAATTTGACACATAGCATGAAAAAAAAAGTAGAAGTGTTATACATCATCTTTTTTTTGTATGTTTTTTTTTCTGGAACCTATTGTGTGTGGAATAAAATGAAAGGGCTTTCTGAGACCATTCTAAAAATATATCACATTACATTTCATTCAATTGTTTTAAATTAAAATGAAAATCATTTTCAAAACATACCACCGAGTTTGGGCTCCTCCAGATACTTGAATATTTTTATGTAAAATATACCTCAAATGATGCATAATATATCGAACCCCAAGAAAGCCATTTTGAAAATATTTACATTTAGTACTTTTAATTTATTTTTTATTGTGTACTGCAAGTGTATATGGTATACGTAGCTTGATGTGGTCTCCACTGTACAACAAAAATTTAGGTCATTTATTATTGCCTATTTCCATCTAGTATTCAGTCTAATTTACCACAAATATTTGTTAAGATTCCTTATGTAATAGACTTCAAATTAGATTTAACAAATGTACATAATGTGTGATTTAAAATACTTTAATATCTGCCATATGATAAATAAATAAATTAGATTTAAGAAATCAAAATTGTAAGAGCACATCACCAAGTGCTTATTAATTAACCTGCTTTATCTGTGATAAACTTAACTTTTTGGTTGGCCTAAACTTATATTATTATATGTAGTGTCCTGAAAAAGAATTTGCTTTGCAAAGAATATGAACATTTGAGTTTTGTTGTGATAATGGTCAGTTTAATACAAGAGGCAAAACAAAGACATTGGCCAATAGGGTTCAATGTAGAGCTTGATTTCAACAAACTTATCACACTCACCACCAAGGATATTTTTTCAATAAACACTGTCCTTTCTTGACTTTTCAAACCGATTCATAACTGACTTATTCTCTAGGGCGAGCACTTCTGGATGCCATAATAAAATGTGTGCAATGGGGTGCACTGAGTGATAAACGAGACAACTAAACACTAAACATCATCACAGCATGAATCCCTGAGGGGATTTCAAAGGTGTTCACAAGTATGAACTTTAATGCAAGTTACATACATGCACTTTCTCTGACAAATATTACATCCTAAAAGTGTTGTGGGGTGGTGAGCCCTATTGCTGTACTTCGGGCACAAACAGACCAACAGCTTGACTTTCCTTCCGAAGCATGCAAACTGAACACAAATTAATGTGGACCACGGGGATAGAACCAATGACCTTAGGGTTGGTTGGCAAGCACTCAGCCACAGAGGTCTACTTGAATTAACTGGGATCAGTTTACTCATAGGTGTAGCATACCACAAGATTATAATAGATTCTTAGTTTGGCTACGAAACCCTAAAAGCAGACGTCTTAATAGAACCAACATTTGCATGATGGTAGGGCTAATTACAGGACCTTAACAGACATTTCTATAATATAGGTCTGATGAACAGCCCTCTGAAAAGCTCTTTGCATGCATGGAGGGCAAAGAAACACCAACCCCCATGACAATAGACTGCATAGGTGTCAGCACACATCAGGTTAAGATCCTCTGTAAACT
The DNA here is from genome assembly GCA_910592155.1 of Ypsolopha scabrella. Classification (NCBI taxonomy): domain Eukaryota; kingdom Metazoa; phylum Arthropoda; class Insecta; order Lepidoptera; family Ypsolophidae; genus Ypsolopha; species Ypsolopha scabrella. The sequence goes on along the minus strand of OU342987.1, from coordinate 1,730,315 downwards.
GGGGACACTTTGTGAGTCCTGTGGTGACCTACGTAGCCTCTTGGGATTCTAGCGTGAGCTGGGCTGAAGAAGAACCCTAAAAGCAGGTGGGATTGTAAGTGTAAAACTGCTAACAAACCATAGAAATTCCTTTGCAGAATCTGTTCAATACTCTGTTACTTATGAATCACTGCAGTGTTGTTCATCAGAAAATATTGATGAATGCAAAATTGATTACCTTACCAGGGGATACAGTAGTAGCTTAAACTATAAAGAAAACATGTTGCATTGTTTAAAACAAGCTGTAGGTACGTGATTGTTCATTTCATTACACTTCGATAATGACATGTCGGCCGCTCGTCGTACTCATTGGTATTTCAAGATTTGCTAAATAAAAAACTCGAGGTCACCGCTCCTGATCTCACTTGACACAATGCGATGGGCGGTCCACGGGCATAACACCAAGAAAATACGCTTAATTAATGAAATCGCGTGCCGATCGCCGGTCTTCACTTACATCCGAAATATGTTAGCGGAGAAAACGGAAAAGTCAGCGGCCGTCACGGACTGCGGTCGTGATATCCAGACGCTGCACTTAATGTCGCTTCACGTTTTATTTAAAGACGTGCTAAAATCTGCAGACAGACGGTCTATTGCAGTGCGAATGGCGCATAGTTGAATCTAAGAGCAAAAATTTAAGTGACGGCACGTCAGGCAGAAAGCTTATTTGTGGATGAAAGTTATCGTTTTGCACATAGTCGATTGCGCGAACGTTTTTATCGACTAACAGTAATCACTTTCACAAAATAGATGTATGATTCTATAAATACTTACAAATAAAAATCTGGAATCACACCATTGTTTTTTCTTTCTGCACTGCACAATCAGAAATCAGAAAACTGATGTTGCTAGCATAGGAAAAAAACCGTCAAGAGTGGGATCATTCATCTTAATAATCTTAAGTGTGCAGAGTGATCGACATTTCAAAAAAATTCAAAACCTTTTATGTACGGGTCACACTTTTCTGTATTCGAGAAGTCAAAAATATTCAAAATTGTATTTTAAAAGTAGGTAATTTAGCGGTGCAAAACAAACCGATCGTACCAACGTGTAAGTTGGTGGCGGCAACGCCACGGGCGCACGCATGTGAGATTTTTCGTTATAGTAAAAATGTTATTTATTTGCATGACCAGTTTTATTGTTAGAGTTGGCCTCTTGATCTTTGAACTGTACTTGAGCCGAGATGAACCCCTCCTCCCCTAAAACTTAACCTGCAACCACGCCTGTAAACAACAGCGCAGCGATGTATCGTTTAGAATATGAACGAAGATTACAAGTTTATTGTTTTTTATTTTGTTTTATTGAGAACACAAATAGTCACACATACCTTTATTTTGATATACATAACGCTAGTATAGAATAGAACTGGGGGATCCTAAAAATACACTACAATTTTTTTATTTTGTTATTAAAAACATATTCAACAAGTGCTAACAATGATACGAGAGGCACTTTAGGTAGGTAGGTATTTATATTATATTTATAACATTTAAATATCTAAACGAGTGTTGAATTCATAATTCATAACTTATAACCTTTTAAGTTATTTTTAATAAACTGTGATCAAATTACATTTTAGATACCTATTGCTTTATGAGCATTAATCTTAAAACATTGGTGGGTTATGGAGAACAATTTCTAAATGTTGCAGCAGGCAAGTTGCAGGTAAGTATTAGAATTGTAAGCTGCATCTAAAAAAGGAGATTTTAGCATAATTTGTGCCAAAAAAATTTACAACAAGTTACCAAACGTAAGAACGCTTTGTGAGGAATCTCAACAAATTTTTTTTGAAGAAGCAGATTTCAATGGTGAATCTAGATAGTTGATTATCCGCAAGTTTGAAAAAATTATAATAATGATTGCCGGTGCTTTGAAATTTTTTTTCGTGTTCTTTCAACTCTAGTAATGTGCACTTTATACATAACTAGCTTTTGCCCGTGGTTTCCCCTAAGTTGAATTAGTTTTTGTGTACTCCTATAAAATCAGTCAATATTATTCGGACTGTTACATGGTAAACACAGCCGGTAAAATGTATGTATTATGGGCCTGTTTCCCATTTTGTGTGTCTCTTTTATAGTTTTTCCATGGGAACAAAGGGAAAAGGTAGTTTTTGTTCTATTCAAAGTCTAGAACTACATTTATGCAAAACATCCATCCATTAATCCATCCATACATCCAAACTTTGACATTTATAATATTAGTGGGATAGTGGGATTAGTGGGATACCCCAGACTATGCTAGCAAAAAAGTAAAAAAAGATAGGTACTAGATATTTGAATCTTTCAACACATCAGAGGCATGCAATGCCAATGTCTTCTGGGTGGTTAAAGCGACACTGTATTTGGTATTGAAACATAAAGTTGTTTTCTGGAGCCATCAATGCGAGTTAGAAGCGGCATTAACCTCACTAATAATTTAGCAAAGAATGTGCTAGAAAGTGTCAAAATTTAATCCTCCATCTCTTTTTATGGCCCGTGGCACAGAATAGTAGGTACTCCCGTGGCTGTGACGCGGACGAAAATAAGTATATTTATTTTTTGAGAATAGCAGCACCAGAATTAAGATTCACTACACGCAAAATGTCAGATTTTTTTCTCAAGGATTTTGTATATGACTGGAGGTAAAAGTAATGCGTAAAACCGATCGTAATATTTTAGGCTGTTTGCACATGATCAATACAAAATGTTCATGAATCGTGCCTCCCATCAGCGTCGCTAGCGCCATCTCTTTACATTATTAAGTTCTATTGAACAAGGTTTCTCATGACATTCTGCAGACTGCAGTCTTTCGTTGTAGATTCTATAGAGGGCGTCGTAGTATAATCGCCTACTTCCTTCAACACGCATTTATTTTTTATTCATATCATAATATAGTGCAGGCGCTCATGCATAGAATACATTGAATATACCTACATATATCGTGTGCAGTTAGTTATATATGCCCTAAGTTTTATTGCGGGGCGTTGTAAACACCTATAGGAGTATTTAAAAAAAATTGTCACATGGTCCAGATCATGGTCGTTTGGTCGCCATTTTTAAAAATGGCCGCCAAGTTAATAGATTATTTGTCAAAGTATATCTCGGTATCCATGATATACATGATTTTGATTTTTAAAAGTTAATTTTACTCCTTTTGTAAAGGCACACAAATTTGGTTATTACACATTTTTTGTTAAATCCAGCCGTTGTTAAGAAAAACTAAGGTTTTTAATATTTTCAGTTCGCGAAGGAGTTGGGAAAATACTCATGCTTTTTTGTTGTAGTTAATTGCAAACTTTAGTTCTTTTTTAAGGTTCCGTACCCAAAAAGTGCCTAAAGGGACCCTATTACTAAGTCTCTGCTGTCTGTCCGTCCATCTGTCACAGGCTCACACATATTCTTCATACGCTCCTAAGCCAACTGCTTGCAATGAAGACAACAAACATTTCTCAGTTTGACTACCCGAAACAGTAAGTCAGTTTTTTGTATTGAAATGAAACTCTTTTAATTATTTCCCGTATTATTATATATTTTTTATATCCTAAAGATTTATATTGTTAAAATTAACTTTGTTGGGGTTGGCCGTAACTCGCTTCCGTCAGGTTACCCTAGAGATCTGACACGTAATGCCCGGGTGGTGCTAAACGAGTTACAAACTTTCTTTATTTATTTGACCCAGATTTATAAAGAAGTCTCTGACTTTCGGGTTGGAGACACCCCAGTTGGAACTACGGGTCTGACTGGGTTTTATTAGGTACTACGGGAGTCAGACTTGAGCCGACTTGATGCTTGCTTGCGCTAGCGGAAGGTGTCTGACATGGGTTTGGTTTCGTATTGGCTTCGGCTAATAACTTAGTGGTTTGAACTGCAGGAGTTCGAGCACGTTGTCTGTCCGGTATAGCTTGTGCCCGGACGCTAGTCTCCGTGAGCAGTTAGCATTCCCTAGCTGAGTCCGTAAAAGAGTTCGTGTGCCGACTGGCGCGGAAGTCATACGACCGCGCCGACCACGGCCCCCACGAACATCTACGTGATCTCGCCCCCAACTACGACAGGTCACCCACCGGACGACCCTACCCCCGGGAGCTGCTGCGCAACCTACCTGCCAGCAGCCCTGACCAAGGAGACGCCAGTGACTGAGGCGGCCGGCCAGCCGGTGACGTCATCGCCGACAGCCGAGGAATGAGGCTGCCGGCGGCGCCGCCGTACCACCGTACCACCGACGGTCCGGCCCGCGCGAGTCGCTGACAACACACGAGCAGCGCTGCGCACTCCGATATCTGCATCCCTGTAGTATCGTCGAGACACGCAGCGCGCTCCCACCCAAGCCAGACGACTGCCAGTACCAGCCCGCCCGTCGAGCGCGGCCACCGTGCTACGGGCGCGCGCGCATGACTGGCGATCCCCCCGGACCCGCGGGCTGTCGCCCGCGGAGAAGACGCCCGGGCAATGGTATAGAATACCCAGGCCCGTACCTTCGTCGAAGCGCCGCTCCGCGCCGCTTCAACGAAGACGACACCGACTGCGTTAGCATTTCCTAGTAGCGGCGCTTGGGCGGCCACCAATGTGAACGGGCTATGCGGGTCATGTGAGTTGTCCTCAAGTTGTCCGATGAACACTGCTGGCGTATGGACGCGTGCATTCGTGTGCGCGATCGTGCGCTTTTTTCAGTGGGAGGACTTCATCTCCGGCACTTCATCTGGAGATTGGAGTAGACAACCCGACGCTAGAGGTGTTTGTCCGGGTCACCCGTCCGCGTAGGAGTTATCGAAAGCTGCAAGGTCAAGATAGCGTGTGGAACAAGGGTTTGGCGTGATTATGTTTCGTGCATTTTTATTCCGCGAGGTGAGCGTGCGAGCAGCTCCGAGTACCTCCTTGGATAATGAGGGAGCCAGCTTCTCTGGCGGGTCCAACAACACATAGTTGAGTCAATCATGTCGTATATTGTTTGACGGCGCGGCGGATGAGCAGCGCTTGGTTCTGCTCGAGGCTATCTTGTCTTACATGTCTTGACCCTTGATTAAGGCGTCATCGTTGCTTACACAGGTAGGCAAAGCGTCGGATGAGGAGGGCGTGATGTCGGGTGACCTGTGCCTGTTGCAGTAGAACGTGATGATCACAGGTACTGTTGTTAGTTGACAATGGTCGATAACTTCAGCGGTGAGATCCATTGCCCTTCAGTGGGAAAGTGATCACTTGAATTCATTCTTGAATCAAGTTTGAGTTGAAGTTACAGAGGACCTCCTTTCATAACATTGAGTTGATATTGGCGGTCCACTATAACCTAAACTATGTAGACACGTAGCGATCGGAATTTGTACTGTACTATACATTATTGGCTTACTACACGCTTACTATATAAGGTCCTTCTTTGCAATACTATATATAGGTAGCACAATAGTATAGCGTAGTCTGAAACTAGCTAGGGATATACAGGATGCTATCTCGTCAAGCTCTCAAGTTCATATTTTCAGACACATTGGCTATAGGTATAGGTATTTTATTCACGGAACCGTGGAGATGACACCCATGGATGTGACAAAATTAAATCAACCTCGTATAACATAATCTAAAATTAACACTTAGCGACAGCCCTTTCGCAAGGAAGTTTTTCATGATTGTGAGAATCAAATTACGAAAAAAATATGAAAATAACTCAATTTACTTCTACAACGTATCCACGGAAAGACACTTGAACTTGACGCGTTTTTAGAATTTAAACTAAATTTTTCTTTTTCACAAAAGTTTCCTATGTGTTTGTGGTGACCAGATCATAGAATTGAACATTTAATGAAATGGCCGACGTTGAACATTTAATGATCTGGTCAGTGACAGTTGATATTTCATGAAATGCGATCTTTTCATGAAATGGTCGACTATTTCATGAAATGTTAAATTATATGATCTGGTCACGACATGTACACCGTTTTGGCATTTTATTAAAAGATGGCTGTACTCGAGTTGTCTATGGCAAGAAACGTTCGGACTCGAACCTAAAACATTTATCGAAATCAAATACATACAAAAGTTACAAGCGTATATAGTCCTGGATTTTACACATATTTTCTTGAATGTTTATGTACCGTTATGTCCTAGAAGCGATGGCAACAAATGAAATAATTTTAGGTTCACAGCATATTATATTTTATACTATTCAAAAATATTTTTGTTTTGTTTCGATTTTTGGGATATTTCTCCTGAAATCGTAGGAGGACCCAAAACCACTCTCGAGTTTTTTCAAGACATGAATTTTGTCTCGCGTTCGCTTAGTGTTCGGTTAGTTCCGTACGAGCTCGGGAAATGAACGTTTGGGCCAACCAATAACAATCAGTCAGTGCTCTATAATCCGAAGTTGGATGTAGAATGAAATAGCAAGCATAATGACCGGCTACAGGCCCCTTAAGTAAAGCTTTCTTAGGCCGGTGGCTTTATTTGTATACACATAAATTATAATTATTATCTACCAATCCATATTTATTGAAAACACCACTTTTTAGGTATTAAATTTCATAAAATATCGACAACTTAGGTTTTGCTTCACCAACACACATGTAACATCCACGGAATGGTGACGTTAGGGGTTTGTCAATATTTGTGAAGAAAAAGCGCTGCTTGGCTGGTTTACGAGCGTGCGTTGACCAAGTGTTTGCTTATAAGTAAAAAAAAACCGGGCAAGTGCGAGTCGGACTCGCCCACTGAGGGTTCCGTACAAATTATTAAAAGTAAAAAAAATCTACAATAAGATTTGGTCGGTCACCCCGCACCCGTACAATTATCACCGCGCATACCGTTGCTTAACCTCGGTGATTTTTATGATTTAATTACAAATGTATAGCTTTTTAAGATTTTTCCTATATTTGTAGTATTAAACGGTATTACTTGCCAAATTTCAGAGTTCTAGGTCAACGGGAAGTACCCTATGAATTTTGATTCCCTTGAGAGTGTCAAAATACACGTTTTTTGCGGCATAAACGGCCGTATCTTTTCTTACGTTAACTAAGAAGTTTGATTTTTTCAAAGCTTCAAGGGACTGTAGATTTGAGTATGTGGTTTTAATGTCAACTGGATACTTTTACGCGTTCCTGAGATAAAGGGTCTTGACAGTCAGACGGACAACAAAGTGATCCTACAAGGATTCCGTTTTTTCCTTTTGAGGTACGGAACCCTAAAAAACTGGCTGAGTGCGAATAGAACTCGTGCCTTGAGGGTTCCGTACATATAGTTTAAAACACAAAATTATTCCACGTGTGGTTAAACCACCAACTTAACTTGTTATCCATTAAATTCAATGCATTCCGAGGGTCTATTTATAGGGTGACCCAACATACCCTACGAGGAGTGTTCATAAATAACCACCAAGCCAAAAACCGTCGATAAATAGGTTCCACATGAAAGGTACATTGATTAAAAGACACTTCCATGCGAATGAAGCTTCGGGCAAAAGCTAGTTAACAATACTTAATATAAAATATATACTTGAGATAAATCCGAGTCACGATTGATAGATAGATAACTTCTTTATTTTAATTCCCCAGCAATCAGCATTACACACAAATATAAGGAATAACACATTGCATAATGAAAAATAAAAAACAAAACTTAAAACCTTATAAATTATGTAAGTGCTGTGGTAGTCGAAAGCCACTGCGCTGATTTTCAGTAGAGGCCCATTACGGACTGTGATCTCCAAATTGTTCTTATAGTTTTACTAACAATAACAACAAGAGGGTTCATACAGTTGTGATGTCACACATATCTTTTATTAATTACATATATGGTAATGAAATTAGAGTAATTTAAACCTAATTTAATTTAATTTATTTAATTGTTTTTTAATTTGTCTCGCGAAAGGGACTGCCCTTTTCAGTATTTTTGTCACTTGAATTATTATTTGAGATGTTTATGACCCCATCAAAACGCGTAATTTTCATTGTAATTATGACCAAACCCGGGTGATATTTACGACACAAGCACACCCGTAAAAAGGTCGGGTACTTAAGAGGTCTGTAACTGCTGATGACCTTCAGAGCCATAATTAAGGGCCGGTTTAAAACAGATGTTACTTGAATAAAAAAAATACATAATAAACTATGGAATATCTGGAATCTGGTACTCTGATCAGAATTTTGATTTTTATTGATAACCATGACTAAATAAATGCCAAAATTAGGTCCAAAGTAAGACTATGATCCAATTTGATTAATTGAGTATAAAAAGAAATAACTTCAAACATAGTCAAATCGAAGATATATTATCACGACAAATGAGTTCCCTTGATTAATTTTGAATAACTTTAGTAATGATAATTGTAGATAATTAATTATTTAGGAATATTTTAGCGCGTTCGCAACTTGATTTACCGTCGAGCGAGGGAGACATCAATACGGGACGAGCCGTGCGAGGGAGTGAGACATCAATACGGGACGAGTCGTGCGAGTGACTGAGACGCACGTACCCGGGGTCACCTGCAGTAATTGTCGCTTTAATAAGAATAAATAGCGTGTAGCGAGTGCGTTTGTATAATGGTCTTAACCCTGACCATTGCCGCGGCTGACGGAAAGCGTCGCTAGACCTGGGGTGAAGTGGACGTAGTCTCGCAAACGAGAATCAACCCACAACCACAAGAGATATCGTATGGGTTGGTTACGTTTTGCAAAACTACGTCCAGGTGTATTTGCCCAAGTAGTGTGAGAGAGAAAGTAAGCAAGCCGTTTATCAGTCTATCCAAGGGCTTCTGCAAACTGTTTGTAACTACTCTCCCGGTACGGCTTCTCATAACGTCACAGGACGAGTCGCGAGGCGGCATCGTTTCGACATGAGGGTGGTGAGAAGTCATGGCCGAACTCAGTTAAAATCAATTAATTATTCGCTAGTCGGGTCTCGGTCTGAGAATGAGAATACATGAGAATAATTACTTTATTTTGCAATATATTTACATAAATACACTTATCGCACTTCTAACTGTCCAGGGTGCAGGCATATTTCAGAGATCATAATAGCGGCGGTAGCTCATGGGTAGAACGCTGGCCTCGATCTATGAGATCCAGGTTCGATCCCCGGCCAGAGATGCACCGATGAGTTTTTCAGAATTGATGTACATAGTATTTAATACTTACCACTTGCTGAACGGTGAAGGAAAACATCGTGAGGAAACCTGCATGCCCTTAGAAGCGTGTATTTGTACCCGAAGTACGGCGATAGGGCTCACCACCCATCACGTTGGGACGTAATAATCGTCGGTGAATACGCGGGTGTACCGAGTGTGGACTTGCATTTCACAGTTCACACACGGTGCACCTCTGACACCCCCTCGGGGTTTCATGTCGTGACGATAGATTGATATTTAAAAATACTGTAATAGCATTAAGCCAATGATAAAGAAACGGCCAAGTGCGTGTCGGGCCACGCGCAGTGTAGGGTTCCGTAGTTACCGTACACAATATTCGGACTGGTCTACTAATACAGATCACGCCAAACTTCTACTCTGCTCGGAAGTCGCTCTTCCGAAGGACGGCCCATACATTTTGTTCTTGCCGCTTCGAATCGCCCCGTGTTTAGAGGTGATTAAAAGCTTGGCGCGACCTGTACTCGTAAACCTGTAAAGCCTTCTTAGCTGTGATAGTTTTCCTGTTAAATTCATCAGATATATGTATAGGTATACAGCTTCTGTGAATTTTTCACATATCCAAATACAACCGTTTACACGGCAGGGGGAGATACTTGACTCTAACAAAAATTAGCACTTTAAAGCTTAATATTTCGCCAACGGATCCCTTAATTGAAAAATGGTTTTCACACACCAACAATGTTTTTAAATGAACTATCCAACTACACCCCACTCTATGGGATAGATAAGCAAAAAAAATCATCCCCAATCAATTTACTCATATGGGTAAGGTTAAACAATATTTTTTTCATGATTTTATTTAACTGTTCTGTCGGCGTGATTAATATTTATGTCCATGCCAAATTACAGCTTTCTAGTATTAATAGTCTCTGAGCTAAGCCGCGGACAGACAGACGGATGGACAGACAGACGGACATGGCCAAACGATAAGGGTTGCTTGTCGGTCGACAGAAAAAGCTAGAAAAGGCAAGATCTTCCTAAGTTTCTTGCTCTTCTTCTTAGCAAGACTAATCGAATGGGTGGATTTGGGCATATATTTATAGTTATTATTTTATTTATTCATTGCATTACGTATGTATATTGTATGATATTTATTTTTTTTACTTTTTGTATGTAGTATGTATATGTTTAGGCATTATATTTATTTATGGTCACTACAGTGACTATAGTGTATTTATCAACTTATTTATTCATTGCATTTGAATATATTAATAGTCTTATTCCTATATTTCTTTATTTTATGCAGATGTTAAATTTTATAAGCCTAACTTAAATATAGTTTTTTTTATATATTTCCCGTATAATGTTTGTGTCATATAATGTTTGTGACCTTTAAAACGTTTCATTTATGTATGTATCTATAATTTTACAAAATAAACTATATAAATTTGAATTTAAGCGACTAAGAGCAGAGATTGTGATTAATAACTTGCGATTGTCTACCAAATAGGTGCTAGAGCTGATACCAGGCTCGACTGTGGAGGTACCATCATCTTACTCGCAAATCCATGTTTCGCAAAATCATGTTTGCTAAGTTTCTTGCCCTTCTTCTTAGCAATACTAATCGAATGGTGCGGATGGTTAGGCATTATGTATATATATAATGATAAATGACTTTTTTTATGGAATAATTGAAACAAATACGTAATTGCGTTTCTCTGTGAAAATAAAAGTTTTATTTACAATGCGTTCTTACAATGTTTAACCTATTATATTATTTTATAAACAAAACATTCACTCACCTGTGAAAATAAAAGAAACAACATTACTTCAGGTCTTAGATAATTTTCTAAAGGAAAGTTATTTTTAATAATCATAACCTATATCTCATCTTTTCTCCAATGTCACAATTGTCAGCCGTGACGTGACACGGCAAATTCAAATTAAGAAAAGCGATGACTCTATGCTATACGAGAGTAGGGTTTTCTTTACATCTCCCCCCTTAGAGAGAAACAATTGCAAGTGACATGCACTTAATTGTTCATTTACTAACCTACATTGGAGTTAGTTTGGTAATGTGATAGTAGTTTGATTCCACTTTCCTGTGTCCGGCATCAACTTCATAGATTGAATTGGAAATCTTCTTCAAAATTTTGTACGGTCCAATCCTCAACTCATCCATTTTCTTTCTATTTAGTCGATTTCCGTTTTCCACATAGACTCTATCTCCCACTTCAAATGTATATTCTTTCCTATGCAAGTCGAAAATTTTCTTATTATAATTGTGAGATTTTATTGTGTGTTTAAAGGCTAATTTTCTATCTCTTTTCAAATCTTCTTTTGTACATCTTCAATTCAAGTGGTAGAATATTCACATTTTCGCCTTCCAAAAGGTATTTTGGAGCAAATTTTGTAACTGTGTGTTCTGTTTCGTTATATTTTTCTACACATTTCTGTGCAATAGTTGTCCATGCTGTTTTCTTATCATTTTCATTTATTTTAAATCTCATCTTATTGACTTAAGTCTGGTTTAGCCTTTCATTAAGCCCATTTGAAAATGGTGTGTCCACAGCAGTGAAAACCATTCTTATGTTATTCTTCTCCAGAAATTCCTTAAATTCTTTGGAATTTATGCCAGGGTATTGGTCCGTTAATAATATATCAATATTATAACTTTGTGTCACATTTTTTATAAGTTTAATAAAATCACTGGAGCTTTGATTTCTTGATGTTAAAATGTAAGCATATCTAGTGAAATGATCAACCAGAAGATGGAGGTATTTTTTTGTTGACCGTGATCCTCCAAATCCTCCAATGGTATCAATAGATACAATTTCAAACGGACGCTTTGCTGGACCTAAATGTGACATAAATCCATATTTGGACTTTCGTCTTGATTTGTTTTGTGTACAAATTTCACAATTATCGCAAACGTGTTTAATGTTTGCATTGATATTCTTTGCTGTGTAGAATGGTGTTACTTTATTTGTCATTTGTGTTCTCCCAAGGTGGCAGTAAGTGTTGTGGACATCTTTTATTAGAGTTTTGCTCAGTTCTTCTGATAATATAATTTTTTTCCTTTTTTTGTTCTTTCTATAGTAAATTTCATTCTCGAATACAAGTTTGTTTTTGCAATTTTGTAGGTCTATATTTGTGTTTTGGTCATTCTTTATATCTTCTAGGCTTATTAAATTCACTACTTTCAAAAAATCATCAGCATTCTCATAAGATTCCAGAACTGGATTTCTGCTTAAGCAATCTGCTTCTTGATTTGATTTTCCGGGGTTATATTTTATTTTAAAATTATATTGGGATGAATAATATGTTAAGTCACCGAGTTCCTCATCAGTTCTAGCCTTGATGTTCATATTTTCTAAAGGTTTATGATCTGAGTATACCGTAAATTCTTTTCCCATAAGCAAGTGCTGCCAATATTTAACAGCTTCTTTTATTGCCAGACATTCTAGGTATATTGCCTTCTTCTTTTTTTGAGTTTTAGTTAATTTTTTTGAAAAATAAGCAACTGGCTTACTGTCTCCGTTTTTAGCTTTTTGTTTCAACACTGCCCCCACTCCTTGGATACTTGCATCCGTATAAATGTTTATTGGTAGTTCAGGATCAAAGATCTTCAGAATTGGTTCTGAGCATAACAATGTTTTTATTCTATCAAATTATTCCTGACATTCTGCACTCCATATGAATTTCACATCTTTCAGTAATAAATTGTGTAATGGGTCCAGGATAATTGCACTGTGTGGCACGAATTTATGATGAAAATTTACTTTTCCTAGAAATTGACGTATGTTTTTTCTTGTTTCTGGAACTGGGAAGTTTTTGACAGCGGTTAAATAGTCTTTCAAAGGTCTGACTGAATTGTTTTCTAGTATGTGGCCTAAATATTTTGTATAATTATTTGCAAATATACATTTGGAAAATTTTAGTCTAAAGCCTTCTGTAAGTATTGCCTCCAGTAATCTTGATAGATGTAGTATATGTTCCTCAAAAGTTTTTGAAAAAATCAAGATGTCATCTATGAAATTTACTGCAAAACTAGAGAGTTTATATTTTCTTATGATGTTACTTAATATTCTTTGGAAAATAGCTGGAGCAGTCTTTAATCCAAACGGTAAGCATATCCATTGGAAATGACCTTCTTGTGTAACAAATGCAGTTTTGTATCTATCTTCAATTTTTAAAGGAATTGGCCAAAATGCTGAATTTATGTCAAAAGTAGAAAAATATTCACAGTTTACAGTTTTCACCATTAAATCTTCAATCAGTGGAAATAGTTGTGATTGAGGGACCACAATTTTGTTTAATTCTCTGAAATCTATACATAGCCTTGTTCTTTTATCATCTTCCTTTTTAAATGACAAAGTTACTGGAGCAGCAAATGGACTATAAGATTCCTCAATCAAATTTTTCTCTAGTAGTTTTGATATTTGATTTTCTATTTCTCTTCTGATTTTCTTTGATTTTCTAGTTGTGCATCTGTATGGACGTTTATAACAGTATTTATCTACCATCAAGTCAATATGAGCTTCATAATCTCGCACAGTACCGACGTCATATTTATCCTTGGCAAATATTGGTTTGTACTTATCAATTAAATTATTTATTTCTGACTGTTGATGTAAATCTAGATGGTTTACTAATATTTCAAATTCATCTGAGTTTACATGTTCATTGAAATTAATTTCATTATTATTTAGTTTAGTTTCTTTCTTTAATACCTCAGAGAATAATTCTTCTTCATTTTTGTCACCTAGTACATCAGGAATTTTGACATTTTGTATATTCGAAGTATCATTTTCTGAGTAGTTACTGTCTTTCTTGTCCCCCTCATTTGATGTTATCTTCTTTTCTTTTGGATCGTTACCTTGTATGATTAAATGAAAAATTTTAATGCAATCCAATCCAATTAGAAAATCATAATTTTTTGAAGCCCTTATTTCAGGTCTCAGATAATTTTCTAAAGGAAAGTTATTTTTAATAATCATAATTAAAAATAATTTTCTCCAATGTCACAATTGTCAGCCGTGACGTGACACGGCAAATTCAAATTAAGAAAAGCGATGACTCTATGCTATACGAGAGTAGGGTTTTCTTTACATATATAATATTTTTATTCCTATATTTCTTTACTTTATGCAGGTTTATAACTTTATTACATTTTAGTAGCCCAACCTTAATATTTTTTGGATGTGTTTCCCGTATTTATTTACCAACTTCTTTGTTCGTTGCATCATTTATATATAATATTTTTATTCCTAGATTTCTCTTTTTTATGTATGTGTATAAATTAATTTTTGTAGCCCAACTTAAATATTTTTTGTATGTATTTCCCTTATTAGTATATACATATTATTTTTTTATTCTAAAGATATTTATTGTAAAGATTAACTTTGACTTGTAGAAAGTATACTTTATGTATCTACTTTACAAAATAAATATTTTGATTTGATTTGATTGATCCTCCCGAAGTTATTCAGGGGAGAGTAACAGAACAGCTCTCAGGCAAAACCAGGCGTCCCACCATTGCCTGGGACCGATGGATGGCGGTTTATCCATCCCCAATTGCCGGGCCTTATATAAAACAGACTGGTGACGGGCAGCGGCGTCACTGGTGCAAGAGTTTCGGCACCGCGCTCACCAACCCGCCTGCCCAGCGTGTGTGAGTATGGGCATTTCTTCCAGGAGGACCGCCAAATGTGGCGAAATCCTAGAAAGGCCTATGTCCAGCAGTGGACGAAACAGGCTGATAGATGGATGGATTGTCGGCACTTGGTAAAACATAATCAACAATATCTCAATTCTTTATAAATACGTTTGTACAGTTTCATAAATGTATATAAACTTTTACAGCTTGTTTTTTTTTATGATATAGTATATATATACACAGAAGAAAAAAAATATTGCAAGATATATTTCGGGTCTACTGGGCCCGGAATCAGTTGATATAATAATGTAATGACCTATCTACAATGAAATGACGGCAAATAAAAATGACATGGGGACAATGAGTATTAAAAAGAGATGAAAAAAAAGGAAATCTACTTAATTTCTTAAAATGTTAACTTTTTAGAAACCAGGAAGAGGATAGGGGTGAGGATGAGTATGTGAGTGGGGTAGGGAGAGAGGGGGTTTGTGAGTGTGTGTGTGTGTGTGTGTTTGAGAGGGAATGTAAGGGTGTTTAAATGAGTGTTAATATCAGTGTATAAAGGTGATTTTACTTATGAGTCAGGTTTGTTTTGTATTTACATAAATATTTCGATGAGGTTGATCTGTTTGTAAGTCATTTTTATTTGCTATCATTTCATTGTAAATATCTCATTATTATATCAACTGATGCCGGGCCCAGTGGGCCCGAAATATATCTTGCAATATATTTTCTTCTCCTGTGCTTGAATAATTGGAATAATATAAATAATAACTATGCATACTACATAGGTAACACTAAAAGTTTCCGGAACTGGCCACTTACATAAACAATATTTAAAAATTTATTGCAACATTTTAAAATAGAACTCTTTGGCTGTAGAATGCAGTTTGTTTCATCTGACTGTCTTTTGTTTTTACCTTGTGGCGCCATTTAAAAAATTGTGTGTCTGCATCAACATGGATTTAACTCGGGAAAATTTTCGTAGTATGATTTTCTACGATTTTAAGTGTAATTTGACAGCTCAACAGAGCATCGCTCGGCTTGAAACAGCTTTTGGCAATGAAGCACCATGCAAGACGACTGTTTATAGCTGGTTTGCAGAATTCAAGCGTGGTCGTATCAATCTCAGTGACGAATCTCGCGATGGTCGGCCGTCCACCGCTGTGACCAACAAAAACATCGATGCTGTGCGCCGTATGATTGAAACAGACAGGCATGTGACCTACCATGAAATTCGCGCATCCTTAGAAATAGGCATGAGTCAAATATAATCAATCCTACACAAACATTTGGGTGTGAGAAAGCTGTGCTCGCGGTGGATCCCACACAACTTGACCGAGGCTCAAAAAACGGACCGCGTCACTTGGTGCAGTGCCATGCTTACCAGATTCAACGAAGGTGCGTCAAATTTGGTGTGGGACATAGTACCAGGTGACGAAACATGAATTTATTGCTACGATCCCAAAACAAAGCAGCAATCGAGCGTATGGGTCTTTCAAGATGAGCCGAAACCAACCAAAGTGGCGCGCGTGAAAAGTGCATCTAAGCGGATGATTGCTTCTTTTTTTAATAAAACTGGACACGTGGCTACTGTTGCTTTAGAGAATCGTCGTACCGTGAATAGTGACTGGTACACGACCATTTGTTTGCCGGAAGTTATTGACGAACTCCGTAAAAATAACCGTAAACGCCGTATCATCCTGCACCACGACAATGCTAGTTCTCACACGGCCAGACATACAAACGACATTTTGAAGACGAAAAATGTAGAACTCATGAGTCATCCTGCATACAGTCCCGACCTGGCACCTTGTGACTTTTTTCTGTTCCCAAAAATTAAGAACCAATTACGCGGTCAACGATTTTTATCACCAGAAGAGGCTGTCGAGGAGTATGAAAAACACGTTTCAGAGGTCACCACAGGGGAGTGGCACAAAAGTTTTCAAAACTGGTTTGATCAAATGAAAAAGTGCATAGACGCCAAGGGAGATTATTTTGAAAAACAATAAATTAATTTTGTACCTTTAATAGTATTTTTTCATATTCATTCCGGAAACTTATAGTGCGTCCACGTATAAATATGATAGTTTACCACCTGCAATCTAAACTATCATATTTATACTATCCACAGTTAAATAATTCCTTGATAATTGCCATAAGGTGAAACCGGTTGGAGCCATAATTAAAGCTAATATCAGTAAACCAGAACAAGATTACCGTCTGCAAATTATTATATTTATTTTATTCATAGTTATTAGTTATATTATTCATTGATATTGCTGTAACGTGAAGCCAGTTGGATCTATAATTAAATCTAATATCAGTGAAGCAGTACAAGTTTACCATCTGCATATCTAAACTATTATATTTATTTTATTCATAGTTATTAGTTATATTATTCCTTGATAATGCTGTAAGGTGAAACCGGTTGGATCTATAATTAAAACTAATATCAGTGAAGCAGTACAAGTTTACCACCTGCAATCTAAACTATTATATTTATTTTATCCATAGTTACTTAAAAGTTATATTATTCCTTGGTAATGCTGTAAGGTGGAATCGGTTGGATAATTAAAGCTTATCTTAGTGAAGCAGTCAGATATATATTTAAAGCGGTACCGCAAGCAAAGGCCTAACATATTTCTTCACGTTCAACAACATTTTCGCTCAATTTTGCAGACGGCTGCACGTCCCAAGCTAGTGTTTACCCAAAAAATCTTTTCATAAAAATATTTTCCGACTTATTTTCCTTTAACCTCTGTTAATATTTTGAGCAAACACAAGCCTGCTGACTGCGGCTGTACGTCTACATATGTCGGGGGGACCTTCAATTTACATAATATTCTATCCTGGCTTTGCTCTCCCTTTTGACATAGTATTAACATATTTTTAATATAGTTGTGAAAACATTTTGACTGTGACGGGGGATGAATATGTTAAGTGAGGGGCGGGGAGTTTTCACCTTTTTAGTTTTGTTGCTGAATCCGTGTGACATGAGGTCACATGGTTACTTTTACCTTTATGAATGTGAAATGGAAACACAAAATCTAGTGAAAAAGTCCTGTAACAAGTTTTGTAATTTAAGACATACACAGTATGTTTCATATTTTATTTCCTAGTATGTATATCTTCGAATTAATCATAAGCAATGAAATCAAGCCTTCCAAGTACGTCTGAGTGTGGGCATTGCTTCTAGGAGAACCGCCAAGAGTGTTCAAATCTTGGAAAGGCCTATGTTTAGCAGTGGGCAAACGAGGCTGATAGATGAATGGAATGGAAAAAAATGCCATTATAGAAGTCAAACAACGACTCAGTTGATAAATATGGAAAAAGATTACATTAGGGCAAGATCCGCTTCGTATTTTTCGTCTGTTTGATGCGAAGCATTATTTTAATTATTTTTCTTGTCATTGCCGCTATGTTTTTGTAAAAATCAAGGACATACACCAGGCCATATTGGCCATCTTAATGAAGGCCTAAAATTTATTTGATTCAATTGTTTCTCCTATGCGCGTTATTTTGGTACTTAGATATTATGAATAACGATTCGGAGCGGACTCGTAAGTAATAAAATAACTCGCAAAAGAGAAACAATTCAATCAAATGAATTCTAGGCCTTTATTTAGACGGCCAATATGAAGTGGTGTATGTCCCTGGATTTTCCAAAAACATCGCGATATAGGCAAGAAAAATATTTAACATATTTTTTTTATCAAAGTTGTCGTCGTCGCGGACCGGACTCTTTACAGACGAATCACTATAGTATCCGCTTAGCTCTTTGGGAGAGAAGGACGAGTAATTAAAATAACATCTACGATTAGGTACGAGTAAATAGGTTTATTGAGGGTAATTGCTGTGTTCGGATCTCACAAGTCTTGGCCTTGGTGCCGGGTGTGTGCGTTATATTTGACGCCCTTATTTGCCCCATAGCTCATTAAAATACCATATTTCGTCTTGTTTGTTTCTTAAAAACTGTACGTAAAAAGATTCCGTCATTTCTCTCATTCTTCCAGATTACCGATGTTTTTAGGGTTCCGTACGCAAAGGGTATCCAACTAAGGCTCCGCTGTCCGTCTGTCACCAGACTGTATCTAATGAACCGTGATAGTTAGACAGTTGAAATTTTCACAGATGATGTATTTCTGTTGCCGCTATAACAACAAATACTAAAACTGGCCAAGTGCGAGTCGGACTTGCGCACTCCCATACGACATACATGATTTTTTGCCGTTTTTATAGATATTGGTACGGGACACTTCGTCCGCGAGTCCGACTCGCACTTGGCCGGTTTTTTATTGGCAGGTACATATGGTACGGAGGAGGGAGAATGTTTTGCTATGTGATTGAGATACCAAAACAAGATAGTAGTTATATTATGTAGATAATCTAATCTTAAACTGCACCCAACTCTACCTACATTTTTATCTCTAATCTAATTATAGAAGTATAATAAAAATATATTAGTACTTTTATAAATTATATATGAAAACGTAGGTGGAGTTTCTTGCAGTTTAAGATTAGACGGACCGTAATAGGTATTAATTACCCTTAGAGTATACTTATGTGCTTATATTGACAAGTACTGAGTGTATCTCATAAACCTAAACTGGCCGGAACTATGAAAAAATGAAACTACTTCCGGTACGGAAATTACCCCGGGTTTACGTGATCAGATACCGAAACGACATTTATGGCATCAGTTTACCGTCTATTGGTAAACATAAAAACATCATAGGTTCAGTTCCTTGTTGGCCGAAAGTGCTCGGCAGCCACGCGAGAAAGCTCCTTACCGCACTTGTATAACATAAACTTCTATTACTTATAATTTTATAATAATGTAGTAGGTATTTATAATAATAATACATTATTTTAATATTTATGTTGAAACGGCTACTCAGTACAGTAAAGTTTCTTTGGAGGCAAACATCGTTACATGGCGGTGTTAAACGGGGAACCGCCGCCGCGTAACGTGCCTCTGAAGAAACTGTGCGAATACAGTGGAAACTAGTCGGGCCAAATCTGACTATTAAATCGTGAGTAGCCGTTTCAATAGCATTATGAATCTAATCCACGAATCTTTTAGTAGTATTAATGTGGTAGTTGAAATGAAAATCAATTAACGAGAATACGAGCATTTTGTAAGGTATCAAACTAAAAATAATATTGCTAAATAATACACAATAAAATAAATAAATTTCAAAATAGTATAAGTAATCATTTGAAAATATTCTTGAACAATTATCTGTCTAAACTTTGCACAATACTAATCCTTATTACCAAAGGCGTGTAGCCTATAATCGAGCACGTACACCTTTGCCTAACGGCGGGCTATTCTCTAATGAAACTCATTTCTCCTCTCTAACGAGCTCTGAAACCAGATCGAGCTTCCAGAATAAACCTTCGATACGAAACTTTATAATGCGCTACATCCTCACCTTATAGGCTGTCCGAGATATCATGATATGGGTGACAGTTCGTAATTTTCCGTTTCACCGTTTCAACTTGTGGTGATTCACCTCTGTTTATTTTATATTTGCTTGTTAAAAATGTTTTCTTTTGTTTTCTTTCTGTCATGTTAAATAATTAATAATTTGTTGGCCCGATGATGTGTAATACGAAACCGGTAGCCTAAGTTAGAATAAAAATAAATATATGTGGAATAAAAGTACAAGAATTTGTGTATAATTTATTCGAAACAATAATCACAGTGTATTCGTTAAATTTAACAAAAAAAGATTCAGAAAAAAATAATGTATTTTTGCTACTTGATGCGTGGATCGGAACGTTAACCCATAGGGACTGACACTACAAAATCTAAAATACATCGATGAATCTGTGCGGCCATCATATAGGATCGCGTCAGTATGAGTGCATCTTGTATGCGGTTTGTATTTTCGTTGCGGTTGCTTTACGTGCTATTTGTTTTGACGTTTGTTACAGTTTTTGTTGATTTTTGTTTTGTTATTGTTGTTTGTTTTTGGTAAAAAGCCAAGAAAAACAAAAAAAAACTTTGGTCTCTCAAGCTCGGGAGTTATTGGTTCGTTTAATTTAATTAATTTAGAAATTAACAAAAAGTAGTTTGGATAACCAAAGAGCAATCAAATAAGAAATCGATTTGATAGCCCTTGTTAACGTTCTCGATACTTAAGGAAATCGATTCTATTTCGTTAGGGCACATAACTATAACTGCCAACTTTGAACTGCCACCCATATCATGATAAATCGAACATCCTATAGTTAGTTTTGTTTATTAGTTGTTTTTAGGGTTCCGTAAGTGAAGGGTGCCA
The DNA here is from genome assembly GCA_910592155.1 of Ypsolopha scabrella. Taxonomy (NCBI): domain Eukaryota; kingdom Metazoa; phylum Arthropoda; class Insecta; order Lepidoptera; family Ypsolophidae; genus Ypsolopha; species Ypsolopha scabrella. The sequence continues at coordinate 1,709,285 of OU342987.1, read as the reverse complement.
AAGCAGACCCTATTACTCCGCTGTCTGTCTGTCCGTTTGTCACAGAGGTTGACAGCATCAACCGTTATATGTAAACAGTTGAAATTTTCACTGAATACGTGTTACAATGGCCACTACCACCGCAAAAAAAACAAGGCTCTATACAAAAAACCGTACATACAAGTTTAAAATTTTATCAAATTGTAGTAAACACCCCAAAGGAAAACAAAAAAATGTAAAAATTTGGTTTCCGTACTCACGAGGTGCCGAATTGTTTGGAGGCGCTACCATTTTAGCGCCTTTTTTGTCGCCTTAATGTTTTTGTTAACTTTGATAAAGGTCGCGGGTTTACGTTCAGATGGGGCAGTATAGGGAAAAATAAACTATAAGAGATATAGAAATTTGCTCAAATGACTCTCGTCATTGATTTTGAATAAAATAAAAATTTCATTCAAAGCCTTTGAAAAAAAAGCTTTGAATGTAATTTTGTTTCTTACCTTGATTTGGCAGGGAGATGAACCTGCTCATTTGGTAATAATAATAATATCTGTATTTTGGCATCAAGAGAGACGGTACCTATGACGTTTAAATGCCTACCAAGTTTCATAATTATTATGGGTAAGTGTCACTAAAATAATCTAATACTTCATTGTTGCTGGCAGCGAAAAGTGACGTACTACTCGTTTCGATCATAATTTTTCGATTTTATAAAGACTTTCATGAGGAATGATAGTGGCTGAATTGTTATCAATAAATAACGGGTTATATTCTCCTTAACCGTACGGCTCCGTCTGTTTACAAACTATATATTTTTATGATAAAAAATGGTAAACCAGTTTTCTAGAATTTATGGCTGCTTTGTAAGCAAATGCACATTTGCCATTTGTATTATTATGATGCATGTTGTATGACGTGTCAAATAAATCGATATTTTATTTACTCAAGTCGCTAGTCGCACTTGATTTTTATTTTGGCCGAAATTAAAATGCACCCCATCACTAAACGCAGCTGTCATAGGTGCCATCTCTCGTTGGCTCATCTATAGTCTTGCAGACACATGGTGTCAAATAAGTGGAATGGAAATGCGTTATTTTTGTGTTTTATTGGAAATCATACCACTTTTTCCTTGCAAAAGGTATACCTAAAGGCACACCACATGGTAGGATTCCGTTAATACCGTATGTTACTCTTAGTACAAAAAGGGCGTTTGACTGTTACAGTGACAGTTCATTAGAAATGCCTCTGACACCTTATAAGATCGTAGCGCTGTAGCAAAACTGTGGGGTCATAGCACTTATAATCCGTAGCAAAATGATAGGATCGTAGCGCTTGCTACGCTGTAGCAAAGCTCTGGGATTGTAGCGTAGGCTATGCTGTAGCAAAGCTGTGGGATCGTAGCGCTGGCTACGCTGTAGCAAAACTATGAGATCGTATATGAACCTCGACCACACGAAGGAAAAACAACATTATTGAAATTATGTGATGTGAATCTTGTCTTTTAAAGTTTAATGTATTTAAAAATTATGTTGTGTGTGCAACACTTACTTGTGAATGTGTACATCTAGGTACTCTCGTTAATAAATTATAAATACATAAGGGGTTTTATGTGAATACAGATAGAGCGATTACTCATAATGAGTTTGTCTTAAATATTAACCCTCCTAAGTTTAAATCTGCTTCAATTTATCGGTTCGCTTTAGATTATTAAAAAAAAGATACTTATAGCAAAACAGGTTTTCTTTTTACAAGTTTTTGGTAGGTTTCTTTTATTAAGAAAACTATGGAGAATTTGATTACCTTTTATTTGATATTCCATGTAATCATTCCCTTTTCAAATTATTAGAGATGTTAGGAAACTAGAAATAGCGGCCGCTGACATATGGTACGCAATTTGCCGGATGATGATTTTAGAGTCTTTTTATCCTCTCTAACATCATAATGAAAGTCGGCGCTGGTTTGCGGATTTGAACTATTTGAAGGAGAGTGTGCCGTAAAAGAAAAGAATTAATTAATTAATTAAGTGAAGAATCTGATAGAAATTAAATGAATTTTACAAATTAATATTTATTAATTGCGCCAAATACATAAGATCCTATTATTGAAGCTATAATGGGACCATGTAGATAATTGTAGTATAATCATGTATGAGGATTCAATCTATTAGGAAATAATCTTTTATCAGAAAAATCCAATTTCAATAAACACCGAGATTTAACAGTACTTTAATAATATCAAAACAAAAATCATTATAATGTTCTCCTGGACAGTTGTTCTTAAAGTAATTCCATGTGACCTTGGTGGGATCGGCTTGCGATAGTATTGATTATATATCTCGTCCCAAAATCTGGTACGATTTTCTAACAAAATTCCTTTCAATACACTTGGATTATTTATATCCATGTGTGGTGAGCCATAAGCTGAAGACGCAGGCCAGCCTTGAGGCCATTCGGTTGTAGGTTCTGTCACTGGTTTTCTGAAAAAAATAATTAAATCAACTTGAAAAATACACTGACGTGGCCGTTATTTTGTGGAAGCCTCTCACTGATATATGTAGTACGTGTATTAGAATAATACTATTAAGTGAAGCTCCTCCATGAGGACTGTCAAACAGTGAATAAAAAAGTCAAAAATTATTTATTTAAATTTCCGTGTCGTGTGGAAAACTACGCTAAAAAGAAAATAAAAAATAAAAAATTCGGTTTATTTAATACAGCAACTACGCAAGCATCCGCAAAACAAAGGTCTGCCACTTAAACACCCGGGAGATACAGGTTTTTCAGAACCATTACCTATGCTATTGAAATTCAGAGAAGATGGAAAGTATTATTCTTATCCATCCATCCATCCATCAGCCCGTGTTAGTCCACTGCTGGACATGGGCCTTTCCCAAATTTCTCCACTCATGGCGGTCCTCCGTTCTCCTCATCCAGCTGACACCCGCAACGTCCTTCAGGTCGTCGGTCCAGCGGGCACGAGGTCGGCCTACACTACGCTTTGCTGTACGTGGTCTCCATTTAAAGCCTTTCGGCCACAACGGCCATCATGTCAGCGACAAATATGGTCTGCCCACGGCCACTTCAACTTACTGATTCTGCAGGCTATGTCGGTTACTTTCGATCTCCGATGGATCTCCTCATTTCGGATTCTATCCATCAGATATACCCCAAGCATAGCCCGCTCCATAGCTCGCTGAGCGACCTTAAATTGGTGGATCAGGCCCTTTGTAAGAGACCACGTCTCAGCGCCATACTCATCACAGTAAGGACGCACTGGTTGTACATCTTAGCCTTTAAGCACTGCGGTATTGACGACGTAAATATGTGACGCAACTTTCCGAATGCTGCCCAAGCATATTCTTCTGTCAGCCTCGGCGTCGTATTTGTTTTTATCCAGCTTTATAACTTTACCCAGATAAACATATTTTTTAACAGATTCGATGCTGACATTGTCGACGGTTAGTGGCCCTTGGATGACGTGACAGTTGGACATGACCTTAGTCCCTTAGTCTTATCCAAATTCATCCGCAGGCCCACTCGTCTCGAAGAATCGCTAAGGCCGCGCACCATTTCCTCCAGTTCCTGCAGCGATTCCGCCATTATTACGATGTCATCCGCAAAGTTAAGATGTGAAATGTATAGTGCAGCAAACTTATCTGACCCGGTGACGAGGACTGTCGCTTCTTGAATATAGAGGTCATTTTAGTTTGGCTTATAGGGTCAGACAAGCTCGTGGCGCTGTACTCTCCGTTTACGTTTATGCCTCGTCTATCCAGTCTAGTGTTTTAAAGACGTCCTCCATTCTTATGAAACTGAACAAATTTGAGTTTCCTCTTTCTCCTGATAGGTAAATCTCTTATAAAATTCTCTACTAGCACGCCGTAATCTAAACAAATAAGATGGTGGTACTTACAGTACCTGTCAATTGTATCGCATGCAAATCGTGTTTAGGTTTGTTTTGTTGTACTCCGTCTGGGATCTCATCAGTCCTGTGACATTTCTCTGGGCATTAAGTAGTTCCGGCGTGGTGTTCCGTCGCTTCGCTTCCGCGGACAAGTGCCACAGAACAGCAGAAAGACATAGTGCAGACTGAAGTTATACCAATATATTATTGAGATTTATTAACTAACTCAATTTTGTATTCATAAATAAACTGTAATATATGTTAGTTTGTAAGGTATTTATCTATGGGCCACAGATGCCTGATATGATAATAAATGATTTGATTTGTTTTGATTAGAGGCTAATTTTATGAGTCACGATGACTACCACAATTTGGAAGACTTTGCTCTGACTTCTAATAACGAGCAACAGCGACCATTTTAATAGAATTTATACCATAAATGTCGTGGTGAAATGAAACGTCAGAGACTGATAAATAACATCGCACCCTGGACCTGATTTCACCATACCCTTATAGTTATTTCATAAATCAGACATTACCTAACGAGGGATTAAAATTAACAAGGACACTAACATCTCTGTTAATTTTGCATGTCCCATGTCGAAAATGTAACAAGCCATTAGTAAGGCCTCTGTCCACGTAACAGCACGTCAGACACACGCTTTCGTCATTTGACTGTTGCTTGCATCTTGCGTAGAAACAAACGAAACTGTGTCCACGGAGCGGCAACGTCACGTTTGCCTATCGTCATGCGTTCGGCAATATTTGGCATGCAGCTCGCGCGGCAGCATGTCACTACTTCAAGCGGATTGCAAAACGCAACCACGTGTTTATTTGACAAAATTGTCAATTTTTAGTCATTCGGTATAATGATTGAAATACAAAATCATCTTTTGATAACTCTCTGACTCATATTTTTTTCCTTATTAAGCCATTACAATCTTCGTCTGGTTCATCGTCTTCTAATCAAGTTGTAGGTATGCTATAATCACATTGTCATCATCACTTGACATTTTTCCAAATCAGACTTGCTTCCGCGATGGTATTTGAAAGAAAACTGAAACGTTTTGTAGCTTGCATGACGATGCGTGGACACACAAAACATTCAAAAAACGCCTGCCATCATTTGTATCATGCATGCATTCGTCAAATGACGCTACCGTGGACAGTGAGCCTAAATCAAACATTGAGCGAATGACTCCAAAATCATTCACTCACATTCAAAGCCCATCAAAACAGAATGTCATTATTTGTTTTGTCACTGTTGCGTACGTGGGCACTTTTTCACTAGAGGTATTATAAGTTTCGTGTTTGGTAAGGCGACAGATTTGAAATACCGTTTATTCTGTTGAATTCAATAGAAATCGGTTTACATTTAGTTTTGCTGGTTCAAATTTCAAACATTTTTAGTCTTCGAGATAAGTCAGTTGCCGGTGGCCATGACAACAATGTAAACAATAGCAAACATGGCCGATCCCGACAGCTGTGGGTCTGTGTGATAGTAAGCTAATCGTCTGTTACCAATCTAACGAACCCCTAGAGCAGTCATTAAATTGAATTAAGGAAATTAAATATTCGTTGTAGCATGGTGGGACACTCACTAACTTTAACAGTCCGTTAAATAATATAATAGGGGTGTCAACTAACTAACAAAGTATGGTGAAATCGGCTCTTGTCCACATGCTGCATTTTGCTCGAGCTCTCGCGCGTAAGCACTCACGCCTTGTCGAAGTACTAGGCTCCGTCCACATGCAACCTGCGAACCATCCCGCGAGCAATAAACTCGAAGCCCGGGCGAGTCGAGGTACTCGGAACTTGCATGAAGACTATTGGTTATGCCAATGCTAATTTTATTATTTTAAAACAATAACTATGTTATTCATGAATTTTAATTTAAAGTAATAGTTTTAATTTTGCCCGATCATACTGAACTTTTGTTGGTTTTTTTCAATTTTGCAAGCCAAAACTCAATGGCTCGGTCGAAATCCATATTGAATACTCACCAGTGGCGAAGGTTCCTTAAAACACGATTCCCATCGGCTTGTTTAGGAAATGGCATCCATACCACATTTCTTTAATCCGTGCTCTTCGCTTTGTCAATCATTGCCATGAATCTCAATACGACAAATACACTTGGCTGATAAGGTGTTACAAAGTAAAAAAATTTCACGTTTTCCTTGGTTGCTTTTCTGATTAAGGCGATTTTTTGCCCGGCTTCTCTTTTTAAAATATACACCCTTCCCCAGTGATACTCACTGAGTTCTACACCAATACACCAAATCCACGCAGGTACATCGCGCTATGTGGACGCAATCACACGCTATTGTTTGCGCGAGGCCTCACGCGTATAAAACGCGACATCTGGACAAGCTCTAAGTATACCAACAAAACAAATCTAAACACCAAATATTTCTAAGCGATACAATTGACAGCACCGAGCTATACCTAAGTTGTAGATTCATCACCATGTTTATATGACGGCGCGGTCGCTAATGAATAATTTGGTAAGAGATTCATTAGGAGAAAAAGGAAGTTTTCATCCGCAAAACATATCACAAGTATCATTATAAGAGTTGGAATAACTTTTAGGTTGTACACAAAGGGTTAAAATTGGACAGCAAGTCAGCAGCGATTCAAGTGTAAAGTTTGGCGTACCACAAGGCAGCGTCGTTGGGCCCACCTTGTTTCTAATTGACATAAATGAGTTATGTGAACTCAAAACAGGTGGTGCCCGGATCTTTTATTATGCCGATGACACTGCAATAGTTTTTTCCGGTAATAAGTCGGCGCTCTCATATTGGTTTTTGTGTTCTATACTATAGTATAGGGAATACGCAGACTTCTAGATAACATATACATATTTTATGTTTCAGGAAGAAAGAAGTCAGCAAAAGTGTTATTTTGGTACCATCGGCCAGTATGTAATTATTTTAAACTTTTTAGTGAATGTCTGCTATAATAATTGAAGTCGGTTATTACATTTTTGTTAAAAAAATATTTATTTCACGCTTTATATTTACGTCATCAATACCGCAGTGCTTAAATGCTAAAGTTTTCAACCAGAGCGTCCTTCCTGTGACTCGTACAAAGGGTCGTACGAGCTATGGAGCCGGTTATGCTTGGGATATCTCTGACGGATAAAATCCGTAACGATGAGATTTGTTGGAGATCTGAAGTGACCGACATATCCTGCCGAATCAGTAAGCTAAAGTGGCAGTGACCATGCCATATTTGTCGCCGATATGATGTCACCGTTGTTGGGCTCGAAAGGCGTTAAAATAAAGACCACAAACAGAAAAGCATAATGTAGGCCGACGTTGTAGGTGGCGGCTGGATGAGGAGGGCGGAGAACCACCAAGAGTGGCGAAATTTCGGAAAGGCCTATTTTCAGCAGTGTACGAACACAGGCTGATGGATGGATGGGGTGAATAGATTTAGTGAATTCGAATATCCGGTGCTGAAAAGGCGCAGGGGGGCGGAAGCAGGTGGAGTAGGTGTTTTTTTAAAGTAACAATCAATTACCCTTTCTTCCATAAGAAGAAATGGCCGATAACAAAGTAAAAGCAGTATGGAAAATCATAAATACTGAAACTGGGAAGAGTAACAAACGGAATAATGAACTAAAATTGAACATTAACAATGAAGTTTTTACAGGAGATAAAGAAGTTGCGAAGGCCTTTGAACAATTCTTTACTGACATTCCTTCCTTGACAACTAAAGGCTTAAATTCAAGTCCAAGACTTGCACAGGATCTTTTGAGTGATCACGTGCCTCAGTGCCATTCTGTATTTGCGTTAAAGCATATTAATTCACAAACTGTCATTAAAGCATTTAAATCTCTTAACTTAAAAAAAACCGAGGACTTATGGGGCCTATCTGTTAAAGTTGTAAGCTGTATCATTGATTTAATAGCTCCATATTTAGCTTTAATCTTTAATAAATGTGTAGATGATGGTGTCTTTCCTGATTTAATGAAGTTGAGTAAATTGATCCCTCTTTTTAAATCAGGCGACAATGAAGACCCTTCCAACTATAGACCGGTCTCAGTTTTACCAGTATTTAGTAAGATTTTCGAAAAAATTGTTTTTAATCAATTGTTATCTCATTTTAACTTAAATAAGTTGTTTCACAGTGAACAATATGGATTCACTAAAGGGAGGTCAACCACTGATGCAGGAGTTGCTTTAGTCAAGCACATATTTGACGCTTGGGAAGCAAAGCAGGATGCGTTCGGTGTATTTTGTGACCTCTCAAAAGCTTTTGATTGCGTTAATCATGAAACACTTTTATGTAAATTAGATCACTATGGAGTTAAGGGTAAATCTTTGGCGTTATTTAAGTCATACCTTAGTGACCGGTTTCAAAAGGTAGACATTAATGGAGTAAAGTCATCTGGAGCATTAGTCAAAATGGGTGTTCCGCAGGGCTCCATATTGGGGCCCCTATTGTTTTTAATATACATAAATGACCTTCCTTACTTAGTTAGAGACTTATCTGAGATAGTTCTATTCGCAGATGACACGTCACTTATTTTTAAAGTGAATCGACATAACGATATAATATATAATATCGACATAACGATATAATATAAATAACGCGAATTCAACCCTCTCTCTGATTCTTGATTGGTTCACTGCAAATAATTTAGTTCTAAATGCAAAAAAGACGAAATGTATAAAGTTTACTTTACCAAATGTAATTCAAGTAGATGTCAGTTTATTTTTGCAGGGGTCCAAGCTGGAGTTAGTTAACGAAACTAAGTTTTTAGGTATTACTATAGACTCTCGTCTTCAGTGGGGTCCCCACATAGAAGCTCTCTGTGGTAGACTTAGTTCAGCCGCATACGCTGTTAGACGCATAAGGCAGATTACTGATGAAGATACTGCTAGATTAGTATATTTCAGTTATTTTCACAGCATTATGTCATATGGCATAATGTTGTGGGGTAGAGCCGCGGATATAGAAGCAGTATTTGTCTTGCAAAAGAGAGCAATTCGGTCTATTTATAACATGAAGTACCGAGATTCATTAAGAGAAAAGTTTAAAGAAATTAATATATTTACGGTCCCTTGTGAATTTATTTATCAAGTTATTAGATATGTCAGAAAAAAAATTGATAATTTCCCGAGGCTTGGTGTGCACCACTCTGTTGAAACCAGAAACAAACATAAACTAGCTTTTCCAAAATTAAGACTTGCCAAAGTAGGTACCTCTTTTGTAGGACATGGTATAAGATTTTACAATAAGCTTCCAGAGGAGGTCCTTAGTTTGCCTGAAAATAAGTTTAAACTATATATTAAGCAGGGACTACTTAAGAAAGCTTATTATAAAATCAATGATTATTTGGATGATAATGAAGCATGGTGTAATAAATAATAATAATCTTATTCAATATTGTAATTAAAAATTAGCATATTCTAATACTGTACGATTCCTCTAAAGGCTTAAAATTAATTAATATGTAAACTTACTTTGTTAAAGGTAATGGACAATATGAGACGGGTTGACTAAGATATATTTTTTTTTCTCGTGACTAATTCCCGCAGTCTTATATTTTTTTATGCCTTTACTTGAGTAGGTATGTATATGATTTTGTATCATATGTTTTATTTTGAAAAAAGGAATGTTTGCTAAGTTTCTTGCCCTTCTTCTTAGCAATACTAATCGAATGGTGCGGATGGTTAGGCATTATGTATATACAATATTTTCATTCCTATATTTCTATATTTTATGCAAGTGTATAACTTTATTACATTTTAGTAGCCCACCCTTAATATTTTTTGTATGTATTTCCCGTTTTTATTATTTCTTCATTGTATTATGTATATATCATATTTTTATTCCTAGATTCCCCTATTTTATTTATTTTTTATTTATTTATTTATTTAAAAACTTACGACTATCATTTATTAATGCAGGTGTATATTTTATTTCCCGTATTATTATATATTTTTTTTATATTCTAAAGACATATTATATTGTGTAAATTAACTTTGACTTGTAGAAAGTATACTTAATGTATCTATTTTGCAAAAATAAATATTTTGATTTGATTTGATTTGATTTGATAAGAGACAACGAATTAATTTGTGTTTACTGAAAAAAGTCACTCTAATTCTTGCTAAAATTGTTTTTTTATGATCACTCCAGCAATTGGCTAGATAGTTTAGGTTCGGTTACATCTCAAAAAAAAATTGTTTTCTTCCAAGTTTTCATAATCTATTAGGTATTGACGATTGCTGCATATTTATCTAGCATATTTATATGGGGTATCAAAGGAAGCGTATTTTTAATTAGACTATCATCGCCGGGACAACGCACACAAGACGATGTACACTTGATACTCTTTAGTAGCTTTTTAAGGTAAATTAGTTCCATAACTACAATATCAACACTTAGAAAGCCTCCCACATTTTCCCCCACTTCCCCCCTTTCCCGCTCGCCACTTACTACTTCACTTCCTAAATTCTTAAAAGAACTTTATTAAGCTTGAGTGTAAATTAGTACAATATATACAGCATTAATAAACACACTCCCCTTTCTTCCCCACTTCGTCCCCCCTCCCCCCACTTCCCCGCAACATTAGATATATGAATTCAGCAAAATTCAAAAGATTATTACGTCCTAAGTGATATTAGTTTGATATATATTCAATATCAGCACTACCACAGGTACCCCCCCCCCCCTTCATCCTACCCCGCAATACCTGCAAGTTGATAATCGGATTCAGCCGATTCAGCACATTCAAATCTATAAGTTCCTACAATAATAAGTGAAAGTAATTTTACGGTACATCATGTATCGTTAACTGATCACAATAAAGAAGTAAAAATTTTTTTTTATAAAATACTTTTTTCACGTCCCAGTACAAAGTGGTTCAATCAGCTGACTCACCGTACGGTCCGAAATAAAATAACATCGCTAAAATCGATTACAAATGAATGAGAGTGAAGCAAATATCTTCATTCATTCGTATGATTTTTGTGGCTCACGCGACGGAGGTGAGCTATGAGAGCGTTGAACGGAATGAAATGTCAAAATTGATTTTCACTCCATAATTTCAGAAAAAATTTTGAAAAGTCTTGTGGGACATCTCGAAATGGAAGAATTTATATTTGTGGATGTTTTCGTGGATTTGTGGAGTCGATAAAATATATATAACGTATTGTATTCTGTGTTAAATTAAGAGGTTATGAGGTATCTTTTATAAAGCGGTCCGAATCATGAGCTGTCTTTCACATCGCTTGCTAGCTTGCATATTACGGACCACCCATCGCTCACACTTTAAATCATTCATGGCTTTCAGCGATGTAATTCTATTTCGGACCGTACGGTCAATTTCTATGGAAAGGTGAAAAAAAAGTTCGCACAAAAAAAATATTTTCGTTGGAAAGTGGTCTATTAGGGATACTCAATCATCTCTTAAATTTTTTCACTTTGAATTGTAGGACCTTATATATACATTTGTTTTCCCAAATTAATGACCTTTCCCTAGATTCCCTGTAGTACGTCTTTAAAGTTGATATACGAGTATTTTATTAGAATATGTACTTTTCGTTGTACCCGTATTTAAGCGATGATTCTCAAGTATTGCACCAAAAATAAAATAAAAATAGATATATCGCCTTAAAACAACTCAATCAATGTTCCGAACAGCTACAATGTTTCAAATTCCAGACGCCCTCATGAAAAATAAAAAATACCGAAAACTGAATGTACTAAGATACTAGATTTAACCTTTAGTCTGCCGGAAAAAAAAATTGTATCTGTAGCGTAGATCTACGTTAAATCTTCCCAATGGTTTGTAATTAAAACACTCACCCAGTTTTATAAAAATTTATCCACAATTTTCTTATTAGTTGTATCATATTTCTGTATTCCTCAGAGTAAGTGCTAACATCCCCGAGATCATTAAGTGCCAGTGTCTGGGCAGTATGTGTGGCACCACGATAATTGTAGGGATTTTCGGACTGAAGCATATCGTCAATAAACGAGTACTCATACAAGTAGATATCATTATTGCCCGCTTCTACTTGCAGCCTTACAGACCACAACGTAGGGTAAGCAAACATCACATCTCCGAAATAGTCTATGTAATTCTGCATCGTTTCATTGCTTACTGCTTCATCGCCGAAGTAGAATCTTTTTACCTTTTGTGCGACTTCTACTTTTTGTTCCACACTTTCAAAAATCAAATCTGCTGGTAAGAAGTCTGCAAATTGTTTATTCATTTGATCTTTCCATTCCTCAAACATATTTAATCTAAATATACCTTCCATTTCAGCAAAACCAAAGAGAACTGGTAATTGGTTGTAGGTGCCATTCCTAAAAATATCAATAGGAGCATCTTTAAGAAATATTTCTATGTTATCAGATCCAGTGTCTCGCTCGATGCAAGGTACAAAAACTAAAGTGGAATCTTTTCTGTCAAGAAAATTATTTAATACCAAATCCTCAAGAGGTTTAGTTTTATATAAATTGTTTAAAGCATGAATGTCATTTGTTTCAAATTGTAAATAGGTTCTAGCAAACTCTTTTGCAACCTCTATAGGGTCTTGTTGTACACTCCACCCTGCGACTGCGGCGCCACTTTCTGGAACAACCTTATTAAATAGGCCACGAGTGGTTTCTGAAAGCATAAGTAGTTCAACAGCTGAAGATCCGGCACTGTAGCCTGTTATTGTGATGTCATCCGAGTTGCCGCCAAAGCTGGCAATGTTTTCTTTCACCCAACGCAAAGCTGCTACCTGATCCTTCATTCCTGCATTACCAGGTATATCTTCTGTTCCCAAGCACAAAAATCCGTGGATACCAAGCCTATAATTAAAAGTGACGGCAATATGATTGCCTTGTGCCACCATAGCCTTAGGGGCCAATAAACTTCCCCATTCAATTTGGTATGCACCACCATGAACCGCCACAACTACAGGTAAATTTGTTTCTTCTGTGTCTGGAACGTAGACGTTAGCGATTAAACAGTTTTCCTTCATATCCATGTGAGTCATTAGAACTTTCAATGTGTCAGGAAGACGTTGGGGACAAATAATATTAGTTATATTAGCTTCAAACGTTTCTGTCCACATTGGTCCAGATAATGGAGCCTGTAACAACAACAGGAAAACACTTTAAGACAATAAATGGGTTTTATAGAGGTTGCATGAAAATTGATCCAAGCCGAATAGCTATAACCAGGATTACTCGTTCCAGTAACACTTCTCAGCTATTGTTAAGTCATTAGTATATGCACTCGTATATAAAAGAGCCTGAACACAGAAAAGAAAACGGATAAGTTATAAAAAATTCAAAACTTTTTTGAAGTGATTATTTTTCAGTTAACGAGGTGTAGGAGATTAACCACTACAAAAAAAACTGGTCAAGTGTGAGTTACACTCGCATACCTAGGGTTTCATAATTCGACAGTTTTGGGAACTGTTTTTGACAGTTTTTAAAATCTTGCCCATAACTGTTTATGATGACTAAAAAAAGAATTGTTTGTACCATATTTTAAATTAACATTGGAATATAGATTTTCTATGATTCACGAGTTGGTTACTCATCAATAAGATAGTTATGGTAGTTATACCAAATCTTATGAAATACCTAGTTAATTAGAAATTTCATTAGTAGCGGGAGGTCTTCTAGTTCTGAATTATTATGATAATTTACTCTCTAAAGTATTGTTTTGTTTCCATTTCACGCACCCTGTACTGCTTCGCCTTCCTTAGTAATTCCAGATGTGTATTAACGCGTGCTCATGATGGTGGTTGTATGGTACAAGTGTGGCAACGGTTTATGAGCGCTCGGCGAAAGTGGTGGGGGACTAGCGCGTGTGTTCATTCGCGCACAAAATTACTAAGTGCGATAGAGAAACAATGACAAGCGCAGTCAAGTTCACCGCTCATAAACTGTTGCGACACTTGTACCAACCTAGTTATTGTACTCTTGCATTTCGTGATGGATGATAAAATAGGTTATCCAATATATATCAAATAACATATATTTTTTATTGACTTATTTATTTTTTCTTTCATTTTATAGTTACATAATCTCGACATTATAATACACGTATGTGACGAATATATGAAATGATCCAATATAATATTGATTTTCACGTATAGCAACAAAAGAGATACAAATATTTTTATACCGTACTCGAAATAAAACTCGTGAATGAAAAATTTAATTTTGTAATTTTACTATCGTGAATTTCTCAACCGCTATATTTTTCCTGTAATCCTTACGTAATCTCAAATTACCATGATTTTTTTCGGTCCACCAGTTTCGCAAATAAGGGTGGGACGTGAATTTTTTTGGTGTCAGTTATAAAAGTATATATTTTTATAATCAACTCTTTAATAAAATTGTCCACAAAATGGACAAAATACAATATACCAAAGCATCGAACAGCAAATTTTAGAGGCAGTTTCAAGTTCGCAGCATCCAAAATCTGGAATGATTTACCACCACCGCTACAAGTACATATGTCTTATTTAACATTTAAAAATAAACTTAAAACAATCCTAATAGATAAACAAATAACTGCAGCAAATTACAAATACATTTTTAAAAGTCAATAAGAGGAAATTGAAACAGTTTTTTTTCATTCAGACCCGCGTTTTTAATTTAACACAAATCCTCCTTTAAAATAAGATTTTAAAGTTCATTAATTTATGTGGTTTATCTTATAGGTATATCTAATTACATGTACAAGTAAATGTACATTAATCACAAATTTTTTAACACCAAATTAAACGTATACATATAAAATTATAAGCAATTATTGCATTGTACATATTAATTATTATTTAGGGAAATATTGTGAACTATTCTCGTGCAGCAAACCTTAAATTTAGAGTCGAAAAACCTAAAATAATAAATGCTCATTTAACTTTTATCCATCTGCATTAAAGCCTATTTTGCAATGAAAAGTTTTAGGTTACGGCAGCTCTAAATGTAATATTTGCTACACGAGAATAGGTGTCAGTATTGCATAGCAGACAAAGTGATAGACTCCTACTCCTACGCGCCATTATGTAGTCTACTGCTTTAGATATGATGTCTATGGAACATGCTGAAAAACAGCACCGTTCTGATGAAAATTGTGTCTTTTTAATGACGGCAAATACTGAGCATGCCACCATTTGCCAGAACTTCATAGAAAAGAATAATACTTTATGAAAAGCATATAAATAATATAAAACTTTGTTCATAAGATTTCATTTTAACTATTTATTTAATTTTTTGTTATTCTAATCTAACACTATAATGGTGTCTTTTTTGTTATGTATAGGTATAAGTTTAAATAGGTACTTTTATGTTATTGTGTATCGCGTGTATTGTTTTATTTTTGTTTATTTTTTAAATTAAGTTCTGTAAAATTTTTACTTTTTTGTGTTCAGGCAATAAATATCATTTTCTTTCTTTCTTTCTTAATATCTACAATTTCATACCCATATTGTATTTTTATAAAATATTTTGTTTATTAGGATAATTTCAAAATTTTGGATTTTTACACCGTATTATGTATGCAAGTAAATTCTATTTTTGTGGCAAATTTCAAGTTTTTATCTTTAACGGTGCTAAAGTTATGAGGCTGTGACATACGGACGAACGGACGGACAACGGAGTCTCACCATAAAGGTAAAAGGAACCTTTCAGGTACTACGGAACCCTAAAAATATAAAGCGCAAAAGATTCGTCTATGTATAACATGTATCAAAATTTAAAAGATGATAAAGTATCCCTAACAAAACACATGCTACCGAAAAAAAATTTTTTTGCGCGTACTTTTTTTTTACCTTTCCATTCAGTCAGCTGATTGAACCACTTTGTACTGGAAAGTGAAAAAAATATTGAAGCAAAAAGATGTTTCTTCTGGAATTTGAAGATGATTTAATTCTATACATGATCTACCCTAGAACTATTTTCACTTATTTATTGTAGGACCTTATACCGGGTGTAAATAGACTGGTACGATTAAATGAAACCACATATTCTACTGACCCTACTGAACCACTTTTCCTGATAATCATACCCACGGACATCCTTTGTTTGTGGAATAATGGTGTTCCAGACAAAACTGCGTGAACCCTAACGCACCGAAATACGGGCGAGTTTAGAGAGAGCGTCGTCCGTGAAATCTGCAGCTGTTTTTCCTAAACTAAGGGTGTCCGCGAGTATGATTCTTGGTATAAATGGTTCAGTAGGGTCGCTAGAATATGTGGTTTCATTTAATCGTAGCAGTCTATTTACACCCGCTACATTGTAAATATGGATGAATGGATACTTACATACATAATATATCCAAATTACATGTATGTATACTCAAAAAATTTGCATGTCTCTTATTTAAAATTGTGCTGAACCTCACATTGTACAGTGGAGCCCACATCATGTTGAACTTTCAATGTAAGCTGACCTCTCATTGTATAGGAAGCATTTTATACTATATAGGCTTCTTATACAATGAGAGGTCAGCTTATACTCAATGTGTATAGCTTGATGCGGGCTCCACTCCCACCACCTGTATGTGTAGTGTACCACAATTAATGCAAATAAAACTTCTTATACAATGAGAGGTCAGCTTATACTCAATGTGTATAGCTTGATGCCGGCTCCACTCCCACCACCTGTATGTGTAGTGTACCACAATTAATGCAAATAAAACTTCTTATACAATGAGAGGTCAGCTTATACTCAATGTGTATAGCTTGATGCCGGCTCCACTCCCACCACCTGTATGTGTAGTGTACCACAATTAATGCAAATAAAACTTCTTATACAATGAGAGGTCAGCTTATACTCAATGTGTATAGCTTGATGCCGGCTCCACTCCCACCACCTGTATGTGTAGTGTACCACAATTAATGCAAATAAAACTTCTTATACAATGAGAGGTCAGCTTATACTCAATGTGTATAGCTTGATGCGGGCTCCACTCCCACCACCTGTATGTGTAGTGTACCACAATTAATGCAAATAAAACTTCTTATACAATGAGAGGTCAGCTTATACTCAATGTGTATAGCTTGATGCGGGCTCCACTCCCACCACCTGTATGTGTAGTGTACCACAATTAATGCAAATAAAACTTCTTATACAATGAGAGGTCAGCTTATACTCAATGTGTATAGCTTGATGCCGGCTCCACTCCCACCACCTGTATGTGTAGTGTACCACAATTAATGCAAATAAAACTTCTTATACAATGAGAGGTCAGCTTATACTCAATGTGTATAGCTTGATGCGGGCTCCACTCCCACCACCTGTATGTGTAGTGTACCACAATTAATGCAAATAAAACTTCTTATACAATGAGAGGTCAGCTTATACTCAATGTGTATAGCTTGATGCGGGCTCCACTCCCACCACCTGTATGTGTAGTGTACCACAATTAATGCAAATAAAACTTCTTATACAATGAGAGGTCAGCTTATACTCAATGTGTATAGCTTGATGCGGGCTCCACTCCCACCACCTGTATGTGTAGTGTACCACAATTAATGCAAATAAAACTTCTTATACAATGAGAGGTCAGCTTATACTCAATGTGTATAGCTTGATGCCGGCTCCACTCCCACCACCTGTATGTGTAGTGTACCACAATTAATGCAAATAAAACTTCTTATACAATGAGAGGTCAGCTTATACTCAATGTGTATAGCTTGATGCGGGCTCCACTCCCACCACCTGTATGTGTAGTGTACCACAATTAATGCAAATAAAACTTCTTATACAATGAGAGGTCAGCTTATACTCAATGTGTATAGCTTGATGCGGGCTCCACTCCCACCACCTGTATGTGTAGTGTACCACAATTAATGCAAATAAAACTTCTTATACAATGAGAGGTCAGCTTATACTCAATGTGTATAGCTTGATGCGGGCTCCACTCCCACCACCTGTATGTGTAGTGTACCACAATTAATGCAAATAAAACTTCTTATATAATGAGAGGTCAGCTTATACTCAATGTGTATAGCTTGATGCGGGCTCCACTCCCACCACCTGTATGTGTAGTGTACCACAATTAATGCAAATAAAACTTCTTATACAATGAGAGGTCAGCTTATACTCAATGTGTATAGCTTGATGCGGGCTCCACTCCCACCACCTGTATGTGTAGTGTACCACAATTAATGCAAATAAAACTTCTTATACAATGAGAGGTCAGCTTATACTCAATGTGTATAGCTTGATGCGGGCTCCACTCCCACCACCTGTATGTGTAGTGTACCACAATTAATGCAAATAAAACTTCTTATACAATGAGAGGTCAGCTTATACTCAATGTGTATAGCTTGATGCGGGCTCCACTCCCACCACCTGTATGTGTAGTGTACCACAATTAATGCAAATAAAACTTCTTATACAATGAGAGGTCAGCTTATACTCAATGTGTATAGCTTGATGCGGGCTCCACTCCCACCACCTGTATGTGTAGTGTACCACAATTAATGCAAATAAAACTTCTTATACAATGAGAGGTCAGCTTATACTCAATGTGTATAGCTTGATGCGGGCTCCACTCCCACCTTCTGTATGTGTAGTGTACCACAATTAATGCAAATAAAACTTCTTATACAATGAGAGGTCAGCTTATACTCAATGTGTATAGCTTGATGCGGGCTCCACTCCCACCACCTGTATGTGTAGTGTACCACAATTAATGCAAATAAAACTTCTTATACAATGAGAGGTCAGCTTATACTCAATGTGTATAGCTTGATGCGGGCTCCACTCCCACCACCTGTATGTGTAGTGTACCACAATTAATGCAAATAAAACTTCTTATACAATGAGAGGTCAGCTTATACTCAATGTGTATAGCTTGATGCGGGCTCCACTCCCACCACCTGTATGTGTAGTGTACCACAATTAATGCAAATAAAACTTCTTATACAATGAGAGGTCAGCTTATACTCAATGTGTATAGCTTGATGCGGGCTCCACTCCCACCACCTGTATGTGTAGTGTACCACAATTAATGCAAATAAAACTTCTTATACAATGAGAGGTCAGCTTATACTCAATGTGTATAGCTTGATGCCGGCTCCACTCCCACCACCTGTATGTGTAGTGTACCACAATTAATGCAAATAAAACTTCTTATACAATGAGAGGTCAGCTTATACTCAATGTGTATAGCTTGATGCCGGCTCCACTCCCACCACCTGTATGTGTAGTGTACCACAATTAATGCAAATAAAACTTCTTCCCTTTATTTTATTTCTTAGAAGCATTGTAATTTGCATAAAACAGGCTATATAGTTACTTCTTTTTTTGAATTCAAACATTCGGAAGATGTTAATATTATGGGCATTGAAACAAATATTTCTCAATGATTTCTGCATATTTTCTTCGTCTGTCAGATAGATTAATATTTGAAAGTTAAAATTGAATCCATCCATCCATCAGCCTGTTTCGTCCACTGCTGGACATAAGCCTTTCCAGGATTTCGCCACTCTTGGTGGTCCTCCTCCTGGAAGAAATGCCCATACTCACATACGCTGGGCAGTCGGGTTGGTGAGCGCGGTGCCGAAACCCTTGCACCAGTGACGCCGCTGCCCGTCACCAGTCTGATTTATATAAGGCCCGGCAATTGGGGATGGATATACCGCCATCCATCGGTCCCAGGCAATGGTGGGCCGCCTGGTTTTGCCTGAGAGCTGTTCTCTTACTCTCCTCCGAATTACTTCGAGGGGGTCTCCAAGTAAGATGGTGGTACCTCCACAGTCGAGCCCGGCAGTAGCTCTACCACCTAAATTAAAATTGAATAGCAAAATGGAATTCTCCATCGCAAATTTATTAGAAAACGCTACTTACCAAACATGGAATAATGGCTGCATAGCAATAGTATTTGAGCTTTGAGTCACTGCGAGCGGACCACTGGCGTAGCCAGGTAGGGGCGGGGGTTGGCACCCGCAGAATAATTGATTAAACATACCTATTTAAGTATTTTTGCGTTGTTTATCCTATCCTACTCATGTTGTAAATGCGAAAGTTTGTGCGTGTGTGTGTGTATGTTTGTTACTCTTTCACGCTGAAACGGCTGAACGGATTTGGATGAAATTTACAATGGATATAGCTTAAACCCCAACTTAACACATAGGTTACTTTTCACCCCGGAAAAAAAGCATGTCGTTAAACCGAATAACACGCGAGCGGAGCCGCGGGTAAAAGCTAGTAATTAATAATCTCAGAACATGGCATTGTAGATGAACTCTCTTCGACATCGCGGCGACGATAATCCATTTTAAACAAAACTAATTTTGGCTTGCTTGTATACATATATTTATTTGAGGTCCTTGACAATAATACCCGTAGCAGTATTAAGGGAATTGGTTAAGCCGCATAGGCATGCTACCGTTTTGATACAAAATTTGATAACCCGTTTTTCTGTTGCTTCTAGTTAAAGACTAAATGTCGATACCTCTACAGTTTAAGACGGGCGTTTACAAAGTCACTATCTGGCTGAAATGTAAAATTTTAGTATAGGTACAATTTAAGGCAAGAAAACAACTTTACATTTAAATCTGTCCAGCTTGATATCTTTAAAACAAAATCGGTATTAAAAATTTTGGCGAAATGGTACTTTTTAAAATATCAGTACCAGACATTGACCTCCCATAAAACAACAAGACACACAGTCTCTAAGAAAAGTTCGTCAGAAAATGTCCGAACGTGCGACGTGCATAGTAGCAAAAATCTTCAACCAAATTAGGACGTTATGTCGTAAATATAAAATGCAATGTCAGTTGTACGAAATCGTCATTCGAATTTGTCACCCCATAGCGGTGACAAGATGCACCGCGGACACTTTTTGAGCGAGATTGTGAGTCTAGTTGTTTAATGGGAGGCCAATGGTACCTAAACTGATGATAGGGTCTTACTTTGGTCCTTTGGTTTATAAAGAAAAACAACTGAGAAAAGGATTATCAAATTTTGTCCTAAAACGGTGGCATGCGCATGCGCCTTAAGTTACCTTAAACTTTTCCGATCCAGTGGGGACAGTTGCGTATGGTATTCCACTGAACTCGAAGATGCCATGTTGAGCAGATCTGTACCCCCTCACTGGACCTTGATTTATATTCACCACCTTAGACACGATATCTTGTGCCACTAGTTCCGAGAATAGGATTCCAGTTAAATGGAATATTAGTAAATATTTCGTTTTGTACATGTTTCTTTTTAAACGTCATGCAAGTTGTTATATTATGTATCGAATGACTCGACGGTACGAGTGTCAGGGATATAATATAAGTACAAATTAAGTTATTATTAAAATTATTATCTTAACAATCTTATCATTATCAATTTTCACCCATGCGGCTACACGATCGAGGTCATGCTTTTGTTATTGAAATTTCTTAAAATATATGTATGAAACTGTTGTACTTTAATCTTGTCTGTAAGTATTCGGAACAAGTTTTGGATAAAACAACGAGATATTCCAGTTTTTTTTTTGTTATCGCTTTGATTTGTTTACTGTGGTATATTGTACCATGTTGGGATTTAAACGGCCATTGATCAACCAAGACAGTCCTCAAATACCTCTGACACCCGCCCCATGTATATCCCGATACATGTTGATATATCTATCTAGAGGGTGAAATTAAATCAACCGACCAAATTCATACTGGAGACTCGGTTAGTGATCGAGAACTAGGTTCAGTAATTGAGATTATGTTTGTATTGCGAAATCCATCGCTTTGGAATACTCTAAATACTATTATTAGAGTGCATTACAAACCAGAAAGGATAAATTAGAAACAAATTCTTGTCTTTACATTTGTTTCTAATTTATCTTTTCTGGTTTGTAAATCACTCTAATAATAATATTTAGGTTCAGTAATCCTTTTGGCCAATTTCGAAAATTTTTTTTTTGCTCCCTTACTGGTTGATCTAGTTTAAGTACAATTCCTAGTGCAGTCATTATGGAGAAAAAAAAATATTTTTCTTGATGGTTAATAAATCTTGTTCCTGATGACTAACCGAGTCTCCAGTATGAATTTGGTCGGTTTATTTTAATTTCACGTAGCAATTCTAATAAAGTACCTAGTAAAACATTTCGTGTCTGGACATTAATGTATTTTCAAAACTTTAAATGAAATATTTTATTAGTATGGTACTGAAACCATTTTTTTTTGCCTATCTTTCTGTCTGTCTGTCTTTATGTAACTCAAGAACCAAATAATGGAATTGGATGCAGATTTTTTTTATTATCAATGTTGTGACTTTGGTTAATAAGCTATAAGGATGTTCATAAAATAACGTCCAAGCCGAAAACGGGACAGAGATTGAATAAACACGGGCGGAGTCGCGGGTGAAAGGCCAGTAAGTTAATAAAGGATGAAAAAGATTATGAAGTTTAATTATTTTGGATCACATTTGCGTATAATCTACGACGAAATTTAGCTCGTTGCGCATGATATCACGTTTTTGGCGGATGCAGAAGCTTTACTTCAAATTAATCTTCAAGCAATGAAATTATGCTGAACAGAAAAACACTTGTCCTATCCCTCAAATTTATTATAACTTCTTGACTGGTTACGTCTTTATGTAATTATGCTTAGATCTAAGTTATAATAGTGTTTACATCAGTGCAATACGTGATACAACTAAAGACACTGTATAGAGAACTAGACTGTGTACTACGATACGAAAAACGAGCCGAGCGAGATGGGTGTTGGCACTCGTTGGTCCCTTTCTAACACGTTAGAAACTCAACAACACTATGTAAGTATATTGTATATATTATATACACTAGCAACTTGCTAGACAAGGATACACGAGTACCGATAGCTATATCACTCGGCTCGTTTTTCACTTGAAAATGGTATCATAATAATTACAACCTTATTTCTGAGGAAATAAAATCTAGTTTAGTTGAGCAAAAATTGACAGTGCACAGTCTAGTTCTTATACAATGTCTTTGGATACAACTTGCTTTTGTAATAATCTGTTACATAAAAATTCTATGCAAAGTTCTGTTAATTAGTTCTTTTAAAGTAACAAATATGCAAAGTTGCAAAATCTGGGCAAATTTTATTTTTATTTTATTTTATTTTATTTATTTATGGAAAAACAACAGGGGCAAACTACAGAAAGCAATAGTATTAAAGAAATTTTGACATTTACGTAAATCTACTCCCTATAACATTATTCACAAAGAGATAGACTTGTTAAATAACTTTTGGTGACATTACAGATGAAAGAATATAAACATAAAACTAACTTAACTAAATCTACAACTACACTACATTACAAACTCTGTCTTCCGAAATAGTAAATACATAAATAGATATGTTGGAAAATATACATACACACGTATACAATATATACCTACTGTACTTATAATATTACATTCATAAACATATTCAAATTAATACTATACGTACCCAATGTTTAATATATTTTAATTAATTAGATTATATTACTTGATTTTTTCTGAGTCGTCAAGGATTTGCCTTATTTTTCTTTTAAAAGTAAACCTTTTTAAATTGAATAGGTCAGTTGACAGGAATGTTTTGTTGTATGACTCAGAGATTCTTCTAAAAGGGGCTCGAAGACCGGCGTTTTTCCGCGTCATAGCCAATGAGAATAGAGCCCGAGATCGTGAAGACCACCCAGGTGCTCTAAACTTTATCTGTTTCAGAAGAGAAGGACAGTCGTAAAGGTTATTACAGATATTATAGAGAGTCATCGCGTTAAGTAAGGTTCGTCTATCACTTAGGCGTTGTAACTTATAGAGTTGAAGGAGGTCAGAATAGTGACCTCGAGATCGCGTCAGTCTAATATATCAGTCTATTGCATAATATTAAATATTGTTTAGTATTATGCAATATCTGCATTAATTGATTTTATTCAACCAAACCAAACGTATCTTATCTTAATAAAAAAATGATAGCTAGTATGACTTACAATTCACATTGGATTATACCTATGTACATAGCGTGGATTAAATGTCGATCGACCACAATCAAATATTTATAAAAATAATCATGAATACTTGCAAATTTATCTTTTTTGTGACCCCCCTCACCTCAAGTAGTCTCTCGTAGCTTTTTATCGTGGGGAAAAGTAGTTTTTCTATTTTTTTTTGGTTCCGTATATCAAGAGGAAAAAACGGAGTCCTTATAGGATCACTTTGTTGTCCGTCTGTCTGTCTGTCCGTCCGTCCGTCCGTCCGTCTGTCTGTCAAGACCCTATATCTCGGGCAGGTATCGAGTTGAAATTAAAACAATATACTCAAGTCTGAAAAGATCAAACATCTAAGTTAATGCAAGAAAATGATACGGCCGTTTGCGCCGCAAAAAACGTCAAGGGAATCAAAATTTATAGGGCATTTTCCGTTGACCTAGAACTATGAAATTTAGCAAGGAACACCTTGTTATACTACAAGTATAGGAAAAATCTGAAAACTTTACATTTGTAATTATATCATAAAAAATATAGTCCTTAACGGAACCCTCGGTGGGCGAGTCCGACTCGCACCTGTGCGGTTTTTTTTAACTATTGTAGAAATGTCTGGGAATATATGAATTACGACCAAATGTCTTAATGAAATACCACGACAATGGTTTTTAAAATACAATAATTTGTAACAAGATAAATTATAAAAATGCTACGACGTAGCTCAGGCTCCAAACTCAAGGAGGAGTTCAGTGTGGCTTTTTACCGGACCCCTTCCCCAGTGGTTTATCTGGACGCTCCCATTACGTAGCAATTTTTTTTCCGTACCTATTTTATACCTTCCGCCAGAGTTAAAGTTATAGAATTTATTATTTAATGAAGGTATCCTTTAATAATTTTATATGTTTATTAGTATGTAGTATAATATAATTTACCGAGTATTTAAGTAATTTATCTATGTAAATCCATGGCACTACCCTCAACAGCTTCCTCATTGCCAAAGGTTAGCTGGTAGAAAATACTAGTATTATTAGTAATAGTATTAAGCTAGCCTATGTACAAAATTTTGTGCAATAAAGAATTTTATTGTTATTATTATTATTAGAATATAAAAAACATCGCTTATCATTATTGGTCATTATATATGCTGATGGTATAACTCGAGACTTTTGGAAATGTAGACTATTTACTTTAGATGAAATATAAAATGCATATATATAGCTTCAAAGGAGAAGGATAGCGCCTTGACTAACTGCTATCAAGTGGACCGTCATTATGTGTTTTGCTATTTGTAACAAAACAGGCGTATTAACATTTTGCGTTTTATCGTAAATTTCAAAACTTTCCTCTGAAGTCTGGATGCAAACCCATTGCCTTGGTAAAGTTCTGGAGCTTGGATCGGTGAAGTCCCTTTGTTAGAGCGTCAGCCATCATGTCATGTGTATTCTTGTAGCGGACAGAGACTTGGTTGTTTGAGACCTTCGCCCTCACAAAATGGTAGCGGACATCTATGTGTCTACTTCAAGCGTAGTAGATGTCGTTACCTGAAATGGTAATAGCACTCTGAAAAAACTGATTAATGCCTCGCCTGCAGTCACTCTCCCAGTTACTGGGCAAGCGCGCTTCATCCTAGTTGTTATCGACGTTTTCCATGAGCCAAGCGTAAGTTCATAGTAGATTTAAAAAAAACATTTTTATCAGCTATGGTCTCCCACCCCGTTTTGGTATTATAAGCTTTATTGTCAGCATTTCTTGCTGCTATTCACGAAAAAGTTAGTGAAAGTATATTCAACGGCGCTCCCCAATTTGAACCGAGTATAAAACAATTTGTTCCTCACAAAAGGGCTATTCTGACGGAGCGCCGTTGTCTCGAGAATTTGCATAATATTACTACGGAGGAGGATTCTCCGTTACAGAGAAATGTGCTGGACATTGAGTCGGTTGCCTTTTCAGTCTTCAAATTGTTTGTTTAATATTTACTCCTTGCGGTTTACATAAATGGACAGTACGAATAAAATTATTATACATTACGAATGTTTTCAGAATAGTCGTGTGTTGTTAAATAAATGAGCCCTTTGCCGACTGTAGTCGGCGGCTTGAAGTCATCCCGCACGGGGTCGCTATGCTTGCTATTTCATTCTACATTCAACTTCGGATTAAAGAGCACTGACTGACTGTTATTGGTTGGCCCGAACGTTCATTTCCCGAGCTCGTACGGAACTAACTGAACACGCTGTAAGAGGCAAGCTAACGCGAGGCAACAAATCAAATCAAATCAAAATATTTATTTTTGCCAAATACAAGTCAAAGTTAATTTTCACAATATTATATATCTTTAGAATATTAAAAAATATATATTATTACGGGAACATGTTTTGAAAAAACTTCAGAATGGTTTTGGTGGTTCCTATGATTTCAGGAGAAATATCCCAAAAATCTAAATGAAAGAAAAATATTTTTGATTACTAATTATTGTATGGGATATGTTGAAAAAGAAAAAAAAACAAGGAAGTACTTATGAATAAGGATATGATCAGCGAACTGCGCTAGTATGGGAGTTCAGGCGAATAGAGTCGCCTTAAACCATGTTCATAGAGAAATGTGTTTTAAAGCGTTTTATATGTTTGTCATTTTATTTACAAAGCACAAAATTAAGATCATTATTAGCTTGAGCAGCCGGACTTAAATCATTAAAAAAATATATGTACTGGATGTAATCATGACGTGCTCATTAAATTAAGCTACATGCTCTACTGATCATCCTAAACCCCTTCCATATATTTTTTAAGGCGAAATTGAAATTAACTTTTCCATACAAACCTCCTTGTCATTTTCTATATCTTTTTTTTTCACGTTTTATAAAAAGTTTTTCTATGGAAGTGGTTCAGGATGATCAGTAGAGCAAGTGGTTTAATTTAATGAGCACGTCATGATTACATCCTGTAGATCTATCTAGTGGGAAGTGACTGCAGCCAGTTGCACAGTATCAGTCATTCGCTTACAACTTCCGTACATTTTCACAATCAATCAATCAATCAATCGTTTATTTGTAAAAAGCATGTTACATAATAAGTTGGAAAACATGTCACTTTGGCTCAATGCTTTTTGCCACTAAGCATACAAATTATAATTATAAACTAATCTAAAAAATACAGGAATACTACACAATGAGAAAGTTAATACAAATGTCAAGTAAAATGTCAAAACAACAATATAAAATAGATTATACATACAAATTTTATTGTCAAATACCGTTTGAATGTCATAGATAGACACACTCTAGGCTTCATTATGATAAAAAATTAACATCATTTAAATATTCATTTATGTCATAATAACATTTTTGTAACAAAATTTTGAATAAAATCGATTTAAATTTTCCAATAGGTAAAGATTTTATTGAATTTGGAAGCTTGTTATATAGTTTTACAAACATAGCATAGATGCTCTTTCCACGTAGTTTACACTTTGAATAGGGCATTTCTAAGTGTATTCTGTTGTTGGGGAAACCACCAACAATGTCCACAGCGCCGCTGGTGTTGAGGAAACCATCAAACACGTCCTCTTCCAGTAGCTCTGCAATTGGCAGCACCCTTCGATGCGATGCTGCGGCTTCCCGTCAGTCGTTTGAATTGCCGGTGGACTGGTACTAACAATGATGCAGCGTAGGGGTTCCAAAATAAAAGTCGGACTTCTTTGCGCAAAGAACTCCGAAGGGCCAAGTGGGGGATTACGTGATAACTTCTTCTTTAAGTTGTACCCGAGGTGTCGATCGATCAATAATTTTTATTTGTATGGGATGACCCCCTGTAAGACGGCGTTGCCGCACAGACGCGCGACGCTAGCGCTTGTATTTTTGACGATTGCTCGCCCGTTTGGCCCCTCGTAATTCACTCTTTTATTTAAATAACTTTCTTATTTTAAACAGTTTTACATTAATTCTTATTAGTTAACATAGTCTAATATTAGTTCTTATAAGAAAACAAAACTTGTACAGATATTCTTATTGGATAATAAGTTACAAAGGTTTTTCTACGAAAGTTTAGCAATGTTGAATGTCTTTCAGTACGTTGTATATGGAAGTTAAGGATATTTACTTTAAAGTGGTTATATAATGCTAAGCATATAAAACAAATGTGAAACAAACTATTTTCAATATATTTCAATACATGGAAACAAAATTATAACATTACGTCTTCACAAAAATGCATTTCTATTTATATATTTATGTTTCGGGTTTGCTTAAGGCATACAACTTGCAAATGTACATAAACAACTGAAAGACTATAGATACAGTGGTTATTTACTGATATAAACTATTTCAAGTAAGAATTAATGCAATACATCTTGAATATTGTTTCATCAACAATTTGTTTCTAGAAATGTGACATTTTACGGTCAAAACGAGTTTAAATTTACGTGTTTTAATAATAATTTACGAGTTCGATACAGAATTACTTTTAAAATTAACAAGATATGAATGTTACTGCAATTTACAGCTAGTAACTAGAGTTTTTCATGTAAATGCGAATTTTCGCTTTAAAATGTTGACTTTCTACGACAATATCAACACATATTTATATTGCTTAATGGGTATTCAAGTTGCATTACTTAAAATCCAGGCAATCTTAAAGTAACAGCCCTTTACACAGCAATACTGTTACGTAGATAACATATCTCAGCGGGTTACGCTCTGCGCGCCCCTTTTAAGCATGAAAATGGCTGAAATTCATTCATTTCATGGTCAGCAAGTGACTTATCAACAAATTACATTAATATTTTACCGTTAAACGGTCTAAAAAGGCAAAAAACCTATAATTTGAACATATCTGTAAGACCCAGGCAAATTGATGATGTTAACTAGTGGGCGAAAGCCCGCGAAAGGAAACTCTGCTTTCTGATTGGCGGTAGGTACCTTTCAGAATATGTTCACATTATTTCAGGTTTCTACAGCACTGGGTCAGGCCTTTGAAGTTTATTTTTACTTTATACATTAATATAGTCGAGAAGCGACGTATAAAAGTTGAAAAAATTCATAATAAAGATAGTCTGCTAAGACCCAGATAACTTAACAATGTTAACTAGCGGGGTTAAGCCCGATTTAAAGTTCTATACTAAATCCAAGTTTGGGGAGCTGTATTTGTTTTCTGAAAGCTCTCTTCTGGCCATCAAGCCTTGTTCGAGCGAGAAAGTATATTCTCAAAATACGCTATTAATCAGCAGTATTTTCAACAGTCTCCCCCTCGTGCGAAAGTAGTGAGCACCGAAGTCTTGAGTGAAAATACTGATGTAGTTCGTAGTAGTTGTTAGGGATTTCATGAAATGGCTTTATGGCCTCCAGCTTTCCGGTAGTACCGTAGCGGGCCGCCTTTAGAGACTAGTGATGGAGCTTTTCCGGAACTGTTGATGTTTCAGGAACCAAATTGACAGATGATAAGATGACAAGTCGCGATGTCGGTCGACGTACTATTCCGTTTCTCGTTCGTATCTCTACCACTCTGACGTTGCCGTCTGGTCCGGGGTGAACTTTGGTGATTTCACCGCGCGGCCATGTGCCTCGTGGGAGTGAAGCATCCACGATCAACACGATGTCTCCGGGGCTTGGATTGATGTAAGCTCTCCCGTTTAAATATCTCGGTTGTAGAGTTGGTAGGTATTCTTTAGTCCATCTGGTCCAGAAATGATCAGCTAAACGTTGTACTGTTCGCCATGAAGATCGGCTGACTAAGCTCGTGTCGTCAAAATCTCCGATGGATGGGGCTCCATTTGAACAACCAATTAAGAAGTGATTTGGCGTCAATGATTCTGTGTCTTCAGGATCTAGGCTTACTTCAGTTAGCGGTCTCGAATTAACGATATGTTCGGCTTCTAGCAACAATGTATGTAAGGCTTCTTCTTTGGGATATCTCTCGTTCAGGGTAGATGTTAGTGGTCTTTTATAACGGTATAATCTTTCAGGAGGCAAACCGCCAAAAGGTGCTGTCATCGGTAAACTTTTGTTTAGTTTGCATTGATAGCAGTTTCTTACAATGCTTTTCACAGTAGTTCTCAGAGATGTTATGTAGTATTTTTGACGAAGTTCGTTCATTATCGTTTGGTGATTTGCGTGATTGAAGTCTTTGTGGTATTGCTCAATCAGCAGTCGGGTTAATCGGTGTTTACCGTCTAATACGATCGGTTTCTTGTAGGTTTCAGGTACATATTGAGCGGAACTTATTCTTGTTGACAAGTACATAAGGCCGTCGTTATACTGCAGTGTTAATCGCCGAAGTTTAGAATTTTTGTCGAGTGGTTGATTTGTTTTTAATTTTAAGATGTCGTTCTTGAAGCTGTCGTTTTGTATAATTTTTAACAGAGTGTTTAAGGCTTGATTTTTAAATTTGTTTGAAAGCGGAATGATATTTTTATTCCCCAGTTGAGAGGGAATATTTTTACGCGGGGTTTTTGATAGCTTTTCCAATTTTTTATCGCGTTTTTTATTTAAACGCCATGTAGCGTCTTTATTTGCGTTCGAAAGCTTTTTTGTAATGTTAACGGTGTTTAAGTTTTCTTCTGTTTTCAATTTGGACTTAAATATTTCGATGACTTGGTAGATTCGAGCGTAAATATTCAGGATTCTTGCGAAGCTTGAGAAGCGTTCAGGTTTCGGCAGATCTTCAAATGGCTGAATTCGTGAAGACGCGAGCGAGCGAGATGGTGATATATTGTTGTTGTCTTGCGCGAGCAGAGGCGTGGTCACAGCGATGACGTCGAGTTTTCGTTTTTCTTCGCCCGTAGTCGGCGGTAATCTATTACTGGTGTCTTCACTTGCTGGCATGGTTTCATGGTCTGTCTGCCACAATAAACCACTCTCGCAACTGCCGTCGGGCAAACGTTTAGTAGTTTTCTCCAGTATTGTGAGCGCTCGCTGTTCCGGATCGCTTTTCGGTTTTCTCGGAGATACGCCTAACGACTCTATGTTGAAATGATTTTTTACTGCATGCTCGAGTTCATCATCTCTTGACTTCGTAACGTAAAGGTGATTTACCGATCTCGTGGTTTCTTCGGGTAGGCTTTTAGTGTTACAGCCGTGTAATACCCATCCTAGCTTGGTTCTCGAAGCGACTGGTTTAGATGGTTCATCTGTTCTGATTTCTCGAGTGTAGATCAATTGGATGTTGTCCTGCCCGAGTAATAATTTAGGTTTTTGAAGATCATACGTTAGATTCATTTTGATGTCGTTGAGATGTGGACAATCGCGTACATCTTGTTCTTTAATGGCTTGTTCGGGAAGTTTCATATCCGAAAGTGTGTGTACGTCACACATGTTCATGTCTCGCGTGTATAAACCGCGTATCTTGATTTGAAGTATTTGCGACTTCGACTCTTTTAGACGCTGTCCTCCTATGCCATTAAGTTGAAGATCTTCCTTAGGACCTTTGGCCCCTATCTTCTTGGCTACCTTGCTATCTAGCAATGAAATAGAAGCTCCCTCGTCAAGTAGAGCCAATATCTGTACGGAACCTTTCGGTCCGAACACCTCTACGGGTGCTATTTTTAAGTAGGCTTTTGTATTGCTGACAGTATTGACTGACATCGCCTGTCCCTCTCGCACAGGAGCCTTTGAAGTCGACTTGACGCTATCGTTCTCCTTATCGCGCTTCCTGTGTAAAAGTTTGTGATGCCTTCCTCTGCATCCGTCATGACCACACAATTTCTTTCGACAGCCATATCCTCGATGTTTTGTGCTCAAACATAAAAAGCACGCTCGCATTTTCTTAACAGTTTCCCATCGTTCATCCATTTTCATCCCGGAAAACTTCTTGCACTTGCTTAATAAGTGATTTTCTTTGCATAGCGGGCATTCTATATTTTCTTGTCTCTGGGCGATCGCTACGGTATCGGTTACTCCTTCGATCTCATCACTCGATTCCTCCTCAGAAGACATCTCCTGTTCGCTCTCCGACTCAGCCGACGACGAGTCATCCCGGCGGTGAACTTGCACTGTTTTATTTAACGGTCGCCCACGGTTATACTCCTTCCGTGGCGGTGCCCGTACAACGTCGGTTTCGTATGTCTCGTACGTGTCAGAAAGCTCGCTTAAGAACGTATTAAGCGCCAGTAATATAGGGCTGTCATTGTGGGCTGATCTGTATTCATACCACTTGAATTTGATGATAAGGTTTAATTTGTTTATCACCTTTTCCGATACGTCGGTCGAATGAAGGTAAGCCAGCTCGTTCATTTGTTGAATAGTTGTCACTGTATTCGCGACTGTACCCGCGAACGAAGCCAGGTTGCGCGCGTCATCTGCTAGAGGCGCCATTCGTTCGAGGTTGGCTATTTCACTTTTGATAAGGCGTCGCGGTCGTCCGAAGCGTCGTTCCAAAGCGTCCATAATAATTCCTGGATTCGTGCTTGTATATAAAATCGATCGTATCGCTTCTCTCGCTTTGCCTTGAACTGCTTTCCTTATTCGTGCGACGTTTTGTGTTTCACTGAAGAAACGTTCTGTATCACGAAATGTTGCTCTAAACGCTATCCATTCGCTCGGCTCTCCGTTAAATTGTAATAATTCCGAAATATATTTCGGTGCTACGGTCTGTGCCGTCGGATATGGTTGTTGTTGTGCTTGCGAAGTTGGTGGTGAAGCACTCGCTACCGCCTCGCGTATGGCTTGTACGAAACTTGTAGTAAATAATTGCATTTCAGTGCTTGGTTGTGAAGTCGAGACGGGCAGATTTACACGACTTCTATCTCCCTCTCGCTCCCTCACTGCTTGTGACGTCATCGAAACCCTTTTTTCTCCTAACGGTTCCTCCGGTATAGGCTCGGGCCGCTCCTCAACTGACTTGTCCACCCATCGCTCGATTCGTGCTTGCGTTTCAATACGCCCCGCTTCTGTCTCGCAATCGCTGAGTGACGTGTCGGAGTCTAAACGCGCTAACTCGTATTCCGTACGTGCAAGCGCCGCCTCTGCTTTCACCATTTTAATCTTTGCTTCTAACTCGCGCCGTCGTTTACTTGAAGACGCTTTCGATGCTCTTGATTTTCTAATTCGAGGTTCATTTACCGTTAAGATAGGATTTGAGTGTACTTGCTCAAAGTTCTCCTTCTGTTGCGAAGTTCGCTCAATATTTCGTTGATCATCACCCGATTTGCTGTTTGTTACTACATTCTCCTGAGAACTCTGTTTTGATGTAATCTCTGAAGATGACGATGTGAAACCGGTCGGTTCTACTGTGGTGCCCGTACCGGTCGACGTGGTTGTAGTCGAAATATCGGCTGATCCAATTGTCTTGTTCGTACAGTCTGCGTTTGTCGTAGATCTTGTCTTATCGGCTATCACAGGTGCCGTGGGTGCCCCATCCGTTGCTAATTTGTTGTTCGCAGCGGTTGTTTCACTGGGTCCATCTTCTTTTTCATGGACCTTTACGTTGGAGCTGCCATCACTAGTCTCTTTTCCCACCGATCTTGTAACGGGTCTCATCTTCTTGTCTGTGTGGGGTAAATTAATATGTAGTTAAAGCTACAGCTAACTACTATTACAAGTATACTTACCTGAACGTTCCCTAACGTCCCTAACGTCCCTGACTCGACCACTTTCGGTCCTAACTGACCAATTTTCGGTCCTAACAATCCCTACGGGTCCCTATGGGTCCCTGTCAGCCTCAGTCAACGGTTGTAGGCTTGGACTTGGTAACCGTTGGAAGGAGGAATGGATGTTCGTGCAGGTGGATGGTTAGAGATCGTTTTGGTAAAGTGAGCGACACAACTGGGCTGGACCGCACCGCGAGGGGGGAATATCCTCACTTCGCTGTGCTACGAGAATGGTAGCTTAGCCCACGTTCCAGCTGTGCCGTACCGCCACGACAGACTACTTCCGACTGCCCGTCCTGCTCTGACAAGAGCGCGAATCAGACAGTCGTGTGGGCCCGCCTGAAAGACCACACCGCTGTACGTTATATGTAACGTACGTAGCGTTAACACCCCGATACACGTTTGGCACCGTTAGGTGTGGATCGGTGATGCCGAGTATAAAACTCGTAGAAACTAAGATGATGACTCTGACAAGAGCTCTTCTCGGGCCCCCCGCCCTGAAATTCTATGGCTGCTTGGCTATTTGGCTGCTTGGCTGCTTGGCTATTTGACTGCTTGGCTATTTGGCTGCTTGGCTATTTGACTGCTTGGCTGCTTGGCTATTTGGCTGCTTGGCTATTTGGCTGCTTGGCTATTTGGCTGCTTGGCTGCTTGGCTACCATCCGTCGTCGAAGGACCATTAAACTGTTGGGGAAACCACCAACAATGTCCACAGCGCCGCTGGTGTTGAGGAAACCATCAAACACGTCCTCTTCCAGTAGCTCTGCAATTGGCAGCACCCTTCGATGCGATGCTGCGGCTTCCCGTCAGTCGTTTGAATTGCCGGTGGACTGGTACTAACAATGATGCAGCGTAGGGGTTCCAAAATAAAAGTCGGATTTCTTTGCGCAAAGAACTCCGAAGGGCCAAGTGGGGGATTACGTGATAACTTCTTCTTTAAGTTGTACCCGAGGTGTCGATCGATCAATAATTTTCGTCGTCGTTGTGGTCGTCTTTGCTCGCCCGCAGGGCGAGCGCAGGTACGGGCCTTAATGATTATCATTTTTGCCCGGGCTTCTTCTCAGTGGGCAACGGCCCACAGGTCTGGGGGGGGGTCGCCAATATGGAGGGTGGCGGCCTGTCAGTCGAGAGGCTTGGTTTCACCGGGCTGTAGGTGGTACGGCCGGCAGCCCCTTACCATGATCCGGGCCGGGTTGGCCGTTTTCATGACTGCCGGCGGTAGCAGCGCCGACAGTCCAGTTTCTACACAGGCCCCGACGTCTTCTTCTTCTCAAGAGGTGGAGTTGTCCGGGTGAAAATCAGTAATTTTTATTTGTATGGGATGACCCCCTGTAAGACGGCGTTGCCGCACAGACGCGCGACGCTAGCGCTTGTATTTTTGACGATTGCTCGCCCGTTTGGCCCCTCGTAATTCACTCTTTTATTTAAATAACTTTCTTATTTTAAACAGTTTTACATTAATTCTTATTAGTTAACATAGTCTAATATTAGTTCTTATAAGAAAACAAAACTTGTACAGATATTCTTATTGGATAATAAGTTACAAAGGTTTTTCTACGAAAGTTTAGCAATGTTGAATGTCTTTCAGTACATTGTATATGGAAGTTAAGGATATTTACTTTAAAGTGGTTATATAATGCTAAGCATATAAAACAAATGTGAAACAAACTATTTTCAATATATTTCAATACATGGAAACAAAATTATAACATTACGTCTTCACAAAAATGCATTTCTATTTATATATTTATGTTTCGGGTTTGCTTAAGGCATACAACTTGCAAATGTACATAAACAACTGAAAGACTATAGATACAGTGGTTATTTACTGATATAAACTATTTCAAGTAAGAATTAATGCAATACATCTTGAATATTGTTTCATCAACAATTTGTTTCTAGAAATGTGACATTTTACGGTCAAAACGAGTTTAAATTTACGTGTTTTAATAATAATTTACGAGTTCGATACAGAATTACTTTTAAAATTAACAAGATATGAATGTTACTGCAATTTACAGCTAGTAACTAGAGTTTTTCATGTAAATGCGAATTTTCGCTTTAAAATGTTGACTTTCTACGACAATATCAACACATATTTATATTGCTTAATGGGTATTCAAGTTGCATTACTTAAAATCCAGGCAATCTTAAAGTAACAGCCCTTTACACAGCAATACTGTTACGTAGATAACATATCTCAGCGGGTTACGCTCTGCGCGCCCCTTTTAAGCATGAAAATGGCTGAAATTCATTCATTTCATAGTCAGCAAGTGACTTATCAACAAATTACATTAATATTTTACCGTTAAACGGTCTAAAAAGGCAAAAAACCTATAATTTGAACATATCTGTAAGTCCCAGGCAAATTGATGATGTTAACTAGTGGGCGAAAGCCCGCGAAAGGAAACTCTGCTTTCTGATTGGCGGTAGGTACCTTTCAGAATATGTTCACATTATTTCAGGTTTCTACAGCACTGGGTCAGGCCTTTGAAGTTTATTTTTACTTTATACATTAATATAGTCGAGAAGCGACGTATAAAAGTTGAAAAAATTCATAATAAAGATAGTCTGCTAAGACCCAGATAACTTAACAATGTTAACTAGCGGGGTTAAGCCCGATTTAAAGTTCTATACTAAATCCAAGTTTGGGGAGCTGTATTTGTTTTCTGAAAGCTCTCTTCTGGCCATCAAGCCTTGTTCGAGCGAGAAAGTATATTCTCAAAATACGCTATTAATCAGCAGTATTTTCAACATCTGTGTTGCAGCCGCCTTGATACATGTTGCGTCTCTTTGAACTTTGTGTAATTAATTTTGACAAACATAAGACATTCGAGAAGATAAAGCGACGGGAACGGTAATATTTTCAAATCTTTGAAGTGCTGTCTGCAAGTGTCCCAAGGTTTTATTCCAGTAATTGCCCTGATACATTTTTTTTGCATCCTAAAAATCTGTATACAGTCACTACTATTGCCCCAAAAGATTATACCATATCGGATTATAGAATTTACATATCCGTGATATGCTGTTATGGCTGCATTTATTGACGCTACTCTTGTGAGTTGTCTTAAGGGATACACAAAGCTGTTTATTTTATTCCTTAGCTTTGCAACATGAGACTTCCAGTTGCAATGCTTATCCAGTTGGATTCCTAAAAATTTTATACTATCCACTACCTCTATCGCATTATTGTTATATTTAATATTTAATATGGGTGGAATGTTTTGTGTATGATGTAATTGCATCACTTTAGTTTTACTAAAATTTATTAAAAGGTCATTATTGCTGAGCCAGTTAACTATGGAATCCAAGGTTAAATTTATTTCATGGTTTAGGTTATTTTTGTCCTTACATGATACAATAGCAGTACAATCGTCAGCAAAGAGAATCACTGGCACTGGTACATGACTCGGTAGGTCGTTAATGTAAATGAGAAAAAGGAGAGGACCCAAAATACTGCCCTGGGGTACTCCACTCTTTACTGATCTAACATTGGATGTAAAAATTCTTTCTGTATTGGTCTTTAGGCAAAGTCGACTTATTTCACAGACTTGTTTACGGTCATCTAAATAAGACTTAAGTAGGTCATAAGCTATACCTCTTATTCCACAATCATAAAGTTTTGATAAAAGACGCTTATGACTCACGTAGTCGAAAGCTTTTGACATGTCCAAAAAAAGAGCTGCAGTTTGATGTTTTTTGTCGATGCTTTCAATCATCAACTTTAAAAAATCGTATATAGCCAGATTAGTGGACCTGTTTTTTTTAAACCCGTTTTGTTCCTTAACAAGTATATTCTGTTTGTCGAAAAATGCGTAAAGCCTTTTATATATTAGACGCTCAAATATTTTAGAAAATATCGTGATAAGCGCGATAGGCCTATATTTCGACATGTCTGTTTTACCGTCTTTTTTGTAAATAGGTTTTACTATGGACATTTTGAGACCATTAGGAAAAATCCCTTGTTCTATCATTAAATTAAATATATATGTGATTGGTTTACTTATAATTTGATGACATATTTTTATGATTTTTGTTTGGATTCCGTCATTACCTACGCTACTTTTGTTCTTCAAGTTAATTATTTCTTTTTCTACCTCATATTTGTCGGTTGGTGACAAAAAAATAGATTTGTACGTTTTTTCATTATTACTGCATTCTGGTCTTTTTTTGGGTTTTGTGTTCACTTGGTCAATATAGAAATTATTAAAAGCATTCGCTATCTCTGTAGGATCAGTTATAAATATATTGTGTTTGGATTCAATTTTATCAATGTGGTTGTTATTTAGTTTGTTATTATTATTTTTAATAATTTTCCAAGTTGCTTTAGATTTACTACTAGCAGAGTTTATGAAATGTGTATTTTGAGCCTTTTTTGTCTGTTTTATTATAGTATGTAGTCTTCTAGAAAATTCTTTGTAGACTTTTTTGTTAATCTCGGTTGGTGACTTTCGATATTGCCATAATTTTTGTCATTTTTTTCTACAGCAGAGTTTTATTCCTTTTGAAATCCAAGATGGCTTTCGCTTAAGGTTTACTTTGACCCTACACCAAGGAAAGCACAAGTCATAGAATAGTCTAAACAGCTCTGAGAATCTATCAAAAGCTAAATCTGCATCCTTTTCATTGTATACTTCATTAATGGTTAATTGACTTAGGTAATATACGAACTTATTAATATTTTCATTGCTGTAATCTCTTTTTAATGCGTACCAAGATTGCAGTTTGTTATTTAATTTCTTTTGTAGGGGAACAAACATGAGTATTCCTTTATGATCAGATAAATCTAACTCTATGGTTCTACATCTAACTTGTGTATAATTTACAGCAAAATTATCAATACATGTCTTTGATCGCGACGTAATTCTGGTTGGTTCAGTGATTTGCATGCTTAGATTATACTCCTCTAGAATACTTTCGAATCTCTGGTTAACATCAGAGGAAGCACCAGATTTTGATAATCTATCAATGTTAAAGTCTCCACAAAGAACGATTTTTTTTCGAGTATTACTTAAAAGTGAAAGTAAGTTTTCTAATTTTTTGAAGAAAGGTTCATAATTTGTGCTTGGTATGCGATATAGACAAACAATTATTGTGTTTGCAATCTCCACAGCACAGCATTCAAAAGTAAAATTAACAGCTAATTGATTTAACAAAGGTATTTCCTTAAACTCCAAATTGCCCCTTACCAGTATAGCTACAACCCCTCTATTTTCCCTTTTACGTTTAAGTTTGCTTCTGCTGTAGTAACTTGCAAGCTTGAATCCAGGCATTTTTAAGTTCTCCCCTTCTTCTTTTCTCATGAAATGCTCAGAAAGACAAATAACATCTACTTTTTTGCATTTTTCGCTTAGTTCATCAAAAGCTATGGTTAATCTATCCATTTTATTAAGTGCACCAGCAATGTTTTGGTGATATATCAATAAATCGTTAGTGTTAGCCACGAAAAAATGTATCATTGTTTAGTCCGTGGTCTGTGGTGGAATCATTGTCTTGTTTATTTGTTAACTTCATTCGTGCAAAATAAAATGGCAGTGTCCCTTTTTTGTGATATATGTTTTTGCCATCTTTTACCTTGGTTTCACTGTGTTTTTTACCATTTCTTGGTTTTTCCGTTAGCATTTTGTTGAAGAGGTATGGAATAGTTCCTTTTCTGAGGATCTTATTTGATTTCGGCTTCTTCAAAGTGAGATTGTTATTTTTTTTGTTACTTTTGTACGGTTTTAGGTATTCCATCTCATAATCTTTCACATTAATAACATGGTTTATCGCTCTGCAGAAATCATCTTTGAAGTTCTTATAATTGTGCGTAATTTCTATGTAGTTTGCATGAGAGAAGCAATTTACTGTAAGTTTCATCTGTTTAGTAAGTGCCTCTTCGTTTAGATAAACGTGAGTTTTAGTATCCACTAAGAATATTTGTGCTGGCTCTAATGTTTTAAAGGCAGCACTTAGCTCAGCTATTAGTTTAGTAGGATTCTTGTCATTTCTTCCAACAAACAAGATAATTCTGTCTTGTTTGTTTATTTGCTTCCCTATTTGACTGCATTGTTCTAGTATTTTTTCAGACGTTGCTCCTGACATAACGTAAGAAAAGACATTGTAGGTGTTTATAGATTTGTCCCATTTTCTTATCAGCTCTGAGCTAAGGCCAGCAGCTAACTCATCATCACTAAGAATTATTAATTTTCTGTTCACCTCTTCGATCTTGATTTCATTTTGGTAAGGCTCTGTTTGTGTATGACACAAGTCCCTAGATAGACTGCTTGATCCCTTGCTTCAAATCTCCCACGTTCTACGCGACCGTGCTTCGTCCTAGCACTCATCGACAATTTATTGGACGCATGGAAACCCCAGCTATGACAAACCTTGAACATAACATTGAAGTTAGAAAGCCTTAACGCAAAAGACAAATAGATATACCTAAAGTCCACGACGATTGGACAATATTTGTATATTACAACCTCACGTGATGAATCGATGACCTCCTTCCAGAACTCTAAGATGAAGTCGAGAAGACAGTAATTCAATTTCCTCCCTTGTCTATACGTTTAATTCCGCTCAGGTTGTATTCAAACCACTGAACCGATTTGAGCAACAATGTGCATGGGCGTTAGCAGAAAAAATATCCAAGGGATGCCAGCCTTGAGTTTTTCATATAGTTTAGTGTCACAGAATAAATAATTTTTACTATCAGCTATCTGGCTCGAATCAAAACAAAATTCAGACTGAGAGGTTCCATCGGTAAGTTTACTTGAAAACTAATATGTATCACTAGCTTTTGCCCGCGGCTCCGCCCGCGTGTTATTCGGTTTAACGACATGTTTTTTTTTAGGGAAAAAAAGTAACCTATGTGTTAAGTTGGGGTATAAGCTATATCCATTCTAAATTTCATCCAAATCCGTCCAGCCGTTTCAGCGTGAAAGAGTAACAAACATACACACACACATACACACACACGCACAAACTTTCGCATTTATAATATTAGTAGGATGTTGATTCCAGGATTCCTAAGTGCACCCAGGCACCCCCTATCGGCACCCATAATAATGTATCTTAGTAAGCTTTTCCTTCAGCCTAAATACGGAAAATAACGTCAATAACGATATGTCATCGCCGATGACTCATAGGCATATCATAATCTGCCTAGACAGATCGTATTTCTGTTAAAACTAGAGATTCGCCTCGCTCCGCTCCGCTTTGCTCGGCCTCACAAATGTATTAACATGTAAACCTAACACATCTTGCTTTTCGCATCTTTACCATCAGTTTTATCATCACAGACAGTTTCAAGACGGGCCGCTGTTGTAACAATGAACTCGGCTACAATTTGCATATTACAGTTTTTGACCGTTTTGTTCACCCATCGCGCTCCAGTTCTCAGTACATAGGAGGTCCGACAAATGCCCCTTATCTCAAAATAAACCCTCCCCTTCGCTTTATGGAGGTTCTTTTTATCGACACTTTGGCGGGGAAAAGAAGAATTGATTCTGAATATAGACTCTACATTTTATGTGGTGGACGTAATTTTATTGGGATGTAAAATTGATTTTGTGAACGATGGCTACGATTTTGTTTAAATATTATTATTTATAATAGAATTACTTTTTATTTTATTAGGATATAGTATGATTGAGAAAATCTAGAAGATGAATGAATTGCGAGTTTGTCAGTGTTTGTAGAAGTTGTACGAGTACTTACTTCAAAGTTTTCTC
Organism: Ypsolopha scabrella; assembly: GCA_910592155.1. NCBI lineage: Eukaryota > Metazoa > Arthropoda > Insecta > Lepidoptera > Ypsolophidae > Ypsolopha > Ypsolopha scabrella. The sequence continues at coordinate 1,668,198 of OU342987.1, read as the reverse complement.
ACGTTGTGGACTCGCTATGGCTATACATGATAACAAAGGATTCCGTGCCACGGACGGACAGACAACGGACGCTTAGTAATAGGGTCCCGTTCGGTACCCTCCGGGTACGGAACCGTAAAAACAATTTTAACATGCCCAATGCCCATACAAATTGATTACAAGTTTGAATTATTAAGAAAACGTAAAAATATTTTTTTATTTCCGCAGATGTGTTTCTTTGGTAAAATTGTTCAGTATTTTAAATAGATAATGTGGTTCCATTTAATGGTATCTGTTCATTTACATCCAGTATACGGGTGTATGTACATGAGAAGATAACAATTAAACAATAAAGTCGATTCTAAAGACTTTAACAAAAATTTGATAACCCGTTTTTCTGTTGTTTTTCGTAATGGACTAAGTTCGAGACCTCTATAGTTTAATACAGGCATTTACAAAGTCACTGTGACCTATTCTCGTGCAGCAAACTTTAAATTTAGAGTTGAAAAACCTAAAATAATACAAGTTCATTTAACTTTAATCCATCTGCGTTAAAGTTTTGGGTTATGGCAGCTCTAAATCTAATATTTGCTACACGAGAATGGGCGCTTCTTCATTGCACGACACGGCCACGACACGACACACGGCCACGACACCAGTGGGAGCATTTTCGTATGAAATTGTACTGCACGCTTCTTCACTGTCACGGCCTGACAGCAACAGCCTGTCGTCGGCAGAGCAAGCATACACAACACCATGGACGAATAATTAATTCGGCCATGACAACACATACAAGCTTCCATGTGTGCGTGCGAGTGGCGTGAGCCGTGTCTAGGGTTGCCAAGTTTTTTTAGAAGAAATAACGTATACTTATATGATTTTAGGGAAGATAAATATGAAGTGCAGTCCTTAAAAAAAGAGTATATTTTATTGAAATTTGTGAAACTGTATTATTTCGTGCTTTTTGCACAAACGCAATCGCGTCATAAAATTTTCATTGGATTTTCTTACAGGGTAATTACATTGAAAATGAAAATGAAAATGAAAAAATGTTTATTCAATAACCAGGAATAGATAATGTAACAATGCTGGGGCCTTCTATTAAGTATAGAAATACCTGTTCCAGAAGACCCCGCTCCTTCAAATCCATAGTCTAAGGTTACAGATAAACTACTTCTAGTACTATGTTAATGTGTGTAAGGGTGTGGAAGTGTATGTGAGAGAGCGTATGTGTAAGAGTGTATGTGTAAGAGTGTATGTGTAAGAGTGGGAGAATATATATACATATATATATATATGATTGTAAATAGGTATAGTATGATAGATATCTCACTTCAGTATGGTTGTTATTTGAATTGTGTATAGGTATATAATATATAGGTATATAATATTATGTAAACAATGTTTTTATTCGGCGAGCTTGTAGAACGTATAACAAAAAGTTCCTTGACGTCGACTTATTTTCGAACTCATTGGCACAACTTAAAACTAAAATTAAAAAAGTAAGAGTTATCGATACATAGAGTATTAATAGAATAATATTGTATAACTATGCATACTTATGTATTTTTCTTGTATGATTGTATGACTCTCATTTCTATGGCTCTATTGCTCGTTGTGCACTTCGCACTAGTGTGTGTGGGGTCAGATCCCAGTGCATTCGGTGCGGGTTGCACTCGAGCAATCCTTTCTATAATGTATCTATAAATAACATAGGAAACTATAGGTCTTTATGTGCAAATTTTTTATATGTAATGTTATTTAAAAGACTGTTTGTTTCTTGTAAAATAAAATAAAATAAAATAAAATAAAAATATATATATATATTTATGTATTTATACATATTAATATTGTTTACATAAAGGTTAGGCGAACGATTGCAGTAGTAACTCTATTTCTCCATAAGTTTTATTTAGTATCCAACTGGTTACGAGTTTCTTACATTCGTGGTATTGTTTGGGATATATATCTAGAGTTTTATTTATTGCATTATATAGACATTGGTACTGTAAGAAATCAAGTTTGACAGCTGAAGACTCTTTCAAAAGACACTTTTTGTGCCTTGTCTTAAACCCTCAGCTGTGTTTTCGCTGGCTAGTGTTATTTACGTTTTATTTCACATCGAGATTGACCTCAAGGTTAAAATAAAGTATTTTCATGTACTTTATTGCTATTCAAAAATATAAAGTACGGAGACCATAAATAACGTAAGATACTTTATTTTAAAGTACGGTTGGTAACCCTAGCCGTGTCGTGCCGTGACCGTGTCGTGCAATGAAGAAGTTGTAGTCTTATGAAGAATGTAGCTGTCGTCGACGGTAAATTTTGGTAAAGGTACAATTTAAGGTAAGAAAACAACTTTGTATGTAAATCTATCCAGCTTTATATCCTTAAAAGCAAAATAAATATTCAAAATGTTGGCAAAATGGTACTAGTACCAGTTGATAGATGTTCTACTACTTTGGTCTTCAACGAAAAACAACACAGAAACGGGTCATCCAATTTTGTGCTAAAACGGTAGCGTGGCTTTGCCCCTTAAGTGCTGTCAAAATTACTAATATTCTTCTTCACACCAAAATAGTTCTTTAGTGTTAATAACAGAAGCTATATTACTTACTTTAGAAAAAAAAATGTTTGACAGCACTAAAACTAAAATTAAAACCTTGAAAGTCTCATAAAATTATATTCCCCCGACGGACATGTTTGTAGTTTTACAGAAAAATTCAATTACGTAACTCTGAAAGGTTTTGCTCCATTTCGAAGAATAGCAAACCCTGCCAACAACTTGATATTGAGCTCGGTCTTTAAATAGTTAGGTCATGAGTTTTTTGTCGTTTGGGGACTTTTAGTAAAGGTCTTAATTGTGATGGAGTCTAGGAGCTTTAACTACCTATACTGAGCGTCTCAAAATTATGGGACATAAAAGGAAAGTGCCTTAAATATCAAAGATAGGGTATTTCGCTGAAAGAAGACATTATGTTATTTTTAAAAGTTTGTAATTCTGCATTCAAATATTCTCTAAAAATTATTTGCCTCGTCTGGGAATCGAACCGACTTAAATGTAAAAAAAACACACCTACTTTTATGATGCCAATAGAAAGAATGGCCAAAAAATAATGACTTTTTTAAGTAACATAGTATTTTAAAAGAAAGGAACAACGTAAAATTTTTGAGTCAAATTTCAAGAAAGTTATTTTTTGCCGACGACGACGTTCGAAAAGTAGCGATATTATCATTCCATAGATAGCATTAATTAATAGTTTTTCAGTATGATCAGTAGAGTATGTGGTTTTATTATTGGTCGCACTCTATTTTCTACTAGGTGGTAGAGCTGATGCCGGGCTCGACTGTGGAGGTACCACCATCTTACTCGCAAATCCTCCCGAAGTTATTCATGAGAGAGTAAGAGAACAGCTCTCAGGCAAAACCAGGCGGCCCATCATTGCCTGGGACCGATGGATGGCGGTATATCCATCCCCAATTGCCGGGCCTTACATAAAACAGACTAGTGACAGGCAGCGGCGTCACTTGTGCAAGGTTTTCGGCACCGCGCTCACCAACCCACCTTCCCAGCGTGTGTGAGTATGGGTATTTCTTCCAGGAGGACCGCCAAGAGTGGCAAAATCCTGGAAAGGCCTATGTCCAGCAGTGGACGAAACAGGCTGATGGATGGATGGATGGACTCTATTTACACCCGGTATATTCGAGATATTTTAGAGTATACCTTTATGTTATATTGATTGAGAAAAAAATCGTGAACACCAAATTTAATGATAACAATTCTTCACATTGATTTTGCATAATTCTTTACCAATATAATTTATGTCATTAAAATACCTAGCTTTAATTATAACAAGTCTAGATAAAAAATACTTATAAATAAAAAATAAAAAATTTTCAAATATATTATAAGAGATAGTCCACTTTCCACAGTTAAAATGCAATCAACAAGCTTTGAACAAGTATTTTCTTTTAGCTACCATAATAATCTCAGTAAGTCCGTTTGTCCGGATGTACATATATTGGTATATAAGCCACACAGACGTATAATATGTAGCAGACCTAACATTAATAATAAACGCATTGAGTCGACGCGTGGCAATTTCAGCTCCGTGAACTTCGGGCTCTTTTAAACATAATATTGCTTGTTTCCAAACAAAATCTATACTAGAGATTAGTTTAGGAATTAACAAATATGTTCCAAGCATAAGCCAGTCAAAACAACCCATTTTTATACGTTTCTTCGTACCGTGAAGCCTAAATGTAGCTTATTTTTGGTATGTAAACTTGCCACGCTATTTGATCCTTATGTTTGGTCTGCTACTTAAGAATAATTATATGTCTGTGATATAAAGCATGTTTTGTGTGTCTGGCGCGCTATTTAGCGCTCCCGAGGTTACGCACACTAGAAAATATGCCAACCTTAACCAAACGGAGTTCATGAGGTAAAGTATCTATACAAGTTCCCTTTTAAATAATAGCATTGGAATTCAATATTCAATGACCTTGATCGCTCTCGCTTTTGTACGTCGATGACCCCATAATTGACAGTTTATGCTAATTTTATTACTCCACAAAAAACAAACAAAACTTCTGGATAACTTTCCAAAAGGTTCTCAATATTCACCGACGGAGAGTGATTAAAAAAGTTCATCAACGCATCCAGTTTTATCTTTTGCCTTTACTCGAAAACTTCTGTAATAAAAAGTTGGAAGTAAACTTTGTGGTAACTTGCCGAGATAGCAGAACATTGTAAGCTATGATTTTTTAATACTTGAGTAAGTAGTTAGTAGACTGGATATCCTTATTGTACTTTTTTTGCTAGGTTGTTGTTATTGACCGCGTAACATGGTGGTTCCAGTACTCGACTATTAATTAATAGTGGTAAGGGCACAGGTTTCGCACGCATGCAATTTGTGCCCAAAGTACAGGGCGATAGGGTTCATCAACTACACTCGCGCAACGAACTAAGAGCGCTTGGCGAAGTTGGGGGGGGACTAGCGCATGTGACTCACGCACAAAGTTACTAAGTGCGATAGAGAAACAATGACTAGCGCAGTCAATGTCAGCGCTCTTACAACGCTGCGGCACCTATACCACGCAGATACTTAATAATCGTCGGTGAAACGTGGGCTTAGACGTGGACTTGCATTTCACAGTCCACACTTGAAAACACCTCTGACACTCCCCTACAACGGAACCTTAAGAAAACCCCTAGGAAAAAATGTTATTACCCGTCCAAAACAAAAAGGCCAATGACGAATACTTTTTACGAATACCTTTTCATAGAGGCGATTATTGGTTAGCTAATTGACCTATTTGTCTAGGACGCGTAATACTAATAATTACGCGCGAAACAGCAAATCGGAGGGTTTTTACCTAATACTGAAATATTTTGTAGGGAAAAAAATACTGGATTTAAGTAGAAAACCTCCATATTTTTATTACCGATTTTATGAAAAAAAAAAGTTATCTTGTGACCACGACCGACAGCCTACAGAGGCGTCGAAACGTCAAGCATATATCTATTAAGGTATGTTGTTAGTTATCGGGAGTAAGAACCCGATACAACGTTAATAAAAAAAATCAAGTTGATCTCTTAAACGCGTTCTTGAAACGAACGTTTGAAAACAAAAAAAGACGGTGCAAAACATTTTTTTTTGACAAAAGTATAAATCTTAGTACATTGTTTATAAGTATCCCCTAGATAAAAGATCAATAAATCAAATATATTTTTCCAGTATTAAGATAGTCCTACTTTCGTCAAAAGAACCCTCGAAAATCTGTTTTTTTTTCATATTCTAGGGTCAGGTACAGCCTTAAAAAGTTATCGACCGTCAAAAGAAGCACTATAACCCCGGTGATAAAGACGATGCTCTGCAAAACCTATGTGTACATAGCCTAAGTGGATTAATTACCGCCAGGAATATGTACTGTCTATTGTCAGTCACATGTCGCGTCGTGTAGGTTGGCCATTTATTCAAAATTTGGAAAAAAAAACTTTCAGTTTAACGGTTTCGTGTTCTAATGGTTCTGATTCATAGATTTCAATAAAGCTAGGAGGTTCATTTTCAACCTGTATATATGTAATACTTATCACTCTCAGCCTCCAGTATGAATTTCTAGCGTTGAGATTCGGTCAAAGAGAGACGCATATATTTCGATAAGTCAAAGACAAAAAGGCCGACCGAAGAACAAAGGAATCAGAGGATAATATTTTCTGTTCCTCGTCGATTCCCAACAATGAAAGGAAAGGGTTAGTGCGAGTTAATTGTGAACCTTCGATAAGGGATTTGTCTGCAGTTCGAAGGGCAAGGTATCCCATGAATACTAATTTCATTGTTATTCGCAATTGACTGTATTACACTCAACTAGAGTAAAGCAGAAATTGTTTACGTCCGCAGGTTCTCTCAATTCTATTTTAGTAGTTTATGCTACATGTGCGTAAAAGAGGCAATAGCTTACGAGGAACGATTTGAAACACGAGCGTTAAGTGACTAAGGGTCCATGCCACCTAAACGTGCCCCACCGTATTGCTGATTCATGACAGAAAATATCTGTTTAATGAGAAATGAATAATCACACAAGTTGTCGAAGAGTTGTATTACAACCAAATTAATTTGATTTTTGCATAGAATTCATAGCAAGCTAGAAAAAAATATCTAAAGTCACTAAAAATCACGTAAAACTGCTCTTCGCGTATTTCCCATTGACGGTTTCCCAGATGATTTTGGAAACTGAAATTCAGTCACCCGTAAGTTAAGAGTATACAGAATGGTGTGATTGGTTTAATTTTGCCAAACAAAAATTGTAACTTGGTGTATTTATTCATCGAACATAATAATTCGGCATCGAAACGTGATTCTTAAGAGCGCGCGATGTTTCGGTTGTCGTAACAGCCACGGCTCAGAGCGCGCTATTTTAAACAATAATGAAACGTCACAGAGTTCAGTTCTACTTGACGCTAAATGAGGTGCTTAATGTTAGGGAGAACGGGTCCTTAAATGAATGAAACGTTATTAAAGAAACAAACAAACAATAAATACTCCGAATGAAATTTAGGCGGGCATTTATTTTTGCACCCAAGTTGCCAACTTGACGGAAATAAGTTGCTTTGAGTTTGATGCGTTCGAAGGCTGCTTTCAGTCATAGTACGTAACACAAATTCAACTGCACCAGCTTATTCCAATAATATAAACAACAATGACTGCCCGAACCAGGCGGCCCACCATTGCCTGGGACCGATGGATGGCGGTATATCCATCCCCAATTGCCGGGCCTTATATAAAACAGACTGGTGACGGGCAGCGGCGTCACTGGTGCAAGGGTTTCGGCACCGCGCTCACCAACCCACCTGCCCAGCGTGTGTGAGTATGGGCATTTCTTCCAGGAGGACCGCCACGAGGGCTGAAATCCTGGAAAGGTCTATGTCCAGCAGTGGACGAAACAGGCTGGTGGATGTATGGATGGAAAACAAAACTTTACGAGCACTTGCATTGAAAAATATTTTTACATTCTATCCGTACTAATAATAAGGTAGTAACAAAGGGTAGTCTCTATGTAATGTCATATTATTATATAATTTACAAAAAATATATAATGCTGTAAAAGCTTTCAATTAGTTTTATTTAAAAAAATAAAATAAAATAACACATCAGATATATCAGATACTCAACTGATGCCGGGCTCAGGAGGACCCGAAATATAGCTTGAGAAGTTTTGACTGTGTGCATATTTATAATTTCACTATATATATATCTTTAAAACAAAACGAATTATTATTTAATTAAATAAATTGGACAGCGTAACAGAAGACCAATTCGCTGTACAATTCAAATATAACAATACACATAAAGCTTATTATCCATTAAACTCTTTGAATCCAAGGGGTCTAATTAAGATAGTCTTTATACCTCCTTGAACAATTAAATATTGGTCAGTTTTCGTTTTTTAGGGTTCCGTAGTCCGACAAGGAAGCCTTATAGTTTCGCCACGGCCGTCTGTCAGCGGCTGCTTAGCTCAGATATCTTTTTTTAAGGGTAATACTAGATACACACGTAAATTGGTGATGATTGTCTTTCTCGTCTATCCCATAGTGTGAGGTATCGTTGGATAGGTCGTTCAAAAATATTATGGATGTATTAAAACCATTTTTATATTTAGGGATCCGTTGGCGAAATATTATTTTAGTTAGAGTCAATTGTCCCCCCTGCTGGCTAAACGGTTGTATATGAATATGTGAAAAAATTCACAGAAGTGGTATATATAATGAAGTTCAAAGGGAAACTATCAAAGCTAAGTAGACTTTACAGGTTTACGAGTACAGGTCGCGCCAAACTTTTAGTCCCCTTTAAACGACAAAATGTATGGGCCGTTTTTCGAGAGAGCAACTTCCGAGCGGACTAGAAGTTTGGCGCGATTTGTATGAGTAGACCAACTTATAGAATGTAAGGCCGGTTTTTTTCCCTTAGATCTGTGCTATAAGACCTAATTGTGGATTTTCAAGTTTATAAAACAGCTAGAAGTCTTTCATAGGTTTTAATGGTGAGCTAATTTGTATGAAATTGATAACGTAAAGAGCAGTAACTTTTTTCGCATCGATTTAGAAGCCTGATTTTTTTACAGCAGCATGGGGTCGCATATTTCTGTACCGTGGTACGTGTATTAGATTCAACTTTATACTTCTCACAGGCCCGGAAATAGGTTCTTGACAGACGGTCAGAGAGACAAAAAGTGATTTTAATTTTGAAGTACGGAACCCTAAAAATCCTCAGCTAAATTCACGTGCTCAGAACACTCATCACAAAATATGTAGCGGCAACATTTCCGTCCCGGTACTTCCCCGTATTAGCCGGCGCGGCTCGTGGCGGCACATTTGAGGCTATAAAGGAGCAGGCTTATTCTGTCGTTTCAGATAAATTCACGTGCTCAGAACACTCATCACAAAATATGTAGCGGCAACATTTCCGTCCCGGTACTTCCCCGAATTAGCCGGCGCGGCTCGTGGCGGCACATTTGAGGCTATAAAGGAGCAGGCTTATTCTGTCGTTTCAGATAAATTCACGTGCTCAGAACACTCATCACAAAATATGTAGCGGCAACATTTCCGTCCCGGTACTTCCCCGTATTAGCCGGCGCGGCTTGTGGCGGCACGTTTGAGGCTATAAAGGAGCAGGCTTATTCTGTCGTTTCAGATAAATGCACGTGCTCAGAACACTCATCACAAAATATGTAGCGGCAACATTTCCGTCCCGGTACTTCCCCGTATTAGCCGGCGCGGCTCGTGGCGGCACATTTGAGGCTATAAAGGAGCAGGCTTATTCTGTCGTTTCAGATAAATTCCTCGCCCGACTCATCATTATTCTGTTCCCGGAGGATCTTTCTAAAAACGCCCGCCACAGAATTAAATTACTCTGTGTACCGGTGCGGGAGCTTTGCGGGAGAGCTACTTGGCATGGTTGGTAGTATGATTCTGTGAATCGTACTGATGTAATCAGGCCTGAATAATAAATAACTAATCAAAAAGTACTATCGAATTCTTGCAAAAGTTTTATTATAGCTTCAAAAGTTCTCTCTTGAGTTATCTCTTTTTGCTCTTTCTTATATTCCATGTCATCACTACTGAAATATTCAACAGATTAAAACACATTGCTAGTAAATAATAGTACATTACGATACGAGAGCGATGAAACGTTTTCTGACGAGTGTGAGTTTCACTCACCTTCGGCTCGTACCGCAATCACACGAGTGGAGAAAAAGTTTCTCGCACGAGTATCGTATGATATTTTATAGCAAAAGTGCGGAAAATGCCGACTTTACGCAAGCGCAGCGTGCGTAAAGTGGTCATTTTACGCACGGTGTGCTATAAATGTATTTTATAATTTTTGTTTACTTTTCTGTTGTATGCAAATTCATTTGTATAGTATTGTATAAGTATTAACTCAAACTACAAGTTCTACTGGTTAACTTTTTGATGAGAAATATATTCGGGCACGCGGAAAGGAGATACATTTTAATTATATTAATAATTGCATATTTTCTTTAGGTGGTAGGGCTGATGCTGGGCTCGACTGTGGAGGTACCACCATCTTACTCGCAAATCCTCCCGAAGTTATTCGAGCGAGAGTAAGAGAACAGCTCTCAGGTAAAACTAGACGGCCCATCATCGCCTGGGACCGATGGATGGCGGTATATCCATCCCCAATTGCCGGGCCTTGTTTAAAACAGACTGGTGATGGGCAGCGGCGTTACTGGTGCGAGGGTTTTGGCCTGTCCAGCGTGTGTGAGCATGGGCATTTCTTTCAGGAGGACCACCAAGAGTGGCGAAATCTTGGAAAGGCCTATGTCCAGCAGTGGACGAAACAGGCTGATGGATGGATGGAGGTACCTTTATAATGTGACTTTCGTTTATATTGACAAATTAATACTGCAGACTTGATAAGTAGCCAGTACCAATTTAATTCAATTTAAATTTCAATTTAATGCCTCTTCTCATGAAAAACACAATTTTTGTTTTTTTACTATACACCAATTGAGTCTTGAACAAGTATAGAGGCACAAAAAATATTTTTATATTTCTCAAATAGGGTTACTGAACCTTGGTCCTGGCCACTTACTTACCGAATCTCGAGTATGAATTTGGTCATATAAACGAAAGTCACCTTCTATAATATTTAATGTAAATAACTATTTCTATTTTCTATTTAATATTTTTTAAAACTCACTTACAGTGTTACTATCTCTCTCTAACACTTGTAAAATGGCGCTACTATCTATCTCACTCTGATTCATGCAATTGAATATCTATCACTCCTTTCTAAAAGGTTGCCGTGGCAGGCAGTTGATCACCTGCTTCTAATTGCAATTAGTTTTTATTAGTTAATACCTACCACTTACGTTTAACAAGTGTTTTCATTCGAATTTCTAAGTATTTAAATATTTTTATAGCACACTGTGACCTAAACCCGCACTTTACGCACGCTTTTCCGTGACCTAAGTTGCCTATTATTGCACGGCTAACTCGCTGCGCTCGGGCGCTAACACGCCGTGCAATAATAGGCAACTTAGGTCACACGTATCGTAATGTACTATTAAGATGAGCTCCTTTTACAGTAGAATAGCAATATACTTTTTTCTAAAGTAAAACATGGCAATTATCAAAACGAAAGCCACCTCCAATTATTATTTACATTCTGTATAATAGGTAAACGAGATGAACTTTTCCTTCCTCACCTCTCGGTCTATCTGTCCCTCTATCCCAGGCCAAGTTAATGACGCGCGGAGTTCGCAGATTGGATTCCTCTGAGTGTGGAACTGAGTTCGCACTTGACCACCTACTTCGTGTCTTGGTGTCCATAGCATCACATCATTACTGGTTCAGTATGTTCAGTATGTGATTGGTGACGTATGGCGCTGAGACGTGGTCTCTTACAAAGGATAACCGATTTAAAAATGGGCTTGAAGGCTTATGTCCATCAGTGCACGAACACAGGCTGATGAATGGATGTTTAGTAGAGCACGTGATTTCATTTGAACTTGTACATATAAAGATGACTTTAATTTATGCAGCTTAACTCATACTAGAGGCTTGGTAAGTGATCAGTAACACTATCGATAACACTTTTTGCTGATTTCGCAAAATAAAATCTAACGTCCCATAGTGCCTAATTGACTCGGGGCTGGGCTTGCGTTTATGAGGAACACGAAAAGAATAATTCAGGAATTTCACAAAAGCTTACTTACGTACTCTTACCGAGTACTTACTGAATCGTTAGTAAGAATTTGGCTGCATAAATTAAAGTCAACTTATGCAGGGTGTAAATGCAAAGTCAAGAATCCCTTTTTGGTATGAAAGTATACACGATTCTGATGTCATTACGAGAAAAAAAATATACCTTGAATTTTCACCAAAAATTTCATCTTTTTTCTAATTGCACCCCCCAACCGGCACCCCTCATCCGAGTGGTCATTGAAAGTAAGGGTGTCCACGCGATTAGTGTAGTGTGAGTAAAGAAAATCGTCTTATTATGAGGTACTGGTACTTTATTTAGAGATCCCAGTATTTAAAATAATATCTTTACTTATAATACTAGCACACCCTGAAAGGATTGTTGACTTTGCTTTTACACCCGGTATATGGGTGAACATTTCAAAAAGGAAAGCCGGACAAAAACTCGCCTTACTCAGAAAAGCAACCAAGAAAAAGCATGTTTTTTTGTACTTTGCAACTCCCTGTCAGCCAAGTGTATTTGTCGTATTGAGACCTATGGAAATGTTTGACAAAGCAAAGAGCACGAAATAAAGAAATGTCGTATTGGTATGGATGCCACTTCTTAGACAAGTGTTATAAGGACCCTTCGCCACTGGTATGTACCTACGTCGTCTCTGCAGACAGGGCCAAGATCCGACGACCCTATAATCAGGGATAGGATAATCGGATCAATATATACCTAAAATTGAAAAAATCCTTGAAAATGTTTGTAGGTGTGGAGTCGGCTTCTTAAAATATAATTTATTGTGATAGTAAAAATTGCGAAATTGCTTAAACGTTATGATCATGTACCCAATACTTAACCGATGTTACCGTAAATGTATATTATTAAGAAATTGTATAGAAGTCCTAGGAAATTAAAAAAATGCCAAGATGATTTAGGCACAGATTTTCGGTTTTCTTCATAGACTTTTACTCTATTCGGCCTAAATCAGTTTGGCATTTTATAAATTTTCCAATTACAATTGTATTCAATTCCTGAATTGATTTATTTATTACTTACATTTCTGGCAACATATCATTAAACATATTAAATTAATGTAATAATTCCGGGAATTTAACTATCAAAATAGTATATACAAAAGAAGTTCTCAGTTTTTCCAAGTTTAGGTATATATCGATCCGAATATCCTATCCCTGGTTATAATCTACAAACTACAGATCATACATTTTACGTGTGATTTTAAAATCCAGTGTTTTTATACCGATTTCAACTCGAAAGTATTCCGTCAAATGTAATAAAAGCATTTCTTGTACATAAGAGAACCGCAAGTACTTCAGTAATGTGACCATAAACCACATTAGTGGTTCACATCAACATAAATAATATAACACCTCCGTGTGCTATGACTGCTGCATCTTGCATTAATGTTGGCCGTCGCTTGTACATCAAGACACACATTTTTATACAATTTTAAGCTTTATGGCAGCGTAATAAGGAGGGCTGTTGGATGGATTGACTTGCGGGCGGCAGTGCTGAAACCAGCTACATATCACAGGCGAAAACAGGCAATAAAATTTATAATATTACAGTTTTATGAAGCTTTTCCTCATAAATGGCGCAGTAATGTGGAAGACGAAAGGTTTGTATCAGGATCGTCTCCGGCCCTCTAGGAGGCAGGCGTGAGTATATAATAACCAGTTGGATTAGCTTACGAAGGATTTCGTACCAAAATAAAATTATGCTCAATAATAACTATAGAGCAGATTCTTTAATAAAATCAAGCCGACAAAAACAAGGTGCTAAAATGTTGAGGCCTAACAAACAATTCGGAACCAATATGAGTGCGGAACCCTAATTTTTATTATTTCATGTTTTACTTTAAAGTATTTACTACAATTTAACCAAACTTGAAACTTGTGTGTAAAACTTTAGGGAGCTGAAACAAAAAAACTTTAATAAATGCTACTTTTTAGAGGTTTTTTGGATTTGCAATCCCCCTAGCAATTCAATTAAACATTTTACGTTACCTTGATAGAGACCGTAGTTACACATATTCTGAAAAATTCCAACTGGATACTTACTAATGCTGAAGCTATAGACCTTTGTGACAAACGGACGGACGGATAGACAGTGGAGGCTTAGTAATAAGTGAAGCTATCATTAGAGAGGCGTTACAATAACTATTAATGACTACTTTATACCTGATACTTTCCAATGGATATGCAAACCTCTCAAAAGGCAGTCAGTGAAAAGTGAAGGTGAGCGAGTGTTTGAATGTTCAGTTCGCACTCGAAACATCTGACGATACATTTATCGAGGCGACCTCTAAGTGTAAGACTTAAATCCCGTAGGGGGCTGTCCATGTATTCCATCCATCCATCCATCAGCCTGTTTCGTCCACTGCTGGACATAGACCTTTCCAGGATTTCGCCACTCTTGGCGGTCCTCCTGGAAGAAATTCCCATACTCACACACGCTGGGCAGGCGGGTTGGTGAGCGCGGTGCCGAAACCCTTGCACCAGTGACGCCGCTGCCCGTCACCAGTCTGTTTTAAATCAGGCCCGGCAATTGGGGATGGACATACCGCCATCCATCGGTCCCAGGCAATGGTGGGCCGCCTGGTTTTGCCTGAGAGCTGTTCTCTTACTCTCCTCAGAATAACTTCGGGAGGATTTGCGAGTAAGATGGTGGTACCTCCACAGTCGAGCCCGGCATCAGCTCTACCACCTAGAAATTATCCAATGACCTGACCCTCTCACAAAACTGATGTAATTTTCGTTATCTGTATCAAAAAATTAATAATAAACGATAGTCTTCTTTCTTTCGGCAAGACCCCCCATTCTTGCCATCTATGTTCATGATAGTACCGTCATCCGCAGATCAGACTCCTCCTAATTTCAAATGACGTAATATTTGAACGGCTCCTAGGGCACATTTGTGTTCGGTTTTCGAGCTTCGGGAGGCACGGTAAGCTGCGAGTTCATATTTCACACCGCATATTACAATATGTCCTAATAGTTATCGGCGAAATATGGGTGAGCGAGTGTGGAAATGCAGGTCACAATCCATGTTTACTCAGAAACACCTCTCACTCCCCTGAGGGTTCATTATTATTATTTATCAAGCTTTGAGTAGTAAGTATGTGTGTTCACTAACGACCGAGTATACTAAATCTCTCTGCACAGCTGTGATCCCCGCATGAGAGACCGCTTATACTTGCAAACCGTATTGCTCTATATATCACCTCAAATTACTTCTCACTCCTGAGTTTCGTCACCCGAGTAACGTGTCTAGGTAAACATACTCTGCTCTACATTACCAATAGAGCTAGCATTTAAAATGTTAGAAAAGCAAATACTCTTTATAATTTATTTGTGACACAAAAAATGATCTATGTAAAAACTTAATTAATTTAGATAACATTATATTTTCTTTGTTTTTAGCAAGCAACGTAAAATCAAACGCAAAATATTTTGACAATTCCCTGGCCAAAACCGAGAATATAGTTAAAATGATATCGCTGTGTAACGAAGGTAAGCGTCACATTTTCCTGTGAATATTTTAAGAAGATAAACCGCCTAGACTATGAGACAGCTGCAAGAAAACCTGGGGCCTCATTGTCTAACTTCGACATCCATCGCAATCGCCATCAAAGGCACCGTGATTGACTAGAAAGTACATCACACATCATTTGTAGCCAATCACGACACTATTAAAGGCTGTAGCGATGGATATTGAAGTTAAACAATTAGAGAAATGGTAAAGGTCAAGTTGTAATGGACCAAGGATTGATAGAGTTTCCGTTCCGATTGAAAGGTGTCATTAAAATGTTATCTATTTGCTTGCAGGGTACGGCTTCCGTCAGCGTAACAAAACAAGTATTTGTATTTAAATTTAAGTAAAATTTTATACGTAAATAAAAGCGGTTATTATTATTAGAAAAGGTCTACAATTTTTGACCTTATGTGTTATTTTATTTAGTAAATATTGGAATTTTTTCAAGTATTTCGTTGGGTATTAACCAACACAATTAATTTCTTTTGACCAAAGGATTATTTTTGCCCAATAACATTTTATTTTCGGAAACAGTATTTTCCGTTATTGTTTAATTTCGGCTTTAGTAATAAAGTCACTAATTTTAAGATAAAATAGAATAAACAAATCAAAAGAAGTTAACTTATGTACATTTGGCAATGAAAAACACCTCAACAATAAATACATCACATACAATAAATTGAATATTTAGCGGTGTACAAAGATAATCGTCGATGATCTCATTTTCCTCGAATAATAAAATCTTATCTTATACAAAATTCCGAGGTCCGAATCACCTTTTCCTTCTCGTTTTTAGGGTTTCACACCCAAAGGGTACCAAACGAGACCCTATTATGAAGGCACCACTGTCTGCCTATATATCTGTCTGTTCGTCTGTCACAGGTGTCTACAGCTTCAACCGAAGAGTCCGTCGTCCAAATTTTTTTTTGTCGTTACGCAAACATCGTTGGCATTTACGAATAATGTTTACGTTAATGGTCTTTTATGCTGCTCTTGAAGGTGACGCTTGCTTATTATAACAGCTATCTCATAGCCCAGCCACTCTAGGGTTGACGGCCAATTTTGAGGATTGTGACTTTTCTTAATTGACTCTCTTCTCTTTGAAATTGTTTAAATAAAGCTGATTATTGGCGGAGAGAAAATAAAACACCCCCATTTTCATTTTTACGAAGACGAATTTTGTATTTTTTGTCACTTTTATCGTTACATTTCAACTTTTGTATTCCCGCGGGAGCTACATCAGATGACGTAAATCTCGGGGTTTTCTGGAATTTGTATACTTGGCGCTACGTCAGAGATTAATATAGTTACTACGGAAGCTACGGTTAGTTTGAGCTGTAATTGAGAGCTAAACAATAATTTCAATTTCTTTTCTCAGGTTCTTAGTATACAGAGCTTCAGAGATGATTGTATGTTTTGTCACTTTTATCGTTACATTTCAACTTTGGTATTCCCGCGGGAGCTACATCAGATGACGTAAATCTCGAGTTTTCTGGAATTTGTATACTTGGCGCTACGTCAGAGATTAATATAGTTACTACGGAAGCTACGGTTAGTTTGAGCTGTAATTGAGAGCTAAACAATAATTTCAATTTCTTTTCTCAGGTTCTTAGTATACAGAGCTTCAGAGATGATTGTATGTTTTGCTGTAAATTGTATATTGTGGATGTGTAGTATGGTAAGTTATAAGGTGATGATACAATAACGCCCAAGCCGAAAATGGGAGCCGTGGGTGAAATGCTTAATCGTTATAATAAAGCGAGCTAAAAAAACCGCAAGTGACAGCGAGCGAGACAAAAGTTCCGCTGTGTGGGCATAATTTTGATACCGAACAGCGTGTCTAATTATGTATCCATTAAAGTCTTCGTTTGAATTGTTTTCCTTTGGAGATTGTTATAAACTTAAGTCCATTAACAAAGGCTTATTGATCATCTATCTACATCTACACAATTATATAAAGAGGAAAGATTTGTTTGTTAGTTTGTATGCAATAGGTAATCTTTGGAACTACTGAACTGATTCAAAAATTCTTTCTTTTGTAACAAAGTACACTCTTGCTGAGTAACACAATAATTTATTTTAATAAAAATAAGTTTTCTTTTTGAAAATTCAATATTTGTGAATCAAGCCGGGAGAAAAAGCGCTGCTTAAGCATTTCTATCTTCTTATTTCAGAATGATTTTCTACTAAAACTTTGTACTTTTTGAGCATGATAGTCTACTTATTTCAGAATGATTTTCTATCAAAAATATCCACTTGTTTCAGATTGATTTTCGACTGATAATTGCTTACTTGTTTTGAAATGATTTTCAACTAAATATTTTTACTTTTTTAACTTGATTATCTTCTAATTTTAGAATGATTTTCTGTCAAAAATATGTTAAAGATTGATTTTTGAGTGAAAATTGTGTTTTTGTTTTGGAATGATTTTTTATTACAAATTTTTCCTTTTTAAGCATTACTCTCTTCTAGTTTCAGAATGATTTTCTACTAAAAATTTGTATTTTTAGGGCATGATTATCTACTTATTTCAGAATGATTTTTTAACTTGGTTATTTTATTATTTTACAATGATTTTCTATCGAAAATATCAACCTGTTTCAGATTGATTTTCGACTGCAAATTTTGTTATTGTTTTGGAATGATCTTCTAATTTCAGAATGATTTTCTACTAAAAATTTGTACTTTTTGAGCATGATTATCTACTTATTTCAGAAAGATTTTCTATCAAAAATATCCACTTGTTTCTGATTCAAATTGCCTACTTGGTTTGGAATGTTCTTCTTATATATAAAAAAAATACTTTTTAGCTGCTTTATCACGCCAATAAAGCAGCTAAAAAGTAATTTTTACCGCCGCCTTGACGAAATGGTTAGTTATACTTGATAAAACCGGTCGTTTTTCCACACAAGAAAACTGTATCAGTTTAATCTGATTAAATATTTCCATCTACAACGATCCTGACACACCTCTTGCTAATATTGAGCTTGAAAAAGTGACTACAGCCAGGTTCAAGCATAGACACATTAATACTATGGTTTAAAAATGATTTTTCCCCATACGGGAAAACTATAACAGTTTAATATGACTACAGATTTACATATAATAGGTTAGGGAAAAACTCTTTTCGCAAATAGTATGTATAACCTTTTAATAAAATCTCTTTGGCTATACCATTTGTATCTGGCTGGTTTTGGTATTATTAAAAAGTTTAAATTTTAAAAAAGATAATTCCAAATTCCTATTTAGTAAAATATGTGATTTTCAGTTTTTCTTACTGTTAAGATGAGTGAATCAATGAAGAAATTTGATACATTTTAAAATTTTACTACAAAGAAGGTAAATCTGCAACGCAAGCCGCGAAAAAAATGTATGATGTATATGGAGCTAGTGCAGTGTCTGTGAGAGTAACATAAATTTTGTTTAAGCGTTCGGAAATTTTGATGTCAAAGATGGATGCTATTTTTGAAAAAGTGGAGCAAGATCGTCATATCAGTAGTTACGATGTAGCTGAAGAACTGGGGATTGACCATAAAACAGTTTTGGCGCATTTGGAAAAAGCTGGGTATACACAAAAAAGCTCGATATGTGGTTGCCTCATGAGCTCACTGAAAGAAACTTAATGAACCGTGTACTCATTTGTGATCCTTTATTACGACGTAATGAAACTGAACCATTTTTGAAAAACGTGATAACTGGTGATGAAAAGTGGATCACGTACATGGTCAGAATTCACAGACTCTGGCGAAACCCGGGCTATCTCGCAACGAGGTAACGCTGTGTGTATGGTGGGATTGGAAGGGCATTATTCATTATGAGCTGTTACCGGCAGGCAGGACCATCGATTATAAACTCTACTGCGAACAACTGATGAGATTAAAGCAAGAAGTTGAGTGAAAGCGACCGAAATTAGTTAACAGATGGGGTGTGGTTTTTCATCATGATAACGCTAGGCCTCACACATCTTTAGCCACTCAGCAAAAATTAAGAGAGTTTGGCTGGGATGTATTAATGCATCTGTTAAATAAGGTCCCCAGGATGAAGAAAAACGAAATATTTCGGTGATTCAGTAGCCTTTTACTAATAAATTTAGATATGATTTTCGGCACAACATTTGTACAGGAAAAGAAATGGTAAAGTGAGAAGGATGAAGTAGCAGAGACAGCTGTCAGATGACAGCTGCGTTCCGATATTAAACTTACGTTCAACATGCTCCCAGCACAAAAAATATGCAATGTAATGCAAAAATTACAACAGAGAAATATTAGATTTATACAAAACAAAATTTTGAGAATTTTAAGTCAATGCAAAGATCTGATTTGATGGGAATTTAAAGTTTAAAAATCCTATTTGAAGTTATGTAATAAATTAAATGGGGCATGTGATTACAAAATATAATATGCTACATACATAATCAAGTTGCAAAACAAACAGAGTATAAGTTACATTTTAGTTGAGTGATATTAAGTTACTCGATTTAGTAACAAAAAACAAGAAAAATAATTAAATGTTTTCTTGACAGACTAATTTGAAAACTATTAAACAAAAAATAGAGACAAGTTTTCTTGACAGACTTGTTTGAAAATATTAAACCAAAAAATAAAAACAAGTTTTATTAAGACTAATTTGAAGATTGACTTTCGATTGGTAATCGGATGATCCTACTAAAAGATCTTCGTACGGTCCCCGATGAAGTCTGGATGTCTGCGACGCGAACAATCTTGTCCTTGCCCGGATGAATAGAAGCAACGCGTCCAGTCTTCCACAGCATAACCGGTGCGCCAGGATCACGCAGAAGCACAAGATCGCCCACTGCGATGGACTGCCCCTTGGATGCTCGCCACTTGCCCCGCTGCTGCAATTGGTTCATGTAGTCCCTTGACCAGCTTCTCCAAAAATCTTGCCGCAACTGTTGCAGAAGTTGAAAATACTTTAATTTGTATTCAGGGACATGGGAATAGTCCCAATCTGGCAGTCCTACGAGAGGGCGCCCTATAAGAAAATGAGCCGGGGTTAGGGCGGAAATGTCATTGGGATTGTCACTAAGGGGAAAGAGAGGGCGGGAATTAAGTATAGCTTCAATCTGACACAAAATAGTGCTAAATTCCTCAAATGTTAGAAGAGCATTAGAAAGAATACGCTTCAAATGATGCTTACAGCTGCGAACAGCTGATTCCCACAGACCACCCATGCTCGGTGAAAAAACGGGCTGGAAGTGCCACTTAATACCATCGTTTGCCAGCTGAGAAGCGATGTTATCATTCTGATCTATAAGAAATTTAAATAATTCGCTTAACTCACGTGCTGCTCCTTGGAAATTTGTTCCATTGTCTGAAAATATCGAGTTCATTTTACCTCTCCTTGCTACAAGCCTACGTAAAGCTGCCATAAACGCATCCGTAGAGAGATCTGTAACCAATTCTATGTGAACTGCCTTCGTACACATACAAACAAAAATACAGACATAGCATTTAGAAGTCCTGTAGCCGCGGCCCCTTCTGTCACGGACATAATAATGGCCAGTGTAATCTACACCGACTGAAATAAAAGGAGGTGCAGGCATAACGCGAGGTTTAGGTAAATCCCCCATAATAGGATGTGCTGCAGGAGGATTATGTTTATAGCACGTTAGACATTTGTGCAAGATCTTACTTGCCAGAGCCTTTCCATGTATGGGCCAGAATTTCTGCCTTACAAGAGATAATAACAGCTGTGGTCCAGCATGAAGGTATTTTAAGTGATAATAACTCATCATTAATTCGGTGAAAATATGCTTAGCGGGTAGCAAAATAGGATGCTTCTTATCATAATTAAAATCAGATAAAGATAATCTACCTCCTACCCTAAGAATATTATTTTTATCCAGAAACGGGTTAAGTGGGGTAAGATTACTACTAGGTGAAATTGGTTTGTTGACCTGTAATTTGGAATATTCTTCCGGGAAGCATGCTTTTTGTACTAATTTGACCAAACAGTGCAAAGCGCTTTCTAATTCAGTAGATTGGAGACAAGTCTTGATAGCGTTTTGTGGATTCTTACAGTTACGTTGAAACCGAAGCAGCCACGCAGTCACTCTCAACAAAGTGTTGTAATTTGAATAAAGTTCAAAGAATATGTTGCCACATTCGTTATTATTCTGCAAGGAAATATTGCATAATAATTTATTAGTATTACGTTCAGGGGAAATTGCATTAGATGGCGCCACAATTTGAGATTTTTCATATATTATTGGTTCATAAGGCTGAAATTTGGTTTCAGGCTCTGTACTAACAGATGGCGCTGTAAGCGAAGGCCATAGTTCACAAGGGTTTTTCAGGAAGGTCGGGCCAAACCACCAAATGTTGCACTTTGATAGTTTTGCTGGCTCCACACCTCTAGATAAAACATCAGCTGGATTGTCAGCAGAAGGAAGCCAACGCCAAGTATCTGGCTTGGTTAAAAGTTGAATTTTCTTTACACGGTTAGACACAAATGTTTGGAGTTTAGAAGGACAAATTTTTATCCAGCAAAGTACAACATTGGAGTCCGTCCATAGATAAGTTCGGCAATCATGCCATTTAATGGAGCCTCTAACTTTATCCATCAAAATGGCTAACAACAAAGCTGCACAGAGCTCAAGTTTGGGAATCGTTTGCGACTTTATGGGAGAAATTCTACTCTTTGAACATAGAAGTCTAGTTGAGATATAACCTTTGGCATCGATGGTACGGATATAAATACATGCCCCGTACCCTTTCAAAGATGAATCCGAGAATCCATGAAGTTCTACTTCGACATGACTATCTAACTTGACATGTCTTTCTATTTCAAGCTCATTAAAATGATGCAATTGTGTGGTGAAGTTAACCCATAAATCGGAGACTTCCTTCGAAGGAACTTGATCCCATGGGATCTGGTCTTTCCACATTTGCTGGATGAGTAATTTAGGTATCAATATACAAGGTCCTAGCAATCCTAGAGGATCAAAAATACTAGAGATTATTGATAAGATTTCTCTCTTTGTAACTTTCGGTTTTAGTTTATCTAGATTAATTTGAAATTTCAATTTATCATCAGCTGATGACCATACTAAGCCAAGTGTCTTACTCTGATCATTATCGAATAGATGAGGTATAGATTCAGACTGATGATCCTTAACACTATCAAGAATCTCAGTACTATTTGACTTCCATTTTCTTAGATGAAATGAGGCTGTACTTAATATCTTGTTGACTTCAGTGACAGTTTGACTTAAATCAGCCTTATTATCGCTAGACGTATTTAAATCGTCAATATAAAAATCTCGGTTAATAACAGAAGCCGCCTTTGGGTATTTTTCTTCAAAATCGATTGCCAACTGTTTTAGACAACGAGTGGCCAAAAAGGAACCTGATGTGGTACCATAGGTTATTGTATTTAAAGCATATACTGAAATTGGTTCAGATGGGCTTTCTCGCCAAAAGATGCATTGAAGGTATCGTTGGTCTGGGGAAATCCACACACAGCGGTAACATTTTTCGATATCAGCGCACACGACATATTTGTGTACTCTGAATCGCAATAAAATTGATATTAGTTCATCCTGAACAATGGGACCTGAATACTGCAGGGAATTTACGGAATAACCGGAATCAGAGTTGCAAGACCCATTGAATACTACTCGGAGCTTAGTGGTAGATTTATTTACATTTAACACTCCATGGTGTGGGAAAAAATATTGTACGAGCCCTAAGTCATCAGATGATAGTCTCGTCATGTGACCTAAGGCCTCATACTCCTTCATGAATTCTAAGTACATTGATTTTAAAGCAGGATTTTTGTTGAGTTTAGTCTCTAAATGTTTGAATCTTTGCAATGCCACCCTACGTGAATCACCGAGATATGAAGTAGGTAATTTGAAGGGGATACTAACAACGAATTTGCCATCAGAAGCACGAGTTGTGGTGGAAGCAAATATTTCTTCACATTTTTGATCATCATCTGACAAATCCATGCTTTTATTAGTACACTCCTCCAGTTCCCAGAATTTATTTAGTTGAGAGTTTAAAGTAAGGTTGCATCTTACCTTGACTTTAGAATTTTGGTGGTCTGTGTTAAATGGTCCTGAAATGACCCATCCTAGTTTGGTTTTTTGTAGAATTGGTAGGCCCTCACCAAGGCGATACTGCCCAATGCAAAGTAGGTCGTAGAAGAGTTGAGCTCCAATAATTATATCAATATCAGATGCAGTATTATAGTTTTCATCAGCCAGCTTGATGTGCTGTGGAAATTTAAATAGATTTCGGTTACTATCGGTTAGAGTCAAAGAGGATAATTCGCATATTTTGGGAACTATCAGACAATTTAGGTTGGTTTTAAAAGAAGTTGTTTTTGATATTAGTGACAAGTTACACTGTTTGGTTATATTCGATGATTTGTCGTTAATTCCCAAGACCAAAATATTGGTAGATTGAGTGGACAAGTCCAACCCGAGTCGGCTTAGAGCGGCCTGGGAGACAAAATTAGATTGAGATGCCGAGTCAAGCAAAATTTTGCATACTTGTGGCTGTCCCTTACTGTCAAGAATATTAACTTGAGCTGTAGATAAAAAGACATGAGAGTCATTGGTAATGGGCTTGGTTGAATTCAACTTTGATACCATTGAAATGGTATTCTCCGAAGAGATTGGTAGATTTTTGCTGTCACTTACTGTCGCTGGATAAGTAGTGGCCGCATTATTGGTGATAGGTTGCTTGCTAAGATGCAAGAGAGTATGATGACGACTTTTGCATACTCGGCATGGGCTGGCTCGGCAAGTCGGCAACAAATGATTGGATCTGAGACAATTAATACATAGTTTCATACGCTTAACCTCGCGTATGCGTGCACTTACTTGTAGGGCCAAGAATTTTTCACATTGATTGATGAAGTGACCAGCGTTGCAATATGGACACGTAACCCGTGGTTCTCCGTCTGCTTTTCTAAGACCCGCGGCTACAAATGTCTTCTTAACGCTTTTCTGCTGCATGCCGGATGTTGCAAAATCTTTCGAGTCGAGGGTCTCGAGTAGATCGGCTTGCCTCTTGATAAAATTCCTGAAATGCTGTAACGAAGGCAGTTCATTAGAATGGTCACCAGTTTCCTCCCACTTTTTTTGCATTCTTTTATCTAATTTGTTTAGCAGAAGAAAAATTAAAATAGTATCCCAGTCAGCTGTTGGGACATTAAGTTTAGAAAGTGCACGCAAGTGTTTCGAAATTGAATCACAGAAATTTCTTAGGGACTGACTTGTATTAGTCACATTCATGTCTACCAATAGCGCCTTTAAGTGATTGTGCACCAAAAGATTTTTGTTATTAAAGCGTTCACATAAAATTTTCCATGCTATGCTATAGTTTTCCTCGGTTTTGTCAATATCGCTTATCACTTCAAGGGCAGTGTCCACAAGCTGACCGATGAGGTAGTGGAACCTTTCAATGCCCCTCAAAGACATATTTTTGTTAATCAAGCTATCAAACGTGTCCCTAAATTCCAGCCAAGTATTGGCATCGCCATTAAAAATTGGTAGGGATATATCGGGGAGCTTTACCCGGCTGACAGATTCAGAAGAAGCACTTGCCTGAGGCATGGTTTGAGGTTCCGTCACATATTTGGACAATAAATATTTAAACTTTGACAATACCTCGAAATACGCGTCCTCAAATTGACTTCTTTCCTGTACCTGTTCCTCGATATTCTCAGACAAGAGCTCAATTTTGTGTTGCACTGCCTCAAATGAGCTATACATAGATTTTAGCTTAACTGTTCTGTCCCCCAGTTCCAGCACCTGCTCTGCAGACAAAGGTTCTGTTAGATTTACAATATATTTTCGCGATAATGTTACTCTGCCTTTGAAATAACTACGACTGCGAGTTAAGGCCGCCACGTCAGCTGGAATCGCCATGCTTTTTGGCGGTGCAGTCATTTTTAATTGGGGATTTAAATAGAATTTTTAGGTTAACTTTGCATGTAATAAAAGGTCAAATTATTAGATTTAACTGTGGCTAAGGATGGGGATGAAAGGGAATAGAAGGATACCAGCTCAAAATCAAATAGTATACGTATCCTCTCGTAGCCGCAGTATGGTTCTTCTGCACTCCGGAGCCCAGGCCTGCGAGGATCCTCTGCAGGCAGCGTGTTCAGGTTGATAATCGACTTCTACTCGACGATTTCACGACGTCGACGTGCTGAGATGACGCTCGGAACCAAACCTTTTGTTCGATTCTGATGATCACGATGACGACGTACCAAATCCGCAATTTATTCTCCGATCGTCGATTATTTCCAAAAAACTAGGGGTCACCATGTTAAATAAGGTCCCCAGGATGAAGAAAAACGAAATATTTCGGTGATTCAGTAGCCTTTTACTAATAAATTTAGATATGATTTTCGGCACAACATTTGTACAGGAAAAGAAATGGTAAAGTGAGAAAGATGAAGTAGCAGAGACAGCTGTCAGATGACAGCTGCGTTCCGATATTAAACTTACGTTCAACAAAAGATGGATATGAATTAGCTTTTTACCGCCATATTTTTTAACTGACAATTGGGAGTTTTGTTAGTGACGTTTGAAGTTTATCATTGCTCGCTACATGGGGCAGATAGCAATTTTGTGACCTCACCGAAACTCTTTGCTCGTCAGATTTAAATTACATATGGACTATTGTTAATAATACTTGTACGGGCAAACCCGCACATTTTGCTTGTTTCATAATTTAGCTTAATATCAATATTTATGCAGTTACCCCGTACATGCCAATTAATGGTGTATTACGTGATTTATTAACTGTACCTGATAAACTCGTAAACTGTGTAAGTTTCCTTAGTAATAAGAACAATTAATAAAATAGTAGTCAATACACGTTCACCTCGATCACATTTTTTCTTCCACATTCCATCGTTGGCTCATTATACAAGATATTATTGTAGGAAAGAGGTCGTGGACCAGCTACTCACAAACAGGACTAACAGGGTCCTTCAATAAATAGTACTACTAGTTGGTTATTAGTATGTTAATTAGTCATAAGTTTGTATATATTTTATGTCATTTTTATATTGTGTAATTTATTAGACTGATGCCGGCTCTTAAGTGGGCCGAAATATAATTACCATATTTATTGTTATTATTATACCTTAAAGTGTTGAAACAAATGGAGATTTCAGTAAATAGTACTACTTTAGTAAGTATATGCTGGAAAACTCCTCATTGATAAAGTAAATATTGTTATTTGACGGTTCTAAATCTAAAACAATATTTAGTTCGCAGAATAACCACGTGAACGATAGTAATCAGTCCACGATTCTAACAATAAACAATAACTACTCTATTGTACAAAAGAAGCTGTCACTCCATCAATACAATTCCGTGGATTCATATTTAGATATTAATATTGAACAACAATAACATTAGGATTACTAACACTAAAAACTTAGCATTTAAATGTTACAAAGTATTAATTGTATTTAGTTAGCTTTTTTATGGTAATGATTTTAGTCTCCAACACATCTAATATGAAGGACCTTATCGAGCTCGATAGTGCTTGATACGGTGCTCTGTCTCACTCTGTCGATTTCCCTAAAGAGGGACAGACAGTGTTATATCGAGCTGTCAACGCTCGATATGGTCTACCATGCTAGAGGTGCAGGAAAATAAAGACAAGCTCTTTAAAAAACTCTTCAACATTGTACCAAACCGGCCACAATCGCTTTCAAGTACGCGCCGTTTCATACCTTGCTTACTCTTGAATGTTGCTGTGGATGGAAAGACTGGTGTATATACATTTTCGCTTTAATCAACCTCTTTTCTCATCGACCCTATGACCCCTTATAGTAAAAAGTTAGGTCAGTTGGAAGTAACAAAACGCGGTCATATCATATATCCATCTCTATCACACTATTAATGCATGTCAGAGTCGGATGTATGCTCGATTGTTAAGGACGTCGTCATGAACGCAGTAACTCAGTTGTGAGCGTGACCAAATAAATGTAGTGCTATTTCATTTCGCAATTACGTGCGCACTCGATGTAACTTGCGAAAGCGATTTCGTCGCGGGCACAAAATTTAAAACGTGCGCCTAAAGAAACAAAATTTTGGCAATGCTGTGAAGGTTTTAAACATATTTAGAGGATGGGTTCCGAGAAACCATAATTTATTCTTCCTTGTTTAAAAATCTAGCAATATTAGATATTTGAAAAAAATTGGACATCTATCAAGAATATAATGCACACTCTTATTGAAACAGAATCTTCAGACGTCATTCCAACGTTGAATCATGAAAAATCAAAGATGACTCCAAAAAAGTTCTCATGTCGAGTTTTTACATTATTTGAACAAAATCATATTATATTATTTATGAATTTAAATTCTGTATAAACTTTACTAAACTCTGAAACGAACAGATATTTGATACGCACTTTAGTTTTTTTCTCATTTTGATTTTTTTCCAGAATTTGTTCCTCTCGAACTGCGGATCTTTCCGCATGGATTAACAACGATCAATGCAATCGGAACCTATTCTCTTAAAGCCAAATTCATTGACCTCTCATAAACAACTAGACTCACAATCTCGCTCAAAAAGTGTCCGCGATGCATCTTGTCACCGCTATGGGGTGACAAATTCGAATGACGATTTCGCAGAACTGACATTGCATCTTATGTTAACGACATAACGTCTTAATTTGATTGAAGATTTTTGCTACTATGCACGTTACAGGTTCGGACACTTTCTGACAAACATTTCATAGAGACTAATGGCAAATTTGAGAAAAACGTAATAAAAATCCTTTGAATGTTTTTTAATGAAGATTGTAACAAAATAATCACCTTGGCAGGTTTTAGGTTTACTTAGTTACTGGCGAATTGCATTGTTAATTCATTTTTTGCAACATTTTCGGAGATGTCGATTAGTCCCGTTTTCCCTGCACTTATAAAAGAAACGGAAGCCGTTACAGATGTAATCTTACTTCTTTCGGAGAGACTCCCTGCACGGGCGAGTCATCCTCAGAGTCCGAGTCGGCGTCCATTGAGTTCTCCTGATGGAAGGCCGAGCATGCCACGTCCACCTGCAGAATTATAACAACTTTTATTACATCTAATACGGTTATTTTTCATTTTTGGCTATAGAACCGTAAAATTCTAACTCCCGATTTCACAGTTGATAATTTTAGGTTTGACGGTGCTTAGCTATGAAATGCAGCGCTGTAATTGGCTGATTCGTCGCCTAAGTGTCGCTAAGCGAGACTTTCTATATTCAGAAACTGGCCACAAGTCAATTTGTTCTAAAGTTTCTAGCATCACTTTGCCATTATTTGCTCAGTTTGCCATTGTTATTGTTTTTGTCTCAGCCAGAAGGCCTCGCCGTTTTGCTTTCGTTTTGGATTCTCAATGTTTCAAACATCTAATAACATCGCTTTGTTTTATTTGTTCTTGTGTGGTCATGAACGCAATGTTGAACAAATTGATAATATATTTTATCATCGCAATAATTTATGCAGCCAAATTCTTACTGAAAACTCGGTAAGTGCCCAGTAACAAGGTTCGATGACCCTTTTTGTGAAATTCGTAAATTATGCTTTTCGTGTTCTTTACAAATGCAAGCTCAGCCCCGAGTCATTACTATGGGATGTCAAGATTTTATTTTGCGAAATTAACAAAAAGTGTGATCGATCCATGTTACTGATCACTTACCAAGTCTTCAGTATGAGTTTGGCTGCATAAATTAAATTAACCTTGAATGTACATATACAGGTTGTAAATGTAAACTCAAGAATCCCTTTAGGGTATGAAAGTATACACTATTGAGATGTCATTACGAGAAAAAAAAAATATACCTTGAATTTTCACCAAAAATTCTATCATTTTTCTAAGCTATGGCTACGCATTCTTATCAACAAAATTGAATGATCCCGTAGCGGCTATTCGACCTCACCGGCCTCCCACACACCTAGTTGCACCCCGCACCCCTCATCCACGACCGCCGCCACCGCCGGGGTATGCAGTGGCCGCCTGTTGCCAAATAGTGCAGCGCCTCAATCTGGGGCCGGACCGTTGCAAATTCTCTTTCATTCTCTCTCGCCAGCGACCAGCGAGGGTTTTATTTTTATTTTTATTTATTTATTTCGTTTCCACGCGATTAGTGTATTTTGAGTAAAGAAAATCGTCTTATTGTAAGGTACTGGTACCTTATTTAAAGGATTCTTACCTTTGCTTTTACACCCTGTATATTTTCACAAATAAATTATCAAACAGTACTTAGCAACGTGCAGCTATAGATAAGGCAATATATAAGATCTGAACGCAACGACTGACCAACTGCTTGGGGTCCATGTTGTAGAGTATCCTCTCCGCGTTGTTCTCGGAGTCGTTGCGCGACTCCATGATGGCGAGCAGCAGCTTGGACGCGTTGTTTTTGAGCTCGAGCACGAGGTCCATGCGGGTGCGGCCCAGCGGGTGGATATCGTTCAGGATCAGCGCTGTGATTATGTCCAGCCCGTTGCTCTCGTGCGTCGCTATGCAGTTCTGGTTGTCGTGGCATGGACCTGGGGAATTGCTTCAGTTCACTTCACAACACTCATAAATAGGAACACGAGGCTCTCCGACACCAGGTTGTAGTTGCAGTAACCCTGGCAGTACTCGGTGAGCGTCTCTAAAGTCTGGTCGATAAGAGCGACATTGCCCTCGTTGATGTACATCCCCAGTAGCCCGAGTCCGCCAGTGGTCGAGCCGCAGATACAGTCGAGGAACACGAGGCTCTCCGACACCAGGTTGTAGTTGCAGTATAACATACCCTGGCAGTACTCGGTGAGCGTCTCTGAAGTCTGGTAGATAAGAGCGACATTGCCCTCGTTGATGTACATCCCCAGTAGCCCGAGTCCGCCGGTGGTCGAGCCGCAGATACAGTCGAGGAACACGAGACTCTCCGACACCAGGTTGTAGTTGCAGTATAACATACCCTGGCAGTACTCGGTGAGCGTCTCTGAAGTCTGGTCGATAAGAGCGACATTGCCCTCGTTGATGTACATCCCCAGTAGCCCGAGTCCGCCGGTGGTCGAGCCGCACATACAGTCGAGGAACACGAGGCTCTCCGACACCAGGTTGTAGTTGCAGTATAACATACCCTGGCAGTACTCGGTGAGCGTCTCTGAAGTCTGGTCGATAAGAGCGACATTGCCCTCGTTGATGTACATCCCCAGTAGCCCGAGTCCGCCGGTGGTCGAGCCGCAGATACAGTCGAGGAACACGAGACTCTCCGACACCAGGTTGTAGTTGCAGTATAACATACCCTGGCAGTACTCGGTGAGCGTCTCTAAAGTCTGGTCGATAAGAGCGACATTGCCCTCGTTGATGTACAGCCCCAGTAGCCCGAGTCCGCCGGTGGTCGAGCCGCAGATACAGTCGAGGAACACGAGGCTCTCTGACACCAGATTGTAGTTTGACTTGTTGTTCTGGTTGCGGAGGAGGTTCTGTTGGAACAATAAGCAAACATCAGGACAGTGGCGAAGGGTCATACACGATCCTCATCGGCTTATTTAGGAAATGGCATCCATATCACATACTTTATTCCGTGCTCTTCGCTTTGTCAAACATTTCCGTAAATCTCAATACGAGAAATACAATTGACCGACAGTTTTCCTTGGTTGCTTTTCTGAGTAAGGCGCTTTTTCGTCTGGTTTCCCCTTTTAAAATGTTAAAACTTCGCCACTTTCAGGGGAAGATACTGGTATTTCATTTATTTTTGCCAAAAAGCAATAACACAAAATGTTACTTCGAAATTCGCACCATACGATAGCGACAAGTATATAGACCGCGGAGATAGCTTTTTCTTAAAATTGGACCGAGCGAGATAGCCTGTTGCGTCTACTGCTGGACATAGGCCTTTTCAATATTTGGCCACTCTTGGCGGTTACCATAACACGGTTTGAGCGCGATGCCGAAATCCGCGCACCAGTGACGCCGCTTCCCGTCACCAGTTTGTTTTACATAAGGCCCGGCCATTTGGGATGGATATACCGCCATTAATCGGTCCCAGGCAGGTTCTAAGACCTGAGTCCCGAATAACTTCGGGGGTGTTGGCGAGTAAGATGGTGGTACCTCCACAGTCGAGCCCGGCATCAGCTCTACCAGTAACTCACGCACCAGTTTGTTCACACTTAACTGTAGTTCGTACCGACCTGTAGATCCGGGTTGTGGTTCTCGCAGAGCAGCTGCAGGAACCTGAGTATCGGCTTCATGATGGCCACCTTCGCGGGCAGCACGTCCGTGTTGCCGGCGCAGCGCTTCTTCTCCGCCATTATCTCCTCGAGCACCGACGTACCTGCGCACAATCTACCCACTGAGGATCACGAACGTCTCTATGTCGTACACGACGGATGGGATGCCACCGTATAGATTATAGTAGTCTTCGTTTTCATCGTAACGTTATTTTAACTTTACTGTGTTTTTTCCGGTTTCTCTATATTCATCAAAAGTTTATGTTTAATCAATCCATCAATACCTATTAGGTCAGGGATGGACGTTGCTTCCTTTAATGGTTTCCGGTTTTTGGACTGATCCCTAGAACTACTAGTATGGATAGGTGACTATCTTCAACAAATATAAAGCTCGGCAGATTTTATATAGATTTAATGACACCTTCTTACTTTGTCGGTCTAGTATCGTAGTGTTGTTCGTTTGCTCAAATAGTTTGCGGTACAAGTTATTTTGGAAACTATATGAAGACAAATAAGTTAATTATCAGGGTTCCGTACCCAAAGGGTAACCAACGGGACCCTATTACTAAGACTCCGCTGTCCGTCTGTCGCCAGGCTGTATCTCATGAACCGTGATAGTTAGACAGTTGAAATTTTCACAGATGATGTATTTCTGTTGCCGCTATAAGAACAAATACTAAAAAACCGGACAAGTGCCAGTCGGACTCGCCTGACGAGGGCTCCGTCAAAGACTATATTTTTTATGATTTAATTAAAAATGTATAGGTTTCGAGATTTTTCCCTATAAGTATTTGTAGTATGAGACGGTATTACTTGCCAAATTTCATAGTTCTAGGTCAACGGGAAATACCCTATGAATTTTGATTCCCTGGAGTGTCGAAATGTACGTTTTTTGCGGCATAAACGGCCGTATCTTTTTTTCACGTTAACCTAGAAGTTTGATTTTTTCACAGCTTCAAGGGACTGTAGACCTGATTATATGGTTTTAATTCCAACTCGATACCTCCACGCGTTCATGAGATAAAGGGACAGACAGACGGACAACAAAGTGATCCTATAAAGGCTCCATTTTTTTTCTATTGAGGTACGGAGCGCTAAAAACAGAATAAAATAAATATTAAAGGGGCTCCTATACAACAAACGTGATTTTTTTGCCGTTTTTATAGATAATGGTACGGAACCATTCATGTGCGAGTTCGACTAACACTTGACCGGTTTTTTTATATATTTTTTTTACTTCGATAAATTATTGTTTTAATAAATGTCAATAAATATAACTACGTAAAATCAGCCCAGCGTGTGTTAGTATGGGCATTTCTTCCAGGAGGACCACCAAGAGTGGCGAAATCCTGAAAAGGCCTATGACCAGTAGTGGACGAAACAGGCTGATGGATGGATGGACGTAAAATCAAAATACCCAGATACAAGGTGACAGAGTATAATAGAAAGGTGTAGTCTTTGAAGAACTCGTTCAGGCAATGGTTTAAAATAACTTTTACTATGGAGCCAACATAGAAATCGACAAAATATCCATTAAACTATATGTATCCAAGGGGTCTAATTAAGTTAGTCTCTTTTATCTCCTTTAATAATTGAATATTGGTTTTTCGATTGTTCCCCATACGTGTGATATAAAACTTAATTGTGTGGGGAATTTCAAGTTTCTTAGTCAACTGGAAGTGCCCTGTAGGTTTTCATGGTGAGACAATGTGTATGAAATTTATAATTTTCTTTTCGGGTTAAGTTAGAAGCTTGATTTTTTGACAGAGCCATGGAGACTTTTCTTTGATATCTCTCCCAGGGCCCGAGAAAAAGTGTCTTGACAGGCAACTGAGTGAACGCACAATAGTTCAGTTTTTTTCATTTTGAGGTTAGGAACCCTAAAAACAAATCCGTCACCACTGGCAGTCTCCTTAAAGTAACCGACGCTGCCTTGAAAGACGAGTGGGCAACTTCTTTGTGTAGCGAATCAAACACAATTATTTGAGGGACTCAATTAAGCTAAACTTCGGTCCTGCTCTAACGATTTTGTTTTTCAATTGTCTATCCTGCTCTAATCAACTACCACGCACGCTAAACTTCAGTTATTTTGAAATTGCGGCTAAAATGTGTAATAAAGATAGTTTGTTTTAGTAAGTACCTGCGTGTGAAAGTATGGTTTTAATCGATTTTGAATCGAATTGCATTTTTCATGAAATTCATACTTTCTAAGAAGTAATTTAATTGTAATAAAAGCAAGTTAATAATGGTCCTGAGTCAATAATAAAGACATCATATTTTTTTTTATGTTTATCTTCTTCGTAGAGGGAACTGAAACCGACACAGAACTGAATTAAGGAGCCCCTTGAGCTAACGAACTATGCAGCAGTACAAGTAAGTAACAATGGACATACCGTGCGTCATAGTGTGTATGTCGGAGTAGGCGTGTACGGCGCTACCGCACGCGGTGGCCACTTCCTCGTCCATCTCCTCGCCCACCACCAGCGGGCCGGTGCTCGGTTTACCTGCCAACATCACTTAGCATTATGTATACTAGCGGACACTCGCAGCGTTGCTAACGTGTCTCCAAGCCATGTGGTCTGAGCGTTGATAGAACAGTCTGTTAACACACATTAGTTGCCAGAAGCGATTTTAGAACGAACTTTCTTGCCACCTAAGCGGGCCCGAGTCACGGAGTGTAGTGAAGCGGCTGCCATACATTACCTTCCAGAAATCAATTTGGCCTGAGAAAAACTCATCTGTCTTAAAAACGGATTTGTCCGGTAACATATACAGTAAATTTTACTGGTGCAATTTGTATGTGTGGTAATACTAACGGGAGCTCTATAAAAGCACAACATCAGTCACCTAGTCAAGCTTGGTCAGCTAGGGTGACCTAGACCAAACCTCACTGAAGAAGTGAGAGGCCTACCATGTCCTCAAAGGACTTAAAATGAATTTGACATTTTTGCAAATGTCAGTTTGTCATTAACTTGTTGCTTGTGTTGTAGTAAATGACATTTTTTAAATGTTAATCTAATTGGTTTTGAATTTTATAGTGATTTTTATTTTTTGAATTTATGATTTTGTTAATTTGACTCATTGAATTATTAGTATTTCTGCATGAATTTTCGAATGTAATTTATTTTGTTTTTAATTAAGGTAATTTTCAATGTACCAGTGCATGTCAAAATTTATATTATTATTATTATTATTTGTATGTAAGTTCAGACGGGAGAAAAGGGGAAGCGAACGAATTCCAGCCGCGCGATAGAAGTTCGCTTATGGCCTTACCCCTGGTGCACGATAATCTTACTGAGCGATTTTGAATTTCAGTATCTTGTCAGAAAATCTACATTAAAATGCTCGCTTTGCGCGCTGTCGGCACGCAGAATCAGTGAATTTTAGAGGTTTTTCTGGATTTTACGAAAAAGTATTAGATGTAGGAGTTTTTCCACCTGACATCGGAAAATAAACCATGTTTTCTTGTTATAGCAGTAATTTCAGACATAAAACTCAAGCCGTTTAGACATAAAACGAAAAAAACAACTTAAAAAGGCATAATTTTCCAAAATATAATCTGTCGAGCGAAATGTGTCCAATTAGGTAACCGACTTGACAACGGAAAGACAAAGGTCTGAAAAACCACGTATCCAAGTTTTACATTGATCAGATAAGTAGTTGACTCAGCATATTAAAACAAAAACCGTTGAAAGGCCCAATACAAGCCCTTAAAGATTGAAGGCAAGTAAACTAAAAGACACGACGCTACTCGGGTCACAGAAGAAATAATAGTACTATGTACGGAAGATCCACTCTTTAAACACATAAATAAAAAGCTACTCTCGCCACGCGGCAATAAAGTACAATTCAGCTCAAATAGCCACTTAATGAAAAAAAATTCGTTCTGAACTTTCTATAGCCAGACTTTAACACAATATTCGCTTGATTTGAGAACCATCACTGTGGTTTAACAGTTGCAGTACTCGATTATTCATCCGGATGTCACTGGTACAAATCTCGTAGGGGCACATTTGTGTATAGCTATTGATCCATATTTGTGCCCGAAGTACGGCGACAGTAATCAATAATCATCGGTAAAACGTGAGAAGTGAGGGTGATGCTGTAAGTGCTACTGACCGTCGGTGCTGATGTTCTTGGTCCGCTCGGTGAGGCTGGCGCGCGCCTTGTCCGTGCTGCTGGTGGCGCTGCTGCTGGCCGCCAGCGCCTTGATCTCTTGCTGGGCTTCACGCATCTTGTCGTAGAACACCTGCGCAGGTTTACGTTACTGGGTAAAAAATATGAACATGCTATCGACTCGCCATCGCTTCGATAAATAAAAATGTAGCTCTTATTCCATAGCTATAAGAGTTGTCGTTTAGAATGTATCGTGCTCATCTGTCAAATTCATCGAATCGATGCTTACGAACTAGCTATGCTCGTGTGGCGGGATCGCAGCTGACGGGCACCAGTATATTTTTTAATTTACAATGGGGTTTAGCTTAATTACTGCCGCGCTTGATAGAAAGCGTTTATGAGACCTACAATGAGAGCGATCGCCCAGAATCTATCAAAAAATGTAGAGTGCCATCCTCAAAATGAAATATTTTCATCTTTGAAAGAAGTAAAAAAAAAACATTACCTTAAAGAACGCCTGCGATATTTCACCATTTTGTAGTTTCTTGAATATGCTGTGTTGTATGGTCGGATTGCCGCCTTCTAACAGAGCGATGCCTGTAAAAAACAAAGTCGATAAAAAATAAATTGCATAATTACGGCATAAAACCTCGTAGGAGTAACGATATTAGGAGTGTCATCTGTCGCGGTGATAAAGCCACGAATGCAGCTAGATTAAATGCCCTAAAAGCAACCATCGTTGCTAGTCAACAACCGTAAATATGTTCAGTAGAACATAAATTAAAGTAAAGGAATTTTTCTCCGCGGAATACTCATCAAAGTAGAACTCAAAAGTATTATAATTTTTGTATGTTTATTTATTATATGTATGTAGGTATGTATTAGTATGTTCATGTATCGTATATGTAAGTTTTTGTCTTAGATAAGTCTATTTAGATGTATATTTTTAGCTTGATCTTTCCTCACTGATTAGCATTTACTCCTTCCTTTTTATTCTGTCAACTATCTTTCTGTTTGCTTGCAAAGGTTGCCTGGAAGATATTGCTGTTAGCAATAAGTGCCGCTTTTGTACACCATGTTTGATTGTTTTATATTTTGAATTGATTTTCTTGTATGTACAAAAAGTGCTATAAATAAAATAAAATAAATAAATAAATTCAACATTTTATGAGTAGACATTTTGATAATTCAACATTTTGCAAATTTAACATTATTAGTCAAAGTAATGGTTGAAGTAAACACGTTACTGTAGCACTAGTAACGACAAGTAACTCCTCACCGAGTTGTATAGCCTCGAGGAAGATGGCGGGCCGGTTGGTGCTCTTGATGACGAGCTCCACGACGAGATCGGAGGCACCCTCCTTGTCGAGCCGCGTCTGCACCTGCGCCAGGGTCTGACCCGTGCGGAGCAGCACGCGAGCTGAGGGGGTTGTACGTTATAGTTGAAAAGGTGCGGGGGATGGGGGGCGCGCCCTGATCCAAGCAGACACAGGGCGTGTCGCGCACCTGTTAGTTGGACTGCCCATTTATTATTGACGTTTTAGGAAGTAGGAAGTCAAACAAAATATTTGTTTTTTTATCATAGAGGAGGGTATAGATATTTATAACGTTTTTCAAGGGGTTGATCCTTTATCTACATGTCTAGCGCATAAATGAGTCTGTTCCTGAGGTATGGGAGCGGTACGGGAGGGGTGTGTTTCAAACGATGCTTAACTTCAGTCGGGCCTCACTTGTCACCCCTCCCGTGCCGCTCTCATACCTCAGGAACAAACTCAATTATGCGCTAGACCTGTAATTCGCTGTTGAGTCCTTTGGTTAGTCCAGATTAATAAATGTTTTTTGCTCCTTCCAATAAATTAATCGATAAATGTAGGTTTTATTTATATTTCATGATCTTACGTAAGATTGATTAGGGGGGGGGTTTAAACAAATATTATTGTTTCTTACACAGGCACGGAGTGTAAAAACGGCTAAAACTGTTTTATGTAAGAAATGGACAGCCCCTTGGAAAACTACTGAATTTCTGTTTTTTGAAGATTGGCGTGATTATTTGTTGTGACATGCAAAATTTTGTGATAAGTTGGGTTACTTTTTTAAATTTACTATTTCAATAAGTTCAAAATATTGAGGGTAAGTTATTCAAAATTGTAAATTAATTAATGATTCTAGTCACTAGTTATCATCAACAAATAATGTATTTATTAAATGTACAATTTAACAACGCGTTAACTGCGCAAGAACAATTCGTTAACTAAAAATACTTAGAACAAAAATATCAAAATCTACTCTATATAACCACTAAAGAACTAAGTTCTTTTACCAAACGCCCTAATGACAATGAGTAATGAGGCCTCCTCTAAAGAGGTGAGTGTAAAAGAGGTAACGACGTAGACCTACCTCTTTTCGGTGATGCGTGCGGATGACTTTCTGTGTTCGCATGCGCAAAGTTAAATGAAAATAGAAATATTGAGAGAACGAACCAACAAAACACGGGGTTATTAAAGTTCTGTGGTGCGAACTCTCTTCTAAGAACAGTGCGAAGTAACATTGCTTTGTAGAATTCTCTACAGGCTATAACTATCTATTACTTTGCTAGACACCAGAATCGCTAGTCACTAGATTATAAATCAAAATGTAGATAATAATTCTAAGTCTATAGTTCTTGCAATCTACGACGACGTTTGCATGTTATACAGATACTTGTGTAAAAAGGTCTGTATAACATGCAAATGTGTGTGCGCCACCCAACGACAGACACGCACACTAGTGCAATGTGCATGGTATACATGCCTTACCATAAATACAGTAGATAAGTCGTCGTGAATTGCGAGAACTGTAGTATACAATTGAATATCAAAAATAAACATAACTATTCTGGTCTAATTTCATCTATTGTGCGCTATATCTATTTTATTGCAGGTAAATTTTAAAGTAAAATATTCTGCTACGGTCTTGGAAAGATGTGGTAGAAAGCAGCAACCCACTCGTTCATTGTGAACGTGTTCACGCGATTCTATGACAAGTACAGTTCGGTTGCTCAAATAGTTTAGAATAGAATAGAATAGAATAGAATAGAATATCATTTATTGCTGAGTCATAGGTAGGTAGGTAAATCTTAAGCTTATAATGTGCCGTATGCTCTGCCGTTAGGCGTACAATTCTTTATCATAAAATGATTTTATATATTTACAAAATACACAAATTGATCACTTATAAAATATTAATAACTAAATACTATTACATTACTGATTTTTTGTCAGAATAAATTTTAAATTCAATTGCTGGTCAGTTAGGTCAATTACCTTAAATTTAAATTACACTATAAATTACATGTCAACTATTTCATTTCATTACATACGAGTACCTATTATTCATTATCATTTTCTAAAAATTCGGTCAACGAGTAGTAGGATTTTCTGGTCAGAAAATTTTGTAATTTAAATTTATACAATACAATGTTATCTATTTCTCTGATGGAGTTTGGAAGCTTATTATAAATTTTGTTACACATACCAAAAACACTCTGATTAAAAAATTCTGTCTTGCGAGAGGCGGCCTTTACCTTATTGCGGTGTCTTCTACCAGTGTAAGAATCAAATAGGTGGATGTTAGATTTAACAAAAATTGCTACTTCCAGTACGTAAATGGAAGGAAATGTTAATAATTTGTGCTCTTGAAAATAAGGCTTACAAGTGTCCCTGGGCTTTGAGCAAAAAATTGCTCGTATGCATTTTTTTTGTGCTTTGAAAACACGGAGTCTATCTTTGGAATTACCCCAAAAAATAACACCATACCTAAGGGTGGACACCACGTATGCATGGTATGCTGTCAGCACTGTATTTATGTTTGCTACTTTGCGAAGCATATATAGGGCATATGCAAAAGAATTTATCTTTTTGCAGACGTGATCAATTTGCTTAGTCCAACTTAAATTACTGTCAATATAAATTCCTAAAAATTTTGTAATATCAGTTTCTCCGATTGAAATGTTATTATATTTAATTTTAAGATCTAATTCTAGTCTATTTTGTTTTTGTTTGAAGTTCATAATTTTTGTTTTATCGAGATTTATTAAAAGATTATTTGAATTCAGCCAATTTATTATGTTTGTCAAAGAGTTATTAATATCTGCCTCAAAAGTATTTACATTTTGACCTGTATATATTGCAGTACTGTCGTCCGCGAACAACACCATAGGAACATTTACAGCTTTCGGGAGATCATTAATGTATACTAGGAACAGTAAAGGTCCTAGCACACTGCCCTGCGGTACACCTATGTTTATTTTTGTTACTTGGGATGCATAGACCTTTTCGATCTTAGTTTTGGAACATATTGACGTAATATGGGTTATTTGCCTTCGGTCACTTAGGTACGATTGAAAAAGTTGAAGAACATTGCCCCGGATTCCGTACTTTTCAAGTTTGTTAAACAAGATAGAGTGATTAACAAAGTCGAAGGCCTTAGTAAGGTCCATATATAGTGCAACCACCGGTATCTTTTTATCAATATTTGTTGTGATACGTTGCAAAAAGTCAAAAATCGCCATATTAATAGTTTTATTTTTGCGGAAACCTAATTGTTCTTTTGCAAGTATTTGATGGTGTTCCAAATATTGATTGGGCCCATCGTACATAACTTTCTCAAATATTTTAGAGAAGATGGTGATAAGGGCAATAGGTCTGTAAAAACTGATGTCCTCTTTGTCATCCTTTTTAAAAAGCGGTTTTATAATAGATGTTTTTAGATTCTTTGGGAACACACCATGTTCTATGCATAAATTTACAATGTGGTTTATGACTGGAGAGATAATACGTGCAACGTGCTTAATAATTTTTGTACATATCTCATCAATGCCTGTGCTGTTTGTATTTTTCAGATTCATAATAATTTTAAGAATGTCATGTGCATTAGTTGGATTGAAGAACATTGAATGAGGTAAATTATATGTCAAAGTATTATTGTTAATTGGATTATTATTATTATTAAATGTCATATTATTATTACTAAAAAATGAATTAAATGTCTCCGCAATTTGATTGGGATCTTTAATTATTGATCCGTTTACTTTTATCTGGGAGATATTGTCTTTGGGAACATTTAGCTTATTATTGTTTATTACATTCCACGTTGCCTTAGCTTTGTTCGTTGAGTTAAGGATTTGATAATTATTGCCTGACCTTGCAACTTCAGATTTCCACTTGTTTCGGTCTCTTCAGAATTCTTTAGGCAGTGTCAGGTTAACAGCACGAGAGGACTGCCAAAACCACTTGTCGCGGTTTTTTAATCAGAAGCCCCAGAATTTCTGTAGCAATGGGATAATGTCCCTACCTACAATATGGCAGAAAGTTATCGAACAAAATGGCACCTACAGCGCTACAAACTTATCTGAACCGGTGGCGAAAACAGGAACTAAGAGACGCCATCTTGAATATGTCACTCTGTGAATGTCTGTGTGTCATTGTGAAGCTGAGAGTGACGTCGTGGTATTTTTTCCTTGTTTGGTGATAAAAGTGTCAGAAATAATGCCGAAAGCTTTGCGAAGTGACGCGAGAAACATTATTTTAAAAGTGTTGGCCTTTATGGAGGAAGAAAAACGTCTCCAAGCCCCAATAATACCATTTCAAAAACTGTATGATCGAGTAGCGGCTGCCACAGGTTAGTGTTGCCAGATATTGTAATATGAACTTCTCTGAACCCCATTGTTATTTTTTATTTTTTATTATAGAATTTAAGTATGATTTATTTTATAGGTGTTGATGAGCGCTTCGTGCGTAAATTAGTTAAAGAAAAAAAACAGGCTGATGCAACCGGAACGAAAATTTCTACTCCCGGGAAAAAACGGCTAAGATTGAAAGGGAAGATTGAAGTTGACGAATTTGACTTGGGTGTCATAAGACGGAAAATTCATGAGTTTTACTCCATGAAGAAAGAAATACCCACTCTTCAAAAACTGCTCCTTGTTTTACAAGAAGAAATTGACTTCAAAGGAAGCCGAGAAACGCTCAGAAAAATATTGAGAAAAATTGGTTTTCGGTACAAGAAAACTCAATCAAACAGAAAAGTTCTCATTGAACGCAATGACATAAGTGCTTGGAGAGCAACTTACCCCCAAAAACTTAAGAAAAACGAACTTGGCGAACAAAAACCAATCGTATATTTGGACGAGACATATATTCATTCTTCGCACACTGTCGGACGCACATGGCAGAGTGATGACATGGATGGTGTTTTGAACCCCGTTTCAAAAGGGTGGATAATTGTTCATGCTGGAGGAGAAAAAGGATTTGTACCTAACGCTTTACTGACATTTAAATCAAATACAAAAAGTGGTGAGGAGATGAATAATGCAAACTTTAAAAAGTGGGTAACCGAAAAACTTCTTCCCAATTTACACGAAGATACAATTATTGTGATGGACAATGCCCCCTATCACAGCATTTGCATAAACAAATGCCCTAATTTAAACACAAAAAAAGGTGACATGCAAAAATGGCTCACTGAAAACAATGTAGAATATAATGAGGGTTGTACAAAACCCCAGCTATATGAATTAATAAAGAGGCACAAACCAGCACCGGAGTACGAAGTTGTTAATTTGCTCAAAAGTCACGGACACACTATTCTTAGATTGCCACCATAGCACTGTGATCTGAACCCCATAGAAATGATTTGGAGTTCCATGAAACGTCATGTTGCCGACCACAATATTGGAAAAAGCGATTCAGGAATGCCACAATTAATCTCAAATGGATTTAATGCAATATCGGCAGAGGAATGGCAAAAGCATTGTGGACATGTGAAAAAAATTCAAAACGAATATATAGATAAAGATGGTTACTTAGATGAACCGTTCATCATTACTTTGAACAATGACAGTGAAAGTGAAAGTAGCGATTCCGAGGATGATGAAACAGGTGATTCGGGTTCGGGAATATCTGGAATTAAACCATTAAATTGTTTACTTGATCACAATTATAATATTAAAATATAATTGGTAATTTTTTCGTGTTAAATTTTTTATTCATGCTTAAAAACTTCAAACTTCCTATAAAGATTTCCTTAAAACACTTCCTTTAAACATTTCCTTACAGGTGGTTTATTTAATATGTATTTACGTATTTTCCTTGAAAAGTATCCACTACATAATATTTTTATCAACGTTCCATCCATCCATCCATCCATCAGCCCGTGTTCGTCCACTGCTGGACATAGGCCTTTCCCAAATTTCGCCACTCATGTCGGTCCTCCGTCCTCCTCATCCAGCCGCCCCCCGCAACGTCCTTCAGGTCGTCGGTCCAGCGGGCACGAGGTCGTCCTACACTACGCTTTGCTGTACGTGGTCTCCATTCTAAAGCCTTTCGGCCCCAACGGCCATCATGTCGGCAACAAATATGGCCTGCCCACTGCTACTTCAACTTACTGATTCTGCAGGCTATGTCGGTTACTTTAGATCTCCGACGGATCTCCTCATTTCGGATTCTATCCATCAGAGATACCCCAAGCATAGCCCGCTCCATAGCTCGCTGAGCGACCTTAAACCGGTGCATCAGACCCTTTGTAAGAGACCACGTCTCAGCGCCATACGTCATCACAGGAAGGACGCACTGGTTGAACACCTTAGCCTTTAAGCACTGCGGTATTGACGACGTAAATATGTGACGCAACTTTCCGAATGCTGCCCAACCCAAGCATATTCTTCTGTCAGCCTCGGCGTCGAAGTTGTTTTTATCCAGCTTTATGACTTGACCCAGATAAACATATTTTTGAACAACTTCGATGCTGACATTGTCGACGGTTATTGGCCCTTCGATGACGTGACAGTTGGACATGACCTTAGTCTTATCCAAATTCATCCGCAAGCCCACTCGTCTCGAAGAATCGCCAAGGCCGCGCATCATTTCCTCTAGTTCCTGCAGCGATTCCGCCATTATGACGATTTCATCGGCAAAGCGAAGATGTGAAATGTACTCTCCGTTTACGTTTATGCCTCGTCCATTCCAGTCTAGTGTTTTAAAGACGTCCTCCAGCGCGGCGGTAAACAGTTTTGGAGAAATAACATCTCCCTGTCTCACGCCGCGCTGAAGATGTATCGGTCTTGTTTGTACACCCTGTACTTGGACGGACATCGTAGCGGAGTCATACAGACACTTTAACAACTCCACGTAACGCCAGTCAACTTGGCAACGCTGCAAGGACTGCAGAACAGACCAAGTTTCGATGGAGTCGAAGGCTTTCTCATAGTCCACAAATAAATAATAAATAAAATAAAAATAAAAATTTTCTTTATTCAGGTAGCAAGGACCCATAAAAATTAATTTAAAAACACATACACGAATAATATACATTAAAATAAATAAATAAGACACAAGTTAAATAGATCATTTAAAATTATTTACAAATTATCATTTTTTATTGCGTACACAAAGTTTGACAATCCAATGCTTAAGCATAGGATTGTCAAACTTACTAGAAAATGTCCTCAGGATGTCGCTGTCACTGCCACTGGTTCTGTGGATAATGGACGCTATTCGTTTGCGCATGATCGCAAAAAAGTCATCGGTATGCGCCTCCGCAAACATTGTCGATGCACTACAGAACCGCGGCAGCCCCATCAACATCCTGAAGGCGTTATTGTACATAACACGCAGGGCGCTATAAGTCCTCTGCGTATAGCTGATCCACAGGCTGCATGAGTAAAAAGTTTGGCAGTACGACTTAAAAAGTGCGAGTTTTACCTGGTTGGAACATCTAGCAAATCTGCGGGCCAACATATTAGCTTTGACTGCCAACGCCCTACGTGCTCTCTCAATGTCAAGGTCATCTTTGAGATCATCAGATATAATATGTCCAAGGTATTTAAATTGGCTAACTCTCTTTAGACTGCT
Source organism: Ypsolopha scabrella (assembly GCA_910592155.1). Lineage (NCBI taxonomy): Eukaryota > Metazoa > Arthropoda > Insecta > Lepidoptera > Ypsolophidae > Ypsolopha > Ypsolopha scabrella. Next base: position 1,623,740 of record OU342987.1, on the reverse strand, counting down.
TCCGTTTAAAGTGATAGGAGGAACATAACTAGGAGTTTTTCTGCCTGATTTAAATACCATTAACTCACTTTTGACTGTATTATATCTGAGACCGTGATCCCTGGCATAGTTCTCACATTTAGTTAGTAGGCGGCGCATTGCACTGATTGAAGGGCTAAGCAGCACCATATCATCGGCATAGCTGATGTTATTAATACACCTTCCATCGATTGAGCAACCGATATGCATGCTGCTCAGCTCCTCAATCAGGCTATTCATGTACAAATTAAACAAGGTCGGTGAGGATAGGCCCCCCTGTCGGACCCCACTCTCTAGAGTGTAGCATCTATTATCTATCATTTTACACTATTGGTTTGGCTACGGTACCAATACCTAAACATGGCTGTGATCTCGGGAGCCATACCCAGTTTATCTACCTTTTTCCAGAGCAATTCATATGACACGAGATCAAAGGCTTTGGATAGGTCCATAAAGCAAGCATAGATAGTGTTTCTCTATCTGTATAATATCGGACTACATTTTTCAGGGTTAGAATCGCTGTTTCAGTCGATAAACCCGAGCGAAAACCGAACTGTGCTTCATGAAGCTTCACACATTTACTCAAACGAGTATTAAGAAGACAATTAAGTACTTTTGCCAATATTGTTGCTAGAGAAATGGGCCTGTAGTTATTTTTATCGGATATGTCACCAGTTTTACTTTTTAATATAGGCACAACTACAGTTTTTGTTAAGTTATCTGGTATGTATCCGTGCTCCAAGCATAAGGTAAATAACATAGATAATAATCTCGGCAGATGGACTCCAGCGAATTGTAAATGCTCAATGCTGAGGCCGTCATGCCCCGGTGATTTTCCTCTTGTCATGTTTTTAATAACAGTAGCAATTTCCTTCGCTGAAAAACGTTCTTTGAGTTCACCGGTAAGACACTTCACCTCAGCATTGCTCACCCCACCCGCAGGTTTTAAGGAAGACACAACCTTAAAATGTTCCCTAAAAATATCAGCTATATCTTTCTGATCCACCTTATTCTCTACTTTCTCAGCTAAGCTGGGCTTGATATTTAATCTATTCGTTGACTGCCAGAATTTCCCAAAGTTGTTTTTAGAGCGATGTTGGGAGATAATGTCCATCCTTATCTGCTCTTCATGCTTCTGACACCATTTCACTTTAGATTTAAATATCTTTTTTCTTTCACGCATCTGCTCATACACATCTCCTGACGTAGGTTTACCGTACAGAACCCATATCTCAAACGCTCGTTTAGCCTGTGAGTGCGATTCTCGTACATGATTATTCCAACCTATAACTTTTCTTTTCCTACCTCTTGTTACATAAAAAGATTCAATGGCCGCTTCTGTCATGGAGGTAATAAAATGTGCATATAAATTGTCAATAATTTGCCTATGTTCTAAAGTGTGACAGTATTTATCAGCACATGCCGTAAACTCATCCGGAAAGTCTAAATTTCTTAGTTTGCTATTGCATAACTCAGTATACTTATGAATATATTCAAGCTGTCTTTCTCCCCATATGACTCTATTTCGACTAGATTCGTTAACAAATTTCTTAGATCGCACTAGACTAATATTACAATTTATTTCTAAAGGTAAGTGATTAGAGCAGAAAACGTTATCGTAATGAACTCTAATATCCGTTATAGTTAACAAAGCGGATGGTGTAACAACACAATGGTCGAGCCAACTGGTTGTTCCGTATACGTCACTAATATATGTATAAGTGTCCGAATCAGTGCCAAGCTTTTCATAATCAGCACACACCCATTTGCAATCGGAACAAAAGTTAAGTAGTTCGTTTCCAAAAGACTTTCCAGGATGAGCATTAAAATCACCGAGAATGTACACTGACTCAACATCACTATTTTCTACGATTGCGTTGATTTCACTCATACATTCATTAAAATCAATCAAGTTCTCCGCCTTATCAGTAGGTAAATACGCACTAATAAACATAACGGTGGTGTTATTATGTAACACCGCCTCTATGGCCTCAATACGCACGCTCTGACACTCAATCGTTGACACAGACTGGAACGCACTCTTCCTCCATAGACAAGCTACCCCCCCGAACGGGCGCCCGACCAAGATAGACGCCGTCGTGTCAACGGCAGATTTTCCAGCATATCCAAAGTCTTGATCAATTGTCCCCAAAAACGGTATATCGTGAGGTAGGAGCCAATGTTCTTGTAATGCTATAATATCTGCGGTAGCACACAATGATCGCACACATTCGACGGAGGTCTTTATATTCTTACAGTTAAAAGTAATAAGTTTGCAATTATTTAACTGACTTGACATTTTGATTGCGTGAAAGGTTATTATCGCTTAACGCGTTTGACATAAATGTTTTGTTTCTGTTCATACTGAAAAACCGTCGAAATATAATTTCTTCAGGTCATAGATTATCATCTAAAAATGTTGCTAGTTTGTGCCTTGATACATATAATTTGTAGGCATTATATTCCTTTACTTTTTTCATGTTTATTTTCAAAAGTTTTATTTTTTCCCCTGTCTTGTTCAAAATATAATCTTCAATGTCCTTCTCAGATGTTTCATTATGAACGTTTGATAAATACAGTGGAATTTTCGATTGCGCTGCTTTAAATTTACATTGCGGTTCAAGCTTAGCACGCCCGGTTCTATAAACATATTTATTTTTCGGCTTATTACGCTGCACCAAGGTCCAGTCACCTTCCTTCGTAATATCAGCCATTGTTTTATTTGTGTTTTCAATAAAACTCTGGCCGTAATCAAGTAAACGTTCGTTGTTAGGCGCATTATTTTTATACCTAGATGCTTGAGTCACACTTATTGCGGTCGCTTCCACCCACCTCGTCCGTTGGTACGTGGGTATTGAGGCGCTGCGCAGAACTAGATCGTCGAATTACATCGACGCGCGATAAGAGCGGGACAGATGCACATTGACTTATGCTAGGCGATATATTTATTTCACGCGGAGGTGAAAGAGATGTAACATTTTCGTTGTTCACAGGTAATTCACCGTTATTAGTACGCGTCGTATAAGACATTCCCATTGGTTCACTATCATAGAAAGCTGCGCGTCTTGGCATTGTGTTTACGTTTGAAATTGAACTGTCAAATTCATCGTTAATCGTGGTTGATAATTTTAGATTTTTGAGCTTAATTCTTAAATCATCTAAATGCTCGTGTGACACTGAATTTTCTTTGAGGACTCTGATCTCATTCTGAAGCAAAACTATGTCTTTTAAGAGTCTAGTAGCATCTAGATGATCAAAGGTGACCGGTGGTAATTTATGCAACTCAGGGGCCACGAAGATGGGGATAACTTCAGGGTCAGTCTCTTTGAGAAGACTAATCACGTCCTCCGAATCTCGGCGCTCTTTTCCGTCTCGCTTACGGGCGACTTTCTTCACAGATGTTGGAATCGCCTCATATAGAAGCGATTTCGCATCGCTGATATCTTCGGCTGAAAATGCCGTCGTGCAAATCCTTATTATGGTCACATCATCTGCAACGTCTATTTTATTCTGCACGAACGCTCTCAGTTCGTTTATCACAATGTTACATGTATTACACTTAATTACATTTGAGGACATTGTCGCTTACACAATACAACACACTCGCGCGGTTGTCCGACGATGACTGTCGATGACGCTAGACATAAGGGCTGATTATACTCTTGAGTTTTCTGTATAACCTGCCTTAGCGTGTGAATGTGGTCCACGGTGCTGTAGCCTTTTCGAAATCCAGCCTGCTCTGGAGGTTGGAAGTCGTCGAATCGTTGGGCGAGACGATTCGTGATAACTCTTGAGAACAGCTTGTAGGTGTGGCTCAGGAGCGCAATTGGTCTATCAACGTTAATCTAGTTTTTTAAGGAACCGAACCGGACCGAACTAATTGTACCCTAAAAATCGCCAACTTTCAATTGACGGCAACACTGGGTTCGACTCTAGCGACGCCGTCACCGGGTCAGATAACTTTGTGGGCCTGTACATACTTTCCATCCATCCATCCATCAGCCTGATTCGTCCACTGCTGGTCATAGGCCTTTCCAGGATTTCGCCACTTTTGGCGGTCCTCCTGGAAGAAATGCCCATACTCACACACGCTGGGCAGGCAGGTTGTTGAGCGCGGTGCTGAAACCCTTGCACCAGTGACGCCGCTGCCCGTCACTAGTCTGTTTTATATAAGGCTCGGCAATTGGGGATGGATAAACCGCCATCCATCGGTCCCCAGGCAATGGTGGGCCGCCTGGTTTTGCCTTAGAGCTGTTCTCTTACTCTCTCCTGAATAACTTCGGGAAGGTTTGCGAGTAAGATGGTGGTACCTCCACAGTTGAGCCCGGCATCAGCTCTACCACCTACAATAGTTACATGTAAATAAACTTTATTAAAAAATGAATTTTTTCTCCAATACAACGACCCGGACACAGCTCTTGCTAATATTTAGCTTGAAAAAGTGATTACAGCCAGGTTTAAGTAATGATTTTTTCCCATACGAGAAAACTGTAACAGTTTAATCTGACTACAGATTTCCATCTACAACGATCCTGACACAACTCTTGCAAATTTTCAGCAAACTTCAAAAAAAAGGTTCTTAATTTTACTTTGTTTTCTTACAATTTTTTTTTGGTATATTACTCCATTACTCCGTCATTTCTTAGCCGATTGGTAGGACTCTTTTTTTGTTTGGAAGGTTGTACTTTCAAATACCGGATTTAGTTTTGTCTTGATCTAATAATTGTCTTCTGAGATAGGGAGTGAAACACCTCAATGGATGACAGCATATCACTCGATATTCAGGCAAACGCTTTGTTCTAGGGTGCTGATTACAGGTTCTTATTTGAAAATTATCATGAACCAATCTGACCTTCGACCCTGACCTCATCACCTTAAATAGATTTCAGTACATAACTCGAGATTTCGGATATCACCTTATATTAGTGTGCTTATTGTAGTATATTGAGTGAAATTAATCATTATACCACCTGACCTTCAATCCTGGCCTCACCATAGTTCAAGTTTGTGGTAATCACTATGTGCTAGTGTGCTGATTGCTGAGTATTATTTGAAAATTAAAATTACCCCACCTGACCTTCGAATCTGAAACTCTTCAATGGATGACAGCACACCATTCGCAATGGTAAGAATTGCTTTGTGTCAGGGTAATTGTAGTACACTACTTAAACATTGTCATAATATCACCTTGACCTTCGTTTCATATGAACAACGCGCTTCCATTAACTACGCATATTTCACAATTAAACCCGTGATTATAATCGATACGACATGAATCCCCGACGGGGTGTCAGAGGTGTTTCCAAGTGTAAAGTCTAAAATTCGAGTCAAACGTAATGGGTGGTGAACTGGTGAGCCCTATTGCCGTACTTCAGGCACAAATGGACCAACAGCTCATTGTACCCTTCGCAGCACGCAGACTGTACACAAATTAATATGCACCATGGGGATTGAACCCACGACCTCTGAGTGAGCAGGCGAGCGCTCTACCACTTAGCTACAGAGGTGGTCTCAAATACAATTATTTTAATGAATAGCAAAATTCAAAGTCGTATCTAAGATACGTATCTATCCAAACTAATAATAAAGTAGTAAAAAGTCGTGTCTGTACAACGAATAATTTTTGTATTTTTAAATGAATTGAAATCAAATCAAATCAAAATATTTATTTTGCAAAATAGATTCATAAAGTATACTTTCTACAAGTCAAAGTTAATTTTAACAATATATATCTTAAGAATATAAAAATATATATAATAATACGGGACATAAAATATACACCTGCATAAAATAGAGGAATCTAGGAATAAACATATTAAATATACATAATGCAATGAACAAATAAGTTGATAAATAAATACAGCTATATATTTATATAGCCAACAATATATATATTTTAATTTAAATAAATACAGGAAATACATACAAAAAATATGAAGGTTGGGCTACTAAAATATAAAAGTCATACACCTGCATAAAATATAGAAATATAGGAATAAAAATATGATATATACATAATGCAATGAACAATGTGTTGAAAAATGTACTAAATAAACCATAAATAAAAATAATGCCTAACCATCCGCACCATTCGATTAGTATTGCTAAGAAAAAGGGCAAGAAACTCAGCAAACATTCCTTTTTTCAAAAAAAAAACATATGATACTAAATCATATACATACCTACTCAAGTAAAGGCATAAAAAAAATATAAGACTGCAGGAATTATGTCTTGATAAAAAATGTATCTTAGTCAATCCGTCTCATATTGTCTATTACCTTTAACAAAGTAAGTTTACATAATAATTAAATTTAAGCCTTTAGAGTCTTTTTTTATTAAAATATGCTAATTGTGAATTACAATTTTGAATAAGATTATTATTATTTATTACACCATGCTTCATTATCGTCCAAATAATCATTGATTTTACAATAAACTTTCTTAAGTAGTCCCTGCTTAATATATAGTTTAAACTTATTTTCAGGCAAACTACTCTGGAAGCTTATTGTAAAATCTTATACCATGTCCTACAAAAAGTGTACCTACTTTGGCAAGAGTTAATTTTGGAAAAGCTCGTTTATGTTGTTTCTGGTTTGCTTCACACCAAGCCTCGGGAAATCATCAATATTTTTTGTGACATATCTAATAACTTGATAAATAAATTCACATGGGACCGTAAATAAATAAATTTCTTTAAACTTTTCTCTTAATGAGTCTCGGTACTTCATGATATAAATAGACCGAATTGCTCTCTTTTGCAATACAAAGACTGCTTCTATATCCACGGCTCTACCCCACAACATTATGCCATATGACATAATGCTGTGAAAATAACTGAAATATATATCTAGCAGTATCTTCATCAGTAATCTGCCTTATGCGTCTAACAGCGTAAGCGGCTGAACTAAGTCTACCACAGAGAGCTTCTATGTGGGGACCCCACTGAAGACGAGAGTCTATAGTTATACCTAAAAACTTAGTTTCGTTAACTAACTCCAGCTTAGACCCCTGCAAAAATAACGTGTTACTGGTATTGTACTGAAGCAAAATTTTTGTCTGTCTGTGTTTCTCTCTGGCTGTATGTATGTATTTATCGTTTTAACTCGAGAATATCTCAACGGGTTTGGATGCGGTTTTTTATTATCATCGTAGGTCAATATAAAGACTATAAGGGATGTTCACAAAATAAGGCCCATGCCGAAAAACGGGGCACAGTTTAAATTAACGCGGATGGAGCGTTATATAATCACGTCGAAATCTTAGTACTGCTAAGAAGAAGGGCAAGTATCTTAGCAAGTTCATGTCTTTTTTAACTTTTTTTTTTCCAATCATTTTTGTGAAATAAAATATATGAGACGGCAGGTATTATGAGAAAATATGTAGATATCTTAGTTAACTGTCTTACATTGTTGGTAAACATAATTATTAATTTACTTTAAGACGTATAAAACTTCTTAGTTAACAATAATCTGGAGTTTAAATAACATCTACAACAGACACTTATTCGTTCCCGAGATAACTTCTGAATCCTTGGTTCAGTACTACTCAAAGCCAGTGCTAGCAATTGCTCGAATCTTTGGGAAAGAAATTGCATTGTTGCCTCATTTTTTCGGATGGCTTTGCGGACCACTTTGGGTTCTTCCAGGGACCACGAGTGGTCCGCGGACCACTGGTTAGGAACCACTGCTTTAGAGGGATCAAACATTAGTAAAATTTGCTAGTTAATTACTATTTTGATAATGATTATTATTACTTACTACACCATGCTTCATGTTCTTATTATATTGTTGTTAATTATCATAATGTTTTTGGGGTTCCATTTTTGTATTGCCAAATTATTTATTTATTTTACTCTGTGTTTGATTTAGTTGATAATTTTTCACACTCGAATTTCAAACAATTATCGTCTCTGATATAATTTCGGAAGAAGACTGCTGCCTATTCTTAAACTAGCCTTCACCCGCGGCTCCCGTGTTTATTCAGTCTCTGACCCGTTTTCGGGTTCGGAAATGTTTTATGAACACTCTTTGTAGTCTATGTGTTGACCAGGGTCACTACGATGATAAAAAAAACAAATCGCATCCAAATCCGTTAAGTGGTTCTCGAAATAAAACGGAACAAACATTCAAACAGACAGGCAAAAATAACCTACTTCATTTAAAATTTTGCGAAAATATTCAATGTACAGACTTTTTTACTACCTACTTTAAGTCAGCTTACTCATTAAGTATTCAAATACTACTCAAATAATACAAATATCACAACTATTTTTTGTATGAAAATGGCACCACCTCCATATATTATAGCAAACTGTACAACTCTTACTACCATTTTCTAAGGACTGGTTTGACAGAGTTTAGAAAATGGTACCTACATCTTAATTACATTTGTCTCTGTCACACTTTATTTATTACCTACTTTTATGTATAGTGCTTTTTGGTACAATAAATGATTTTTATCTTTTATCTTTATTAACAATATATATAGTTATTAGTATATAGATCAGATCTACGAGAAGTTTAGGTATCAATTATCTTAGTAGGTATATGCAAATAATATTCTAACGTAAGATGTACCAGGCATGTAATTAACATTGACAATATGCTAGAAATAAACTATCACTATTATGTCATTCATGTCGCCGACATGATGGCTGTTGGGGCCGAAAGGCTTTAGAAAGGAGACCACGTACAGCAAAGCGTAGTGTGCGCCGACCTCGTGCCCGCTGGACCGATGACCTGAAGGACGTCACGGGGGGCGGCTGGATGAGGAGGACGGAGGACCGACATGAGTGGAGAAATTTGGGAAAGGCCTATGTCCAGCAGTGGACGAACACGGGCTGATGGATGGATTCTTATTTATCTCAGCTTGCGCTACTTAAGGACGCTCATTTTATGCACCACAAAAATACGAGTAGTAAAAATATTTAACTTTCGAATAAATCCCTTCCTATGTATCTAAAAGAAAAGCTCTCAAAGGATCAAGGTAATAACTTTTATTTTGAGTAGATGATTCCTCCGTAAGGCGGCCGTCTCAAGACCCAACCGCCTTTCATTTCAGAATTGCTTTTTTCTTCCTGTTATTTAAAACTAGGTTTTGTCTACGACTTTGTTTAGTGCGCTTTAGTAGTCCAAACTTAAATGATTCTGTAGCACTATTACATACAAAATTTTCAACGAATTAATGTTCACTGTTCACATATGCAAATAATTTGAGGAGAAACAAATGACAGTTACGATGAGTCAGCACTGATGACATCACCGCACGTTATAAGTTGTTTGTTATTATGACCTAGCAGGCTTCTTCGCGATGTTCATGTGGCACCGCGCTCCGCCAAATGACGTCTGAATAGGAAGCACGTAGTGTTAATATTTTTTTCAATGCAAGTGCTCTGAAAGTTCTGTTTTATATGCGTCTTATTTGTTGTTGAAGTCAACTTTACCGCACGAGTATATTTTTTTTAGTTTTGTTCCCCTACATAGTGGGAAGGCAAATGGAACTTAGCTCATACAGCCATGTCCGAGGTATGTTTTACTTTTTTATTTATCGAAAACAAGGCTAATTTCTGTCAAGTCTGGCAACCGTTGCCACAGTCTTATCTATGGTACACAAGATAAGACTGGGGCAACTGTTGCCAGTCTTATCTTGTGTACCATAGATAGAAATGAGCTGGTTTCAGTTTGATGCATTCGTAGGCTGCGTTTAGTTTGATGAAATGAAATGAAAACTGTTTTGATGACATTTTGAGTAGGAGTAACTTTACAAATTGAAAATTCAAACTAATCAACCAATACGCGTCTGATTTTTACTTTTTAATTTTTTTTAAATAATATATTAGATAACACGAAGGATTCTAGAATCTGGTTAAATTAATTTCTTGGTAGGTAACCTCATTTAATCATTATATGAATAAGAACTTTGTGACAAAAAGTTTGAATGTGCGAGTTCGCAAAATGATACTGGCCACTTGCATTCTATGAATATTAAAAAATACAATTTTATCCATTGGTCTTCCTTGTTAACAACATTTTTTGTATCTAAGAAATATACAATTTCGGGCAGCCAAGTTGTTTACATTATCAGAATAACAGCTTGGAGTCAAATTTATCTTATTTATGACAGCTTATTTCCATCAAGTTTGCAACTTGCGTGCAAAGAAAAAGTTAATTTGGAGTATTTATGGTTTGTTTGTTTCTTTAATTACGTTTCATTTATTTACTCGCACTATGCATTGATAAACGTAGTATGATACACGTGCGTAAGGGCAATAACTTACTCGTAACGTTAAAAACACTCGCTTATCGCTCATGTTTCAAATCGTTCCTCGTAAGCTATTGCCTCCTTTACGCACTTGTAGCATAAACTACTATAGTCGCTCGCCGCAACACAGTGCCGCCCGTACCGGAGTAATAAGATAGGGTTTCCTGGTCAAAGGACATTGTACCGTAAAGTTATTTTAAAAATACATATTTCCCACATTATGTAAGGTTATTTTCGTTTAGCCAAATTCATACTGGAGGCTCTGTAAATGGTTAAGACCAAGGTTCAATGACCATGTTTGCGAAATACGCAAAGTGAAATTTAGACTTCCTATACGAATTGGATCCAAGTTGTTCTTGAACAAGTATAGGGGCACAAACAAATATTTTCCGTATTTCACAAACAGCACCAATGAATCATAGCCCTGACAACTTATCAAGTCATATTACTATTTATATTCATTAATTTTTTCATTAACTATTTGTATGTATTTTACACTATGCGAATTTTTTAATAAAAATTTAATTTAAATTAGATTTTAGGTATATTTAGATTAGTTATTAGTTTTATTTATGTAGGATCCAGCAGGAAACCAGCGCTATGGCTTTGGCTGTGGCATTAACTGAACTGGACTCCCTATTCTTAACCATAGAATATGCATATTTTGTCAATAATAATTATTTTTTGTTGTTATGAAATAAAACTCTTTTCTTTCTTTCTTTTCTAGTCTCCAGTATGAATTAGGCTATATCAACCAAATTCACCTTATACCGAATATCAGGACCCTATCCACACCAAATTAAATAAAAATTGTACTTTTTGTTTCTAAGGAGTATAACTCTTTCTTTACACAGGTAAATACGTTGTCGAGGTAGGCAAGATATGGAAAGAGAAAACAATAGCAAAGTTTCTTAGTCAACCTATCAGTAAAACGCTTATTTAACCTCTCTGCACAACAATAACAAGAAACAACCTTAAAGAGCTATTCATTACTCTTCAGTTCAAATTCCACTCCTCAATAATCCTTCCTCGAATTAAAATATTTTCCTCACTTTAACTGTCAAAATAAACGTTCAGTGACGGACAAATAACCGGCTAAATCCGGATCTCGTTAACGCCGCGCCGGTTCAGACGCGTTCATTATGGGCCCACCTTAAATAAATATTTGCTCTCCAAAGAAAGCCGTCTTTTGTTTACCTTTTTAAGCGCCAAGGACTTTGAAAAGATTGTGAAAATAACAGGCTGGGCGGGGTGCCGGTGACGAGCGGGGCGGAAGACGGGGCGGGTTTACTGTACTCTAATATGCAAGCTACATGTATAGAGGCAGACAGACTCATTGAGGCTTTTCTTTAAGAGTTCAGATTCTTTTACAGAACCCATAGAACTAAGTAGATAATTCGTTACATCATGAGGGACTGGGAAGAGTATCACCGGTAATTATCTCTTAGGGACGTTTCACCAATGATTATTATCACTCAGGGACGTTTCATCGACGATTATTATATCTCAGGGACGTTTCCCGATGATCTTTCAGCGTGAATAGTGGTGAGCTCTATCGCCGTACCTACATCGAACTGGTCCATAAAACAATGTTTTATTTAAAAATAAAACGAAAATGTGGGTTTTGCAAAAAATGCATTTTTTATCAAGTTCGATTTAAGCTGTTGATTGGTAAACTTACCTATATTATTTAAAAAATAAAATAGATTTCGACTACTTAAGTTAAAAAAAGTTGTATGTGATAATTATTTCAATGAATGAAATTGCCGCCATTTATGGGTATAATGTGGGACTGTTGCTTGAAATGTGCGCTTGGTATAGTTACGGCCAACGACCTATAGAAAGTATCTATAGCTCGTTGGTTACGGCGATGTTTTGCTTCAACAAAAAATATTCTTCTACGGACCAATCAATATACTAAATGTAGCCACAGCTTATCGTGCTTAGGAGCATATTTGTATTTGTTCTGCGTACTTAGAAGCACAAATATGTGTATAGAAGCACGCAAAACGAATACAAATTTGTCCCTACGAGATTAGAACTTACAACCAGTCGGGATGTCCGAAACAGACCACAGGAGCGGTCCTTAACCTAACCGTTAATTATCACAACATCCCAATCGCTTCCTCCTCCACACAATACTCCTCCACTTTGCTCACTGAACCGCTTGTTTTTCCACAAGTTTTTCGCGGGCGCTCCTAGCGAGAATATTTTTCAGGAAATTGCCTTCACCCCCTCTCCTGAACCCCCCTCTACCAGACCTCACCCCCCCTCCCACGTATACGACGTACAATTGAGGATAGTCTTGAATTATTCCTCTCGAGACTCGATTTTAAGGTTTAATTATGAAAAGGAGTTAAATTTAACGAAGGAGAACTTTTTGTTTTCTTTTTAGGTATTTAAGTGAGTATTGTGTGCTTTTATTACTTTCGCTGTTGGAATTAAGAGGTTTTTATTGGAAAAGTCTGGAAGTTATTAAAAAGTTTCGGTCTGTTTGATAAAATGCGAGAGACAATTTAAGCCGAGTCTGGAGGTTTTGATTGTTATTGTAATTAAGTTGAGAGGAGAAACGGTTTCTTATTAAACGGTAAACTATTTTAAAATTAAACGTTCTTGATAAAACATCTGTTTTTGGTATTGGTTTTAATAAATGTCTTATTATGACATAGAATTAGTCTTGTCATGCCAGTTTGTATGCGTTTACGTCCATAACTAACTGTTGAGTCAACTAGCTAAAATGTGCCCTGTAAATCGAAAATTTTACAGAGATCTTTGGCAAAAAAGTAGATTGTTCATTAAATAATAAAGTTTAAAGTTTGGGATTTGCTTAACATAACTTTATATTATACATATATATGTAAGCTTAGAATTATTTTACGTTTAAAATAATTTAAGTTAGAATTCCAAAGCATTACAAAGTCGTTATCAGACTGGTCTCAACCAATTAAAACTCCTCAAAGTTTTCTTTGATTATAATTAGTAGAAGACTTTTGTTTGTAATGACTTTGATATTTTAAGGTGTGGCTTGGGGAACAAAATATTATTCTGTCTGACAAACTTTTGGACAAGGTTTAATTGTGGCTCAAAATTTTCCATGATAATTGATTTAATATTTGTAAAATGCGTGGGGAACACCTTTGTCAAATAAAACACTATTCTGCTAGCAAACTGTTTAAGGGAAAAACCGTACCTACTCTGCTACCAAAAGTTCAAGGGGAGAACGTATTAATTTAAATATAGGGAACTGTATCTAATCCGGCTCACCAGATTCAAAGCTTGTTGGCGTCGTCTTGTAGTTCCAGATTTAAATCTCGTCCAGGGGTAAAGTCTCCCTGAGATAATAGGTATATGCCGTTATACCGTTATACTCGTTATACTCGCCGGATAAAAATGTGCCGTTATACTGCGATCGTATCCGAGAATTAATAAATAGTCCAGTAAATAAGCTGATATAGGTACACGACGTATCAAGCAGTGGGACAAAGAAGTGAACCCAAATATTTGAATCCACCCACAATTAGTGCACTTTCAAGTTCAAGTTTAATCACACTACATTGGGTAAATGGCCACAAAATAATTGTGTCTACACCGGGCGTTTACCGGGTGTAAATGGGAAAACTACATACGATACTGATTGTACTGAGCAACTTTTCCAAGGAAACATACTCGCGCAAATGAAAACTTGCCGATACAAAACTTTTGGTTGGTATTTAAAGTTAGTACGAAAAGGACATTTCATTGTGCCCAACGAAACGATCATTGTGTCTATCCGCCTGCCACAGCAGGAGTATAGCTTCCGACGTATCAGGCAGGGAGCCTGTTGAAATTTTCATAGAATATGTATTACTATGGCATCTACCACCACAAATAGTAAGAATTAAAAAAATACGACAAACAAAGGGGGTCCCCATACAAGAAACCTTGAAATAATGGAAGTATTTTCAAGGTTTTTTGTTTCAGCTTTATCTTAAAGACGGTAATACGCCCAAGTTTCAAATTTGGTCAGATTGTTGTAAATATCCTAAAGTAAATAAAAATAATAAATTGGGTTCCTGACGCCGAATTATTTGGCAGGCACTATAATTTTAGCGGCTTTTTTTGACGCCGTGGCTTCATAAAATCCGTGATGTTGCTACGGCATCTATATTGTTGTTATTTATTATGTTTTTAGGGTTCCTTACCCGCTTTGTGTGGTGCTACGGAATCTTTGGTGCACGAGTCCGACTCGCACTTTACCATATTGTTATTTTTCATTTGCGCGGGCATGTTGTTTCGGGAAGATTGTTTAGTAACATCAGTTGAGTAAATGGTTTTATTTATATGTACCTATCTGTCCATTTACTACCGGTATGCAAAGGGATGGGAATATATATAATATACCATTATAAAAAAACCAGCCAAAACATAAATATAGTTTTTTTATATATATCCCGTATAATATTTTATTTCATCATATTACATTGTTTTTATAAAGATATCATCGTCATCATCATTTATTTATTCACAAATCACATACATGACATTTGAATTTTGGTAACTAAAACTAAAATACAACAATAATAATATTGAACTATGTCTAAAATTACAAATTGCAAAAACTACTTACAATTCGTCAAACGGATCATAAGATATTATGACCTGTAAAACATATAATTTATGTATCCATTTTACAAATAAACATTTGGAATCTTTGAATCAAGTGCGAGTCAGACTCGCATACCTGGGGTTCCGTAGTTCGACAGTTTTGGGAACAGTCAGGAGGAAGGTATTTAAAATATTGCCCATAACTGTTTATGCTAACTAAGAAAAACCGGCCAAGTGCGAGTCGAACTTGCGCACGAAGGGCTCCGTACCATTATCTATAAAAACGGCAAAAAAATCATGTCTGTTGTCGTGGGTTTACCCCCGGTGCACATGTAGAGGTAGGTAAGTAAGAATAGAACACTTTTTTGTCTAGCTGAATAGAGTGACGGCGTAGCAAACGTAGCAGTTCGTCACATGCGTTGTAATTTCGTAGCACACGTAGGAGTTTCGTACCACACAACCAACAGCTACGATGTACATATGGGTTTCAAGTAGTTTGACACGTGGATATGAGAAATTGTTTTTTTTTATATGTCCGGCGGTAGAGTTGTTGCCGGGCACGACTGTAGAGGTACCACTATCTTACTTGTAAGCCCCGCCGAAGAAATTCGGGGGAGACAGCTCTCAAGGCATGGCCTCCGGGCAATCGGCCCCAGGTATGCCAGACAGGCATAACTAGATGATCCACCATACCTGGTACCGATTGATGTCGGTATATTTGTTTTTTTTCGTGAATATGCCACTTTTTATGAAAAACAGATTTGTGGCATAAAGGCCGACCGAACGACTAAGCGATCATATGAAATTATTCCACCTTTTCGTCAAAAATATTTCACGAAAAAAATTATATTACGAAAGTTTTTAGCAAAAAGTCAAAACTAGGTACGATACCAAGCGAAGTGAGGGAGAGCGTGTTAGTCTTACAAGTAAATACAATTTTTAACTATTTTCTTAATAGAAAATAATTTTGTATGATGTCAAAAAGGGCCGGTTCAGTACAAAGGCAGTGCAGGATGGTCGGCTTCACTAAAAATTGAGATCAAATTGGGTGCTGAGTTTTATGCAGGTTCCCTGAGTCATAACTACAATAATGTATAACGTTATTCACTTGTATTAAAATAAAGTTTGTTGGGGTCCTTACTGATTATGTAGAACTTGGTAGGTTTTTACAGGTAGGTATAGTGTAAACGATTTAATGTCACACCATGAACATGATTTACTATGAAAACGTGTCTAGATGTGTTTCTGCCATAATTAGTTTTTTTATAAGCACTTTCCGACATCCCAAGATGACATATTCATCCCCAATCGCCAGGTCTTGTATAAAACAGATTGGTGTCGGGCAGCAGCGGCACTGGTGCAAGAGCACAGAAGATCTACTCTTCAAAGACACACGAATAAAAAGTTACTCTCGCTACGCAGTAATAGAGTGCAATTCAGCTCACACAGCGCTGCGTGGCTGAAATGATATTCACCAACGAGCTGCTCTTCTTTCTATCGCGTAACTCTATCCCTTGTTAATCACTCAGCAAGGCCTATCCAGTTTCAAAATGTTGTTGCTTGCATTGGGCGATCTCAGCTAGCCTCGCTTTTATTTTATTTACCGTTGAGAGTTTATCAGAGACACTTTTTAAGGCGTTTTTGGGTCCATCAGAGTCCATCAGTCACATTAGTTAGACTATTGGTAAACAAAAACTAGCAGGGTGCCACTGGAAGTTGCAGCGAGCCACTGCACACAAAACTAGCTCTTAAGGTGGTCAGGCGGGAACCTAGCTTACTGTACTTGTTGCGTCTTGTAGTCTTTACGGAATGGATCCAGTTTGACGAGGATTTCGGCACCACGGTTACCGATCCGCCTGCCTAGTGTATTTGAGTATGGGAATTTCTTTCAGGAGGTCCACCAAAAGTGGCGAAGTCTTGGAAAGACCTATGTCCAGGAGGTGATGAACCAGGCTGATGGAGGGATGAATGGTGCGTCTGCGTGCTTTGAATTGCAGGTTAAGCTGTTGGTCTATTTGAGCTCGAAGTTGTGAACATCGCGAGGTAATAATTGTCGGTGAAACGTGGGTGCACGGGTGTGAACTGTGACTTGCCCGACACTCCTCGAGCATTCAGTCGTGACTACATGTAAGACGGTTTTGCTCGCGTGGACACTTCCAATCTTCTCTTAATATGTTAGTAGTATCGACAGTTTTTGGCTTAGTGGTTATTTTATCGACACTATATTGACTTATAGCTTATATGTTGACCAAGGCAACTACAATGATAACGAAGAAAACCGCACCCAAATCCGTTAAATGGTTCTTGATTTAAAACGAAACATAAGACAGACAGAAAAAAATGAAACATTTTTGTTTATTCTTCAGTTACTACCATAACCAATTTCATTTAAAATTTCGCAAATATATTCAATGTAATGACAAATTCTTTACTACTTCATAATTATTAATTAAAGGTATTGATAAATTTAATAATTTTTTTTAGATGGTAGAGCTAATGCCGGGCTCGACTGTGGAGGTACCACCATCTTACTCGGAAATCCTCCCGAAGTTATTCGGGGGAGAGTAAGAGAACAGCTCTCAGGCAAAACCAGGCGGCTCACTATGGCCTGGGACCGATGGATGGCGGTATATCCATCCCCAATTGCCGGGCTTTATATAAATCAGACTGGTGATGGGCAGCGGCATCACTGGTGCAAGGGTTTCGGCACCGCGCTCACCAACCCGCCTGCCCAGCGTGTGTGAGTATGGGCATTTCTTCCAGGAGGACCGCCAAGAGTGGCGAAATCCTGGAAAGGCCCATGTCCAGCAGTGGATGAAACAGGCTGATGGGTGGATGGATGGATTGATAAATTAAAAAGATTAAATTTGTAAACTCAGAAGTTAGTAACCGACGAGCTCGCAGTGAGACGGACACACTAACTATGTGGCGGGCAATGGCGGGATCAGGGGTCCGTAATTAAAACTTAGTTCCAATGTGTGACCTTTGACTTTAACTTTGTTCATCAATATACTAGTAATTACTTCAATGCCTTCATCTACTGGACTACTACTAGTACAATGTTCACCGAAGGAAGAAAGGGGACGATTACGTGTGATTCATTGTGATTTATACCACGTTACGAGGTAAATAAAAGACAAATTCTTTTAATTCCAGCGGCGTCATTAAATCTTCACTATCATATTAAAAGACATTTTGAGTTGGTAGTAATTCTGCAGATTGAAAATTCAGATAAAATAAAAAAAGCGACTTATCATTATTTTATTATATTCAGAAATTGAAAGCGGCCATTGTCATTTTGCAAACTTGTACATTTGGCACATAGAAACTAAGATTCAAGATTCAAGATTCAAAATGTTTATAAAGTAAACGTTTTACATATCAAAACTAATATGTATAAAAATAATATTCTTTGATGAAACAAAAACAAATATGATACGGGAACTATACAAAAAAAATTAAATTTAAGTTGGGCTACTAAAGTTATACACATGCATAAAATAAAGACTTATTGGAAAAAGAATATTTTTTTTATTATTTTTTTTTATTTATTTATTTATCTTTACTCACTACTATCTTTACAGGGTTAACCTTATGCGATAGAGTAGTTACAACTGAACATTATACAATTAACAATATAAATATCCTCCAAAAATTAACAAATTATTATACGGGTATAATAGTAGTTACCTACATAAACAGTCACGCATAACAACTTAAATCCTAATTGAACCAAACACGTATAGACAGGCCTTTGTGAACTCGTCCAGCGAACATGAGACCAAGTCTGTACCTTCAACCACTGTGTTGAGCGTGCGCACAGTGCGTGGCAGCGGCGCTCTCTGCAACAAGTTGGTGCGCACGCGCGGCTCGGCCAGCAGTTGCGGCCTACGACGCCGCGACCCCATCTGGTCCGGCACGTATAACCTCAGCTCTGCGAGGATGGCTGGGTTATGCTGTTTACCGCGCATTACTTTAAACAAGTAAATGGCGAGAGATACTTCTCTCCTCACTTCGAGCTTGCTGTATCCCACCATACCCAGGACAAATAATGTGGGATACAGGAGTTGATATCAGTTGATAAGTATATATAAGTTGATAAACTGAGTAGACCATAAATAAATATAATGCCTAGCCAAACAATACTAACATAAGTAAAAAATTTAAATTTGTGTGTACATACCTACATAATGCAATGAATAAATAAGTTAATAGATAAAATAAACTATACATAGATATAATGCCTAAATCCGCCCATTCGATTAATCTTTCTAAGAGGAAGGACGAGAAACTTAGCAAGATCATGTCTTTTTTATCAGTATATTTTTTCTCAATATGGCTTAATACTATTACAGTGTTTTTAACTTATATAAAATAATACTAAACAATATATTATAAAAGGATAAAAATATAAATGACAGAAGGAAATTGTGTCATGAGGAAAAAAAAACTGTACTAATATACCTGTCTAATGAGGTAGTAAGTTAAAATACTAAGCAAAACATCATCCACCTGTCTCATATACCTATAGGTAGTTTATCACTTTTATAGTCAGATTATCAAGTAATAAATGCTAAGTTTAAGTTATAAAATGTTCATGTCAATATGTAAAAAGAAATGTCAAAATAATAATAAAAAACAATATAAAAATATTGGTCTACATAAAAACAAACATTAATTAACACAGCACTATAACCATCTATTTTCATGTACTTTTTCTACCCGCTCAACACGTTCCCAGTATTATTCAGACACTATTTCCGCCCGCATCAACGAGCTTTAATTTCGTTGTTGGCCCGCGCAATTGTATGAGAGTAATGACGTATAATTCTGCATCGTTTTCAAAAAGGTAGGAAGGCTCTTTCCAATTAGGTGAAGTATACATTTTTTTTTTCAGGGACAAACTTCATTCGAAAAATTTGACAGATAAACTTAATAAAGCTATACGACAACTAACTCTTATTGCTATAAAATAAGAGCTATTTTTTCATTTCGAGTCGATAGCATGTTCAGACTTCGTACCCAGTTTTGTAATGACGTGGTGATGAGCTACGGCCAAAGCCTACCTACTAGTTAAAATAATTTTATTATTTGGTTCATGGTCTAACTGTAACTGCAGTTTGACGGAGGCAAAACTAGTTTATCCTAATATCGAGTTTGGCCGGTAACATACATATACATCATCGGATTAGAGTAATCCACTGAACTATGTTTATTGTCAGTGTTCGTATGTTGCTACAAACTGACTATTATACCCACTGTATATTATGTTACAGTCGAAACTTATAATCAGGCAAAACGAATTTTGACCGAGAAAATCAGTCAGAACTTATTGACTAAGGACATCTGTCAAAACCATTTCTGACTGATTTTCGCAGTCAAAATTAGTTTTGAGTAGAGATGTCGGTCAGTATTGGTTTTGACTGAAAATTATTGGGTAAAAGTGGTATATATTCATCGGTTAAAGGTGATTTTCACCAAAATTGTAAGCCAAAATAAATTTCGGGTCAAAAAGTATTTAATTAAAAGTGTCTGATATGATAAGTGTTTGAAAAACCTTTTGTAATAAACCTTTGATAATGCTTTAACAGCGAAACCGGTAAGGGAAATTAATATAAATAAGTGGACAAGTACAAGTGTTTATCAAACAAAAAATGTTTCAAAAGTTCCACCAAGTGCCAACAATCACGAGCATCAACTCTGTTTGAAAAATCGTTAAATAAATGAAAAAAAATACATACATAAAATATATTTATAATACTTAATAAAAAAATAAATGAAAAAATTTTCTCCAAGCTTATTCTGTGTCCTAGCTAACATTTTTACAAAATAAAAAAACGCACGCCATTGGTAGTGTTATAAAAATTTAAACTGCAGAACTTAAAGCTTAACATTTTACGAGTTTTGACTGATAGTCTGAACTACAAACCGGTCAAAACTAGTTTTGACTAAAGACGTCGGTTAAAATTAGTTCCGATTGACTTTCGCCGTAAAAATAGTTTTGACTGGTTGTGAATTTTGACTGTAACATATACATTATAGGAATTGCCGTTCAAGAGATTAAAACGTGCTGCTTGTGTTTTTAATCTTCTTCTATGCGCAATATATTGCATTTTGCTGCTCTTATAAAGGCTTGCGGTTAAGGGGAAGGCGCACGAATGACTAATAAAATTTGCATTTTCTTGTCTTTCGCGCGTTCATAAGCGAGATTAAGTAGAAGCATACACTGTTACTAGTTAGTGACGAAAATTGCATTTTTCCTTTAACGGTGTTCTTGGAATCATTTGATTTTTCGTAATTCTGCTCAAAGTGTATTTTGTTTTGATCGTAATTCTGTCAAGTCACGCTTGAAAATGTCAGAAATTGGTTAAAAAAGAAACCAACTGTTCTTGAGTTTGAGAGTTAAAAATTGCCACAAATATTTTCGTTACGTCATATTTTTAAGCGGTTTTGTTATCGGGAAGCTAAATTAAATCAAAATAATTACGAGCATGGCTCATTATATGATATTTACAATTAAAAAATTACTAAATTGGTCTTCTTGCCTTTCATCAATTGTGCATTACACAATATTCGTTGCCATTTTTTATTTCTAATGTAATTTAAATTTTTAACGGGTATTTTTGTAACTATTTTATATTATTTTCTTACTGAGGTTTAGTTTGTAGGAAATTTAATTTTATAGTAGTTTTAGAATGAATGAAAAAAAAAAATACGGTGCAAAAAGTTTGTCTCTTAAAACTAACTATAAATAGTAACATTAGTAGTATAGTAATATAGTCACTTTACTTCATATTAAGTGTTTTGTAATTTAGCATTATTTTATCAACATTTAAAAATACATATCGTCTCGACATGATTACCTGAGGGGGTGTGAGAGGTGTTCCCGATGGTGAACTGTAAAATGCAAGTCACATTACACACTTGGTACACCCACTTTTTAGTGACGATTATGACTTCCCGAACATGATGGTTGGTGAGCCCTTTAGCCGCAGTACGATCTGCGCTCCGGGCACAAATACAAAATACATAATTACAAAATTTATTTATTTATACACAAGTAATTTATAAGTACTTTGGACCCTCCTTTTAAGCTAACAAAACCTGTGCTGAAGTACGCAGACCGAACACAAATTAATGTGCACCGTGGGGATTGAACCCATGACCTCTGGGTAAGCAGGCGAGCGCTTTACTATTCAACCATAAAGGCGGTCTATTTTATCAATATTTATAAAAAATGCTGAACTTATATTGTACATAGTTACAGTGGTGAGCAATTGATTCATTGTGATGATTATTCTTCTCTTGTCTCACTTCAAGATAGACGTAATTACTTAGACCAAGTCTTTTTATATAAAGTCATAAATAATTTAATTGATACACCCTATCTTCTTTCCAAAATTAAATTCAATTGCCCCACTCGTAATGTTAGGCACCCTAAACTGTTTCAATTACCTAAAGTAAGGACAAAGTATGCTGATAACAGAGTATTGATTCGTGCTTGTAATACGTATAATACTAAACAATTGATTAATTGTGATGATTATTCTTCTCTTGTCTCACTTCAAGATAGACGTAATTACTTAGACCAAGTCTTTTTATATAAAGTCATAAATAATTTAATTGATACACCCTATCTTCTTTCCAAAATTAAAATCAATTGCCCCACTCGTAATGTTAGGCACCCTAAACTGTTTCAATTACCTAAAGTAAGGACAAAGTATTCTGATAACAGAGTATTGATTCGTGCTTGTAATACGTATAATAAACTTTCTTCGGGTTTGGATCCTTTCTCACTCAATATTTATTGTTATAAAAATTTGTTAAAAAAGTATTTGTGCGGGTTCAGTGCTACGCATATGAACCTATAATTGTATTTTAATTAGATAGTTCTCTCTTAGAATTGTTTTAATATTTATAGTTATGGTCGTAGTAATTTTCTCTTTTGTAGCGCGCATTAAAATAATTTAAATTATATTAGTCTGGATTCGACTGGTATTTTTGTAACACTGAAATTATTTGTATGTCAATAGAAACTTTATTGGACTCTGTATTACCTATTTGTACCTTATTTATAAGCTTTATAATTTGTCTGTTTGTTTCTTCAATAAAGCAAAATAAAATAAAATAAAATACTATAATAAACTCTAAAATATATTGAGTTTAAATGTAAACATGAAATTGTCGATGCTAAGTTTTTGCATGTCTTTAATAAAATGGATCAAAACCACGATCTGGACTACGGTCTATTGTTTTACTGTTGATTTATTGATACTGAGATATAAAAAGGTTAAATTGGTTAAAATGTTGTACTTGATTAGATTTGGGTAATATTTTAACATCTTTTGTCTGTAACATAGGTTATTAATCTTCATGGTAAATAAACTGTTCTATTATAATACAAAAACAAAGGCTCTTCCCCTTAACTGAACCTCTTAAGCCTCTTTATGTAGAGCTTAGTAGAGCTTCGTTCCCGGATACCTATGAGCATATTGTTTTAAAACGAGCTTTTCTGTTCATTTTTAGGGTTCCTCTAAAACGGAAACCTTCAAAACGAAGCCGCTGTATGTCTGTCTGCCTAACTGGAATTGCTTTGTAAGTGCGGATATACTGAATATTATTACTATAGTGGATATTCGTTATTAATTTAGAAACATCCTATATGCGTATCATAAAAACGTTCACTCTATTAAATTCAATATTATATATTATACAGAACCTGAAAATTAATTATTCATA
Source organism: Ypsolopha scabrella (assembly GCA_910592155.1). Lineage (NCBI taxonomy): Eukaryota > Metazoa > Arthropoda > Insecta > Lepidoptera > Ypsolophidae > Ypsolopha > Ypsolopha scabrella. The sequence continues at coordinate 1,600,139 of OU342987.1, read as the reverse complement.
TATCGTGTTACTGCATACGTACATATACCGGGTGTAAAAACAAAGGCAAGAATCCTTTAAGGGTGGGTTAGTATGATTGGTAAAGATATTATTTTAAATACTGGGATTTCTAAATAAAGTACCAGTACCTCATATTAAGACGATTTTCTTTACTCAAAATACTCTAATCGCGTGGACATCCTCACTGGTCGCTGCCACTCGGATGAGGGGTGCGGATTGCGGAGTGCAATAGGCTTGTAGACAGGGTAAACAAAATATTATTCTATTTTGTCCGTCATTTAGATTATTAAAAAATATTGGACACGTAGTTGTTCTTTTGTCAATCAAACAAAAAATGACAGAGATCAAGGGCGTCAAAGTTTGGGAGTGGGGGAAAATGACGTCACTTCTAAGTAAAATTGTACCTAGATGTGACGTCACGCAGAACTTCAGCGGGCTATATGTTCATCATTGTTTGTTTAATTGAAAAAAGAAAAATACGTGTCCAATATTTTCTGAATCTAACTGACGGACTAATGAAATTTTTTTGGTCATCATGCCTATTAGGCGTGTGGGGAGGCCGGTGAGCTGCGTAGCCATAGCTTAGAAAAATGATGGACTTTTGTGTGAAAATTCAAGGTATATTTCTTTTTCTCGTAATGACATCAGAATCGTGTATACTTTCATACCCTAAATCATCAAATCATTCTCACCTCCATTAACAAATATTCAACTCCGCACCTGGGAAACCTCATACATATGGTCTCTTGGTGCCCACTATGGCCCCGGTCTAAACAGGCACTGTTAAATGCACAAATAGACATTTAGAGAAACTAGCACGAAATTCTTTACAATTAACTAATCCTTTTTTATAGTTTATACTTTTTTTATTCATCTATCAATCTATCAATCAACATTATGCCTGTCAAATTTAATTTCGACTTCATACATTTATCACATAGTATTTATTTAATTTTAATTTTGTTTGACTGATGCCGACCATAGTAATGGCCGAAATATATCTCAATATATTGCTAAGTTTCTTGCCCTTCTTCTTAGCAATACTAATCGAATGGTGCGGATGGTTAGGCATTATGTGTATATCATATTTTTATTCCTATATTTCTTTACTTTATGCAGGTTTATAACTTTATTACATTTTAGTAGCCCAACCTCAATATTTTTTGGATGTATTTCCCTTATTTATTTATCAACTAGTTTGTTCCTTGTATCATTTATATATAATGTTTTTATTCCTAGATTTTTCTACTTTATGTATGTGTATAAATTAATTTTTGTAGCCCAACCTAAATATTTTTTGTATGTATTTCCCTTATTAGTATATTCATATTATTTTTTTATTCTAAAGATATTTATTGTAAAGATTAACTTTGACTTGTAGAAAGTATACTTTATGTATCTATTTTACAAAATAAATATTTTGATTTGATTTGATATATTATTTCAATGTGTTCTCTATCTTGTATATACATACATTATTAAAAAAATATATGATATAAAACTAATAGACGAAAAAGACTTATATTCTTTACTTTCATTGTTCATACCCTAAAGGGATTCTTGACTTTGCATTTACATCCTGTATATAAGGTGACTTTAATTTATAAAGCCAAACTCTTACTGAAGACTCGGTAAGTGCTCAGTAACCAAGTTCGATGACCCTTTTTGTGAAATTCGTATATTATTCTTTTCGTGTTCCTTACAAACGCAAATCCAGCCCCGAGTCAATTACTATGGGACGTCAAGATTTTATTTTGCGGAATTAGCAAAAAGTATTATCGATCCGTCTAACTGAACAATTACCAAGCCTCCAGTATGAGTTTGGCTGCATAAATTAAAGTCACCTTATATGCAAATTTCTGCTTTTCTTCTCTTATGTAATGTTTTGCAACATTTTCAAGCTCAACTTTGTTAATTGTTTTAGATCCGGGTATAACCTGGTTCTAATTACGACTCGTATAATATTTTATTAGATAAGGTGACTTTCGTTTATATAGCCAGATTCATACTGGAGACCCGGTAAGTGGTCAGGATCAAGGTTTAAAACATATATAAATAAGACTCGTAGAATTAAAAATATATGTTGTACACAGATCTCCGAAGACAGTAAAGTCGATTCTGAAGTCTTTAATTTTAGTTTTAGTGCTGTCCAAACTAAAAGAACTCCAAAGTAATATGGCTTCTATTATTAACACTAAAGAACTATTTTGGAATGAAGAAAATTTTGTTTTGACAGCAATAAAACTGAAAGCCTTCAGAATCAGATTTATTGCTTATCGCTATTTTGTTTCTATTTAAATTCAAATCAAATCAAATTATATATTTTTGCAAAGTAGATACTTAAAGTATACTTTCTACAAGTCAAAGTTAATTATAACAATATAATATATCTTTAGAATATAAAAAAATATATAATAATATGGGAAAAAATATACACCTGCATAAAATAGAGAAATATAGGAATAACAATATTATATATACATAATGCCTAACCATCCGCACCATTCGATTAGTATTGCAAAGAAGAAGGGCAAGAAACTTATTATTAAACAATAATTATTAATAACCTATTATTAACTAATAATTCATTATAAACCAATAATTGAATAAATAGCGATGATTAAAATTTGTAATAGTAGTTTATGAAACTGGTACATAAAGAGTGTCCCTTTAAAAAACGAGCCGAAGAAAAGTTTTTTAATAGAACACGAGTGTTTTAATACCTAGTTATCTATAGTTTCATACACTACTTTATCTAAACTCATGCCTACTAACCTGTTTTCATAATTTTTGTAAATTTGTCGTCAGCCATTTTTGATTATTCTTGTAAAAGCTTGTTCTGAAAGTGTTCGTAATTTCCGTTGTTATTTCCAGAATGTCAGGTGGAGTCACATATCATTCATCACCATTCCTGCTGTCAGTAATTTTAGGGCAAAATAATTATTTAGACCTATGAAACCACAGTAAGTAATAAATAAATTTCCCCGAAAACTATGGCACAACAAACAGTTCATCCATTGACAGACCGAGTCTGTCCATAGTCCAACGCGCCGTTAGCTATAGACAATGGCCGAAAATAAAGTTGACTGTAACCTCGTTACTGTTTTGTATGTATTGGGGAACATTATATAAAAACCTCTTTGGTATTTGAAAGAAAGAAAGAAAGAAAGAAAGAAAAAATGTTTATTTGGTACCAGAAATTACTCAAGACTTTTACCTAGTTGTATTAACAAAACATCTTATAAAATATTCTAACTACTTAAAAACTAAATGATACCAAAAAGGTCTCCGCTCAGCATAATATCGCAGCTACGGCCACGACGCTGATTTTCAGCGGATGCCCATGTTTTAAAGTTGGGTTACCAGTTCCAGTTATACCATTCATAACATAACAAATAACACACAAAAAACAGAACAACTTTTGTAAAACAAAAATGAATAAATAACTAAATATATATATATTATATTTATCTATAAAAATACAATAAAAATAAATATAAATGAAAACATATAATATACTTTATTTTATACAATATGTAACGAAAAAATATCAATTAAATTGCTGCTTCTCTTTTTGGACATTGATTAAAAATCTTTTATACCTACATCTGAAACTATTTACTGATGAAGAGAGCTTGAGAGGGGGAGGGATATTATTCCAACATTTTGTGGCGCAGTAACGAAAACTTCCTCGAAATAAAGATGTTCTATGGGATGGACAAAGTAACAATTGGGGAATACGTAACTGATGTTGAGAGAATTTAAGTTTATTGTACAAATAAAGCGGACTTTTTGTTTTAATTACGCCAAAAAGTAACGTTGCGAAGTGTAGTGCGCGTCGTGATTCCATGTTTAATAAATTACTTCTATTTAGGTAAGGTGTAATATATGCTCGGCGGGGAACCGGAAAACAGAACCTTGCGCAGGAGTTTTGCACTCTTTGAATTAATTTCCGAGTTCTAGCTAATAAGCACCCGCCAATAACTGTATCAGCGTAGTTAAGCTTTGATAAAATCAGCGATTCACAAAGGTGAATTCTCGTATCCACGCTAAGATGTTCACGTACTTTGTATAGTACTTTCAACCTATAATAACAATATTTGATATTAAACCTCAGACATGGCTGTATGGGCTAAGTTCCCTTTGCCTTCCTAGTTAGTATCACATGTACTGTAATCTCAGAAAAAGTATTTTTATAGCATTATGTTGTTCGGAGACCTATAATACTATAATTTAATTTTTTATTTTTTTAGAGACGTTCATGAAAAATATTTTTCATTATGCCAGTAGTTTTAAGTTCGTAATGAGGATTTTACGATATGAGGTTAGATAAAAATTTGTACCATATTTCATTCTTTAATGTTATTATTTCGGCCAAGGGCGAGCGCAAAGATAATAAAAAAAAAGAAACTAGATTTCCGCAAAAACAAAAAAACCTCAAATAATCCAAATGGCGATACAAAAAGCCTAGATCCATATACAAACAGTCTCAATAGCAAGTGTCGATTGGTCGTTATTCATCGCTAGCGGCAATACGTCGACCGGTGGGCTGCGGGCGGGCTGGGCGCGCGGGCCGGGGAAACGCTGCGGTTGGGCTGGTAAAACTGCTCCGGCTTTTTGGTAATGTTGTCTGAAAGAAAATAGAAATAAACGAATCTGTCTGTCCGATTTTCTCTATAAGCTTTCTTGATCTTCTGGTCTCATTATAAATGATTTACGGGCTGGTTTATTAGTCACTGACAGTACTTATCTAAACGAACAAATTTTGAACAAACAAAACATTATTTTTCAGCGATAATAATCCCAAAACCGCTTAAACTACCTATTAAGACAAACTAAATGAAGATCATATTTATTGTGAAATCCAGAAAAATAAATTTACTTATTACAATTTTCTGAGACTACAAAATTCAAAGTTTGTTAAATGGACGACTATAAATAATAATAAGTAATTTTGGCCATTTGTTTCGTAAACTTGTAGAAAAAAGTTTTCATGTACAGCGAAAAAATTGGCGAACTGGCCTGACATAGTTGAATCTGCATTTTTTTAACTGAGATAGATTTGTAACAAGCTCTGCTATCCTCTTTCATGCTATTTGTGAATTTTCATGATTGACAGAAAATCAGTTCATTAAATAATGATTTATAAATTCAATGAAAGTTTTTAACAAGTAAGAACATTTATTGTTACCTTGTTAATAAAAATTATATAAGTTTTTATTTTTATTCTAACAGCTGATTTAAGGCCATTAATTTAAATGGGTCAGTCACAGACGCACATTGCAGGTATTACTTGACTGGTTAACCTAAGCCTAGAAAAATTGTATAAAATTTCTTATTTTTATAACATTATATACAGTTTGATTGGTTCGTTATGATTTTGATGTGAAACGGACCGTTCCGGCAGCGTTCCTGGCATGCCGTGCGCAGCTCTACGCTGGCGATACATCAGCGTATTTGATACAATTTGCCGAAAGACTCGCCTCTTTGATGTATGGCCGGAAAAATAACGCAGCCAGATTAAATCGTTCGCCGCAGCCAGGCGAAAAATAACCCTATCACCTATAAACAAAACTAAATTTTGTGCGACAGTCAAATTTACTGGTTTTTCGACGGTCGCTATTCATATTGAGCCTTACTCTAGTAAAACTAAAGTAGTATTTCCCTTGCTGATTGTCATAACAGGATCTGTTAATGCTAGTGTTGAGATATCAATTTTATTGAAGAGGGGTTAAGTTTTGTTTTCGGTTGGCAAGTGAATATGATCAGAGATCAGAAGGCATTATTTATGCGGATGACTTTTGCGAAATTTGGCTATAGTGTGGTTGTGTATCATGTATTGTTTATGGTGGATTAAACCAGGCTCCTTTTATATATTTTTCCTTGTAACAATTTTGACAGGGTAGCGGAAAACTTCTGCATAAGTTTTGAATAATTTATCGAAGGGTAAAGTGACTTTGTGGTGAAAATTGGGGATGAGAAAATGTGACAACTTATTTTGTAATTTATTAGAACTACAAAATCACTGAACCAAGAAATTTATTATAAGCTCCTTTTTATTATAAGTTTCTTTTATTTTAAGCTTCTTTTTTGAACTCTCAACGTACCTTGAAATTAAAAAATGGATAATAAATAAATAAATAAATAAATTTATTTCAAAAACCAAATAAATTAAACTTAAAAATTAAAAATAATTTGTGACTTAACCATAGGCTTACATAGAATTATTCAGAATAAAATAATTCTAAGCCTTGTTCTCTTTCGCAGTTAAATCCACTGAATTAAGTGCTTCTGTGTTAAATTTGACTGTTTTCAATGACACTAAAAATATTTTAGTAAATGGACAGTTTAAAAAGCTAAGCTAGCTAAGTACTCATTGCCAAAATAAATAAAAGTAATTGTTGTATTTTAGACTTCCTCGGCTCATTTACGATTCAAAGATTCAAAATTTTTATTTGTAAAATTGATACATAAAGTATACGTTTTACATGTCAAATCTAATCTATATAAAAGTTATATTTTATGATGAAACAAAAATGATACGGGATTTATATAAAACACTATATTTAAGTTGGGCTAATACACATGCATAAAATAAAGACTTATTGAAATAAGAATATTATTATACATAATGCAATTGATAGATAAGTTGATAAACCATAAATAAATATAATGCCTCTAACCAAATATATACTAACATAAGTAAAAAATTAAAATATTGTATATACCTACATAATGCAATGAATAAATAAGTTAATAGATAAATAAACTATAAATAGATATAATGCCTAAATCCGCCCAGTCGATTAATCTTGCTAAGAAGAAGGGCAAGAAACTTAGCAAGATCATGTCTTTTTTATCAGTTTTTTTTCTCAATATGGTATACAATATGGTATATGGTATACATATGGCTTATTGCTATCACCGTCTTTTTAGCTTATATAAAATTATGGGTTGGGTAGTTATACTAAATAAGGTATTAAAATTTAATAACTAAAGGATAAATATATAAAAGACAGAAGGAAATAATTGTGTCATGAGGAAAAAATACATATTATCTAGTCTACCGGTCTAATGATAATGAGGTAGTGACTTAAAATACTAAGCAAAACATCGGCTACCTGTCTCTTTTTTACATTCAAATTATCAACTAATACATACTAAGTTTAAGTTATAAAAGGTTCATGTCAATATGTAAAAAGGAATGTCAAAATAATAATAATAAAACAATATAAAAATATAAGTCTACATAAAAACAAACGATTTGAAAAACACAATTCAGTTAGTACGAACAGTAGTATTATGGCTAAGATCATAATTCTCATGACACCAAGCGTCACTTTCATCCAAATAGTCCTTGATTTTATAATATACTTTTCTCAAGAGTCCTTGCTTAATATATCATTTAAATTTATTTTCCGAAAAACTAAGTTTATTATAAAATCTTATACCATGTCCTACAAAAGAGGTGCCTACTTTTGCAAGTCTAGTTTTTGTTTCTTCCTAGTGTCTATAGAGTGATGCTCACCGAGCCTAAGAAAAGTATCGATATTTTTTCTGATATATTTAATAACTTGGTAAATAAATTCACAAGGAACTGTTAAAATATTAATTTCATTGAATTTTTCTCTTAAGAGGCCGCTCCGTATTTTTCGTCTGTGTGATGCGAAACATTATTTTAATTATTTTTCTTGTCATTGCCGCGACGTTTTTGTAAAAATCAGGGACATACACCAGTCCATACTGGCCATCTCAATGCAGACCTAAAATTTATTTGATTGAATTGTTTCGATTTTGCGAGTTATTTTATTACTTACGAGCCCGCTCCGAATCGTTATTCATAATATAGATATGATGAAGTATCAAAATAACGCGCAAAGGAGAAGCAATTGAATCAAATAAATTTTAGGTCTGCATTTAGATGGCCAATATGGACCTGAATTCTAGGCCTTTTTTTAGGCGGCCAATATTAAGTTGTGTACCTATGTCCCTATTTTTTCCAAAAACATCGCGATAAAGCCCAGAAAAATATTAACATATTGTTTTTGATCAAAGTTGTCGTCGTTGCGGACCGGGCTCTTAATGAATGCCGCCGATGCTTCATATTGTAAATAGCTCGATTTGCTCTCTTCTGCAAAACAAAGACTGCGTTTATACCCGCAGCTCTACCCCACAGCAACAAACCATATGACATAATGCTGTGAAAATAACTAAAGTACACTAGCAGTATCCTCATCAGTAATTTGCCTCATCCGTCTAACAGCGTATGCGGCTGAACTTAGTCTACCTCAAAGGCCTTCTATGTGGGGACCGCACTGAAGACGAGAGTCTATAGTAATGCCTAAAAACTTCGTTTTGTTGACGGAGGTTTGTTTTTGGAAGTCTGATTGTTTTTCTATTTAATTAGCAATAAAATTCTTTATTTAAATAAGACACCATTTTTTATAGGTTCTACAATAGATAACTGTCATTTTATTGTATTTTTTTCAATTTGAAGCACTAATAATTGCGAGTGGAACACATCGCCCTACACAATGAACGTGTTTCTTTCATGCAGATGTAAATCGGAATAATAAATGACAAGAAAACCTTAAAAAAAACGCAAAAGCTACAAAGCGCTGGGACTGGTCCTTTAATCTTTTAATTTTTGTTGTACCGAAACGTTGGAACAATCTTATTATACAGGCTGTTGATATGATAACCTTTTCCCTTAGATCATATAGCACGGGACTAGGCAAGCACACTTATCCCTCTCTGCCGAAGTACATGAACAAATTGTTCGTGTAAGTTTGCTTGTGTGCTCGTTACGTGTTTGTGTTGCAGCTTTTGATTTAGGAGTGTGCGTGAATGAGTACATGTGTGCTGTGCGTGTTTACCTCCCCTCCCGTGGAAAACGGCAGAATAATTTCAGTACTAAGAGTCACGCATTGCCAGGTCCCGTGTTAAATGGTCCAAGCCTTTTCCCATAAAACGGATTATTCTACCCAGTATTATAAACAACTTTTACTAAGGGGCTAACCCTTAAATCGCAAAAATAATTTGGCCAAGTATTGGAAGTCGGAGTCGGAATTGAGCACTAAGGGTTCCGCACTACCACACAACACGTGTACGGAACACTTAAAATATGATAAATAACAACAATATAGTTGTCGTAATAAAGACGACAAAAAACGAGGCAATAAAATGGTAGAGCCAGTCAAACAATTCGGCTCCCGCTGAGTACGGAACCCAAATTTTCATTATTTGTTGTTTTACTGTACTTGTATAATATGTATGTACTCGTACAACAATCTTAAACGTGTATGTATTACCGTTTTTAAGAGAGAACCGAACCAAATAATGTTAAAAATGCTACTTTTTAGAGGATTTTTGTATAATGTTTCATAGATACTTTGATTACATACTCGGACAAAATGTATGAAACAGCTGATTTTTTTTCGCTATTTCAGGGCTGGTCATGTAGTAAAAGTTGTTCATGTTAAGAAGGGTACAAGGCTAGAACGATTAATGTCCTTTTTCCAACATTTTGAGATAATCGAGTTTAAATTTTAAATTTCTTATAGCATTGAGCATCCAATAGCTAATTTAGTTTTATTATTAATTTATGACAGCTCATTATATATGGATAGTTATAACTATTCTTTAGTTTTTCTTAAGTAGGGCAGATCCTCAAAAAATAATCTACTTGTATTAGAGCTGAACTTTTTTAAATCCTGGACGTCCTTGTATTTAAATTAGCTGCGTACAACTGTGACTCTCAGCGTTACTGCTATGGAGCGGAATATTTATTTTTGATACATCTCTTCACTCACAGCGTTCTAGTTCTATGATACCTACACGAAATGATAGAGATCCAAAAGTGCTACCATAAACAATAATAAAACTTAAAAAAAAATTTTTTCGACATTTATCGTTCTAGCCTTGTATTATTAGAATTATATTTACAACATTCTGTATAAAGCTTCGAGTCATGATCTTTAGTGACATAATGGGAACTAAGAAGGTTATTTAAGTAAGGTTATGAGTTGTTCATCTTCTAAAAGACGAAACACTGAAAAATCAAAGTTCTAAGTTAACGTAAAAATAAATCAAGGGAATCAAAATTTATAGGGTATTTCCCGTGGACCTAGAACTATGATATTTGGCAAGTAATACCGTCTTATCTAGATGCATACCTAAGGAAAAATCTGAAAACTATACATTTGTAATTAAATCATAAAAAAACCCTCGGTGGGTGAGTTCGACACGCACTTGACCGGCTTATTTTTAATTTTGAGATCTATTCTGTCTTCCGAAGCACGTAGACTGAACACAAAATGTCCCTTCACTGGATTCAAATCCGTGACCACCGGATCGGAGCATTAGTCGAACACCACTACACCACAGAGTCAGGCTCTATATTTTTATTTCTTTCTATCCATCAGCCTGGTTTCGTCCACTGCTGGACATGCCTTTCCAAGATTTCACCACTCTTGGCGCTCCTACTGGAGAAATAAAAGAAATGCCCATACTCACACACGCTGAGCTGACGGGTTAGTGAGCGTAGCACCGTAACCCTCGCACTAGGGAGGCCGCTGCTCGTCACCAGTCTGTTTTATATAACGGCCGTATACCGCCATCTATCGGGCCCAGGCATGGTGGGTCACCTGGTTATGTCTGTTTGAGAGCTGTCACTCTCCAACGAATAACTCCAGGAGGGCTTACAAGCAAGATGATAGGTCCTCCATAGTCGAACCCAGCATCAGATCTACCACCAAAATTCCAATAAAGAAAATACGAAGTGAGAGTCGGTCGCGGGTAAATGATTTATAATATTAGATACCTGTTGATCAGTCTAGCTAACACTATTATAGTCTCTCTGTAAAACTACTTTGGTTTATCTATCTACATCTACACTGATCTATCTTTACTAATCCACACAATACACTAATATTATAAACCATAGTAAACGAATAAAAAAGGGGACGAAGTCGGCGCTAAGCAACAACTGAAACATAGCGATGGCGGCTATTTACAAGTGTGTGAGTGGATTTAGGCTAACGATGGTGTGAATGTTTGCGTGCCGGACTCGTGCGTACACGCGTGTAGGCTCACTATGGGTGATTCAGTTTTTGGTTGGCGAAACTCCTTCCGACTTTTTATACTTCTATGTTAATGAGGAGGTGTTTGTGGGTTGGGATGCACGATGTAATGTCCGGAACTACTGATCTCTGAAAATGTTTTCAATAATAGCAAGCTACATTATCTTAGAGTGCTATAAGCTATACTTTGTTCCCTAGAGACGGATAGATCCCTAGGATCCCTGATCTCTGGAACTACTGAACCGATAGAATTTATTGGTCTAAAATTCGATAGGATTTCCCAAAAAAATAACGAGAGCCGTCATAAACGTAATATTTGATATGCTTCATTAATTTTAGTACATATATAGTTTCAAGTTTGGTCAGACGTGCAATTATGTAAGCCAATATTCAAAATTATTGTCATATGGCTATTCGGCTAAGCAAATTAGCCCGTTTGACATTTAAATTCGTACATTTTTGGCTGTCAAATGAATACGATTGTCTTGTTTTGTTGTTGGCAACCAAAAACGTACGATTTCAATTGTCAAACGGGCTTATTTGATTAGCTATATGACAATCGAGTTTGAATACGATTGGCTTACACAAATGCACCTCAAATTGATTAACGTACTCTGAAATAAAACAAAAAATAATGAGAATTAGGGTTCCATACTCAAGGGTGTCGAATTGTGTGTGAGGCGCAACCATTCTAGCGTCTTGTTTTTTGTTGCTATGTATAAAGTTTTATGGGTTTCCGTGTGGTGTGGTGATACGGAACCCTTTGTGCGATTATTCTTGAGTTATGCTACGGACCTATGAAAAAAAATAGATTTTAATGTAGGGTTTCCAAGTTCGATGGGATCCAAAAAGGATGTTCTTTGTAGTTTTAGTTTCGTGCAATGAAAGCCCTTTGCTCCGGACCTACAAAAAGAGAAAAATCTTTTATCTAGCAATCAGCTTAGTTTCCATTCTGGAGTACACGCCTTGGCTTCCGTCCTAGCTTCAGGGGGCTATTCTACCATTTCATTTTAGCTTTACTTTTTACAAAAGGGGCGCAGCGTTGCAGTTCTTGGATGCCAAAATTATAATCATGAGACCTAGGTTTAAATGAGTTCAAAATCAACAAATCAGTGTTTCCTAATTTTCTCCAGACTGCCTGTTTGGTCTAGTAGTTTGATCTTTTCGGCCACTAACCCGGACGACGCTGGTTTAAATCCCATGTGATGATGTTGTTGGCTCGGTCTACAATTACATACTCTAATAATGAACAATTAAAACCCTGCGGTAACAACAAATCAGTGGCCGTATGACAACATCGGTGAACGCCGTATCGTCCTCCTAAGAACGAAACTTGTTAACTTATTATTTTATCTATTACATTATTGGACGACTTTCGTTTGTGTGGCCGGGTTCATGCTGGAGACTCGGTGGGTGGTCGAAGACGGGGTTCGGTGACCCTGTTTATGAATTGCGGGAAATAATATTATAATATATGGTCCATCGATTTAAGGTCGCTCAGCGATTTATGGAGCGGGCTATGCTTGGGCTTATCTCTGATGGATATAATCCGAAATGAGGAGATCCATTGGAGATCGAAAGTAACTGACATAGCCTACAGAATCAGTAAGTTGGCAGGCAGTGGGCAGGCATATTTATCGCCCACATGATGGCCTTTGGGGCCAAAAGGCTTTAGAATGGAGACCACGTACAGCAAAGCGTAGTGTGGGCAGACCTCGTGCCGCTGGACCAACGACCTGAAGAACGTTGTGGATGGCGGTTGGATGAGGAAGATGGAGGACCGACATGAGTGGCGAAATTTGGGAAAGGCCTATGTCCAGAAGTGGAAAAACACGGGCTGATGGATGGATGGATGGATATTATAAATAGATAATTGATTGATTATCCATTTTGTATACATATACCAGACAGAATATTCTTATCGAGAAGAAAACTTCGCATTAGATCACCAAAGGATCTAGCTAATGTATCTCTTACGAAACGAAATCTTGTTTTCGACGTATTGTTCTTGTACGAACTTCATTATACGTACTTGAGAGATTATTTTTTTGTCAGGGAATATTAACTTCGAAAGAAAATCAAATAAAACTCTCGAAATATCGATACTACAATAATCCCAAAATTAAATTTGCCATATTCGTACAAAAATAATTCCTAATAAACTATCTAATGTGCTATCGGAAAAACAGCGCTAACCTACTTTAGACCTCTATTACAATAGTAATATGAGCGAAATATGTGCTGGTTGACTTTTCTCCAGTAGTAGCTATAGTAGATTGCTTAAGTGTAGTACATATTAATAGAACTGGAAATACCTTGGAATTACATTAGGACTACGGTGTAATTGTAGAGTTTAGAAATGATACTAAAACATAAATCTGGAATAGCCCAACAGTCAACATAGAGCAGTTTAAATTGTCTGAAGAGTCCTAGTTCGCGATGTGTAGGAGCTATTGTTGACAGCGCTGTGAACAAGCTGAGCGAGGGGGCGGAGTCTATTCGCGATGTGTACAGTTTAGTATTTGCAGCGCTGTGAATACGCTAAGCGGGAGGATGGAGTCTGTTTGCGATGGATAGAGACTATTGTTAATAGTGCTGTGAACACGCTAAGCGATAGGATGGAGTCTGTTCGCGATGGATAGAGGCTATTGTTAATAGTTCTGTAAGCAGCGTTGCGAGAGATTGGAGTCTGTTCGCGATGAATAGAGGCTATTGTTAAAAATGCTGTAAACACGCTAAGCAAGGGGAAGAAGTCTGTTCGCGATGGATAGAGGCTATTGTTAATAGTGCCGTGAACACACTAAGCGAGAGGATGGAGTCTGTTCGCGATGGATAGAGGCTATTTTTAATAATGCTGTTAACACGCTAAGCAAGGGGAAGGAGTCTGTTCGCGATGGATAGAAGCTATTGTTAAAAATGCTGTAAACACGCTAAGCAAGGGGAAGAAGTCTGTTCGCGATGGATAGAGGCTATTGTTAATAGTGCCGTGAACACACTAAGCGAGAGGATGGAGTCTGTTCGCGATGGATAGAGGCTATTTTTAATAATGCTGTTAACACGTTAACAAGGGGAAGGAGTCTGTTCGCGATGGATAGAGGCTATTGTTAATAGTGCCGTGAACACACTAAGCGAGAGGATGGAGTCTGTTCGCGATGGATAGAGGCTATTTTTAATAATGCTGTTAACACGTTAACAAGGGGGAGGAGTCTGTTCGCGATGGATAGAGGCTATTGTTAATAGTGCCGTGAACACACTAAGCGAGAGGATGGAGTCTGTTCGCGATGGATAGAGGCTATTGTTAATAATGCTGTGAACACGCTAAGCAAGGGGAAGGAGTCTGTTCGCGATGGATAGAAGCTATTGTTAATATTGCTGTGAACACGCTAAGCGAGAGGATGGAGTCTGTTCGCGATGGATAGAAGTTATTGTTGATGATGCTGTGAACACATTAAGCAAGGGGAAGGAGTCTGTTCGCGATGGATAGAGGCTATTGTTAATAGTGCCGTGAACACACTAAGCGAGAGGATGGAGTCTGTTCGCAATGGATAGAGGCTATTGTTCATAATGCTGTGAACACGCTAAGCAAGGGGGAGGAGTCTGTCCATTGAGTAAGGGTATGTCCTGGAAATAATTCATTTAAATCTTGGTTTGACAGATACAGTTACATTTTTTGGGGGAAAAAGTAGCTCTATATAATAAATTTTTGTCCTCGTGGCATTTCCTGATTTTTTTAAGGTTCAAAAAAGGGAATTATTTTGACAACTGAAAGTCTTACCTAAATCTCTAACGTGTTTATTCAATTTCAAACAAATATCAAGTTCCAAAACGAATAAATCAAAACTCAGTATTTGTTTAGAACTAAGGCTTCATATTGTCATAAAGCTCATACGTTCATTGTGATAATTATGAAATACCACTTTGATAACGTAACATAATGTTAATATGATGACCAAATACCTAGAATGATTAAGAATTATGATTATATAGATTTAAAAATACATAGGTGCTGTAAAAGCTCATAAGTTTTTTCTTATTTAAGATATATATTGGTGAAATAAAATATATTATAAGCAATAAAATATGTTCAAGATATATTTCGGGCCCGGCATCAGTTGAGTATAAAAATATATAATATAAATATAAATATATAATAATATATACTTACTATTATTATTATTATTATTATTATTATATTAGCCATTTTACAGCATTCAGGTTTTCTTAGTACAAGGAAAAGAAATAAACAATCCAATCCAGAAACATGCAACTTAAAATTAAACAAACGAATGGTAAATATTATATAGCATGCACAATTATCTCTTTAAACTTAAAAGCAACTTTTAAAACACAGATTATTAATGACATGTCAATTAACAATATTATAATATATTATTGTGATTGTTTCATATTGATGAAAAAATAATATATAATTATGTACACTTATTAAAGTTCTCACTATCTACTAAACTTAATGTATTTTTATTTTGTTACTTTAATTTTCAGGTTAGTGAACGACGATTTTATGCTGTAAGTCATCCCACTGTTGGGCAAAGGCCTCCCCCATCTCTTTCCAGGTTGATTTATCTCTAGCACACCGTGTCCAGAGCACACCAAGTCCATCAAAACTCTCCAGCTCGTCGCGCCAACGTACGCGGGGATGACCAGGTCGGCGCTTCACATTGCGCGGACACCACTCCGTCAGCTCTCGAGTCCAGCGTCCGTCGGTACATCTCATCACATGTCCAGCCCATTTAAATTTTAGTTTCTTCGCATGGCGTATTACGTCTGTGACTTGTTTTTTCTCGTAGATCTTTATTTGATGTTTTATCAATGAGTCTAAGGTTTAGCATGCCCCTTTCAATTCTTCTGTGTGTCGTTTTTAATTTCACAATGTTGGTCTTTGTTTTGGCCCATGTTTGTGCCCCGTAGGTCAATATTGGGAGCATTATATATTATCTATAATTGTGATTATGACATATAATCTACGCTTTCGTGAAGCACCAGAAAACGCCTTTTATACGATTTTTAAATTTATGACCGTTATCGCAAAAACATTCCTCAAAACTCCACTCGAAGCCAATAAACCCAGACCCTATTTCCTGCGTCAGAGTTATTCTCTCACGACGACCCCAAATCGTTATTTTACGAGTGCATTTTGAGTGAAAAGCCATAAACTGTGTGTGGAACATCGTCGAGGTCATTTCGGAACGCGTTATGGGCATGGAGGCAGCTGCTAGGAGGTGGTTTTTATATTTTTGAAGAAACGGTAATTTAAAAATAAATCGCTTGTACTATTTGTGTCTGCTTTTTGGAATAAATAGATCAATTTAGGAATGTGATTTCAACAAAAAATAAATTGTGATTTCAAACCGATTTAATAAGTATTTTAGTATTTACAGGAAATTATGACGTCATCATAGTAAGTTGCATGGTCAGATCCATCATGGTTAGACTTCAGGTTGCTGTAAAAACGCATACGGAAATTTGTGGTGATGACGTACCTGAAGGTCAAATTAAAGACATCACTTTTTTACGTTTAATTGAGAAAATGCACTCTTATTTTAAAAATATGTCTCCTTAAACAGTGAAAAGCTAGTCCTCGAAAAGAAGAGGCCAATCGATATTGGAACACAACTATGTATTGCAAGCTATACCTAATTTTGATTTATTTGGTTGCAAATAACTTTCAATAGCAGAAAATATGTTATGCGAAAATAATAATAGAAAAAAAGAAAGAAATGTTTATTTATAAATACAGTGCACACACAACAGAAATTAGTAGAGACACATAAATCATTAAAAAATGCTTAAGCAAAAACTGAATTCACATTAAAAATGGCAACAAAAAAAAACGAAAAAGCTTTATGACTAATGTAGGTGAAATTTTATTTATCCAAAATATATATACAATGTTTATTAAGCATGTACTCTAGCAGGGTACTCTATCAACTTTATCTCTCTATCTCTCTCTCTGATTACCTATATCGTTTGAATGCAGGTTGATTAGGTTGCTACCTCAAAACTCCTCCAAATATTATAAACAGACTTAATTGGATTAATAGTTGCATAAAAACATATAATAGTAGTTTGTTAAACTGATACATAAAATGGTTATTAAAAACACGAGTGTCAGTTTAAAAAACGAACCAAAGTTTTTTAATAGAACACGAGTGTTTTAATACCTAGTTATGTATAGTTTCATACATTACTTTATCTAAACGAACCAAAGGCGAGTTTTTTAATAAAACACGAGTGTTTTAATACCTAGTTATGTATAGTTTCATACACTACTTTATCTAAACTCATGCCTAACAACCTGTTTTCATAATAATCTTGATAAAATTTGTCGTTAGCCATTTTTGATTTTTCTTGTAAAAACTCGTCCTAAAAGTATTCGTAATTTCTGTCGTTATTTCTAAAATATCAGGTGGAGTCAAATTATCACCACCATCACTGCTGTTAGTAGTTTTGGGGCAAAATAATACTTTTTGTTTGACCCATAAAACCACAGTAAATAATAATTTCCACGTAAGCTATGGCGCCAAAATCCAACAGTCCACCACGCATGTGTACCCTTTGCGCGCGCCGGCAGCCATAGACAATGCAGGCCAAAAATTAAATTAAATTGTGACCTCCTTTGTCACGCCGCAATATTATTTAGTAGGTGTTAGAGAATATTATATGATAACCTCATTGGTATTTGATATTAAACCTCAGACATGGCTGTTTGGGCTTAGTTCCCTTTACCTTCCTAGTTAGTATCACATGTACTGTAATGTCCGAAAAGGTTTTTTTATAGGATTATGTTGTTCGGATACCTATTCTACCTATAATTTAATTTTTAAATTTTTTAGAGACGTTCATGAAAAATATTTTTCATTATGCCAGTAGTTTTGAGTTCGTAATGAGGATTTTACGGTATGAGGTTAGATAAAAAGTATTATGTACGCAAGACTTATGGATTTTCGGCAAGCAGAGTCGTTGTCGGTTGTCACTAAAAAATGTTTTTGTTGCGGCTATCTCTCGTTCCGTTATAAACTGAAGCGGGATGTCCTCAGCGATTATGCTCTTAAGTGGTTTATGAAAGGGTTTTGGAAGCGGTAGCTAACCGAATAATGCGAGTATGGAGAGTTAGAGCATTATTACGTCGGAGAATTATATACTCGGGTTATAACTTAGCACTTATAAGGCTTCAAGTTGGTAATAGTTATATCGTTAGGCACTTTAAAGTCTTACAATATCTTGGTTTGACTAGTGTTAATGGACAGATATTTTAAATGTAACCAAATAATGTACCGATTATACTGGAAAAAATATACAAAAAAATAGGAGCAATGGAAAAAAAAAAATTTGGCCTCTTACAAAATTTACCGTAGGTTTTATTATTAAATCACCTGGTTACGCTTAAAGATACCTGTAGGCGACGCATTTTTATAGGTAACATAAATATGTGATTAAAAAATATTGTTTTTAGTATAAATATTTAAGTAGAAGTGCTGCCATATGTTGGAGTAATTAAAAGCGACAATTAACGGGTGCACAACGAATTTTACTTTTTATAATTAGCCGGTAGATTTGCTATGACGGTTGCTTGGTAGACTTCATCGGAAGCTTAAACGGTGTACACCTCATTGTCTTTGTTGAACCTTAAATTTTGGCAGTTTCATTATTCTATCCCTTACAATACCTATTTAATTACATTCCGTATGTGCTACTTACAACGAAATACTTAGTTCATTAGCTACTGATCATCCATCCATCCATCCATCCATCAGCGTGTGATCGTCCACTGCGGGACATAGGTCTTTCCTGTAATATTTGGCCACTCTTGGGGCGCCTACGTCCTGCTCATCCAGCCGCCACTCGCAAAGTCCTTTAGGTCGTCGGTCCAGCGGGCACAAGGGTGACCAACGCTATCCTTTGCTGTATTTTGTCGCCATTATAACGCCTTCCGGCCCCAACGGCCATCATTTTGGCGACAGCTATGGCCTGCCCACTGCTACATCAACATTACTAAATCAGTAAATATCATACCTATATCAGTAAAGAAAAACTCTACTGATCATAAATACAACAAATGTGACTGTCATAGATTCAAATATTACAGTTGCTATAGATGTTTTTATTTTGCTCCTCTAATAATTAATCATAGAAGTATAACGAACAGAACATTTCAACCGACCAAAAACATCGAACATATTCCATCAAAGCGTCCACAAAACCCGAGATTGGTGTAATATTTTAATACTTTATAGGGACATGAAACTAAGGGTCGTTCTAAAGCATATTAACATGTCCCTGTACGTGATGCGACTGTTGACACGGGTTTGAAATCTTTCACATTTCATTTTGGATTTCAAACTTTACTGGGTATTAGCTACTCGCAGTTCGTAAAACTGAATGGATATTTGCAGCTGACACCCTGTTTTAGAAATCGTGCATGCACAGTAAGCTGACTTGCTAGTGCCAGCAGTTATTTCACAGTTTACTGACTAGTTGGTGCCAGCAGTTATTGCAAATTGTATTGACTAGCTGGTGTCAGCAGTTATTGCACATTGTATTGTATTGGCTAGCTAGTGTCAGCAGTTATTGCACATTGTATTGTACTGACTAGACAGTGTCAGCAGTTATTGCACATTGTATTGACTAGCTAGATTCAAAAGAAGATTCAAAGATTCAAAATGTTTATTTGTAAAATAGATACATAAAGTATACGTTTTATATGTCAAATCTAATCTGTATAAAAATAATATTTTATAATGAAACAAATATGATACGGGAAATATATAAAAAAACTATATTTAAGTTGGGCTACTAAAGTTATACACATGCATAAAATAAAGACTTATTGGAATAAGAATATTATTATACATAATGCAATTAATAAATAAGTTGATAAATAAACTGAATAGACCATAAATAAATATAATGCCTAACCAAATATATAGGTACTAACATAAGTAAAAAATTCAAATATTGTATATACCTACATAATGCAATGAATAAATAAGTCAATAGATAAATAAACTATAAATAGATATAATGCCAGCAGTTATTACATAGTGTACTGTCAGCAGGTAAACCGCAGTGTAGTGACTAGCAGTTATTGCAGATTGTATTGACTAGTTAGTGCCAGGTCGCTGCCAGGTCGCTGGCAGGTCGCTGGCAGGTCGCTGGCAGGTCGCTGCCAGGTCGCTGGCAGGTCGCTGGCACTAACTATCTATATACCATTTTAGGAAAACACGGGTAAATTGTAAGTATTATAAGATTGAATGATGTTCTTATGTAAACATATGTGCTTCTTTTTGTATTAAACTTGTATCAAAAGATTGTCAGCACATTACCTTGAATGGCGCGACCTTGTACAGAGGCAAGAACAAACGCGATTTCGAGTATCAGCCCAACACCGACCTCAACGCCAAAAGCGACCAGCTTAAAGTCCGACTACCCACAACCATTCACTACAATTATGTAAGGTGACTTCCGTTTATGCAGCCAAATTAATACTGGAGACTCGATAAGTGGTCAAGATCAAGGTTTAATGATCTTTTCTGTGAAATGCATGAAATAAAATGTAGACATCCTGTACTGATTAACTAAAGGTTTTACTTAAACAATTATAGAGGCACAAAAAATTATTTTCGTACTTCGCAAACTTAACCTTGGTCCTAACCACTTACCGAGTCTCCAATATGAATTTGACTATATAAACGAAAGTCAAATTATATAGAGGGCATATTCACGTGCGCTCTCAGTACTAGGAAGGTCGGCTATGCCCTGTTCGGGCACACCATCGCCGTACAAGTCAAGAACTCACTTGGAGCCGAACTACCCGCCATCACGGAAAAATCATCATCGTACTCGTATTTTCCAATGTATACTTTTTCACAAGTAACAAGTAATCTTGGTACTTAATCAGACGATATTCGTTAGGTAGCAAAATGGCAGAACGACTGTAGAGTTCTCTCTCTTATTAAATTAATTTAGCAAGACGGGGTTTTAGAAATGAAACATCACATAATCCTAAGGCAGGAACAAATTTACAATAATAAAACGCTGTTACCTTGCTTAACAGAATAGAACGGGACACGTGGTTTGAAAATTGTAACGTCATCAATCGAGTCATCAGTTTGTGGCCGAGGTATACTCCAGCTCTGCACCTCTAGCATGGTAGACTATATCGAGCTTTAACAGCTTCTCTGTCGCTCTTTAGGTAGATCAACACTGTGAGACAGAGCACTATATCAAGCGCTATCGAGCTCGATATGGTCCTTATCCACTAATTGCGAGGACAAGTCATCATTTATTTTAAATAATAATAATATAACTAAGACACTTTTTTTACTGTGTCGGCATGGCAAATTCAACAATAATCACGTAGCTATTTGTTAATGTTAATGTTAACAAATTATTACATTTTACAATTTCTATGGTCGGTTTTTATAGTCGTAAACCAGTGTCAAACGGAAACCGCAGTGTAACCATTTTGCATCCAAAGAAACCGTACGAATTTACAGTGAAACTAGTCAGGCGAAATCTGACTATTAAATCGTGAGTAGCCGTTTTAATATAAATATGAAATAACAAATGTGTTATTTGGATAACTCATTTCTCTAGCATATTCTAGGATATTTTGTCGGTGAAACGCGGGTGTACCGGGTGTGGATATTAATTGTTCATCAACCATTGTAATCTAAAACTGATATGTAACTTATACTTGCGATTGTCGACACTTGGTGAAACATGGAAAGCATCTTCATGAAAAACACTTGTATATACACTGTTTACACAACTTTATTATAACTACTTTTAACCCAACCGGTTTCGAAAT
The DNA here is from genome assembly GCA_910592155.1 of Ypsolopha scabrella. Classification (NCBI taxonomy): domain Eukaryota; kingdom Metazoa; phylum Arthropoda; class Insecta; order Lepidoptera; family Ypsolophidae; genus Ypsolopha; species Ypsolopha scabrella. The sequence continues at coordinate 1,578,227 of OU342987.1, read as the reverse complement.
TTAATTCATTTTCAAGGGCTTAATCACTCATTTTAATATTAACCTTCAATATTCATCGAAAAATCTCCGTAAGCCGGTAAAGCGAAAAGTGACCATATACCGAACTGCAAGGGTTATCTGTGTAAGTACTGAGCCAGTTTGCAGTGTTTGCAAGGTCAAGTTTGACAATTAAAAATATATACAAAATTAAATGTCAATTTGAAAATTCATTATTTATATGAAGCCAGAGTAGGTACTTTTTCATAGTTTTTTTTATCGTCAAACCTGGCCTTATCATTGCTTTTCCAGCAAAAAGTTCTATGCACGCCACTGCCAGTTTGCAAACGATGATGAAAGCAGTCGGTAAACGGTACCGCAATGGCAGACCAGTCAGCTCCTGGCCTGGCACGAGCCCCGAAGTATGCGAGGTCCCGCGGCGTTTCGCATAATTAAACTTTCACCTCGGTTAATGTTACGGAATTACATTTAAAACCACCATTTCGGATTCGAGTCACGGAATTTTTGAGTGGAAGCCGAATCCTGTGGTCTTTTTGACAAAATGAGGTTAATTATTTTCGGGCTTGTTGCAAACTGTACATGGGGCTTCGGTTTAATTTGTTGATTAGATGATTGCGGGTATTTGGCGAATTTCAGCTTTGCGGGGAATTACCGATTGATGATTTATTTGATTGGTCAATTTATGTTTTTGTTTTAAACATGTACAGTGCCATTCGTGTCATTCTGATACGCGAGCCAAACACACTGTGTATCAACAATGTATCATTCAAGCTATTTTGTTATTTGCTCGGTGTATCATTTGTAAATACGCTTTCTTACATTTTATGTGGGCACTGGTCTAACAGATTTTCCCGACCGACCACGACCTTCTACTTGCTTCCCTTGACCGTTTGAATATATCTCTCCCTGCTTTAAACTGGTTCACTTCCTATCTTCGAGGACGCCGGCAGGACATTCGCTGTGATCAGACCCTGTCCGATTGGTGTGATTTGGATGCTAGTGTTCCTCAAGGTAGGATTCTCTCCCCTCTGTTATTTTCAATATTTATTAATTTAGCTACACCCTACCTTAAGTGTTCTTACCATCTTTATGCTGACGACCTCCAGCTTTATGGGCAGGCTAAGGTTGATGACCTTCACGAATGTATTGACCATCTTAACGTTAACCTACGTAGCATACAATTCTGGTCAGAGCGGTTTGGTATAGCGGTAAACCCAAACAAGTGTCAGGCTATCATTGTCGGAAGTTCACGACAAATAACAAAAAATGACTTTGACACGCTGCCACAGTTGAAATATAACGATTGCGGTATCAGCTTCTCTTCTACCGTGAATGATTTAGGTTTAGTTATCGATCAGGATTTTAATTGGGATGCTCAAATCGAAAAGGTTTTTCGAAAATGTTATGCCTCTCTCCATTCTCTTTTAAGTCTGAAAAACGTATTACCTATTTCAACGGAAATCTCTATCGCCAATTCCTTTCTCATCCCTATTATTAACTACGCTGATACCTGTTATTTGGATGCTAAAGAAGAGCATCTCAATAAACTGGAACGCTTGCTTAACACCCGCATCCGTTTCATATTTGGCTTGAGGAAATATGACCACGTTTCAGAGTTTCGTGCAAAACTCAACTGGCTTCCTATTCGCGACCGTAGAAACCTAAGAATTGTTTGCCTTCTTTATAGTATAATTACCGATCCAAATACCCCCTCATACCTCAAGTCAATGATACATCTCTTGTCTGACAATCACGATAGAATGCTCAGATCCTCAAATAACCTTCTTCTCTCGATTCCTTTGCATCATTCCGGATTAGTATCCAATTCTTTTAGTGTGGTTGCTGTTCGTCTCTGGAACGAATTTCCTGACGATGTCAGAAAAGCCCCCTCCCGTAACTCCTTTAAGTATTCTGTGCACAGACACTACCTCTCCAAAAACACACAAATATGAACTTCTTTAATTCTTATTATTTTTTGCAGTCATGTTATGTATTTATTTATGTATTTATTTACAATAAAAACTTGTAAAACTTGTATCTATTTATGTATTAACATGTATTCTTTTTAGGTATTGTTACCTATAGTTATTAATTTAGAGTAGTATCTTCATTTAATTTGTAATTTTTAAGTTTTTATTCTTCTTGCACGCCCACCTACCTATTTATCTTGTACCATCTGTGGGTTGACTGGTAGAAAATGCTTTATGCATTAAGTCCGCCTTTTTGTACTTATTTTTTTGTGCAATAAACTATTTCTGATGATGATGATGATGAACAAACTGAGTTGAACATGAAACTTGCTCTAAGGAATTTAAAAATATTTTCATCGAGATCTAAGGTGGTTATTTACCATGGACCTGATTAGTATAAGGTCAATAAAGTGTTCGAATGATGCTACAAACTGGAAAATAAACAGAATATATACTCAGAGCTTTTTTTATTACGAGAACCCCAAAAATCACGATCGCAGAAACCGGAAAATAAAGTTGAAAACTTTTATTTTCTAGGCTAAACGAATGTAAACAGATTCAACCATCTCTTTCTGAGAGTGGCTGCGTTCTCCTAAAAGTTTCAAGTACCCACAACTTTTCCTCAGCCTACCAATTCAGTTGTCAGTTACAGAACGTAACCGTTTTATTACGTTTTGCGTTTCGGGAATCTTCACTTTCATTCGGCAGTTTGGACTCTACGTCTAAGGTGTTTAGGTCTTTATTTAAAAATAGGTATTTTAAGGTTTTCAAAATGGCCAAAAGAAAATGGTTGAATTTGGAATCGCAGTGAACATTGCGCTGCAGGGACGTTGGCGGACAGCCATATTGTTATGCTCCTTTAAATTGTCACACTACGGCCCGAAAATATGCGACGAAAATTGTAACGACGGAGTACTTAACCGTTTTACTCTTTTCAGTACGGAACTCTTAGATCTTTTTGAAATAATCTACTACTAAAACATATATTTTGTTTCGGTTTGGAGAGACTCAAACTCAATAATAATAATATATCGTCACGAGATGAATCCCCGAGGGGATTGAAAGTCACAGTCCACACTCGGCAAACCCGCGTTTCACCGACGATTATTACGTCCCAACGTAATGGGTGGTGAGCCCTATCGCCGTACTTCGGGCACAAATTCACGCTTTTTAGGGCATGCAGGTTTCCTCGCGATGTTTTCCTTCACCGTTCAGCAAGTGGTAAGTATTAAATACTCTGCACATAAATTACGAAAAACTCATTGGTGCATGCCCCGGCCGGGGATCGAACCTGGATCTCAAAGATTGAGAGGCCAGCGTTCTACCCCTGGATATGCTAAGGTCAAGGAAATATTTTCACATTTATCTTTCATTTTCGTATACAACGTGAAATTTAAGTCATTTTGCTAACGAAAACTGGTGATAGTACTCGTCCATATGAACAACTTTTACTACGGAGCCAACCCTGAAATTACGAAAAATATATCAGCTGTTCCATAGAAAAGTTAAACACCTACTCGATCCAAATGTATGAAATAGCTGATATATTTTTCACGATTTCAGGGTTGGCTCCACAGTAAAAGTTGTTCATATGGACGAGTACTATCACCAGTTTTCGTTAGCAAAATTAGTTAAATTTCACGTTGTATTATTATTATAGTTACATCTCTAATCAACATACAAACGCCAAGTTAACTTGAGAGCCCACTTTCCTTGTCGTGCTTGCGATCACTCATATTATAGGTTATATTTTGTGTTTCATTCCCAGGTCTCAAGTTAACTTGGCCAGTTTGTAACTTTGACAACGGCAATGATGTTTTGATTCTTAGAATAATAATTAATTAGTTATGTTACTTAACTGTGCCTATGCATTACATCCCAGAGTCTCAAAGATTTATGTAAGTAATAAATACGTCAAATTTATTTTTAAATTCAAATTACTTGGTTATAAAGATAGTAATAAGTATAAGTAAAAGATGTTACTTAAGTATTTATTTCTTAAGAGTTACTTCTTGATTCTTAGATGGTTCGTGTTTGATACCACCTTTAATTAATTTATGTGTTTTTTTTTTGTTCGGAAAACTTACAGCTAACTTAATATTAAACAACACGTAACACCTATAATACTCTAGGTGGTAGAGCTGATGCCGGGCTCGACTGTGGAGGTACCACCATCTCACCATCTTACTCGCAAATCCTCCCGAAGTTATTCGGGGGAGAGTAAGAGAACAGGTCTCAGGCAAAACCAGGCGGCCCACCATTGCCTGGGACCGATGGATGGCGGTATATCCATCCCCAAATGCCCGGGCTTATATAAAACAGACTGGTGACGGGCAGCGGCGTCACTGGTGCAAGGGTTTTGGCACCGCGCTTACCAACCCGCCTGCCCAGCGAGTGTGAGTATGGGCAATTCTTCCAGGAGGACTGCCAAGAGTGGCGAAATCCTGGAAAGGCCAATGTCCGTCAGTGAACGAAATACTTTAAATAAGATTATTGTTTGATTTGAGTTGATTATTGCTACCAGCTATAAATCTTGGGCTCGCGTTACTGATGTTTCCGTAGTCCGTACTGATGATTATGGTTTTGGCCACTTCGACTCCTAGTAGTCGGTACGGCACCGAGCTGGTGATATCCGTACTGGACATAGTACGGGAAATTTATTTTCGTAGCAACCAAAATGTAGAAAAACGCGAACGAAATCACGGAAAAAAACTAGTTAATTCAATCAGAATCTGTGACCGAACAAACCCGTTAATTCATACGTCCCAAAACCAGCAAAGGAAATGACAAAACCACGCCCTAAAGGCACATTGACACCCAAAAAATCCATTGGAACAAAATAAAAGGATAACATTTGCACGATGCATAAATGCAGTAGCGAGGCGACGCGGCGGGCGCGCGCCAAATCGCATCGGGAGAGGCCGCCGACTGGGTACAGGGAAAATACTTCCTGGCTGATCACTGGCCATTATTTTATATACTTATAATAAAAGCAGCAGCTTGTGCCAGAGATACAACCATCGACATAAAGATACACCTATAACGCGTTGGATACAACCCTAAATTATTTTAGTGAATACTCCTTAAGGTGCCTCTTTTTTACTTAATAAAAAAGTAAGGAATTTATGGCAGCCATGGATATCATGATAATATGTCAGTGATGGCAGCGCAATTGCTGTTATTAAATGCGCAATCAACAAGTCAATAAGCGTATCCAAAAGTTCATTTCACGATTGAACTCCCCAGTCAAAGTACTTTTCTTATGTCAAGTACTAAATACGAAAACGCCTTCATTTCATTTTTTAAAAACTTTATTCATCATAAGTAATTAGGTACAATAACAATATTCCGCCAAACTGTTAAAACAGTTTATCGGCAGACATAAATCTCTCTTAATGCTAGCACTTATGATTATTAAATCCCAAATAAAAAAGATAAACCGCGTAGAGGGTAGTTTTAACATTTTGTATCATTCGCTCGAGTTGTTGTTGGGTAACAAAAGACGAGCGAATGCCGTGTGTGCGTTACCGCAGTATGACACGGTATAACAAATATTAAAGTAGGTACTTAAATGAAAACATTTACAAGACTAAAAATAAATACTTTTTATAAATTCGTACTATTAATATGTGGATTTAACAAAAAGAAATCTTTTAACCTCTTCTTAATTTGAGATTTAGTACCTTTGTAGTCTTTTATGTCTTGTGGAATAGCATTGCGAGACTTCTTTCACGAAGTTTGTCCCGGAAGTGATGTACGAGTTCTGAACGAAGCGAAGCGAGCGAGTTCTTCAAGTCTACTTGAACAATCAGGCGTTTGTACGTATGTATGAATGTTTGTTCGAAGATAACTCGAGTACCATTGATCGAAATGTCATGAAATTTGGCAGGCGAAAATATTTTTTAAGTTCAAACATAAGCCAAATCGGTCAAGCGTGAATTGGGTGAGCGCGAGTTCACAGTTCGGGGTGAACTATTCCGACCTCCAGATCATGCAAGTCTCTTCCACTCTGCGAAAGTTACAGGACGCTACAAGTACATTGGCGACCCGCCTGGCTGCTTAATTCAGTGGGTTAAGAAGGGATATACTTACTCGGTAGAAGGAGAGGCAGCTCGTAGGTGAATGAAATTTTAACCACGCAGCACTGTGCGAACTGAATTGAACTATATTGCCACGTAGCGAAAGTAGCTTTTAATTCATATGTCTTTGAAGAGTAGATCTTCTGTACCTTTTCTGTGCTGTGGGGCTGTATAACGAATATTAATGACTTGCTCTGATATTTTATTCTTTTTTGATCATACTTGTACTTGAATCACTTCTAAAGAAATATTTTTGAAACAACACATAAGTATTCAGTTCTACATACAAATGTTTAATGACTACTCGTCACTTTCTATGGGAAATCGAAAAAAGTTTTATTGATTTTGGAAAAGTCATGAAAATACATAAATAACAAAAGTTTATACCGGGTGTAATCGTTAAGTGTGACCAGCCAATTATTCCGTAACCATGACAGATATCAAAAAAATTTAAACTGATATCAAAAGTACGTTGCCTAATTAGTAAAATTACATCAATAACTTTTGAAAATCAAACGAGAAGTATTCTAAATTTTGACTTTAAACACTTCCATATATTTAATTTAGTATGAGATTAACAAGGACTTCACTACGAACATCCGCTTTGAATACAAAATTTTGCACTTACTAAGAAATAAATATTATTCAAGATAGTTTTATGTTTTGTTTGGTTAATAAACAGTTTCCTTTAATATCAGTACTAAGCTACAATATCCTTTTAAAATAAGGAAACTAAAACCTTTCTACAAATTTCATACTAAATGTATAGCAGTGTTTAATATACAATTTTTGAATAATTTTCGTTTGATTTTCAAAAAGTTATTGATGTAAATTTAATTAGGTGACGTACTTTCAATATCAGTTAATTGTTTTTGATATCTGTAGTAGTTACGGAATAATCGCCTGGTCACACTTAACGATTACATCCTGTATACGTATCTATGTCTATGATCCGTATGATCCGTAGAGCGTGTGGTTTAATTTTCTAAACAGGTTAGTAATAGCCTATATACTGAAGCTATTACATGTATACAAAATGGACGGACACAAACAAAGTCTCATTAAAATGAATAGGTTATCCCTTAAGGGTGTTGTCACGTAGTGGTAAGTAAAACTACAGTGAACAGTAAAATAAGCTATAATGTAGTTAAGGTAAACAAATAGTACACAGGGCGTGAGCCGATTAGGTTCAAAGGTTACCAAACGCACTTCACTTCACAAATACCGCACTCTCCTAGTCGTTGTGGCTCGCAATAGGGCAGTCACTGCGCCGGGGTTACGTGTTGGTCCTTGCTGGACGTCAGGAGTAAGTAGCGGCCAGGAGTATCGTCTGCTGGATGTTTGCAGGCGCAGCGAGTATTCAGTATTGCTAGATTGCTAGTTATAGTCTCACTCCGTAGGAAGTTCCCATTATGGGATATCACTTAGAGTATGTAACAAGATTATAATTATTAAGTATTTAAGTTTTATCCAAAATGTATGCTGGTTTAATTAGTCCACCAAATACACAGGCTCTTGGACAATTCATTCGAGACGTGTGTCCAGGTCACGAAACTCGATCCGCGCGAAGCTCAGACCGGCTGTCGCCGCATAGCAAGACGTTTAGTTACCTGATTGGTCGATTCGCAGAATTCTTAAGAATGCGGAAGATATCTACATGAAGTTGGTTAGTTAACTACTAATACAGTCTGTTTGTTTGTATAATTATTTTATTATTGTTTCGTAACATAACTTCATGTTATTATGTATAATACCTCACTTCGCTTCGCATGATTCTGTTTTATATCAACAAATACTGCAACAATCACTCTGAAATTAATATATGATAAAGTTGAGGACTAATGCTATGTCAATGCTCTTGTAAAAACTTGATTCCATTAAATTTTCTCGATAGAAAAAAATACAAAGTTACCTCCAAACCGTAAAATAAACCGATAGCATTCAATTAATATTTGAAATTAGATCTGAAACTTTGCATAATATAACTGATATTAGTGTAAAGCAGCTCTGCTGCAGACTGTTCCATAAAAATGAAAAATCCATCAGTGTAGCCGCGATTTCAAAATAACTGATGTTTTGCGTGCGCGCATCTGAATAGAGTGGGATAGACAGTTAAAAAGCGTTCGAGCAGGACTGCAAATTGAGGTGTTATAGGCCCTTAAGTATCGAAACCTTAAAATTCCCGCCTGTCCAACCCTTTTTATCAGTATCCGTTGGGAATTATCCCAAAAAGTCCAATGCAACACGGCCCCAGAATTTAATTTATTTCCTTGTGTACCGTTAGCAAAACGGGCTTTTACAGAACTTTACAGTTACACGTCACAAATAGTCACAATGCTTTGCGTTTCCGAATTCCTTTGAAGAGTTTATCAAAGTGTTAGCCATTCGACTACGTAAATAAAATATATCGTCACGACATGAATGCTCGAGGGAATCTCAGAGGTGTTTCCTAGTGTGGATTGTGAAATACAAATCATACTTTACACTCGTACGCCCACGTTTCACCGACGATTATTACGTCTTAGCGCGATGGGTGGTGAGCTCTATCGACGTACTTCAGTCACAAATATTGACGAAGCACGCTGACCGGACACAAATACGAGTCCCTTTCAATAGAATCCGGTAATAATGTAAACAGCCAATTTAAACACGTTTTTCCGTATAACATTTGAATATCAATCCTGATCATATTCACATTTCAAGGAACCATACATTGTTCTTACAATGATTTCTATACCAAATAACTTCTTTGTGATAGTTATTTAACCCAGCGAGAATGTGGTGCAGAATCGCAAGCCGAGGATGAGGAGGGTCATTATTACCCTATATTTCATTTGAAGTTTTTAAATGTTTGTTTGTTTTTTTCGTGTAGTTTTATGTATGAACATTTTAATAATATATTATTTTAAGGTTCACTATTAAAAAAACACATTTCCCGGTGCAAACCTTAAAGTTATATTTTTTTTACTAAATGCCTACAAAATAATAAACTTGGGCAGAACTCGACGATTTAAACTTTTAAAAATCCCAAAATAAAGTTTTTCTCTCTCTTCATAAGATTATATGCTAGTTATAAACAAGATCTATTATTAAAGATTATAAAAGTGTCAAAAATCAGTCTTAAGTTAATCGTCCATTGATGCGCTACATTCTTGGTAGGTGAAGGTGTGCTCCAGGCAAATGTATTATGTTACTCCACAAACATGGTAAGTTAATCGTCCATTGATGCGCTACATTCTTGGTAGGTGAAGGTGTGCTCCAGGCAAATGTATTATGTTACTCCACAAACATGGTAAGTTAATCGTCCATTGATGCGCTACATTCTTGGTAGGTGAAGGTGTGCTCCAGGCAAATGTATTATGTTACTCCACAAACATGGTAAGTTAATCGTCCATTGATGCGCTACATTCTTGGTAGGTGAAGGTGTGCTCCAGGCAAATGTATTATGTTACTCCACAAACATGGTAAGTTAATCGTCCATTGATGCGCTACATTCTTGGTAGGTGAAGGTGTGCTCCAGGCAAATGTATTATGTTACTCCACAAACATGGTAAGTTAATCATCCATTGATGCGCTACATTCTTGGTAGGTGAAGGTGTGCTCCAGGCAAATGTATTATGTAACTCCACAAACATGGTAAGTTAATCGTCCATTGATGCGCTACATTCTTGGTAGGTGAAATTGTGCTCCAGGCAAATGTATTATGTTACTCCACAAACATGGTAAGTTAATCGTCCATTGATGCGCTACATTCTTGGTAAGTGAAGGTGTGCTCCAGGCAAATGTACTATGTTACTCCACAAACATGGTAAGTTAATCGTCCATTGATGCGCTACATTCTTGGTAGGTGAAGGTGTGCTCCAGGCAAATGTATTATGTTACTCCACAAACATGGTAAGTTAATCGTCCATTGATGCGCTACATTCTTGGTAGGTGAAGGTGTGCTCCAGGCAAATGTATTATGTAACTCCACAAACATGGTAAGTTAATCGTCCATTGATGCGCTACATTCTTGGTAGGTGAAGGTGTGCTCCAGGCAAATGTATTATGTTACTCCACAAACATGGTAAGTTAATCGTCCATTGATGCGCTACATTCTTGGTAGGTGAAGGTGTGCTCCAGGCAAATGTATTATGTTACTCCACAAACATGGTAAGTTAATCGTCCATTGATGCGCTACATTCTTGGTAGGTGAAGGTGTGCTCCGGGCAAATGTATTATGTTACTCCACAAACATGGTAAGTTAATCGTCCACTGATGCGCTACATTCTTGGTAGGTGAAGGTGTGCTCCAGGCAAATGTATTATGTTACTCCACAAACATGGTAAGTTAATCGTCCATTGATGCGCTACATTCTTGGTAGGTGAAGGTGTGCTCCAGGCAAATGTATTATGTTACTCCACAAACATGGTAAGTTAATCGTCCATTGATGCGCTACATTCTTGGTAGGTGAAGGTGTGCTCCAGGCAAATGTATTATGTTACTCCACAAACATGGTAAGTTAATCGTCCATTGATGCGCTACATTCTTGGTAGGTGAAGGTGTGCTCCAGGCAAATGTATAATGTTACTCCACAAACATGGTAAGTTAATCGTCCATTGATGCGCTACATTCTTGGTAGGTGAAGGTGTGCTCCAGGCAAATGTATTATGTTACTCCAGAAACATGGTAAGTTAATCGTCCATTGATGCTCTACATTCTTGGTAGGTGAAGGTGTGCTCCAGGCAAATGTATTATGTTACTCCACAAAAATGGTAAGTTCATCGTCCATTGATGCGCTACATTCTTGGTAGGTGAAGGTGTGCTCCAGGCAAATGTATTATGTTACTCCACAAACATGGTAAGTTAATCGTCCATTGATGCGCTACATTCTTGGTAGGTGAAGGTGTGCTCCAGGCAAATGTTTTATGTTACTCCACAAACATGGTAAGTTAATCGTCCATTGATGCGCTACATTCTTGGTAGGTGAAGGTGTGCTCCAGGCAAATGTATTATGTTACTCCACAAAAATGGTAAGTTAATCGTCCATTGATGCGCTACATTCTTGGTAGGTGAAGGTGTGCTCCAGGCAAATGTATTATGTTACTCCACAAACATGGTAAGTTAATCGTCCATTGATGCGCTACATTCTTGGTAGGTGAAGGTGTGCTCCAGGCAAATGTATTATGTTACTCCACAAACATGGTAAGTTAATCGTCCATTGATGCGCTACATTCTTGGTAGGTGAAGGTGTGCTCCAGGCAAATGTATTATGTTACTCCACAAACATGGTAAGTTAATCGTCCATTGATGCGCTACATTCTTGGTAGGTGAAGGTATGCTCCAGGCAAATGTATTATGTTACTCCACAAACATGGTAAGTTAATCGTCCATTGATGCGCTACATTCTTGGTAGGTGAAGGTGTGCTCCGGGCAAATGTATTATGTTACTCCACAAGCATGGTAAGTGAATCGTCCATTGATGCGCTACATTCTTGGTAGGTGAAGGTGTGCTCCGGGCAAATGTATAATGTTACTCCACAAACATGGTAAGTTAATCGTCCATTGATGCGCTACATTCTTGGTAGGTGAAGGTGTGCTCCGGGCAAATGTATAATGTTACTCCACAAACATGGTAAGTTAATCGTCCATTGATGCGCTACATTCTTGGTAGGTGAAGGTGTGCTCCAGGCAAATGTATTATGTTACTCCACAAACATGGTAAGTTAATCGTCCATTGATGCGCTACATTTTTGGTAGGTGAAGGTGTGCTCCAGACAAATGTATTATGTTACTCCACAAACATGGTAAGTTAATCGTCCATTGATGCGCTACATTCTTGGTAGGTGAAGGTGTGCTCCAGGCAAATGTATAATGTTACTCCACAAACATGGTAAGTTAATCGTCCATTGATGCGCTACATTCTTGGTAGGTGAAGGTGTGCTCCAGGCAAATGTATTATGTTACTCCACAAACATGGTAAGTTAATCGTCCATTGATGCGCTACATTCTTGGTAGGTGAAGGTGTGCTCCAGGCAAATGTATTATGTTACTCCACAAACATGGTAAGTTAATCGTCCATTGATGCGCTACATTCTTGGTAGGTGAAGGTGTGCTCCAGGCAAATGTATTATGTTACTCCACAAACATGGTAAGTTAATCGTCCATTGATGCGCTACATTCTTGGTAGGTGAAGGTGTGCTCCAGGCAAATGTATTATGTTACTCCACAAACATGGTAAATTAATCGTCCATTGATGCGCTACATTCTTGGTAGGTGAAGGTGTGCTCCGGGCAAATGTATTATTTTACTCCACAAAGATGGTAAGTTAATCGTCCATTGATGCGCTACATTCTTGGTAGGTGAAGGTGTGCTCCGGGCAAATGTATTATGTTACTCCACAAACATGGTAAGTTAATCGTCCATTGATGCGCTACATTCTTGGTAGGTGAAGGTGTGCTCCGGGCAAATGTATTATTTTACTCCACAAAGATGGTAAGTTAATCGTCCATTGATGCGCTACATTCTTGGTTGGTGAAGGTGTGCTCCAGGCAAATGTATTATGTTACTCCACAAACATGGTAAGTTAATCGTCCATTGATGCGCTACATTCTTGGTAGGTGAAGGTGTGCTCCGGGCAAATGTATTATTTTACTCCACAAAGATGGTAAGTTAATCGTCCATTGATGCGCTACATTCTTGGTAGGTGAAGGTGTGCTCCAGGCAAATGTATTATGTTACTCCACAAACATGGTAAGTTAATCGTCCATTGATGCGCTACATTCTTGGTTGGTGAAGGTGTGCTCCAGGCAAATGTATTATGTTACTCCACAAACATGGTAAGTTAATCGTCCATTGATGCGCTACATTCTTGGTAGGTGAAGGTGTGCTCCGGGCAAATGTATTATGTTACTCCACAAACATGGTAAGTTAATCGTCCATTGATGCGCTACATTCTTGGTAGGTGAAGGTGTGCTCCGGGCAAATGTATTATGTTACTCCACAAACATGGTAAGTTTTGCGATTCCTTGCATAAAGATAAACTTGGGATGAACGTTGCTCACGTCCGCAGGGGTTACCCCTAGTTACCCTGCACGTGTACCCCGGGTGGTGCTAAACGAGCAACAATCTTTTGGCAGCTGGACTTGTCATATTAGTACCTCGCAGCTTTAAAATATATAAATCATGTCTCTGAAATGTAAGAAAATTATATGACTGCTGTTTCCTTTTTTCCTGACATGTCAATTTATATATTGTTTTTTTTTAATGCCATACGAATAAATAAATAAAAAGATAAACTTGGCATCTTTTCCGTACATCTGGTACTCTGACAGCAGGTTCTTGTGCAGGTTCGCCACTAAATTCTCTTATTTTTATATCAGAAACATTATGTTCAGTATCCCTGTCGTTACTACGCTCACTGACTTGATCTTCCATAATAATGGGTGTCCAGTGGCAGATTTAAAAGTTCGAAAATTTGTAAAAAAAAAACTACACATCTAATACAAAGAATGTTTATTGTAATTTAAAAACAACAAATGCGGATTTCATTTTTTGAAAACCACGTTCTCCAAATGGCGGCCATCGACCCTGACACACTCTTCGAGTCTAGCACGCATGTTTTCAAAAACGCGTTTACAGAGCGACTGGAGAACCCTGTTGACTTCGGCTCGAATATTTTCTTTAAGTTGTTGTCACAGTGCTCGGATTTGTTTTGTAAACAATGGACTTTAAGTATCCCCATAAGAAAAAGTCACACGGGCTTAAATCTGGCGACCTAGGTGGCCACGGTATGGTGCCTCTTTGGGATATGTTTTTTTCTGGAAATAACTGCTGCACTGCATTCTTGGACACATTAGCAGTATGAGCTGTGGCCCCATCCTGCAGGAACCATGTGTTTCGGTTGAAGTATTGACTATTCTGTTGTTCCAGTCTAAAGAAGTCATTTATCATCTCGCAATATCTTTCCGAATTAACAGTTACAACGGCCACGTTGGTTTTCAAAGAAATAATGCCCTATAATGGCAGAAGCAGACACTGCACACCAGACTGTAACTTTAGGTTTATGTAAAGGCTCTTGATGCATTAGTCCTGGATTGCGGACATCCCGGTAACGGAAATTTTGCTTATTCACATATCCTCTTATGTGAAAGTGGGCATCGTCACTAAAGAATATGTTACCCATCCGAGTAGCAGTACGAAATCTCAACAACATCACCTCCGCGTATTTTTTCTTGATGCAAAGTCTGAATCGTGTAAATCTTGAACGATTTGAATTTTATACGGATGGAAATAGAGTTTTTTTCGCATTATAATCTGTAAAGTTGATTTCGTAATTCCCAATATCGACGAACGTGCACGAAGTGATAAACGGGGATTTTTAGTGACAGAAACCATGACACGTTCAACATTTTCGTCCGTGGTTGGTATAGGTCCTGGTCTGGGTCTATTTAATGTTGATCCTGTAGCTTTGAACTTTGCTACCCATGACTGAATGAGGTTGATCGATGGTCCATCACGTAATCGACGAATACCGTAACGATTATTAAATCGACAGCGTGCTGTAGACAGCGAAAAACCATTCGAAATGTACGCCTCGACGGCAAAAGCGCGGTGCTCTCCACTCCACGGTTCCATGTCTACTAAAAAATCCGCAGCGGTTGCGCTTTCAAAGACGCCCCCCGTGCCCCCTCACGTGTTGCGTTCAAAAACTATGTTTGTTCAAACTTTGAAATCTGCCACTGGACACCCTGTACTACCGTCGAACATGTCCTCTTCGGTATGAGTTTACATCATAATATAACGTTCCGCCTCAAGCTCCTCATAGTTATTTTGGCCAATATCACCAAAAAATACAATGGTAAATCGATTAGAATAGCCAAGGAAAATGACACAAAAGTACTACGTCGCGCATGATGCAGGGTCATATTTACCCTATTCTAGGTTTGGGCACGCGTAGCTCTTTCCTCAGGCGCCGGCTGACTGAAAACGGTACGTGGCAGGCAGGGAGCATCATCAGCGACAGCTATTGAGTCAACCAATAACATACAACCACGTGACAAAAACCTGCAACCGTTTGAAAATGCGCAGGGTAATATTGACCCCTCCTCGTCCTCGCCGGGTAAAAAAAATACTCCGACGATGAAAATTAAGTTCATAATAACTTTTTATTCATCAAAGTCATATTTCTCTTTGTAAATTTAGTGTTTTTCATTGTTTTGAATTGATTTAAAAAATATTTAAACATCTGAATCAATGATAGATACAACAGTATGATCATAAGCAACTGTCAAATAATTGGTTTGCTTACTTTATTGCCAGATTTTATTAAAAAGGACTTTACAAAACTACAGAGGTGATCGTAAAATAATTTGGCCAAGACGAGTCAGACTCCCGCACCAAGCGTTCTATACTACCACACAATCCGCATACGGAACCGTAAAAAATATGGTAAATAACAAAAATATAGAAACCGTGATAGAGGTCATAGTAACACATATTCCGTGAAAATTTCAACTCGCTACCTATTACGGTTGAAGCTGTAGACCTCTGTGACAGACGGACGGACAGACAGCGTTGTTGTTGAGAAAATAGTAATTAAACAATGCAGCTTATTTCCATTTATCTCTTAATTAAAATACTTAAAATTCAAATCTATATGTTTATAAATTTTTCATAGCTATTTAAAAACAATAACCGACGTTTTAGCGAGGACCTAGGAATATATGAGAATGAGAATGAATAATTTATTTATGCAATATAGGTACATCATTATTATTTAAATATGTGTAATTAGTTTAAATTTTTCTTTATTGTACCTACATAAATAAACTATCAATTCTGACTAATTTACTAAATTGTCTGTTTAATTGTCACAATAATACTATCTATACTAATAATAAAGTAGTAAAAAAGTCGTGTCTGCACATTGGATATTTTTGCGAAATTTTAAATGACAGCGGTTAGTACAGTACTCCCAAACTTATAATGCGCATACGAATCTTCGGCACTGCTCGGCAAAGTTCGTATTTCCCTACACTTTGTATACAAGCAGTAAGGTCACGTGGTACGTCCGGTCGCTCGGCTATAGATTTCTATGCGCATTATAACTTTGGGAGCACTGTAGTAGGTGTTGTATTTAGAACAAATCCATTTTTTTTTCTCGTTCGTCTGTAAGTCTGGCTGTCTGTATGTTTTCCGTTTTAACTCGAGAACTACTCAACGGTTTTGGATGCCGTTTTCTTTATTATGATCGCAGTGGCCACGGGCACAGTATAGGCTATACGGGGTGTTGATAAAATAACGCGGGCAAAAGCTAGTACTTAATAATTATAAAACTAGAAAATAATAACAAATAAAATATTTTGGGCTCACTTATATTTAACGAAATAATACACGTACTTACACGAACTAATGTGATAATACGCTATTGTATCAACGGTACACCGCAGTGCATTGCAATCGGTACAAGTTGGAGACAAACAAACGTGAGCTGTCTGCCGGCGGGCGCCACAATTTATGCGCTTCAAGTGCACGGACGTAAATGACGGGGACGCGCGTATTGACGGTAAATATCCGGGAAACGGTTATCTGTTACGTAGACGTTTTACCGGAACTTGACTACGGCTTAAATTGTAACTTCTCGAAACGAAACGATATTCTTTAATTGTGTAATATAGGTAATTATAAGTCTCTTCGTACCGTAAACCTTCCAAGACTACTATAGCCTACAAAATGCAACCGTTTCAAATGCCGGATAACAAGGAGATTCTTGCAAACCGGTCAACTTTATGTCACACCTCAACAGGAACCATAACAAACAACCCACAACCACGACACTCACTTGCTAGCCCCGTAAGTGCTCTTTACTACCGGCTTCTTGAAGCCGAGATGAAATTAATCATAGACAGAAAATAATAATAATAAAAATCTATTACCAAAAAGGAACTTTAAGTTAATATATTTATTTGTGGTCCTCGCACTAGGTGACTTGCCATCACTTGTTATCACACTTGTGTGGTAACACTTGTTTCACGAGGGCCCTTGTTACAATTTACAGAATCGAATCATAGTATTTGAAGGGAATCTACTTATACTACAATAACATAGTGTGATTAGTTAAACATACATCTTAGTGTAGTATAGAGGGAGATCATATTACACGTGCTACACGACAATTTAAATGTAAAAGGAGCAGCGGGTTGTGTGAAATACAAACGTTAATTTATTTAAAGGCCCATAATACCTCAATTTAATCAGATGCCGCACACGCAAAACATCAGTTATTTTGAAATCGCGGCTACACTGACGGTTTTTTTATTTTTATGTTACAGTATGCAGCTGCTTTATACTATCCATCCATCCATCAGCCTGTGTCATCCACTGCTGGACATAGGCCTTTCCAGGATTGCGCCACTCTTGGCGGTCCTCCTGGAAGAAATGCCCATACTCACACACGCTAGGCAGGCGGGTTGGTGAGCGCGGTGCCGAAACCCTTGCACCAGTGACGCCGCTGCCCGTCACCAGTCTATTTTTTCTAAGGACCGGCAATTGGGGATGGATATACCGCCATCTATCGGTCCCAGGCAATGTTGGGCTGCCTGGTTTTGCCTGAGAGCTGTTCTCTTACTCTCCCCCGAATAACTTCGGGAGGATTTGCGAGTAAGATGGTGGTACCTCCACAGTCGAGCCCGGCATCAGCTCAACCAACTGTACTAATATCAGTTATATTATGCAAAGTTTCAGATCTAATTTCAAGTATTCATTGAATGATATCGGTTTATTGTACGGTTTGGAGGTAACTTTGTAATTTTTTTCTATCGAGAAAATTTTATGGGATCAAGTTTTCACAACAGCATGGACATAGCATTAGTCCTCAACTTTACCATATATCAACAGAGTGATTGTTGCAGTATTTGTTGGTATAAAGCTGGATCATGCAAAGCAAAGTGAGTTATTAATAATAACTCACAGGCAGCATAGTTAAACCCTTAAGTGGATACTGCTTATGCTGCCTTTTGTTCAAAGTTGTAGCAAGTTTTGACAAAGAATCAAAATTAATGAGTATGTACAGCCCGTATTGCTACTGGCCTGCCGCCGCACCCATCCGATGCACTTTGCGGGTATTTTCTTTGCTTTTGCATTTCGTAGATAACAGTTTTTTCTGAGCCGCGACATGGCGCGGGAGGTTGGGGAGATAACTTACTTTGTGAAGAAAATGGACTTTAAAGTTTCTTTCTTTGACTCGAATTTTTAAGATTTGTTCGTTGAGAATGAGCACGAGAATGAATTAAACTTATTCTAGGCTCTGACAGATGCGTTGAGCTGAGGAAGTTATAAAGTTAGGGATGCCCATGAGTGAAATTAAAAGTAATTACAATGTTTCTCACGATTTTAAATTTAAAAAGTAATTAACTCAAATCAGAATTACGAATATGAGTATTCTCTTCGGGATTCCTGCCTCATTTTGCACCTAGCGCAATCGTGACATTACTTGATTTGCTTATACGTCGCTAACTTTACTAGTTTTATTTAAACGCAAGTGTCTTGTTGTCTTATATTTCGTTTTCTTAATAGACTCATCACTTATGATTACCCTTAGTATATAAATTATTTGTACTCCTTACAAGAAAGAGCTGAGCTGAAATAAGTACCAATTGTTAAAGATGTGTATAAAGCAGAACGCCATAGAGAAAAAGAGGTCGATTGCCAAAAAATGTCTTTGACTTGACTTTTGTAAAAATTCATTCCTATTTTTATTTTGGTAAATAAATAGTTCAAAATGTGTTAATCGAGAAACCCTGCCATCCTTCCCATCCTGAAAGATATTATAAATACTTCCAACGAACCCAATATCAAATACTCCCACCAACCAATTCCCAAAACCAATAATCCTTTATATTCCACAAATAAGCATCATCAAATTAACAATGGTAGTGTAAAGTAGCAGTCCTCGCAGCGTTGCTCATGTGGATCTCATGTCCCTAGATCTCTCTGGAATTTCCTTCTCATCGGATGTCTATATAGTTCTATGTCTAGATCCAGCCGTTTGGTCAATTCGGTTAGGGTTTTATTTTTTTTCTAGGCTTTCACCCGCACCTCCGTACGTATTTATTCAATCTCTATCCAGTTTTTGGCTCGGGCGTTATTATATTATCAACAGCCCTTATAGCCTGAATGTTGACCAGAGTCTCTAAAATTCGCATTTAAATCTGTTGAGTGATTTTAGGTTGGCTACTAAAAATTGCACTTATGATATAATTACTTTATTTAGAGGCTGGCTCTGTCAGCTATGTAGAGGGCCATACCGCCATGCTTCGGGTACAAATAAATACCTACACGCAGCCAGAACACAAATGTGCTTTACGGGACATGAACCGTGACTTTCAAATTAGTTAGCGAGACGTTTGAACCGCTAGACCATAGTGGCAGGCAAAATAGTCATAAAAATTCAAAAAAATTACATTAATTTGTATTAATTTAGTACATTAATGATTTCAGCGTCTCTAGTGAGATCCCGTTAAGCCTCCGTCCTCCATCCCGCGCCGCAGAGCATCTTTGTTGCCGTCATGACGCGTCACCGAGAAAATGTTAAGTCGATTTTGATTAATCACTTCCCGCACCGAGCTGCGTAATGCCAGTAATTCGGTGATGACGTCATACTGAGTGACATCACATAATAAATGATGTTTAAAAAGTTTAGTTTATTATAGTTTAGCCCTTCAATTTTCATGTTCTTGAGTTAAACCATCTGGTCCCATGTTGATAGATCAGTTAGGCAGAATATTTTTTTTGTTTATTTATTTATACACAGATAAAACTTTAATATTTACATAATATTCACACATTCATCTGCATACTTACACATTTTCTATTTATATATCTATTTATAATCATGACACACTCTCAGTGGAACTCGTGTACTCCTCTGCAGGCGACGGCAGAATAACAGCGTCGCGGATTTCGGTTTGCGACATATGCTGTGTCAAAGCCTTTTCTCTTTGCCACTACACACATACCACCAGAATGTATTAACTTTATAATATACCGGGTATAAATAGATGAAACCACATATCCTTCCGTCCCTACTGAACCACTTTTCCCAAGAATCATATCCGCAGACACCCTAAGGCTGAGATTCAGAGTGCATTTTTAGCCCGAACTCAAGAGGAACTCAATCTTACAAACGTCACTCTAGTATGAGATCACGTCGCTTTTTGACGTTTGTAAGATTGAGTTCGGACTCAAAACGCACTCTGAATCTCAGCCTTAGTTTAGGAAATAATTGAGTTCCAAACAAAAACGCGTGAACCCTGACGCACCGACATATGGGCGAGGTTAGAGAGAGCGTCGTCACACCCGGTATGTATTCTATGTTAAGTTACTTGTTTAAGCTTTAGAAGTTAGTTCGTTAAATTCATTTTGTATCGTTGCTTTTTTATTGTTTGTATGTTTGTGATGTGTTATTGAGAATAAATCTTTTATCTATGTATCCCTTAGGGTCTGGCCCGGCAGTTTGGTTATCATTTGGTTTTGCATCAATCGGTCCCAGGCTTGGTGGGCTAACTGGTTGTGCCTGTCTGCGAGCTGTCCTCTTACTCTCCCCCCAATATATTTAGAGGCAATTTGCGAATAAGATGGTGGTACCTCCACAGTCGAGCCCAGCATCAGTTCTACCACCCAATAAAACAGAAAATCATCTAAAAATATCACTCATACATACCGATAGCAATTTTTAATTAGGTACGGGAAATGTTTTAATTTCCCGGAATTTATAAGACGTAGAAAAATGTTTTTCCGTATGATCACGTTTTGAAACACGCCAAAAATACTTCCGATGTGCTCAACGTAAATTAGATTTTCCTAAAAAATTTGTGCAATCATTTTTGCCATACCAGTAATTCGGTTATTTTTTAAAGTTCGATGTGGTATTTTTGTCTACATTTTGGAATAAATAGATCTTTTTAAGTAAGAATTTTCAATAAGAAGTAACGCCATCATACTGTTTGAATGAGAAGCGCTTTTAGCCAGCTGGATCTTGTCTTTATTTGATCATGAACTCAACCCATGACCATGTGAAACCAACTGAACTATTTCCACCACCACTTCCCGAACTTGGCACATTAATCCGGACACTTTCACTGCATCAAAAATTTCACAACTCCCATCATTCTCTTTATCATTTACGATCAAAATTGTAATTCAAAATGTCGCAAAGTTTACTGAGATAATAAAATGTGACGCGTCCATGGCACGGAGTAGCCTGAGATAATCTGTGTGCTCTTGTAATGGAACTGGATATGGCATTAAGGCGCATAGGCACGCCACCGTTTTAGTACAAAATTTGATTACCCGTTTCTCTGTTTATTTGCGTCATAGGCTAAAGATTAGGACCCCTTTAGTTTAATACAGGCATTTACAAAGTCACCATCTGGCTGAAATGTAAAATTTTGGTATAGGTACAGAAACACAACTTTGTATGTAAATCTGTCCAGCTTGATATCTTTAAAACAAAATCAATATTAAAAATTTTGGCGAAATGGTGCCTCTTAAAAGTCAGTACCAGGTCTTTGATACTTTGATCTATAATGAAAAACAACTGAGAAACGGATTATCAAATTTTCTACCAACGGTAGCTGCAGTGCGAGAGGGACGGATTCCGGAAAAATTAGCAAAATTACAGTTTTTTCACAAATTCTACGAAAACAATTAGAATTCTCAGTTGTTTTTCGTTAAAGACTATCAGACCTCGAAAATGTTGAATATTGATTTTGTTTTAGATAGCAAGCTGGACATACAACGTTTTTTTTTACCTTAACCTGTTATAACAAATACCTATACCAAAATTTTACATTTTAGCCAGATAATGACTTTATAAATACTAATATATGAACTATAGAGGTCTCAAATTTTAACGGAAACGGGTTGTCAAATTTCATACTAAAACGGTGGCATGCCTTTATGCCTTAATTGATATGCAGGTATATTAATTTTACATTTTAGCCAGATAATGACTTTATAAATACTAATATATGAACTATAGAGGTCTCAAATTTTAACGGAAACGGGTTGTCAAATTTCATACTAAAACGGTGGCATGCCTTTATGCCTTAATTGATATGCAGGTATATTAACTTTTTAAAAGTATTATTATTTATGTTTGTTATACATTTATTTTTTAGTTTGAAGTATTCTAAGGAACCATTTAGTTTTAATTTCGATTTCAAGTATCGTTATTGCTATTAATATTTGTTGATGGTTGTGATGTTTGTGATTTGACATTTATCGCACGTATTAAACATGTAAATATTATTTAAGTTATTTTTATGTTATAAAGCCCTAGATAATGCTTATAAGCGAAACCGGTCGGGTGTATTGAAGTTAAATTATAATCCTATGGACAAGTACAAGTGTCTTATTTAACAAGATGCTATTAATATTATTTTCTAATTAAATAATATATCAAAACTCAGTATTCTAAATAATCAAGCGGCAAATATGAAAGAAAGAAATAAAATTATTTATTTAGCATCAAACGAAAATTACAGAAATAATAAAATCGCATAATACTACTCAAATCAAATCAAAATCAAATCAAACTACATTATGTTTGCTGTTACCAAAATGGCCGCAACTCAGCATAATGCTGTGTTGACATGATGTTAATACAAAGTATATGAAAATATGAAGATATCATTTTCAGTTGGATTGTTTTAGTTCATAATGAAGCCGCTCTGCTCCTGATTCCTCCAAACATTCGTAGCTCCTTAACACAACCGTGAAGTTTTAATTGTAAAACTTGAATCATTCGACGACTTTGCACGTTTTATCTCATCGGTGCTAATTGCCAACCACCCCCTCTAACCACACCCTCCCCTCTCTTACCCCAACCCTGGAGAGTTTTAAGAGTTTTTCGCTTTCGTCTTCGTTGGGAAATGAACAGTTTTCATTTGCTAATGAAAGATTTCATTATGTTCGGGTGGGAATTGATTTTGATTGGATTTCAGTAAAATTCGCTTACTGTATGTACTGCCAGGGAAATTCGCGCAGACCTATTTCGCGTCCTAAATTAGATTCTAATAAGTGATAATAGGCTTAACATTGCTCGATGGTACATAATTCTAATTAAGGAATATAATTAAGAGTTGGCATAGGCTAGAAAAATATGTTATTACACGTCCAAAACAAAAAGGCCAATGTCAAATCCGTGCAGTGCCCCCGCCAAGTCGAGCTAAAAAGCGGCACGCCGTACCATCCTTTTCTCGAAGTAGTTCAGGCCATTTTAGACCCCCTATAACTTCGTTGTGAATAAAACTATAAGCCTGAATTTTCAGTAACCAAGCAGACATTGTATAAACACGGTATATTTAAAATTTCATTCAAACTTTACCAGTAGTTTAAGAATTATAACTAGTCAAAGTTTATCAATTTTGTCACTCGCTCACTCAATCACTCACTGACTGACTGAACGATCATCAAAACTCTAAGGCACTTCTAGCAGACATCGAAGCTTCAAATTTGGAATACAATTAGTGTTTAGCTATTAGTTATTACTAAGTCTCCGCTGTCCGTCCCTCAGATAGAGGGGTCTACAGCTTCAGCTAGTCTAACATAGCAAACCATATCGAGCTTGATAGCGCTTGATACAGTGCTCTGTCTCACTCTGTTGATCTACCTAAAGAGGGACAGGCAGTGTATATCGAGCTGTCAAAGCTCGATACGGTCTACTATGCTAGGTACCCAGCTGTCTTAGGTAACAAGTTGAAATTTTGTTATTCAGTCTATACTATAAATAAGATAAAATGAAAATAATTCTAACCCAAGGGGGATCCCCGGAAAAAAATCTCGAAAAAGAAGAATTTTTTGAATGTAATCTGTTTCAGTTCTATTTTAATTACGGTAATGGATACAAATTTTAAATTTGGTCCGATTGTAGAAAATATAGGTATTCTGAAATATAACACAAAATAATAAAATTTGGTTGGTTGGGCCGGAGGTTGGCGAGTTGTTTGTCTGGCACCATAATTTTAGCGCCTTGTTTTTTGTTACCTTAATGTTCTATGGCATCTATGTTGTTGTTTGTACCTTACTTATTGTGGGGTGGTATGGAACCCTTTGAGCGCTAGTCCGATTCGAAGTTGCTCGAAAAAAATTTCGTTATTAAAAAAAAATCTAATCACACTATCACACTGTCACATCACACTAATATTATAAATGTGTGTGTGTTTATGTTTGTTAATCCTTCTCGCTAAAACGGCTGAACGGATTTGGATGAAATTTAGAATGGATATAGCTTATACCCTAACTTAACAGAGAGATTACTTTGTGTCCCGGAAAAAGCTTGTCGTTTAACCGAATAACACGTGGGCGGAGCAGGGGGCAAAAGCTAATTATAAATTAATAGTCAAAAAATTACTTGATACTATTTTTGCTATTAACAAATTGTAAAATACAGCTTTAAGAAGGAAAAAATCCTCAAGAGAAAAATAACAGAACTTCTAAACAGAAGGCTTCTACGCTAACAATCGACAACATTACAAATTAATAGTTGGTACCAAACTAAAAACCATTTCGAGATATTGGATTTCTAAGCATCATATATTTTTTTCAGAATTGAATCATTATCAAATAAAGAGATTAAAAAAAAACCAAAGTTGGTAAACACAGGATTTAAAAAAAAATGCTTTCAAGTTCGTTCCGTATTTTAAAAAAAACGACTGTCATGTCATTGTAACTGTTGAGATTGACAGCGAAAATAATCCTTTGGCAATGAACGTCGAGTTTGAAATCCTCAGTTGCGACTTACGTTCTTTTAGAATGAGTGAATAAGAAAAAAGTAAAATAAGCATTAAAAACACACAATAAAACAAAATAAAAAATATTGAAAACAAATGGTTACGTAAAATGAAATGATGTCGATTATCAGAATACTGATTACCAGACTTAGTGCTTTCATCCAGTAAGCCACCTGGCAATAACACAACTCGCTAATCAATGACGCACAGTATCTTTGCGATATCGCAACGACATGCACCATCTTTCATCAGCTAAAACTTAACGGTCCAGCTGACCTCTCAAAGTGTCCACAAAGTACATCCACTCCGCCCCTGACAGCGGACTCGATATATCGCAAAGTTGTGATAGTTTAAAAACAAAATGTCCACTAAATCTCGACAAGAGGGACATCAATAGAACAAGTCAATTCAGTTGTAATAGTTGGTGTTCAGCCAAAGCAATCTCTTGTAGAGTCTGGAGGGGCGAGGGGAGCGGGGCAGGGGGGAGAGGGGGGAAGTTAAACCGTAGACGAATGTTACTGCGTGTGGGTTCGACCAAATGTGGGCGTTCACTGTATTTACTTAAAGTATGCTATCGCTATTAAGTTTTCACACAGAACTAGCTTTTTTCTGCGTTTTCGATCGCGTGAAGTATCTTTATTTACGTGCAAGAAAAAACCGGCCAAGTGCGACTCGGACTCACGCACGAAGGGTTCCGTGTCATTATCTATAAAACGGCAAAAAGTCATGTCTGTTGTATGGGAACCCCCTTTAATATTTATTATATTCTGTATTTTAGTATTTGTTGTTATAGCGGCAACAGAAATACACCATCTGTGAAAATTTCTACTGTCTAACTATCTCGGTTCATGAGATACAGCTTGGTGACAGACTGACAGACAGACGGAGAGCGGAGTCTTAGTTATAGGGTCCCGTTGGCTACCCTTTGGGTACGGAACCCTAAAAATGTAGGCTGAATTTGATTAGTATCGACAGTTTTCGGTTTGGCAGTTATTTTATCAACAATCTTGGTCACCGCGATGTTAATAAAGAAAACCGCATCCAAATCAATTGAGTAGTTGTTCCTAGAGGAATCAAAAACAGATATTTTGTGTTTAACTGAGCACCATTTACCGGAACATAATATGCAATTTAATGTTAATAATTTTAGTGTCCTTAGCTGCTATAACAGATTAACTATAGAAAAAGGTGGTTCTATGATTCTAGTCAAGAATAATATAAAGTCAAAAGAAAGAAAAGACATTGTAAAACTTTCTGTTGAACACCAAGTAGAATTGGCTTGTATAGAAATGAGTAAATATATAATTCTTTGTGTCTACCGACCCTCGGGACAAGATTACAATATTTTTGAAAAAACAATGGAAGAAGTGCTAAAGTTATTATTTGATACGAAGAAAAAAATTATCGTCTGTGGAGATTTTAACGTAGATATACTAGAAAAGTCGGTTATGACCACGAAATTAATTCAGTTATTCAAATCATTTAATTTGTCTAATGTGTTCTTAGAACCAACTAGAATTACCCAAAATACAGCAACTTGTCTTGATAATATATTCTGCGATTGTGACTACTCAGACAATAAAGTTATTAACCGCTTGCAGTCTGATCACAGTGGCCAAACTGTAACTTTCATACAAAGTGTGAAACAATTGCCCAAAAAAGCATTTTACAGGCCTGTTACAACTCACAGACTAGAATGTTTTCAAGCAAACTTAGAACTTAAATTACCACATTTTAATCTTCTCCAAGATGATCCAAATGCTCTCTTTGCAGACCTGTTTAACATAGTTTCCAAAGAATTTGAAAATACGTTTACATTGCGGAAAGTTTCTAACAGTAATAAAATCACTTTTAGTGACTGGGCAACGCCAGGTATTTACAAAAGCCGAAATCATTTATACGAATTATACGACATAAAATCCTACAATAATAATATTGAATTTATTGAACATTTGAAAATATACTCACGTACTTTCAAATTAGTGTGTTTAAAAGCAAAAAGTATATTTCTGAATAAAAAACTTAAAATGGCCGATAACAAAGTAAAAGCAGTATGGAAAATCATAAATACTGAAACTGGGAAGAGTAACAAACGGAATAATGAACTAAAATTGAACATTAACAATGAAGTTTTTACAGGAGATAAAGAAGTTGCGAAGGCCTTTGAACAATTCTTTACTGACATTCCTTCCTTGACAACTAAAGGCTTAAATTCAAGTCCAAGACTTGCACAGGATCTTTTGAGTGATCACGTGCCTCAGTGCCATTCTGTATTTGCGTTAAAGCATATTAATTCACAAACTGTCATTAAAGCATTTAAATCTCTTAACTTTAAAAAAACCGAGGACTTATGGGGCCTATCTGTTAAAGTTGTAAGCTGTATCATTGATTTAATAGCTCCATATTTAGCTTTAATCTTTAATAAATGTGTAGATGATGGTGTCTTTCCTGATTTAATGCAGTTAAGTAAATTGATCCCTCTTTTTAAATCAGGCGACAATGAAGACCCTTCCAACTATAGACCGGTCTCAGTTTTACCAGTATTTAGTAAGATTTTCGAAAAAATTGTTTTTAATCAATTGTTATCTCATTTTAACTTAAATAAGTTGTTTCACAGTGAACAATATGGATTCACTAAAGGGAGGTCAACCACTGATGCAGGAGTTGCTTTAGTCAAGCACATATTTGACGCTTGGGAAGCAAAGCAGGATGCGTTCGGTGTATTTTGTGACCTCTCAAAAGCTTTTGATTGCGTTAATCATGAAACACTTTTATGTAAATTAGATCACTATGGAGTTAAGGGTAAATCTTTGGCGTTATTTAAGTCATACCTTAGTGACCGGTTTCAAAAGGTAGACATTAATGGAGTAAAGTCATCTGGAGCATTAGTCAAAATGGGTGTTCCGCAGGGCTCCATATTGGGGCCCCTATTGTTTTTAATATACATAAATGACCTTCCTTACTTAGTTAGAGACTTATCTGAGATAGTTCTATTCGCAGATGACACGTCACTTATTTTTAAAGTGAATCGACATAACGATATACTTGATGACGCGAATTCAACCCTCTCTCTGATTCTTGATTGGTTCACTGCAAATAATTTAGTTCTAAATGCAAAAAAGACGAAATGTATAAAGTTTACTTTACCAAATGTAATTCAAGTCAAGACGTCAAAAAAATAATACTATCCCTAAAATCAAAAGCCGTTGGCTGCGATGACATAGGTCGCATTATGATTACTCATTTGCTTGATGTCCTTCTTCCTCTAATCACTCACATTGTCAATTTCTCCCTTACTTCTGGTATATTTCCCGACATGTGGCGCATGGCGCATGTAATTCCTCTTCCAAAAGTTCATGACCCCCAACTTCCAACTCAGTACCGTCCGATTTCTGTCCTTCCATTTCTGTCCAAAGTCATCGAATCCCTTGTTCATCGTCAGCTCACATATTACCTATCGACGAGTAATCTTTTAAACCCTTATCAGTCTGGCTTTAGAACTGGTCATAGCACAACCACAGCGCTCCTTAAAGTGACTGAGGACATAAGATTAGGAATGGAGAAGGGAATGGTAACTGCGCTGGTTCTAGTAGATTTTAGTAATGCTTTCAACGCTGTCGATCACGACCTCCTACTTGCTTCCCTTGACCGTTTGAATATATCTCTCCCTGCTTTAAACTGGTTCACTTCCTATCTTCGAGGACGCCGGCAGGCCATTCGCTGTGATCAGACCCTGTCCAATTGGTGTGATTTAGATGCTGGTGTTCCTCAAGGTAGCATTCTCTCCCCTCTGTTATTTTCAATATTTATTAATTTAGCTACACCCTACCTTAAGTGTTCTTACCATCTTTATGCTGACGACCTCCAGCTTTATGGGCAGGCTAAGGTTGATGACCTTCACGAATGTATTGACCATCTTAACGTTAACCTACGTAGCATACAATTCTGGTCAGAGCGGTTCGGTATAGCGGTAAACCCAAACAAGTGTCAGGCTATCATTGTCGGAAGTTCACAACAAATTACAAAAATTGACTTTGACACGCTGCCACAGTTGAAATATAACGATTGCGGTATCAGCTTCTCTTCTACCGTTAATGATTTAGGTTTAGTTATCGATCAGGATTTTAATTGGGATGCTCAAATCGAAAAAGTTTCTCGAAAATTTTATGCCTCTCTCCATTCTCTTTTAAGTCTGAAAAACGTATTACCTATTTCAACGAAAATCTCTATCGCCAATTCCCTTCTCATCCCTATTATTAACTACGCTGATACCTGTTATTTGGATGCTAAAGAAGAGCATCTCAATAAACTGGAACGCTTGCTTAACACCTGCATCCGTTTCATATTTGGCTTGAGGAAATATGACCACGTTTCAGAGTTTCGTGCAAAACTCAACTGGCTTCCTATTCGCGACCGTAGAAACCTAAGAATTGTTTGCCTTCTTTATAGTATAATTACCGATCCAAATACCCCCTCATACCTCAAGTCAATGATACATCTCTTGTCTGACAATCACGATAGAATGCTCAGATCCTCAAATAACCTTCTTCTCTCGATTCCTTTGCATCATTCCGGATTTGTATCCAATTCTTTTAGTGTGGTTGCTGTTCGTCTCTGGAACGAACTTCCCGACGATGTCAGAAAAGCCCCCTCCCGTAACTCTTTTAAGTATTCTGTGCACAGACACTACCTCTCCAAAAACACACAAATATGAACTTCTTTAATTCTTATTATTTTTTGCAGTCATGGTATGTATTTATTTATGTATTTATTTACAATATACTTATTAAAACTTGTATTTATTTATGTATTAACATATATTCTTTTTAGGTATTGTTACCTATAGTTATAAATTTAGAGTAGTATCTTCATTTAATTTGTAATTTTAAAGTTTTTACTCTTCTTGCATGCCCACCTACCTATTTATCTTGTACCATCTGTGGGTTGACCGGTAGAAAATGCTTTATGCATTAAGTCCGCCTTTTTGTACTTATTTTTTGTGCAATAAAGTATTTATGATGATGATGATGATGATGATGTCAGTTTATTTTTGCAGGGGTCCAAGCTGGAGTTAGTTAACGAAACTAAGTTTTTAGGTATTACTATAGACTCTCGTCTTCAGTGGGGTCCCCACATAGAAGCTCTCTGTGGTAGACTTAGTTCAGCCGCATACGCTGTTAGACGCATAAGGCAGATTACTGATGAAGATACTGCTAGATTAGTATATTTCAGTTATTTTCACAGCATTATGTCATATGGCATAATGTTGTGGGGTAGAGCCGCGGATATAGAAGCAGTCTTTGTCTTGCAAAAGAGAGCAATTCGGTCTATTTATAACATGAAGTACCGAGATTCATTAAGAGAAAAGTTTAAAGAAATTAATATATTTACGGTCCCATGTGAATTTATTTATCAAGTTATTAGATATGTCAGAAAAAAAATTGATAATTTCCCGAGGCTTGGTGTGCACCACTCTGTTGAAACCAGAAACAAACATAAACTAGCTTTTCCAAAATTAAGACTTGCCAAAGTAGGTACCTCTTTTGTAGGACATGGTATAAGATTTTACAATAAGCTTCCAGAGGAGGTCCTTAGTTTGCCTGAAAATAAGTTTAAAGTATATATTAAGCAGGGACTACTTAAGAAAGCTTATTATAAAATCAATGATTATTTGGATGATAATGAAGCATGGTGTAATAAATAATAATAATCTTATTCAATATTGTAATTAATAATTAGCATATTTTAATACTGTACGATTCCTCTAAAGGCTTAAAATTAATTAATATGTAAACTTACTTTGTTAAAGGTAATAGACAATATGAGACGGGTTGACTAAGATATTTTTTTTTTTTTCTCGTGACTAATTCCCGCAGTCTTATATTTTTTTATGCCTTTACTTGAGTAGGTATGTATATGATTTTGTATCATATGTTTTATTTTGAAAAAAGGAATGTTTGCTAAGTTTCTTGCCCTTCTTCTTAGCAATACTAATCGAATGGTGCGGATGGTTAGGCATTATGTATATACAATATTTTTATTCCTATATTTCTATATTTTATGCAAGTGTATAACTTTATTACATTTTAGTAGCCCACCCTTAATATTTTTTGTATGTATTTCCCGTTTT
This sequence comes from Ypsolopha scabrella, assembly GCA_910592155.1. NCBI lineage: Eukaryota > Metazoa > Arthropoda > Insecta > Lepidoptera > Ypsolophidae > Ypsolopha > Ypsolopha scabrella. Next base: position 1,547,278 of record OU342987.1, on the reverse strand, counting down.
TATTATTTCTTCATTGTATTATGTATATATAATATTTTTATTCCTAGATTCCCCTATTTTATTTATTTTTTATTTATTTATTTATTTAAAAACTTACGACTATCATTTATTAATGCAGGTGTATATTTTATTTCCCGTATTATTATATATTTTTTTTTATATTCTAAAGATATATTATATTGTGTAAATTAACTTTGACTTGTAGAAAGTATACTTAATGTATCTATTTTGCAAAAATAAATATTTTGATTTTGATTTTGGTTTTCGAGTTAAGACGGAACATACATACTTACAGAGAAATAAATAGACATACAGACAAAAATTATAAAAATAGTAAGTTTGATTTCAGTACACTACTATTAAACCATTACATTCAAAATAAAAATAAAAAAACATGTGCAGCACGACTTTGTAACTGCTTTATTATCACCTTACGAGTAGTCCTACACGCACACTGGTTCAGCAAACGAGTGGGGCTAACAAACCTTATATTGATTTTATATTTAGAAACGGTACTCATTTGGTAGGAGCATAGATATAACATCTGTGGGAAGGAGCCTCTCAACCTTGCCACTCGGATTCATTGGCGTAACTAGAATCTGTAGCTGGGAGGGGGGAGGGTCCTCGGCTCTACATAAAGCTATCAACAAGTATCTGTTCTCGATTATGTGATCTTCATAAGATAAAATAGAGATAACCCTCCATACAAAGACATCACACACCTATAAAGAAAACAAATGACACCCGGATCTGGGGGACGACGATGGTTCTCTGTGGGGGGGCCTGCACGTTCCCAGTTACGCCTGTGCTCGGATTCTAATCCTGTAGGTCGAGTGTGCACTGTTGAGTTTTTCGTAATTCATGTCGATATGTGAACCCGTGATTGCAAAAACCCACCATACGCCACTTTTACCGGAAATTAGTTAAATACCGTTTTAGTATCCCTATACACATATACGTAAACTGAATGCAAAAACACACCATAATTCATACTCTTACTCTGCAAAAAGTGACCTTCCAAAGATAGGTTGCGTCAAGTTGAGTATAAAAACCCTCCACGTCCGGGATATGGTGGCTTTTTACAACCAACTGATGGTAACACCACATAAAAAAAACAAATGTCAAAGTGACATTGGTTTTGTTTTGCATTGCTTGCCGGGTTTTTATTCTTTTTGTCATAAAATTACTTATTTAAACATGTAAGATATGGATTCCGACAATAATAATAAAATTGATGGAGAGGTCCCAGTTAAGTGCCGTAAATTTATAAACGGCATTGTTACACATACGTTTCTTTTTAAAACTAATAAGAACTTGACTGTACCTTTGCCTACACAATGTCAGGTTTTAAAGTGTAATTTTGTGTTTATGAGACATAATTAACTATGGTAACATGTGCAGTACCTGGATATCACTAATTTTAGAAAAAAAAACTCACAGAATTGTATATTTCTCATGGACATACTATTAAAATATTTTGTTGTCTAAATGCAATGTTTTAGAACTAACACAGAAGTTTTGTTCTCTAATCGGTGGCAAAAGTTATCGAATCTAATCACATATTGCTTTGAATATTTAGGGATTCAATTTGGAATGATAATATATATCTGAATTTCAGCTGGTCATTATCTTCACTTCGACTGGTATTATGCACTTCATGTTATCATTATACTTAAGGTCTTTTACTACAAAATTCCCTAAAGGACAACATTTACATACATTTTATTTCATGTTCGGCAGAAGTCCATAAAAACGATCTCCCCAGCAGAGCCGTCTTTAGCCCATGTAGCGCCTGTGTGCAACCATAACCCTGGCGCCCTCTAGTAGGCGCGCGGTCAAAATGGAATACTTAAAGTTACATTTTCACCAATGAACGGAAATTCAAGTGCAAATGTTGCAATTTTAAGTGCACAACTAAAAAGTATTTTTAGGAAGGAAGGGGTTACAAGAATATTAAGACACAACTTTTTTTGTTTCCACGTTGAAACAAAAGTTATTGTGTAGTGCCACAGTGTAAAAATCATACAGTGATCTAACGCTTCGATGTCCGCGAAAATGCAGACAGCATCTAGCTAGACAGTAGCCGTAATGCTAGGATAATAGAGACTGGGCCCTGGCTATGGTTCGACTATAACGCCGGCTTCGGCCATAACACGGGCCCGGGCGCAGGGTCTTTGAGAGCACTGGGTTGCCGCGAGTGACCATGTTCTTTCTTTGGAAGTATCGCGAGCGGCGTTCGGCGCCCCCTAAGACCCTGCGCCCGTGTGCGCTGCACACCCTGCACTATAGGTAAAGACGGTTCTGCTCCGCAGATCAAGCTTTTTGGTCTCGCCTATACGTTACTACATTACCGATCTATTACTAATACTATATCTATGGTTTACACTGTAAAACACCTGTGACGACCTCTCGAGATACATGCCCTGACAAAGTGCATGTGTGTATTTGACCTTCTTATTCCTCTGTAGAGGATGAACGGGTTATAAATACCTCATCATATCCATAAAGGCGAAGTTATCTAGAGGAATATGTCATGCTCCATCGCTTTCCTTCTACACTCTTCTATCCTGTTCAGTGGGAGCGGGTCCGCTAAGAAAACTCGCGATTTCGAGAAGTTTTTATTTATTATTTTGGAATTTAGAGGATGGGTTTTTAATATGATGCCCGCTTTATATTATATTTCTTACAACGTTTATTTTAGTATAAGTTTTATTGTCTAAAATCTAATGCAACTCAAATAAAATGGTATTTATAGTTTAGGCCTATCTTTGCGATTTTATTGGATGCAGTAAAATGCAAGTAATCATATATTAATTGCTCGGATATAAAGTTTGAAGACTATGATATATTTTATTCAGATGTAATAATTACAATTTCACGGCTTAAAATGAATTTACAAAGACGCAATATCAATATATCCCCCCCCCCCGTTAAAAACGAATTTTTAATCCAACCTTGATATGCCGGAGAGGAAACAAACGGTAATTATTTGTAAACAAACGAAATTAAACATACATATACCATTTTCATAATCAAACAAACGATTTTTCATTTGGGCAGGCTGTGGGAAGTTGGCCGCACACACTTTTGAAGTTGTCCTTTTTATTCTTTCGATGTCAAACAAACGCAAATTTTGTGTGAATAAACCCGAATGAACCGTACAGAACCTAAATCCGCCACCAAACAAACCTTTTATGGTTTTGGTCGGTTTAAAGAGAAACTAGCCGCACCAACTATGTTTCTTAAAATCACCTTTGTGATACCAAACTAACAATTATTTCAATTCATTGATCGTAAGTCAATCAATGATCTACATAGCCAAAATAGATATATTTTAGTGTATAGCATACTTAATATCGTTCTCAAAAACATTGTTCGAGCTTTTCCTCTTAAAGAAGAAAAAAAGAAAGAAAAAGCAATTTATTTCAAGCCACCACACATGATGATAATACATAGGTAACACTAAAAGTTTCCGGAACTGGCCACTTACATAAACAATATTTAAAAATTAATTGCAACATTTGAAAATAGAACTCTTTGGCTGTAGAATGCAGTTTCTTTCATCTGACTGTCTTTTGTTTTTACCTTGTGGCGCCATTTAAAAAATTGTGTGTCTGCATCAACATGGATTCAACTCGGGAAAATTTTCGTAGTATGATTTTCTACGATTTTAAGTGTAATTTGACAGCTCAACAGAGCATCGCTCGGCTTGAAACAGCTTTTGGCAATGAAGTACCATGCAAGAAGACTGTTTATAGCTGGTTTGCAGAATTCAAGCGTGGTCGTATCAATCTCAGTGACGAATCTCGCGATGGTCGGCCGTCCACCGCTGTGACCAACAAAAACATCGATGCTGTGCGCCGTATGATTGAAACAGACAGGCATGTGACCTACCATGAAATTCGCGCATCCTTAGAAATAGGCATGAGTCAAATACAATCAATCCTACACAAACATTTGGGTGTGAGAAAGCTGTGCTCGCGGTGGATCCCACACAACTTGAACGAGGCTCAAAAAACGGACCGCATCACTTGGTGCAGCGCCATGCTTACCAGATTCAACAAAGGTGCGTCAAATTTGGTGTGGGACATAGTAACAGGTGACGAAACATGGATTTATTGCTACGATCCCAAAACAAAGCAGCAATCGAGCGTATGGGTCTTTCAAGATGAGCCGAAACCAACCAAAGTGGCGCGCGTGAAAAGTGCATCTAAGCGGATGATTGCTTCTTTTTTTAATAAAACTGGACACGTGGCTACTGTTGCTTTAGAGAATCGTCGTACCGTGAATAGTGACTGGTACACGACCATTTGTTTGCCGGAAGTTATAGTGCGTTATAGTGCGTCCCGCGTACACAAATCTTAGACAAATATAAAACAGAAACATACAACTGAAATAATTTTACAAACAGATATAAAAAGGTACTTAGATTAAAATATTAAATTAAAACTATGATTAAACATTATTTGGTGGCAAGAAAAGGGCATTATTGTCAGCATATTGCTGCAAAACATTTAGCTTTGCAGCACTGATTTTCAAATAATACCTGATGGGAGTGACTCACTTAAGTGGTTTTACTGTATTTGACAATGGCAGCACCGAACGTTTGTCAACTTCAAAGGCGCGAAATGCAAATATTATGAGTTTCAAACACGTTTAAAAAATTATTTAGATATGTAGGAGATGAAATAAACGGTAATTATTGGTAAACAAACGAAATTGAACATAAATATACCATTTTCATTTGTCAAACAAACGATTTTGCATTTGGGCAGGCTGTGGGAAGTTGGCCGCACCCACTTTCGAAGTTATCGTTTTTACCCTTTCGACGTCAAACAAACGCAAATTTTGTTGAAATAAACGTAAAATAACCTGAAACAATCACCAAACAAACCTTTTATACTTTGGGTCGGGTTGTGAAGAAACCAGCCGCACCCAAATAATTTTTCAAAATTCACCCTTGGGTTCTAAACAAATAATGATTTCAATGAAACAATCGTAAACTAACGGTAAACAAACGATCTACATTACCCAAATTGTTAAATTTTCAGTGGGTCGGGCCAGGTTCACATGCATAAATTTACTCGCCGTTTCACCGCTTATGGACAAAAGCACTTCTTAGTATACCTTTATGTACTACACCCCTTAAAAAAGCGATGAAGCAATTTATTTGTTCAGACTTAAAAATGGTTATAGGATAAATGAAATATGAAGTTTTAAGCCGATTTATTTTGATGATACGTCAGTTAATCTGATTTTCAACTATGGAACTTTTGCCTTTATTACCTTTGAATTTTTTGTGTTATAACAGTAATCAGTTCGGTCTTGTGAAGTTTGAACTATGATTTACTAAATCTATTTAGTTTAATTAGGTATCTTTGAATACTGAAGCTTTATGATGCTTTTGTTAGGAACAAATTAGAGTTAAACGCAATCGTCTGGGACCCATCCATCCATCCATCCATCAGCCCGTGTTCGTCCACTGCTGGACATAGGCCTTTCCCAAATTTCGCCACTCATGTCGGTCCTCCGTCCTCCTCATCCAGCTGCCCCCCACAACGTCCTTCAGGTCGTCGGTCCAGCGGGCACGTGGTCGTCCTACACTACGCTTTGCTGTACGTGGTCTCCATTCTAAAGCCTTTCGGCCCCAACGGCCATCATGTCAGTGACAAATATGGCCTGCCCACTGCCACTTCAACTTACTGATTCTGCAGGCTATGTCGGTTACTTTAGATCTCCGACGGATCTCCTTATTTCGGATTCTATCCATCAGAGATGCCCCAAGCATAGCCCACTCCATAGCTCGCTGAGCGACCTTAAACCGGTGGATCAGACCCTTTGTAAGAGACCACGTATCTGCGCCATACGTCATCACAGGAAGGACGCACTGGTTGAACATCTTAGCCTTTAAGCACTGCGGTATTGACGAAGTAAATATGTGACGCAACTTTCCGAATGCTGCCAACCCAAGCATATTCTTCTGTCAGCCTCGGCGTCGAAGTTGTTTTTATCCAGCTGTATGACTTGACCCAGATAAATATATTTTTGAACAACGGTTATTGGTTATTTTTGTCGACGGTTATTGGCCCTTGGATGACGTGACAGTTGGACATGACCTTAGTCTTATCCAAATTCATCCGCAGGCCCACTCGTCTCGAAGAATCGCCAAGGCCGCGCATCATTTCCTCTAGTTCCTGCACCGATTCCGCCATTATGACGATGTCATCGGCAAAGCGAAGATGTGAAATGTACTCTCCGTTTACGTTTATGCCTCGTCCATTCCAGTCTAGTGTTTTAAAGACGTCCTCCAGCGTGGCGTTAAACAGTTTTGGAGAAATAACATCTCCCTGTCTCACACCGCGCTGAAGATGTATCGGTCTTGTTTGTACACCCTGAACTTGGACGGACATCGTAGCGGAGTCATACAGACATTTCAACATCTCCACGTAACGCCAGTCAACTTGGCAACGCTGCAAGGACTGCAGAACAGACCAAGTTTCGATGGAGTCGAAGGCTTTCTCGTAGTCCACAAACGCTAGACATAAGGGCTGATTATACTCTTGAGTTTTCTGTATAACCTGCCTTAGCGTGTGAATGTGGTCCACGGTGCTGTAGCCGTTTCGAAACCCGGCCTGCTCTGGAGGTTGGAAGTCGGCGAATCGTTGGGCGAGACGATTCGTGATAACTCTTGAGAACAGCTTGTAGGTGTGGCTTAGGAGCGTCTGGGACCCACATGAGTATAAATACAAGCTCATGGTGGAGAAGGTCCAACGTAAATTCGCACGCTACTTGTATAAGAGAATGTATTATCCGTACTTATTTCCGTCTATGTTCGTAACGGGTATGGTAGGGATAGACACCCTAGAGATGAGACGCAAGCTGGCACTACTAGTGCACTATTATCTGCTGTTACACAACAAAGTGGACAACCCAACTGCCCTCGAGGGTTGCGCGCTGGCGGTGCCGAACAGGTACACGATGCTGCGGTCATGCCGTCTTCTCGCGACGGGTGTAGTTCGCACACAGCATGCTCGGTTTGCACCCACTCACAATGCGTGGACTCTTATAAATAAGTTGTTCGATCAGTATCCTGACCTAGATATATTTAATGTATCTCTGTCCAAATTAATGTCATATATGCGTAGTTTTTATCAAGTAGCCTTTTTATATTTTTGCATTTATTGTATATATTGTATATATGTGTTAGTTAACTTAGCTTACGATTTACTTTCAGAACTGTTCGTAGGTTAAGAATCTGAACATAAATAAATAAATAAAATAAATGTAAGTCAGTTTCAATTACGCCTAAACGTGGGTGGCTGTATTGTCAAACTTAACAATCATATTGTTTTGAACGAGCAGAAGTCATTTAGCCTTTTGACAAAAAAAACTATCGTGTTTGAACGTTGATCTACGCTAAAGCATCCAAAATGGCAAAGATACCGTCTCGCGTTGTAGACATTTACATATAAAAACAAAGTTTTCGCTATCACTTTGATACACTCAGATGTTTTCCGTTCCGTTAGCGATTTCCGTTTTCCGTCGATGCGGGTCTGTTTGAGATCAATCAGCCTCCGCCCGTATTTGAGGAGAGAGGTTTTTGAGAAGCGATTAAATTTCACAAAGAAATTGTGATACAGCACCCTCGATATCTTGTCATATGGATTATTTGAGTCAAGGTACTGCCTCAGTGGGCCAGTAGTTTAGGTATCCTGATCATTTAATTTCATTGTCATTTATATAAGGTTCATATATTAAGTTAATTAATTTTATTTATTCACAAATATTAACACTTATCGTACTTGTATATGTACATCTTATTTATTTTATTATTCGTAGTAATTTTTCATATAACGTTTTGAAAACGTGCAAGGATACTCGCGCTGTTTTGTTTGTTCTTGCGTTACCTACGCGGGCTCGGACTGAAAATCAGCGTTGTCGGTCTTACCTTGTAAGACTACAGCACATGCTGAGTATAGGCCCTTTTGTTTGCTGCGACACATGACCTCTCTTAGTTTTAGTTACATTATTTCAATCTTTTGTTTTATTTTCTTATGTCTGATTTTATAAATTTGTTTTTTGTGTTGTGGCAGATAAATTAACAAATATTCTATTCTATTCTATCTGATTACTTATCCTGAGGTCACAACTTTAAATCCTCTTGGGACTCATTTGTGTTAAGTCTGCATGCTTTGAAAGGCACGTTAAACTGTGGCTTCAAATTTGTGCCTGAAGAACAGCAATAGCTAACCACGTATCACGTTGGGACGTTATATTCGTCGGTGAAATGTGGTTGTGCGAGTGTGGACTTTGACTTAAATTTCACACAATAATTTTTCGTAAACACTCTTAAAATCTCTGATTTATAAAATCCGAAACGAGGAGATCCGTCAGAGAGCGAAAGTGACCGACATAGCCTGCAGAATCAGTAAGTTAAAGTGGCAGTGGGCAGGCCATATTTGTCGCTGACAAGAGTGGCCGTTGGGGCTGAAAGGCGTTAGAACGGAGACCACGTACAGCAAAGCGTAGCGTAGGCTGATCTTGTGCCCACTTGATAAAAAGCAGCTGGATGAGGAGGACGGAGGGCCGCCAAGAGTGGCGAAATATTGGAAAAGCCTATGACCATGAGAGACTGATGGATAGGTTGATGGTATCACCGTATGTATCCATGTCAGCGGCTGAGGGAAAGTTTCGCTTCAAAAAAATTGTCTAACTAAGAGGCTTTAAACGTCCTACAGAATCTATACTTCTAGGTATATTATGAGGAAAGTGGCAGTTGATGGAAATTTGATCGATGTTTCTCGAATATAATCTTCGCTAAATTAAAATTCTTGTACTTTCATTTCAAAGATATTTATTTTTACATTAACTCAGGCTACCGGTTTCGTTTTACAGATTATATGGCCAAGAAATAAATTAATAAAAAGAGCATTTAAATCAAATTTGTTTTTAAACAAATATAAATTCTTTGTGGAATAAAATAAGTTAGAACTACTAGTTTATTCATTACATTTATAATTTTCTGACATTTATTTGACTGCTCTTAAACTGGCGAGTCTACTTGAACAATCCAGCGTTTGTATGTATGTATGCATGATTGTTTGTTCGATTATAATTCGAATATCAGTGATCGGAATATTATAAAATTTAGCAGACGAGTAATAAGGCAAAAAGAATTTTAAATCTTAAAGATGAGCCAAGCGCAAGCGCAAATCGGGCGAGCGCGAGTTTACAGTTCGGGGCGAATAGTTATTTTAATTTCATTCAAATAAATATCCATCCATCCACCCATCAGCTTGTTTCATCCACTGCTGGACATAGGCCTTTCCAGGATTTCGCCACTCTTGGCGGTCCTCCTGGAAGAAATGCCCATACTCACACACGCTGGGCAGGTGGGTTGGTGAGCGCGGTGCCGAAACCCTTGCACCAGTAACGCCGCTGTCCGTCACCAGTCTGTCTTCTTATATAAGGCTCGGCAATTGGGGATGGATAAACCGCCATCCATCGGTCCCAGGCAATGGTGGGCCGCCTGGTTTTGCCTAAGAGCTGTTCTCTTACTCTCCCCCGAATAACTTCGGGAGGATTTGCGATTAAGATGGTGGTACCTCCACAGTCGAGCCCGGCATCAGTTCTACCACCTATTAGCCCGGCATCAGCTCTACCACCTATTACTTAAATAAATATACTGATTACTAATTACTAATAGGACTAACTTTTTTCCCACTTCTAAGGGAATACTTTTACCGCTCAGCACTAAAAATTTGATACCCTCTAAGAAGTTATTGTTTACCATCTGCAATGAAAACTTTTACATTTGTAATCTATAGTTATTCATTAATTATTGTTCCTTGATGAAGCCGTAATGTGAAACTGGTTGGAATTAATTAAAGTTAATATCAATGAAACAGTACAAGTGTATTTATTAATAACAACAATATAGATGTCTTAGCAACATTGTGATGTGACTTTGTATTGTACAAGCTGCCAAAATGGTAGTGTCTGATGAACAATTCAGCTCCCGCTGATTACCGAACCCTGTTTTTATTATTTGTTGTTTTACTGTTGAATATGTACGACAACCTGTCCAAATTTTAAACATGTATTAATTACCGACTTTAAAATGAACTGAACTCACAAATAACGGAAAAAAAATGCTAAATTTTCGTGTTTTTTCATATGGAACCCATGCAGTGAATCGGTTAACGTCTTTACGTTACTACTATACCGAACACTTCTTAACCAGTGCCAAAGAGAATTCAACACAAACAGCAATCGACAACATTACAGATTAATAATTGATGCAAAAGTAAAAACCATTTCGAGATATGGGCTTTCTCAGCATCATATTTTTTTTTCAGAATTAAGTAGTGATTAAATAAAGAGTTATTTTCAAAAAACAAAAAATATGGTAAACACAGGATTTTAAAAACAATTTCCTTTGCTTTTAAGTTAATTTTGTTTAAAAAATATCAACTGTCATGCCATGTGACAGCAGACATAAACATGCCGAGATTTTTTTTTTATAATCCATTGGCAATGAACATTGACTTTTGAAATCCTCAGATGCAACTTACGTCCTTTTAGAATGAGTGAATAAGAAAACATTAAATTATGCCGGAAAAACATAAAATAAAACAAAATGAAAAAATACATAAGCTTCTTTTTTACGCAGACTTTCAATATAAATATTAAAAACAAATGGTTAACTAAAATGAAATGTTGTCGATTAAACTACACCTTATTTCAAATAGCTATTAATCGCCATTACAGCAAATCGTGGCTTATTCTTAATCGGCCATATTTGCGAGTTCAGTGAGTCGCGTTCATTCGTTCACAATAATCATCATCGGACCAGCGCGGTGGAAACTCCTCGATATCGCCAATATACGCGCTCGAGCATTGTTTACTTCTCCACTAGTGAGCGTAGCTGACTTCACCTCGTTTTGTTTTATGCTTATTAGCATAAATCACATAAATTCAACTGCCTTGATCTTCTCCATCGGTTTTTGGTACCTGACGACTACGCTGGAGCGCGCCACAACAAACTTATCGCGTTGTCAGACCCCCGCACAGCCTCACTCGGTAAATCACCATACCAGTGCCCAGGAGTGATCGTACTACTAGCTCTGAAATGTTGTATTCTACGAAAAAATTTAAATAAAAAGTCGCACGTACGTAGGGTTAATCTTTTATTAAAGAAAAATGTATGAAAATATCAAATATCAGCAAAATTCTTAAAAGGGCATTCAGTGACGTAAATAAATTATTTATATTACAATTATAAAATCTGAAATTGTATGTCACTTAAGTATTAAAATCGTAGCAACCCCAAATATTGTTATTAACTAGCTTGTAATGTAAATACTGAACGCTCACGAGGAATAGTTACAAATATTCGGTGGACAAGTATGGTGGAAAAATTCAACGGTCTAGGTAAGTACCTCGGTGACGCAATTGGTAGCGCGCTTGTCTGAGAAACAATAGGTCGCAGGTTCGAATACTGGCCCAAGGAATTTTTAAAATTCTTGTCTTTACATTTGTTTCTAATTTATCTTTTCTGGTTTATAATGCACTCTAGTAATAATATTTGGAGTATTCCAAAGCGATGGATTTCGCAATAAAAACATAATCGTAGCAACTCAGTTGTGGGCGTGAACAAACGTAATGCAATTTCATTTCCCTAAACACGTGCACGCTCGATATAACTCGCCAAGGCAATACAATAGCACTTAGGTCGTCACGTTCCTCAAAATTTAAAAATGGTGGGTCAGGAGAAACAAATTTTCGACAATATTATAAAGGTTTTTAAATGTATTAGTTAAAATCAATCTAGATTACATTTTTGATGCGAAAATTTGATGATTTTTATTCTTTATTCTTTATTGTACACTAAAAACTTATTTTTAAATAAAACTAAACAAATAAACATGTACAAAAGCAAACTTATCTCTAAGAAGAGATTTCTTCCAGTTTACCTCTGGGGATTAGAGAAAAGATAGTAAATAGGTAGACATACATAAGTGTACATTTATTAATAATTGAATAATACATAATAATATATAATACATAATCTAATACATATATACTTATTAATATATAAATAAGAATACTAATACATACATATATACTAATGATACTATATTAAAATGCTAAAAGATACTCATGAGAGTGATATATAGTGCTCTTTGAGTCGCCTTTTAAATATATTATTTTTTATTTTACCTGTACCAATAAAAACACATTCGGCTCATATTTTGCTAGAAAACAGTTAAATGCTTAAAATTTTCCGATTTTTACTTTTAATTTGTCAAAGATCTATTTAATTTCAGTGGACTCAGTCTAAAATGCCTGTTATGAAACCACATCGACACATCCGATCTTTGTGTTTGCGTTTGTATGGAGTTTCGGTTGTCGTTAAATGCTGTAATTATAAACAGCAGGGACATTCAATTTTATTCGTATTGTTAGGATATAAAATCCAGTTTTCATATTTCAGTTATTCCCTGTTATTGGACTGTTCGGATTTAAATGAAATGCTAGCGCTTTTTAAATTTGTCAAGTCAATCGAATTTTGTGAAGTGAAATTACTGTTTTTTACGAAGGAATAATTGATGCATAACAACAGCTCCATATCATTAGAAATACTCATTAAACCAAAACTATACTACAGTTATTAAATAAATTATACACAAATTCTTGTATTTTTTATTCCACAAATATTTGTAATACCTATTTGTAAAGTACAAGAATTTGTATATAATTTATTGACGATGATAATCCACCAAGAACTATCAATCGAATCCATCCAATACGTCAGTTATTCTTATTCGTGCGAGTCGTACTCGCGCACAAGGGGTTCCGTTCACCCTCACAATACGGATGCGGAACCCTAAAATCATTATGGTAAATAACAACAATATACATGCCAAAGCAACATCAAGGCTACAAAAAAAGCCGCTTATATGGTAGCGCCTGACACCTAATTACTATATATAAGCGATAAAAGCAAAATGAAACAGCTAAAAATAATTACTGCTTATATAAGTATGTGCAAGAAACATTTTTTTTTGTTAGCAGAAGATACAACAACTAGATACAAACTGGTCAAGTGCGAGTAGAACACATACCCAGAGGATTCCGTTATACCTTTTATAACAAAAACGAATTCTAATAGCAGTTAAACCTGACCAAACTAAATTGACATTAAAAATCTATAAAGCTCCATGTACTGAAAGGGTCTAATTAATTGGACTTTTGGATGTGCTATAAGACCTTATTGTGAACTAACTTTCAAATTTATAAGTAAACTATAAGTTCCCTATATGTAGGTTTTAATGCTGAGCCAATTTGTATAATTTGTATAATTTTTTCATCACTAATACTCTGAAAGTAAGTCGTTGAGTAAGCTCGCTTTGCTAAAACTTGGTAAAACTGACTGATGACTTACCTCACTTGTATAACAATCTTATATTTTCCGCATAAAGTAAGAAGCTGATTTTATTAAAGCAATATGAGGCCATAGCCTTCTGTATGAGGTATTAGTTTTCACTTGATATCTATTGGGCCTGAGAAAAGAGTCTCAAAAGACGGACAACAAAATGATCGTAAAAGGGCTCGGTTTTTTCATTCTGAGGTACGAAACCCTATTAAAAAAACAAAAATAGACAAAGCTACCATCGGAGTTAGCTTCTCTTCTGAGGTACTGGTGTCTGCGCCAGGAGAATCGTGTGAGATGGGCGGGCGAGTTTTCAGAACCATATAAACCAGTGTGCGGCGTGAGGCAGGGGGGATTAAGCTCTCCTCTGTTTTTTAATCTGTACATGGATGCGCTGATCGGGAGCTCAGCAGCACGCATGTCGGCTGTTATATAGACGGTATTTGCCTCAACAATTTAAGCTGTGCAGACGACAAGAACAACTAAACAAATCGGTATCTGTAAGTTTATCAATTCTGTTGAAAAGACGAAGTGTTTTTACAACCGGAGACTCTTTAAAAAAATTAGTGCGCGCGCACTGCACACGAAACAACTTGTGATTTCTCGCGCGAAAAAAGTTATCCGGCACAAATAGCTCCAAGGACGCATTAATGGATAGTATGGATAGACACCATAATTTTTCAAATATAACCATCAAACAAATTTGTTTTGAATCTTTTCCACCATGTGACTATATTTAGTCTCATGTGGATTCCAGATAATTGCACTACTTTCTAAATTACTGCGTTTTAACGCATTATAAAGAGCTTTTACGGCTAGCATACTATTAAAATTTCTAGCTTGCAGTAGTATAAAGCCTAACTTCTTAAAAGCTTTTTTACATATAGCTACAATGTGGTCCCGGAACGTTAGCTCGGCATTCATTAACACTCCCAGGTCCTTGACGCTATCGAGTCAGTCGTGTCATTTAGTGGCAGATGAAAGACGATGATGACGATGTAGACCTGGAGAGGGTACGCAGAGCATTGTCAGTCCGGGCAAACATGCTGGCCTGCAGGTTCCCCCGATGTACAGATGCAGTAAAAATTTCATTATTTAAAGCTTACTGCACAGCATGGAAGAAATCTCTTCTAAGAGATAAGTCTACCCTAGCACATTTTAATTTGTTTATATGTTTTGTAAATGTTTATTTTCTATGTGTACAATAAATAATAAGAATCATTGTACTCGGGGGCCCTTTGGTTCAGTTATACTAAAAGGCCTCTCTGCGGATCCAATATAATAACGCTTTTAGGCTGTGCTGCGGCTGCCGCGTTTTTGTAGTGCGTCGGCGATATTCGCTGAGGCACGGACCGACGGTTTCGATGCCATATGGTGAAAGAAGTCTGCCTCGCTGCTGCACAGACTCCGGGGCAGCCCCAACACCCTCCTACGTGTTATATCCGATCGGTTCGACAACCCGTTTATGTTTAAAGTGACAGATCAGACAACATCGCTCCTAGTTATTAATTATCAAGAATCAAAGAATCAAAATATTCATTTTGTAAAATAGATACATAAAGTATACTTTCTACAAGTCAAAGTTTATCTTTACCATATATATCTTTAGAATATAAAAAATATATAAATACATACAAAAAATACTTAGGTTGGGCTACTAAAATGTAATAAAGTTATACACCTGCATAAAATAGAGAAATATAATAATAAAAAATATTATATACATATATTTACATAATGCCTAACCATCAGCACCATTCGATTAGTATTGCAAGGGGAAGAAACTTAGCAAACATTTTTTTTTTTCAAAAAATATATGGTACTAAATCATATTCTATACATTTTTTTATAACTACTTAAGTAAAGGCATAAAAAATATAAGACTGCAGGAATTATGTCACGAGAAAAAATGTATCTTAGTCAACCCGTCTCATATTGTCTATTACCTTTAACAACAAAGTCAGTTTACATATTAATTAATGTTAAGCCTTTAGAGGAATAATACAGTATTAAAATATGCTAGGTAATTAAGAATTAAAATTATGATTAAGATTATTATTATTTATATTAATTACTAATATAGAATAAGTACATTGTAACTAACATAATGTATCCATGTGGTCTGATAAATAAATACCTATATTATTATTATTTAAGGTTTTTACTTTTTTTTTCTCCCTTTTTAACAGGGGTGATTATTGGCACGGGCCGAAGCCAAGTGCTTTCTAATGAAATTATGGAAATATGGTAGGTTGAAGGAATTTTCTCGTTATACGACATGTGTTCAGAATAACAGCTTTTTGTAACATGAAGATTTTATTTTTATTTTTTTTAGTAGATTGTTGGGTATGACGTCTGTTGTAGAAATTACTATAGGCACTATTTTGACATCGTTGACTCCCCATTGTGTTTTTATTTCAATGGCAAGGTCTTTATATTTGTTAAGTTTTTCACAATTGTCTGTAGATTGCGGGTGTTTGGAATGAAAATGTCGACTAAATAGACAGTTTCGTTTACTTTAACGTGTATTGTGATGTCAGGTCGATTAAAATGTATTGTTTTATCTGTAAGTATGGTCCTATCCCAATCAATTTTAATTTGTCTATTATCGAGGATCTCGTCGAGATTGTATTTGTAATAGGGTAATTTTTGGTCGATAAATTTGTGTTTGTATGCAAGGTGTTGGTGTATAACTGAAGCAACTTGATCATGTCTATGTTCGTAATCTGTTTGTACTATCGTCTTACAGGCTCCAGTTATATGTTGTATGGTCTCGGAGGCGCTACTGCAATGTCTGCATAAGTCGGTGGGCAAATCAGGTTCTTTTATAATGTATTTTCTATAATTCCTTGTACACATGACTTGGTCTTGAATGGCGATCATGAATGCCTCTGTCTCCGGAAAGAGCTCCCCTCGTTTCAGCCAATTATTATTATTAAAACTGAACTCAAATTAGCATGAATGCATCCACGTATCCGTAGTTGGCGAATAAAGCCGTGAATGAAAACACACATTAAAGGCGGCACCGAATAATGCTGTAACGATTGATCATCAACAGCGAGCTCCATCGTTCATCATAACCAATTCGACAACCAAGATACTCTCCCTCGCTGTACCGGACCTACGAAACTAAATTACGCAATGGAGTCATCTCACAAGAAATCTTTTTCAGAGCTTAGCTCGCCTGTGTACATATCGTCTAATTTATTAAGTGTTTATATTGTAGTTTTTATGTGTACAATAAGAAATAAAGAAATTCGAAACAAAACAATTTTTGTCAAAAAATAATTATACCGGGTGTAAATAGACTGCTACCATTAAATGAAACCACATATTCTACCGACTCTACTGTACCACTTTTCCCAAGAATCATACCCGTGGACACCCTTAGTTTAGGAAATAATTGAGTTTCAAACAAAAATGGGTGAACCCTAACGCACCGACATACGGGCGTGTTTAGAGAGAGCGTCGTCCGTAGACAGCTTCAGGTTTCACGTGGTTCAATAAATAAACGTAAAATAATAAATAAAAACCGGCCAAGTGCGTGTCGGGCCACACGCAATGTAGGGTTCCGTAGTTGCCCGGTACATATAAGTTGGTCTACTAATGCAGACCGCGCCAAACTTCTGGTCCCATATATTATATACATTACTCGTAAACCTGTTAAGCCTACTTAGCTGTGATAGTTTTCCTTTTAAATTCATTATATATGCTACTTCTGTGATTTTTTTCACGTTTCTATAAACAACCGTTTGGCCAGCAAGGGGGGGGGACGCTCCACTCAACTAAATTTTTCACTTTAAAGCTTAATATTTCGCCAACGGATCCCTAAATCGAAAAATGGTTTTCAAACACCCACAATGTTTTAAACGGCCTATCCAACGATATCCCACACTATGGGATAGACGAGAAAAAAAAATCATTCCCAGTTTACGTGTATCGTGTATGAGAGGTACCCTTAAAACATTTTTTTTCCAGGTTTTATTTTACCGTTTTGTCGGCGTGATTAATATTTATATCCATGCCAAATTACAGTTTTATAGTACTAATAGTCTCTGCGCTAAGCCGCGGACAGACGGACATGGCGAAACTATAAGGGTTCCTTGTCGTACTACGAAACCCTAATAAAAATGGGAGTTCCGTACTCTGATGAGGCCGAAATGTTTGTAAGGCATTTGATGTTGATGTTACTATGGGATCATTATTTTTGTTAATTACCGTAATGTTTTTAGGGTTCCATACCCGTATTATGTGGTGGTACGGAACCCTTTATGCGCGAATGCAACTCGCCGGGTTTATTTGGACATCAATGACTCCAAGCCCCACTGAGCTCTGCGGGGCGCGTCTCGGATCCGCGAGTCACGGCACAAATGAAGCGGACTCCCCCCCCCCCCCCCCCCCGACGTAATCCCTCCTCAATTACGTAATCCACCGAATTACGCACAAAGCAGTACGTAACCATGCATACTTTTTGTGCCTTCGTTATCGCGCTATTTGCTTTGAATGTCAGGGTTCCGCTGAGGAAGAAACGTAGGTATTTGTTTAAGGCGGAATCTTTGTATGTCTACTTAACGTAGTGTACCTGTAAGGGTTGGTTTGTCAGGTAGTATTCGGCCGTTAAGGAAACCGGAGTTTGGAAACCAGTTTCCTAAAAATATTTTTTATCCTTTTACGTAACTGGTTTCCTATAAAGACCTATAATATCCTTCTGTATAACATAAGCTGTCTAAGTCTGCCAATCGTTCTACTCGAGCGGCCTATGGGTTAAGTACACGCAACGAGCCTACAACATCCTGCGTGTGCAATATAACAACGCCTTCAGGATGCTTTTGCGGCTCCCGCGATTCTGCAGTGCATCTGGTATGTTTGCAGAGGCGCGTACAGATGATTTTTATGCCATAATGCGCAAGAAAACTGCCTCTATGCTACTCAGATTACGGGGCAGTGGCAACGGCATCTTAAAGATGATTGCGGGCCGAATGGATTGTCCCATCCAAAAGTTCTGGATGGAACGATCCATTGGATTATTTAAATAATACATTTTGTTCATGTTCCCTTTCTTTTACTAACCTAGTTTTAAGCCTAACACTAACCTATTTATGGATTTTTAATCTGAAAATAAACCGTCATTTATTTATTCATTTATTTAAGGGTTTGATTTTTTTAAATTATAAGTAAAAAATACGTTATTTTTTTGTATAAAATAATATACATATTATTATTGTACCGGGTGTAAATAGACTGCTACCATTAAATGAAACAACATATTCTACCGACCCTACTGAAACACTTTTCCCAAGAATCCTACCCGCGGACACCCTTCGTTTATAAAATAATTGAGTTCCAAACAAAAATGCGTGAACCCTAACGCACCGACACACGAGCGAGTTTAGAGAGAGCGTCGTCCGTGAAGCCTAATCCTGTTTCACCGACGACCCTCTCTCTGCTTTGTAATTTTTTTCTTCGCGAAAATTTTATGGTTTCATACCTCAACTTTATCATATATTAATTTGTAATTGTTGCAGCATTTGTTTGCATAAAGCAGGATCATGCGAAGCAAAGTGAGGTATTATACATCCTAAAGATAAGATTCAAATTTCCCAATTTATAGTTCTAATTTGGCAAAGATCCAGATAATGTCAATGGATGAGTCGTAAAATTATAAAATCACTTTAATACACACCTCACAATTTTGTGTTTGTGTGTAGGTTTGCGTGTTTCTTAAATGGCGGTCCTTAATGTTAGAAGAGAGGAGTTACGTTATTGTCTTTGCTACGTGAGAGGGAAACTATGATTACTGCAGCGGTGATAATTTTGCATTTTGAAATACTTTTTTTATGACATCATGTTATTATTATTTGCACATTTTGATAAGAAAAGCAATTTTATTCTTGAAATCCCTACAAATCCATGTAAAAGCGATGTTAATGTCTCAACAATAAATCACTTAATAAGCTAATCAAGTCTAATCGAGTGTAACTGATCAATTATGCTAATAAATGATTAAAATGTTTGATGTTTAACGATCAAATAAGTCGGTAATTTACTGGCAATTTCGTTCACCAATTTGATTATGAATATACATAAAAATTCAAGACTCATTTTCGGTAACTAGGGAAATATTTTTACTAAATCAAGTGAAAAATAATCATCTAAAGCTATATATAGCCCACAATCGTTCTCTCATGGACATATTTCTATTTAATTACTTACTGAAACTCGATGATATTAAGAAGCAACATTTTAATATGTGTAAGTAAACATAATATGAACATAGCAATATAAGGTAAGTGAGAAATGAAATGTTGACCTCCCATAGTAATTGACTCGGGACTGGGCTTGCGCTTGTGGGAAACAAGGAAAATATAATTCACTAGCTTTTGCCCGCGGTTTCACCCGCGTTGAATTAGTTTTTGTTTACTCCTATAAAATCAGTCAATATTATTCGGACTGTTACCTACAGTAAACATAGCTGGTGAAATGTGTGTGTTATGCGCCTCTGTTTCCCATTTTGTGTGTCTCTTTTATAGCTTTTCCACGAGAACAAGGAAAAAGTAGTTTTTGTTCTATTCAAAGTCTAGAACTACATTCATGTAAAATTTCAGCTCAATCGGTTTAGTAGTTACGGCTTGAAAGAGTCACAAACATCCATCTATCCATCCATCCATCCATGCATCCAAACTTTCGCATTTGACAAAGAGGGCCATCGAACCTTGATACTGAGCATTTATCATGTCTTCAGTACGAATTTGGCTGCATAAATGAAAATTTTATATGGTTATACTCTGACTTTTTTACCCGTTTTCGATCCGAAAGACTTGATTGTTAAATACGTTTTTACTAAGGGACCGATTTCAATGAACTGTGAATAACTATTCATACTCGTGAATTAGTCATTTACAAAATCTTCTGTTAAATTTGACGTATATGACGTTGCTTTGACATGCGACATGGTTCTTTTGGCACGTACATGGACAAAGCAACGTAATTAAAATGGCTTTATTGTTCAAAACAGAGCAATCACAACAAGTTGCAAGGGCCTCTGTATTAGACCAGAGAGACCTGTTTTTACTGGGTGCCCCGCCTTACCACAAAGACAATTAAAATTTTGAATTTAAATTATAGCGGACACAGCTTTGTTAATAATTTATTAAAAATACATTTAAATTAAAAACAGAAATACTACAATACTGTGTGTGTGGGGGGTGGGGGTGTGTGTGTGGGGGTGTGGGGGGTGTGTGTGTGGGGGGGGGTGGGGGTGTATGTGTGGGGGGGGGTGTGGGGGGTGGAGGTGTCAAGAAAGTCTGTACCATAAGTATAAGGATTAAATATAAATAAAATCAAGTAAAATATTCCATTTACAAATAGCTGAAATAGCACCAACAAGTTGAATATATTTGGCACAATAATGTGCGTTTGATTTTCAAGTTGACTATTAATAAAATAACAAATTACGTTTTAAATTAAGTAAATTGTAAACTCTCTATTTATTTTTTCTAACGTTAATTTAAACATTTACATTTTTGAGCTCAGGCCTTGACATTTTTGATTTATTTATGATGTAAGCAATGCTTTGCTACAGAAGTTTCGAGTCTCTGAAAATAATGAATTTAACCCTTTTAATTATTATCATCATCGCTAAAAATACAGTAGAACAATCGCAGTCAAGATCGTGGCTCGGATCCATCTGATTGATTGAAATGTTTGGGTTCAGTAAAAGTAGTAGATAAAACAACTTTTTTGTTAAAACACTAAAAAGTAGATTTACAGAACAAAACATGGGACCTAACGAACTTTACTCAACCTTCTAATTCAATATACAATCTCTGGACAAGAACATTACAGATATGAGAGACATGGTTCCGTGTTAATTCTTTTTAAAATATAAATTATTCATTTAATCAAATAAGTAAATAATACAAAATTTATTTATCTATACACAAGTAATGTATAAGTACTTTGGACCCTCCTCTTAAGCTAATAAAAACCTGTATTAGGAGGAACAGTTCTTCCCTAGTTGTTACATTATTTTTGTGCTAATGTAGGTAGTACTGCTACAGAATATAAATTAATAAAATAACAGAAACCTTTATTTTGTAGAAAAAAGGTGAGAGGTGTGTGAGAATAGGATATGTGTGTGTGAGAGAGGGTGTATGAGAATGTGTGTGTGTTTGTGTGCGCGTGTAAACATATTTGCACTTGCGATAGTGTAATACATTGTATTTTAATGTATTAAATTTTGTTTGCATTACATTAACAAACTTAAAAGCACGTTGAGAGTTGTAATGTAATGCAGCTAAAACGTAACGCATAAAATTGAATAATTTTCATTAATCACCTAACTATTAAGAAGCAGTTTGCGCAAATTGCTATAAAACGCATTTATTGCATACTTGTTATTCAAAAGTAAGGAAAACAATATTACGATGTGCATTTTGCACCGAGATTCGGTTTTACCACCTTAAGTTGAGGGTCTATATCCATCCAACCATCAGCCGTTCCGTGTTCCGTCCACTGCTGAACATAGGCCTTTCCAAGATAACGCCGCTCTTGGCGGTTCTCCTGTTAATCCAACTGGTTGTTCCTGTTTGAGAGCTCTGTCTTCTTACTCTCCTCCTAATTATTCGGAGGAGTTTGCGAGTAAGATGGTGGTACCTCCACAATCGAACCCGACACCAGCTCTACTAGCTAGCAGGTTCTATATAAATAATGTGACATTTATTTATACAGTCAAATTTATACTGAACATTAGGTACGTACTCAGCATCAAAGTTCGTTTTGTCGTGAAATTACAAAAAAATGTATTGATCTTTGATACTGATCACATACCAAGCCTCCAGTATAATTTGGCTGTATAAAATATCACTTAATATTTTTGCTAGAAGAACGGTGAATAGCGGTCACCACCCCTCACGTTATGACGTAGTAATCGTCGGTGAAACGGGGGTGTACGAGTATAGACTGTTATTAACCTTTCACACCGTACACTTGGATAGACCTCTGATACCCCCTTGAGGATTCAAGCCGTGACGTTGTACTTGGATAATTTTTCTGTCTAAGTTTAACGTATTTTATGAAGTATGAAATGAGGCGTCTAGACTTCACAAGCTCAGAACAAAAGAACTTCTGATCGATTTTAATGAAAATAACAAAGAAATGCTCTGTTTCTTTTTCTTTCTTTTAGGGTACAGTGAATCAGAAAATATGAACTGTATTGTTTCCAATTAATGTGTTTACTACACACCTCATCTAGATACAACTATACCTACCAAAAAGTCATATCTGATAATAGAATATTTTTTAAATTTTAATAATATATACTTTTGTTTTATTTGTCTGTCTCTATCTATGTTCCTTTTTAATTTGAGAACACCTCAACGGATTTGGATGCCTTTTTGTAATATCATTGTAATGGTCCTGATCAACGTGTGTTGATAAAATAACGCCTCAGCCGAAAATGGGGCACATAATTTCTAAGCAAAGGCGTAGCCTAAACTTGAAAAAAACTAAACTCGATTTGAAATAATTTCAGTATATTTTGGTTATTTAACCTTCATTGAATATTTCACATTCTAATACCTACTTAGCTTTTTTTAATATTAGGTCCTCACATATGAAATTGGCGTTATAATAGAAAATCAAAACGAAAAAAAAAACAATTAATTATATTATTTATTCAATCAAAGTATGTACCATTGCTATCTATGCACCTTCGTCTATACAATAAATAGTTCATTTATTCCTTTACTGAAGAAATTGTGGGAGCGAGAATCAATAAAGTCAATAAAGACGGTTTGGACTACCTGATCGGAATTGAATTTTTTTCCTTGCAAGAAGTTATCCAAATTCCGGAAAAAGTGGTAATCTGTTGGACCAAAATTTCGGGAGTATAGTGGAATGGTGGAGACATTCCAGTCGCAGCTCTTCTAATTAAGAGACCGTAGCTCACGCAGAGTGTGGTCTAGCAATGTCTTGAAGCAGCAGTGGGCTAGAACAATCGGTTGATTGGTTGTTTTGGTTGTTTAACGGCTTGTTTATTCATAACAGTTTGCAATTGGTGACAAGACATATCTGCCATAATTGTCTGGCCAGATCTTAAGAAGCTGTAGTGGATGACACCAGCACTGGTCCACCAAAACACTAGTAATCTTTTCCAAGTAAGTTTTCGCTTGGGGCAGGATTTTATCTGTTTTCCTGGGTTCATACCATTGTGATGAGCGTTTACGATTATCGTACAGGATCCATTTTTCATTGCAAGTAACGATAAGATTCAAAATTTCCTCATTGTTGCACTGGTTGAGTAATGCAACGCAGCAGTCCATTTGTTTTTGTTTTCTGTGCTGCAGTCAATTCATGCGTTACCCACTTTTAGAGCTTTTTCACTCTTCCAATTTGTTTCAATTGAATTAAAATTATTTTATCACTCACACCAAAGCCCACCGCTAACTCTGACGTAGTTTGCGATGGATTCGCTTCTACAATAACTTTTCATTCTTCGTTATCAACTTGGGTCTCCGGTTATCTACGGGTCTTGTTCTGTAGGTAAAATTTTCTAGAACGAAAACGTTAGAATCAAAAACGTACCGTGTTTTGTTTTGCAGTTTAGCTGATCTATGCACATCATTAATCCTTCGGGCCATTTCTGCAGCGCTGATGCTCCGACAGAACTCGTATTCGTAAATAAGGGGATATATTAAGTGAACATAACGATGTCAAAGAAAAATCAAACGACGTGAAAATAAATATGAAACACGAGCATAAATTTGGAATTCTTTACGGAACGCCAGATATTTGAGACCAAAGTGGCTAGTTCGACAAAACACCAATTTCAAATGTAAGGACCTAATATATATTTTTGAATACATTAAAATGGTCCATTAAAAATGTTATTTTAACATTTCCACAAAAGATCCCTATAAAATCCCGGCAGTGAATTAAACGAACCTCCTAAGTTAATTATTGCAAATCCTCTTACGGCAAAAGGATTTCTCTAGTATTTTCCAGCAAATTTTGCAGTTGGTTCTACGTGTTATTCTAATGAACTATTGGATTTTCCTCTTTCTAGGGACCTACAAGGGGGTACTAGATTCGAACCCTACCATACACGCAATATTCACATAAACAAGGTGACATTTAATTTCTGCAGCCAAATTCATACTGGAGGCTTGGTAAGTGATCAGTATCACCTATCAGTAAAAAAATTACGTAATTTTGAAAATAGTATTTGGACTTTCTATTGTATGGACGGACTCGCGGGTGAGCATGCGTTTGTAGTGAAAAGGAAAAAAATAATTTTGGAATTTTCCGAAAAGGGTCATTGAACTTTTATACCGACTGCTTACCGAGTCTTCAGTATGAATTTGGCTGCATAAATAAATGTCACCTTATATTTCGGTATATGTTTTTTACAAACGAGATCATTCATAGGGATCATGTACCTAGATCTATCGAATTTGTATCACATTTTACATAATGCTATGCCGTAGCACTAGGTATCGGCGCGTACTAGCAATTCATCTCATCTAATTTTGAAAATTTATTTGCTTGATTTGGTGGCGTCAGTTACATAAAGATTTTTTTTATTGTCTTTCTTTTGATGCACGATAAAGATTAGTTATCTTAAAAATTTAAAATGAAATATTTTTTATCGACACAATATTTTTTGGAAAAGGAAGGGAAAAGGTTAGTATAAATTGTAATGCAAGAGAAATTAATAAATTTTTCGTTGTCAGAATCACCACGTGATGTGACTACAAGCAATAATTCAAGTAAGTTTTATTTGTGTATGTTATTATTGGTAATATAATTATTTTTCAACACACTTGCTTATAAAGTGGCCCTTATTACAGCGTTCTTACGGTCACAAAGCAGCATATTAAACACTTGTTATTTTAACTTTACATTATCGCACTAGTGTTTTTACATTACAGTTTTTTTTAAATATTATCAAAGAGTTTTTATGTCTTGAGAAATAATAAAGTTTTTGCGAATAAATAGACTGTCTCAGTTGAAATATCAAATCACACTAGTATTATAAATGCCAAAGTTTGTGTGCGTGTGTGTATGTATGTTTGTTACTCTTTCACGCTGAAACGGCTGAACGGATTTAGGTGAAATTTAGAATGGATATAGCTTATAACCCAATATAACCCTTATAGCTTATAACTTTTTATCCCGGAAAAAAGCATGTCGTTAAACCGAATAACACGCGGGCGGAGCCGCGGGCAAAAGCTAGTAATGAATAATCCTTTAATTTCATCAAATTATTTATTTCTATCAACAAATTAACTCAAATTTTTATTGTAAATACAAAATTATTCATTTTGTTAATATTTATTATTTGGCTGTTTGGCGAATGCGTCAGTGCCTCTATTTCTATCTGCTCAAAAAACAAAATCTCCGCCGCCATTTTTTAGTCAGCTGCAGTTTTTATTATGTGGAAAAAACAGTGAAATTTTATTATTTTTCCTCGCAACCGTGTTGAAAAACGTCGTATGAAACGCCTGAGCATTAGACATTACACTCTCGGCTCCATTACAATGCTGCAATCCCACCTCGACTGTGATGTCCAACGTAGCTCATTTGTATCATAATGTACTATTATGCTACTGTCACATAAAAAGGGCCACTGAAACAAGAGTGCTAGTTTATGTCAGGAGACAAAGTCGAGTTACTTAATAGACGGCACGAGTGTTTTAATGATTACTTGCAGTTGGCGTACAATACTTTATCTACGACGCTAATTAAATATAAAAGAAACATTAATAAATACCCATATTTTCCATTCCATTAATTTCCGCAAGACTTTTTACGTCTTTTATTTGGAAAAAAGTTATTGGTCGCATAAAGCTTTTCGCTATAAAATATTTAGCGCAAATATTTAATTTTCTTCTCTTATTTTACAAAGCCCCAATTTCACGATAGGTAAATTGGGAAGTTTTCATATTTTTTTTATTTTTCTTTGATGTTTCGGCAAGAAAATTAGGTTCTTAAATATTTAAACGAGCGAGTTCTCCGAGTCTACTTGAACAATCCGGCATTTGTATGTATGTATGTATGAATGTTTGTTTAACGATAACTGGAGTATCGTTGATCGGAATGTCATGAAATTTGGCAGGCTAGTTGATAAGGCAAAAAGAATTTTTAAATTCAAACATCAGCCAAATTGGTCAAGTGCGAATTGGGCAAGCAAGGTTCACAGTTTGGGGGGAACTACGAGTTAGCCTAGTTTTCGTTTATTCCTTGTAGTGAAGTTGTTCCAAGCGGATGGTGCGTAACGAAGACCGTTTGCTGGGCCAGGATTATAAGGAGATATATTAATAACTGATTGGCTGAGAAACCATCATAGCCCGGAAGGTACCGTTGCAAATACAAAAGTATTTCGCAACCTCTCACATCCACAACCACCGCGGGTGCGTCAGCTGACGCTTGGTTCTGTTATTAGCCATTCCAGATCTATTGAAAAAGATGGAATCAATCGGCGTAAAATCACTACCTAAAATGCAACGCTACCGCCCGGGCTATCAAGTCTTTTCATATATCGCATATCGCAAGTACAGTACAGTGGTGCAATTGTGTAAGACTATCGTATTCAAATTGATTGTAATGTGGCTATTTAGCTAAGCAAATTAGCCCGTTAATCGCACATTTTTGACTGTCAAATGAATACGATTGTCCTGTTTTGTTGTTATTTTTGCTGAATAGCCAATAGACAATCAAATCAAATCAAAATAATTCATTTCAGATAAAAATCCATATTTGAAACATTAAAATAAGATTAAAATTATTACACACATTCAATATATAAAATAAATTAATTTAAATATATATTATATGATATAGGTATAGGTAACAAGCCAGACAAGTCAACACATTGGCCCGTATACAGATTTAATGACGATTCTCTTACACAATCGACATCATTTCATTTCAGGTAACCATTTGTTTTTAATATTTATATTGAAAGTCTGCGTAAAAATAAAGCTTATGTATTTTTCATTTTGTTTTATTTTACGTTTTTCCTGCATAATTTAATGTTTTCTTATTCACTCATTCTAAAAGGACGTAAGTCGCATCTGAGGATTTCAAAAGTCGATTCAATTCAATTCAATTCAATTCAATTTATTTATATTTACAATTGTTACACAGTTAATATATAGGTACCATAAAGTAACAAAGGCGGGTTTCACTCAACAAATTTAAAACATATTAGGCGAGAAAAAAAAAAAATTTCATACTTAAATTAAACATTTTCATTCATACGTCTTTCTAATATTCTCTGAAATTCTCTCATCAAGCACCCTATCCCGGTCGTAAATAAGTCACAGTGTGGTGCCTCAGAGAGCAGAGAGTTGATTAGAGTCCGCGCGCGCGGGAGTGCTGACTCGGCGTGTGATCTCGTGCGACAAGCTGTTGTCGAGAGCAGCCGGTGTCGGCGTGACTCACGCGCTTTTGTGTACCCCTCAGGTACAAATATACTTATTAATTTATTGACGAGATCGATGCAATCAATTTTATTCCTAACTATGTTAATTATGAATCTAATAAGTAACATCGATCTTCGTAATTCTAAGGAGTCATATCCTAAATGACCCTCTAGAAACCGCGTGGGATACAAATACGGATAATATGTTTTAGTTCTTTTATATAAATTCCTCAAGAATCGTTTTTGTACTTGCTCCAGCATGAGAATATATTTCTTCTCATGCGGGCACCATACCACTGCGTTCGTTTCGAGTACACTCCGGACTAATGCAGCGTATAAAGTACGAGTCGCTTCCGTAGTTAAAGGCCCGCTGTTGCGTAGCACGAAGCCGAGTCTCTGGTACGCGGTGGCCGTCAGCTTCTGCACGTGAGGGCGAAATGTGAGGTTCGGGTCAAAGAGCACGCCGAGGTCGCGTACCTCCGTGACACGTGCTACTGGCTCGTCCCCAAGCGTGTATTGGTGCTGCGCGGGAGAGTGGGACCGGGTGAAACTCATCATCTCGCATTTACTCGGGTTGAATAAAAGTTTATTTTTGACACTCCATTGAAGAACTGCATCGATATCGTGTTGTAACGCCTCACAGTCCTCCACGGTTTTAATTGTTTTAATTATTTTCACATCATCAGCGAACAATAAAACCTGGGAATCATGGACGGTCTCAGGTAGGTCGTTGATGAGCAGGACAAACAACAAAGGACCCAAATTTGAGCCCTGAGAAATTCCTGACCGCGTGTGATATGAATCTGATAAGTAGGGACCGTATTTCACAAACTGTTTTCTACCTCGTAAGTAACTAGAGAACAGTTTGAGAAGTCCGGGCGCAAATCCCATGTCCCCTAACTTGAAAAGTAAGACATCGTTATCCACGCGGTCAAACGCTTTTTGGAAATCCAAATAAACTACATCAGTCTGCCCCCCTGAATCCAGCTCTTTAGATAGTATATCGACAAGTGTAACTAGGTTCGTAGAGACAGATCGTTTCGGCAAAAACGCGTGTTGTGCGCTGGTTATATGTGGTAAGCATTGCGACAGAAGGCGATCATGTATAGCTGTTTCAAATATTTTAGCTAGTGCACAGAGATTAGCAACCGGTCTATGATTTTCGACCATTTTTTTATCACCTTTCTTAGGTATGGGTGTTACCCTAGATTCCTTCCACGTCTCGGGGTAAGTACACGTTCTTAAAATTAAGTTATAAATAAAGGTTATAGAATTTATGAGCTCGCTAATACATCCTTTAATGATGTAGGCAGGGATTAAGTCAGGACCGGCAGATGTGGTCGGTTTAAGTTTATGAACTGCTTGTCGTATCTCGTTGACGCTAAGTGACGTCACGGTGACGTAACGCGCGCCGGCGGCGGCTGTACCGGAGCTTGTGGGCTCGGGATCCAGTATCGGTTGCGTCGGAAGGAACACAGAATGGAAGTGGGCGGCGAAAGCAGTCGCTGCTTCAGCACCGCGGTATTCGGTGTCTCCTCTTGTCACCACCGTTTGCAGACCGCCACGGTTACGTAGCGTATTCATATATTCCCAGAAGGTTTTGGGATTCTTATGTAACTGTAGTGAGATATCCTTACTGTAATTACTATGTGCGGTTTTAATATCCCGCTTAATTTTTGAGCGAAGTCGCTTAAATTCCGATTGAGAAGTTGTATTACCTGTTCTTTTCCACGTACTATGCATTTTTGCTTTCATTTCGATGTCACGGATTATTGCTTTCGTGTAGAAGACTGGATAAGTACGGCTACAAGAATGCTTCCGTATTTTATTTGGAACGCAGTGGTTGAATATACTATATATCTGACTATAAAAGAAGCTAAGAGCTCTGTCTACGTTATCAAAGAGGTAAAGTTTATCCCAATCAGTATCGCGTATTAAACAATACATGTAGTAAAAGTCTGCTTTGGTAAAATTCCAGTCCCTAGAGTTATCAATATTAGATGGGTCCATGAGAGTTACCTGCTTAGCAAAGTTGTACTGGACCTGCACCGACAGCGGCGGGTGATGCGGGTCAATGTTAGACAACTCGTCCCCCGGGTCCACACCCCGCACAGACACTGCACCGCATTCCGGACCCGTCAGCACCACGTCTAACATTCTGTCATTCATATTGTTTCGATGTTCATTGCCAATCGATTATTATAAAAAAAGCTTGGCATGTTTATGTCCACATTGATTCCATATCCATGTTGATTTTTTTTAAAACAAAATGAACTTAGAAGCAAAAGGAATTGTTTTTAAAATCCTGTGCTTACCATATTTTTAGTTTTTTGAAAATATCTCTTCATTTCATCACTATTTAATTCTGAAAGAAAAATATGATGCTGAGAAAGCTCATGTCTCGAAATGGTTTTTAGTTTTGCACCAATTATTAATTTGTAATGTTGTCAATTGCACCTCAGGTTGCTCGCAGTGAACGCGAGCTTTGCGTAGCCAAGCGATGTGTCTTGTGCTTGATAAAGAGATAAACTAATCAGAGAATAAATTTGACCCTAAAACTAACTTTAAACCTCTCCTCGTCTGTAACAAAAGAAAGAAAACAGATTTTCTAGACCTAGAGGTAATTGAAATAGATTGAATATTAAAGCACAAAAAACCCTTTCTTTTATTATTGACTTATTCGTAATTATGTTATTTGTTTACATGAAATATATTATTTGACTGCTCTAACAATCCTACAGACATTATTTTTTTAATTCCATGGGACTTTAATATTTCCTCACCTTTAAGGAAAAAATTCTGCTTTATTTGTCATCATGATTTAAATATATCTTATTATACATTATTATTTATAAATGTAACTATTGTTACGTAATATCTATTTGTTTTTTCTCAATTCGCCTTGATAAGACATAAGGCGAAACTGATTGGAGTTATTAAAGTTTAAATTGTTTATATTAAATTGTTTTGCAATACGTTAAAGTTAAATCGGTTTTGATGTTTTAATAAGCGAGAAAGTTGATAAAATATAAAATTATTGACAAACACAGAACTCTTCTGGGGAAACACAGGTTCCCTTGGACGAAATTCTATTTTAATTTAAGAAAATCTATTATTCCATCACGTAGTGCGGGCTGATGCGGATTAAATATCCGTTTAGAAATATGGACTTTTGGTTTAAGTTTTCGTCTTCTTCTAATCTCGGTTATTTACTTGTATAGTATTACTAACTCTGGTGTTAGGCAAAATAATATTAGAAAACAGCGAATCTTTTCAGTTTTGTTCGGGATTTTTTTAAGCTTCTCGAATGAGTATCGATTGCACAGGCTTAGAGTTTTTTTTAGGGAATCTTATTATTTGTCTCCATCTATCCATCCATCGTCCACTGCTGGACATAGGCCTTTCCCAAATTTCGCCACTCATGGTGGTCCTCCGTCCTCCTCATCCAGCGGCCATCCACAACGTCCTTCAGGTCGTCGGTCCAGCAGGCACGAGGTCGGCCTATACTACGCTTTGCTGTACGTGTATTATTTGTCTAGCCACATCTATTCCATAGATAACGTAGCCACATAATTTCTTCTGAACTGTTATATCATAAAATCTGCTAAAACTAAAGGAGTCGCCTTGCTCCGGTCCACTTCGCTCGGCTCCCGAGTTTATGATCACCGGTTAACACTTCGCTTTGCTTCGCATGTCACTCACCTATTTTTGAATTCTTGTTGGTAGACTATTGTAATTCTTAACCTTTTTTTTTTTTTTTTTTTTTGTCTTTAAGTGAGGTTTATCCACAGACATACAGACTTAACCTAAGGATTAAATAGCGTTGGCAAGTTTCCATACGAAAACCAAGCGACATTTAAGCTACATGGTACGAAGAAACGTATTTACATCGACAGGTACAAGGGTCTACTGAAAGAAGAACTGCAAAGGATAAACTTTAAGGATATGAGGACATCGGCTAGCAACATCGAAGCTAATGTCAAAAACCTAACAAACAGCATCAACACATGCTATCAGAAGGCTTGCCCACTAACGACACCACCCAGCGGAAGCTCAAAATGTCAATGGTAGGGACCTGAACTCGAAAGCCCAACACTTCTACAAAAAGCGCATTAGGATTAGGAGATGCGAATCTTGGCGCCGTTTCTGCGAAAACATTGAATCAAACAATGAAGCTGCCAGGGTACGCAAGGTCCTATCGAACGACCAAGACCGCAACCCAGGCTCGCTTAAGAAATCAGACGATACATTTACAAACACAGACAAGGAGACCTGCAAAATACTACTCGAAACTCACTTTCCAGGTTGCAGCATCTCATAAGAACGCAACTGGAAGGAACGACCGAGTAGATATCCGAATGAGCAGGACTGGAAAACAGCCGAGACTGTGGTCGACAAGGACAAGACGATCTGGGCCATCAACAGCTTCCTTCCCTTCAAATCGGCGGGGCTGGATGGCATATTCACCGCTCTTCTGAGATGGAGAATAGATTACCTAGCAGAACCGCTGACAGACATCCTGAGAGCATGTCTTGCACATAGCTATATACTACAGGACTGGAGAGAAGTCAAAGTAATATTCTTGCCTAAACCGGGTAGAAGTGATTACACTCAAGCGAAATCCTTTAGACCCATTAGCCTCACATCCTTTCTTCTTAAAACTCTAGAAAGGCTCTGTGATAGGTATATCAGAGATGGGGCCCTAAAGAGGAAATCGCTACCCGCGAACCAACATGCCTACAGTTCAGGCAAATCAACAGAGTCGGCTCTGCACAGCGTAGTGAAAAGAATCGAGAACACTCCGACTGCTAAAGAGTCAACCCTAGGTACCTTTATCGATATAGAGGGGGCCTTTGACAAAACTAGATTCATAAATATCAACCACGCTCTTCTCAAGTATGACGTCGAACCAACACTACGCGGGTGGATAGACAACAAGCTTAAGTTGAGAGCTGTACAACTAGACGTGAATGGCACCACCAGAGCGGTGGCAGCCGAGGGCTGCCCAC
Source organism: Ypsolopha scabrella (assembly GCA_910592155.1). NCBI lineage: Eukaryota > Metazoa > Arthropoda > Insecta > Lepidoptera > Ypsolophidae > Ypsolopha > Ypsolopha scabrella. The sequence goes on along the minus strand of OU342987.1, from coordinate 1,514,409 downwards.
AAGGAGGCGTCCTATCACCTCTGCTCTGGAACATCGTAGCGGATGATTTGATCCGACGGCTTAACGATAAGAGCTATCATACAATAGGCTACGCCGACGACCTGGCTATTCTCATTAGTGGGAAATTTGAAAGCACACTCTGTGAACTAATGCAGGGTGCTCTCAAGGTTGTTGAAAAATGGTGCGAGGAGTACCAACTAACAGTGAACCCGAATAAGACAGAACTAGTACTGTTTACCAATAAAAGAAAGCTGGTGAACATGAGACCCCCGAAACTCTTCGGCACTGAACTAACCCTATCAAATGAAGTCAAATACCTAGGAATGTTACTTGACAACAAGCTGAACTGGACTAAACATATAAACAACAAATTGAAAAAGGGGACCATAGCACTATGGCAGGTAAACGCATGATGGGCAAGAAATGGGGACTACGCCCAAACATAATGCTATGGCTATATAAAGCAGTGATAAGACTAATGGTCTCGTATGGTAAGTATAACACGATTTTCCAAGCGGAATGCGTCGGTATAATCCTGGCTTCAAGCGCGGTGCTCAGCAGAGAAGCTAAAGGCCTCAACATTCGCATACTCTCTAACAGCACTGCGGTACTCCGGGCCCTAAGCAGGACTACGGTAAACTCTGGGCTCATACTACAATGTCTAAACCAACTGGAAGAGGTAAGCCGACACAATAAAGTAACCCTCCAGTAGATAAAAGGGCACAGTGGATCGCTGGGTAACGACGCGGCTGATGAACTGGCAAAGAAAGGCGCAAAACAAAAACCAGTAGGTGTTTAACCACTGGTACCCCTGCCTTTTAACCAGATAAGAACATGACTGCGGGAGAGAACCAGCACTCAACATGCTAAACAATGGGTAAGCGTGACAACCTGCAGGCAGACAAAAGAGGTGTTACCCACCGTGGACCGTCGCCTGACGAAGAAACTGCTACGACTTAATAGAACCAACCTTCGCATGATGGTAGGGCTAATTACAGGACATAGCAACCTTAACAGACATTTCTATATTATAGGTCTAACAGACAGCCCTCTGTGCAGAGCCTGCATGGGGGCCGAAGAAACGCCGACCCACGTGACTATAGACTGCGTAGGTGTCAGCACACAACGGGCCAAGATCCTCGGTGAATCGGGAACGCTCCGCCAGTCCTGTGGCGACCTAGGCCGCCTCTTGGGATTCTGGCGTAAGCTGGGCTGGCTAGAATAGCCAGTCCCACTATTTCCACGCACAAAGGTCCAAATGAGAGACTAGGTGCGGAAACCGAGCCCACCAAGAAGAAGAAGAAGAATAAGAAACGTATTAAAATGGGTTGTTTTAGCTGGCTTATGCATGAAACATATTTGTTAATACCTACACTAATCTCTCGTATATATCTTGTTTAGAAACAAGCAATATTTATATCCAAAAGAGCTCGTAACTCACTGAGCTAAAATTGCTTCAAGTCGACTCTATGCGTTTATTATTAATGTTTGGTCCGTTATGTGTATGGTTTTATTCCATTTTGACTCTTTTCAAATGTATTTTAAACCAATAAATAGCGATTATTGAATTTTGTAAAAAACATGTGTCATATTTCATTTTTTGATATTAAAATTTCGGCCGTTCGATACACGATTACTTACATTTTACTTGATCTAATTAAATCGCAGAGATAGGTCTAAACTATGATCTAAATATCATTTCATTTGAGCTATATTAAGTTTTGGACACTAAAAGTTACACTTAAATAAACGTTGTAAAAAATGTGATAAGAAACGGCCATCATATTAAAAACCCATCCCTCTAATTACAAAATAATAAATAAAAACACCTCAAAACCGTGAGTTTTCTGAGCGGCCCGCTTCCGCTGAGCAGGATCAATATTTGAAAAATGAAAGCGTTGACCTCTCATAAACAACAAGACACACAGTCTCTAAGAAAAGTTCATCAGAACGTGTCCGAACGTGCGACGAGCTTAGTAGCAAAAGTCTTTAACCAAATTAAGACGTTATGTCGTTAACATAAGATGCAATGTCAGTTGTACGAAATCGTCATTCGATTTTGTCACTCCATAGCGCTTTTAGACACTTTTTGAGCGAGATTGTGAGTCTAGTATAACTTAAAATATGTAAACGAAGCTTGTGGTTGTGCTAGTGCACAATCTATCAAACTGTGGACTTATCAGAGACAATCCTTGGCGTATTCAAAAACTCAAAGAGCACTATTTTCAACAACTTATCTATACCTACTGTAAATATTACGTCTACATGTTAGTTAACAGTAACATAAATGTATATATAGGTAAACTTTTCTAGCTTGTTTTCTCATTTTTGTTTTGTATAATATAATAATAATATATACACAAAAAATATTTCAAGATATATTTCGAGCCCAGTAGGATCTTGAAATATATATTTTTTTCTTAATTAACAGGGTTATAATATTTATTTTTGAAATTTCACTATGTTAGCTTTACATATAAATTTAATGTAGTTTATTATTAATAATTTACTTGTAAGTCTATTCAGATACAATTAATTTAAATAATATTTTGGTTTGTTATATTAATCTGAATAACTTATTTATATCACATACCTCTTTCATTCATGATTTGTTGGGAGAAATCTCATTATTGAGATAAGTACGCCATTATACAAAACGTTAAATAATTTGTAGTATTGAGTTTTCTGTGTACAATAAGAATAAATTAAATTAAATCCGCAAACGCAGCGGTTTGAAAATACGCCACACTCGTCTTTACCTACAGCCACGTACACGTTTCACACGTCAAAGTGCTAATTATAACAAATTGATCAAAGCGTTGTTAATCACACATGGTCATACTGATCACCGCAGCACTTAGAACACATTGCAGCTCCTATCTCCCGGACATAGAGTCCGATTTGCTACAGTTACAGTTTTAAGTAGACTGGTGGATCATAAAGCTATGTTTACAGGTATAAATCATTTGGTTGAGTATCAAATCACCTGTCAACCGACAGCTGAGCCGCAGCCGCAATCAGTTCGTGACGTCACTAAATGGTCATTCGCCACTAGGGTTGGCAATTTTTTTTCTGGATTGTAAGGGACATAAGATCAAAGAAGCTAGAGAAAACGGGATTATCCATTTTTGCTGGGATAAATAAAATAAACTAAATTATTTAACTATTTATCTGTTTATTTGTAGGTAGTAGAGTTTATGCCGGGCTCGATTGTGGAGGTACCAGCATCTTACTCGCAAATCCTCCCGAAGTTATTCGGGGGAGAGTAAGAGAACAGCTCTCAGGCAAAACCAGGCGGCCCACCATTGCCTGGGTACCGATGGATGGCGGTATAACCAATGGTTACGAACCATCATATGAATAATGGTTATTAACCATCCTCAATTGCCGGGCCTTATATTAAACAGACTGGTGATGGGCAGCGCCTCACTGGTGCAAGGGTTTCGGCACCGCGCTCACCAACCCGCCTGTCTAGCGCGTGTGAGTATGGGCATTTCTTCCAGGAGGACCGCCAAGATTGGCGAAATCCTGGAAAGGCCTATGTACAGCAGTGGTCGAAACAGGCTGATGGATGGATGGATGGAAGATCAAAGAAGCTAGACAAAAGCGGGATTATCCATTTTTGCCGGGATTAATAAAGTAAAATAATAGTAGATTATTAACCAAGGGCTGTATGACATCAATTGCATACGAGGTTTTTGGCGCCTGAGCGAAGCGAAGGCGCTAATTAACCCGAGTATGCAATTGATGCTTACGCCCGAGATAAATACTCTGCTTTACATATCGATTGTGAGGTAAGTAAACAACAAGACAGCAGGTTCCAATGAACATTTATTAAGAAGAAAAAATGTGTATTTAATTAAAATTAATAGTAAAATTATTACAATTTGTAAGAGATATGGTCACGTTCTTTTTAGGAATATTTATAGTTTGAATATGAGTTTGTGATGATAAGACTTGAGTTTCAGTGACTTGAGGTTCTTGCATCGTAAATGGCGGCAGTTGACTGGTACTATTTTCTTCATTAAAAAATGGCTCAGATGATGTGCTTTGACGTGGTGATTTCAAGTTTATATTTTCTGTTATTTTAGAAGTAATTTTGCTTTTGTTTGCCACCGAATCTTCGATATAACCTTCGGCCACTTTGCTGGACTTCCAGCCGCCGTGCCTTTTTAACAGAGTGAGGTTGGCTCCCGAATCAGCCAATAGAGTCGCTGATGTTCTGCGAAAGCAATGCCCGGTGTATAACTCTACGTTACTCAGTTTTAAATATGTGGCTATTTGCTTTGGCATGCCTGTAAATTTGTTTTTTCCTATTACTTGTCTGTGGCATTTTCCTTTACTGTAATTAAGAAAAAAACGATTTGTATCCACGTTTTCAGGCCGAAGAGCTTGATATTTTTCAACATAATTTGCAAATTCTTCATGCACAACAAATGACCGGTCAATTTTAGTTTTCGTGTTAGGCAGTTTTATGAGTAGTAATTTGTTATGTTTTTCTTCATTTTCTATTGTCAAGTTTGTCAATTCCACGGTTCTGCAGGCTCCCGATATCCCAAAAATTAGAACAACCTGTAAAAAAGACATAAGTTGTATTAAAGGCACCAAATTCGCATAGTATTTTTGTGAAATATTTTGTTAACTTATTAAAAAGGGCAAGTAAATACGTAGGTACCTTTATTGCTAAATAAATTTCATCCGGAGCTTCATTTAAGAATTTCTGTACTTCTTCTGCAGTAAATACCTTCGATTTCTTGCTTTTAAAGCCGTCAGACTGCCTTTTCAAGAAAGCAGTAAGTTTAGAAAAATCTTTCAAATTCACGTCATGTTTTGTCATCATTGTAGATTTTAGCATGGAATAAAAGCACCATAAACTGGAAGGTTGTAGCCTCTTAGATAATTCATCAAAATATGATATAAAAACACTTTCAGAAAGAGATTTCACTTTTTTTTCTGACCGCCATTTCATAAATTCGTCGTATGCCTTTACATATCTTTCTTTCGAGTTCGGCGGTAATATATTTTCGACAACTGTTTTTGCCCTTTCTTTAATAAAATCGGGCGTTAGATCTATGTCTTCGTCACTAGACATGTTTAAAACTTTTGAAAAAGAACTCAAACAAGAAAATTAATTACTTTCGCGATGCTTTCGCGCCTACTAGTAGACTGCCTTTTTTTTTTTCACGCACGCAAGCGCGTCAAATCTTGCTGGCCAGTTTGATTTTTAAATCGATTCCATCTAACATACGATGTGGAAATAAATAGTTCCATATTTAAAATAAAATCTTTATAAAATAAATTGTCTAGATTCCGATTCGAGTAATTAATCGATACCGAGAAAAAAAATATTAACTTTTTAAAAATATTCTTCGTGCAGTATGAGTATGACAGTTCTTTTTTCAAATTCCAAAACCTATGCTGTAATGATAGTCATACACCCCGGCATTCAGGGGTGTAAGGGTGTACTTACAGAGCAAGAGATATGTAAATTATTTTAACTACATGTTTATCTGTTTATTGTTAAAACTATATTGGCATGGATCTTGCAGATCCAAGCATACCTATTCTTTTTGTCTGTACGAATTTTGTAGAAACGAACATAATTATCATACTCCTAATTAAATATTGTCAAAAGTTCCGCTTCAATTGAGTTTAATTATATGAATTTTCATATAGTATTTACTCTATCCAGCTAGAGATATCAAATAATGAAAGAATTATATTGAAAATAATTGAACTGTCATAATTATCTTATCTTTACCTTATCTATCGAAAAAAACACTTATGTAATTAGAGTATCTTTAGAATGTTATTACGTAGCTGATAGTCTATTTAAAGGTTGGAAATAATACAAAGTATTCACTGATAATTACGTCATTTTATTATATTGTTATAGGTACATATTCTGACACTCGACCTAGCGCTACGTGGTACAGGGAACGACTGGTTGATCTGATAATTACGTCATATATTGTTATAGGTTCATAGTCTGACACTCGACCTAGCGCTACGTGGTACAGGGAACGACTGGCTGATCTGATAATTACGTCATATATTGTTATAGGTACATAATCTGACACTCGACCTAGCGCTACGTGGTACAGGGAACGACTGGTTGATCTGATAATTACGTCATATACTAGGTGAAATTAAATCAACCCACCAAATTCATACTGGAGACTCGGTTAGTCATCAGGAACAAGGTTTAATGACCCTCCAGGTGAAATTCGAAAAAAAAATTTTTTTTACCCGTAGAACCTGCACTAGGTATTGTACTTAAACTAGTCCAATCAGTACGGGAGCAAAAAAAAAATATTTTTCGAAATTGGCCAAAAGGATTACTGAACCTAGTTCTTGATCACTAACCGAGTCTCTAGTATGAATTTGGTCGGTTGATTAAATTTCACCCTATATTGTTATAGGTACATAGTCTGACACTCGACCTAGCGCTACGTGGTACAGGGAACGACTGGTTGATCTGATAATTACGTCATATATTGTTATAGGTACATAGTCTGACACTCGACCTAGCGCTACGTGGTACAGGGAACGACTGGCTGATCTGATAATTACGTCATATATTGTTATAGGTACATAGTCTGACACTCGACCTAGCGCTACGTGGTACAGGGAACTACTGGCTGATCTGATAATTACGTCCTATATTGTTATAGGTACATAGTCTGACACTCGACCTAGCGCTACGTGGTACAGGGAACGACTGGCTGATCTGATAATTACGTCATATATTGTTATAGGTACATAGTCTGACACTCGACCTAGCGCTACGTGGTACAGGGAACGACTGGCTGATCTGATAATTACGTCATATATTGTTATAGGTACATAATCTGACACTCGACCTAGTGCTACGTGGTACAGGGAACGACTGGCTGATCTGATAATTACGTCATATATTGTTATAGGTACATAGTCTGACACTCGACCTAGCGCTACGTGGTACAGGGAACGACTGGCTGATCTGATAATTACGTCATATATTGTTATAGGTACATAATCTGACACTCGACCTAGCGCTACGTGGTACAGGGAACGACTGGTTGATCTGATAATTACGTCATATATTGTTATAGGTACATAGTCTGACACTCGACCTAGCGCTACGTGGTACAGGGAACGACTGGCTGATCTGATAATTACGTCATATATTGTTATAGGTACATAGTCTGACACTCGACCTAGCGCTACGTGGTACAGGGAACGACTGGCTGATCTGATAATTACGTCATATATTGTTATAGGTACATAGTCTGACACTCGACCTAGCGCTACGTGGTACAGGGAACGACTGGCTGATCTGATAATTACGTCATATATTGTTATAGGTACATAGTCTGACACTCGACCTAGCGCTACGTGGTACAGGGAACGACTGGCTGATCTGATAATTACGTCCTATATTGTTATAGGTACATAGTCTGACACTCGACCTAGCGCTACGTGGTACAGGGAACGACTGGCTGATCTGATAATTACGTCATATATTGTTATAGGTACATAGTCTGACACTCGACCTAGCGCTACGTGGTACAGGGAACGACTGGTTGATCTGATAATTACGTCATATATTGTTATAGGTACATAGTCTGACACTCGACCTAGCGCTACGTGGTACAGGGAACGACTGGCTGATCTGATAATTACGTCATATATTGTTATAGGTACATAATCTGACACTCGACCTAGCGCTACGTGGTACAGGGAACGACTGGTTGATCTGATAATTACGTCATATATTGTTATAGGTACATAGTCTGACACTCGACCTAGCGCTACGTGGTACAGGGAACGACTGGCTGATCTGATAATTACGTCATATATTGTTATATGTAGGTACATAGTCTGACACTCGACCTAGCGCTACGTGGTACAGGGAACGACTGGCTGATCTGATAATTACGTCATATATTGTTATAGGTACATAATCTGACACTCGACCTAATGCTACGTGGTACAGGGAACGACTCGCTCATCGCTGTTAAAATGCTGATTTGACAACGTGTCCTTACATATCTGTTATATGTTAGGCTGGGCAAAATACGTGAAAACGCTTGTCCCGGCGGGACATTTCAATTTACAACAAAAATATGGGTTGTCCCGGGAAATACAGGACGGCTGGCAATGCTACTTGCAACTTAATGGTATGTTTGAGTTGGCTGTTGTTTGTTAAGGTTTCCCAAATACATATATCGTCACGATGTACCGGGTGCAAACATAATGACATCTATAAATTAAAATGCCTGCATTCGGAAAGTTGCGTCATTTATTTACGTCGTCAATACCGCAGTGCTTAAAGGCTAAGATGTTTAACCAGTGCGTCCCTCCTGTGATGATGTACGGCGCTGAGACATGGACTCTTCCAAAGGGCTTGATCCACCAATTTAAGGTCGCTCAGCGAGCTATGGAGCGGGCTGTGCTTGGGATATCTCTGATGGGTAAAATCCGAAATGAAGAGATCCGTCGGACATAGCCTGCCGAATCAGTAAGTTGCAGTAGCAGTCTCCGGGCTATATCTGTCGCCGACGTGATGGCCGTTGGGGCCGAAAGGCATTAGAATAGAGACCACGTACAACAAAGCGTAGCGTAGGCCGACCTCGTGCTTGCTGGACCGACGATCTGAAGGAGGTTGCAGGTGGCGGCTGGATGAGGAGGACGGAGGACCGCCAAGAGTGGCGCAATATTGGGAAGACCTATGTCCAGTGCACGATGACTGGCTGATGGATGGATGGATAAATTAAAACACATATTTTACTGATATATTATGAACAACTTTTCTCCACAAACAAAACTGCGAAAACATAAAAAAAATTCACGTTTCCTTTTTGAAAACCTACTTTGTATTTTGTATGGACAGCTCCATATTTATATAATTTGCGCTGTTTTGTACATATATAATATGTCTAAAGTAAAGTACTCAAAGATACCTATTTATTATGGCCTATTCTCGTGCAGCAAACCTTAAATTTGAAGTTGAAAAACCTAAAATAATACAAGCTCATTTAACTTTTATCCATCTGCGTTAAAGCCTATTTTGCAATGAACTTTTAGGTTATGCAGCTCTAAATCCAATATTTGCTACGGTGTCATTATTAGTTTATTTAAACTCGGTATATATCGTTAGGACATACATTTCCGAGGGGGTATCAGAGGTGATTCTGCGTGTGAGTGTGCCATAAAACTTCACCCGAACTCCCACTTTTTAGGGTTCCATAGTCCGACAAGGAACCTTTATAGTTTCCCATAATGTGGCATGTCGTTGGAAAGGTCATTCAAAAACATAATGGGTGTGTGAACACCATTTTTCGATTTAGGGATCCGTTGGCGAAATATTAAGCTTTAAAGTGCTAATTTTTGGTAGATTCAAGTGCCTCTCCCCTGCCGGCTAAGCGGTTGTTTATGGATATGTGAAAAAATTCACAGAAGTAGTATAATATAACGAATTTAAAAGGAATACTATCACAGCTAAGCAGGCTTTACAGGTTTATGAGTGCAGATTGCGCCAAACTTTCTTTCCCCTCTAAACACGACAATGTATGTGCCGTTCTTCTAAACGTATGGGACTCGAAGTTTGGCGCGATCTGTATTAGTAGACATAATAAACTTAGAAAATGTACTGGGCAACCACGGAACCCTACACTGCGCGTAGCCCGACGCGTACTTTGCCGATTTTTTACCAACGTTCTTGACCTTTCAACGTGATTGGGTAATACATGCTTTTTAGGGCACGAAGGCTTACATGACACTTTACTGTAAAGTTTTCCCGTGTGCACAAAGCATCCTGCACTCTCGAGATCTATCAGAATTTTCGGTTTCGTTCCACGGGTCGGTAGGTGCAAGCGCCAATTCCTTTTTCAGAAATTACTACTTGCATAAAGTTTGTATTTCTTTACATTACAGGAAAATATTGAGGTACATCTGCAATTTGTGCCGGAAGTATGGCGATAGACCTCATCCCCTAACGTTGAGTCGTGAAAATTGTCAGTGAAGGAAAGTTTTACTAGTGTTCGAGTGACAGCCTTCACATGGACATTCATTTGACAACTGGAGAAGCAAGTCACCAGCGCACGTAGAAGCATAAATCAATGCGAGTGTACGCCTCGCAGTAACTAAATGTACTAATACTCAGTACGATCTGTCGGTACCACTAACCGCATCTATAGTGAGATCTATCTCCAGCCAATAGGAGTCTTCTATCGCGTCTACTTGTCTCGGTAGATGGAAGCCATTAGTTTCCTGCGTCACCAACGCCTGTTTGATAGTAATTTAATATTTTTGAAGCCTGAGCCGCCTTTGTAACCAGATAATTGTGAGCAATCAACGCAACGCAGATAAGGCCCAGATTCAAGTTACACAATTAAAACTTGCCAAGAGTTATTATCTGTGGCAGCTCCTCACGGATAACAATTTGTTGAAAAGTAAGCGTCTAGGTTTTAGTCTAATGTTTATATGAAAGAGATTTAGGAGTAACTTGGGATCATTTAAAGCTTTCCGTCCGTCCACTTGCAGCACAACTTTCCGTCCGTCTACTAACAGCACAACTGAGGTGCTGAGCGCAATAGTAGTGTAACCCACATTTATTGTTTTGAGATTTTTTATTATAAATTTATCAAAATAAATAACAAAAATACATATGTGGGTGGGTTAAATCACTTTACGTCACTTAAATATAGAATTACATATTGTAGTGGGCTATCAACTTTCCATATTCTGGCATTATTTTCCACTCGCAATATCAGTTTCTCGAGTTTTGTTTAAAGTATGATAAATGCCATGGGATATAAAGTGGACTAAATAAATACTATGGAATAGAAAAGAGCTCACAATACGTTCTCGAAAAAAAAACTACACTCATCTGTATCATATCCCTTTTAAAATCACCCGCAAACTGCATTGGCAATTATTGTGCACGTGCCAGAGTTGAGGGCCTAGAGTCCCCTTAAAACCTTGAAAAAGATCTATTTGCTTCAGCTCTATCTTAAGGACGGTAAGACACAAGTTTCAAAGGTCAGATTGTTATTATATTTATTTCAATAAACAAAAAAATGTAATATAACAATAATTCTACAAATACATTTGGATACCTACGAATCCAAAACAGAAAAATGTACGTACTATATAAAGTAAATTATAATAAATACTTTTTCTTGGATGTGTGGTATAAGACCTAATTGTGAACGGAATTTCATGTTTCTAAATTAACTGTAAGTACCCTCCCTATAGGTTTCCATAGTGAGCCAACTTGTATGAAATAGTCTACGAATAAGAGATTATTTAGAAGCGTAACTAAGCCCAAAAAATGGTTCAACTAAATAGTAACCGTGGAGGGCGGGGCGCAAAGTAAGTACCGCGCAGTTCGTCACAATACGTTGAGTCGTGTGTTTGTGCCGTAGAATGCTTTGGTTGTGCATATTATTGTGTTTTCGCGCCAATTAATTTTACAAATATGCGTTCGTGTGTCGTGAAGTGCTGTAGAAGTCATACGGGTATGAAAAATACTGGAATTAAATCAAATCAAATCAAATCAAAATATTTATTTTTGCAAAATAGATACATTGAGTATACTTTCTACAAGTCAAAGTTAATTTACACAATATAATATTTTTTTAGAATATAAAAAAAATATATAATAATACGGGAAATAAAATATACACCTGCATTAATAAATGATAGTCGTAAGTTTTTAAATAAATAAATAAATAAAAAATAAATAAAATAGGGGAATCTAGGAATAAAAATATTATATATACATAATACAATGAAGAAATAATAAAAACGGGAAATACATACAAAAAATATTAAGGGTGGGCTACTAATACATTATACTAATACATACTAATAATTACATTTCATAGGTAAGTAAATAAACATTTTAAAAACTCATCGTCTGTTGCTCGCTGCTAGCTAGCTGCTGTGGCCGCCATGTTGACAGAACGCGGTGCCGCGCCGGTCACGACGCAACCAATCGCGTGCAAGCTTTGTCTATGTGAGTGTGTGAGTGTTTCGTTGTTATTGGAGTAAGTTTGTCAGCGTAAATGGAACCAACATCGAAGCGGTAATTGTAGGAGAGTTACGTTTCTAGAGAATCTCTTGTTTGTAGGAAATAGTTTACGTCAGGGTAATAATAGTAACACTTCCGCGTTAAGTTGAGTATTATTGTCATTTAATTATTTGAATATACTTTCAATTAATGACGATAAATATTGACACATTGACGTTGTGGGTGGCGGCTGGATGAGGTGGACGGAGGACCGCCACGAGTGGCGAAATTTGGGAAAGGCCCATGTCCAGCGGTGGATGATCACGGGCTGATGGATGGGTGGATGGAACATTGACATAACTTATTTAAGAGAATTAATTGTAAATTACTTGTTAAAATCAATAATTTTTCCGGGGTCCCAATATACTTAATGCTTTCAGCTCCTTCGCTTCCACCCATTTATTGATGAGTAGAGCCACTGTCGGATCCATACACAGACACAAAAGTTTTGCATTATTCGTTTTTAGGGTTCCGCGCCCAAAGGCCAAGACGGAGCCCTATTAATGTCGCTCTGCTGTCTGTCCGTCTATCTGTCACATGTCGTGCATTTCTAGCTTGCAAACGGAATCGAGGTACTGGGTGGCTATTCCGGCTTTATTTCTCACTCGCAATATCGAACATTACATATTTGTTTAAAGTTAGATATAATTATGCAATGCGATGCTATTATAGAGTGACTAAACCACATCAAATAGATGCTACAGGATATAATTAATGCTTACTATAAGTTTTCAATCCATAAAATCAATATGTATCCATACAAAATTCCTTTTAAGATCACCCGCAATCTGCCTTCACAATTTTTTTGCACTTGCCATAATTGAGGGCCAGGCCCCGCGCAAAAATTACATAGGCAGATTGCGGGTGATTTTAAAAGCGATTTTGTACGGATATGTGTAGTTTTTTTTTAATTGAAAACTTATAGTAAGCATTCCTTGTATCCTATAGCTTCTATTTGATGAGGTATAGTCACTCTAATTTCTATCGCATGGCGTTTAACAAACTATAAACAAATATCTAATGACTGATATTGCGAAAGCGGAATAATGCCAGAATAGCCGCCCTGGATGTCAATTCTGGCATGTGCGCAAAAATTGCGAAGGCAGATATTGCGGGCGACTTTAAAAGGGATTTCGTAAAGATGTGTGTTGATTATTTTGATTGAAAACTTATAGTGAGCATTCCTTACATCTTATAGCTTCCATTTGATGTGGTTTAGTCACTCTTCCATCGCATGGCATTTATAAAATTTTTAACAAATATCTAATGACTGATATTGCGAATGCGCAATAATGCCGGAATACAAATCTCAAATTTGTATATGACGTAAAATTTTGACCCAAAACCGGATATAAACAAAATAAAAACTAAATTAAATAACTTTTTAGGGAGAATCCATGAAAATGGAGCAGAAAGTTTTATTTTTCTTTTCTCGGCATGAGGGGTGTCGTTGTCTAGAACTCATTGAGTACAAATACATTTCTGATTTTTCTTTATTCTCCAAAAATAAGGAATTAAAGTTGTCAATTTTAGACCATTTTTATTAAGGAATCGATCCGAACACTCGACCAACTTAAGTTTGCAGTTTTGTTTCATACATTTTCTAGGTACTAATAAGTATGTAAGTTTTCTTCAAATCATTTAAGTCTATTAACTTATTTAAATCAAATCAAATCAAATCAAATCAAATTTCTTTATTGAACAATTAGTTAACAAAAAATATTGCTAAGACTCTGAACCCCAAACTAATATAATTGTCCTTTGGGGAACAGTGTTTCCAATTCGAGGGTACTTAAAATATTTTACACGGACATAGGTATTCTACACACAAAGAAAATTGATTTTATCTACAGACAAAATAAACAAAATAAACAAAATATGGCTCAATGTATACACTAATAGATAATAATTTTAAAATAGTTAAATAAACTACACACAAATATTACATAAGTATATTATTATTCTAGTATAAAATAGACATAATTTCTTAACATAAGTACATTACTAAATTGATATTTCTGTGAGGATATAGTATATGTATTGGGTACACGATAAGATAATAAGTTTTAGGATACTTTGTTAGATTGACAAACGACGACCAAAAGTAGATGAAATAAAATAACAGACACAAATATAATGCAGGTAGTTATAGAAATTGAATAAAAACTATCGGGTGTTAGTTAGCTAAGAAGCAGTGAACATTTAAACGTCCAGTATTGCTTGACACTGGTTTCACGGGTATTTACGCTTATGGCAAGTCTTACGTAAACTGGACAGCTAGTTGTAACGAAAGATAAGAATAGGCCATAGACTTATCGTTGCACAGAGATGACAAAAGGTTATGTTAATATTGTAAACAAGCCTTCAGTTTTGTTGTAGTCAAGTTTAATTAGATATTTATGCAATACTCGGACACATTGAAATTTGTTAAGGTTAATAATATTTAATTCTTTGTTAATTTTATTGTAAATAGAAGGTCCAGTAAAATAAATACACCTTTGTGCAAAACAAGTACGAACTAAAGGAGTGTGAAAATTTTTGTATTTGATACGTTTAGAGGCAGAAATATTTGTACGTTGTTGACGATGTTGATATAAGATAATAGATTTTATGTAAGACTGTCGGACTGTAAGGATTTGGGCTTCACTGTATAGTTTCTGAGTGGGATATCGGCGAGGCTTTTTAAGCATAATTTTGAGCACATATCTTTGGGCTCGTTCAAGATTTATAAGTACAGTTTTCGAGGCACCACCCCACGCCCTAATACAGTATGTTAAGAGTGAATGTGTTAAGGCAAAGTATATGGTTTTTAATGATTTTAAGTCAGTTATAGATCGCAGAGTTTTAAATATTTTGACAGTTTTACGCACTCGCTTCATGGTTAAGTTAATATGATCTGCCCATGATAGATGCATGTCTAATATGATACCTAAGTATCGTATATTAGAAACCCTCTCCATTTGTTCACAATTACATACGATATGGCTAGACTGTCCGCACAAGTGAATTTTTAATTTAAAATGTTCAGAAGAAGGTTGTGTTGAACTGTTAATACTAAATGTTATATATTTAGATTTTGAAACGTTGAGTGTAAGTAAGTTAGAGTTAAGCCAGTCAGCTATGGTGCACAGGCCAGCGGTAGCAACGGTTTCTACCTCTTCCCATGTGTTGTGATGAAAAATAACGGCTGTGTCATCCGCGAAGGTAACAATTCGACAGTTTTTTATTTCCAGCTCGCACAAGTCGTTTATATACACTAGAAAAAGGGTAGGACCCAACACACTGCCCTGTGGGACACCAAAGCTGACCGGTATAAATTCACTATAATCAGATCCAATTTTAACCGCTTGCATCCTGTTACTGAGATAGCTTTTAAACAGCTCCAACGGTGTTCCACGTATACCCATAAGGTTTAATTTACGTAAAAGGATGGGAATGGACACAGTGTCAAAAGCTTTGGCGAGGTCCAGGAATACAGTAACACATCTATCACGCTTATCAAGTCTGTCAATAATTGAGTTAGTGAGTTCAGAGACTGCTTCTTCGGTAGATTTATGTTTTCTAAAGCCAAATTGGTTATTTGAAAGATATTTATTATGTTCGAGGTAACTTGTTAAGCGTTTATTGATGACTTTTTCAAATAATTTAGAGATTGTGGATAGTAATGAAATTGGCCTATAGTTTCCGACACCGTCAACATCCCCACCCTTATGTATGGGGTGTATGATAGACTTTTTAAAAACGTCTGGAACAATACCATTTGTAATACAGAGATTAAAAACATATGTAAGTGGGGCAATTAGGATTGATTTTGAATTTTTGATAACAATACTAGAGATACCGTCCCAACCACAGGACGACTTATTGGCTAGAGACGAAATCAATGAAGAAACTTCGGTCTCATCAGTAGGCAAAAGGGAAAATGAGTTAACTGGAGTAATTGTATTACCATTACATTTATTGACTAACTCATTTTCAGTCTCATCAATTTTATCTAATATTTGTTTAGCTAGGTTTTTACCCACATTGGCAAAAAATGGTGCAGAATCCTCAGGGCGCGAGCTCTACTCGCACTTGACCGGTTTCTTTATAATAAATAGGTAATTTTTGATACGCATATCGGTATCCATGTAAATATAGCTTGAAGATAAGATGAAAATAACTTGCAAAATGTGTTTGAGATTAACTAGCCTTTGATATGCTTCTGAATGACACAAGCAAGAGAGACATCCACACAGAACTTACAATGTGTAATAAACGTACTGAGTGCGTTTGGTAAGAAAGACGACATAGTAAAAAATCCAATTTTAAAACAATATAATTCCCAATTACAATGGATAGCGTTCTGAAAAAAAAATACATGTTGTAAAGAAGGCCGTTTTCATGACGATAGAAAATTCGCTTGATCAAAAAAAAGAAAACTGAAGGTTGTTTTTCAGTTTAAAACAGTAGTCCGTCCAAACTAATAAAGTAAAATTAACAACAATTAATGTTATAAACATGGTATATAAACTTCTTATCTAAAACACAGAAACGCGGTTTTTTGAAGGCTCCCTTTTGATTTTATTATAAATTATAATACATAAAAGAAACTTTCCTTGATTCGCCGCACTGCTCAGACGCGCACTTTTCCGGATATGTTTATCACTTTCTGTGTGCGCCTTAACGGTAGCATTTTTTCGTATTCATCTAAGGCACACATACATATGTAGGTTTTCTGGTGATCAGTTTGGACCCGTCATTATCTGCGGAAAGTTCCCGCAGATATTTCGCCTCCCAACAATGAAAAAGTACGATTTTGTGAAGTGAGACGGGAGAAGTGAAATGAATTTTAATTTAACTTACCGGGAAGATAGGATTTTTAATGGAAACCTGTCTTGATGTTTCAGGACTTCGCATTAATTATAATTTTTGCCACTCGAGGTGTTTAAATGAAAAGGTTTTGAATTCTTTTGATTTCTTATTCAAACTTTTACTTTATGAGTAAGAAAAACATCCTAAGAAAACTTCTTAAATTTAAAAAGGCCAAAACCAGTTATATGACGGATGGTGCAAAAGCTGTACATACTTAGTTTTGCATTTGTCATGAAATTTTCCATTCCACCATTTTCTGAAATTCGTGTACCTTGTGAGTTGGTTAAATTGGTTAAGTTTTTCACATAATGTGCAACCGATTACCCGGGGGTTGTAGTTTGATTCGAAGGTGTAGTAGTTTCTCCATTCGAAGAAGGATTCGTAGAGTGACGAATTGTTGATGACTTCAATCATTATCTTTGCTAATTCTTTTGGTCCTAGTTTTAAGGCATCGAGGTACGACCCTGGCGGCAAAAATCTGTAAAAAATTAATTTTATTATTATCTTTTGGTTTCACACATCGTGCGTTTCATGTGGTCATACAGAAGAGGTCATTATTAATTGGAACAAGTGGAAGCTGCAATACGGTGACTGACTGATTGACATGGTTGTTTGGGGAGAAGGAGTGGGTGGGGGTTAAGGTGATGTAAGGGGTCTAACTTTGAGTGGGGATAAAATCTGACATTTGACGTTTTTTTTACATTTGGGGGGGGGGGGGGGTTCACAGTTTTCGTAGACTCTATTTTGTGTGGGAGTCTTGTATAAATTTTTTTTTGTTTGACCAGCAATAGTATTTGCTACCATTGCTATATCTCAAGCATGGTTAGAGCTAGAGCTACCGGGTTTTCACTATAGTAAATGGCTCGGCAAGGGCTACTTGATGACAAAAAAAATTGTCATTTTGACATTTTATTGTCTTTTTTTTTTAAACTTGCTCTTTCTTCGGAACGGCTGGTGGTAGCGCTTCCGGGTTTGGACTCGAATGACGGTTATCACGGGTTCTTTCCGACCAATGACAAATTTTGACATTTGACAGCTGTCAAAAATTTGCCAATCACGGTTATTCAACCGATTGCCTTGAAACTCAGTTTCTACACGTTTTTAAGGTGGCTCTTTGTGTTCCAATAAGCGAGGCCGAAGGCCGAGCCGGTGACACACTAACTCCGAGCGCGAAGCCGTAGGCTGAGCGCGCGCTTCCGGAGGCCAGATATACATGATGTATGACGAGGTCGCAGACCGAAGGTCTGCGTCTGAATCATCAAGTTCAGCAGGACGAACGATCGGGTCGTAGGAGGACGAAGTCGCGGACCACAGGTCCACGGCTGAGTCATCAATTTCAGCAGGACAAACGAGTAATTCACAAAGGGACGAGGTCGTGGCACACGCCTGAGTCCATCAACGTTTACAGTTGTTCTTTTTACCACTTTTTCCAACCGATGCAATTTTGACACTTAACACATCTCAAAATCTTTCAATCACATTTATGTTCCAATAAGCAACGCCAAAGGCCGAGCCGGCGTCACTCTAACTAACTCCGCAGGACGAGTCCGGAGGAAGCGAGCGAACTTACGACGTATGAGGAGGTAACTTTAACAAATCCTTTTTTAAACATCTTCCAACCGATGACAGTTTTTGACACTCGACACACATCTCAACCTCTGTCAATTACGGATTTTCTACCGATTGCCGTTCAACTCAAACTAAAAGTCCAAAACCAAAACTCTCCCAGACACACAGAAAAAAATGCTTGTAAAAAAAAAGCAGAGAGCAAATAATAAATAAGAGATATAGTGAAAAAGGGCAAAGTACCTGCAATAGAATAGCTTGTATGACTAGTTTGATGGATGTAGAAGGAAAAGAGGTGTGTCAGGATCGTAACAGATGGAAACCTGTAGTCTCTGTCAATCCCTCTGGGAGACAGGCATATGTATGTATGTAATCTCATTCAACTCACATACCATTATGACAAGAAGACAGCAGCAATCTTACCTGCTATAATTTGCTAGGCTATACACAACTGGTATAGCATTGTTTTGAACCGCTGTTAGCACTTTAGATGTAATATAGTCTTCACCAAAAGAACTTTCCATTGCTAAATAGAATACGTAGTCAGTCTTTACTTTCTTCTTGCAGGTGTACGGTGGTCCTTCAGGGCATTTTATTGTTCCACATCGTCCAAATATATCAAGCGTTTGATTATATCTGCAATAAGCTTAAGGTCACTTAATTTCAGTATTGTTTGCAGTATAAAATATTAAGATTCAGTGTGTCTATGATAAAGAATATTTAAAAAACTAATATTACTCATTTAGTTAATGTTGTTGACGTAAGAACGACACCCGTTTACAAAAATGTCAAAATTGATTCAGTGGAAAGTTGGCATTCAGTCAAAAAATTAATTATTCTGGTAACTATGTCAGTTCACGTGTCTTAATAGCTTTTATGATTTACTTTATATACAGGTTGCCGATTTCGTCCACAACTTGCGTCACATTAATGTTCATAAATATACATGACGCTTATTTCAAAAAAACAGCATACAAAAAGAGATAATGCCCTTTTATTTGTCCTAAAGTTATCATGATAAATAAAAGTTCACTGCGGTGCAAAGCACTAGTACCTAAAATATGTACTATACCTACTCCGGCGCCTCACCTTTCCGCCGCGCTATGATTCTGACCCGCCAGTGCTAAGTCAATTTCATCATGTCTATCGCACACACAAATTTTTGATGTCCCCAAAATACTTTGAAAATATTAAAAAAAAAAGTATTTATTTTCGTCATCTGAATCGCGAATATAACCTAATCTATGACGGAAGTTGCTGACCAAATCAACACCCTGTAGGTACTCACGAGCTACACTGATGAAGTGGTTTAGTAATGAAAATAACAAAACCTTACCTCTGCAATTCTTTAGTTAGTTTCAATACAAAACTCATTCTTCCACTCCTATCTGTACAACTGCTTGCAAACCACGCCGCCATCTTTACCTTTGTTTTCAATGCCATTTTCAAACGAAACTTCATCGGCTCATGAGTACTTTTCTTGAACTGGTCCCAATTCATGTCGATTTTGGGCCCAACTGTTCTATTCCATAGATTTTTAACCTTGAAGTGTGGCCATGGTATGTCGGAATCCAGCTTATACGTGATAGTCCAATTGAAGAAGTCATCATAGTAATCCTGGCAGACTGGGAACATCTCGTTTGACTCAAGTTGAACGTAGATGTACTTCTGGTGTATACTACGTGTTTTGGGGAGATCATTGAGTTCCATTGCAGAGAGGAATCTACCAAAGAATAGGACGGCATCATACTCATCATCCTCGACGTTTGGTAGACGGTTGTAGCTCGGCACTAAGTAGCAGTTGTCATAGAAGCAGTTTTGATTTCTAAACATTTCGTTCCCTAGTTTGAATGTGTCTCTAGTTGCGCAGTCGAGATCGTTAGTTGGAATCCATAGTAGAATTTGTATAAAAATTGGTGCCTTTTTTGGCGTAAGGTTTGAAGTAGATTCTGGGACCAACATAGCATTAGTTTTTTTAACTCGCAAGGGTATCTTGGTACTCCTTTTCGCTTTAACATGAAATCTTGTTGTTCGTATAAAACGTGGTAAGTAAGTAGGTTTTATCTCAGTTATAATATCCACACTTTGATCTGTCAAACGAGATCGGAGGATTTGTTTTTCGTTGAAGAGTTTGTATTTTTTACGAACGTATCTTGCATTTTCAAAAGGGTTAATAAACAAAGCAAGGATAAGAAAAATTAAATAGCCCGACAGCTTCAGATCCATCTTTCTAGATATTTATACATTGTGGTAAACACTTAACTACGCCTATAATATTATTAAATCAACACATGACTGTTTCAGTTGAAAATATTCCACAAAATGAAAAAAATATGTGGAAATTTTCTAGTTAGATAATTTAAAAAGGAAAATGAGTTCATCCTATTGTATTTTTTTGATTGATCAAAGGTGTGTTTACTATTTTTACTCGGTGATTTTACGTTACGTAATATTATGAATGAATGAATAATTTGTTTATCCAGTATTTACTGTTTATCATATACCTACAGTTATTACACCAACATTTTTATTTAACAATTAAACGAATTAAATTTAAAACGAGAAAACAGAAGGAATATAATATTTTTTTGTCTTAGATTATATTTAATGAAATAATAACGTCATATTCTGAATTGTATTTGCATTAACGCGTCGAGTTCTCTTTTAAAATCGCAAAAGTGCTTGCAGGTAGTTTCGTTATATCATTTATCCGTCAGTTATAGAGTTCCGTAGATTTTGCGCATGTCTCTGGAAAGACAGAATATTGCCTCAATGGTTTCATATTACAACTTATCAATGCTTTTTATCATGTGGGGTAAATGACCAAGCGTTAGCCCATTGAGAACAATAAAAAGCTTGAGAAACTAGTTTTATTTATTAAAAATATATAGGTGGTGTAAAAGCTCATAAGTTTTTTAGTTATTTAAGATATATATCGGTGAAATAAAATATATTATAAACAATAAAATATGCTTAAGATACATTTTAGTTGGGCCCGAAATATATCTTGAGCATATTTGATGGTTTATAATATATTTTATTTCACCGATATACACATATCTTAAATAACAAAAAACTAGTTTTATTTAAGGAATACATTATGTCAAATGTCTATATTTTAATGTATACGTGGGACGCACTATAAGTTTCCGGAATGAATATGAAAAAATACTATTAAAGATACAAAATTAATTTATTGTTTTTCAAAATAATCTCCCTTGGCGTCTATGCACTTTTTCATTCGATCAAACCAGTTTTGAAAACTTTTGTGCCACTCCCCTGTGGTGACCTCTGAAACGTGTTTTTCATACTCCTCGACAGCCTCTTCTGGTGATGAAAATCGTTGACCGCGTAATTGGTTCTTAATTTTTGGGAACAGAAAAAAGTCACAAGGTGCCAGGTCGGGACTGTATGCAGGATGACTCATGAGTTCTACATTTTTCGTCTTCAAAAAGTCGTTTGTCTGTCTGGCCGTGTGAGAACTAGCATTGTCGTGGTGCAGGATGATACGGCGTTTACGGTTATTTTTACGGAGTTCGTCAATAACTTCCGGCAAACAAATGGTCGTGTACCAGTCACTATTCACGGTACGACGATTCTCTAAAGCAACAGTAGCCACGTGTCCAGTTTTATTAAAAAAAGAAGCAATCATCCGCTTAGATGCACTTTTCACGCGCGCCACTTTGGTTGGTTTCGGCTCATCTTGAAAGACCCATACGCTCGATTGCTGCTTTGTTTTGGGATCGTAGCAATAAATCCATGTTTCGTCACCTGTTACTATGTCCCACACCAAATTTGACGCACCTTCGTTGAATCTGGTAAGCATGGCACTGCACCAAGTGACGCGGTCCGTTTTTTGAGCCTCGGTCAAGTTGTGTGGGATCCACCGCGAGCACAGCTTTCTCACACCCAAATGTTTGTGTAGGATTGATTGTATTTGACTCATGCCTATTTCTAAGGATGCGCGAATTTCATGGTAGGTCACATGCCTGTCTGTTTCAATCATACGGCGCACAGCATCGATGTTTTTGTTGGTCACAGCGGTGGACGGCCGACCATCGCGAGATTCGTCACTGAGATTGATACGACCACGCTTGAATTCTGCAAACCAGCTATAAACAGTCGTCTTGCATGGTGCTTCATTGCCAAAAGCTGTTTCAAGCCGAGCGATGCTCTGTTGAGCTGTCAAATTACACTTAGAATCGTAGAAAATCATACTACAAAAATTTTCCCGAGTTAAATCCATGTTGATGCAGACACACAATTTTTTAAATGGCGCCACAAGGTAAAAACAAAAGGCAGTCAGATGAAACAAACTGCATTCTACAGCCAAAGAGTTCTATTTTCAAATGTTGCAATAAATTTTTAAATATTGTTTATGTAAGTGGCCAGTTCCGGAAACTTTTAGTGTTACCTATGTATGTAACTGGCTCCGGATCCAGATTAGACCCGGAATATATTTCTTGAGTACGAAAAATAAGCAGATGGCGCAAAAAAAAAATTGAAGAGAAGTGATAACAGATTATAAGAAATATTAACCAAATAAAATAATCCAGTTAGCAAAATTACAATAGAACTATCTGGAACTTTTAAATACATTTATTTAACAATTATAAAACAAAAACTTAAACAAACTGATTACCTAAAAATGAATATAATACTATTAAAATATATGTATCTACCTACAAATAAATAATAATCTAAAAATAACTAAATAAATCTAAAAGCTAAAAAATAAAAATATATACATTAATGTCAATATTTTAAACAATATCTGGTTTGTTATAATGAACACAAACCCTATTTTCGGTAATGTAATTGTCGCGTATTTTAGAGACCTTTTATTTCCATTTCCAGTTGAACACAGAAACTCTCGCCCTAACAGTAAAGAGCGCTCGGACCGCAGTCACGCGATGTTTTCAAAAATAAAACGCGCCTCAAAAACTTTGCGGAAACAAATACTACCCTGCACTGACCGGAGTTTTTAGTTTTCGGTTTTGTACGGATCGCAATATAAATGATTACTATTGATGATGCTTTTCTGTTCATTCGCTGAGTCGTGGTGTACAACCTAACCAATCTGCATATATGTCGGGGAAATAAAGAGAGCTAAGACTCGCTCAACTGAAAATGATGTAACAGAAATAACTCGAAAATATTTACATTTTACATTTTAGGTGCCACCCGTGGCTTCGCCAGTGGTGATTTCGTTATTGTGAAGCTGAAGAAAGAAATTTACCAAATTCAGTAACGGATGCCAAGAGTGAGAGTTATAGAAGAAAAAGGTACAAATAAATTGAAACTTTTGTTGGAAGTTTGTGTAAACAGAGGAAATTTCAAATGAAACTATCTATCAGGCTGTAGTTGTCCACTGTAACACAAAAGCCTTTTTAAGATTTTGCCACTCTTGGCGGTCCTTCGTCCTCCTTATTCAGCCGCCACCCGCGACATCCTCCAGGTCGTTGGTCCAGTGGGCACGAGGTTGGTTTACGCTACGCTTTGCTGTACGTGGTCTCCGTCACCTTTCGGCCCCAACGTTCATCATGTTGGCAACTACTACGGCCTGCCCACCGCCACTTCAACTTTGAGTTTGAGTTTCTAATTCGGCAGGTTATGTCGGCCACTTTAGATATCCGACAGATCCATTACATAATTTTAGATGAAACCATATATTATACGTGGTGGCCATATCGCTGAATTGATAATTTCATCGACAACATTGTAAAGTATAAAATAAGAAATTTACGATGAACTTTCAACATAAACTGAAAAATAGGTACGATGACAGGCGAAGCCAGGAGTAACGTGTTAGGTTGCTTGTGATCATAAATTGGGAGCCGAGCGAAGCGGAGCGGACCGAGGCAACCCGTTTAGTTTTTACATATTTCACGATATTTGAGCAGATCACGAAATTATCAATTGTACGATATGGTCCCGACATTATGGTTTCATTAATTATTCATGTATTATTAAAATTAAAAAATCTAAACAACATCTAAAATGAGAGCACCGAACCGTTTTTTTCAAATTTCTGAATTCCAAACCTTAAATAAAGGGCAATGTAATATTCAATAAAATTTATAATTAACAAAATTAACATGTTTCTTAAAATAGATAAAAAACCCTCCGTATCTCAGCAGACATGCGAAGGTAAAATAAACTATTGAAAACTTACTGCAATGAACTTAATAACATTCAACATTCAACCTCTGCCAGCTAGAAAGTGGAAAGAGACTATAAAATTGAAATTTCTAATTTAATTAACTGGACCGTTCATTTATTTTGCGAGTCGTACTCACGAAGGAATAAATTCGCGCGCGCCGCTGCGCTTCGCCGGCTGCTTAACAAACGGATTTTAAACAAACTTTACCAAAGGATTTTATACTTTAGAATCAGATCCATTTCCGATCTATTTGCAGCTTGTTTATTTGAGAGATTCCATTTAAAAACTACAAGCGGGGAACGCGAATGCGTTGTTTGTTGCGTTGCGATAAATCGTGAGAGCCAAAATTGTTTTTGAAGTTTTGTTTCGAATGCTTTTATTGCTGAGAGGCGATGTTATAACAAACTTGCAATAGCCGTGTTTTTTCATCAATGGAAACGAGAAAAATAAAAAAAGACATTATTGAAGAAAAAAAAAACAGATTTTATTCACTACTTATACTCTAAAATATAATTGACAATGACAAAATATTAAGTAATAAAAATCACAAAATTAAGGCTTTGTTATAATATTCACTTTATCGCTTTTGTATTTTTTTCTTATTTCCAGAAACAAAAAAAACTTCAATAAAACTTTGTTTTCTTTATTAAATATTTATTTGTTTCTCCTACTTGTACATTTCATTTAGGCACTAAACTACGGATTTTTCAACACTAATAAAAGTCTCCGTGTACGAGTTCCACTATGTTTTTATTAATTAGCGACTAGTTTCGTCTCTTAGAGATCTTCTGGGTTGATAAAATATGAACGGTCAAAATTGATAAGTTCACATTTTATCAAGCCAGAAGATGTCTAAGAGACGAAACTAGTCGCTAATTAATAAAAACATAGTGGAACTCGTACATGGAGACTTTTATTAGTGTTGAAATGAAGTTCCATCAAGGAGTCACAGCTACAGTATAAATTACGGTTTTTTCAAATTAAGCTTGTTGTTGATGAGTCCCGTTTTTTCTGTGCCCTTTATTTGCTATTAAAACTATAAATAATACTTGTAATGACGGCGCTAAACTAACGTGGGTTAG
The DNA here is from genome assembly GCA_910592155.1 of Ypsolopha scabrella. Classification (NCBI taxonomy): domain Eukaryota; kingdom Metazoa; phylum Arthropoda; class Insecta; order Lepidoptera; family Ypsolophidae; genus Ypsolopha; species Ypsolopha scabrella. The sequence goes on along the minus strand of OU342987.1, from coordinate 1,488,686 downwards.
TCTCTTAAACTATTAATAGACCCACTCTGCCCCTATAGATTTGACATGCAAGATATACCATAATGTCATTTCGTCTTGCTTTTCTATAAGTAAAAAAAAAACCGGCCAAGTGCGTGTCGGGCCACGCGCAATGTAGGGTTCAGTAGTTGCCCGGTACATATTATAAGTTGGTCTACTAATACAGACCGCGCCAAACTTCTAGTCCCATACATTAGCGGGGACCAGAAGTTTGGCGCGACTTGTACTCGTAAACTTGTAAAGCCTACTTAGCTGTGATAGTATTTTTTTGAAATTCATTATATATACTACTTCTGTGAATTTTTTCACATTTCTATAAACAACTGTTTAGCCAGCAGGGGACGGGGGACGGGGGACGCTCCACTGTAACTAAAATTTTCACTTTAAGGCTTAATATTTCGCTAACGGATCCCTAAATCGAAAAATGGTTTTCACACACCCACAATGTTTTTAAACGGCCTATCCAACGATACCCCACATTATGAGATAGACGAGAAAAAAATATTCATCCCCAGTTTACATGTATAAGAGGTACCATTAAAAAATTTTTTTTTCGAGATTTTATTTTACCATTTTGTCGGCGTGATTAATAATACGGACAGACGGATAGACAGACATGGCGAAACTATAAGGGTTCCTTGTCGGACTACGGAACCCTAAAACAGTTAGAGCGATTACATTCCTGTTTTATAAATTAAGTTAAAATGGACCATAGAATAAGAAGACACAGATCGTCCCCTGCACACCTCACTCCGTGGCATCGCATACAAATGACGGATTAAACATGACCCGAAAAACCGGGAAATGCTAATGAAAGTATTGTAAAAACGTGTCCGACTTATTCTGGTTACGTTCAACTTGGAAAATGTTTACTTTTCCTCTTTTGAACGACTTGTGTATCGACGTACGAGTATATTTGACCGGCCAAACTAATCGTTCAGAAATGTCAGAAATCCTGTAGTGCCGCAGATGCGAGTCGTGGAACGTAGTTCTGCGCTTTCAATTTCAACAGGCGTCACAGTTAAAACGCATGCAGCTCCCTGCTCAGGCTCGGAATATTTAGTGTTAATAAGTCTGGATGAAAGCTTTTTTTATAGAAACAGAATTGCACAATATTGCAAGACTAGAAGGTAAGCAATGACATCTTTTCTTAAAACTGCGCATAATCATCAAAGGCAAATTTCTACAAACATTTCGAAATTGTAAAGCCAAAAATGACAAAACAATATATTCTTGATATAATAACGCACGCAGAGTTGCACTCAGATCCACTCACGGCAAGTAGACGAGAGATGCGATTAGCTTTATGTTTTCGTGTCATTTTCCATTACAACCCAGAAATCAGTTTGGCTTAGGCAACAAATACTACTTTATCCTAAAACTATTTATACATTGATTTCTAGTTGCAAAATAAGTTGTAGTTACAATTAAGCTTAAAATGTACTTATTTATATTTTTCTTACGGTTGAATAGAAAACCTTTTTTACTGGGATAAGTCCCCAAATTTTGTAAATATCTTGTGTAATAAAGTGTAACTTGCACTCAAAAGCAGAATGATTTGCCATTTGTCGTCTCCATTGCTGTTTGTTGAAGTATACATATGTTTAACCCTGGACACATTTGACTAGGACTTGAGATATTATATAAAAATTTGTAACTATAAATACAATAGAAGTTACAAGGAATAGTACAACTGTGACCATGGCATCGGCTTACAAACAGATAAATTAATATAATTATGTTACTTTATGATTGTTATATTCCACTTATCTTCTGTGCTCATATATAATTCAAAATACAGAGGTACGAGTATAAATATATAATACATACTAGTAATAACATATTATAACTTACACATATGTGTTTCATCTCCTACGAAGCATCCTCAAGGCTGTTTTTCAAAAGGCAGGTCAACACGGATTTGAAAAAACGAAGACTTTTAAAAATAAACCACAGCACCAAAAAAACCTGAATACCTCCCCTGCTGGTCACCACTTCATTCCAAATGTAGAGTGTTGGGTCCGGAGTCCGGACCCATGGAGTGTCACACGACGACACCAGTTCTCAATGAAGAATTAATTTAAATTCTATTAATATTATTATTTTACTCTGTACGCCATTGTTTTTGGTGTACGAGAGAGAATAGAATTAAATCACGAAGAGTTGAACCTAGTTGTTAAATTATGTTGAACTAAGCTTTTAAGGTAAGTTGAATGGTAATTTTAGTTTGAAAAGCCCAAATAAAATTACGTCTTGCCATTTCAGCAACTTTTTTAGTATTTACGCGCAATAAATAACATTCTACAATTTATCACATATTTTGGGATACCTAGGTAGATAAAAGGGCGAGTGATGTAAGTAAACTGAGTTACAATTACTGATTTTATTGGTCAGTTAGATCAAAACATGACTGACAAATCCTTTCACAGAGCGTTCAATACTTAACTGGATGATTTTAAGGACTTACCGATGCAACATTTCAAGAGCGAACTTCACGTGTGGCTCCTCGAGCATGGTTTTTACTCGATAGATATATTTTCCAATTATAATAATAATGTTTAATGGTAATTAGATAGATCAATTGACGTTGATATTCTTTTAAATTTGACATTTCACATTAATTAATAGGTAGTGTAAATTTAATATAATTGTTTTTTATTTTAAAATATGCATTTACAATAATATGTACATATAGTGGTGTATTGATATATGTATAAGTTTAATTATGTTTTTTACTTAAGGTCTGAAATCTGCTAGATTTTTGAGGAATGACATTTAAACAAGCAATCTGCAAAATACACAGACAGCGCTAATATTTTTTCTCAGGCGCTACCATTTTAGCGACTTGTTTTTTGTAGCTTTGATATTGATATGAAATCTATATTATTGTTATTTATCATGTTATTAAGGTTACGTACCCGAAATGTATGGTGGTACCGAACCTTTTGTGTGCGAGTCCGACTCGCACTTGGCTAAATTATTTATCACTAATTTTACTTTTTTTTCTGCTTTTCTTCGTACACGTATGGCGTGAAGTCACGTAGCTGATAAACACGGGCTACAGCTTAATTTATTTTTCAATGCAACGAAGTTGGCAATATGCGTGCAAAGAAAAAGAATGGCCATGTAAAGTTTATTTAGAGTATTTATTGTTTGTATATTTCTAATTACGTTTTATTTATTTACTGAGACTATGCATTGAAAAACGTAATATGATACACATGGGTAAAAGTAACAACTTACTCGTAACTTTTAAAGCACTCACTTCTTTCCTCCTTACCGCACTTATTGCATAAACTACCATTATTGATTTAGCCAATTTAATTTCCTGTGTAACTACTATGTAAAAACTTGCAATTCATTGGTAAAAAAACCAGCCTTAGACACCTCGCAAACAATAATGTGACACGTGATAAACGGGAAAGTAGCCTGAAATTAAGAGACGTAGCAACGTCCCATACAGGGCCTTAATGTGACACGGCTTAAAAGATGGATGGAAAATATAATAAAAGCCGGAGAGCCTTTTGTGTCGACACAATGTGTGTGCGAAGTAAACGGCTTTTGAATCTGCGGAATAAAAGGCGCTTTTGGTGACGCTTTTTTTTCGGTGGTACTCTGTAACTTGACCTTTTGGGTGTTGCCTGGCTTTTACAATAAGTTGACAGGGGTAAAGATGTATGTATAAGCAGGACAAAGCTTTGTTAGATAATCATTAAATTTTTCTGATTTGTCATTACATGTTCTCTAGATATAATAAATTTCCTTAAAGATGCTTCAATACCATGAGGTGAGAATTTTAGGTCAAATCTTAACAAAAAGATATAAAAAATATGACTTGAAAGATATAAAGCAAATCCGCAACCAAGAAAATAATTTATTTACCTTGACTCAAAAAAACTGCTGCTCAGCGATATCCTCATCCGTCTTTCGTCCCGACTTATCAACAAAAAACTGCCCCGGAACCCGGGCATTGTGCAGAAATAACGACGCGGTATTATTTTCGACTGGACTGTAACAGATTTATTGCGTCTAATTTGTCTGACCTGCAACGTCCAATTGATGGATTTATTTTTTCTTCACGTTTTATTCTTCAAAGTCCAATTTTCTTTTAGAAAATATGGTGGTAATTGAACGCAAAATCAGCTATTACGTAATTATTTGCAATTTCGCTCCGAATGTCGAATGATTTATACTTTTGTGTACTGTATATATTTTGCTTTTCCAATTCTTTATACGTTACATGTTTATTAAGTTCTGTAATATCTATACCTATACTAAGTAGTAAAGCTTAATTTTTAATGAGAATTGTTTATACAAATATAAGTATAATTATTTAAGCAGTATAAGTTTATTAAGCGGTGGTAGCTCAGGCAGTACAACGCTGTTTTCTTAATCTTGAGACCTAGGTTCGATCACCAATGAGTTTTTCGGAATTTATTTCTGTTCTTAAATACTTACCACTTTCTGAACGGTGAAGGAAAACATCGTGAGGAAACCTGCATGTCCTAAAAAGCGTATTATTGTGCCCGAAGTACGGCGATAAGGCTCACATCCCATCACGTAGGGACGTTATAATCGTGATGAATCGGGTGTGGACTGTGACTCTTTTATTTCACAGTTCACACTCGGGAACACTTCTGAAACCTCTTCGGGGATTCATGTCGTGATGATATGTTTTTCTTTGTGTTTTTTATTATTATAATTTACACTTGTTTGTCAAATTTCTTTGTAAAAAAACGGAATTATACAGTTAAATTAATTTATTGCTTTTGTCCCACTATAATATTATGAATGCGAATGTTTGGATGTGTGGATGGATGGATGTTTGTTACTCTTTCACGCCGTAACTACTGAACCGATTGGGCTGAAATTTTACATGAATGTAGTTCTAGACCTGGAATAGGACATAGGCTACTTTTTATTCCATAAATCAGTTTCCATAGGATGAAAATGAGCTTTCAAATTTCTATACTAAAGTGATGTGTCACCCTTTCACGCCATGCTTACGAAACCGATTAGGCTGAAATTTTGCATAAATGTAGTTCTAGACTTTGAAAAGGATAAAAACTACTTTTTCCCTTTGTTCCCATGGAAAAACTATAAGAAACACACAAAATGGGAAACAGAAGTGCATAACACACACATTTCAGCAGCTGTGTTTACTGTAAGTAATAATATTGACTGATTTTATAGGAGTACACAAAAACTAATTCAACGCGGGTGAAACCGCGAGCAAAAGCTAGTAAGTAAATAAATGTCTTCCAGAGAAATAAGCAGAGACCACAGATTTTCATCTATAACGATCCTGACACACCTCAAAGAGGCTAGAGCCTCTTCCATAGCCATTGCTTGAGTCATACAAGCTGTTCTACTCCGGGTGCTTTGAATTTACCTTTCTACAGAATGTCGTCAATTTGGTTGGCATACGTCCTTCTAGTTAATGAAGTTAAATTCGTAATATTTTATTCACCAATGTTCCTTAAAGTAATCAAGAACTTGGGCTTATTCATGAATTTGGCTTTATTGTATTAAACTTACGGGTCTTGAGATTTCTTTATTTATTTATTTATTTTTATTGGTCTGCCGACAGAAATTACACTTACAAAAGTATATATAGATAAGACAAACACAACATGTACGAGTGTATTCCCAATTATAGGCAAACACAGCATGCCCTGAGGACACTTAAATGCGCTCGAAGAGATCTAATAAAATCTAATTTAAAGAAATTTATACAAAATTATACAGTTTTAAGTGAAAAATTAAAAATTAAACAAAAAATTGAGATTTTTTTAAGAAACACATTGTTACGGACGCCTTCACGGCTGGCCACAAAACGACCATAACTTTAGTTTGACACTGACTTGGACTTGAGACTGGAAAATTAGCAAATAGACAGGCTTCTTTTCTAAATAAAATAATTATCTTTATTGATTCAGACTTTCAATAAAGTGGTCCTTCGAGACTAAAAACAACTAAAATATGGAGATACAGAGGAAGTTCAATAATGACGATGACCAACCACTCGCCGACCCTTCGAGGGAGAATCCCGACACGACCCTCGAACCTGAGCGCGTCTCCGACAGTGACCGAGACCTATCACCGTCACCATCCGACCTGATAACATTATCTGCAGCTTCAACTGCATCAACAATATGACGTCTATAATTATCTTTATTGATTCAGACTTTCAACAAAGTGGTCCTTCGAGACTAAAAACAACTAAAATATGGAGATACAGAGGAAGTTCAATAATGACGATGACCAACCACTCGCCGACCCTTCGAGGGAGAATCCCGGCACGACCCTCGAACCTGAGCGCGTCTCCGACAGTGACCGAGACCTATCACCGTCACCATCCGACCTGATAACATTATCTGCAGCTTCAACTGCATCAACAATACGACGTCTATAATTATCTTTATTGATTCAGACTTTCAATAAAGTGGTCCTTCGAGACTAAAAACAACTAAAATATGGAGATACAGAGGAAGTTCAATAATGACGATGACCAACCACTCGCCAACCCTTCGAGGGAGAATCCCGACACGACCCTCGAACCTGAGCGCGTCTCCGACAGAGACCGAGACCTATCACCGTCACCATCCGACCTGATAACATTATCTGCAGCTTCAACTGCATCAACAATACGACGTCTATAATTATCTTTATTGATTCAGACTTTCAATAAAGTGGTCCTTCGAGACTAAAAACAACTAAAATATGGAGATACAGAGGAAGTTCAATAATGACGATCACCAACCACTCGCCGACCCTTCGAGGGAGAATCCCGACACGACCCTCGAACCTGAGCGCGTCTCCGACAGAGACCGAGACCTATCACCGTCACCATCCGACCTGATAACATTATCTGCAGCTTCAACTGCATCAACAATACGACGTCTATAATTATCTTTATTGATTCAGACTTTCAATAAAGTGGTCCTTCGAGACTAAAAACAACTAAAATATGGAGATACAGAGGAAGTTCAATAATGACGATGACCAACCACTCGCCAACCCTTCGAGGGAGAATCCCGACACGACCCTCGAACCTGAGCGCGTCTCCGACAGAGACCGAGACCTATCACCGTCACCATCCGACCTGATAACATTATCTGCAGCTTCAACTGCATCAACAATACGACGTCTATAATTATCTTTATTGATTCAGACTTTCAATAAAGTGGTCCTTCGAGACTAAAAACAACTAAAATATGGAGATACAGAGGAAGTTCAATAATGACGATGACCAACCACTCGCCGACCCTTCGAGGGAGAATCCCGACACGACCCTCGAACCTGAGCGCGTCTCCGACAGAGACCGAGACCTATCACCGTCACCATCCGACCTGATAACATTATCTGCAGCTTCAACTGCATCAACAATACGACGTCTATAATTATCTTTATTGATTCAGACTTTCAATAAAGTGGTCCTTCGAGACTAAAAACAACTAAAATATGGAGATACAGAGGAAGTTCAATAATGACGATGACCAACCACTCGCCGACCCTTCGAGGGAGAATCCCGACACGACCCTCGAACCTGAGCGCGTCTCCGACAGAGACCGAGACGTATCACCGTCACCATCCGACCTGATAACATTATCTGCAGCTTCAACTGCATCAACAATACGACGTCTATAATTATCTTTATTGATTCAGACTTTCAATAAAGTGGTCCTTCGAGACTAAAAACAACTAAAATATGGAGATACAGAGGAAGTTCAATAATGACGATGACCAACCACTCGCCAACCCTTCGAGGGAGAATCCCGACACGACCCTCGAACCTGAGCGCGTCTCCGACAGAGACCGAGACCTATCACCGTCACCATCCGACCTGATAACATTATCTGCAGCTTCAACTGCATCAACAATACGACGTCTATAATTATCTTTATTGATTCAGACTTTCAATAAAGTGGTCCTTCGAGACTAAAAACAACTAAAATATGGAGATACAGAGGAAGTTCAATAATGACGATGACCAACCACTCGCCGACCCTTCGAGGGAGAATCCCGGCACGACCCTCGAACCTGAGCGCGTCTCCGACAGTGACCGAGACCTATCACCGTCACCATCCGACCTGATAACATTATCTGCAGCTTCAACTGCATCAACAATACGACGTCTATAATTATCTTTATTGATTCAGACTTTCAATAAAGTGGTCCTTCGAGACTAAAAACAACTAAAATATGGAGATACAGAGGAAGTTCAATAATGACGATGACCAACCACTCGCCAACCCTTCGAGGGAGAATCCCGACACGACCCTCGAACCTGAGCGCGTCTCCGACAGAGACCGAGACCTATCACCGTCACCATCCGACCTGATAACATTATCTGCAGCTTCAACTGCATCAACAATACGACGTCTTTAATTTTTCAATCTTTTGCAACGACATTACGCAATAAATCATTATATTTTCTTATGGAAATTGCAAAAATATCTACTTGACATTTTTTTACGAGATTGTTATGATCTCGGCATAAACGATTAAAAATTGCATTGTGGCCCAGATTAGTTCTAGACTTCTCCACCACAAAGGGTGAAAAATTTACGATGCGGTATCCCTGCCTAGGAACGACAAATTGTATTCTAGCGAGTAACTGAGAACACTCGATAGCATTTCTCATAATTTTACATAATAAAACTTGGTCAAGGATCCATCGTCGTTATTCAAGAGAAACAAAGTTGAAATACTTTAACCGCCTTTCGTAAGAAGTTGAAACTAAACGTTTCCTCTGGTGAACAGTCAAAAAGAAAAGAAACCGTTTCTGTATTATCTCCATTCTCTCTATGTGACATCTATAGTGAGGGTTCCAAATACTGCAGCAATACTCCAGGATACTGCGTACTAGGGAGAAGTAAATGATCTTTAAAGGGGTGATAGATTTGAAATTTTTGCAGTTGCGCCACAAAAAGCCTAGCATTTTGAAAGCTTTTTTTATAATTAGGTCTATATGAGGAACGAAGATTATTTGATTTTTATTTTGAGATTTCAAACTTTATTGTTGTTAACAATGAAGTTAAGTATACTAGATTGACGTGTATTTTATTGTTTTTTTCTAAAATATACTTGAAAATTGATTGCCTGGCGATTTACTATAAATGACAGCGCAAGAGAGAAGAGATCTTTGTTCTAAACCTTAATGGGAGCTTATGTACGAGTATCATTGCTTCTTAGAGAAATAAATGGAACTTTAAATTGAGATAATAAAACATGCCACGTTCAAATATCAGAGAATCCTTAATCCTACCTTCCGAAGAGATGCCCAAATAGTCAGACATAAAGAGCAAAATGACTACCATTCGACTTCATCTGACACATAAGATACTGAATAGACAAAAATGACTTCTTAATGCCTTACTATCACCGTCCATTCCTATTGTACTGAGAATGGTTTGAATCGTTCGACATTTCAACCTATATAATCTCCAATCTACTAAAACTCTAACTCTATTATTATGGTGATAGTGTTCAATTTAAAGTAAACGAAAAGTATCTAAAGGTGGTGGAGGAGTATAAAGGTATTTCATGCAATGGCGGTAAGGTTTCTTTGTTGGAACCTGAGACGCGTTATTTGATACTATACTTCTGTTGTTTGGTTGATCATTTTCAGATTTATTGGGGTTTGGTGTGGCGACAGACCTGCTCCCGTTGTCTCTGATATGCATGAAATCGTTTGTCCAAATCTTGACGATATTATTCATATAAATAAAACTGCTCGTTTTTTGCAGATAGGTACTGTACAAAGGTCAGCACAAATGTCTAGTCAAAAATTTAGACAATCTGGTCTCTCTGAACTTGCCAACAGTGGAAACTTGGGAAGAGGAAGAAAAGTTTTATAAAACCTTAGGCCAGTTCGTAAAAGATTTTTTTTTCAAAACAGCGGATATTATAATTTTCGTAATGATAACCGAAAATAAAGGTACTTTAACTTGGCTTAAAGTATTTATAATACCATTATTTGGCTCAAAATTGGTTTTGAGTTTTGATAATTCAGAAAATATAATCAGTTACCCAACACGTTTTCCATTTAAACATAGGTGGTAATTATTTACATAGGTAACACTAAAAGTTTCCGGAACTGGCCACTTACATAAACAATATTTAAAAATTTATTGCAACATTTGAAAATAGAACTCTTTGGCTGTAGAATGCAGTTTGTTTCATCTGACTGTCTTTTGTTTTTACCTTGTGGCGCCATTTAAAAAATTGTGTGTCTGCATCAACATGGATTTAACTCGGGAAAATTTTCGTAGTATGATTTTCTACGATTTTAAGTGTGATTTGACAGCTCAACAGAGCATCGCTCGGCTAGAAACAGCTTTTGGCAATGAAGCACCATGCAAGACGACTGTTTATAGCTGCTTTGCAGAATTCAAGCGTGGTCGTATCAATCTCAGTGACGAATCTCGCGATGGTCGGCCGTCCAACGCTGTGACCAACAAAAACATCGATGCTGTGCGCCGTATGATTGAAACTGACAGGCATGTGACCTACCATGAAATTCGCGCATCCTTAGAAATAGGCATGAGTCAAATACAATCAATCCTACACAAACATTTGGGTGTGAGAAAGCTGTGCTCGCGGTGGATCCCACACAACTTGACCGAGGCTCAAAAAACGGACCGCGTCACTTGGTGCAGTGCCATGCTTACCAGATTCAACGAAGGTGCGTCAAATTTGGTGTGGGACATAGTAACAGGTGACGGAACATTGATTTATTGCTACGATCCCAAAACAAAGCAGCAATCGAGCGTATGGGTCTTTCAAGATGAGCCGAAACCAACCAAAGTGGCGCGCGTGAAAAGTGCATCTAAGCGGATGATTGCTTCTTTTTTTAATAAAACTGGACACGTGGCTACTGTTGCTTTAGAGAATCATCGTACCGTGAATAGTGACTGGTACACGACCATTTGTTTGCCGGAAGTTATTGACGAACTCCGTAAAAATAACCGTAAACGCCGTATCATCCTGCACCACGACAATGCTAGTTCTCACACGGCCAGACAGACAAACGACTTTTTGAAGACGAAAAATGTAGAACTCATGAGTCATCCTGCATACAGTCCCGACCTGGCACCTTGTGACTTTTTTCTGTTCCCAAAAATTAAGAACCAATTACGCGGTCAACGATTTTCATCACCAGAAGAGGCTGTCGAGGAGTATGAAAAACACGTTTCAGAGGTCACCACAGGGGAGTGGCACAAAAGTTTTCAAAACTGGTTTGATCGAATGAAAAAGTGCATAGACGCCAAGGGAGATTATTTTGAAAAACAATAAATTAATTTTGTACCTTTAATAGTATTTTTTCATATTCATTCCGGAAACTTATAGTGCGTCCCACGTATTTAGGAAAATTGCAACATAGTTCTATAAAGGCAAATACATTATCTTTAAATCTAAATGTAAGGTATTTCGGGCTGAGCTAAAATCGGAACTTCGGCAGAATTAAGGCGTGAAGTTAAAAATTAAACCCCAATTTCAGTGATTTAAAATTAAAGGCGTCAAAGAAATCGTTTCTACCTACTGGCGTACAGAAACCGATCTCGGTGCGAGTGCTTCATAAATATTTGAGAACACATGTATCTGCTTTCAGCAACGCTAGCTATTGCTCCGCGATGGTACACGATGGATATTGAAGCGGGTTCACTTGAGACACCTCGAGTGACGTAAACTGATATGCTACCACTGATTATTACAAATATGTATGTCCGGCGCAATAAGTAAATAGTATATTATACCCGAGAAATGGAAAGAAGGGTATTGCCTGATAAGGTACGTTAGCAGGCCGGGTCTTGCCGAGGCCTGCGTACGAGTCAGGTAATACCCGTCCTCACTGAGGCATATTATAGTACGTTTTTTAAGCATTGTGGGGCAATAAAAAAATAATGTCTTTGCAAAGAAGCAAGTAATTTAATGGAAATAACACAAGGTCTGTTGTATATACCTTGCCGGCGCTTTAGCTGGAAGCAAAATTTCTACGAGTATGACAGAAATTGGCTTCTTTTTTCAAATTATCATTATTATCCACATAAATTTTTCAAAATTCACTTTGACAAGTTTTTAAAACTTTTAAATTTACTGTTTTTAACCATAGACACTTTAAGAAGAAAAAAGAAGCTGTGCCTCAGGCGCCAGTGCTAGAACCAAAAGCGGGTACCAGCACTGGCAATACAGATAGCCAATTAATGAAATAGGTACAGAATGTTTGCGTATAGTGTCATGAATTCTGTTAAAACTACGGAGGTCACCTCACTCCGCTCCACTTCGCTAGGATTAGATGCCTATGCCTCCTGTTGAAAAAAAAAGCTTTTCTATTTTTAAAAGTTAAATGTATGAAAAACCTCTTTATCTCTAAGGCGGAAATTGATTTCATACATTTATTTTTAAAAACAGACTCTTTCCGTTTTCTTTTTTCAAAAGAAAAGTGACTATCAACGAGCATGTTTGAGAAATAGTTAAGTTTGTCATCTCATACGTGTTTAAATAATATTATCTCTTCTCTTATATTTTATATATTTATTTAAAATGTATAACATTACAGTAATCTAAAACTGAAATAACAAAGTTTATATCTAAACTAAACTAATTAAAATTACCTAGCAATTTAAATAATATACAAATAAATAAAAAAAGGAAATTTTGGACACCTATTTAATAAAACAAATAAAATATACTGGCGAGGTCGCTACCATCGTTGGGCAAGGTAACGAAATTTATTGTACACATAAAATATATATTTATTTACAAACATACTATGAACAAAGAATATGTAAAAATGTATCTTATAGCTGAGAAGATATTCCTTTCAAATTAAATTTATAGCACTGTGGTATAGAAAATCAGAAAATTAAATCTGGACGTGAGGAGCTCTGAACCGGGATTCGAACCCGGGACCTCTCGCTCTACCTCTGGGGGTGACAGGAGATTAGTTACTTAATAGGCTTTCCCAAGATTTCGCCTCTCTTGGCAGTGTTCCTGGAAGAAATGCCCATACTCACACACGCCGGGCGGGTGAGTTGGTGAGTGCGGTGCTGAAACCCTCACCTCTCGGCCACAACTACAAGCTTTGCGCGGCGCTTCTTGCGGAGCTTCTCGCTTCGCCGCGAGAGAGAGCGAGAGAGCGCAAAAGTCGTGGCTGAGTTTTAAACAACGTGAAATTTAAGCCATTTTGTTAACGAAAACTGGTGATGGTACTCGTCCATACGAACAACTTTTACTATGGAGCCAACCCTGAAATCGTGGAAAAAATATCAGCTACTTCATACATTTAGGTCGAGTAGGTACTTAACATTTTTATGGAATAGCTGATATTTTTTTGACTATTTCAGGGTTGGCTCCATAATAAAAGTTGTTCGTATGGACGAGTACTATCACCAGTTTTCATTAGCAAAATGACTTAAATTCCACGTTGTATGAAGCCTTGCAATTGTAAATGGTTATACTGCCCTCTGTAAGTCCCAGACATGGCATGTTTGCTTTCCCCTAATAACTTCGGGAGAGTTTTCGAGTAAAGATCTGTGGGTACATAGATCAATACATAATCAATAAATCATTATATTTTTTAATATAATAAATTACTAAGCATCAATGTATTTACTGTGTAATGAAGTAGCTACAATGATCAAGGCTCAACGATACATACCGCTACAGTTTTTTATTTAAAATCCATCTTGTTTATTTTATACCCGCCCATTTTCGATGTGCGTTACAGTCTAGAAAACAAACATACACCCGCTCTCTTCAGGACTCACGGCTTCCTCGCAACATTACTTAGTCTGTGCAGTAATGGAAAAACTTACATTATACGTATGGTAAGGAATATAAATTCAGCTCCATCAATCAATAGTCAACGTGAAAGTAGTTCGATGTAAAAGGAGGTTTTTCTCTAGAAATATGTTACGGATAAATGGTAGACTCGCGTCATATTTGTCAAAGTCTAGTGAGTGCGAGTTGATACTAAATTTTTTGCGGTTCATGTTTGCAACTTTTCTTTGAAATTATATTGGAACTAAGATGGAATGGCGTTTGCAACGTGGGTGGCCGCATTTATAAATAAAACAATTTTAACTTTTGGTAAATTTTGATTGCGCAGTTTTTGTTTTATATGCATGTTGCAGATGGACGGTAAAATTAACTGTTTTACAAAACCACTAGTTGTTTAGCAAAACAGTTCTGTTATTGAATATACACAAAACAATCAAACTCTAACACGCAGGATTATACCTATACATAAATATTTTGCGTTATTTAATGCGGCCGGAAAACATTTAGCGGTTTATCAAAAAGCGTGAAATTGTTGGAAGTTGGATTGGATTGTAAATTTTTATGAATTCTATTAAGGACTTCAGGAATCGCCTCGCTCCGCTCCACTTCGCTCGGCTCCCGAGTTTAACACTGACCTCGCTTTGCTCGTCGTTCTAGTTTTGACTTTTTATTAAAGACTATTTCCAAACAGTAGTAGTATTGTCAAACATAACACAATGACTATCCAGTCGCTCAGATGTTTGACATAACAGAACTGTTTCGTAAAACAACTAGTGATCAAATATAAATAATAAACGGCCTAAAACCAAATCATATTACAGAATATGTAGAAAAACAAAGAACGAAAAACCGTTTAAATGGGGTTCGTTTCTTTGTCTAAGTTAACCTGTCTAGTCACGATGGCGTTTCATATCAATTGTTATTTTAAATCGATAACTGTACAGATTATCTACCTATTTTGATCAAACAAATCGGACAAAAGCATAATTAGAATAGGCAGGATATTGGATTAGACTATGTATATTGTTTTCCTTGCAAACTTCTTATTGTTATTCTTTTAACTGTTCCCTATTTTCATTAACAAACAGTAGATACATAGTTCTGTACAAAAGTTTAATAAAGCCACTTGTATTACAATACTAATTATGTTCGCTAACAACCGCAATAACAATAAAGCAACGACGTTATTAAACGAAATAAAAACTCATTTTATTTGTTTACTTATTCAAAGCAAAGAGATACGTCTCAAGTTTTCTTTTATAACTTTATTTAATTTAAAGTTCAACATCTAAGGTGAAAACAACACTTCAATACCTCCTCTTCACTCCAGAAAATCCTCTTAAACAAAATTGGAAGGGACGTTTGAAAGAAAGTGGAATTCAGAATAATTGTACTGACGGAGATTATGCTTAGTCGATTTTAATTTGATGGACCACGAATCCTTTTTGCTTAAAAGGGTCTTTTATGGAACTAAGATAGCCGGAGATCATGGAAATGTTAGGTTTTATTACTTGAAGGCTTTGCGGGGCGAAGCTGCCCGCTGATTCGTTTTTTGTCGCTCTAGCCTACCCCTGCGCCGCGCTTTCGCTTGTGATTATTTTTAAATCTCTATTTTTATTCAAATTTAATGCAGTTGCTTGGCAACTGTTGCTATGTGTCTGTCTGTGCGGCATCTTTCTATTTTAAACAAGGCTAGTACGCATCCATAGAAAACTGCTCGCGTATACATATTTTATGATGAATATTCTAAAATACACAAACATTTTGCGTACTAGTCGCGTTTTGTTTCAAATGAAAAGAGACAGCATAATTTAATACGATTTAAGAACAAATTATACAAAATCATAGTTAGTGTTACTATAAGGTTTATGACTATTTGAATGACACTGATATAGGTCTTCATAAAGACGCAACAAGTACGCAAGAAAATGAGAGTTAAATTGATATTACTTTTTTATTGAAAGTAACATTTTATTCATCACAATCAAAATTAAATGAACAGACAAACACTTAAGAATCAACGTGTCGCAAGTAAAAAGGGTTTTATGCTTTTTGATTGTAGTTTTCTAAATAAGCTATAAGGTCCATCCTTTGAAAAAATATATGACGTTGAGTGATCTTTTGTGAAGTGCAGTTACCTAATTATAATTAAAATAATCAAATATTCAATCCAGAAAAAAATAATTTGTAAACCTCCATTTTCGTGATATTTCATGTTTAAGAAATTCATTTCTCCTGTATTATTCAACAGATTCGCTTGGTTTTTATATAGTAAAATAGGTATTATTGATACCTATTGCAGTTACCTGAAATTTAAGTTCTTACGGCAAACATAGATAAAGAAATATAAATAATATGTTTGGAGTTGATGCTCGTGATTGTTGGCACTTGGTGGAACTTTTGAAACATTTTTTGTTTGATAAACACTTGTACTTGTCCACTTATTTATATTAATTTCCCTTACCGGTTTCGCTGTTAAAGCACTATCAAAGGTTTGTTTGGTTGTTTTTTTTTTTTTTTTTTTTTTTTAAACAACCAAACAAACCTTTGATAATGCTTTAACAGCGAAACCGGTAAGGGAAATTAATATAAATAAGTGGACAAGTACAAGTGTTTATCAAACAAAAAATAATATGTTTATTTCACGAACGCGAGGCATTTCTGTCGTCGTGACTGCCAGGACGAAGCGCGTGCGATTGTAGACTAAAATACAACGTATTAAATGTTGTTTTCGCCCGATGTAAAATAATGTGTTTAATCTTGCCTATGCCACATCCTTATGGAATCTGTTCTGTAAATGAATTGTTTATCTGGCCTTACTGTTTTGGATACAGATTTTATTCTTGACATAGTTCTTTTTTTCGATATGCCAGTGTAAAAGACAGCCCTCTCCAGTGTCCGATTCACAGTATATTTACAACAATTATTTTTCCGTTCTATGTCACAATTTTCCAATAGTAAAATAAATGTATGTAAACTTTACTAGCTTGTTCTTTTATTTTTGTGATGGTATTGTATTCCCAATTTACCTTCATTTCTGTTTTTCCCACTTTTATCCGCCACTGGCGGAGTTCGGGAAAAATTCTTTGTCCATCTGAGGTGGGTATCGAAACTTAAGCGTTTTTCACTGTCACCCAATTACATAATTATAAATTGCTGTTTTTCTATCACGATTATAACATGAATCCAGGTTGGGTACAACAATTTCAAAGAGTTAAGTAAAATTTAAATTTTAAACATACAAATTAATAAAAACTACATGATAATTGAAATTTTTCTTCTAAACATTCTTTTATCGTATAATAGCAATGACCTTCTACACAAGGACATCGCATCGGCGCTCTGTTGGCGGGACGGCAAAATTGTGCTTGAACGCAGTTTAAGCACACTTCTTTCGCAGTCGTGTTTTGATCGCCAAGCCGCAAGGATGCCGAAGTGTGTCATAAAAAAGTGCCGAAATAATACCCTTACAACGCAAAAAAAAGATGGTGTGACCTACCACCGGTAAGTAAATTTTATCTTAGAAAGATAACATGCAAAAATGCAAGATATTATGTAGTCAATCAATTAAATTTTAAATAAAAATCATAAACAATCACAGACATGAGCAAACAATGCACAAATATTCCCATTCTTTTCACACACACGAGCCAGAAAGAGACAGGTAAAAGGATGCAACAAGAAAAGAAAACTATAGAGTCGCTTTTTTTTAGTCGCATTTGCTTAGTTTTAAGTGTAAAGGCCTTTAGCTTTTGTTGTTATTTTAGGGTTCCGTACTACGTAGTACCTAATCCGTAGTACCTAAAAGGTACAAAAGGAACCTATATGCTGAGACTCCGTTGTCCGTCCGTCCGTCCATATGTCACAGCCTCATAACTTTAGCACCGTTAAAGATAAAGACTTGAAATTTAGCACAAGAATAGCATTAGTTTGCCAACATCACATGGTGTAAAAAAAGATAAAAAAAATTAAAATTGTTGAAAATATTTCCAATACAAAGAGAGAAAAAAAAACTAAAAGCAATAAAAAACAACGGCCAAGTGCGAGTCGGGCTCGCGCACTGAGGGTTCCGTACCACCACACGATACGAGTACGGAACCCTAAAAACATAGAAGTTAATTCCACCTATCAGTTATTACGACCAACTTAACTTGGCACTTATGATTTATTATATATAGTCTATGCTTTTGATAATCTAATTAAGTTGGTTTTATATAACTCCCAAAATAATGAAATATTTGTAATTTTCAGACTTTTCTGTATGTGTATTCTATAAGACCTATCTGTAACCGAAATTTCAAGTTTCTAAGTCTAGTATTTTGGTAAAAATTGGATTTACAAAGATATTTTATTTTGAATATAAATAAATAGTTTAGGTTAGTTTATTGGTTCTTTTAAAAAAATAGGATTTTTACAAAGTTGTACACAAATGAGCTATATAAAAAAATAAAATAAAAATACAACATGGGTATCAAGGTATTAAAGAGCTGATTATAAAAATACGTAATTTAGCTATATTTATTTGCATCTATTTCGAGAAATCGTCGAAAAAAACCAAAAGAATTTATGTCTGCCCCTTATATCCAAAACATGAAAAAAAACATGGTAATATGTGCTTACGTAAAGATTACAGGAAAAATGTACTGGGTAAGAAATTCAAGAAAAAAAAAGACAAAAATAAATATTCAGTTCCCAAAACTATCGAATTACGGAACCCTAGATACGTGGGTCTGAATCGCAACTGGACGGATTTTTAAATTTGTTAAGCAAATAAACAGGGCGAATATCTTCAAAGTTTGTGAAAAAAAATACTTGCTGTTTCATACGAAGTGTTTATACCTACTTGGTCAAAATGTTAGTATTGTACAATCTACAATGGCAATTTATTTTTAGCTTTCCTGTACACGAGATTATGAGAGAGGATATATTGGAGAGGCCTATGTCCAGCAGTGGACGAACACGGGCTGATGGATGGATGGATGGATGGAGATATGGAAAATTATATATTTTTACAATTAGCTCTTAAATATCTATAATTTCATATACATAGTATTTTTATAAAATATATATTTTTTTTGTTATTGTGTAAGATGACAATATATGTAGGTAAGTTAATTGTTTTTGGTATTGGATGTGTATGTTGTATAGTAATTATGATGTATATGATGTGTTACTTCACTATTGAATTAGGTCCAGCCTGTAATGATAGTGTAAGTTCCTTAATAAATAAATAATAAATAAAAAAAAATAAAAATATATATATATTTTTATTATTTACCTTCTATTATTACTCGTTAGTGTTCAACTTTTTAATTTCTATAGATTTCTGTATTTGGCCAGTTATGACATTTTATTCATATTTTTTGGTCTACCAGTTTTGGAGATAAGGAGGTGAGCCAAACATTTTTTTGTATTTTTTTAAAAATTTCTTGAAATGAGTGCCAGTAAATATGATAATATGATACCTAAAATAATTATTTTTACAATCAGCTCTTTTATATATACAATTTGATACCCATGTTGTGTTTTTAGGTTTTATTTTTTTATTTTTAATAAAAATATTTCTAACAATTTTAAAATAAAAGAATAAAATATATTTTTGTATACCATTTGATCTGGGCAAATCAATGCTTTTTACGTACTACGGAACCCTAAAAACGAAATATAAGTACATTCTGAACCTATAAAAATCTTTCTCTAATAAAGAAAAAAAAAGAAGAAATATCAGCCCGTTTCTACTCCACAGATATCTTTGCTCCTGTCGGCTTCTAAAATTAGCTTACGTAGCTTCGAGTGCGTAATTGTTATACATTACTGCTAAATCACCGAGGACATTTTTATGCACTGGAGTGTCAGCGGCAATGTATGGATAGAGCAGTCGAAGCTTAATATGCTAAAATTAGAGGCACGTTCCATGCTTGGGCTTTGTTATTATATGACGTGATTACTCCTTGTGTATAGAATCTCATTGCATAATAGCATAATTTTTAGTACCATTTTAAATTTTGGGGAATCTTTTTATTTCTTCTAGTTTGGGGAAATATAATAAAATATAAAAAGAATCCCCTTAAAAATCTTGTACATTTAAACTCGCTAAAATATTGTTTACTACTTTTAAAAATTTGAATTAAAATAATATATTTTTTTTGTATGATGTTCCACTCCATGAAAGAGTAAGATAGTTAATTAACGTAGGATTTGATATAATAAATGAAATATGAATTATTAATAATTGCCACGCGTATTCTGATTTATACACGATTTGTCCGCTTTGCGTACTGGCGCAGTATATTGGAACTAGCCTATTGGTAAAGATCAGTCCAAAATATACATGATTATTACAATTTGAAGTTTGAAAGAAGTTCATGCAAAGCTTGTGTTCCAAACTCTACGCGATTATTTTCAGACTCTTGTAACTGGCCTTTTAAAATGGAAAGGGGCGACTTATGCTTATACTTATGCGCGTATAGTTTGAGTACCGCTGGACTTATTTCGGGAGTACTCTGTGGAAGATTTTGTCGTCTTAGTCAGAGGGTCACCTAATCGAAAGTCATTTAATATATAAATCCTAAAATCCTATCCAGTCAACGTGCTCCGAAAAGAACACCATTTGGTTCCAGCAAATGTTACAAAGAAAATAATGAATGTACCGATTCTTTTTTAGGAGGTCACTAGTTTATTTTTAAAGTGATGTTTCCAAAACAGTCCACAATATGGGTTAATCGACTCAACCGAAGAGCAGCGAGCCTAGTATCAAAACTGCGCTTGTGTCACAATTCCAAGCAAATATTAAAAAAAATTGTATTTTGTATCAAATATTAGTTTTCTAAAATAAACTGTTCAAGTGCGAGTAGAACTCGTGCTTTGCTCATGCCACACATTTTCATATGCATATTTTATTGGAAGTGACTACGTAGCCGTTACCGGCTTCCTCAGTTTTAAGTTTATTCGACCGCTACGGATAGGTCGCGACGACGAGCGAAGCAAGGAAGAGCGGTTAGGTTGACATGTAAGTACATATTAGGGAACCGAGCGAAGCGGAGCAGAGCGGAGCGAGGCGAATCCTGTAGTTTTAACAGAATTCACGATATGCAGAAGAAATCATTTTCCGAGCACTTTCCCATGACTTCCGGTTCAATAATTTATAAAATTAAGGACTGCTTCCCTTTCCGAACTGTACATGTCAAATTAAACTCTATTAGTTCTGGCTAAAGAAGATATTCCAATAGCTAAATAATGACTTACGGTTCAATAATTATGAAAATCAAAGGACCGCTAGCGGTCCTCTAGTCACTTCCTATTTTATTTTTTGAACGCATCCAAAAGTCTCAAAGAGCCGACCATTCACCCTGATGGGATGACGTTCCTCCCTCAAAATACTAAAATACTGGTAAAATAGGTAAAAGAATTATCATGAAATTACATACCTAATTGATCTATTTATTCCAAAAAGCAGAGAAAATTAGGACATTGATAAATAAAACCACCGAATCGGACCCAGGCAATGGCGGGCCACCTGGTTGTGCCTGTTTGAGAACTGTCCTCTTACTTTTCCCGAATAATTTCGGGGGAGTTGGCAAGTAAAATGGTGGCACTCTACCACCTCTTAGGTTCAAGCCACACAGAAGCGGAACGGCGCGCATCGAGCGCGCGGGCGTCATTCAAATTTCGTACAAAACGCATAGAAATAAAGTCGCAATTTGAACACACCGAATGGTATGTTTCAGGCGATGTCGGGCGTGGAACGGGCGTCCGTACCATACCTCAAATTGCGACTTTGTACAAAATTTAAATGACGCCCGCGCGCTATATGCGCGCCGCGCCGTTTCTGTGTGGCTTGCACCTTAGACATACACCGAAGTCCTCTTTAGTTTTCTTATAGAATGTTTTTTTTACGGAATCCCCGCCACACAAAATAAGATCCAAAGGATATTTCAAAAATTCAAGAGCTCAATCCCGTTACACACAGGGGTGCTCAGATAATAAGCGGTAAATCAGAAAAATGCTAAACAAAAACGTCACAAAACAAATTTTCTGGAAATCCAAAAATCTAATACGCAAAAAGCTTAAATTGTATCGCAGAATACTTTTATTACAGGAAAAGACAGACAGACAGAAAATGAGACATCTGACAAGACAAACGTGAGCCGCGGAGACGTGTCGCGGGGAAAATAATAATGGTTTTACACAGTGTAACTACCACACAGTAGTCTGACGTACCCAAAAAGAACAAAAGAAACACTGGGTGGAAGTACATCGGCCAAATTGCCTTACTCCTATAGTTTGGGCCTATCTTTGCAATTTTATTGGATGCAGTAAAACTCAAGTAAGGTCGAAATATTAAGTTCAAAGAGTGAACTACAACATATCTTTTTTTAAATTGTAATAATTACTATTTTTGAACGAGTTTATAAAAATCAGCCTCCTCATTATCACGTGAACAAAGTCCCGCATCTATCTTGCAACTTTACATAGATCTGCCATAGCTTATGCAACTACACTGGGCTGCAAAGAAAGCGGTTCGGTTATAAAAATCTCAATAACTTCTGAAATACTGGAACTAGCTTTATCAAGTAAAGACATAATTAAAGTTTATTCTATTAAAAATATAGGAAAAAATAAAACCTTTTTATATCTTTTTGGTGATTGTATTAAAAACCATAAATAAAAGACGATTTTTAAAATTTGAACATCAATTTTAAACCACTTGTTTCATTTTTTACTTAAATATGGTATTTCTTGGGCAGATATTTAATATTTCTTTTAAATTCAGTTAAAAACATGCCACTAACCCCTGAAGAGTTTACCAGAATTCTGACAATGCTTAAAGTCGGGCGCAGTCAGCGTTAAACAGCAAGAACTGTAGGTGTGTCGCTATCAACCGTTCAAAGAGTGCTCCAGCGATTTGAAGAGACTGGATCCAATATTTGTAGACCAGGAACCGGCCAAACAAGGTGCACAACAGCGCGGGAGAATCGATTTAAAACTGCTGCTGAAGTCAAAATCCACCTTCTACGTGCTGGAGGAAGCAATCCTAGCACGTGTACAGTGCGTCGGCGTCTTTCTGGAGCAAATTTGAAGCCATTTAGACCCGCAAATGGTCGAAAACTTGAAAGGCAGCATCGACATTCAAGGCTGAGTTACGCAAGAGAATACACGAATTGGATTCTGTATGACTGGTCAAGAGTTATGATTTCGAACGAGTTAAGGTTCATGCTATACACACACATACGATGGGAGGCAAAGAGTCTACAGAGGACCAGGAGAGCGCTATAACCAAGCTTGCATGAAGAGAAAGTGCCATACGGTGGAGGCTCAATACACGTATGGGCTGGAATTTCTTCCGAAGGCCACACCAAGCTAGTGGTGATAGAAAATGGAACTTCAACTGCAGAAAGATACTTGAATAAAATCTCACTTATCTATGAGTACGTTGGTCCATTTTTAGTAAACATGGGTGACGATGCCATCTTTGCGCAAAATAACGCTCATCCCCATACAGCTCGGATGGTGTTTGACTACCTTGAAGATGTTGCTATTACACGCATGGAGTGGTCAGCACGCAGTCCAGACTTGAACTTTATTGAACATGTCTGAGACAAACTGGGGCGACGTGTACGTCAGCGAATTTTCCCTCCAATCACACTTCGTGAATTGAAAGAAGCACTGAGAGAGGAATGGGAGAATATTCCTCAGCATCGGCTCAGAAATCTAGTGGAAAGCATGCCAAACGGTATATCAGCTGTATTAACAGCTCGTGGTGGCAAAACGAAATACTAAAATGTGTGAAAATTGCAAATTTGAAACAAAAGCACATTTTTCGAAAAATTGCAATGCTTCAAACCTACTTTTATTTAAAATAAACTTGATAAACTTGAACTTCTTCGACTTTTATTTAAGCAATATAAAATTGTCTATAATACAGTCTTTATTTTATAAAGCTCATTCTAATACTTTGGAAGTTATTGAAGTTTTCGTTACAGACCCGCTTTCTTTGCGCCCCGTGTATATACTAATCAGGCAACGCTACCTCAAGTCCAATAATATATTTAAAAAAAAACTATGAGCCAATACCAAAAATTACTTTGTCATTATCATGTTTTTACCGGCCTTGCTTTTCAAATATTGATCCACTTTAAGTAAACGCAACATCTATAGCTAGCCAGACAGTTACGTATCTGAAACTAGATTTAGATACCTACAGGAGAAGAACAACATTTTCGTAACAAAATGACGTGCGTTTTTTGTTCAGTGCCTCCTGGACCATTATGTCGAGATCAAAGACGTCGGCCCACTGTAATTATTAGACTGTGTGTTGTATGTGCGGCTAACTTACAAAAAGGACAAAGCTGGTTCAGAGTTATTTACATTTATTTTCAGAGGATTTTAATGATATTCTGCTCTTTCAAACAAGAACAAATTTCTCATATTAAATATTTTAGTAATATTAAAGTTTGTGAATAGTTTAAAAAAGTTGTACCAATATCCAAAATCCAGATTCCACATTAAACACAGGCAAAAGGGGAACCGTCGCGTAATTATGTTTGCCTCCGAAGAAACTACGATTACAGTAAAAGACAGGCGAAATCTGACTTATGTCTTGTGAGTTAATACCCCTGCTCAAAACAAGCAGGATAATAAGAAAAAACTGGTAAAAAAACGAAATTCGCTAAGCCCTTATAATAAAAGTGGTTTCTATTGATGAATATTACCTATTTATAATATATTTTAAATACTGCCAACTAATATTATCGTAAATATTATTAGAGTGTACCTATAACAAACTAGAAAAGATAAATTAGAAACAAATGTAAAGACAAGAATATATATTATTTATATAATATTTAGAGTATTCCAAAGCGATGGATTTCGCAATAAGAACATTATCTTAATATGAGGAATATAAAGATAATATGAGGCGGTCTTTTCCAGACACAATTAATTTCCAAATGTGTCTGGAAAAGGTAGGCCACTTCTGTGCTGACCGCCTCATATTATCTTTATATTTCTTCATAACATTAACTTATGGCTAACAGTACAAGAGCTTTATGAAAACAATTATATTTTACAACTTTATTTGTGTGTATAGAAACCGTTAGATAACTATACGTGCTAGCATGAGTAATAAATAAATAATTGATGGTTTATGAAGTTTTTAGGAGCCTTGAATATTAACAAGATTATAAATTAAGCCATACCTATACATATGTAAACATAATATTATATGGGGAATTAATTACTCGTTTACATTAAAAAAAAAATTAGACTGTTCTATTTTCAAAGCTTTTAACGTATGCCTGATAAAATAAAAATATCAATAAATAAAGTTTTGACACAGTGTCAAACGGGTAACCGCCGCGTAACTATGTTTGACTCCGAAGAAACTGTACGAATACAGTGAAACTAGTCAGGTGAAATCTGACTATTAAATCGTGAGTAGCCGTGAGGAGTCGAAGATGTTGGTAAACGAATCGCAAGACTTAAGTAGAGATGGGCGGGACATCTGCCTAGACGGGAAGATGGACGGTGGACTAGGGCAGTAACAGAGTGGCGGCCGAAGCCAGGAAAGCGTTCAGTAGGCAGACCGATGGCCCGATGGCGAGACGATATCGTCAAGGACTGGCGAGAGACCGACAGAAATGGCGTGGAGAAGAAGAGGCCTATGTTCAACAGAGGATGGATGCGGGCTGATTGAGGATGATGATAATGAGCTTTTTCAATATCAGTATGAATCTAAACGACGAATCGTTTATAATTCATAATAATTTATTTATCAAACATAGGTTACAATCAGATCTTATTAAAAAAACATGTCTCTATATGTTACGCCTTAAAGGCACACAAATATTTGAAAGGAATCTTAAATACTAATCAAAACAAAATGTAAAACTAAATTAAAATTAAAGTTCACAAATAATAGGAATTGCTTACATTGATTGATGTCATAAATAAGTAGTAAGATAATTGAATTATACAAAAAAGAAACAAATGTATATAAACTTTACCAGCTTGATTTTTTATTTGTTTTTTATTATATTGAAGTATATATGCACACAAAAGAATTAAAAAATATTATTTCAAGATATATTTCGGACCCTACTGGGCCCGGCATCAACTATATCAATATTATTATTACTATATTATTACTATATCAACTGATGCCGGGCCCAGTAGGGTCCGAAATATATCTTGAAATAATATTTTTTAATTCTTTTTTGTGCATATATACTTCAATATAATAAAAAACAAAAAAGAAACGTTATATTCAAATATGGTTTCTATTTTACATAATATATTATCACGACATGAATCCCTGAGGGGTGTCCGAGATGTTGAGAGCGCTTTACCACATAGGTGACAGTTTAGGACATAGTCTGGGCTCAAACACGCACCGTCTAAGCTTTCGTGCATAAATTAATTTCATTTTTAGGGCCGTACATTTACAATAAAATAATCAACTAATTTGACCACACTAGCTTTAAATGCAAACATCAAGTTTCTGAATGGTTACAATGTCTGTCCTACGATGAGACGGAAAACCTACTCTCAGTAGTAAATTAAATGTAATTATTCTGCTTTAGTTTAAACAAATTATTTTAAGTGTAATATTTTATTAATATTAAGGCTTTGTACTCTATTTATATGACTCCTACTTTTTTTCAAACATTTATTTAATTTTTAAGCTTACAAATTGTTATTTTAGTTTTCTTTAAGTTCAGTTCATTTTATGCTTAAATACAGGCTACTTTACGTAAAACAAATAAATATTATTATTATTATGGGAATTTTTGATCTCGTCTCTCTCTCTTGGCCAAAAGAATTTAAAGAATTTAAAGAATTTAAAGGGCGGTGTATCCCCGGCAGAGGCACAGTCGACCGGGGTTCAGAGCCCCAGGGAAAGAAACCGGCGAACGATGCGAGCAGTATCAAGCAGTACCGCCTTTTGCATCCGCGCTGGAAGAGAACTGCCGCGGAACCCCAACCGCCTTAGGTTGTTTTCGAGGCTGGTTGGTATTAACCCGTTCGCGGACAAAACAATTGGGATGATTTCGGTGGATGCCACACCCCACATGTTGGTAACCTCGTGTTATTATTTATTATTATTATGTAGGTACACTTTTCAGTCTCGGACCCATAGGGGCCCGGTTATTTGAAAGGTATTCATGGGGCCGAAGCCAACATTGAAGAGGCCTTAGTACCATTTAATCTAAATGTGAGATGGCCGCATCCATGGAGGCCTCTCCCTCAATGTACCATTGGGATACACTAACGGACAGTCCCCCATAGTTGCCTAACTATTGCCAGGAAGGAAACGACTTGGAGTGAGCTATGAGGGTGGGATGATAAATGGGCTGGATAACAGGGCTATGGAGTGAGATAACGGACATCTGCCTCAAAAATCTCTCACAAATGCAGGTGTGGCAGACGGTGACTCGCCGCCAGCTAGATGGGCCCACCAGCAGTCACCGAATGGCGACAAGCAGGCAACATCGGTGCGGACGGCTAAAGGGTGTAGAGAGGTGTGCACCGGTTTCACCATCGCGAGTCACGAGTAGCGCGACTCGGAGCGGGTTTCCCCGTTATTACGCAGATTGAGCACTTCCACCCTTCCGAGCATATAGCTCTAACGCTCCACTCTGGCTGACCAACGAAGGCAAGCCAGAGGCGGGGACGAGATGTTGTTGTCCCCTGGAGACCTCAGGTCCGTGGTGTCGCTACTCACCAACAGGTCGCCACAAGCTGCCCTGCGGTTAGCCAGGGTGTTGAGAGGTGTGGCCCCGGTTTTTGAATCACGGATAAAATCCGGTCAGCCGTTTCCCGCTATTACGCCATTAGACACTTCCACCCTTGAGCTGAGAAGCCCTAACGCTCCACTCTGGACAGCCAATGAAGGCAAGCCAGAGTCGGAGACGAAATGCTGTCGTCCCCAGGAGTATTCGGGTCCGTGGTCTCGCTACTCACCAACAGCTTGCCAAAGCTGCCTTGCGGTGACTGTTGCACTGTACGTACCAGAGGGCGAAGGGGTCGTCACACCCCGACGCCATCTAGACGCACCAGTGGGCGGTGGGGTCGTCACATCCCTACGCCGGATTATTATTATTATTATTATGTAGGTACACTTTTCAGTCACGGGCCCATAGGGACCCGGTCATTTGAAAGGCATTCATGGGGCTGAAGCCAACATTGAAGAGGCCTTAGTACCATTTAATCTAAATGTGAGATGGCCGCATCCATGGAGGCCTCTCCCTCAATGTACCATTGGGATACACTAATGGACAGTCCCCCATAGTTGCCAAACTATTGCCAGGAAGGAAGACTTGGAGTGGGCTATGAGGGTGGGATGATAAATGGGCTGGATAACAGGGCTATGGAGTGAGATAACGGACATCTGCCTCAAAAATCTCTCACAAATTTAAGTCTGGCAGATGGTGACTTGCTGCTTGATGACTACCCAGAAGGATAGCCGTTGTGGGCCCCCTATCTAGCCACCATGGGGTGGCCAGGGGGCAACACTATGTAAGCAGCTAAAGTTGTCGAGAGGTGAGTCTGCGGGGCGCAAGATCCTTATGCAGTCAAGTGCCCCCGGCGTTATGACATTTTACACTTCCAACCTGGAGCATAGGTCCCGCTCTTGCGACTCCACTCTGGCCGGCCAGTTAAGGCAAGCGCAGAGGCGGGGAGGTGTGTCGCTGTGTGTATGTGTGTGTAAGTGCATGTGGTGTGTTTCCCCTGGAGGTAGGGTCCGAAGTGTCGCCACTCACCATCGGCTCGCCACAAGCCGCCCTGCGGTGACTGCTTGCACTGTACGTACCAGAAGGCGAAGGGGTCGACACACCCCGACGCCATCTAGACGCACCAGTGGGCGGTGGGGTCGTCACTACCCTACGCCGTTTTATTATTATTATTATTATTATTATTATCTAAGGTCTCACATTGCATAAACCGTGTCTTCATGTTATTTGGTATAATAGACTACATAAAATAACATTTAGTTTAAAATAAAAAATATAAGTCACATAAAAATACATTTGGTTTGCAGACTACATAAAATCCCATGTTAATCCGTAAAGAAATCAATTTGTTACTTTCTGCCACGTCTGGTATCGGACGACGATAAATTTGCCAAAGTTTCACTTACACAGGTATTTTTCCCGAAACTTTCATGTCACCCACCAACCTACAGATTCATCTGAGTTGAATGTTAACTTCTAGACTACAAGTCACATTTTTGCTTGGTAAAACAAATGTAAATTTTTGGTAAGCCTCGGAAGATTTAGTAAAAACAAAAGTTGTGTTGTAGTGACAGTTTACAGCCCGTGGACACATAATTTTAGTGTAGCTGTTAGTCATAGTTGGCCAAAATGGCCGACGCCTTAAATAAACAACAAAACCTCATTATATATACATTTAAGACTCTATAAAAAGTAAGACACAAATAAACAGGGTAACTAATTTAAGGTAAGATTGTACGAATTATTTTTAAATTCATCACTTTTTAAACTGTTTTACTGATTCAAGCATTTGTTTTGCATTTTATTTGTATCAGCCTCTTTTTGAACAATCGACTGATACGAGTGAGTTCTCAGAGTCTACTTGGACAATCCGGCGTTTGTATATATGAATGTTTGTTCGACGATAACTCGAGTATCGTTGATCAAAATGCCATGAAATTTGACAGGCGAGTAAATAAGACAAAGAGAATTTTTAAGTTTGAACATGAGCGAAATCGGATAAGCGTGAATCGGGCGACGGGCAAACTAATAGTTATTTTTAGGTTTGTCACGCCAAAAACTCGTTCAATAAAATTTGTCGTACTCCTCACAAATAGTTTCCATTTTCACTTTATTGAAAACATAATAATAACCTTACAGTATTTAAATAATTCGTCTTCTCTAATAGGTATACGTGTCTAATAGACAGGTCTATCCCTACGTGATTTTATTCTGATAAATATTAAACTAGCAGCCATTTTCCTTTCTGATTGCATCTATTTTACCACTCCAAGTAATCACCATAACCCAAAAGAAAAAAAAACCCGCTACATTCCGCGTGAAAGTTGCAGAGCATCGCAATATTTCACCGTTCTCTCATTTTGCTTTGATTTCGTGCGAACTTCGCTCATATTTCGCGTTATACTGTTTAAAACAACTTCGCAGTACGCGTGGGCGTATTTACCAAATACGTTTTGTCTTATGAGTACATATTCGTCGCACCTTATTTAGGATCGTAATAAAATATTAATATATCAGTAATTTTATA
Source organism: Ypsolopha scabrella (assembly GCA_910592155.1). Lineage (NCBI taxonomy): Eukaryota > Metazoa > Arthropoda > Insecta > Lepidoptera > Ypsolophidae > Ypsolopha > Ypsolopha scabrella. The sequence goes on along the minus strand of OU342987.1, from coordinate 1,458,620 downwards.
ATCTAGAATGTCCATGTTGTCTTTAGGTACATCCGTGACTGGGAGCCATTGCCGTTATATGTAAATGTCTGAAGATGCCTTGCGTTATGTTTTGTTTTTTCATCCCGTACACAATATAAATACAAATAAGTAAACTCAGAACGTGTAGCCTCATTGTCTATTTGTCCAACTGTCTGTGACACAAAGTCAAAACCGGTTAATCGAATTTTAACGCTGAGATTCTCGTAGAATTAAAACAGTTCAAAATAGTAGGGTCGGTCGAAAACTGTTCGTTTCTGCTAGTTTCTTGAAAAATTTTCGTATCCTTCATTTATATTTTAGTTGCCTGATTTTTAACTACCTAAAGACTTTAAAATATTTTACCTTCTACTATTAAATTATCACTAAGCCCCGATTTCAATTTAAGTGGTGCTTAACTATGAAATACAGTGCTGTGAATGGCTGACTCGTTACTTAAGTATCGCTTAGTAAGAATTTATAAATTCAGGAACTAGCCTTAAATGTTTCATCTACCTCAAAAATATCGTGTAGAGGTTTGTGAGGTCATTTACAAAGTGCAGGTCTAGCCATCTGAACGGGTCCCCGTTTGTAAATGCGCCACGCGCTTACGCCGATATTGCTTGCGTTACTTACGAGTTGGGTAACTCAGTTACGTAACTTTTGCGACGTTTTAATTTTTTCAGGGCTCCTTTCCAGTGAAGATAGGAAATTCATAACACTTTACTCTTTTGTATTAGTTACGGAACTTTAGTAGCTGCTGAGTCTCTGGTTATTGCAATTTGTATTCTTTTGGATACTTTTTTTCTATGTACACCGCCTTCGCGTTTTCCACCCCGATAAGACCGCCAATTGTTATCTTGTTTAACATTTGTAAACTAAAATTTTAAATCGGTTAAGAAATGCCGGAGGTATTCGTCATCCGTTGAGGAGTTCTGCTGCCTCTGAAGAACATCACCAAATCACGACCAAAATAAAATGGGACCTACCTGAAAGCAAGCACTACCAAACAAAAAAAAATTCAAATCGGTTAAGGTGTCCCAGAGTTATGGAGTAACATACTCAAAAAAAAAAGAAAAATAAATACACTCGAATTGCGAATCTCCTCCTTTTTTGAAGTCGGTTACAAAAACACAAACTCATTATCTGATCTGATACAGGTTAGTCGTCTTTAAAATCTCCTTGAATAATAAAATATTGCAAATTTTTCGATTTTTCTAAATGTGTGCTGTAAGAGCTTCTTGAAAACGTATTTCCAAATTTACTAGAAGTACCCTTTAGGTTTTTATGGTTAGCCAATTTCTATGAAATTTAATAGAATTCATAAATTACCTACAATTACTTCTTTTTAGTTGAGTTGAGCAGAATTGTGTAGGAGGTATTAGTTTTAACTTGATATCTCTTACGAGGCTGCAGAAAAAGGGTCTTGACAGACAGATAGACGGCTATGGGCCCTTTTAGTGTCATGTGAAATTTGCGCCCGCGTGTGGATCTGATCCGCATGTGTACCGTCTGCTTCATACGTTTCCATACATTATTTTATTATCATGTGTGACACACGCATGCGGGGCGCGGGCCGTAGACGCGGGCGCCACCCGCGTGCGTGTCGTGTTCCTCGACATTCAGAATTGCTGTTACTGTCAAGCGGATAACACGCATGCGTATGTCTTCTTTTTATTTTTCTTGGCGGGCTCGGTTTCCGCACCTAGTCTTTCATTTGGACCTTTGTGCGTGAACATGTACAATGTACAATGAACATGAAAATAGATACGGAAAGAGAAATAGTTGAAGTTCATTTATACCCTATATTATGGGATGAGAGTAATGATCGGCATAAAAGCCGAGATGCATGAGATTTGGTGCCTAGTTTTGATGATCTAAGTATTAAAAAAATAAAAATGGGTAAGTGTCAAACATTTCATGGATGTCCGAATATTATTTTGAAACTTGCGTTAATTCTGAGTTTCTAATAATTTACACTAAACAAACATTTTCCGAATTTTTTGTTTTTGTACATTACTTTACCAGAATTACTTTATTTACTTTCATCTTCTCTTCATACTCTACTCACGGACGACTACGCACTACGTAGCGAAGAATCTACTCTGCGTGTCGACCGCAGCGGGACAACGCACGCATGCGGACCAGATCCGCACGCGGGCGCAAATCTGCAAGACACTAAAAGAGCCCTAAGGGCTCCGTGTTTTCATTTCGAGTTACGGAACCTAAAAGTAATGAACCCGACTACAGTTTTTCATTACCGTAGTCGGGATTTTTCAATTTTAATGTCCCTTTGTCTTTGCCCTGTTAAACACAATTTCACAATTTTCGTTGGCTTGAGCATCGAGTTTTCAGAACTGATTTCCCATGGGCATCGTAATTTTGAAGTTCAGGAGTTTAGTGAGGCTTTACCCAAATTCTAGATATTGTTAGATTATGAACACTAATATGATATTACACTGGGGGCTTAAATTTTGTGAAAATACGCAAAGTTAGCAACTTTCTTAAGAGTCGTTGCTTCGGATTTGTAATGAAATCTTCATATTTTTTATATTGTCGAGAAAATAACTTTTAGCCCAAATATATATAGAAATTATTTACGGTATGCCATGGATTCAAGCAATTCTTTATTCTTCATCTACATCAATATCACCCCATAAACTAGAACACCAGCTTAATTGTATCAGTAATGCTTTGTCATTGATGAACAACTTTCAAACTATTATACTAGGGGATTTTAATTTAAATAGTTTTAAAATATAAATGGATTAAAGTTACAGATCAGCCAAAACCGTACACTAAATGTACCCCTGTCTCATCTGGCTCTAGCTTAGATAACTGTTTTGTTGATTTTCTTTCATTAAATAATCTCAAACAATTTAATAATATTAAAAATAGCAATGGTAGATCACTTGACTTGATCATGGCCGATTCTAGTTGCTTGTCGACTACCTCTGCCGAACTTCTATCAAAAATAGATCAACATCACCCCCCTTTAAATATACTTAGTATTATTCAGTAACAACCTTTCTGCAAAGAGCTAACGTTAATAGATACAATTTCCACCGAGCTAACTATACCAAAATAAATAATGACTTAGAATCAGTGAAGTGAAATGACACTTTAATTTCTTGTATTTCCGTAAATGAAATGGTCGACAAGTTTTACGAAATTCTAAAAGAGATCATACATATACATGTACCGATGTCCAATTGCAAGCGTGGCCAATATCCGCACCCGTATACTTTTTATGTATTGAAAATGATCAAGGAAAAAGACAAGACTTGACATATACCGACAAGACGGTACTAAGTACCAAATTAGATACCAAAAATATCAAAATCCTTTAGATCAGTATGACTTTATCGAGGCTAGAGCCAGATGCCATAAATCCATTAAGAAGTGTTATAAAAAATATTTTTTATCTGTGGAATCATCAATTTCTTGCAACGATATTAAAGCTTTCTGGTCTTACATAAAGTCTAAACGTAATAAAAGGGAAACTATACCTAATGTTATGCATTTAAACGGACGTCGCTTTTCATCTCCAAATACTATATGTAACGCCTTCGCTCAAAACTTTTCCTCTGTTTATACCTCTACAAGTCCAGTTCCTAGATCGAGTACAAACCACAGTACTGTCATGTTTAGGAATACTCTTAATAAACTTTCTGTGAGTACAAATGACGTTGTACTAGCTATTAAGAAATTACATAAGAAGCAGGGGGCTGGCCCAGACGGGATTCCGGCTGTGTTCTTATGTAGCTGTGCCAAAACTATTTCTGTGCCTCTTAGTATCATTTTCAAAAGATCATTGGACACTGGAGTTTTTCCTGATATATGGAAGATGGCTAATGTGGTATCAATACCGAAAGAAGGCGCTGCAGAGTACAGACTTATCTTTCTTTTGTGTTTGATGGGGAAAATCTTCGAATCTCTTATATGCCCAGCAGTAGATAACTTACTAAAACCAGTTTTAACATCCAATCAACACGGCTTTCGTAATAAGATGTCTACAACTTCAAATTTGGCTTGCTACATAGATGGCCTTCAAAGGGCTGTTGATAGTAATAAGCAAGGTGATGCTGTCTATACAGACATAAGTAAAGCCTTCGATAGAGTAGACCATAATTTACTCTTGTCTTAGTTATCAGGCCTTGGAATATATGGAATCATGCTGGAATGGTTTTCCTCATTTTTGTCTAGGAGACAACAAAGGGTTGTGAGTTGTGGGTACGAATCTGAGCCTTTCTGGGCCACTTCTGGCGTGCCTCAAGGGTACCATCTGAGGCCTTAACTGTTTTTATGCTTTATAAACGATTTGGCTCTAGAGATCCAGCACTGTAGCTTTTCTTTCTTCACTGACGATTCGAAAATTTATGCAGTCATTAATAGTGAATCTGTTCAAGAACTACTTCAAGAGGATCTTGATAATATTTACAAATGGTCTATTTGCAACAAACTCCTTTTTAATATAAAAAATACAAACAAATCACTTTTACTCTTAAGCACGCACCTTTAAAGATGAACTATAAAATTGACTCATCATTCTTAGAAGTTGTGGTATCAATTCGAGATCTAGGAGTTATTATTGATAGCAAATTATCTTTCGTTCCTCATATAGACCTAATTATAAAAAAAGCTTTCAAAATGCTAGGCTTTTTGTGGCGCAACTGCAAAAATTTCAAATCTATCACCCCTTTAAAGATCATTTACTTCTCCCTAGTACCCAGTATCCTGGAGTATTGCTGCAGTATTTGGAACCCCCACTATAGATGTCACATAGAGAGAATGGAGAGAATACAGAAACGGTTTCTATTCTTTTTGACTGTTCACCAGAGGAAACGTTTAGTTTTCACTTCTTACGAAAAGCGGTTAAAGTATTTCAACTTTGTTTCTCTTGAACAACGACGATGGATCCTTGACCAAGTTTTATTATATAAAATTATGAGAAATGCTATCGAGTGTTCTCAGTTACTCGCTAGAATACAATTTGTCGTTCCTAGGCAGGGATACCGCATCGCAAATTTTTCCCCCTTTGTGGTGGAGAAGTCTAGAACTAATTTGGGCCACAATGCAATTTTTAATCGTTTATGCCGAGATCATAACAATCTCGTAAAAAAATGTCAAGTTGATGTTTTTGCAATTTCGATAAGAAAATATAATGATTTTTTGCCTAATGTCGTTGCAAAAGATTGAAAAATTATTGTTTTTTTTTTGCAACAGAATTTCATTATTTTTGTTTTTAGTTTTGTTTAAGTACCTATGTGTTTCTTAAAAAAATCTAAATTTTTAGTTTAATTTTTAATTTTTCACCTAAAACTGTATAATTTTCTATAAATTTCTTTAAATTAGATTTTATTAGATCTCTTCGAGCGCATTTAAGTGTCCTACAGGCATGCTGCGTTTGCCTATAATTGGGAATACACTCGTACATGTTGTGTTTGTCTTATCTATATACTTTTGTAAGTGTAATTTCTGTTGGCAGACCAATAAAAATAAATAAATAAATCATATCAATGAAACAATAAAATGATATCAAAATAATAAAAAACTCAAAATGCTTTATTTCTTTATCTTGCTTAAACAATTAATACACTAAGTGCGAGTTCTCCAATTGGGTATGAAAATACCTGTAGCAGGAGTCCCCGCTCTCCTATAGCTAAAAATAAAAAATTAAGTAAAGAAACAAATCATACACTTTTACTTACAAAGGTGCCTAACAAATTAATATAAATAGAAAAAAGAAAATTTTAATATTTATTACATACTAGGGTGAGTGAGGGTGTGTGTAAATTGTGTATGTAGGGGGTATGCATGAAGGTTGTGTAAGGATGTTTTTATTTGTGTATCCTTCCTAGCCCTATGACTTTGTCTTGGGATCGGGTGTAAAAGGACACTAAGAAGGGTGTGTATGTGGATGTGAAATATGTGTGACTTGTGTGAATACCTAAATTTTCTGCAATACCTAATATTTGAAATCAATATCAGTTTGTAGGTTGAACATAATCATAGTAATATGTTATATTAAATTTTGTCAAGTATGATGACCGTATGATATTTACGAATGCTATTCTATGACATTTAATAAATTCTCCGCCTCGTTATAATTCAATGTTTTTATCCAAGTAGTTACTAAGTTTTTACATTCATATAGTTTTTTAGAATATATGATAAGGAAGTTGATAGTTGAGATTGTCGGCACTTGGTGGAATTTATCAAACATTGTTGTGATAAGAAAACACTTGTACTTTTCCACAGATAATATTTAATTCTACACTACCCAACCGGTTTCACTATATAAGCATCATCAGGGGCTTTTTAATTACATAATTTTATATATAATTATTTATTTAAACAATCTTTCTGTTATTTATTTTTTTTAATATTAGAACTCACATTATTTTCTAATTTGTCTTTAACTTTATTCGTCATAAATTTTATTTCCCGACTTTATCGGGAATTTTTCAGTTTTTTAGAGTGACATCCCTTTGACAACTGTTTGATGCATACCCAACTCTTACGCAACGTTTAGTCAAAATGCGGAATGCCAAACACACTATCAGCTATCTTTAACAAAACGGTGAATTCAGTAAACATTTTAATCTTAGGTTTGTCTGTCATGCGTATTCAATCTACCCGCAAGTTATTTATATCGTTTATTGCACGGACATCTAGCAACAGAAAGATTGTTTAAATAAATAATTATATAAAAATTATGTAATTAAAAAGCCCCTGATGATGCTTATATAGTGAAACCGGTTGGGTAGTGTAGAATTAAATATTATCTGTGGAAAAGTACAAGTGTTTTCTTATCACAACAATATATGATAAGCTTTTTTTTTTGATTTAAAAACACTTGTACTTGAACACTTGTACTTGTACTTAAACAAGTGGACAAGTACAAGTGTTTTTAAATCAAAAATGTATCAAAAGTTCCACCAAGTGCCAACAATCACGAGCATCAACTCCATATGTTAAGCTGTTTGTTGACCTTTTTATAAAGATATGTTGCTTGTCTAGTATATTGCTGCCTGGCGAAAGAGGTCTTTGTGCTAGATGCAGATGTGGTTATGAGGTCCATCCTTCTCTTATTTAGAACAGTAGGGTCAAACGTTAAATGTTTATGCAGCCTCAAGGTGGTATTTAAAATATATAGCTTTCTTACTGTTAGTAGCTGATACGTAGAATATAATAAATCGGTAGAGAAAATTCGTCGTTTAAAAAACATGACTTTCAATAATAGGCGTTGAGCTCTTTCTACTTCTATGTACCTTGTCTTAGAAGCCCCTCCCCAGATTGGAATACAATAGCATATAATAGATTGTGCAAGTGCCACATATAAAGTATTTAATAAATCTACTGGAGCTACATATCTTAAAGTTTTGAAAATCCATATAGGTTTCCTGATCCTTCCAGATACAAGTTCAATATGCGGGTACTAAGAAAGGCGTTGGTCCATCATGACTCCTAGATATTTGATTATGGCAACTTTATTGATTTTTGGGCAATCACATCCGACCCGAGCCCTATTCCCGCAATTGTGAATTCTAAGGTTACAATCCGTATCCGGCTGACCACTGTTATATATACTATAGCAAACGTAATTAGTTTTCTTTATATTAAGAGTACGGAGATTACATTTTAACCATTCAGCGACTTGGGAAAGTCCAAGTTCACTCATTTCTTTGACTTTATTCCAGGAGGTACCAGAAAAGACCAAAGCTGTATCATCAGCATATGAGATCACATTACCATTTGTTAAATTTAAGTTGCCTAGGTAATTTATATACACTAAAAATAGGGTTGGGCCCAGTACACTACCTTGCGGGACCCCGTACGTTATATTGATAGAACCACTCATGTACTTCCCTATTTTTAATTTATGTCTTTCAGAATGCGCTTATCCCGATGTATGGAAGGTCACAAAAGTCATACCAGTGCCAAAAGGTGGCTCGGGGTCAGACGTGGGTGATTTCAGGCCGGTGGCGATACTGTCAACGTTCGCGAAGGTCTTCGAGTCTAGTCTGCAGAGGTCAATTTACTTACAGATGCGCTCTCAACTCTCGGACGCGCAACATGGGTTTAGACCGGGCCGCAGCACCACCACTAACTTACTGTGCTTCATGTCGCACGTGGTGCCGTCGCTGGACGCAAGGGGGCAGGTCGACGTTGCTTACTTTGATTTCAGGAAGGCGTTCGATACTGTCGATAATGACGTGCTTCTTGAGAAATTTGCTGGCGTCGGCTTCACTCCGCGCCTTCTTGAGTTCTTTAGTAGCTACTTGAGAAACAGGCGCCAGTACGTGCAGTATGCTGGACATGCTTCAAACACGTATTGCACATATTCGGGTGTTAGCCAAGGAAGTAACCTCGGACCTCTGGAATTTAGTATAATGATAAACGACCTTCCGAACGTGGTCAAGGATGCCGTCTGCTTGTTATTCGCGGATGACCTCAAGTTGCTTTGCACCGTTAAGGATGACGCAGATTGCGCGGCATTGCAGCGTGACATAGATCGTGTCGTGGAATGGAGTCGCAGGAATAAGCTGTACTTCAACGTATCGAAGTGTGCGACAATGACGTATACCCGCTTGCATGCACCACGTTACTATTGTTACGAAGTAGACGGGACAGCAATGCCTCGCGTATCGGAGGTACGCGATCTTGGGGTACGCATGACGCATGATTTAAACTTTCGTAATCACATCGAAGACTTGTGTAAGAAAGCTTTTAAAAAGTTAGGATTCATTTTGCGGCAGGCTCAGTGTTTTAAAAATATCGAGGCTGTAAAAGCCCTTTTTAATGCTCTTGTTCGGAGCCGAATCGAAACGAGTGCAATTATTTGGAATCCACATGAAGCTAAATATAACTACATGCTGGAGAAAATTTTAAATAAATTTATAAGGTTTGTGTATTTTAAATTATATGGAGTTTACCCTTTCTTTCCACTTATGTATCCAACCCTATTTATTTTGGGTATGGTTGGATACAGTAAGCTTGAAGTGAGAAGAAACCTGGCGCTAGTAGTCTATTTCTTCAAACTTATTCGTGGAAAACAAGATAATCCACAGGTGTTACTGTCGATAGGGCTGTTTGTGCCGAATAATTACCAAAGAGCAAGAACCCACAAGCTGTTCTATGAGCCTATCGTGCGGACAAATATGCTGAAGGAGGCACCAGTTACGACAGCTATCCGATTTTTGAATAAAATTGATCAGGAGACAGATATTGACGTTTTTTACTGTTCGCTGACTGACTTTACAAGAGTAGCACTGTGTTTGTTATGTAAATAGGTTAAGTAGATGATATGTAATAAGTGATTTAGTTAATATTTTTTATGTAGCTTATATTTTCATGTCTGTTAAGATCATAGGTTTTCAGATTCTTCTTTTTTAATTTTTAACAATATTGCTTTAGGTTAACCTGTCATAATATTGTTTAGTTATTAGTAAATAAAAAAAAAAAAAAAAAAAAAATTTAACACTTTGTTTCCTACAGTTAAGATAATTTTTGAGTAGCTCCAATGGTGTGCCCCTAATGCCGATCAATTCCAGTTTACGTAAAAGGATAGGAACAGAAATGGTGTCAAACGCCTTTCTAAGGTCTAGAAAAATAGTTAAGTATTTATTTCTCTGATCTAAATTATTTACAATCAATGAAGTAAGTGGTTCAACAGCATCTTCAGTGGATTTCCCATGACGGAAGCCATATTGAGACTTGGATAAAATGTTAAAATTACGCAAATATAAAAGAAGCCTATTGTTAAGTAATTTTTCTGTAATCTTAGAAATTACAGGCAATACAGAAATTGGTCTGTAATTGACATCAACACCATCCCCACCCTTGTGAACAGAGGTTATTATAGATTGTTTTGGGGCTGCAGGAAATAAACCCTGGTTGAAACAAATGTTTGCTAAGTGACAAATAACCCGAATGAGTTCATTACTAACCAATTTAAGAAATTTCGTCCTTATTTTATCCCACCCAGGAGCACTATTTGATTTCAAGCTCATAAGCACACCGTGGACCTCCTCGTGTGTAGTCAAGCAAAACAAATGATGAACTATGTTTGTGAGTAGTAGTAATTTTGGGAACTTCGGAGAGGAGAGGATCATTACTTGATGAGATATTTTCAGCCAGATTTTTCCCTATATTTCCAAAAAAGTCGTTAACGTAGTCAAGAGCTTCAATGGGAGACGGTTTATTATTCAATAATTCAAGGTTTTTAGTTTTAGCATGTGCAAGGTGTGTTAATTTTTTGATATTATTCCAAAGGCTTTTGGAGTCTTTTGTAGATTTTACCAGCAGTTCTCTGTCATATTGTCTTTTTAATTTCTTTATAAGTTTACTGCAATGGTTACGGTATCTTTTATAAGTTATATTTAGAATATCATTAAGTATCTAGTCGAACTTTTTTCTGCATTTTGTTTCTATTTTGAATACAACGTAGTATACCAGAAGTAATCCAAGGCTTGATGGTGCGTTTATTGTTGGGGATATTAATTTCTTTGGTATTTTCCTTTAATGATTTATTTATGCTATCTATTAGATGTTTAACGACGAAATCAAGGCTATCACTGAGAAGCAAAATTGACAGATCTTTGCTCACTAAACTAGTGACCGCATCTTCGTAGTTTGTAATTAATTTTGTTTTAGGGGTAGAGTTACAGGTTTTATATTTGTTAGATTAAGAATAATCATGGCATGATCTGTAATTGTTGTATTGAGTACAGCTATTTGAGCAGAAATTAGGTCTCTTTTCAGTTTAAGAATAAAATGGTCGCGACAATTGCCATTTCTAGTAGGAAAAAAATGTCCAGGTAAAAGTACCATTGTAGATAACATATTCAGATAATTGAATTTATTATGGCGTTGATAACTTTCTTAATTTACATTGGGTATAATATTGATGTTTATGTCTCCAATAATAATTACATTATTATGTGTCTTGATGGTTTCTAAATGATTTCCCAACGATTTGATGAAAATTTCCGCATTTCTATTTGAAGTAGAGCGATATATACCAAGAATAGTATTTTTTTCAAGTTCAATTTGTATGCAAGATGCGTGTTCGATAATTATTTCTTTCACGTTAGCATTAATTGAGTTTCTAATATAAGTGACAACTCCATCACTCTGGTTCAGGTGACTAGTGGTTGAAAAGCATGAGTAGGTATCTAAATGAGGTATGGGTTTATTCGAGTTAATCCAGTATTCAGTCAAAATAATTACGTCTACATCCATGTTAAGGTTTGTGAAGGTTAATTCAAAATCATCAAAATGTTTGTATATACTTCGTATATTTTGTGAGAGGACTGTTAAGTCTTTACCTTTAATTTTAATATATTTGGGGAATTCAGCTATGCCACAAACAAAAGCGCTTGCTATGTTTGTGTTATCCATTTCATTAAGGTTGCTTAGTGTACTATTCATTATCAAAATTCAAAATAGAACTGCGGTCGATATTATTGTTTGGGTTGTTTGTTTTATGTTGAACATAGGGTTTAGTTTGTGTTGAACCTATGTATATGGTTTTATTTTTAGGTTTTGAGGTATTCAATGAGCAAGTGTGTTTTTGTGTAAATGTGGGTATATTTTGTACGGTATTGTGTGTGTAAGTTTCTTGCTGTGTGTGTGATAGAAAGTAAGTTAAGTTTAACATATTAATCAAAAATAGTAAAAAGAGCAGAACAAGCGATTTTACTATCAGGCTAGTACAGTTTCGTTGTGAGTTTACTCGTATTATCATAAAGTATAACACTGTAAGTAGTCATACATGTAACAGATGATGTGCTTGAGCCTCATTTTTATTGTTGAGTTTTCGTCTTTTCTCAAAAGTATTTTGCAATATGATGTCCAACAAAATTTGTACGACTTTGATTTGGAAATGTCACGTGCCAGGAAGTGCAACCTGGAGCCCTTAGCTGTGAGCTGCTCTGATACAAATATAGGGGTGATATGCCTAGAATAATTCGAACTTCACGCCTATGGAAAATCCAATAATTATTTTGAAGCTACCATTATGGTAGTTTAAGAATCTGGTATATAAAAAGGTTATTAAAAACACGAGTGTTTTAATACCTAGTTACTTATAGTTTCATACTAACCTGTTTTCATATTAATTGTAAAATTATCGTTGGCCATTTTTGATTATTCTTGTAAAAGCTTGTTCTGAAAGTGTTCGTAGATTCCGTCGTTATTTTCAAAATCTCAGATGGATTCAAATTATCATCACCATCACTGCTGTCAGTAATTTTAGGACAAAATAATACTTTTGACCCATAAGACCACAGTAAATAATAAATCTTCCCCGTAAATCCATTGTCCATTGACAGACTGAGTCCAACGCGCAGGCGCCGCGCCGTAGCGCGCGCGGCCAGCCATAAACAATTCCTGGCCGAAAATAAAGTTGAACTGTAACCTGCTTAGTTCGGTCGCAATATAGAATGTACGTATTGAAGAATATAATATACATAGGTAACACTAAAAGTTTCCGGAACTGGCCACTTACATAAACAATATTTAAAAATTTATTGCAACATTTGAAAATAGAACTCTTTGGCTGTAGAATGCAGTTTGTTTCATCTGACTGTCTTTTGTTTTTACCTTGTGGCGCCATTTAAAAAATTGTGTGTCTGCATCAACATGGATTTAACTCGGGAAAATTTTCGTAGTATGATTTTCTACGATTTTAAGTGTAATTTGACAGCTCAACAGAGCATCGCTGGGCTTGAAACAGCTTTTGGAAATGAAGCACCATGCAAGACGACTGTTTATAGCTGGTTTGCAGAATTCAAGCGTGGTCGTATCAATCTCAGTGACAAATCTCGCGATGGTCGGCCGTCCACCGCTGTGACCAACAAAAACATCGATGCTGTGCGCCGTATGATTGAAACAGACAGGCATGTGACCTACCATGAAATTCGCGCATCCTTAGAAATAGGCATGAGTCAAATACAATCAATCCTACACAAACATTTGGGTGTGAGAAAGCTGTGCTCGCGGTGGATCCCACACAACTTGACCGAGGCTCAAAAAACGGACCGCGTCACTTGGTGCAGTGCCATGCTTACCAGATTCAACGAAGGTGCGTCAAATTTGGTGTGGGACATAGTAACATGTGACGAAACATGGATTTATTGCTACGATCCCAAAACAAAGCAGCAATCGAGCGTATGGGTCTTTCAAGATGAGCCGAAACCAACCAAAGTGGCGCGCGTGAAAAGTGCATCTAAGCGGATGATTGCTTCTTTTTTTAATAAAACTGGACACGTGGCTACTGTTGCTTTAGAGAATCGTCGTACCGTGAATAGTGACTGGTACACGACCATTTGTTTGCCGGAAGTTATTGACGAACTCCGTAAAAATAACCGTAAACGCCGTATCATCCTGCACCACGACAATGCTAGTTCTCACACGGCCAGACAGACAAACGACTTTTTGAAGACGAAAAACGTAGAACTCATGAGTCATCCTGCATACAGTCCCGACCTGGCACCTTGTGACTTTTTTCTGTTCCCAAAAATTAAGAACCAATTACGCGGTCAACGATTTTCATCACCAGAAGAGGCTGTCGAGGAGTATGAAAAACACGTTTCAGAGGTCACCACAGGGGAGTGGCACAAAAGTTTTCAAAACTGGTTTGATCGAATGAAAAAGTGCATAGACGCCAAGGGAGATTATTTTGAAAAACAATAAATTAATTTTGTACCTTTAATAGTATTTTTTCATATTCATTCCGGAAACTTATAGTGCGTCCCACGTAAAAAACTCATTGGTATTTTAAGTTCCCTTTGCCTTCTTAGTAAGCATCACATGTCCTGTAATTTCAGAAAAAGTTATTTTATAGCATTTTGTTGTTCGGAGACCTATACTTTAGTTATTTTTTTTCTGCTTTTTCTGTTTTTGTTCATTTTTTTTAATATGCATGTAGTTTAGAGTTTATAATGAGAATTTTAAAATATTTAAACGTATGTTTTTGCGCAAATTAAACTTGTTTTAAATGTTGTTCTTGATGTAAACAAAAGGCTTACCTCAATAAGTATGACCGGGATAGCCGACAGTTTCAGCAGATTCAGACTGCCTTCTTCAGGGCGAGTGAAGACGATGGAACGATTGCTAGCAATGCATGGGACAACATTTATTAAGGTGAGCTGCTTGTTTACATCATGAACTAGCCTTGGCCCGCGGCTCCACTTGCATTTTTTTCAATGTTTGGCCCGTTTTCGGCTTGGTAGTTATTTTATGAACACTTCTTTTATAGGTCATTTATCACGCGCAAATCAAACCATTGTTAGTCTTCAGACGTTGCAATAAGAGTTTTTATTTATGACTGAACAATCTATATGTTGAACAGAATCACTACGATGATAATAAAGAAAACTGCATCCAAATCCGTTGAGTGGTTCTCGAGTACAACGGAACATACATACAGACAGAAAAATACAGACAAACAGAGAAAAATTCAAAATTTTTCAGTTTTGGCCTCAGTTCAATACTAATAACCCATTCAATTAAAATTTCGCAGGCATGACTTTTCACTACCTTATTACTTGTACAGATTATCCTCAATTTTAATTAAATTCTTCCTATATGAGCATATTGTTCTAAGCTTAAATTATTTTTACAAATTTGAAGAATTGTCCCTTAAGTAAGGATTGTAAAAGGTTCCGTTTTTACAATACTTACCTCAAGGGAACATCAAGTTTGTTTCAGAATCCATTGTTGTTTTTAGGGTTCCATATATGCATATGAAAAAAGATATCGAAACCCTTAAGCGATCACTTATAGTCAGTTTTTCTGTCTGTTCGTCTGTCAAGATACTTTTCCTGGCTCCCCTAGAGATATAAAGTTGAAACTAGTACCTCTTACAGAAATCTATGGCCATAGTGGTGTTAAAACTAGGCTTCTAACTCGACGCAAAAAAAAGTTACGAAACAAGGTGACCAAATTTGAAACTTGTCTGTAATGCTGTCTTTAAGATGGAGCTACATAAAACAAATAAATTAAAAAAATATATATATTTTTTGTCCTCAACTTCCCGTGGTTCACTTTCGAGGTTTATCGTATGGAGTCCCCCCTTGGGTTTAATTTTTTTTTCAGTTTCGCCTTTTGTGTGAAAATTTCAATTGTTTACTTATTGCGGCTGAAGCTGTAGATCCCTGTGACAGACAGACAGCGAAGGCTTAGTAATAGGGTCCCGTTTAGCGCGCTTCAGGTACGGAACCCTTAAAAGAGCTTTTACACAACACTCGATATTTTGATGCAGTTTCACGTTACGCAGAAAGACTAATGATAATATAGTTGCTTAGTTTTTTTTTTAATGTATTGTTTCTAATGTATTAGGAAGCTCCGGTTTTTACTGAACAAAATTGACTACAAATGGTATTTATTTAAGGGTTATTCTACAGATTTTTCTTAATATTATACTAATTCTTCAGACTTGTTAGACCAGTAAGCATATTGATCACACCGCGTCATCATAAAAATAGAACGGAGTTCTTGGCAAACCACGTACATACACTTAGGTCTAATTTCGTATGGACATAATTTATATCTTCCATATATCAGCCATTGCTCATTACTCGAGGGGATGTTGCCAAAAGCAGCAGTATCTACCAAAATAATCGTATTGTTTTTTGTAAAAGCACGTGATTTATTCTTTAATCTTATTTATTTGCCTCAGGACTCTTCTGAAATTGGTTCGGTTAAGGTAAGTATTACGCCAGTAATATCAACCAAAGACGTCAACAACATTGCCTAGGCAGCAAGTTTTGTATATTCGCGTCCTTTTTAGGGTTCCGTACCTCAAGAGGGAAAAACGAAGCAAATTACCACTTTGTTGTCCGTCTGTCCGTCCGTCCGTCTGTTTGTCAAGACTCTTCAACTGTAACGTTGTGTTACTTAAAACGCAACATTTAACGAAAAATAATATAATAAATGATAAAAAGTTCAGTAACAGACAAACTTTTATTAGTAGTAAATTATTCCGCGCGCGATAGCTAGTCTCGCATTGTTCGACGCTCGCTCGTTCCTGGTGACCGGTGGCGGTAGGTCATTCAATGATTGAACGATCGACGGAATTACACATACGTGGACGCATCGCTTTGTTTTGCTATCTTAAACCTAATCTTAAACCTAAACTGTGATTTGGTACTCAATATAAATATATTGTGTTGTTCCCATACTGGGTAAGTTGTGCAATTATTATTTTAAAAGTAGATCTTTGTGTGTGCTTACGGATAAACCTAAACCGTTACAGAATCAAGTCCTTGTAATGTTCTCTAACGTTTGTTTTTATATTAGTTGTATTCATAGTATTATATGTTTGTAGTTAACCTTTATTACCGATCTAAATTGTATCAATTAGTGTTTTCTAGCCAGTAGAATGTTGTAACCGTTTCTGATAGTGTTTTACACATAGATGTGTTTACCTACCTATTTAACGCCACCTTAATTTTCTTTCACCTTGCAGTGGCTAAGTTGTAGTTCTAGATTGCCACATAACCCTAGGAGCTGCTGAAGACCTAGTGCCTATTAGGTCGTAATAAGTTCTTACGATTCCAGGAACTTGGGCCGAGATCTTCGACCTCGGCATCATTATTATACATCTACTCGCCTACCCTCAAGGAAGAGATAGAAGTGAATTCTCAGCCTCGAAAGAACAAAAGAAGCAGGCATCCAGGAGAGTGCGGTATTTCTGGGCCGGGATCGAGCATTGTGACACTGAACCAGGCTTAGTGACCCTTGACCCTCGACCTTTAAAAAAACTAAATACTAATAAAACTTAAATCTAAATAAACCTTTTAATATTTTGGATGCGCTCTTTTATTTATCTCTAGTAAATTAAAGAAGCGTTTCAATGGCGCCTATATACGTGGTCTTAGGGTTCAATGTTAGCACTGTTCTATCTCGGTTTACTTCTTAGTTATCTGCCTTGGTGTTGGAGTTTTTTTTTCCAGGTGTGTGTATTTTGTAAAGACGATGATAGTGTCTATCAACTAGTGTGCTTACTTAAATGTACCTACATATTTTTTTATTGAACCGATTTCTTTTTCTTTAATTGTGTAAAGTTTTTGCTACCTTTAGCCCATTAGTTGAAGTGTATGTTTTCAACCCGACTTTGCTTACAGATTTTATTTTAAAGTTTTAAAGTAGTTTTTTAGTTGCACCATCGTTCTGTAGCAATAAAAAGATATAGATTGTAACAGAACGGGATTATTTCTTTGGCTGGCTTTTGTATATATATATATATATATATATATATATATATATATATATATATTTGTTTGTTTTATTATATAATTTATTTTGCTTATTCTGTGTACGATTTTTGCACAACCTACCTAGGAGTGTCTTAAACAGTTCTATTAAATACGTTTCATACTTATCGCTACAGCTGCATTTAAACATGGCTTATCCAATAAAGTTTTTGCTTTTGCAAAAAACCGAGTTAACATACGAAGTTTCCATTCGGGGTGAGATTCCGTCTGACAACGTTGAAGGCTTGCGCCGACAGGTCACCAAGTTAACGCAACTGTATCCATCTGAGGATATTCTCGAGTCGTGCTTAGAATTTACAGACGATATTAAAGGATTACAGGAAACTTTAGAAAAAATAAAACTGGATTCCTTAAAGACTAATTTTACAGAACCACTTTATAATCGAACTAAATCGTTATTGCATCACTTGTACTATAGATTACAACGAATCGAATCACCTGATAAATCTGAACAGCTTGCTTTGTTGAATAAAGTTCAGAGACGTTTTGATGATTTATTCACGGTTTTCTCAGGTCTGTCAAAAGTTTCCGCTAGTGGATCTAAACCTGTTTCTGCTGAGGATATATCTTTGGAAAAATCTAGTGGCTTAAACATCTCTGTAACATGTGATCGCGGTATGTCCAGCGACATGTCAAAATTAAAATATGATGGAAAATCTTGTGTAAGATCTTTCATTCAGAGAATAGAGGAGTTCCGCACTGCAAGAGGAGTGGCTGAGCCTAAAATGTTAGTTCTGGCCGTAGATTTTTTTGTTGGAGATGCGTTGCACTGGTTTCGTAGCATTAAAGACAAAATTTGCAGCTGGCAGGACTTATTAGCTTGTCTTAAGGAAGATTTTGATATTCTCGATTACGATTATCGTATGTCTTCTGAAATACGAAATCGATCGCAGGGAGATGACGAAAGCATTACCATTTATCTTTCTATAATGGATGGTATGTTTTCTCGCTTAAATAAACCTATGAGTGAGGACGACAAACTAGAAATTTTACTGCACAACATTCGTCCTTGCTACTCAACCATTCTGGCTGCTAGCACAAATGTAAAAACAATACATGAACTCCAAACCATTTGCAAGAATTATGAACGTATTAAAGTTCGTTCAGATAATTTCAAGGAACCGCCTTCCGCTAGCTCTAGTACCTTAGCGCCTGAGTTTAGCTACCACTCTAATAAGCGCCGAGATGCTGGAAGAAATTATTATGGGCAAAATAATAGTTAACAGATTTCAATAAGTCAAAATCTTATCAGCCCTTCAGACCAGGCTTTCCCAACTCAAATAAACAAGAAGTTCCTGCTTTCGAAATATTCAAGGATAAAAAATATTGTTATCGCTGCCGTGTTGATACGCACTCCATGGGAGAGTGTACTGCTGAACGGAAAATATTTTATTTCAAATGTGGAATGAAAGATGTCCGTGTGCCTGATTGTCCGAACTGTGGACAAACTAAAAAGTCTGGCTCAAAAAACTAACAATCGAAAATTGCGGCAAATCAATAGCCAATCATTTTGATAGCTCGGATTGAAATACTTGGCTATTGACTCTTAAGAATTTCTTTTCGACTTATTCAACTTCCGCAATTTTCAATTCAAAACCGAGAGAGGACCCTCGTCCCTATATTCAGGTCAAAATCAATAACACTGATAATCTCAATATGTACGGTTTGCTAGATTCTGGATCGGTCGTGTCGATCTTGGGGGGTAACTCTCATAAACGTTTGCTTCAATATGATTTCGTATTATCAACTGAAGAAATAATAACAGTGTCTGCTGCAGGTGGCCAGAAGATGTCTTCTGTTGGATACATACTACTGCCAATTACATTTGAGGACAAATTTTCAATCATTAAGGCACATGTTATTCCCGAAATCGAAACAAAGCTACTCTTAGGCATTGATTTCTGGAATAAGTTTAACCTCTGCCCAAAATATTTAACCAACATTGAGAATTTGTTTGATAATGATCCTTGTTTGTCAATAATCTCGGAACCTTCTGAAAATCATTTACTTGCCTATGAGAATTTAGATGACACCCAGAAACAGATTGCTGACAACATAGTTAAGCAATTCAAAGACATTTCTTTTGAGAAAAAAGGCTTGGGTAGAACACATTTGATCAAACATCGCATCAATACTGGTGATGCTGAGCCAATCCGACAGCGTTATTATAGAATGTCACCGGAAAAGCAGCGAATTATCACCGAACAGGTTGATGAGATGATTGCGTTGGATGTTGTAGAGTCCTGTGAAAGCCCTTGGTCGTCTCCTGTTTTAGTCGTTGGCAAAAAGGATGGAAAGCCTCGTTTCTGCCTGGACAGCCGGAAACTAAATTCCGTGACTAAAAAGGATGCCTATAATTTGCCATACGTTTCTGAAATCCTTGATAACTTAAAGGATGCTAAATATTTATCTAGCGTTGATTTGTCAAAGTCGTTTTGGCAGATTTTAATAGACGAGGCTGACAGAGAAAAGACAGCTTTCTATGTGCCTGGTCGGGGCTCTCTTCAATTTAAAGTAACTGCCTTTGGACTGACTACTGCTCCAGCTACTCAACAAAGACTTGTTGATCTTTTGTTTGGCCCCGAATTTGAACTGAAAGTGTTTGCCTATCTAGACGATATTATTATTATTAGTAAAACCTTTGAAGAACACGTATCACTACTCTCTCGTGTTCTTGACAAGCTCAGCTCAGCTAACCTTACAATCAACCTTGAGAAGTGTCAGTTTTTTAGGAGTAAACTTCGATACCTTGGTTATATTGTAGACACTCAAGGCTTAAGAACCGACCCTGAGAAAGTGGAGGCAATACTCAACTACCCCACTCCCACTAACAAGAAGGAAGTAAAGCGCTTTCTTGGGACTGCTTCGTGGTATAGGCGTTTTATACCTCAGTTCAGCACCGTAGCAGGACCCTTGAATAGTCTTACTTCAACCAGAAAAAACTCACCTCCTTTTCAATGGACGCCTGAAGCTGATAAGTCGTTTCTAGAACTTAAATCGCGACTCGTTCAAGCTCCTGTTCTGGCATGTCCTAATTTTAACCATACTTTTGAGGTCCACAGTGATGCCAGTAATTTTGGCATTGGGGCAATGTTGGCCCAGACAATTGACGGTGTCGAACACCCGGTGGCCTATATGAGCCGTTCTCTGAGTAAGTCTGAAAGAAACTACAGCACAACAGAGCGGGAGGCACTTGCTGTGATTGCAGCTTTGGAACATTGGCGTTGTTACCTAGAGAATGGTAACACCTTCACTGTTTTCACTGACCACTCAGCGCTCAAATGGTTTCTTTCTCTTACTAATCCCACAGGGCGACTTGCTAGGTGGGGAGTTCGTCTCTCATCTTTTAACTTTGAGATTAAACATCGTCGTGGTAAGGACAATGTAGTTCCAGACGCACTTTCTAGAAGTGTCCCTGTTGATGTTTTAGTTGACCGTAGTAATCTTGTTACTTCTGTTCCTAGTACTTCTATACATGATACTCAAGATAGCTGGTACCTTAACGTCTTAAACGGGTGTCAGGATTCTCCAATAAGTTTTCCTAACTATAGAGTGGAAAAAAACGTCTTGTACAGATACATGAGAAATAAGAACATTCTCACCACAGAGTTTGACTGGAAGGAAGTAATCCCGAAAGAAAAGCGAGAGGATATTCTAGCAAAATGCCACTCTGAACCCACTGCTGGCCATTTTGGCGTGTTCAAGACTTACAAGCGCTTAGCACTTCGTTTTTATTGGCCTGGCATGTATGCCAATGTGGTGGAGTTTGTTTCTCGTTGCGACATTTGCCTTGCGTACAAACTGCCTACTCATGGGACTCTTGGTAAAATGGGTAGACCAAAGGATGTTGCTCGACCATTTCAAGCTCTATCTATCGACCTGGTCGGACCTCTCCCTAATACAAGAAAGCAGAACGAATATATCTTCGTTGTCACTTGCTGTTTCTCGAAGTACTGCCTATTTTTTCCATTACGCAGAGCTACTGCTGAAGTGGTTTCTAAACACCTAGAGAATGATGTCTTCCTCGTGCATGGCATACCTCAAACCATTATTTTAGATAATGGTTGCCAATTTATTAGCCATGAGTTAGACCGTATGCTTAAGAGATATAAAGTTCCTAAAGTCCATTTTACACCCAAGTATACGCCTCAAATAAACACAGTGGAGAGGTATAACAAAACAATTGTAACGGCTATATCAACTTTTGTGAATAACGATCATAGAACCTGGGACCAGAATTTACCTCAAATTCAGTTCGCAATCAATAACTCTGTTAACGAAAGCACTGGGTATACACCTGCGTTTTTAGTTCACGGCCGGGAGTTGGTAACATGTGGGTCACATTATTTAGAAAATGATAACCCTGATGAATTAATATTCCTTCCGCGAGATCCTTACGCTGAAAACTTGGGTCACCTATCATCTATCTTTAATGCTGTCCAAGCTGAACTCTGGCGAGCTCATGTTAAAAATACACAACACTATAATTTACGTCGAAAAGATGCTGAATTTAGTGTGGGAGACGTTGTCTGGAAGCGGTGCTATTTTCAAAGCGACAAAGACGCCCATTTTGGTAAAAAATTGGCCCCAAAATATCAAAAATGCAGAGTTATAGGGAAACATTCGCCATTAGTGTATATTATGCAGGATATGAATGGGCGTGATCTAGGCGTCTGGCATATTAAAGACCTTAAAATAGTACCTAAATAACCGTTAGACTTAAAGATTTTTTTTATATTCATTGTGCCAAAATGTGTTACGTATTTATAATGCATTTTTTTTTTATTTTTTTTTATTATCGTCTTGCAGTTACACTGTCTTTGATTTAGTAATATTAAATCTATTGCGTCAGATTGCAACATTACTGTACATGTTTCTAGTTGTAATAGGTTAGGATTAAAGAAATGGAATGCAGGTTTGTTTATTGATGTATGTTCGTTGCGGTTGCTTCATGAATCGTCTTAGTATTAGATTTAACGGATTTTACTGCAGGCAAAATCCTCTTCTGGGAGAAGGGGTAATGTAACGTTGTGTTACTTAAAACGCAACATTTAACGAAAAATAATATAATAAATGATAAAAAGTTCAGTAACAGACAAACTTTTATTAGTAGTAAATTATTCCGCGCGCGATAGCTAGTCTCGCATTGTTCGACGCTCGCTCGTTCCTGGTGACCGGTGGCGGTAGGTCATTCAATGATTGAACGATCGACGGAATTACACATACGTGGACGCATCGCTTTGTTTTGCTATCTTAAACCTAATCTTAAACCTAAACTGTGATTTGGTACTCAATATAAATATATTGTGTTGTTCCCATACTGGGTAAGTTGTGCAATTATTATTTTAAAAGTAGATCTTTGTGTGTGCTTACGGATAAACCTAAACCGTTACAGAATCAAGTCCTTGTAATGTTCTCTAACGTTTGTTTTTATATTAGTTGTATTCATAGTATTATATGTTTGTAGTTAACCTTTATTACCGATCTAAATTGTATCAATTAGTGTTTTCTAGCCAGTAGAATGTTGTAACCGTTTCTGATAGTGTTTTACACATAGATGTGTTTACCTACCTATTTAACGCCACCTTAATTTTCTTTCACCTTGCAGTGGCTAAGTTGTAGTTCTAGATTGCCACATAACCCTAGGAGCTGCTGAAGACCTAGTGCCTATTAGGTCGTAATAAGTTCTTACGATTCCAGGAACTTGGGCCGAGATCTTCGACCTCGGCATCATTATTATACATCTACTCGCCTACCCTCAAGGAAGAGATAGAAGTGAATTCTCAGCCTCGAAAGAACAAAAGAAGCAGGCATCCAGGAGAGTGCGGTATTTCTGGACCGGGATCGAGCATTGTGACACTGAACCAGGCTTAGTGACCCTTGACCCTCGACCTTTAAAAAAACTAAATACTAATAAAACTTAAATCTAAATAAACCTTTTAATATTTTGGATGCGCTCTTTTATTTATCTCTAGTAAATTAAAGAAGCGTTTCACAACTCGGGAACGAGTGGAAGTATGGCGTTGAAATTATAACTCAGGTTTACAGTCCTTTGAAGTTGTGAAAAAATCAAACATCGAAGTTAACGTGAGAAATAGATACGCCCGTTAATGCCGCAAAAAAACGTACATTCCGACACTTTGAAGGGAATCAAAACTTAAAGAGTATTTTTCGTTGTCCTAGAACTATGAAATTTAGCAAGTAATACCGTCTTATACTACAGGTATAGGGAAAAATCTGAAAACTATTTTATAACTAAATTATAAAAACGAAATCTTTAACGGAATCCTCCATGGGCGGGTCGGACTTGCACACCTCCGGTGCTATTTTTTCTTATTTAACTACGGCGTAGCAAGTGCTACGACCTCATATTTGACTAATAGCGTAGAAGTGTTACGACTCCACCATATCAGAGTAAAACAAAATAACCAATTTTCATGACATATACCTTTAAAGGGATGTCAGAAGTGTTAGCGGGTGTAGAGAATGTCCCGAAAGCAGTCAACACAGCAGTGTGTCGACCGCCAAATTTGCTACGGGCGTAGCAAGTGCTATGACCTCATATTTAACTACGGCGTAGCAAGTGTCACAATTTTATTTTAGCTACGGGCGTAGTAAATGCTATGACCTCATATCTAGCTACGGCGTTGCAAGTGTTACGATTCCACTATGTCAGAGTAAAATAAAACACGTTTACGACATATATACTTCTGAAAGGGTGTCAGAGGTGTTTCTGGGTGTCAAATATGCAGGTTTACGTCACAGTGTTTTCCTTCACCGAATAGCAAACGGTAACTATACCACCTATATATGCACATTTACCCCAAAATACTCATTGGTTCTTGTTTGACCCAGTAGATTCGAACTCTGGTCTCAAGATCAAGAGTCCTATCAACTGAGTTACCGCTACGGCATAGTATGATCCCAGTTATTATAAATGCTTTTTAAAAATCAAGTACTTAGTTACTTTTTATTTGACTTTAGTGTCTATCAGTGGCGAAGGGTCCATATAACTCGATTCCCATCGGCTTGTTTAGGAAATGGAATCTATACTATTTATTTTTATCCCGTGCTCTTCATTTTGTAAAAATTTCCATAAATCTCAATACGACAAACACTTGGCCCTTGGCTGACAGGGAGTTACAAAGTACATTTTTTTAAATGTTATCCGTGGTTGCTTTTCTGAGTAAGGAGATTTTTTGTCCGGCTTCTCTTTTTAAAATGACGCCACTGGTGCCTATATAAAAAGCACAGTGTGCTTTTGTTTACCTTTTTATATAACCTTCTTGTATAACACTCATTAGAAGGGAGTTTTCAAATTTGTTCTGGAGTTTTTACTAAATATCTGTTAATTTTGAATTCCCAACTAACTACTCGTAACTCTGTAACATACATAACATTATACTTGCATAAAATAAAGCGTAAAAAAGTATCTTTTCAAAGCCCACATATCGCGGAATATTCGGAAACGTCTTATAAAAGAATACATCTGGAGCATTGCTCTATATGGTTGTAAAACGTGGACCATGACAAAACGTGACAGAGAAAGATTGGAAGCCTTTGAAATGTGGTGTTGACGAAGAATGGAAGGAATTTGTTAGACGGAAAAGAAGAGGAATGAAGAGGTCCTGCAGATTGTAAATGAAAAGCAAAATTTGATGAATAGATAGAAGGGAAAAGATATGGGGACATCAGATCCGACACAACAATTATATCAAAAACATAATCAAAGGAAAAGTGGAGGGAAAAGGAAAGAGAGGCAGGCCCAGGACAACATTCATGGATCAGGTGAAAGAAAAAGTAAATGTCGTGTCGTATCAAGAAGTTAGCGGAGAAAGCGGAGTGCAGAGTGAATGGAGAAGACTCCACCGACAAGAGCACAGCTCTTAAATTCTGAATGAATGAAGAATAAAGCTAAAGCTAAAAGCTACTAGTTTAAGAAAATATTCCAGCGAAATTTCGTTTTAAATAATGTTAACAATTTGTAATTAAAATGATTTCTGAATAATCTAAACGCTACAAAACGCCGTAGTAAATGAACGCAAGTAAATCCTCAAAGGTACGAGTATGAAAAAACATTAGGAAGGTAAAGTGCGGCTACAAAGTAAAAACAAAAGATGAAACTAGATTGTTTACCAACGCTTTTAATGAACCACAAAAGCATAATTTGCGCAATTTTGGTTATTGTTCATTTTTAGGGTTCCGTACCCAACGGGTAACCAACGGGACCCTATTACTAAGACTCCGCTGTCCGTTTTTATATATTTCCCGTAAGTATCATATTTGTTTCATCATAAAATATTATTTTTATACAGATTAGATTGGACATGTAAAACGTATACTTTACACAGATAAACTCTGCGAGTTTTCGTGGATGGCTCAGAAAATATTAACTATCATATAAGTTATATTAAAGAAATAAAAAAAAAATTATCTATTTTACAAATAAACATTTTGATACTTGAATCATAGCTAAAATGTACACAAAATGTACACTAAAATCTAAATATACCAAAAAGTAGACGATCACTTCTCTAAGTACTTCACCATACGTGTGTAGATGTGGACTAGCGATGCAGAACAAATATCCACCTCTGGTTGATCTCTATCCATACCGTTGAGTAAGTGAAGCACGCGGCTGAGAGGAGCCTCAGCTGCGTGGTTTGTGCGAGCCCCCAGAAGCTCGAACAGTCTGTGACTTCGCGCGCGCTCGTACCGAACCAGTACCCATAGACATATCAGTGCCACCAACGATGGAACACGAATCAAACTCCTAAGAATTTAAGGAATTTTTATCTTAATTTTAATTTGGGCCACAATGCAATTTTTAATCGTTTATGCCGAGATCATAACAATCTCGTAAAAAAATGTCAAGTTGATGTTTTTGCAATTTCGATAAGAAAATATAATGATTTTTTGCCTAATGTCGTTGCAAAAGATTGAAAAATTATTGTTTTTTTTTGCAACAGAATTTCATGTGTTTCTTAAAAAAATCTCAATTTTTAGTTTAATTTTTAATTTTTCACCTAAAACTGTATAATTTTCTATAAATTTCTTTAAATTAGATTTTATTAGATCTCTTCGAGCGCATTTAAGTGTCCTACAGGCATGCTGCGTTTGCCTATAATTGGGAATACACTCGTACATGTTGTGTTTGTCTTATCTATATACTTTTGTAAGTGTAATTTCTGTTGGCAGACCAATAAAAATAAATAAATAAATCATATCAATGAAACAATAAAATGATATCAAAATAATAAAAAACTCAAAATGCTTTATTTCTTTATCTTGCTTAAACAATTAATACACTAAGTGCGAGTTCTCCAATTGGGTATGAAAATACCTGTAGCAGGAGTCCCCGCTCTCCTATAGCTAAAAATAAAAAATTAAGTAAAGAAACAAATCATACACTTTTACTTACAAAGGTGCCTAACAAATTAATATAAATAGAAAAAAGAAAATTTTAATATTTATTACATACTAGGGTGAGTGAGGGTGTGTGTAAATTGTGTATGTAGGGGGTATGCATGAAGGTTGTGTAAGGATGTTTTTATTTGTGTATCCTTCCTAGCCCTATGACTTTGTCTTGGGATCGGGTGTAAAAGGACACTAAGAAGGGTGTGTATGTGGATGTGAAATATGTGTGACTTGTGTGAATACCTAAATTTTCTGCAATACCTAATATTTGAAATCAATATCAGTTTGTAGGTTGAACATAATCATAGTAATATGTTATATTAAATTTTGTCAAGTATGATGACCGTATGATATTTACGAATGCTATTCTATGACATTTAATAAATTCTCCGCCTCGTTATAATTCAATGTTTTTATCCAAGTAGTTACTAAGTTTTTACATTCATATAGTTTTTTAGAATATATGATAAGCTTTTTTTTTTGATTTAAAAACACTTGTACTTGAACACTTGTACTTGTACTTAAACAAGTGGACAAGTACAAGTGTTTTTAAATCAAAAATGTATCAAAAGTTCCACCAAGTGCCAACAATCACGAGCATCAACTCCATATGTTAAGCTGTTTGTTGACCTTTTTATAAAGATATGTTGCTTGTCTAGTATATTGCTGCCTGGCGAAAGAGGTCTTTGTGCTAGATGCAGATGTGGTTATGAGGTCCATCCTTCTCTTATTTAGAACAGTAGGGTCAAACGTTAAATGTTTATGCAGCCTCAAGGTGGTATTAAAAATATATAGCTTTCTTACTGTTAGTAGCTGATACGTAGAATATAATAAATCGGTAGAGAAAATTCGTCGTTTAAAAAACATGACTTTCAATAATAGGCGTTGAGCTCTTTCTACTTCTATGTACCTTGTCTTAGAAGCCCCTCCCCAGGTTGGAATACAATAGCATATAATAGATTGTGCAAGTGCCACATATAAAGTATTTAATAAATCTACTGGAGCTACATATCTTAAAGTTTTGAAAATCCATATAGGTTTCCTGATCCTTCCAGATACAAGTTCAATATGCGGGTACTAAGAAAGGCGTTGGTCCATCATGACTCCTAGATATTTGATTATGGCAACTTTATTGATTTTTGGGCAATCACATCCGACCCGAGCCCTATTCCCGCAATTGTGAATTCTAAGGTTACAATCCGTATCCGGCTGACCACTGTTATATATACTATAGCAAACGTAATTAGTTTTCTTTATATTAAGAGTACGGAGATTACATTTTAACCATTCAGCGACTTGGGAAAGTCCAAGTTCACTCATTTCTTTGACTTTATTCCAGGAGGTACCAGAAAAGACCAAAGCTGTATCATCAGCATATGAGATCACATTACCATTTGTTAAATTTAAGTTCCCTAGGTAATTTATATACACTAAAAATAGGGTTGGGCCCAGTACACTACCTTGCGGGACCCCGTACGTTATATTGATAGAACCACTCATGTACTTCCCTATTTTAACACTTTGTTTCCTACAGTTAAGATAATTTTTGAGTAGCTCCAATGGTGTGCCCCTAATGCCGATCAATTCCAGTTTACGTAAAAGGATAGGAACAGAAATGGTGTCAAACGCCTTTCTAAGGTCTAGAAAAATAGTTAAGTATTTATTTCTCTGATCTAAATTATTTACAATCAATGAAGTAAGTGGTTCAACAGCATCTTCAGTGGATTTCCCATGACGGAAGCCATATTGAGACTTGGATAAAATGTTAAAATTACGCAAATATAAAAGAAGCCTATTGTTAAGTAATTTTTCTGTAATCTTAGAAATTACAGGCAATACAGAAATTGGTCTGTAATTGACATCAACACCATCCCCACCCTTGTGAACAGAGGTTATTATAGATTGTTTTGGGGCTGCAGGAAATAAACCCTGGTTGAAACAAATGTTTGCTAAGTGACAAATAACCCGAATGAGTTCATTACTAACCAATTTAAGAAATTTCGTCCTTATTTTATCCCACCCAGGAGCACTATTTGATTTCAAGCTCATAAGCACACCGTGGACCTCCTCGTGTGTAGTCAAGCAAAACAAATGATGAACTATGTTTGTGAGTAGTAGTAATTTTGGGAACTTCGGAGAGGAGAGGATCATTACTTGATGAAATATTTTCAGCCAGATTTTTCCCTATATTTCCAAAAAAGTCGTTAACGTAGTCAAGAGCTTCAATGGGAGACGGTTTATTATTCAATAATAATATTATTGAATTCAATAGTTTTAGCATGTGCAAGGTGTGTTAATTTTTTGATATTATTCCAAAGGCTTTTGGAGTCTTTTGTAGATTTTACCAGCAGTTCTCTGTCATATTGTCTTTTTAATTTCTTTATAAGTTTACTGCAATGGTTACGGTATCTTTTATAAGTTATATTTAGAATATCATTAAGTGTATGGGTCTAGTCGAACTTTTTTCTGCATTTTGTTTCTATTTTGAATACAACGTAGTATACCAGAAGTAATCCAAGGCTTGATGGTGCGTTTATTGTTGGGGATATTAATTTCTTTGGTATTTTCCTTTAATGATTTATTTATGCTATCTATTAGATGTTTAACGACGAAATCAGGGCTATCACTGAGAAGCAAAATTGACAGATCTTTGCTCACTAAACTAGTGACCGCATCTTCGTAGTTTGTAATTAATTTTGTTTTAGGGGTAGAGTTACAGGTTTTATATTTGTTAGATTAAGAATAATCATGGCATGATCTGTAATTGTTGTATTGAGTACAGCTATTTGAGCAGAAATTAGGTCTCTTTTCAGTTTAAGAATAAAATGGTCGCGACAATTGCCATTTCTAGTAGGAAAAAAATGTCCAGGTAAAAGTACCATTGTAGATAACATATTCAGATAATTGAATTTATTATGGCGTTGATAACTTTCTTAATTTACATTGGGTATAATATTGATGTTTATGTCTCCAATAAGAATTACATTATTATGTGTCTTGATGGTTTCTAAATGATTTCCCAACGATTTGATGAAAATTTCCGCATTTCTATTTGAAGTAGAGCGATATATACCAAGAATAGTATTTTTTTCAAGTTCAATTTGTATGCAAGATGCGTGTTCGATAATTATTTCTTTCACGTTAGCATTAATTGAGTTTCTAATATAAGTGACAACTCCATCACTCTGGTTCAGGTGACTAGTGGTTGAAAAGCATGAGTAGGTATCTAAATGAGGTATGGTTTTATTCGAGTTAATTCAGCATTCAGTCAAAATAATTACGTCTACATCCATGTTAAGGTTTGTGAAGGTTAATTCAAAATCATCAAAATGTTAAGTCTTTATCTTTAATTTTAATATATTTGGGGAATTCAGCTATGCCACAAACAAAAGCGCTTGCTATGTTTGTGTTATCCATTTCATTAAGGTTGCTTAGTGTACTATTCATTATCAAAATTCAAAATAGAACTGCGGTCGATATTATTGTTTGGGTTGTTTGTTTTATGTTGAACATAGGGTTTAGTTTGTGTTGAACCTATGTATATGGTTTTATTTTTAGGTTTTGAGGTATTCACTGAGCAAGTGTGTTTTTGTGTAAATGTGGGTATATTTTGTACGGTATTGTGTGTGTAAGTTTCTTGCTGTGTGTGTGATAGAAAGTAAGTTAAGTTTAACATATTAATCAAAAATAGTAAAAAGAGCAGAACAATCGATTTTACTATCAGGCTAGTACAGTTTCGTTGTGAGTTTACTCGTATTATCATAAAGTATAACACTGTAAGTAGTCATACATGTAACAGATGATGTGCTTGAGCCTCATTTTTTATTGTTTAGTTTTCGTCTTTTCTCAAAAGTATTTTGCAATATGATGTCCAACAAAATTTGTACGACTTTGATTTGGAAATGTCACGTGCCAGGAAGTGCAACCTGGAGCCCTTAGCTGTGAGCTGCTCTGATACAAATATAGGGGTGATATGCCTAGAATAATTCGAACTTCACGCCTATGGAAAATCCAATAATTATTTTGAAGCTACCATTATGGTAGTTTAAGAATCTGGTATATAAAAAGGTTATTAAAAACACGAGTGTTTTAATACCTAGTTACTTATAGTTTCATACTAACCTGTTTTCATATTAATTGTAAAATTATCGTTGGCCATTTTTGATTATTCTTGTAAAAGCTTGTTCTGAAAGTGTTCGTAGATTCCGTCGTTATTTTCAAAATCTCAGATGGATTCAAATTATCATCACCATCACTGCTGTCAGTAATTTTAGGACAAAATAATACTTTTGACCCATAAGACCACAGTAAATAATAAATCTTCCCCGTAAATCCATTGTCCATTGACAGACTGAGTCCAACGCGCAGGCGCCGCGCCGTAGCGCGCGCGGCCAGCCATAAACAATTCCTGGCCGAAAATAAAGTTGAACTGTAACCTGCTTAGTTCGGTCGCAATATAGAATGTACGTATTGAAGAATATAATATAAAAAACTCATTGGTATTTTAAGTTCCCTTTGCCTTCTTAGTAAGCATCACATGTCCTGTAATTTCAGAAAAAGTTATTTTATAGCATTTTGTTGTTCGGAGACCTATACTTTAGTTATTTTTTTCTGCTTTTTCTGTTTTTGTTCATTTTTTTTTAATATGCATGTAGTTTAGAGTTTATAATGAGAATTTTAAAATATTTAAACGTATGTTTTTGCGCAAATTAAACTTGTTTTAAATGTTGTTCTTGATGTAAACAAAAGGCTTACCTCAATAAGTATGACCGGGATAGCCGACAGTTTCAGCAGATTCAGACTGCCTTCTTCAGGGCGAGTGAAGACGATGGAACGATTGCTAGCAATGCATGGGACAACATTTATTAAGGTGAGCTGCTTGTTTACATCATGAACTAGCCTTGGCCCGCGGCTCCACTTGCATTTTTTTCAATGTCTGGCCCGTTTTCGGCTTGGTAGTTATTTTATGAACACTTCTTTTATAGGTCATTTATCACGCGCAAATCAAACCATTGTTAGTCTTAAGACGTTGCAATAAAAGTTTTTATTTATGACTGAACAATCTATATGTTGAACAGAATCACTACGATGATAATAAAGAAAACTACATCCAAATCCGTTGAGTGGTTCTCGAGTTACAACGGAACATACATACAGACAGAAAAATACAGACAAACAGAGAAAAATTCAAAATTTTTCAGTTTTGGCCTCAGTTCAATACTAATAACCCATTCACTTAAAATTTCGCAGGCACGACTTTTCACTACCTTATTACTTGTACAGATTATCCTCAATTTTCATTAAATTCTTCCTATATGAGCATATTGTTCTAAGCTTAAATTATTTTTACAAATTTGAAGAATTGTCCCTTAAGTAAGGATTGTAAAAGGTTCCGTTTTTACAATACTTACCTCAAGGGAACATCAAGTTTGTTTCAGAATCCATTGTTGTTTTAGGGTTCCATATATGCATATGAAAAAAGATATCGAAACCCTTAAGCGATCACTTATAGTCAGTTTTTCTGTCTGTTCGTCTGTCAAATTACTTTTCCTGGCTCCCCTAGAGAAATAAAGTTGAAACTAGTACCTCTTACAGAAATCTATGGCCATAGTGGTGTTGAAACTAGGCTTCTAACTCGACGCAAAAATAAGTTACGTAACAAGGTGACCAAATTTGAAACTTATCTGTAATGCTGTCTTTAAGATGGAGCTACATAAAACAAATAAATTTAAAAAAATATTATACTTTTTGTCCTCAACTTCCCGTGGTTCACTTTAGAGGTTTATCGTATGGAGTCCCCCCTTGGGTTTAATTTTTTTTTTCAGTTTCGCCATTTGTGTGAAAATTTCAATTGTCTACTTATTGCGGCTGAAGCTGTAGATCCCTGTGACAGACAGACAGCGAAGGCTTAGTAATAGGTTCCCGTTTAGCGCGCTTCAGGTACGGAACCCTTAAAAGAGCTTTACACAACACTCGATATTTTGATGCAGTTTCACGTTACGCAGAAAGACTAATGATATAGTTGCTTAGTTTTTTTTTAATCTATTGTTTCTAATGTATTAGGAAGCTCCGGTTTTTACTGAACAAAATTGACTACAAATGGTATTTAGTTAAAGGTTTTTCTACAGATTCTTCTTAATATTATACTAATTCTTCAGACTTGTTAGACCAGTAAGCATATTGATCACACCGCGTCATCATAAAAATAGAACGGAGTTCTTGGCAAACCACGTACATACACTTAGGTCTAATTTCGTATGGACATAATTTATATCTTCCATATATCAGCCATTGCTCATTACTCGAGGGGATGTTGCCAAAAGCAGCAGTATCTACCAAAATGATCGTATTGTTTTTTGTAAAAGCACGTGATTTATTCTTTAATCTTATTTATTTGCCTCAGGACTCTTCTGAAATTGGTTCGGTTAAGGTAAGTATTACGCCAGTAATATCAACCAAAGACGTCAACAACATTGCCTAAGCAGCAAGTTTTGTATATTCGCGTCCTTTTTAGGGTTCTGTACCTCAAGAGGGAAAAACGAAGTTTACCACTTTGTTGTCCGTCTGTCCGTCCGTCCGTCTGTTTGTCAAGACTCTTCACCTCTGGAACGAGTGGAAGTATGGCGTTGAAATTATAACTCAAGTTTACAGTCCTTTGAAGTTGTGGAAAAATCAAACATCTAAGTTAACGTAAGAAATAGATACGCCCGTTAATGCCGCAAAAAAAACGTACATTCCGACTCTTTGAAGGGAATCAAAACTTAAAGGGTATTTTTCGTTGTCCTAGAACTATGAAATTTAGTAAGTAATACCGTCTTATACTACAGGTATAGGGAAAAATCTGAAAACTATTTTACAAGCAAATTATAAAAACGGAATCTTTAACGGAATTCTCCGTGGGCGGGTCGGACTTGCACTCCTCCGGTGCTATTTTTTCTTATTTAACTACGGCGTAGCAAGTGTCAGGTTTTTATTTTAGCTACGGGCGTAGTAAGTGCTATGACCTCATATCTAGCTACGGCGTAGCAAGTGCTACGACCTCATATTTGACTAATAGCGTAGAAGTGTTACGACTCCACCATATCGAGTAAAACAAAATAACCAATTTTCATGACATATACCTTTGAAGGGATGTCAGAAGTGTTAGCGGGTGTAGAAAATGTCCCGAAAGCAGTCAACACAGCAGTGTGTCGACCGCCAAATTAGCTACGGGCGTAGCAAGGGCTATGACTTCATATTTAACTACGGCGTAGCAAGTGTCACGATTTTATTTTAGCTACGGGCGTTGTAAGTGCTATGACCTCATATCTAGCTACAGCGTTGCAAGTGTTACGATTTTATTTTAGCTACGGGCGTAGTAAGTGCTATGACCTCATATCTAGCTACGGCGTTGCAAGTGTTACGATTTTATTTTAGCTACGGGCGTAGTAAGTGCTATGACCTCATATCTAGCTACGGCGTTGCAAGTGTTACGATTTTATTTTAGCTACGGGCGTAGTAAGTGCTATGACCTCATATCTAGCTACGGCGTTGCAAGTGTTACGATTTTATTTTAGCTACGGGCGTAGTAAGTGCTATGACCTCATATCTAGCTACGGCGTTGTAAGTGTTACGATTTTATTTTAGCTACGGGCGTAGTAAGTGCTATGACCTCATATCTAGCTACGGCGTTGCAAGTGTTACGATTTTATTTTAGCTACGGGCGTAGTAAGTGCTATGACCTCATATCTAGCTACGGCGTTGCAAGTGTTACGATTCCACTACGTCAGAGTAAAACAAAACACGTTTACGACATATATACTTCTGAAAGGGTGTCAGAAGTGTTTCTGGGTGTCAAATATGCAGGTTTACGTCACAGTGTTTTCCTTCACCGAATAGCAAACGGTAACTATACAACCTATATACTATGCACATTTACCCCAACATACTCATTGGTTCTTGTTTGACCCAGTAGATTCGAACTTGGGTCTCAAGATCAAGAGTCCTATCAACTGAGTTACCGCTACGGCATAGTATGATCCCAGTTATTATAAATGGTTTTTAAAAATCAAGTACTTAGTTACTTTTTATTTGACTTTAGTGCCTATCAGTGGCGAAGGGTCCATATAACTCGATTCCCATCGGCGTGTTGTAACGTTAGGTTACCAAATCTTGAATATTTAGGTTTAGATTTATAGTTAAAATATATCATTTTACAATAATTAAATAACACTACATTAACGACGTCCTTAAGAGCCAAAATTTTACAAAAGTTCATATATATCTGAGATATAATATCTCCCAAATAAAATATAAAATGTGTATGTTGACGGTGGACAAGCAGATCTTAATTTCTTAGTAGATAAAATTGTGATTGTGAGCCGTTAACGGGTTCTTTTGTTCTCGGCTTGCGGATTGCGTACGGAGCGTCGCGGGTCGTCGCACCTCTACCGCCATTCGATACGTGTCTCTGTCTCTGTACTCAACTTATCACCAGTATAGACATATTAATTGTCTATACATATTTAATAAATAAATACTGATCCTAAGTGTACGTATTTAAAGTGACTGGTGCTGTATTCCCATACTGGGAACACCGTTCCGGACAGCTTTACTGAGCTCCGACCTCACTTAAAGCCGACTCTCAAACTTCTGGCACTCTTCTCTTCTGGCACATCTGATCATCCCGCTGATTCCCGCTCCTGCCTGCGCGCCTGACTCCCGCGCGTGCCAGCGTCATACATGCATGCATAGCCAGGAGAGTGCGGTATTCTGGAGCCGGGACGGATCTACATGAACTTTGATTAAGCTTCAGAACCCCTGATCTTAAACTAATATATTTTAAATACTCAGATTAGTTTGATTTATCTCCTTAAAATGAGATTGTCATAGTGTTTAGGAAATGGAATCTATACTATTTTTTTTTATCCCGTGCTCTTAAAAATTTCCATAAATCTCAATACGACAAACACTTGGCCCTTGGCTGACAGGGAGTTACAAAGTACATTTTTTTAAATGTTATCCTTGGTTGCTTTTCTGAGTAAGGAGATTTTTTGTCCGGCTTCTCTTTTTAAAATGACGCCACTGGTGCCTATATAAAAAGCACAGTGTGCTTTTATTTACCTTTTTACATAACCTTCTTGTATAACACTCATTAGAAGGGAGTTTTCAAATTTGTTCTGGAGTTTTTACTAAATATCTGTTAATTTTGAATTCCCAACTAACTACTCGTAACTCTGTAACATACATAACATTATACTTGCATAAAATAAAGCGTAAAAAAGTATCTTTTCAAAGCCCACATATCGCGGAATATTCGGAAACTTCTTATAAAAGTATACATCTGGAGCATTGCTCTATATGGTTGTAAAACGTGGACCATGACAAAACGTGACAGAGAAAGATTGGAAGCCTTTGAAATGTGGTGTTGACGAAGAATGGAAGGAATTTGTTAGACGGAAAAGAAGAGGAATGAAGAGGTCCTGCAGATTGTAAATGAAAAGCAAAATTTGATGAATAGATAAAAGGGAAAAGATATGGGGACATCAGATCCGACACAACAATTATATCAAAAACATAATTAAAGGAAAAGTGGAGGGAAAAGGAAAGAGAGGCAGGCCCAGGAGAACATTCATGGATCAAGTGAAAGAAAAAGTAAATGTCGTGTCGTATCAAGAAGTTAAAGAGAAAGCGGAGTGCAGAGTGAATGGAGAAGACTCCACCGACAAGAGCACAGCTCTTAAATTCTGAATGAATGAAGAATAAAGCTAAAGCTAAAAGCTACTAGTTTAAGAAAATATTCCAGCGAAATTTCGTTTTAAATAATGTTAACAATTTGTAATTAAAATGATTTCTGAATAATCTAAACGCTACAAAATGCCGTAGTAAATGAACGCAAGTAAATCCTCAAAGGTACGAGTATGAAAAAACATTAGGAAGGTAAAGTGCGGCTACAAAGTAAAAACAAAAGATGAAACTAGATTGTTTACCAACGCTTTTAATGAACCACAAAAGCATAATTTGCGCAATTTTGGTTATTGTTCATTTTTAGGGTTCCGTACCCAACGGGTAACCAACGGGACCCTATTACTAAGACTCCGCTGTCCGTTTTTATATATTTCCCGTAAGTATCATATTTGTTTCATCATAAAATATTATTTTTATACAGATTAGATTTGACATGTAAAACGTATACTTAACACAGATAAACTCTGCGAGTTTTCGTGGATGGCTCAGAAAATATTAACTAGCATATAAGTTATATTAAAGAAATAAAATAAAAAATTATCTATTTTACAAATAAACATTTTGAATCTTGAATCATAGCTAAAATGTACACTAAAATCTAAATATACCAAAAAGTAGACGATCACTTCTCTAAGTACTTCACCATACGTGTGTAGATGTGGACTAGCGATGCAGAACAAATATCCACCTCTGGTTGATCTCTATCCATACCGTTGAGTAAGTGAAGCACGCGGCTGAGTGAGAGGCGCCTCAGCTGCGAGGTTTGTGCGAGCCCCCAGAAGCTCGAACAGTCTGTGACTTCGCGCGCGCTCGTACCGAACCAGTACCCATAGACATATCAGTGCCACCAACGATGGAACATGAATCAAACTCCTAAGAATTTTAGGAATTTTTATCTTAATTTTAATTTTGATAATTAGACATAGAGACCGCGATTCTCATTGTTTTGAACGCAAAACGCGTTCTGTGTGGTTGGGGCCTAAAAACACCGCGATTGCTTCAATTTAACACTTTAGATCCCATGTTTACATCATATTTTAATAACAAAGAGCTACAAATGAATATAATAGTCGTACAAAACCTTCTGCAGATGAACTCGGCTGCGTATTTCGACAGAGCATCGCGAAGTTATAATGTAGTCGGAAATTATTCGAGAAATTTTCATAACAATGTCCTAGCCGGTTCACGCTCTACTCGCTTTATACTTTATAGGGAAGAGAAGAAATTTTGTTAAAGATGGGGCTTGGAATGTTTGCAGCTTTCTTTGTCGATCGATTACAGAAGTTTTAATTCAATTGTGGAGTTTTGAAAGGGTTTCGTTGGATGCTATTATTGCTAATACTTCGAAAGTACTACAGTTGTCTTACTATCTGTGCTGCACTTCAAGTTTCATGGGATTCAATATTCAATGATACAGAAAGTTATACTTGTTGGCTTTTGGTGTACTTTGAATACATAATGAATGGAAAATCACTTATACTATCCCAAAAAAATATTTATTAACTGATCGTTTTCGCTACATTTTGTTATATTTTCTGTTCATATACTCTACGACACGCCCACGTTAACCTCCTATGATCTAACTTGTAAAGGTAGAG
Source organism: Ypsolopha scabrella (assembly GCA_910592155.1). NCBI lineage: Eukaryota > Metazoa > Arthropoda > Insecta > Lepidoptera > Ypsolophidae > Ypsolopha > Ypsolopha scabrella. The sequence goes on along the minus strand of OU342987.1, from coordinate 1,420,597 downwards.
GACAGGATACATTTAAAATACAATTAAACCCTTGGAACTTGTTTTCCGGTATCCGCCTGGTCACATAAACATCCAGTGTCGCTAATGTATTCCCCACAACTCTAAACAGTACACTGCAATTGTATTTTTAACAGGACCCAATACGTGCCAGCAATTTTTAGTCCAACTTAAGACGATATTTTAAATACAAACAAGTGTTTCATGAAAAGCATTAATTAATGCTACAAAGTATCACACAAAAACATAAAAAGGAAGTTGATTATAAGAAGGTGCAAATGACTACCTACCGTTTTTCGCGCAGGAAGCTGTTAAAATAAACATTGCCGGACAGAAATACAGTTAAAAACTCGTTTCATTTTTTGTGATATAGACGGGAAAACGTATAAAAAGGTTTTTATTAGCTTACTACATCAGCATCCCTCAAAACGCCCTGACCTTTTAGCATAATTATGAAAATAATGACGTCACATTAAATATTCAAGGTACAAAAAGGGCCGGGGTCGCACTCCATCTGGCGTGGGGGCCTGACTCCCAGGTAGAGCCGCTATGTATCATTGTGATCCCTCGGGTGTGGTCGCATTTGAGAAATAACCCAGACTTGCGCGCTACTCCTAAACAAAAGAGGTTTTGTTCTTGTAGAGACGTAGATTAATAAAGATGCAGTTATACCATTACGGACTATTTTGATTAATCAATTGAAAAATTTTGCTACAGATAACGCACAAGTTGAATGCAGCGCTAAGAAATGTGCTATGTAGATAGATAGATAGATAACTTCTTTATTCCAGTTCCACAGCATTACACACAACTAAGAAATAACACATTACATCAGAAAATTTAACAAAAAATAACGAAACAAAACACAAATAAAACCTTATAAACTATGTAAGTGCCGTGGTAGTCGAAAGGGTTCTCAGTTCAGCATATTGCAGAGGCAAGCCACTGGGCCGATTTTCAGTTGAGGCCTATTTCAACTACCTACCGACCCAATACAAGAACAAAAATAAAAACTAAAAAATAAAACAATTGGTAAAAAATGTACGATTTCAACTGTCAAACGTGCTAATTTGCTTAACCGAATAGCCATATGACAATCAATTTGAATATCATCCAATTTGGGTTCACCGATCCTGCGATCCGCGATCCGGGAGCGTTGAGCATGGACCATGGTGTAGCATAGCGTAAAAATGGTTTTTATTTGAGTATTGATCGCGCGGAATCCTGTGCTAGCGCAGATGAGTCAAGTTGTTTACGACTCCAAATTGCGTAGCGTGCATTTTTTTTCCTTCCATATACGGTCGCTTGCCTGTGATTGGTGGAGGCATAGAAAAGTCGAGAATTATTTGATGCGGCGTGCAGCTGCCGCCATTTTGCGGACGGAATTCTTTCGACCATTGCCGGCGCGAGCTGCTGCCGGCTAGATAGATTTTTCTTCAAATGCTTTCTTTGTTTGAAGTGACGATGTAAAAAGAAAAGGCTTTTGTTTCTTGAAGATTTTTGGCGGGATTTGGGTTATCTAAAATGATAAAATGGCTTTTTATTTTGACTTTGTTTTCTACTTATTTACGGAGTTAGTCCCGTGGTGTGTTCCCGATGAAAGGGCATAATTTCGGACCTGATGGGCCCCATAGTTCATAGATTTGATGGCTGGGAGGAGGATCTGTTGGTGGAAGTGCTGTGACCTTGATGTCCTGAGGTGCGGTAGGCCACGCGCCGAATCCTGGTCAGAGCTATTTTATTTGTTTTCGGCGTATCAACGACCAAGTTTAAAAATGCACAAAGTTAACTCCTTCCTATCGTGAAAAGTAAAAGAGTAAATTTGACGAACAAAACACTTATAATCGTTTCACAGTATTGTGAAACGAGTACAAGTGTTTTGTTCGTCATGTAATTAGTAAATTTGTAATTGTTGTCGTAACCTTTGTCTTATTTGGACCAATCGGTTTATTTTTGTTGTTGAAAACCAAACTTGTGGTTACAATGGTGTTCTTTTGGATTACCTTTAGTTGGTGTTGTCTATAAACACAAGGAAAATAACATTTTTTGTTTACGTTACCAATATTAGTTCAGAAAGAACCCACACCGCTCCCCGCGGTTAGAATTGTTTTTTTTTTTAATGGATGTCATGCACTGTTTTTTGCACTGTTTTGTGCCGATACACACTGATCCACCTACATTTAAACTCTCGCTCACTATGGAGTCACACGTGCAGCAATAACGTCAAATTGCCACGTGGCAGGAACAACCCACATTATTCCTAAATATTTCCGAAAGATGACTTTCAAATTTTTCAAAACTTTCCAGGTCGTTTTCATCACAGACCATGCGTTTGATCGCGCGCTCTGCCCACACAAAACCATCCACGCCACGCGTTCCAAGAGACCGAGGCAGCACCTTAACCCGACAATGGACGGATCGCAGATCAAATCAAACCCACCGACGTTACGTGCATCGCCTCGCTATATGTTATACAACATTAACACGAAACTAATGATAAATCTGAGCCCATATTATCCATCCATCCATCCATCAGCCTGTTTCATCCACTGCTGGACATAGGCCTTTCCAGGATTTCACCACTCGTGGCGGTCCCCCTGGAAGAAATGCCCATACTCACACACGCTGGGCAGGCGGGTTGGTGAGCGCGGTGCCGAAACCCTTGCACCAGTGACGCCGCTGCCCGTCACTAGTAAGCCCATATTATGCTCATTGTTAATTCATTTTAGTTATTGGAGTTAGTTGTTATGAAAACATTGATTCTTGGAGAGAAAATTAAGAAATTATTAATAAGCATGATACATACTCGTACGCATGGTTTGATTTTGTATCAGCTATAGAACTATAAGAGACTTCGCTACAAAACCAAGTCGGGCGTGTTTGCAAGATGGTAGTACCTTCACATTCCAGCCTGGCATCAGCTCTACCACCTCCGTATCGGTATATGATTGTGATCAGAGTATAAGACACAATTTTCCTGAGGTTCAAAAAAATTATAAAATGTAGTATTTTAGACCAAAGATGATCCACGCGCTCACACCGATAATCAGACACCGTCCCACTCTCATTAAAATATAAATTGGAGTGGATGAGGCCATCATAATCGGCCTGCCACCTACGCAAAAGACCTTTAGAGACAACTATGAAGAAATTCATAAAAATATTCGGAGAGAAAAAGAGGTTCAATTGTTATAACGAACTGTGCGCTATATCTATAATTGGGGATGAAAATTCAGAATATCTGTTAGAGCAGTAACATTTTTCGAGTTTGGATGAAATTTGGATATGTTGTGTAAAATGTTAAATCAAAACCGTATAATGTATTAAATTTCATTATACATGAAAAAGGAGCCGAGAAAAAAATTCACCTGAAAATTTTCAATATGTAACAAGGAGTTATAGTTTTGTCATGTCCGTTCGCTTCCACGTCTGTCTGTCCGCGGCTTAGCTCAGAGACTCTTAGTACTAGAAAGGTACGTTTTTACATATTTAACACACCAAAAGGTGGAAAAATAACTGAAAAAAAGTTGGACACCTACACGCAATGTGGATGTCGCAGGCATTTGGTTAAATCAGGCGTTTGATTAAATCAGGCAGAAGAGAGGCGGTAGCTTAGGTTGAAAGGTTAGGTATGGCGGTCACGCTATTCGTGGTTATTTTTTTTATGACCACCATTTAAACTAATAGCCTAGTCATTTAGTTAAGTTACTGAATTTAACCAGATGCCTGCGACATGGAGTGTCAGCTAAACGGTTTTTCTTGGATATGTGAAAAAATTCACGGCTGTAGACATCGAAGTTAAAAGGGAGGCTATCACAGTTAAGTAGGCTTTACAATTTAACAAATTACTTCGACCAACTTAATTACAGTTAATGCAGTTTTTTTTCATACATTTCATAAGCTTGTAATGTTTATTTACTTATTTAAATGGTATGGAACCCCCAGGAGCAAGTTCTACTCGCATTTAACTGATTTTTTATTTTACAGACAGTCATTGGCCCAGTCTAAGACCGATTTTTTTCTTCTGCATAGAATTCCATTATATTAATCGTATGAAGACTTCAAGACAAATAAACCAGCTTTTATTTTAATTGAACATCATCAAACACTGTACTCAGTTCATTTCTCAAGTGTCACTGGGAGATGTTCTTAGGACCATCACAATTTCCGCGTCATTACCGTGAGGCCCAACGCGGAACGTTCCAATCCCGGTTGGGCCCGCTGGGACCATTGCTGTTTATTTGAAAATTAATAACATTTCTCTTCACATAATTTATGCCAGTCTTTTGCACTGAAAAATTATGATTTCACAATTTTCAGTACACAGTTGAAGTAATAACGAGCGCGGATCGCTCCTGAGTTATTGCCGGAATAATTCCTCTTTATTTCTGTGATTTTTTTCGAGCTCGTTTTCAGCTGTAACGAGTTTTTTTGCGTCTTTTTTATTCGAGGTGAATTTTATGTGAACTGTAATATATTGCACATTGTTATCCGTTTTTGTGTAAAAAATACAGGCATTCTAGTAATACGTTATCTGTAACAATAAATATCTAAAAAGCCTAGCTTTTTTTTGGTTGTGAGCCTCTTTTGTTAATTCTATATTATGTAGTTTGACATATTACATGATTAAAATAATCTATTATCCCAGCATTTTTCCATTTATTGTCACAATATATTTTTAATTACTTTCCCGATGCTGACATAATGTAGAAATATATCTTGATAACAACATGATGAACAAAAACACTTGTACTCTTTTCACAATACTTGTAAATTGTTAGTCCCAACCAGTTTCGATATTAATAAGTAATTAATAATTAAATGTGTAATTAATTAGCTTTTAAAACCCTTGATAATGGTGTGATACCGAAACCGGTTGGGATTAACATATATACAAGTATCGTGAAACGAGTACAAGTGTTTTTGTTCATCATGTTGTTATCGAAGTTTCACCAAGTGCCAACAATCGCAAGTATTAACCATATATCATGATAATGCTTTAATGCGTGTTTTTTATACATATATAAATAAACTTTATTCTATGCATATGTGCGTAGGATCTTAGAATTTGGAAGTGTTGTGTGGAGTCCTCAATACTCTGTTCATGTCGCCCGTATTGAAAGAATTCAAAAGAGATTTTTGAAATCATTAGATTTCCGTACTGGACATCACTTTACAGGTAGCGTAAGTTCGGCCAAGCGCCATAACTTCGCCTCTCTTGAAAATAGACGTAAATACTTAGATGCCTAATTTTTATACAAAATTGCGAACAATCAAATAGACTAAATAATATTTTATTTCCCGTAGTATAATATTTTTTGGTAGAGCTAATGCCGGGCTCGACTGTGGAGGTACCACCATCTTACTCGGAAATCCTCCCGAAGTTATTCGGGGGAGAGTAAGAGGACAGCTCTCAGGCAAAAAAACCAGGCGGCCCACCATTGCCTGGGACCGATGGATGGCGGTATATCCATTCCCAATTGCCGGGCCTTATATAAAACAGACTGGTGACGGGCAGCGGCGTCACTGATGCAAGGGTTTTGGCACCGCGCTCACCAACCCGCCTGCCCAGCGTGTGTGAGTATGGGCATTTCTTCCAGGAGGACCGCCAAGAGTGGTGAAATCCTGGAAAGGCTTATGTCCAGCAGTGGACGAAACAAGCTGTTGGATGGATGGAATATATTTTTTTATATTCTAAAGATACCTATATTGTTAAAATTAACTTTGACATGTAGAAAGTATACTTTATGTATCTATTTTGCAAAAATAAATATTTTGATTTGATTTGATTTGACTCGTTTTACTTGAACAAGCAATGTTACGTATACACAAGGACCTCCTCACGTTTGAGGAACACATTTTCTGTAAGTCTTAGTAGAACAAAATATGCAAAAAATACATTCTTTAGACGATCCTCAAATTGTTATGATAAGCTGGTGAAATTTTGTTCGAGTAATTTACTTTTTAAGAATCACTTTATTATTTTAACATTGTTCTTTATTTGTAGATGAAAATCGTACTGTACCGTTTCGAATTTATTAAAGTAAGTACAACCTTTATAGACTGTTTGCTTTTCTGAATAAAGAAAAATAAAAATATATTATGTATCAATATTATTAAAAACTAGCTTTTGCCCGCGGCTCCGCCCGCGTTGAAGAAATTTTCGTGAAAATAAGGAGTATGATTTTTGAACGACAATATGCAAAGGTCACCATGTTTTACCAAAGTGCTAATAAATACCAAGCAAATAAGCCCAAACTAACACAAAAAGGCAACAGACTTTATTACTTAGCTAGAGAGATGGTCAAAGCCCAGCATTACAAATTCTGTTGGACATCTCTAGGCGACGTCTTAGTAAGGAAAGATGAAAATTCACCGATCATAAAAATTATGAATGAATCACAAATTCAACGCTTTTATAACGAAAAGTGACTTTCACGTCAAACGGGTTACTTTTTAATGTTTGTATTGTGCCTTTAAAATTTTTACTTTACGTTATGCTAAATGTGGTTTCGTACAAATTTTCCTTGCAATTATTTAATGCAATTGTTATAAACACAAATATTCATTACCTACATATCACACTAAACAACATTCTACTTACCTACGTACTTCATATTTTCTTACGCACAAACTCACACACACTCCCGCGGCCCTCTAACATCGCTCATTCCGACCTACCAAACAAGTGTTGCGAAAAGCCCACTATATTTTTGCTACTTAATGAATAGTCTTCTACAAACTAATACAGACTTGGACAATACGAATGTTTCTCATGCTATATTGTGCAGTCCGGAAGAATGTTCCAATTATATTGAAACATCGAACCACTTAATTGTTCTTACTCAGAATATAAGAAGTATATATAAAAACTTGGACCAATTTCAAGTTACTTTAAATTCAATTAAATTTGAATGCGATATATTAGTAATGACCGAATGTCATATTTCAAAAGATAAACCCATACCCACACTGAATAACAATTACCGTACCTTCTATACGAAGAACCTTATCAATCAGTATGACGGAGTGATTTTTTATGTAAAAAATGATCTCACCTGCAACGTCTCAGAACCTAAAATTGCAAACGCATCTTGTCTGGTACTAACCTTACCGGATACTGTCGTCATTGGTATTTACCGTACCCCTTCCATAAGAAACACTGAAGATTTTACATCATCTCTTTCTACCCTATTAAATAAATACAAGCGCTATCAAAACATTATCATCACTGGTGACATTAACATTGACATTAAGTCTGAAAATGAGGAAGGAAACAGTTCTCGCTATCTCACTACTTTAGCGTTTCATGGACTACTGCCGGCTCACAGATTGCCTACCCGTGATAAAATGTGTTACGATCACATGATGCTCAAAACTGGTCTCCCAGCACAGTCTTTCATTCTGACAAACTCACCTACTGATCACTGTACCGTTCTTTTAAGCCTTCAGTCTCAACCTACTTGTCGCAATATTTGTAAAACTAAAACCTCGATCAATTACGATAAAACAATAGATGATATTAAAGATAATCTCTCCAGTATACTTACAATAACGGATCCTAATCTGGCCTCTGAAACATTTGTGAACACAATCACATCAGCAATAAAAAATAACCTAGCTGTAACTAAGATACCAATTAGTAAACGCTGCATTCAGCCATGGATCACACCTGGTATTTTACGTTGCTTCCGAAATCGAGACAACTTACATCACAAAGTAAAAAGAAACCCTGATAACCAAATTTAAAAAATAACATACACACGCTACGTATACTATTGTACCAAATTAGTAAAAAAACTTAAATTGAACTATGAAAAGAATAAAATAAATAATTCAATAAATAATCCAAAAACCTTAAGGAACACTATTAAAAATGTTTGTAATATCCATAAAAATAAAGCTAATGATACCCATTATTTTAGTATCTGTTAAAAATTCACCACAGGAATCTACTAACTTTATAAATAACCACTTTTCAAATATTGGCAAGCTTCTTGCTGAATCTATAAATACTTCTCCTCCCCGTGTAGTAATTAAGACTTTGTACAGGGAGGTCTCTCCTTCTGGCTCTTTTGTCCTACTAAAAACAGACCCTTCCGAAATTTATACAATTATTCGTAACCTATCTAACAATTCTGCACCTGGATATGATAAAATTACAACAAAGTTTGTCAAAATAGCCAAACATATACTCATCACAATCATGTGCCACATCTTTAATCTCTGCTTTGAGAATGGCACATTCCAAACTATCTTTAAAAGAGCAAATATCACCCCAGTCCACAAGGGTGGGAGCAGAGACGATGTGAATAACTATAGGCCGATATCTGTGCTTACCATCATGTCCAAAATTTTAGAAAAGCTTATAAATGAGCGCTTTAAAAAATTTCTATCTGATAACGGTCTTCTATCGAAAAACCAGTATGGATTTAGAAACGGTATTTCAACGGAGGATGCTGTATTGGCTTTGACAGAGGAGGTTACCAAACAACTTGACAAAGGCTTTAAATGCGCTGGGGTCTTTTTGGATCTTGCCAAAGCGTTCGACACCGTTTCTGTTCCCATCCTCCATTTTTGGTATATGTCAACGATCTCTGCAAACACGTTCTTCAAAACTGCAATATATATACCTACGCCGATGACACGGCCCTCGTCTTTCATGGAAAAACTTGGGAAAGTCTTAAAACTATCGCTGAAACAGGTATTTTTCATGTCACCAATTGGTTAAGAGTAAACTTACTAACATTGAATGTAACGAAAACAAAATGTTTAACTTTTACAATTCGCAAAAATAAACAACCCGATAAATTCAGCCTCAAAGCCCATATTTGCTCCAATCCCCTTTCTGACATTTGTGCATGCGAAGAAATTGCTATGGCTGCTAGTATTAAATATCTTGGTATTATTATTGACCAAAATCTTACTTGGATTCCCCAAATTAACAAAACCGCTAGCAGAATGAGGAAACTCATATGGGTTTTTAAAAAAATGAGACATGTTGCCAACAGCAAATTGTTAGTTACCACATATAAAGCTTTCGCGCAGTCAGTTTTGGCTTACTGTATTCCAGTCTGGGGAGGTGCTGCAAAGACTAACCTAATAACTTTAGAACAAGCACAAAGAATAAAAAATAAAAAGTGAAAACAAATTTTACCAGTCGGGATTTGAACCCACGACGATCGACTATGCTACGGCGGCGAACCTTCCATATGTCTCACTAAAATTCTCATTGCGCTGCTCCCTTTTTTTATAGCGTGATGATACATAGCTTTAAACCTTCCCGAAGAAATGTTTTATCTTTCAGTGAAAACTGCATCAAAATCAATTGATTGGTTCTCAAGTTATAAGCGAACGAACAGACAAACAGACAGACGTTGTATTTTATATGTATAGAGAAAATAAAGCTTTTGTTACTCCACAATAGTGTAGCCTTTTACAAAAGAAAGAATTTTTAAAATCGGTTCAGTAGTTCCAAAGATTACCTCAAGCAAGAGGTGTGTCAGGATCGTTGTATCAAAATTAAATATGGCCTATGTTACTCATCAAAAGTGTAGCCTTTTGCAAAAGAAAACATTTTTGGAATCGGTTAACTTTTCCAAGCTTAAAATATTAGCAAGAGGTGTGTCAGGATCGTTGTATTAAAATTAAATATAGCTTATGTTACTCAAAAATAGTGAAGCTTTTTACAAAAGAAAGAATTTTTAGAATTGGTTCTGTAGTTCCAAAGATTACCTCAAACATACAAAAGCAAGAGGTGTGTCAGGATCATTGTATTAAAATTAAATATGGCCTATGTTACTCATCAATACAATCATAGTTACAAAAGAAAACATTTTTGGACTCGGGTAACTTTTCCAAGCTTAATATTAGCAAGAGGTGTGTCAGGATCGTTGTATTAAAATTAAATATAACTTATGTTACTCAAAAATAGTGAAGCTTTTTACAAAATAAAGAATTTTTAGAATCGGTTCTGTAGTTCCAAAGATTACCTCAAACATACAAAAGCAAGAGGTGTGTCAGGATCGTTGTATTAAAATTAAATATGGCCTATGTTACTCATCAATAGAATAGCCTTTTACAAAAGAAAACATTTTTGGAATCGGGTAACTTTTCCAAGCTTAATATTTGCAAGAGGTGTGTCAGGATCGTTGTATTAAAATTAAATAAGGCCTATGTTACTCAACAATAGTGTAGCATTTTAAGAAAGAAATATTTTTTAGAATCGGTTCAGTAGTTCCAAAGATTACCTCAAACATACAAACAAACAAACAAACAAATCTTTCCTCTTTATATAATAGTGTATGAATGAATGAATGAATAAACACTTTATTGCACACAGAACAAGATATTTACAAATATACAAAGAACAGACAGAAGGCAAGGGCGGACTTATTCCTAAAAGGAATTTCTTCCAGTCAACCTTGGGAAAATATAAAACATTTTTATTGAAGAAATTCACATCAGTGCATAGGTACATTCTAAGTTAGTTCTAAATCTATAATCTAATTATAAATATACTAAATACAAATACATACTTAAATACACAAATACATACATACAAATAACCAAGTAGCTTAGTCAGTAAGTCATTCAGAGAGAGGAGAGGTAAAATTTTTTCAAGTGATATTTAAAAGAGGACACAGAAGGAAGATCTTTGAGATTTTGCGGAAGTTCATTCCAAAGCCGAACAGCATTGACCGTAAAAGATTTGGAGAAACGATCAGTGGTATGCGGAGGCATCGCCAGATCGTGGTGGTGACAGGAGCGAAGCGTTCTGTTACTACGGTCAATGCGAAGGACAACTCTTTCTTTTAAATAATTGGGGTAGAGGGGATTGTGAAGAACATTATATAAAAGGGAAAGGATATGCAATTTCCTGCGAAGTCGGATAGGGAGCCACTTTAATCTGCATCGAAACTCGGAGACGTGATCATACTTGCGCAGTCCGAATATGAATCGAATGCACAAATTCTGAAGACGCTCCAGCTTATCAAGCAGCTCTTCAGTGGGATCTAGATAAGCAACATCGGCATAATCCAGAAGGGGAAGAAGAAGAGATTGAGCTAACGTTATTTTCGTATCCAGTGGCAGGAATTTCTGTAGGCGCTTAAGCGAGTGATATGAGCCGAAAACTTTACGACTTACTTCATTGATATGTGGACACCAAGACAGAGTTTGGTCCATCCACAAACCCAAATTCCTCACTATCGTACAGTAAGGCACTACTTCCCCATCAAAAATCACATCTGAAACGTTGAACATGTCCAAGCGGGAGACATAATAGTTACTACCAATGAGGATAGCCTGTGACTTCTTCGGGTTGACCTGCAAACCAAAACGTTGCGTCCAATCTCTAATGGCAATAAGATCAGAGTTAATGGTGTCTACAGCCCTGTTTATGTCGTCTAGCGGTGCTGCTGCGTACAGCTGCAAGTCATCAGCATATAGATGAAAGGAGGAAGACAGAGAGGTAGTAATAGAATTGATAAAGATCGAGAAAAGGAGAGGAGAAAGAACGCCACCCTGTGGGACGCCGGCAGTAAGGTTACACCATTCGGATTTGAAGGTATCGATTTTAACCATCTGCTGTCTACCGCGGAGATAGGAATTGAACCATGAAATTACCACTGGAGATACATTGAGAGACCTCAGCACGCCAACAAGTATGTCGAAGTCGACAGTATCGAAGGCGTTGCTGAAGTCTAGGAGCGTTAGGACGGTAAGATTCTTCTGTTCAATGTTTAACCTTAAATCATCTGTTACATTGACGAGAGCTGTAACAGTGCTGTGTCCTGGACGAAAACCAGATTGGTAAGGATTAAGGAGATGGTTATGGGACAGGAATTCAGCAAATTGCTCATGAACAATATGCTCAAGAATTTTGGACAGAATAGGGAGAATGGATATAGGACGAAGATCAGAAAAAGAAGCAGGGTTAGACTTTTTTGGGAGAGGGATAATGTGGGCTTTCTTCCAAGAACTGGGGAAGGATCCAGAGGACAGGGAACAATTAATAATATCTGCTATTATTGGACAGATAACATCAGAGATAGGCATGAACATATCTTTACTGAGTCCATCGTCACCTACTGCCTTAGTAGTTATAGAGCGAAGAATCTTCCGAACATCCATAGCGGTAATCTCATGGAACTGGAAAGGTGGACAGTCAGTCGACGGGATTGTATTGTTAAGGGTATTCAGGGTATTAGATTTGGGAAAGGTAGATAAGAAGGAAGGTGGACTACTAAAATGACTATTGATGGCGTTTAAATCAAAGTTGGAGAGAGGACCGGACTTTGGCTTGCCAACACCAAGGGTTTTTAGGAATTTCCAAAGATTGTTTGGAGGACATTTTTCGATGGATTCGAATATATGCCGACGTCTAGCATGCCTGCAGGCACTATTGCAGCGGTTACGCAACAGCTTGAACCGTTCAACATTCTGAGGAGAAGGATCCAGTCTAAATTTAACCTGAGCCCTATCCCTTTGTGCCATGAGCATCTTAATCTCCGTTGTGAGCCACGGTGCTGGGAGATGTTTTACCCTGGTCTGCTTTAAGGGAGCATGCTTATCATACAGTTCTAGAATAATTTTGTTTAAATGCTCAACCTTATCATTAACTGGAGAGATTTTAGCTATAGAGGACCAGTCCATCCGACTTACATCAGCTTTTAACGCTTCCAGATCCATACCACTGAAATTACGAAGAAAGAGGACCTTGTGTTTGAATTTAGGGGGACGAAGATTATATGATAGAAAAACGAGATCATGATGGGAAAAACCAGGAGCATTGAATTGACCATGGAAAACAACATGAGCTGGTGACGAGGTAATAATCAAGTCAAGGAGTGAGGGGGCAGAACCAGGTTGAAAATGAGTTGGACCAGAAGGAAAAATATTCAAATTAATGGATTTCATCATTGACTTTAGTGATTTTGCCCTGTGGTCATTTTTGATAAGACAGGTATTGAAATCTCCCATGAGGATAATTTGCTCATAATGAGACCTAAACGATTCAAGAGTTGTTTCAAGTGAAGAAAAATAATTAACATGACAAGATGGGCTATAAAATACACATAAAAGAAGTTTTGTGTGGCGAAGAGATAATTCTAAAAATAAATGTTCAGTAGGACTACCGGGATCAGACTCAGAGGCAATCTTGCACTCCAGATCAGCACGTAAATAAACAGCAACACCACCACCAGTAGTACGAGTCCTGTCCCGTCTAAGAAGACGATAACCAGAGATGGGATACAGCGTCGAGGGGAGCGTCGGCCGAAGATGAGATTCTGATATACAGATTGCATGGATATGTCTGGTTGTGAATGATGCCAATAAATCCGGGTAATGTGCATTAATACTTTGCGCATTTATATGGACGACATTAAAATTTTTCGGGACCGGACTAAAGGTGGTATGTAGCTTTTTGCTGAGATCAAGCATATCAGACGAATCACTATCCGCACTCAAAAGATCTTCGGAAGAAGAAGATAAAGAGAAATAAATACTGTCAGTGCTACTATTTGAAATATCAGACATATTTAAATAAAATAAAAATAAATATATAAGTATAAAATATTTAACAATATTACAATTAACTACAACTTATTTAAAGCTTAAAAAGCGATGCTATAACTTGACCCCTTTTTCCCGAGGACTGCAGTAAGAAAGTACTGTGAACATCATATTTTAAAAATGACATCAAAAACCTGCATGATTTCTCTGAAATCTATAATTTTATATGCAGAAAGCAATTTGAACAAATATAGTCAGATACCTTAATATATATTTTTAAACACAAGCAAAAGAGACGGCAGCTCGACTTTGTAAGAAGTTATGCTAGATGACATTAAAATCTTACTCGCTACACTATACACAGTTTATGAACGTAGCTCCGATATGTCACAGATTGCGACAGAACACTGACTGACATATTTTGTTTGACAGAAATAAAACAAAATAAACGAACGACACGAAAAATTAAAATTATTTGTGAAAACTAGGTACCTACCTCACGAAATGAAATACCCATGGATGGTTATCCGTACGATTCAAAAACACATGTGTGAGTCGGAACCGAAAAAAAAAAATATATATATACTTAATAGAAAGAAAAGAATTGTCTTTAAGTTTTCTTGTTCGTGTTGGAACCAGCTGCTATTCGCTTTGACCTCCCAATGGGTTTCAGTGGTTCACGTTGAGGCTTAGGATTCTTGGATTTATGCTCTTCCTGGGAGCCTTCCGACAAAGGAAACTTCTTCACAATTGCCTCTAGTTCAGACATCAGTTCTATCTTGCACTTTGATTTGTCTGGAAGCAGCAATACGATTTTGCCATCGGATGTCCAACACTTGTGTATGCCGAAGTGCTTACGAGCAGACATAAATGTGTCGTATCGACCCTTCGTTAGAAACTCGGAGATTGTTATCCCACTGCCTTTAAGGACAGATTTGGAACTCCAAACAGTATTTCGTGAAGAAAAGTTTGTGAAGCGCACCAATAAAGGTCTGGCTTTCTCTTTATTGTTGCCAAGACGATGACACACAGTGATATCAGTTGTGATTGGCCCTGCCAATTTCATTTTGTCGGATAATAGTTTTGAAATAGTGACTGATGGATTTTCTTCTGTTTCAGCTATCCCATGGAATAAAAGAACTTTTCTCCTGGATACCATCTCATGTCTATCGACGCCAAGCGACAGCAGCTCAATCTGTGACTTCATCATTGACAAAGACTTCCATACAAATGCTTTAAACTGTGCGAACTCACCCGACAGCGAAGACAAGTCACAAGGTGTATCTGTGGCTGTGACTGTAGATTTGGCATCCTGCAGATCCTTGTCATAGTTGCCCATCCTATCCAGGAACATAGCAGCTAAGTCTTGCATGTTTTTTGACAGCTGAGTGTAGGGATCCATTTGTGAAATTAAAGTGATGTTCTAGTGAAGTGATCAGAGTGATTTTTAATTGTCCAGGTGAATTAGGGGTCCAGTATAAAAATAGAGTGTAGATAGTATAGAGTGTAGATAGTGTAGAAGAAGTGTAGATAATTCTGTTGTTTTTTAACATCAATGTGCTATTTTCGTCTGCTTTTTGGAATAAGTAAATCAATTTGGGAATATAATTTGAATATTAAATTTTTTCGCGCTTTTAAACCGATTTTATAAGCATTTTAGTTTTTACGGGAAATTACGTCATCATATTAGGTTTAATGTCAGATCTTTGCCAAACTTTAGGATGCGTTCAAGAAATGTTTTTTTTTCGTATGGAAATGGGTTGTGATGACGTCACTGAAGGTCAAATGAAAGACATCCCTTTTTTCATTTAATAAAGGATACGCACGCTTATTTTAAAATCTGTAGACTAAAAAAAGTTAAGAAAAGCTATTCCTCGAAACGGTTTTCAAATCGTAGTAAAAATTAGTGAAGCAAAATGTTTTCTATATAATATTTTACAGAATTTTATTTGCAGATTAAGATAAGATATGGAAGTTTATTGAACCTCTGACTCCGCTTCGATTGCCTCTGATATTTAATTAAACACAATGAAACTTCACAAACTTAGACGTTTTATGTATAGGCTTGTATATGTTGCCGCCCTATGGTTAAATAAAAAGGTGAAGTTGTGATAATAATTAATTATTATTATATTATTCAACCAAACTTAAATTTAAATGACGTGGCATTTTGCTAAGCCCTTTTTGGCTTTTGGGCAGCCAGTAAATTAAACGTTGAGATATCTTAACTTAAACAACCAGCAGCTTAGCCATTCGATTGGATGCCGCTATTTAATTGACGACCTAGCCATCCAATTATAAGGCTAATTTAACCATGTGGCGGTAACATATATACATATCTGCGCGTAGATAGTTATTTAGCAATTCTACAACAAATATGCACATGAATTTTGCAAAACTCATTGGCGCATGCTAGAGGTTCAAACCCGGATCTCAACATTGAGAGTACGGCGGCGTTCTATTAAGAGTCCGACGTTCTATTGACTGAGCAAACACCGCTTGCTGACGGCGAAAAAAAACACTGAGATAAACCTGCGCACTAAAAAGTTTGTGCCCGAAGTACAGCGATAAGTCTCACTGCCTATCACGTTGAGACGTTAAAATTGTCGGTGAAAAGGAAGTTTACGAGTGTTGAATGTTTTACTGACAGACCACACATGGGAACGCCTAAAATCAATCAACGAAACAAATTATCCAAACTTTTAGACGACTTAAAATTGTTATTAAAAAACCTACCTAGCCAAAAAAAGATTATAATCTGCGGCGATATAAATATAAATATAAATCTATTAGATACTAGTATAATAATGTCTCAACCTACGAGAATTTATTGGCGGAATATGGCTGTTCCAAGTGCATCACTAACGTAACTAGAAGAGAAATCTTAAAAGGCGAAATAGTAGAATCATGCCTTAATCACATATTCGTGAGATGCCCGCGTGATGAACTTTATTCAGCCGTATTAGAGTATAAAATGGCGGACCATTATTGCACCGCTGTTGCTGTAAGCAGCGCTGATTTTAATAATCATAAATTGGATTCCCTAGGCGCGACCACTGACTCACGCCGGGGCACGAACGGGCGCGGAGACGTGCGGCCGGGGGGGCAGTGACGCGCCTCCTGCTTGATAACACACTTATTTACGAAAAACTTGCCTCAATCGACTTTAAACACTTATTGAGTATTAGTTGTCCGTTGGAACTGTTAAATCAACTTTATGAAATATTTACTAATATTTACGAATCAAGTTACCAGACTAAACAAGTCAAAACAAGTGGAAGGGACTCAAAAGGGTGGGTAAACAACAAAATGAAAAATATGGTATTAGAGAGGGATACACTGTTTATGATATGGTTCCAAGATAAAACAAACATGTTAGAAAGATTAAATTATATACAAAATACAGAAATAAGTGTACAAAGCTATTCTCTAAAATAAGAAATGAACATGAGAAACAAAAAATAATCGAATGTAATGGTAACGTAAAGAAAATATGGGATAATATAAATAGAATACTTGGTAATGAAAAAAAGTCAACAGATGAGGTAATATTGAAACATTTGTCAGGAAATACAAAAACAAAAGATATGTAATAACTTTGCTACTACATTAAAAAATGATATAAATTCATGATTGTAACGAAACTTTCTTAAACCGTGCTGACTATCGAAATGAGGCTTGTATGTCGATGAGATGGAGAACGGTGAGTAGCAAGGAGGTCCAAAAAGTCATAAAGAAAATGAGTGATAAGAAATCGCCAGGGTCAGATGGTATACGTATGGGGGACCTAAGATATATAAGTCAACAAATAAGCCCAGTCATAGCTCACTTAATTAATTTATGTATCAAAAATGCGAAGTTTCCTCAAAAACTAATAGAAGCCATAGTGCGACCTATTTATAAAAAAGGTGATCATAAAAATTATGCTAACTACAGACCTATAGCTATCTTATCTAGTATAGAAATAAATGTATAGTTAACCAACAAAATAGATTCCTTTATGAACATGCAGTTATAAACGATTGCCGGTTTTCAGAAAGATAAAAGTACATCAACATTACTTGTAAAATTTACCGATGAAGTTAATAGTTATCTCAACGACAAAAAAATTGTTGTTGCTGTATTTTTCGACTTTAAAAAGGCCTTCGATACCCTTCGGCACGAGACGCTGCTTGGGGCGATGGCAGAGTGCGGGATCAGCGGACCGCTTAATAGCTGGTACCGCAAGTACTTGACGGACCGCTCGTACCGGGTGAGAGAGTAGGCGGCGCGGCGCGGGGTGGCGCAGGGCTCCGGCTGTGGCCCGCTGTGTTACCTGATGCACGTGAACAGCATGTGCAACGTGGTCCGCCATTGCTCAGCGTACATGTTCGCGGACGACCTGTGCACGCTGCGGGCCGGCCGCGACATGGGCGAGGTGTCGCGTCTCGTGCAGGAGGATATCGACAACGTAGTGCGATGGTCGCACGATAGCGGAATCGTACTCAATGCCGAAAAAACTAACCTCCTTGTTATCCGGTCTCCGTACTCTTGTACCCCGGACTCTTCATGTCAACTGGTTGCCCACGACTTTATCTGTTTCCATAATAACTTATCTAATTGTAAATGTAAAACAATTAAGTAAGTTCCGTGTGTTACATACCTAGGAATGTGCATCGATGAAAATATGGGCTGGACTAAACATATGTATAGAAAGGATATTAAATAAGCTACGCATATTGTTATTTAAATTCAAACATCTTAGTTACAAAGTACCAATTTCTGTGCTAAAAACTATATATATGTCGTTGGTTGACTCAATTATATCTTATGGTCTGGACTGCTATGGATCTATATTTAAAACATACATGGATAAGATTGAAAATATACAAATAAAATTCTCAAAATTCTTAGTCAGTAAAAATGTTAGAAAAAAACACAAAAATAATATCAAAATATTGTACTCATTATGTAAAATACTACCGGCTTCATTAAAATATAAATACATAATTGCAGTAAATGGCCATGGCACCCCAGATCATAAGATACCTAAACAGCATGGGCTCAACACGAGAGCAACTGTTCAGGGTAAATATGAAACAGTTAAAGTGAATAACTACTAATAAAACGCAAAATTCCAATGTTATATAATGAAATGCCTGTTCGTATAAAATCTGATTATAGGTGGTAGAGCTAATGCCGGGCTCGACTGTGGAGGTACCACCATCTTACTCGGAAATCCTCCCGAAGTTATTCAGGGGAGAGTAAGAGAACAGATCTAAGGCAAAAAAAACCAGGCGGCCCACCATGGTCTGGGACCGATGGATGGCGGTATATCCATCCCCAATTGCCGGGCCTTATATAACTCAGACTGGTGATGGGCAGCGGCGTCACTGGTGCAAGGGTTTCGGCACCGCGCTCACTAACCCGCCTGCCCAGCGTGTGTGAGTATGGGCATTTCTTCCAGGAGGACCGCCAAGAGTGGCGAAATCCTGGAAAGGCCTATGTCCAGCAGTGGACGAAACAGGATGATGGATGGATGGATAAAATCTGAACAAAATAAAAATAAATTTGCAAAATTATATAAAACTTACCTTCTACAAAACATGTAAACATAGATTAAAATTACATTGTTATTATTTATTGTTAATGTACCTACCTACTTATAACTTAGTAACTAACTACGAGTAATTATATAAAAAGAAGTGCGACTCCCTCCCCACAGACAAACCAAATTCCTACTTGGTTTTGTGGGATGTATTTAGATTTAAGTTATCCTTGAAATAAATAAATATATTCATTCATTCATTCACCTCTAACACCCCCTTTCAAGTTATAAGTCGTGATATGTAAGTAATTCTAAAAGTTTAGCTTAGGGTTAATATTCAATTTAGTTTCGTCAAGGCATAACTGGTTTATCAGCATTTTAAATCATACTTCACCGGTAACAAATATAAGTTGACTTTCGTTTATACAGCCAAATTCATACTAGAGACTCGGGAAGTGTCACGACTAAAATTTAATGATCCTGAAAAATATTCATTTGTTCCTCCATACATATTTAAAAACAACCTCGACTTAATTAGTATAGGAAGTCTAAATAGAAATTTTGCGTATTTCACAGAAAGGGTAATTGAACCTTAGTCCTAACCACTTACCGAGTCTCCAGTATTCATTTGAATATATACACGAAAGTCACTTCATTTATAAGACATCCATAAGTGATATAAGCTATCTGGCTGGCATATTTTACTTGACATATTTATAAATAGATAGGTACTAACGTTATTATTAATTTTATATTTACTGACTTTGTAACATTTAAAGTTAGGTTTTATTTGTGTTCTATTTTTCTATTAAAAATAAATAAAAATCTTGTATCAGACAAACCTGAACACACAGATATGGTTTGACGTTTCTAATCTAATGTTATCCATTATCCTGTCACGCACAGCCACGGAGCGGATATCTGACGATACTCTGACTTGTTCGACAAATTACCTGCTATAGAGAAGTCGGAATTCTATCATACTCCGGCTCACTGGCCGAAACATCATGGTAGGTTCTAGATTTCTCCACATTTTATCAACAGATTATCAAAATATTAATTCATTTTTATGTTGATACTGTTAACTTGGTGGAACTTGGAATACATGATGAAAAGGAAACCACTCGTACACGTAATTATTTATTAATACATAGGTAACACTAAAAGTTTCCGGAACTGGCCACTTACATAAACAATATTTAAAAATTGATTGCAACATTTGAATATAGAACTCTTTGGCTGTAGAATGCAGTTTGTTTCATCTGACTGTCTTTTGTTTTTACCTTGTGGCGCCATTTAAAAAACTGTGTGTCTGCATCAACATGGATTTAACTCGGGTAAATTTTCGTAGTATGATTTTCTACGAGTTTAAGTGTAATTTGACAGCTCAACAGAGCATCGCTCGGCTTGAAACAGCTTTTGGCAATGAAGCACCATGCAAGACAACTGTTTATAGCTGGTTTGCAGAATTCAAGCGTGGTCGTATCAATCTCAGTGACGAATCTCGCGATGGTCGGCCGTCCACCGCTGTGACCAACAAAAACATCGATGCTGTGCGCTGTATGATTGAAACAGACAGGCATGTGACCTACCATGAAATTCGCGCATCCTTAGAAATAGGCATGAGTCAAATACAATCAATCCTACACAAACATTTGGGTGTGAGAAAGCTGTGCTCGCGGTGGATCCCACACAACTTGACCGAGGCTCAAAAAACGGACCGCGTCACTTGGTGCAGTGCCATGCTTACCAGATTCAACAAAGGTGCGTCAAATTTGGTGTGGGACATAGTAACAGGTGACAAAACATGGATTTATTGCTACGATCCCAAAACAAAGCAGCAATCGAGCGTATGGGTCTTTCAAGATGAGCCGAAACCAACCAAAGTGGCGCGCGTGAAAAGTGCATCTAAGCGGATGATTGCTTCTTTTTTTAATAAAACTGGACACGTGGCTACTGTTGCTTTAGAGAATCGTGGTACCGTGAATAGTGACTGGTACACGACCATTTGTTTGCCGGAAGTTATTGACGAACTCCGTAAAAATAACCGTAAACACCGTATCATCCTGAACCACGACAATGCTAGTTCTCACACGGCCAGACAGACAAACGACTTTTTGAAGACGAAAAATGTAGAACTCATGAGTCATCCTGCATACAGTCCCGACCTGGCACCTTGTGACTTTTTTCTGTTCCCAAAAATTAAGAACCAATTACGCGGTCAACGATTTTCATCACCAGAAGAGGCTGTCGAGGAGTATGAAAAACACGTTCCAGAGGTCACCACAGGGGAGTGGCACAAAAGTTTTCAAAACTGGTTTGATCGAATGAAAAAGTG
Organism: Ypsolopha scabrella; assembly: GCA_910592155.1. NCBI lineage: Eukaryota > Metazoa > Arthropoda > Insecta > Lepidoptera > Ypsolophidae > Ypsolopha > Ypsolopha scabrella. The sequence continues at coordinate 1,399,217 of OU342987.1, read as the reverse complement.
CATAGACGCCAAGGGAGATTATTTTGAAAAACGATAAATTAATTTTGTACCTTTAATAGTATTTTTTCATATTCATTCCGGAAACTTATAGTGTGTCCCATAGCCTTTCGCCCATGGCTCTGCGCGCGTTTGTTCAATCTGTGCCCCGTTTTTGGCCTTGGCGATGATTTGTCAAGATCCGTTATAGCCTAAGACCAAGGTCACAATGATGGTAATAAAGAAAACCACATTCAAATCCGTTGAGCGGCTCTTAAGTTAAAACGGAACAAACATACAGACAGACAGAAAGATAAAAAATCAAAAACTGTGGTATGGCATCACATCCATCCATCCAGCGGCCTGTTTCGTCCACTGCTGGACATAGGAATTTCTAGGATTTCGCCACTCTGGCGGTCCTAATGGAAGAAATGCCCATACTCACACACGCTGTGCAGGCGGGTTGGTGAGCGCGGTGCCGAAACCCTTGCACCAGTGACGCCGCTGCCCGTCACCAGTCTGTTTTATATAAGGCTCGGCAATTGGGGATGGATAAACCGCCATCCATCGGTCCCAGGCAATGGTGGGCCGCCTGGTTTTGCCTAAGAGCTGTTCTCTTACTCTCCTGCGAATAACTTCGGAAGGATTTGTGAGTAAGATGGTGGAACCTATACAGTCGAGCCTGGCATCTGCTTTACCACCTATAATATATGGCATCACAACAATACTAAAATCAATTTAATTTCAAATTTAAAAAAAATATCCAATGTACAGTCACGACTTTCTTACTACTTTATTATTAGTAAGTTTAAATTATGTCTGAAATCCCCACAAATTCGAAACCAGTCACGAAATAATGAATTTTTGGGTGATTGTCTGCTCATGATGTTTTTTGTTTAAATCGAACCGAAGATGTTTTGTTATATTAACATTGAAAAACTGCAGATTTATGGTACATTCAAAAACTTTTAAACATAACAAACCGGGAACGCTGGAAACCAATCCTAGAGTCTACTTTGTCCAAAACTGTAAAAATAATGCTTTAATTTACGACAAAGAACCCTACTTAACCGTTTATTCTGAGAAAATATTTCTCCCGTAAACGGAAACAATTTGATTCACCCTTGAACCCTCAACCTGGGGGTTTGGAGGTAAAATGCCTTTTTTAAGGGACTCTGTAAGGGCTTAATGTCTACAAAAAACCCCACGTGTGCCGACAAATGACTGCCCGAAAAAATATATTACCAGTTACTTTCTTTTACCTTAACACAGTATCTTGGGGAGAGATTTGGAGATACGGGGTTAGTGACGCACACTGCTGGCTTGTGTTTCAGTTATTTTGTCGTTAGCTTACAGTTTCTACTGGTTGTGTGTGCAACTGATATCTAAGAGGATAATAAGAATAATAATAGTATTTGATAACATTAACATATAATAGTTATTCGAATCGTGAGTCGGAATCGCGCAAAAAAGGTTCCGTACCACCACATGTTACGGGAATGAAACCCTAAAAACATTATGCCACAAAAAATTTAACAAGCCAAAGATTATAAAAGTTGACAAGCTTGTTAAACAAGTTATTTCTGATAGCGCTATGGTTAACACGAGGTTTATTGTATGGAGATGCCCACTAGGGTTCATTTTTAGGGTTCCGTAGTCCCACAAGGAACCTTTATAGTTTCGCCATGTCCGTCTACTAGAAAAGCTGTGATAAGGTTACCTCTCAATCCTCTCATACACGTAAACTGGGGATGATTTTTTTTGTCATCTATCCCATAGTGTGAGGGTATCGTTGGATAGGCCGTTCAAAAACATTGTGGTTGTGTGAAAGCCACTTTTCGATTTAGGGAAGCCCCCCCCCCCCGGGCTAAACGGTTGTTTATACAGTACCTAGTTTAAATAATGAATTTAAAAGGCAAACTATCACAGGCTGTACAGGTTTACGAGTACAGGTCGCGCCAAACTTTTGGTTTCCTCTAATGTATGGGACTAGAAGTTTGGCGCGGTCTGTATTAGTAGACCAATTTATAAAATGAACCGGGCAACTACGCAATCCTACATTGCGCGTGGCCCGACACGCACTTTTCCGGTTTTTTTAATTATTTGTTATGATTGAGGCCATAGTAACGCGTATTTTATGATAATTTTAACTGGCTACCTATTATGGTTGAAGCTATAGACCCTTGTGACAGGCGGACGGACAAACAGACAGCGGAGGTTTAATAAATTTGGCACCTTTCCGGTACAGAACCCTAAAAATATTTGAAAATATTTGTAACTATTTTTCATCGCATTTTTATTTTCTATGTGCCTCATACATTTGGATTCTGTGCTACTTGCTTTGTTTTGTATTTGACAACTAGGGATGGTTCATTTGAATGGGTACTGGGAAACGTTGCTTTTTAGCAACACCCTAAGGACGTGCGAGGGACTTGAAGGTAATCTGCGGATGAATGGCTTTACATGCTTTACAAGGCTAAAGCACAGTTTGTGTTATAACGGATTTAAATTTGCTAATTCCGGCTAAGAAGGCCGAGATTCAACCACACAGACGGTCAATGGAATATGTTATATTATAACACAGTGTATTTTCATGCAAATTTCTAGTACATCTATTCACTCATTAAGGTGACTTTATCAACAACGAAATTATACATTTGATTATCAATGTTATCTAAATAGTGCCTAAGGTGCCTATCCAAGATAAATATTGGGCCTAAGAGTGTCCTTATACATAACTAGGTAGACATTTATATGAATACTGAAATTTATAAGATTTCCTAGCCAAAAGAGTCGATTATAAGTAGGCATATTAAATAAACATAGGGGTCATGTTTCTCAAGTTAATATAAACAATCTACAACATCAATTCATTGACACCGTAAGTGAGTAGATAGTTTATTATGGTTTCATAGGATAAAAAACCATGAGTGTAGGTATTAAGTGGCCCGCCCGCGACGCGGCAATTAAGATAAGTGTTTCGGCGCACAGTAGCGGCCATTGCGTGAGTGGTTAAATGTCTTCGTAACCTCATGTATCTTCAGAAGATTATTTGTATCATTCTGTGAAACTGTCCGATGTGTTGTACAATCGAAAAAATTGCATTCATTGAGTCTTGATGCATTTATGAACGCCTGTATAAATTACATTGGTAATGGTAATATTGTCATTTAAAAATAGAGGATAAAATTTTCTTCTGACCGTTTGTGGTATTAAATCGTATTGTTTGTTTTGTCCTTATAATCAAAAGTATACATAAACTTTGAAATAGTACGAAGTTTTATATAGGAAAAGTTTCATTAGGTCTCATAATTGCACCTCACTTACACACGTACATATACTCAAGCCTGTTTTTCAGACGAATAGGTGGACTCTGCTTCCATCTAACACACCTTATTGCTTCTTCCTCAACCGAGTCCTACACTTTTTGTTCCGTGGTCAAGCAAGCTCTTTATTCCAGGCGCTCTTGGCTTGACTTATCATAAATGTCTTCAAGCTCTATCTACTTCTAGTTGATACTTTTTACCTATTTTGACGTAGGTATGCTATTATCAATTGACTCATATTTTTGTACACAATGTAAAGTCAATGAAAATAACTGTTTCAAAACAAGATCACTGCTTGGTAAATAAACTTGAATAATTTGGGGCATAAAGATACGTGTTTAAAAAAAATAGAAGCTTAACCGTTCCTGGGGGGCAATTCCGGAGAAATAATCGAATCGAGATCTCTAAAACTCGATCAAAAAATGTATGGAGTTCGACTGACAAAATGGGTTTTTACGATCGAGAAGGCTAATTCGACAGACTGAGAATAGGCCTACTGGATTGTGATTTTTTCTGTGTACCATGGATAAATAGATGATGATTTAGGCTTTGCAAACAGTTTTCGGTCACAATCCAAAATGTAATTTACACAATTTTGCATTTCAAGTGATCAATATTTTTAAGAACTGCATATTTTTATTCAAGACTGCGTAATTATCATACGAATGCAGTAGAACATTGCCGAAAACGACAAAAATAACGTTTAAACGTTGGAAACTCAGCAGAAAGAAGTCAGAAATCTTAAAATGCATAAGTAAGTGAATGGACGAACTTCAGCAACCTTAAAAATATTCACGAGGAATAAAGTTAGAAAGTTGCTGGCTGGAGAAATCCAAAATGGCGGCTGTTTAGTCAATTATGCATGTCGCCAGTGACTGCAACATAGACCGTGGGAGCCAGGCGAGTTCAGAGATGTCGTTTTGGAAACTTTTACTGTGGCGCATAGAGAACGGGCATTTTACTGGGAAATATTTTAGATTGCTTTGCTTTGTTTCTTTTTCTCTGTGTGTTGTTTATGAAATCGCTTTTAAACGTATCGATTTAAAAAATACCTGAGCCTTAAATGAAAAAGTCTGAATGTATCGGAGGGCTTTTCGTCCGAAACGAACCTCTGATCGTTGTTAGTGACGAATTTTAAAAACGTTCTGATTGGGTTGAAACAGGTTGAAACAACCGCCATAATTTTATTAAATATAAGGTGACTTTCGTTAATATAGCGAAGTCTATACTGGTGACTCGGTAATTAATCAGGGCCAAGGTTTAGATTTTTTTTTTTTTTATATTTTAGTACCTTATTATATTTTATTACATGGATGAATAATGAGTTCTGTAGTCTGACCGCCTGTGCTTGGATGTTCACGACCATGTTCACGTATTCAAACCCCGTAGTGGCACACTGTGCTTGGTCTGCGTGTGTTAGAGGGCACGTTAAGCTGTATGTTTATAATTTGTCTGAAGTGCGGCGGTAGCACAGTTAAAGATCTATACAGTCGTCCGACGAAAGTGCTCAGCGAGCAATAGTACGGTACCTACGGGGCGAGACGTGGGAGTTTATCCATCGAGCACAAAATAAATACATATAGATAGAATGTCCACTCCACAGGACCAGCGGTTCCGGTCGCATGCACACATAGACGCGTACGTAGGAAAATCTCGGTCGAAGTCGGCCGAATGCCAGTGCACGAGTCTAACGAGATCCTCATACGCGTCTATGTGTGCGTGCGCCTGGAATCGCTGGTTGCATGGAGCTGGCCTTCTGTATGTATTTATTTTGTGCACCGAGCGACATACAACTTTCGAACAAGCAGTTTAGAACCTCGTCCCGCAGGCCCCGCACAACCGCTCCATCCGATCACCTTCGTTGAACAACTGTATGGATTTTTATACTGTAGCGGTAGGGCTCACCGCGCTGGGACGTAATAATGGTTGGTGAGATATATATAGATGTGCGAATGTGGACTCTTCACGGTCCCCAGTTGAATACACTTTCAGTACATACCCTCTCGTGGATTCATTGTGACGAAGTATTTTTTAAGATCAATAGGGTTAGTATGGAAATAATAAATCACCATCATGGGGCGTTCGCTATATTAGATTTAGAAATAACTCCACTTAGCTTATCATATTCTCCTTATGAAATCCTATTTTTTGATACCCATGTCAAGCGGGTTGGTAAAGTATTAATAAATTGCCATCTTGTCTCGTCTGCTATACGTATTAGATTGAGAATGATGTGACTTAGCTTATCGTGCAAAAAAATGTGTTTCGGTGGTTTGGGCATATAAAGAAAATTTCTGATAGAATAGTTACGAAAGAAATGCGGCGCAACTGAGAGCAAATAAAACTCAACCGCAACGCCTTAGAAGTACATCTACCTAATTAGCGACATACTAAATATAGGAAAAGGAAAAAGCATCTGCAACGGATTTATGAATATAGAAGAAGCTAAGGAGTCTTGTAGCAAATCTACGAATAATAATTCTCTGGAAGAGTAACTCCCCTACAATTACCGTTTCGATGTTGGTTCCATTTACGCTGACAAACTTACTCCAATAACAACGAAACACTCACACACTCACATAGACAAAGCTTGCACGCGATTGATTGCGTCGTGACCGGCGCGGCGCGGCGTTCCGTCAACATGGCGGCCACAGCAGCTAGCTAGCAGCGAGCCACAGACGATAAGTTTTCAAAATGTTTATTTACTTACGTATGAAATGTAATTCCAGTATTTTTCATACCCGTATGGCTTCTACACCACTTCACGACACACGAAGGGATATTTGTAAAATCAATTGGCGCGAAAACACAATAATATGCACAATCGAATCTTTCCGCGCCACAAACACACGAGTCAAGGTGCTATGACGAACTGGCGCGCCACGCGGTACTTATTTTGCGCCCTCCCTCCGCGGTATCTATTTAGTGGAACCATTTTTTGGGCTTAGTTACGCTTCTAGATAATTCTTATTCGTAGTAGCAAATGGAGACTTGTAGTATGTGCCTACCCATCTAAGAACATGATTGTATTAAATTAATATTAAATTGAATTGCCACGATTATCTCAAGTGTGGCTAGTTCCTTTATTGTCAAAAATCTACTTCATTTTATTTTACTAAAGTGATAACTTTTAATCATAATAACACATTAGTAAAAATCAATATCAAACCAATAGAAACAGTGCGCAAAATGTAATAAAAGCAGCAACATTTAAAGTTTTTAAACAGTTGAGACTAAAACAAAAGCTGTGGTATTAAACTATCTCCCCCATTTCTAACAGATAACAATAATTACTTCAAAACCATTTCATCTGTTACATTAGCTTATCGAAACTCAACCTTATGATCAGAAGTAAGGGATTTAGTTTAAAGCAAAGTTGTATTGGTATATCAGGATATATTTATGAACAGGCTTTGGGGCCAACGCTGTCAATGGGAGTTTGTTGACCAAAACATGGTAATCTCACTTTAAACTTCTGATGTGGATGACGTATTGGATACTATATCATTTAATTTATTACTAACCAAATGGGTAAAAAAAAATACCAAAAATATTTATTAAGGGGTATTATTTAATCCTACAAATAATAATTATTATTACTCGTAGATTGTATCACACACCAGAAAATACTTAGAATGCTACTGTGTCGTTATTGACTGCTCATGAAAAGGTCGGAGTGTCCATAAAGGGACAAAAATCTGGGGAAATTTCAGGGTTGTCATAAAAAAAATACCACGAGATGTTCGTTAATGTTAATGGTCTTCAATAAAATGACATGGTGAGGGAACACAAGTAATAATATATTAAAAACACACGTTTATGTGATGTGACTAGCTCAGTTGTCAAACAGGGAAGACCCCTAGGACAATGTTACACAATTCATTTCGAAGCGCGTAATATTCGTCTGTACTAATGACATGAGTTTATGTTCCAGTGTTACACAGATCACATTTAAGTCTGTACTTTGCTTTAGTTCCAATACACAACAGGTTATGTTTTGTTATGTATAAATCTATCTTTCTAATTTAAACCAATGGCTCACTTAATTTGTTGTTCAATAAACTATGCCTCTTTAATAAATAAATATTTATAAATCTTAAATTGCGCAGTTGAAGTTTTTGTTTAAACGGTGTGACTAAGGGACTATTATTCAACGTTACAAATAAAGTAGTTTTTGACACAGTCATCTCCTAAGATCGCCTCAAATACTCATGCACCTATTTCATTCAAAAAGGTTTATATTTAAAAGACAAACAAATCCTTGACGACTTTGAAAACAAAATGTTAAATGATATAATTTAAACAATTTGTCAAACTATAATAAAGCTAGTTGACAAATAAACTACGTACAGTGCTCACAAAGTTATAATGCGCATAGAAATTTATAGCCGAGCGACCGGACGTACCACTTGACCTTACCTGCTTGTATAGAAAGTGTAGGGAAATACGAACTTTGCCGAGCAGTGGCGAAGATTCGTATGCGCATTATAAGTTTGGGAGTACTGTATAGAGTAGCGATTGCTACTTTGTAATAACGAGAGTGCCGCCACCACTCGGCAGCCGCGGTCACTTCGTGTTCATTACATTCAACTAAACGACGACAGTTGGCTGAGACATCGCCTTTCAAACGACTCCTATTGTTCGAATAAATAGATTATATTGGAGGATGGTTTCAGATGGTATCGTGTTCTGTCTGAGGGTACTTCTAATTGTTTTATTGTATTGCTGAGGCTGGGCTGATAATATCGCTCATGTTGTGGAATATTTAAGTATATATGTACACAAAAGAATAAAAAAATAATAATTTCAAGATATATTTCGGACCCTACTGGGCCCGGCATCAGTTGATATAATAATGACATTTACAATGAAACGATGGCACATAAAATGACATGGTGACAATTAGTATTAAAAAGAGATCTATCTATCTACCTACTTTTTTTATAGAGATGAGTATGTGAGTGGGGTAGGGAGAGAGGGTGTTTGTGAGTGTGTGTGATTGAGAGGGGATGTAAGAATGTTATACACCCTCTCTCTCTACCCCACTCACATACTCATCTCTATAAAAAAAGGTAGGTAGATAGATAGATCTCTTTTTAATACTAATTGTCACCATGTCATTTTATGTGCCATCATTTCATTGTAAATGTCATTATTATATAAACTGATGCCGGGCCCAGTAGGGTCCGAAATATATCTTGAAATTATTATTTTTTTATTCTTTTGTGTACATATATACTTAAATATAATAAAAACCAAAAATAAAAGAACAAGCTGGTAAAGTTTATATACATTTATTTCATGTTGTGGAAAGGATTCTTAATGTATCAAAAAAAGAAAAAAAAGAAAGGTTTGTTTTCTTCCATACATATAGTTCAATATATTTTCTTTTCATTTGAGATTAATGTACACCCATCCAGCACCATCACTTCTGATGGTATTTTGTGTATGTGGTGGCCACATCGTAGAATTGATCATTTCATGAAAATGATCGAAAATTAAGAAATTCATCATAGACTCCCAACAAAAACAAAATAATAGGTACGACGACGAGCGAAACGAAGAGGAGCGTGCTAGGTTGCTTGTGATCATAAATTCGGGACACGAGCAATGCGGAGCGGAGTGAGGTGACCCCTCTAGTTGTTACGGATTTCACGATATTTGAGCAGATCATAAAATGCGACTATTTGTACGATATGGCCACGACATTTACACCCATCCGTTATTATCACTCTTGGTGGTCCTTTGTATATATGATCCGTCACCATCACTCTTTGTGGTCCTTTTAGAAGAAATGCCACACTCACGCACGCAGGGCAGGCACCTTGGGGACCGCGGTGTCGAAACTTTCGCACCAGTGCAGCATTAACGCCAATGCCCGTCACAAATCTGTTTACATATAGGTATATATTATGTCGTTGCCATATCGTAGGATTGATCATTTCATGATCTGGTCTGAAATATGTATAAAACTAAAGAGGTCGCTTCGCTCGGCTCCGCTTTGCTCGGCTCCGCTTCGCTCGGCTCCCGAATTTATGAGCACAAGCGATTTAACACGCCCTTCCTTGCTTCGCTCATCGTCTCACCTATTTTTGTTTTTTTTTGGAAACAAACTCATTTTATGCTTTACCAAATTGCCGAGTGGATCATGAAATTATCAATTCTACGATATGGCCAGTACATATACACCGCGCCGTAGTAATTCCACTATGTATCTATGCCAGCTAATAGCCAGGCACGTACGTAGCAAGCGTAGTAGCGTTTCGTAGCAAAGCTTTATCATCTACGGCGTAGTAACACTGGTTCTGTTAAGAGAATAAACTGTTTTCCTTTGAGTGTACGACTCGTAAAATAATAACAATGTTGACCATAAAATTTTACATTTTCATGTTATTTGTATGTGAAGTTTGTCCGTAAAATGGTTTATGAGGGTCTCGTAATAAAAGCTGTTACTTCAATTGAATTGAATACATTTTAGTATTTCTCTAAATTCATATAATGCTAACTGGGAATATAATCGATGGTTTTACAAAACAAAAACTGAGAGACATGCTGAACAATTCATAGTAAAGAAAACCTAAATTGAAAATGTTTAATAAATAATAAAAAGTATAATGTATAAGCAGCTATTTGCCAGAATTTTACAAAGCATATTAAATTTTAAAATACAATTGATTGCACCTGTTCTTTTTGTAAGTTGGTTTATGTCTATATATTGTTTTTTTTTTCTGTTTATTATATGCTTTGGTAATGAATTCCCATTTTGTTTCTTTCTTTCATACCTAGTGATTGCATAAACACTTCAGATCTGGATTCTTTAGAAAATGCACAATTATGTTTTCCGTTTATTCCTTGTTTATTGGAATACCGATTATCAAGCTTGGCTAGTTTCTGAGTGTATATATTTTTTTACTTAATTTAAATTATTTTTTACACGTGGTAGCTGGAAGAATTATTATTTTAAAGATAATAATTGCGATTTTTTGTGACTTCGTGAAACATCATCGCGCCTGTCTCCTCTAAAATACAGATATCTCCTCAAGTTACAATGTGAATGAGGGTGTGTTTATATGTGTTTCCCTTGTCGTAGGATAAGGGAAACACATATAAACACACCCTCATTCACATTCGCGCACACACAAATACACCCAGACATTTTCATACAGACACTTACATTTATTTAGAAAGAAAGATTTGGGCACATTTCTTCCATAAATAAAATAGATACAAATAAAATTAAAATATGTAACTATGGATTCGCAGAAAGAGCGGGTCTCCCTTAATACAGGTTTTTAATAACTTAAAAGGGGATTCCCACCACGTAAAACTTATAATTTGTAACGTAAATAAAGATATTTTGTATTTTTGTATTTTTTTTTTATTTTGTATAATGTTGCATTGAATGTTATGCTTTTTGTATTGACCATAAAATTTCTTCTTTAACATTGTTAATGTAATTACAAAAAGTTTATATAAACTTATACTAACATACCTACAATCAAAATATTATCTTTTTTTTATTGGAATTTTTCGTTTTTCTTTCTTATTCCAGAGTAACAGTTAAATAATGCTTATATAAGAGCAACTCGCAAAACTACACGAAGCCGCACCAATTAGCAATATTTTTTGCAATATTGGAAAATAACTTTTTGCAACACTGCGAAAAAAAAAATGCAAAACATAATGACGTCTAGTTTTCTTATAGTTTTTTTTATAACCTTGATTTTTTATCAATCCTCTAGGAAATTTTATCAGATATCTAACGGTGGTACTTGCATGGCAAAATCGAAAACAATTGTTGGAATAGGATATTAGTCATCGCCGGCATATACACATTAAGTTTAGTCAAGATCTTGGCACGATGCCACTCAACTGAATTTTCAAGGATTTGAAATCCTGAAATAACAATAACTTGTGAAACAGGACAAGTGTTTTCTTCAGCCAGCACTATTTTCATTCTCTATAATTTGCTTAATACCTACGGGACGGACTAAAACAAGAGTGAAGCTGCGACAAAAGAATCACCCCAGGACTCCCAAGACTTTTGTTGAATACTGAACAAAATTTCGAGTCAGACTTGTAAATCTTCGAAAATAGTGATAAAAATCCTTCACGGCAGACCCGAGTGCACTTCTACGCAAATAAAAGTTTATAATCTCAATAGTGAATCGTATTTGCATAATTTAATCAGGATAATGTAGGAAAACGTTCAGTTTGGGTACGGGTGAAGTTTTGCTATTATTAGGGTTCCAAAATCAAAATAGAGAAAACCGAAACTTTATAGTGAGATTTGTGTGTTTGTCTGTCTGTCTTCCAACTCTCAATTTGATTAACTGACTCTCTTCTCGGATACTTTTCACTAGAATTGACAAAGCTACAAATTTTAATAATACTAAATTTAAAAGGTCCACTTCTGCGGTTTTAGTATTTGACCACTAATGCAGAGGTTTGACCTATAGAAAGTATACTTTATGTATCTATTTTACAAAATAAACTATTTCATTTGATTTAATTTGATCACGGCTTCAAATCTATAGATCACTACCCACCTGGAGCGTTAAAATCGTCAATGAAACGTGGGTTTACGAGGTGATTTTCGCGAGTCCTTACTCGGAAACACCTCTGACATCCCCTCGTGGAATCATGACGTCACGTGTGTATTGTTTTAGCATTGTACATGTACTATGATGTAAATATGTACACTACTATGTAACAATTTAAATCTGGCCAGTGACCCATCATGTCAATTAGGCGGACGTTACTCTAGAATCACGACTACACTTCAAAATAAAAAATAATTGTCACTTGAATTAAGCTGAATAATTTGTCCAAGTACGAGTCCGAATAGCAACAAAGGGTTCTGTACCCCACACACTATACGGGAACCTTTAGAACGTAGGTAGTATAAAACAACAATAATAGATGTCATAGCAACATCAAGACAACACAAAACAAGCCGCTGAAATGGTAACGCGCGACGAAAAATCGGCTCCCGCTGTGTGCGGAATCGTAATTTTCATTATTTGTTGTTTTAGTTTAGAGTATGAACAAAAATCTAACCAAATTTTATATTAGTATACAGGCTAGTTTTTCAAGTGGTCATAGATGGCGAAATCCAAAACTATAAGAAATACCGAAAAATATTTTTTTGTTTTGCTATGAGAGAGACCTAAAACATATTCTGTGAAAATTTTAACTGGCTACCTACTAGGGCTGAAGCTGCCCTTTGACAGGCGGACGGACGAACAGACAGCGGGTCCTTAGTAGGTTCTCGATTTGCCACTTTTCATACGGAACCCTAAAATCAGAATTCTTAGCTTTTTATACAGCCATAAGTCGACGTTATATTGAAGAAAAAATAAATGTTTAGCCGAGAGTTTTTCGCGAAACAAGCTTTAACTAGAGCATTTGAGGCAGAAACTCTCGCGTTTATCAAAATAATGTTCTGGTTTACTCGATATCATAGACGGAGAGTTGGAATGTTTTTCTGCATATTATTCAGTTTTTCAAGTTTTTTAATAAACAAAAGCTCTGTATTGTAGCTGTGAGATGGGACAATTTATATATATATAAATAAATACGGTAAAGGTTATATCCCATCCCACTAATCCCACTAATATTAAAACGCGAAAGTTTGGATAAATGGATGGATGGATGAATGTTTGTTACTCTTTCACGCCGTAACTACTAAACCGATTGGGCTGAAATTTTACATAAATGTAGTTCTAGACCTGGAATAGGACAAACGCTACTTTTTATCCCATGAATCAATTTCTATAGAATGAAAATGAGCATTCAAATTTCTATAGAAAAGTGATGTGTCACCTTTTCACGCCATGCTTACGAAACCGATTAGGATGGAATTTTGCATAAAGTGGAAAAACTATAAAATAGACAGACAAAATGGGAAACAGAGGCGCATAACACACATTTTACCAGCTGTGTTTACTGTAGGTAACAGTCCGAATAATATTGACTAATTTTATAGGAGTACACAAAAACTAATTCAACGCGGGTGAAACCACGGGCAAAAGTGAATTTCACCGCTTGGAAACTTAAGGACAAACTATTGGAAAGTCGACATACTTTGTGTATCAAGTAGTTTAAAAACTTGGAAGAATCTAGTAAATGTCGGTACAAATTGGATAATTCGCTGACCCGTGATAGGCAGAGATACAGGTTCGAACCCCGTCCGTAATTTTTTCTCAGAGAATTTGTTTCTTACTGATTTCTCTGTCTTGCCTAGGAAGTATGTATTTAGTATGTATTTATTTAAAAATATTTGTATTAACATTTATATAATTAGGCGAAAAATTATGATTATTATCGGGTATTGCCCAAACATGGATCTGTGATAGCAAATTGCTAATAAAATTGTGTTATATCTATCTATTGGAAAAAAGTAACTGTGTTGTTTCACACAAATATAACTTTCTAAATATATTTTATTCAGAGAAAGCAAAATACCTCTCAATAAATCTGTTCTATTAACTCTTAGCTGTGTTTCAAAATCACACTTACAATTACGTTGACTTTTGTTGTCGACTTCTTTTCGAAATTGACAAAGAATAACATGGCCACCTCTTTGAGTATTTCTTCTGCTCCAGTCGATATGACTCGGTTTGAGGGCGTTTTATCTTAATTTTATGTTTGGAAAACTTTGTTCTTGTAAATTATCATTATAGGATTGAATATTTTTACTTAGAATCTGTGTGAGGAATTTTTGTTAAGGAAAAACGTTATAAAAGTAATACCAATTATTGCCTATATTTAAGAATACCAATATTGGTTTTGGTTAATTTCATTTGCATCCAGTTAGTTTGGATGTGTTTTTAGTTATTCCCTTCCATTAAACCAATACCATCATCACTTGCAAAACCTTTGACGTGGCGCCCGAAATTTAGCATACCGTTCCAAATAAAAGGTCGAAAAAATATGTAAAAGCCGACAAGCTAAAAAGCAAATAAAGTGCAGTACTTTTGTTTTTAGATTATATTTTAACCGTAGGTATAAGATAATTTTAAAAACTGCAATTCTACGAGTACCAACAATTTTTTTATGAAATGTGAAATATCAGTTACAGTCCAAACTCGTGCACCCATGTTTCACCGACGATTATTACGTTCCAGCATGCTGGGTCGTGAGCCCTATCACCGTACTTCGGGCACAAACTGAATCCAGAGCTTAGCGTGTCTTTCGAAGCACGCAGACAGAATACCAAATGTGCCCTAAAGGATTTGAACCAGATACCTGCGGATTAGTGGTTGAGCACTAGAACCTATAGACCACAGAGGCCGTTTTCATCAATAGTACTTCTTCATCGAATTGTTCATCATCTAAATATTACTTGGAGTGCATTATAAACTAGAAAAGATCAATTGAAATAAACTTCAAGTGAGACAATTTTAGATTTGTGTCATTTTAAAATTGTTTCAATTCATCTTTTCTTTTTTGTACACATATCGTCACGACATTTCTGATATATATTAACGGTCTTTGCTCAATGGAATTACTTCAGGCTAACATCTGTGCATTTGCGGACAACACTGCTATCATATTTCACGGTAACACCTAGTCTGAGGTTAATTTAATTGCTGAGAGAGGTCTTCGGTCCGCTTCCGAATGGCTTGAACATAACCTCCTAACCCTAAATGCCCAAAAAACAAACTACATCATCTTTAGTGTATCTAGCCGTACTGCCCCAAAAAATTATAATTTCTTAAGACTACATTCATGCAAAGCCGAAGTCATCTCACCTTGTTACAAATGTCCAAACCTGAACAGCGTCGACCACATAAAATACTTGGGCATTTTTATTGATAAAAATTTAACATGGAAGAAACAAACTGAAGTAACCAAGGGCCGCATTATAAAGCTTCTTTATATTTTCAAACGTTTAGGACCAGTTGCCGATGAAAAGACCCTGAAATTGGTATACCAGGCACTCTGTCAGTCTGTCCTATCATACTGCGTGATTACTTGGGGGGCTGCATGCAAAACAAACCTAATTGTCGTAGAGCGAGCCCAAAGAGCTGTCTTGAAAGTTGCCTATCGGAAGCATATTCGTTATGAAACGAATATTTTATATAAAGAAACTGGGGTACTTACTGTCAGACAGCTGTTCATAGCTGCCGTTGTAGTGAAGTTTCACAAAAATGCACCTAACTCAGTGCGTGCGGCGACAAGAGGCAGAAGGTACCCTATTTGGCCCATACCACGGCGTAAAACAATATTTGGCAGAAAGTCTTTTTCTTTCACAGGTCCTTTTCTATATAATAAGGCCAACAAATCTATTAATGTAGTGACGCTTACAAGGAACAACTGCAGAAAAAAACGAGTTCCTGGTTAAAAACCTTCACCTACATGATACTGAAGAAATCCTCCAAACACAACAAATATAAATACAAAATTTTACTTACCTAACAACTAAAGTATCGCAGCGACATTGTGCAGTAGTTACAGAACCATTAAACTTTACCTACTTACACATACAAACATATCCTCTCACATACATACCCTACATGCACACGTGATGGGTGGTGAACCCTATCGCTGTACATCAGGGTACTACGCTTTTTAGGGCATGCAGGTTTCCTCACGATGTTTTCCTTCACCGTTCAGCAAGTGGTTAGTATTCTTATACTTTTTTTATTTTTTTTATTTTATCGTTTATTTGGAAAACCAACAGCGATCACACAATGAGATATTACTATAGTAAGATACATAAACAAGGCCAATAACAGGTTTTCACTAAAAATCAAAACTTAGACAATGAGTTCAAAAAGTAGTAAAATTAATTTTGTGAATATCGTAAATCAATTACAGTGTATTTCAAAAAATAGATCAAGGAATGTCTAACAGGCAGGTATGCAATTTTATTGGTAATTCGTGTTTTTAAATAAATAGTTATAATGGATTTAATATATAGGTAGGTATACATAATATTATGGTAAATTATATATTATCTATATAAGTAAATATATGTATATATAGTGTAAAGTGTAAAAATATAAATTTTAAAGTAGGTAGTTTTAGCAACTATACACAACACGATGTGTATCAAGAATTATCATCAGAAATACTTTTTAGAGCCACTCTAATTTCAGATTTGAATCTAACTTTTGAAGCGGAGAAAATCTCCACGTCATTAAATAACTGGTTATATGTGTTCGAAAGTCTGGTAAGGACTGAATTTTTACCATAATTAGTTGAGTGCCTAGGCACATATAACATCTTTGTATGACGTGAGCGGTGTCCAGGTACCCACAGTCCTAATCTTGTCAAGAGCTCAGGACAGTTGATGCGGTCGCGTAACACATCGAACAACAGTCCCATGTCTATAAGTGTCCGTCTCTCTTCTAGTGATAATAGATTATAATATCGGCAATTTTCGGTGTATGACTTAAAAGTTTTCTTTTCACGAAAATTAACGTGTTTAAGAAAGCATCTCTGTATACGCTCTATTCTATCGACATAAGTCTTATAACAAGGTGACCAAACAGAGCTGGCGTATTCTAGAATACTCCTTACATAAGCAAAGTATACTATCATTAGACTGAAACGACATTCGAAAGCTTTGCAAGTACGTATTACAAATCCCAGATTTCGGTAAGCTTTCAGAACAGCAGCATCAATATGATGATTCATAATCAATTTTGAATCAAGTAATACACCTAGGTCTTTGACAATGTTGACTCTCTCAATTACAACACCATTGAAATTATATTGAAAAGTAATAGGATTGTTTTTACGATTAAAGGATATACATTGGCATTTGCTAATGCTGATTGTGATATTATTCCTTTCATAATATGTATTTAAATTGTTGAGATCATCTTGTAATAATTCACAAACAGCGAGGTTTTCAACCTTTAGATAAACCTTTTTATCATCAGCGTAGAGTAAGTGATGAGAGTTATTAATAACTTTGTAGATATCATAAATGTAGGCGTTATAAAAGAGAGGGCCAAGATGCGAGCCCTGAGGCACTCCGGAAGGGATAGCAATAAAGTTAGATTTATACCCACTGAGTACTACAGCCTGTGAACGGTTGTTCAGATAGGACTCTACCCATCGAAGTAAATCCCCATGAATTCCTAGAGACTGAAGCTTGGCGAGCAGAATGACGTGATCGACTCGGTCAAAAGCTTTTTCAAAATCGGTGTATACCACGTCAACCTGCCCGCCTCCCTCCATATTATTAATCAAGAAATCAGTATAACAAGCAAGATTGGATGTGGTTGACCTGCCTCTCATAAAACCATGCTGCTTAGAAGATATAGCGCTGGATATTACAGGATAAATTTGGTTGTACACAATTTTTTCAAAAACTTTACTCATAGTATTTAATTTTGATATAGGACGATAATGATCAATCCGTGACTTAGAACCTTTCTTATGAATTGGAGTTATAAAAGCTTGCTTCCAGACAGACGGGAATACTCCAGATTGTAAAGATTTATCAAATATAATTGAGAGGGGTACTGATAACGCTTTAGCACATTGAGATAAGAAGATAGGATGCACTCCATCACAACCAGGTCCTTTAGTTTTGTCCAATAACCGTAGAAGGTTGTAAACTGTTTCAGATGACACTTGAATCTGAGACACATCAAATAAAGTATCTGTTTCGCTTAGTGTACCTTGATGATTTGCAAGATTGGAAGCTTGTGTAAACATATTTTGGAAGTAAGAATTGAAAGCAGTACAAATACTCTCACCAGTATTAAAGGTCTCATCAGCTAGAGTAAATTCTTTTGGATAATTGGAACCACGTCTCTTTGATTTTACGTAACTCCAAAACATTTTCGGGCTATGGCGTATCTTCTCCTCCGCGTATCGTGTAAATTTTTGGAAGCATTGGGTCCGTACCCGATGCTGTCGCGCTCTCAGGAGAGAGAACTCATCATAATCACGAGGATTGCCGAACCTTTTCCATCTACTGTGAACCTTGGTTTTTTCGTTTATGATTTTCTTTAGTGAGGAGGTAAACCAAACTGGATATCGTGTATCTTTAGGTATGATTTTTGGTATACATAATTCAAAGCTTTCATATATTTTTTCATACAGCTTATCCGTCAGCTCATCAACTGTACCATTACTCAGTAGAGTTTCCCAATTAGTATTGTTGAAAAACATGTTAATGTTATCGTAATTCCCCTTGAAGAAATTATACCGTGGCTCAATATTTTCAGACAGTGGTTTTATGTTCAAATCTAATATATCTATATGTATTGAAGGATGGTAAGCATCTTCATGTAAGATGGGGTCATCAGACCTAGTGACGGTTAGTGGGAGGTTAGAGAAACATAGATCCAATGTTCTATTACTGCGATAATTTAGTATGCGACTGTACTGCCGTAGACCATGAAATTCAATAATTTCAATAAAACTCACAATGCTGTTTTGGTGATCGACTGTGTCTTGGTGTACCAAGGTAAATGACTCATCTCCCCAACTTATACATGAAAAATTAAAATCACCAATTAAAAGAATATTATCGTGGGTATACATGTTTGATAGTTTCAATAAAACATGCTGAATATCACTCAATCTGTGAAGCAGCTTATCACCTAGATTGGGAGGTATGTAAACCAATACAATGTGCAAGTCCGCTGCAGCACCTAATTTACGAGCTGGTATGGTCACACAGATAAGTTCAGTAGGCTTATAAAGAAATTCTGGGCGCTCTCGTGCACCTAGTTCTCGTTTACAACAAACCATCACTCCACCTCCACTTTTTTATCACATAACATTAAATCGCGGTCACAACGGAACACATCATACCTGTGATCGCATAATTCATAATCCAAAATATCACTTTGCAGCCATGATTCGGTTATGAGTAATATATCATAATCATTGGAAAGAATATTATTGTAAAATTCTAAGGTTTTGGTTCTAAGTCCACGGACATTTTGGTAGTATATCTTTAATGGACGAGTTTCAGCCGAGCTAAGCATTAGAAAAGTGAATGAAATCTAAAGCAAAATTCATGTATTTGTATGAGCAAATGTAATTTAAATCAAGTTTATAACCAGCTTGGTTAAGTTTAGAATTAATATTAGTTATTATAACACTTGAGCAATAGAGATACCTGGGATAGTTTAGTGGCAGAGAAAGCATAAACAGTTTTATATTTTTGTATAAGTATGATGATGATGAATTATGTTCATGTAAATAAATTAAATATGTTAATAAGATATATTTTTCAATATGCTTGTAAATAGGATAAATGTACACTATAAATATCTTGTTTTTTATAAATATAATACTTGTGGGTTGGTTTATTTTACTAAGATAGAAATAGAATACAGATATAATTATTATTGCATGGTGGATACCTAGATAACAGAATAATAATATAGTTTGTAATAAATATACCATGAGACTTTGAATAGTTAGAGCAAGGCTACATACCTCAAGTGCAGTTACTTGCACACCCAAGCAGAGCATTTCAACATCTTTGAAAAACATTTTGTACACAAATGAGAAACTTAGTAAATAACATACACAACATATTAACGTAAAGAGTCACTTAATCTTATTAAATATATCAGAGTCATTATGTATTTTTATCAGGGCACTATTATCACTTTTCCTGACGAAAATATTTCCATTCTTGGTCCACACGTGGATGTAATCATGTGATTTCGCAACCTCCTTTGTTTTCTTGAATAGTAACTTGTTTACTGGTGTCAGGTGTTCATTCACATAAATATTCCTCTCATCCCCTGGGAGATCAATCTCAGTGGTCTTTAGTCCACGGTTTTTCTTGATACCTGATATAATAGCATCCTTCAAAGCTCGGGATTTCAGTTTCATGATAATATTTTTGGGGCGGCCGCTTTGGTGCTGACGTGGCTGGACTCTGTTATGTGATCAATATCTTCAGTGGTTACCTGGACTCCAATGGCATGACCTATTTTGATTGCATAGTCAACAAGAAGCTCACTGCGTTTCTCCGGAATTCCCGAGATTTCCAGGTTTTTTGATCGTTCACGTTGTTGCTGATTATTCAAATCATATTGAATGCTGATGATACTTGCTTTTAAAGTAGAGATCTCTTTGTCGGATTCTTTCAAGTGTTTAACATCAGAAGAGATCTTCGTGACTTCTTTTTTTAGATCTTTGTACTCATCTGAGGTGAACTGAGATGTTTTTAGGAGTTCTGCAATGTCGATTGACATATTGCCTTGTTGGGTTTCCAAGGCACCAACCCTCTTCTTCAACATAATGGTATCTTCACGTAGTTCATTAAACTTTGCGTTCATATTTTCTTCAAACGTATTGAGACGAGATGTGATCGTCAGCGTGAATCTCTCAAGAAGTGACGCCATGTCAATGTCACCGACTGTTTCGTCCGCCTTTTGTTTTGTACGTACGGTAATATTCTTTTCATCATTTTTACTGATTGTGTTTTTGCTGTTCGACGTCGTTTCTTTAGACATGAGGATGGCAAATGGCAAATAGAAATGCAAAATAACGATGTGGCTTTCCTGGAATGTCATGCAACTTGCACTTGGAAATTTTGCTGTTTTTCCAGGATATTCGTAGTAAAGTAATTCACCATCTAAACACTGGTACTACTCTGGTTTTACTCAATAATTAAGTACTGTTAATAATACGCTTTTATGTGCAAAATAATAAAAATCCTTAAAATTCGTACAAGGAGCAAAGCACCTTTTTTTTTTTTTTTTTTTTTTTTATACACCTAAGAACATAAATACTATGCACATAAATTCCGAAAAACTCATTGCTGTGCCCGACCGGGGATCGAACCTGGATCTCAAGATTGAGAGGCTAGCGTTCTACCGCCGCTTTAGTTTGTAATTTACTCTAAATGATAATATTCATATTTAATGATAATAGTGGGTATGGATGGATATATACCTAATATGTGTTAGAGCTAAATGCTGGGCTCAACTGTGGAGGTACCACTATTTTATTATAAGCGAAGTTATTCGGGGGAGAGTAAGAGAACAGCTCTTAGGCAAAACCAGGCGGCCCACCATTGCCTGGGACCGATGGATGGCGGTTTATCCATCCCCAATTGCCGGGCCTTATATAAAACAGACTGGTGACGGGCAGCGGCCTCACTGGTGGAAGGGTTTTGGCACCGCGCTCACCAAGCCGCCTGCCCAGCGTGTGTGAGTATGGGCATTTCTTATAGGAGGACTGACAAGAGTGGCAAAATCCTGGAAAGGCCTAGGTCCAGCAGTGGACGAAACAGGCTCATGGGTGGATGGAATGGATATTCAAAGCGATGGATCTCATCTACCACACGTCTGTGGGTATTTACCTTGTGTCTGGCTAGTTACTTAGATCTACTGTTGACTCTACTGATTTACTGCACTGTGATTTTTTTACCATGGATTTGACATTATGAGAATTGAGAAGGTGGTGAAAAGTTTTGTTGTGATTAACATGTAAACTATTTCAGTAATTGTTTCACGATAATTCTTTTCAAAAATTACAATAATTGGGCCAGGACCTGCCCACCGTGCTAAATTCACAAAAGCTATGGGACGAGCCGCTCTGCAAAAAAATCCAGAAACAGCTTCTGGATTCAGCCCCCAACCCTGCAGACAAGGCTCGTCTCATTGCTGCCAGTGAGCGAGAGTCTGGCTACTGGCTGCATGCGACACCTTCCACATCCATAGGCACGCTCCTTGACAGGACGACATTTACTGTGGCCATCTGTCTTCGTCTAGGAGCAAAAACAAATATTGCCCATCGCTGTCAGTGCGGCTCGACCGTCGACGAACTTGGTCACCACGGTCTGTCGTGTCAGCGCAGTGCTGGCCATTTTTCTCGTCATGCCAACGCTTCAGCTTGGCCATACAACGCGGAAATGCAGCCAGTGTCTTGGGTACACTGCCGCACAACAGCGATGACCTAGACAGGGTATTTTACCTTATTTAAATATATAATCTTGTATTAAAAAAAAAATTGAAACCTAAGAATTTGTTTGCTTAATTTAAAACTCAAATCTGTAAAAATTTGTTCAAAGAAAAGATTTGCAAAAATATAATAGTTAACTATTAACTATTATATTTTTGCAAATCTTTTCATAAGGTAGATACTTGTTTATACCGGGTGACTTTTCGAACCTCGTCCAAATTTTTTCAAGCATTAGTAGCTATAGTAGAGGCTATTTTTGAAAAAAAAAATAGGTAGGTAAAATTTTCACATCAACATATTTTTTTCCCAAGATTTTTCGTACTGCGTTGTAACTACACTAAGCTACGAACGGCGAACGGAAGGCGCGTAGCCGCGTAGCGCCTGCGGCGCATGGTGTCTACAAACGTAGCCGCGTAGTGCGCACAGCGAGCGCCTGGTGTCTACAAACGCAATTGTTTTTGGGATTATTTTGCATAGCCGTATCTTAATATTTTAGTACTGGGTGATACTTAAAGAAAAAAAAACACCTATTTCATTATTTTCACTAAAGATTAAAATAAATAAATTTGAACAATGTTCAAAAAGTCAATAAGTGTATATTGAGCAGTGTCCACCAAAACTCTAAGTAAACTGCCGAGTTGTTTCCGCTCTAACAATAAGTATAAAGAAACATTACCAAATTCCGATTTCTTATTTCCTAGACTCACACCAATCATAAGTGTGGATCATAAATCTGATACATATCGTAACTTACGAGATCAGCGTCGGATACGACATGTTTTTTGTTGTTTTCGTGTTTTTACGGACTCTTAGCGACACTTCGAGCGAACGAAATGTTACGCCGCACACACATAACGCAAACTTGTTTCTTTCGTAACATGCTTGACACATTTGCTGCTCATCTTAAATTAAGAAACCCTTGCATTGCTAGCACAACATGTGGGGTATGTGATACGCAGAGCCACTCGGACTGAGATCATGCTATCCTATGTTCTTAGCACAGGTGGTTTGACATAAACAAGTTTGCTAGAACGGCTGTGCGCAACGACACACAGGGGATGTTTTCCGAAATGATTGCACACCAGGGAGCAATAAATAAAATAACAAAAATGAGTGATAACCCTTTCGGCCCCAATGGCTATCATGTTGGCGAAAGGCGTTAGAAAGGAGACCACGTATAGCAAAGCGTACCGACTGGACCGACGACCTGAAGGTCAATGTGGATGGCGGCTGGATGAGAAGGATCACCAAGAGTGGCTGAATTGACATGGACATAGACATACATTTATTGATAATATTCATCACAAGTCATATCAATCTGGGAAAGGCATCCACCAGTGGACGAACACGGGCTGATACCAGGTGACCAGGGTATAAATGCGCACTGAGGTTTGAGAACCAATCAGACGCGATATGTATGATAATGATTACCCCACTGACGTGTTTTTAGCAGCGAAAGTGTTAATTTTGGCCACTACACCTGATAGAAAGTGTTGACGAGACCTAAGATATAGCACGTTTGCCGTTCAACTTTTACAGCCATTTCGCTGTACTGATTGTGTTGATAATTTTACTTTTGCATGTTGTGTATTTGTCGTGCATTAATTTTATTTGTTTTTAAAATTGTTACGTGGAAACTGTTTTTGGTTAAATTATTAGCTATAATATTCTATTTATGTATGTAATAAACGATAACTGTTTGTTCCCAATAAAAAAAAAATTTCTTTCTTTTTTAAAAATCTAGACTTTAAATACTCGAATACATGGATGCTGACAGGTCCCGCACTTCAGCTGTACGGATCAGAAAAACAAAGAATTTTAATTTTCTACCTAATGAACAACAATAATTAATATTAACCGACAATGCATACGACTTTACTGCACTCAGACTTTTCTAATGGTAGAAGGGGCATGTGGGAATTAGATGGTTTAAGTCCTGCGCACACTCAAACAATATAGCTTGCAAAAACCAGAGAGAAAAGCATAGGGTTTAAGGATTTGGTACTCAACACTTACATCTTACCGATTCATGCCAATAACTTCAAATACAAAATTTATTTATTTGTACACAAGTAATTTATAAGTACTTTGGACCCTCCTTTTAAGCTAACAAAACCTGTATTAGAAGGGACCGTTCTTCCCTAGTTGTTACATTATTCTTGTGCTGTTTGTAGGTATTACAACTACAGATTATAAAAATTAATAAATTAACAGAAACCTTTATTTTGAAGAAAAAAAGGCAAGAAGTTATACATAATATGTTTGTGTGTGGTGTGTGAGAGGGTGTGTGTGTCTTTGTGCGTGTGTAAGCGTATTTGCATTTGCATGGTTAAGAATCCATGATATATATGTATAAATATGTATAATAATATGTTTAAAAAAAGTATTAAATATAGTTTACAACTAATAGTAATAACTATATAGGTATAAGGTCCTACGATAATAAGTGAAAATAATTCTAGGGTAGACTGTGTATCACTAACTGAACTTTCGGTGGAAAGTGGTCTATGCGATACTCCATCACCTCTTTTGTTTTCTTAATAATATTACTTTGAATTTCAGGACCCTATATAATAATAATATTAATACTTTTATATATTTTAAATTTGGATAGTAGTAACTGATATAAGTGGGATATAACCACCAATTTAATCACAATTTACACAAATAGGGTAGGTAGCAAAAAGTATCAACTGTTCCAAGGAGCGAAGAAAAAAGACAATTGAAGCCAGTTTATAAAAGTGTTACCGTTTGAGAATGACTCAAGTCTTATGAATAACACTATAAAAGTTTAGGTTAAGCAGGGTTAGGGTAGGCCTGTCGTTGTTGTTCTCCGTAGGGTCAGACTGCGATAACTTGAGTCATGTGAATATTTATGATATTGGTTTTAGTAAATGTTCAGTTTCTTCGTAGTTAAGTTGTTTTATCCAAGTAGTAATGGTCTTTTTACAATCTGTGTATTTTAGTAAATAAATGTTTAGTAATCTGTTTATCTTATTGTACAAATAGGTTGATCTAGCTGAATATTCCGGATGTAGGTTTGTATATAAATATTATCTATAGATGTAGTGCCATTTTTGGTAAAGTTTGCTATACCAAGTAAACAATTAACATATTCGACAGTAATTCCCAGACCATTTTTAGGGTTCCGTATCCAAAGGGTAACCAACGGGACACTATTACTAAGACTCCGCTGTCCGTCTGTCACCAGGCTGTATCTCGTGGACCGTGATAGTTAGAGAGTTGAAATTTTCAGAGATGATGTATCTCTGTTGCCGCCATAACAAAAAATAATAAAAAACAGAATAAAATAAATATTAAAGGGGGCTCTCATATAACAAACGTGATAATGGCACTGTTAGGCCGGAATGATGGAATGATAGATTTCATTCACTTTTTTACTATTTATTCAGATATCCTATAGAGTTCTACATATATTTTTAACAGATACCAGGGAACGCCCAGAATCGATCTGCCCTAGAACCCTGCTTGTTTCTTGTCTGCCTACCTACATTATAGTATAGAACCCTTAGTCCACGAGTCCGACTCGCACTTGGCCGATTTTTAAACTATTTCTACCGGACACAAACCAGGTTAAATTGAAAAGTACGAAAAGTAAAAGTAGCATCAGCTCTGGGGTAACTGAACTCGCGGCTAATTTATTTCTATTTTTCAAGCATTGTCCGATTGCCGATAAACCTTTTGGTTTATTGGGTTAATGCATTATCGATTTATAGAGTCATACATAACCAAGTAATTTATTTGATCCATGGAAGCTAATGAATTGCATACGTATAAATAGATACAACATTTTTAGCCATCGGGATGCATTTGCGTCGTGTTTCCCAGCGTTTCAGCGTTTTTCCGTGTGCGGTCTTACATCCCAGCACTCCAACCGGATAAACTTGGGTGCTCTTCAAAAAAATTATGGACCTGTTTTGACGATTCTGTTATTGTATGGCCGGAAGATGGAATTATTTTCTTGTTCGTATGTCGAGATGATACCGACATAAATGAAGTTCGGTAAAAGGAAAATGTCTACGCTAACGTGATCTCTGATTTAGATTTTTTATGGCATTATATAAAGAGAAATAAATTTATTTGAAATAATACATACGTGTATTTTATTTCAGATTTTAAAGTAATCAAAAATTGAACTAAAGACTAACAGAAGTTACATAATTAATATAATGCAAATTTGTCTTACGAATATTTTTTAAAAAAATATACAAAGACGAAAAATAAACAAATAATTTATGTATGATGAACATAATGTATTGAGCACACTAAGTACAATATAATAAAATATTCTGTCTACTCGGCCCATTCAATTAGCCTTGCAGGGAATGAGGACAAGAAACTTCAAGATCATGTTTTTTATCTTTTTTTAAATTAATATATATACAATACCAACTTTTGCCCGCAGTTTTACCCGCGTTGAATTTGTTTTTGTGTACTCCTATAAAATCAGTCAATATTATTCGAACTGTTACCTACAGTAAACACAGCTGGTGAAATGTGTGTGTTATGGGCCTCTGTTTCCCATTTTGTGTGTCTCTTATATAGTTTTTCCATTTTATGCAAAATTTCAGCCTAATCGGTTTCGTAAGCATGGCGTGAAAGGGTGACACATCACTTTTCTATAGAAATTTGAAAGCTCATTTTCATCCTATGGGAACTGATTTATGGGATAAAAAGTAGCCTATGTCCTATTCCAGGTCTAGAACTATTCATGTAAAATTTCAGCCCAATCGGTTCAGTAGTTACGACGTGAAAGAGTAACAAACATCCATCCATCCATACATCCAAACTTTCGCATTTATAGTATTAGTGGGTGTTTGGTTCAAAATGTGAAAACGCACCCTGGCAACATTCTATTCATTTTGACATTTGGAGCTGTCATTCAAAAAGTGGGTTTTCCGCGTTCACTGCGTTCAGATCGGGAACAGCGCCTGGAGAATCGGATTCGTTCCAGGGCTAATTTATGTGTTTCGGGACAGTATTTAATTGGACAATACAAAAGTGCTGAACAGTGAAGTGAAGAAAGCGTCGATTAGACTTTACATGCACGGGGCAGTAAGCAAGATCGGCCTAACCTTTGACACGCCACGTGTACGCCTGTGGCCAAATTCCCGTTTCTATCCCATCTGCCCTTTCAATCCCTTCCTAGATTTGGTCATCGGGATTAACGTGGAAGAAAGGCAGGACAGCTTGGCGCACTCGAGCATCAGTTGAGATCTGCGAGGGCAGCCGGCGTCTGGGAAGTCTCAGCAGAACTACTGTGAGTTCGTATTATTTA
The DNA here is from genome assembly GCA_910592155.1 of Ypsolopha scabrella. Classification (NCBI taxonomy): domain Eukaryota; kingdom Metazoa; phylum Arthropoda; class Insecta; order Lepidoptera; family Ypsolophidae; genus Ypsolopha; species Ypsolopha scabrella. Next base: position 1,371,713 of record OU342987.1, on the reverse strand, counting down.
TTAATCTGGGTGAGGACTCTGTCTGCATACTAATTTCGTGCCAGGTATATGGTGTTTCTGATATGCTTATGGGCCCTGTATAGAATGTCTATCTTCCATACATTTTTTTGGTAGCAGAATGCGTATGAGTTGATTATTATCAACAATTTCTGGTAGCAGAGCGCGGTTAAGTTATTTAGTATCGGATATTAAACAACCCCGGACCAAGATATTCTGTTTATATAAGCCGAACCGATATAGTAGCTCCGTTGGTCTTATGAGATAATTTGTGAATCATACTTTGGTTTAGTTAGGTAGTTGCTGATTAGTTTGTGACCAAAAGTAGAATAATTTGTTGTGAATTTACCTTGGTTTTATGGATTGTTGAACCCGGTGTGGGTCTTTTCTGTTCTCATAATTTGTTAAGCAACAGAGTATTGTTCGTTGTAGGCCGTAGGTACTAGCACGGCTATGCAAGCAAACGATACCGCGATGTAGATGCAAGCTGCGCCATCTAGTTTTCTATCGCGGAAGTTGAAGCTTTGAACGGCACATCTTTGCGATAATAAAAGATTTATTTGTTAGTAGATATACGGCTAGGTTTTATATTTGTGAATAGATAAAATATTAGATTCATTACAGCTAGGATATGTAAATTATTATTGTGATTACAAATATGTGGGTAATTTACATTTGAATTCTTTGAGAAATAGAAAACCAGGGTTTGTCTTGTTCAGGATAATAGAATTATTTAGGCTGAATCGATTTGTTATTTACTTGGCTCGATTAGTTCTTTTAGATGGTAATGTTTGAGTAACATATTACCATGGATTGTTTATATTGTATGGATATACATATGTATGTTTGTGAATAATAGTATATAGCAATATAGTAGTGTACATGCTTGTTGGTGCAAGACATTTAAACAGGTCATTTATATTAACACAAGTTGGTTAGTTTTATAACTCTGTTGTTTGCGTTATATAAAGATATTTTGGTCACAATATAATAAAACTGGCTTATTTTATAATTTGTAGAATTGTGTACACTTGTATAGGGGTGCCAGGTTGTGATATTGTCGAACTCGTCTTAATTGGTTATTGTTTCTGAATTCCCGGTTCCAACGCGATGGCGAGACTGTCTCCGAGGAAGGTACTGGCGAGTCAGTTGAGATGGTTTGTTGGCGTCAGGGGTTTGCTGTCTCGGAAAGACCGAGATGCTGTCATCGTCCAATGTTACGAAGGGATGGAGCCTCGCTTCGAGACAGCCGAAACAGCCTTGACGCAGCTAACTGACGAGGACCTGCCACCCGAGGTAATGGCTGGATTTTTTAATGATATGGACCAAATAATGGACATACATGACGAGCTCACACAGGTTGCGTGTACGATTAAGAGACGACAGTCCGGGACCCCGGCTGTAAGTACGGGTCATGTAAGTCAAGGTCATAGTAGGGTGCCCGCACTTGAATTGAATACTTTGTTCGGGGAGTCTTCCAGCACTGAATCGATGGCACCCTTGGTTGGGAATTTGAATGGGTCCACCATTGTTGAGCTAGTGGCGCCCTCTGGTGACAATTTAGGCAGATCCACCAGTATGGATTTAGTGGCGCCCCCTAGCGGAAATGTGAGTGGATCTTCCGACACAGCGGGAAGCGAACTGTCGCAAGAAAGGCAACGAATAAAAGAACGCGTTGCGGCTTGCTTGTTGACGGCCGCCGCTGACGCGAGTAGCCCGAAATGTAGGTGGTGCGGGCACTTGGAACATACATTGTTGCAGTGCCGTGATTTTATTACGTTGCCGGTTATTGAGCGACAGCGTTTTGTGAAACGTAATAAATTATGTTTTTGTTGTTTAGGAAAACATTACGCACGTGACTGTTTTGGGCAACATAATATGTGTAGCGAATGTGGCTGTTCACATAATTTCTTGTTGTGTGTAAACAGGTCAGACGTGCTTGGTATGACACCGCAGCGGCTACGTGCTTCGGATGGGAGTATTGTGTACCCATCGCGGCGGCAGCGTCCCGCTACGGGCGGGGGGGCGTTTTCATCGTCCACACAGCGTCCACATCCGTCGAGGGGCCCTCGTCCGGGACGAGGCGCGCACCCGTCGGAGTGGAGAGAGAGTATTACGAAGGGCATGTCACCGGATGCAGGGGTGAGTCATGCCCCGTGTACTATGAATAATATAAGGGAGCACGCACCTGCGGTACAGGGCCGTACTGCGGGCCCGGGTAGGGGGCCCCTTGATGGGTGGGGTCCAACGGGTCCAGGGCCGCACTCAGGATTTTGGAAGTGGGCCCCATGTTTCCGCATTAGCGGGCCTGACCAGGGACCCCCCGGGGGGGGGAGGCAACGGGCGGGGGCCCCACTTCAAATCTGAGTGGGCCCCATCTTTCACATCAGTGCCTGTGCCCACTGTAGGACAGTGTAGCGGGGCGGTGCGACAGCGATTCTCGCCACCGTATCACAATTATCGACGGTTGGAGTATCGCCCGCTTTTGGATGAATATGGTAGGGCTGCGAGCTACAGACCCTTTAGGATGGCGTTGTATATTCACTCGCCATATTGTCTAGGGCAATGGGCTCGTCCTTGGCTGGAGAGACCGGGCAGTCGGTGTATAGCTGCCACTCTGCCAGGGAACGGAGGACGCTGCCCATCGCAATAGTTTCTGGGAGGCCCCCCGTGGGGTTTCAGTTAAGGTTAAAGGCCTTCCTGAAAACAGAGGCCAAAATAGGTATAATGACTATTTGCTAAGTTAATATGTAGGGTGGAGGTGCTAGGTCCCCTTTCACTGCCGACAGTATCCACCATTCTATGATATTATGTTAAAAATAAAATAAATAAATATGCTGTCTTGAGACCAGACTTCGAGGACTGTTTTCCGGACGGGTCGAAGGTCGTCAATGCAGCATCTTTGATAGTTATGTAACCCGGTTACCGTTTATTGTTTTCTCTCCTGTAATTTGAATCGGGGATCAGGGAGATTGATTGCGCGTTCACGCGCGACGGGCGCGGCGCGACGGGTGCGGCGCGACGTGGGGGCGCGGCGACGCGCGACGGACGCGAGACGCGCGACGTGCGCGGCGACGCACACACGGGTGCGGGGACACGCGGCGCGGGCACACACGCGGGTTACACCCGTGGCGGCGGGTGAGACACGGTGGTGTGCGGCGCGGCCGGCCCAGGTCACAAGCGGCAGGTTCGGTGCAGCTGGCGTTTGGAGCTTTACGATTTTTTTTTGAAGCTGCACGAACTGCGCAAGCTGTACAAGCTTTTCGAGCTCTACAAGCTATTTAAGCCGTACGAGCTGTTTGAGCTGTTCAAGCTGTACTAGCTATTCGAGTTGTTCGAGCTGTTTGAGTATCCGTTGGTGAAGCTTGTGGTGTCCGATATATTTGTAACGTGCACGCGGGTGGTCACGCAGTTTAGCGATTTTACCGCGGGAGTTTTTGATTGTGTCTGCTCGACGATAATTCGCAATTTGCTGTTCTCATGCGTATTTTGTTCTGGGCTGCGAGTCTCACTGATGCAGCCGCAGAAGAGAGATCTGCCTTCTGCTATGGTTGATTATAAAGGAGTCGCCACAGAAAGGTTGCCCATGTTCGGTCGGAGCAATCGCCCTTCACAACGATAGATTTGTGTTAAGGCGTACCTGTGAGTGTTTGTGTGCTTGTCCATTAAGGCCGTCCGCTTGGAGTTAGTACTTTCGTTGTCTAAGGAGGCTTTCGTTGCCGCGTTGGATCGATTTGTATCGCGTAGGGGTCTACATTTTTTGGATCCACTTTGACAATGGCACAACTTACCTGGGTACCCCCAATTATTTAAGAAATGTTAATGTATTTTTGGAAATGTTTAAATATTTTTTGAAAACTATTGTGTTAGTTTATAAGTTGAATGTTTGCCCAAGGAGGGATAACTTGGCGGTTCGATTCCCCAATTTGATCCTCACTGGGAAGGTAGTATTTTTTGATACCGCCGTGCGATCGATCAGGACCCACCTCCGCCGCGTTATCGGGAAGAATATTTATGTTTCAAGGAACTCATCTCAATGTTTTTTAAAGTGGAAGCCGTCCTCTATTGTATTGCCGGTTGCATTATAGAGCGGATATTTGGTGAGGATGAGACTCCTCTCGTCTCTGAGGTGCTGGTCGGAGGTTCGATCTGGCGACGAGTCATAGCGACTCTCTCCCGGCTCCCGGTTGATTAAGCTAACGGTCTGATAGGAGTATCAGTCCGGAGCGGGGGATTGTTTGGTTCAAAATGTGAAAACGCACCCTGGCAACATTCTATTCATTTTGACATTTGGAGCTGTCATTCAAAAAGTGGGTTTTCCGCGTTCACTGCGTTCAGATCGGGAACAGCGCCTGGAGAATCGGATTCGTTCCAGGGCTAATTTATGTGTTTCGGGACAGTATTTAATTGGACAATACAAAAGTGCTGAACAGTGAAGTGAAGAAAGCGTCGATTAGACTTTACATGCACGGGGCAGTAAGCAAGATCGGCCTAACATTTGACACGCCACGTGTACGCCTGTGGCCAAATTCCCGTTTCTATCCCATCTGCCCTTTCAATCCCTTCCTAGATTTGGTCATCGGGATTAACGTGGAAGAAAGGCAGGACAGCTTGGCGCACTCGAGCATCAGTTGAAATCTGCGAGGGCAGCCGGCGTCTGGGAAGTCTCAGCAGAACTACTGTGAGTTCGTATTATTTATTAATCTGGGTGAGGACTCTGTCTGCATACTAATTTCGTGCCAGGTATATGGTGTTTCTGATATGCTTATGGGCCCTGTATAGAATCCCGTATATTTAGTTTGGCCGGACAGGGTCTTCCATACATTTTGTTGGTAGCAGAATGCGTATGAGTTGATTATTATCAACAGTGGGGAAAGTAAGGAGTTCAAAATACAAGACGGAGGAATTTTCGTCCCGAGACAGAAGGTTCAATTCAATGCCGTTTTACCTGCCTTCCGATGTGTCTCTGCACATTAGATCCGCCAATGTCGAGTTTTAACCAAAAAAAAACCGGTCAAGTGCGTGTCCGGCCACGCACAGTGTAGGGTTCCGTAGTTGCCCGGTACATTTTATAACTTGGTCTACTCAGACAGATCGGGCCAAACTTCTAGTCCCATACATTTAGAAGAACGGCCTATACATTGTCGTGTTTAGAGGGGACGAAAGTTTGGCGCGACCTGCAAATCTTGCTTAGCTGTGCTAGTTTTCCTTTTAACTTCGTTATATATACTACTTCTGTGCATTTTTCCACATATTCAGAAGCAACCGTTCAACCGGCGGGGGGGGGGGGGGGACACTTGATTCTCACAAAAATTAGCACTTTAAAGCTTAATATTTCGCCAACGGATCACTAAATCGAAAAATGGTTTTGACACGCCCATAATATCTATTCCTCACTATGGGATAGACGATAAAAAAAAATCATCCCCAATTAACGTGTATGGGAGAAAATCATGAAAAAAAAATTTTTTTCGATGTTTTTTTAAATATTTTGTTGGCGTAATTGATATTTATACCCATACCAAATTACAGCTTTTAAGTACTAATAGTGTCTGAGCTAAGCCGTAGACAGACGGACAGATGGACATGGCGAAACTATTCGTCTTTCTTTAACTATAAAGGTTCCTTGTTGGATTACGGAACCCGAAAAACCCACTGTGGACTGATTTACGAAAGACTTTTTTTGAACTCAATCTTTAAGTCGAATACTAAGCTGTATCGCTCAAAGTATTGTCTACCTATGTACATATATAGTTTATCACTTTTTACAATCAGATTTATTGCTTGTGGTTCAAGTCGTTATGTGTGAAGAAACGAAAGAGGTGTGATCTGGTATCGTATTATGTAAGAAATTCTTCTAGAAATTTTGGTGTTATTATTTCATTTTGAAAGAGCAAAATTATTGAAAATAAATACAGCCGACTTCTCGCATATCGTGATCGATATGATTTATCGTCATGTTTAATCGACAAAATATTGGCTTCGTGCAAAAAACACTAGTAAATGTTACAATTCATCATTTTTTTCAACACAACGTGCTTTTTCATTTCTGTCCGCTTACATTTGAAAACTATTAATTTAATATTTTTTGTCTATAATACGATTATGTATGTGATCTTTTATATAACATTTTCAGTTTAAGAAATCGGAAATAAAGAAAAAAGTATATCCTTTCCACAAGCGTACTTACTGGCATTCCATGACAAATAGAACATACGTGCATTTTCAATATACAAAACGAAATATGTTCAGTATGATAAGAAAAACATGTTTAGTGAATAAATCTTGTAGCAATACATTTTTTGAGTCACAGCGGGTATATCAAACTACAAAACCCATCCCCGGCATCTCAATTTCCTTTGTAACTTCATTTTACTCGCCACAATTTTCAGCTACAATTTAAAAATTTCGCAACAAGCGACCACATATATTTCCCATCCGAAACGCTGACACTCATATCCTTTTGAAACGTCGCACTATGAAATAAATAGGTTAAAAGTGTATTTTATTGCTCTGAACGCAATAACAGGCGTGGCGCAATGCCAGCCATTCGCGCTTTGTTGACATATATCAAGGGGTGTCTAATGTGCTTACGAAAATGTTACTGACCCCTTCTTTGGCGGTGTGACGGCTTAAAATTTTCTAAAGCTTGCTTTTAATGTTTCGATTTGATTGTTGATTTTGAACCAAATAAATATAAAGTTGTTTTTTGGGTTCTGTACCCGAAAGGTGCCAAACGGGACCATGTTACAAGTGTCGCAATGGTTTATGAGCGCTCAGTGAAAGTGGTGAGGGATGTATATCAGAGTATGTGTTCACTCGCGCACAAAAAAGTGCGATAGAGAAAAAATTACCGGCGCAGTCAAGGTCACCGTTCATAAACCGTTGCGATACTTGTTCTAAGCCTCCGCTGTCTGTCTGTCTGTTTGTTTGTCACAGGGAGCTACAGCTTCCGTAATAGGTAGACAGTTGAAATTTTCACGGAATATCTGTTTTTATGTCCTCTATCACGTTATGTAATAAAATGTAAAAAAGAATCCAAGGGGAGTCCCCATTCAATAAACCTCGAATGTTGCATTTTTCAAAAGTTTTTTTTTTTTTTTCTGATGTTTCTCAAAAACAAGTTTCAAATTTATTCAAGTTATACAACTAAAAATGAAAATAACAGTTCCATACTCAGCTCCATTCCATACTGTTTATCGGGCGCTACCATTTTACCCGCTTGTTTTATGATGCCTTGATGTTGCTATATTAGTGTTATTTACCATGTTTTTAAGGTTCCGTACCCGTATTGTGTGGTTGTACGGAACCTTAACTAAGCGAGTCCGATTTGCAGTGGGCAAGATCTATTCTACAATCCATTTCAGCTGCTATTAGGAAGGACCTTGTTATTGTGCGTCAGCAAACTATGTGCATCTCATTCACTCATGCACTTCCGTCAACGTTGCTAACACACACAGGTATCAGATATGACAAGGTCCTATCCTAATAGCATCTAAAACGGATAGTACACACAATATGAACTGCGCTTGAAAAGTAACTGTGAGGCTTAGGCTAAGAAGCGCTTGCCCAAACTCCAGAGACTTCCGTAAAATCTACGTGCGCGAGTCCGACTCGCACTTCTTACTACTCTGATACTAGTAAATATTATAACATAAAATGATTGATCAAATTTAAATGTGCAATTTTTTATTACACATTTATCTGTTTCTTTGTTTTTGAGATAAGAATTCTTATCCTTATACCTTAAGGTATAAAATTAAAAAATTAATTCAAATTTTATTCAATTGAAACATTATCTATAATTTATTACTAATAACCAAATTATTCTAAAATTATAATATATTAAAAAAAAAAAAAAAAAACTTTACTAAATTATATAAACATAAAAGTTAAATTAAATAAAAGACTTTACTTTAAATTAAAATACTAGCGAATGTAGCATAACGAGAATAATAATTATACTCAGGTTCTTAAAGCCTTGATTTTTTCAATGTTGCTCGAAAAATGGTGTCAATTTATACCAAACATTTTATAATTTGTAGTGTTTTTGGATTCCTCGTTCCTCACATAGAAGTTGTAAAAGGGAACCCTTTTGGTCACGTGGTTTTTCGATCACAGCCACTTATCCAAGTTGGTTAAAATCAATTTGAAATTATAACGGATGGACAAATAGCCTTTTTGGGTACCAACAAAACCTTAGGAAAAATGTTAAGCATAAAATAATTCTGTGTAACTTCCTCTTTGTTTCCATAAAACAAAAAACAGAGTACCCTTTTTATTTGAGAACAACCGGGAAGTGTTTTCGTAACATATTTCTCAAAGGTAAGGAATATTACTTTCCGAAAGGCTGAGCCCAAACAATGTGCGCGTCACACCGACACCGGCAGTCTTATTATCTAAAATTTCGCAATCAGCAACTATCGCGCAGTCATCGCACAATCGGTTGCAATGTGTCAAACAAAATTCGTATTAGCTACAACGATCGCTCGCTAATCGTTTGCTTTCTGCTATTGCAACATGAATGCACTTTTTATTTTTTTCGTTCGTTCAATCATTCACTTTTAGGCGAGGAAAGTGGTGCCACCTAGCAATTCCGAAGCAATGGAGAACTATTAGTTTGTTTGTTTACTGGTTTTGAGGTTAATAAAATAACGCAGTATCAGTCAGTTTTGGTTTTAGTTTTCATTTTAGCGTAAATAAAACGAGTGTGTGTGTGTGCACCAATTTGAAAATGTGAGTATGTTTTTCAAGAAATATTTTTTATGTTTTTAATATGCACATACCTATCAATTAAATGAATTTTTAATATAAATCTTTGTAGGTCCAACCGCGTGTCCCAGGACCAAATGAACCACCTGCTGGACTACCTCATGCTGCATCCCAATCTGGCCAAGGGTGTGGGCTTAGGGGCGAGATCAAAGGAAACAGTCGAACGACAGTGGGATAGCCTCGCCTCTACGCTTAACTCCTTGGGTTCAGGCTCCAGTAAAAATGGAGATCGGTGGAAAAGGGTAAGAAGTTATATTTGTTTTATTGTTGCGTCTAGTATGCTCGCTTGCAAGGCAAAATGGTAGAAATACTTTCGCTTGTTACAGTACTGGACTGATTTAAAACACAAGGTCAAGACCAGAGCTGCATTAAGGAGAAGGGACCAAGATGATACTGGTGGTGAACCTCCAATGGGTGACTTGTCCGACACTGACCAAAAAGTCCTGGCAATTATTGGGCCTGGCGCAGTGTTTGGTGATGTACAGCATCGAGTTCCCCTGTCTGTTAGTATTGTGATTACTTGGATCTAATTTTGTTGATATTTTCAAGGCTCTTATCACTTGATGATAAGCCTCAAGAGAGGTATTATATTTAAAGACTTATAAGACTTACATTTTCAGAGGCCACAAACCAATGCAGTCACAGTTGAGAACCAAGATGCCCAGGTCGCTATTGGAGTTGAAGACTACCAACTTCCTGTCTTTGTAAGTAAACAGACTGATTACTTAATTCTTATATATTGCTGTTTTTATTATACAATGCTATTATCATTATGACAGTAGAATAATATTATGATATCTATACAGAAGTATCTTATTCTATTCAGATATAACTATAACTCTACTTGCAAAATGAATATACCATGGTAAACACTATTTCAGAGCCCGCAAATTGAGATCCAGGAAACAGAGGAGGACTCTGCTGGGGTCATTGTTGTAGTTGAAGAAGGTAACAATTCATGATTTATTTATAAGATATCAGTGAAATCATAATTCTAACACATAATAAAATAATAATACATGTTCATCATAGTTTTAAATAGTTACATTATGTTTCTCTTTTCAGAGAGTCCAGCTACAGCTGCTGACAGTCTGCGTCCACTTACCACAAGGGGCCAAACCACTAGAGCTGGTAAATTTTGCTATTATAAAAATGTCAGCAACTGTTTAAAGGTTTATTGCATGCATGCTCCACAATTATTTTGCACCAACTGTTTTAAATTATTTTATAAGTGATGCTAAGATTTTAGTGTTTCTTCTTGCAGAAACTGCAGTGGTCAATCCTGTTTCCCCTTCTACAAGAGGCCAAACTATAACTAGCGCTGGTAAGTTTTTCTATGATAAAAATGTTTATTGTTGCATGCTTAACATTTCATTAGCACCAGCTATTTTAAATTATTTGCGTTAAAGGTTTTAAATTTTGTTTCTCCTTTCAGGGACTGCAGTGGTCAATCTACATCCCCCATCCACAAGTGGCCAAATTACAACTAGGGCTGGTAAGTCACGAGATGCCCTTCTATGACTCAACAAAGTTTTGTTATTGTTGTTACTTTAAATTTTTACACATCTGGAGTGGGTAGAGGGTCGGGCAAGTGCCACAGCGTGCGTACGCCCATTATGTTAATGGCGTAATATTTTATTTACAGATAGTGCTGTATCCCACCCTCGCCGCAGCAGAACTAGAAACTTGAAAACTAGTGGTATGTTTCTTCTTTATTACCAGACTACAGCAAAGCAAAATTGGTAAAAACTAATTTACTTTTCTATCCAATATAGGAAATCAAGTGAAGGCTGACTCAGCTTGGGTGATTGAGCTTGAGCGGAAGAGAGTGGAAGCCGAAGAGAAGCTAGCCAATGCCGCTCTTATTATGGCTGAGGCTTCGCGTGTTCAGGCTGAGGCCTCGCGTGTTCAGGCTGAGGCCTCGCGTGTCCAGGCGGAAACTGCACGCTCTCAGGTGGAAGTGGCTCGAATGCTGGCGGACTCAGTGGCCACATTTGTTAAATATATAGAAAATAAAAAATGAAACAAATGTTTTATTTATGTTTTAATTTTCTCCTCAAACCCTCCACAGCCTCTGTACAATAATGTCTCGTTGACGTCGTCCCAACTCTAACTCATGGGCTTCATTCTGTGGTTCCACCACCTGGTCCTGGTTGAGGTCCTGACGGGCTTGATCTTCTTGCACATCAGCAGCTGGCAAATCTGGCACAGGAATCCTATGTCGATTTGCAATATTTTGCAAGACGCAACAGGCATTTATAATTTTTGCTACCATTTGATGGTCATAATAAAATAAAATATTTTAGTACGAAAGGATCAAATATTTAAAATAATTTTAATATAAAGAATTTCATTAAAATTTTATTTTTATTTTTAATGAAGAACCCTGTGGGCTAATAAACATCTCCACCGAGCTTTCAACACACCAATGCAACGCTCCACAGAGTTCCTCACTGAGCAATGCAATTTTGTGTAATTTTCTTCTGGGCTGTTGGGTGCTGAACCTAATATTGGGGTCATCAACCATGGTCTTAATGGATATCCCGAGTCTCCTGCAAGAATAGCCACATTAAATTTCATAATATAGGCCTAAAATTATAGGTATTAAAAATAATTCTACAAGTAATTCCTTACCTAATAACCACATAGATTCACCTCTTCTGTACAAATCTTGCAGATGGTTGTTAACATCTGACAGACGCCATATATATGAGTCATGTGAGTTACCACCAAAACTTGCATCCACATTTAAAATATTTAGGTCAGAATCACAAATCTGCAAAGTACAAAAAGAAAGTAAATATAGGCAAACAAGTAAGAATTCCAAGCTTTGCATTTTAATCTCCATGTGAGTTACTTACTATCTGGACATTACGGGAATGGTAATGTTTTCTGTTGTAGAAACGTTCCTCATGCTCAGTAGGTGTGACCAATGCCACATGAGTACCGTCAACACATCCAAGTATACCCGGAAAACCAAATTTATCAGAAAATCTGAAATATTTAAACAGTGATTAATAACATCTACACTACACTAATATTATAAAGAGGAAAGTTTGTATGTTTATAACGAATAAACTCAAAAACTACTGGAATGATTTCAAAAATTCTTTCACCATTAGAAAGCTACATTATCTCTGAGTAACATAAGCTATATTTATTGAGGGACTCCTACTAAACATATGTTCACGCGTGCAAAGCCAGGACGGGCCACTACCTATAGTTTATAAACTACTAGTTGGTTGGAGTAGAGTGTAGGTAAGGGGGCACTATGAGAAAAAAAGATTTAGAAAACTTGCCCCCTTATCAACACTGACCAACAAGCTACGATATCATTTATACCATATAAAATAATATACAAACCCTTGAACTATAGATAGTCTTTCCTGATGTGTCTGTGGAAATTTAATGTGCCTTAATAATACATCTGTATTATTTAATGCCATAGTCACTTCCCGTACACAATTTGAGACACTGGGCTGACTTAGAGCATGCATGTAGCTCATGCCAATGGGTTTTTGATAAGAGCCAGTGGAAAAAAATGAAAGAGCTGTCAGCACCTGCAACAATGTGATTTGTGATGTGTATTTCCAATACCTAACTATCAATCAAGAAGAAAATCCAATGGAAGTCACTGGTGTGCTATCTTACCTTGCATTCAACGCTCACTCTCGTGCTTCGCCTCTGTACAGTCATGTATGGCCTTATTTCGTCACACAACTCAATGAACACAGATTTGGTAAGTCTGTAGTGTGCTTGAAATTCTGTGTCAGATAGATTTTCTATTGCAGAACTATCGCGAAGATTTCGTCGAAGTTGTGCAGAAACTGCTGTACGATGCCTTCTCTCTTCATCTTCTAGGGCATGTAAAATCAACGGCGCGCGAGCCATTGGTTGTAAAATTAATTAATATTTTGTTTCTATGATTTACAATAACTCAATATTCAAAACAAAACTAAAGCGATTCCTAAGCGATCAGTGTTTGGGCTGTTGCATTTTGACGTTTCTGATTGCGTTCACACAGCTGTCCCTTGCTGTCAAATATAATACGTGGGACGCACTATAAGTTTCCGGAATGAATATGAAAAAATACTATTAAAGGTACAAAATTAATTTATTGTTTTTCAAAATAATCTCCCTTGGCGTCTATGCACTTTTTCATTCGATCAAACCAGTTTTGAAAACTTTTGTGCCACTCCCCTGTGGTGACCTCTGAAACATGTTTTTCATACTCCTCGACAGCCTCTTCTGGTGATGAAAATCGTTGACCGCGTAATTGGTTCTTAATTTTTGGGAACAGAAAAAAGTCACAAGGTGCCAGGCCGGGACTGTATGCAGGATGACTCATGAGTTCTACATTTTTCGTCTTCAAAAAGTCGTTTGTCTGTCTGGCCGTGTGAGAACTAGCATTGTCGTGGTGCAGGATGATACGGCGTTTACGGTTATTTTTACGGAGTTCGTCAATAACTTCCGGCAAACAAATGGTCGTGTACCAGTCACTATTCACGGTACGACGATTCTCTAAAGCAACAGTAGCCACGTGTCCAGTTTTATTAAAAAAAGAATCAATCATCCGCTTAGATGCACTTTTCACGCGCGCCACTTTGGTTGGTTTCGGCTCATCTTGAAAGACCCATACGCTCGATTGCTGCTTTGTTTTGGGATAGTAGCAATAAATCCATGTTTCGTCACCTGTTACTATGTCCCACACCAAATTTGACGCACCTTCGTTGAATCTGGTAAGCATGGCACTGCACCAAGTGACGCGGTTCGTTTTTTGAGCCTCGGTCAAGTTGTGTGGGATCCACCGCTAGCACAGCTTTCTCACACCCAAATGTTTGTGTAGGATTGATTGTATTTGACTCATGCCTATTTCTAAGGATGCGCGAATTTCATGGTAGGTCACATGCCTGTCTGTTTCAATCATACGGCGCACAGCATCGATGTTTTTGTTGGTCACAGCGGTGGACGGCCGACCATCGCGAGATTCGTCACTGAGATTGATACGACCACGCTTGAATTCTGCAAACCAGCTATAAACAGTCGTCTTGCATGGTGCTTCATTGCCAAAAGCTGTTTCAAGCCGAGCGATGCTCTGTTGAGCTGTCAAATTACACTTAAAATCGTAGAAAATCATACTACGAAAATTTTCCCGAGTTAAATCCATGTTGATGCAGACACACAATTTTTTAAATGGCGCCACAAGGTAAAAACAAAAGACAGTCAGATGAAACAAACTGCATTCTACAGCCAAAGAGTTCTATTTTCAAATGTTGCAATAAATTTTTAAATATTGTTTATGTAAGTGGCCAGTTCCGGAAACTTTTAGTGTTACCTATGTACAAATACAAATACAAATACAAAACACTTTATTCCACCAAAAACGAAAAAAAAACTTTACAAAAAACTTTTCTATTATAAATACATGGCTCAGAATGCAAAACAATATTCGATGATACAAAGTTATCAAATATTTATTTTAATTTAACTTATTTTAATTTAACACTTAACAATGAACATTTTAGAAAAGAAAACAACTACAACCATTGTTTCCAGCAGAAAAGGAATCCGGCACAGCATGTGACTTCAAGAAGTCGCTGAATTTAAGCCGATCCCTTGTTAAAAAATTAAGAATAAACAAAGACAAATTATTAATACCGTCATGTGTCAAAAAGAAGAAACTTAAACAGAAAACCTATACTTTAACCCCCCCAATTTTAAATAACAATCTGGTTTTAATGCGTTGATATACTTTATCAATGGCTTATGTAATACGAAACTTTGGTCCCTGTAAAGGACAGAATGCACTTTTTAGTTTTATGATTGCTCGCTAGTAGCAGCACCGCTGACTCTTTGCTATCGCTCCGCTATTGCTCCTTCCGTAATATGAAAGTGACTTTTGACAGCAGAAATTGCGCAATTATTGTCGATTGCTTTCTGTTTGCAAGATACGTAATAAGCTTGCGGGTCTGTCCACGCAATTATTTCAACCAAAGTTGAAGCGTTTTCTTTATACATGTACCCATTGGCCATTTTAACTCACAATAAAGCTATTGTCGAACTGTTCGAGCGTCTTTAAGCTATATTTTTCATTATGTTATTCCCTTTTTTGCTTGAGTTATTTGGTTAGGGGCCGACCATATACTTATTAAGTCATTTGAAATTTGGTGGGGATCTGTGGCGTAAGCATGAAAACATCGCGGTTTCGTTATATTTGCGTTCATGTTTGCGTTTCAATCTGAAAAGTTCCGCTACTGTCCGCTAGGGGCGGTTATCAGATTTCATGAGAAATTTAACATAAACGCAACTATAGGTATAACGTAACCGAGATGTTTTCATACTTAGGAATAGATTGCGGATGACGACAATATCATGAACATAGGTAGCAATTATGTGTTGCCAAAAGAAAAAAACTATCAAAATTACATCAGTTTTGTGAGAGGGGGGGGGTCATTGGATAATGACGATAGGATGATTGTAGGAGGGGTCGAATTAGATGAACAGCCCCAAAGTACAAAAATTATCAAAGTAAACAAAATTATAATGGACAGGTTATTTCTTAAAGACAACGGTGATAATTTTGACCTCCATCACGTCTAATCATCCAGTCTAATAAAAATAAATGATACCAATTGATACGGACAGGATTTTTTTTTTACATTTTTTTCGCTGCGTTCCAAACGAAGTAATTTTAATACCAGTTTTGTTATGTACTACGTATAAGTAAGCGTGTAGTATCTGTGTTATGGGCCAAGTAATAAATGAGTGCAGTAAATGAGGATTATATGATTTACTAGCCTTTACCCGTGGCTCCGCCCGCGTTTATTCAACCTCGGCCAAATTTTCGGCTTGGGCGTTATTTGAGTAATACTTAGTTTTTATATGTTGACCAGGGTCACTATAATGATAATAAAAGAACCGCATCTAGATCCGTTTAGTGGTTTTCGAGTTAAAACGGAACATACATACAAACAGACAAAAAAATTAAAAAATGTGGTTAGGCCTCAGTACAATACTACTTTCGCAAAAATATTCTCTGTATAGACACAAGTTTTTCATTACTTTATTATTAGTATAGAAAAAATAGATTATGTTATTATTTTACCGTGCGTGTGACTCTACAGGTTTGTACTCACTCAGTTTCAGAACGGTCAAGTCACAGTCCAGCAGTAGCTCCGTTGGTACCACCACGCCGGACTCTCAGTTTAACAGATTAGATTATTATTTTACCGTACGTGTGACTCTACAGGTTTGTACTCACTCGGTTTCAGAAGGGTCAAGTCACAGTCCAGCAGTAGCTCCGTTGGTACCACCACGCCGGACGCTCAGGTTAACAGATTAGATTATTATTTTACCGTGCGTGTGACTCCACAGGTGTGACTCACTCAGTTTCAGAACGGTCAAGTCACAGTCCAGCAGTAGCTCCGTTGGTACCACCACACAAGGCTCTCAGGTTTCAATTCTGCCAGTTAAGTGCAAAATGAGTTTTTTGGAATTTATGTGCGCAGTAGTTGTATACTTACCACTTTGTGAACTGTGAAGGAAAAACCTGCGTGGCCTAAAATCCGCATATTTGTGCCCAAGACCGGCAATAAGGCTCACTTAGAAAAATGAAATTTGGTACAAATACTCGTAGCATTAACTTGCCTGCACGGGGTTTTAAAATAAAACTTCACACACATTCCTAATTCCAGCCCAATAGTTTTTTTTATTCAACAACGGCAAGGCTAAGCTTTAGGCATGGTTTTCGTGTCCCGAAACCCTAGCTTCTACAAATTATTATCACTTCTATTGGTCCAAGGACTATTAATTGGACCAACCGGTTCAAACCCTCTAGGAAATACATAGTGTTATCGGCAGATATATCGGAGCCTATTATTGCCAGTGACAACTTATATACCAAGTGGCAATGTCGATTTACTGTACATGGAGCTACGAAACCTGCCCTTTGACTCTTTATACAGATAACGTCCTTTTTTGTTGAATCAAAAATAGGAAAAACCAGTCAAATGCGAGTGGATATCGCACCCCGAGGGTTCCGTAGCATTCAAATAAGTTAATATTTATATTTGTGCTCGTATTGCTTGCTTGTGCATGTTTTATGTGGGAGGGCGGACGGTGCACGAGTCTGCATTTTGAACAGCATGATAATAGTGCTTAACGGAATATTGCAAATTATGAATATATCCCTAAGTTGATGATGCACTTCCTCAAAGTATCGCCTATTTCTAAATGTACCAGTAGTTCACCCCGAACTGTGAACTCGCGCTCGCCCGATTCGCGCTCGCCCGATTCGCGCTTGACCGATTTGGCTCATATTTGAACTTAAAAATTCTTTTTGCTTTATTTACTCCATCCATCCATCCATCAGCCTGTTTCGTCCGGTGAGCCTGGTGAGCGCGGTGCCGAAATCCTTACACCAGTGACGCCGCTGCCCGTCACCAGTCTAATTTATATAAGGCCCGGCAATTGGGGATGGATATACCGCCATCCATCGGTCCCAGGCAGTGGTGGGCCGCCTGGTTTTTTTGCCTGAGAGCTGTCCTCTTACTCTCCTCCGAATAACTTCGGGAGGATTTCCGAGTAAGATGGTGGTACCTCCACAGACGAGCCCGGCATTAGCTCTACCACCTAACCTTTATTTACTCGTCTGTCACATTTCATGACATTCCGATCAACGATAATCGAGTTATCATCGAACAAACATTCATACATACATACATACAAACGCCGGATTGTTCCAGTAGACTCGAAGAACTTGCTCGCGTAACTCATTCCATCTGCAAGGGCTCCGATGATGTATAATTTTATTTTTAGCCGATCACGATACATTTAAAAGCGATAGATGTTGAAGTTATACAATAAGGGAGCTGGTTTCCAAAAGTTACGACTGTAATAGTCTTAGACATTAAATTGTGCTACACTCCAGTACTCGTACATATGATTTGTCAATATCAATTTTAAATATATCAATACCGCTGTTTTAATGATACTTGAGAGGTTTTTAAGTTCATATGTTTATTGGTACTAGTAATTACAATTATCATCAAACAGAAATGAAAAATAAAAATGGTGACAAAAGACTACCTTGATGAGCTCCATCACCAACTACAATGTCTCTGGCATTTATATGAATATAATTTGTTTATTACTTACAGACTGCTGTATTTGGGGTGAATTTCGATATTGATTCAGAAACACCTTAGTAGCTCGCGTTTTGGTTCTACCGATATATAAAGTGAGAAATTTTGTCATAACTTACTTATTCCGCTATGCAGGAGATTGGCAAAGCTATCGTATTTCTGAGATATCGCATGAATATATTTGTACGGGGAACTGCTGCATATTTATGAATCGAGGCGTAGGCGAATCTTCTTCAGCTTCACGATTTTTAGAGCTACGTCAAAGGACCTTGAAGTCGATGTCCCATTGCGTTAGCAGCATAATTTTAGAACAAGGTCAAGGAACAAGAATCTTGTTAGGCAGGTTTGATGCCTGTTGAATTTGGTGCACGAGGATTCCGGAAAACTCAATGTCGCCTGATCAATGAATACCCTGTCAATGCATTCGAATTTGGAAATTCATGTAGATTCATACGTTAGAGAATAAATCATTTTTTAAAACAGAATGTACGTTTCAATTGACGAAATCCGTGCATTTACTGATGATGAATGTGTACAGTCTCTTGTAGTTTAAGTTTCCTATTTATTAAGGATTTTAATGGATTTGACGCACGAATATCATGCTGGCGTCCGTACCAATGATAAACATAATTTGATAGACTGTATGAGTATCCATATGTTCCCAATATTTTTTGTTAGAATTTAATCCATGGGCCGCGTTCATAAAAAATATAACACTATCATCATCATCACAAAGTAAAAGATATATCTCACAAAAATTTGTGATTTACGTGTTTTCCTAGATATACATATTTATACAAAAATATATAATATTATACGCCATTTACATAACTTTTCCAGTGTATTTGATTAATAGGTATGTATTCTGTGTAGATCAAGAATAAATATAAATATATAATATTCAAAAGATGTAACATAAAGAAAAGTGACGCAGCAAACTCGAGCCCTCTTGACTCTGAATCAAATAGTTGCCATATTACTTAAATCTAATTATCTTAGGTATAATCGTATAAGAATACATTTTTTCGATCTTTGACTAAACAAACGAGTGGTTAAGCAGACCACAAGAGTAAAACTTTTTTTCAGAAAACTCAAAGTTCTTGCAAAAGAACTACGAGAAGAAACCGATTCCATTTAGTTATTTATATTTGCTTGTAACTTCGCGTCGCCATACATCAGCTAGTTGATACAATTTGCCGCGAAAACTCGCCTGTTTGATGTACGACCGGAAAAATAACATGCCCAGATTAAACGGAGAGACACGTCTTACTTCTTTACGAGCAAACAAAATGCAACTTTATCCTAAGCAAATACGGCACCATTTTCTTTGTAAACTTGACTTGGACAGTCCAGAAAAGTAACTTGTAGTTTTGATATAATTTGAGGTCTGTTTGGTATGGATTAGGGTACATTTTAGGTTGTCGAATTGGGCTGATCAGAAAATTCAGGCATTATTCCACGGGATGACTTTTCGCAAAATTTACTATTGCAAGGTTTTGCTCCTTGGTATTGTTTATTGTAGATTAAATCGGGAGCCGATATGCTTTGCCCTCTTTTATGTTCTTCTAAGGCTTTATGTAACTGTGTTTACGAGCTTCTGGGGCTGAGGGGAATAAAAAAATATGTAGCGTTTGTGGGACGAAGTTAAGATAGAAATTAATTTGTGGCATTATGGCACCGTAATTATTACAAAAAGTGGCGTCATCCTTAACTGAGTAATTTTTTATGATCTTGTTCTATTTTCGGTTAATTATAAAAGGTATTAGGTAATAGTACTTATGTAGCTGTTCGAAATAGACCAACGCCAAAATTATGCCATAAAAATTACATAGTTTGCGAGGTTCTTCAAAATTAAATAAACTGGTCTAGTGCGAGAACTCGTTAACTGAGGGTTTTTGTACATATCGTTTAAGACACAAAGGTATCCTACTTGACACTTATGATCTACTAAATGCCATGTATCCAAAGTGTCTAATTAAGTTGGTTTATCTTCTTCAATATCTAAATATCGGTAATATTCAGTTTTTTTCCCAGACGTGTGTTTCAAGTTTCTAAGTCAACTAGAAGCACGTATATAGGTTTCGGTGGGCCAATTTGTACGAAAGAGTTACTTTTTACGCATAAAGTTAGAAGCCTGATTTTTCAGCAGAACTTTGGGGCTGAGACTTTTGTTGGCTGTATTACTTCAATATCTCTACCGGGGCCTGAGAGAAAAGATCTCGACAAACAGACAGACTGACAGACGGACAACAAAGTGTTTGTTTAAAGATTCCGTTTTTTTTTGGAGGTACGGTGCGCAAAAAAATTCATGGATATGATTAAGATCTGGTGATTTTTATGTTATAATATTGGACAAACTGACCTTAACGAGGGTAGCGTTGAATAGTTTCTACCAGGCTGGGCAAAAGTGGTGCAAGGCAAAGATGTGTGGATTCGGAAAAAGCTTTTCGGATAGCAGTGGGACATAAACCATATGCAGGCTAAATAAAACATAAATAGATAATAAGAGATTGATCTACATAAAGTTATTACGCTTTGGCCCATTAAGGAAAACCAATCTACCGAGGAACCCTATAAATCCGTAGCTTTTCTTTTATAAAAATCTCAAAGGGATAAGCCAGATTTAGGCTTTTTGTTGCCGATTATCACAAATGGAAAATGAATGTGTATTTCTTTTTGTCGTGATTTCGTGACTTCTTTTAGAGAAAAATTGAAACCAAATTATATTTGCCAAGATTTTCTTGTTCAGAGCAACTACAGCTGCAATGATGGATTTAATAACATTTTTCTTTGAAGCCTCCCACTAAAAAGGCTGTGTGAATACGTTTAAATCGAAGTCTTTCAATAGTTTCAATTCACTACAAGTTGCAGTTGTAGTCAGACGAAAGAATCTGAAAAAAAAAAGTTTATAAAACAGGAAAGTTAGGTTGATAAATATATCTTTAAATAAACATACATAATTAAAAATAAAATAAAATTGTGTTGCAGCTTACCTTAAAATAGAAAGACTTCGTTTTAAACGTTTTCACACAGTCTTTTTAGTAGAAGACATCTGTTTCTCATGGGATGACGTAACTTGCCTACTATGACTTCCAAAAAAATTATAATTATATTATTAATTACTAAATTATTATAATTATGATAACCATTATAATGTTTACAAAACAGTTAGTAAATAAATATTATTAAAACTTTCGGAGCCCTTAATTATGGGTTAAATTGATTATATATAAATAAATAAATAGTATTAGGATAAGACTATGTTTTTATTGCGAAATCCATCGCTTCAAAATACTCTAAATATTATTATTCGAGCGTATTACCAACCAGAAAAGATAAATTAGAAACAAATGTAAAGACAAGAATTTAAAAAAATTCTTCGGGTCAGGATTCGAACCTGCGAGCTCTTGTTTCCCAGACAAGCGCGCTACCAATTGCGCTACTGAGGTACTTCCCTCGACCGATGAATTTTTCCGCCATACTTGTTCACCAAATATTTTTGTAACTATTTGATCTAACTAGGTTGTAATGCACATACTAAACGCTCACGAGGGCATTTTTTACATTTACATTTGTTTCTAATTTATCTTTTCTGGTTTGTAATGCACTCTTAACATTAGGATATTTCAATATATATTTGGACTAACTTGTAGACTACAAAACTGCTACTATTTATTGAGCTATTGCTTTGTTAACATTATAATGGTTATTATAATTATAATAATTTAGTAATTAATAATATAATTATTATTTATCTGGAAGTCGTAGTAGGCAAGCTACGTCATCCCATGAGGAACAGGTGTCTTTTACATAAGGCGTTAATAGTGAGTGGGTGACCCTCGGGAGTGTTATGAGAGGTGATTTTGTTTGTTTCTCTTCTAAGAACTAGATATTTGAAAAACTGTTAGTTAACGAATAAACTCAGTTTCTACCCTAACAGGACTGTCGAGATTGTATCCCATCTTCTATTGTCTTACCGTTTTTAGGGTTCTGTACCTCAAAAGGAAAAAACGGAGCCCTTATAGGATCACTTTGTTGTCCGTCTGTCTGTCTGTCCGTCCGTCCATCCACCCGTGTGTCTGTTAAGATCCTTTATCTCGGGAATGCGTGGAGGTATTGAGTTGAAATTAAAACCAAATACTTAAGTCTACAGTCCCTTGAAGCTGTAAAAAAAGATACAGCCGTTTATGCCGCAAAAAACGAATATTTCTACACTACAAGGGAATCAAAACTTATAGGATATTTTCCGTTGACCTAGAACTATCAAATTTGGTATGTATTAACGTCATAAACAACAAGTATAAGGGAAAAATCCGAAAACTATACATTTGTAATTAAATCATAGGAATTTATATTTGCGATTGTCGGCACTTGGTGAAACTTGGAAAACATCACAATTAAATTCATGAAATCATAAGAAATAATATTTTGGTATTATATTCTTTAACGGAACCCTCGGTGGGCGAGTCCGACTCGCACTTGTCCCGCTTTTACTCAAACCTATAAGGGTTAAATCTGTGTTTTTGGTACAGGTCAATCTTTTCATAAGATTAAGATTTATCAAGCTATCAAGAAAAAGTCTTTTGTGAGTGCTGTTGTTGTGTGATTAGATCAGTTAATACAGGGAACGATGAAGTAGTACCAAATACCTGTTCGAGTCCAGCTGTCTCTTAGCCAACAGTGAGACGAGCTGACAGAGCGGACGCAGCAGCTAATTCTCATACGAGTGTCACGTGCGCCTGTGTTACGTGATGAAGTAAAGCTACACCTGTGTCCATCCATCCATCCATCCATCAGCCTGTTTCGTCCACTGCTGGACATAGGCCTTTCCAGGATTACGCCACTCTTGGCCGTCCCCCTGGAAGAATTGCCCATACTCACACACGCTGGGAAGGTGGGTTGGTGAGCGCGGTGCCGAAACCCTTGCACCAGTGACGCCGCTGCCTGTCACCAGTCCGTTTTATATAAGGCCCGGCAATTGGGGATGGATATACCGCCATCCATCGGTCCCAGGCAATGGTGGGCCGCCTGGTTTTGCCTGAGAGCTGTTCTCTTACTCTCCCCCGAATAACTTCGGGAGGATTTGTGAGTAAGATGGTGGTACCTCCACAGTCGAGCCCGGCATCAGCTCTACCACCCCAAGAAGCTGCTACAACTGTGTACAGTCTGTCAAAAAAGAGTTGAAAAGAAAAAAAAAAGATTCAAATTGTTTATTTGTAAAATATATACATCAAGTATACGTTTTACATGTCAAATCTAATCTGTATAAAATAATATTTTATGATGAAACAAATATGATACGGGAAATATATAACAAAACTGTATTTAAGTTGGGCTACTAAAGTTATACACATGCATAAAATAAAAAGACTTATTGGAATAAGAGTATTATTATACATACATAATGCAATTAATAAATGAGTTGATAAATAAACAGAAACCATAAATAAATATAATGCCTAGCCAAATATAAGGTACACTCACATAAGTAAAAAAAAAAAATATTGTATATACATACCTACATAATGCAATGGATAAATAAGTTAATAGATAAATAAACTTTAAATAGATATAATGCCTAAATCCACCCATTCGATTAATCTTGCTAAGAAGAAGGGCAAGAAACTTAGCAAGGAACCGAATATTGAAGGAACTATTTTTCTTTCGCCTGGTTACACCAAACATACAAGTACAAAATCAGTTAAATCGAGTTAACCGCGTTGTTATTTCATAAATATATCACCTAAATTAAACTACTTGAACGTTTAAAGTTCAATAACGTTCAATATTCATTTCAAATAATTTTTTAGAGACTGTAAATAATATCCGTTTATCTAACATTTACATAAAATATCAACTTGTTATTTCAATGATATGGTTCTGAAAAATACACCAACCAATCATGCTTACACGTGCAAATCAACGATTCACAAATATGGTTGTTTGTCACAAATACTGCAAGTATTCGAATAATTTGTTATGATAACAAATATGTTGTAATAAATACAGTTCCATCCCCTTTTCAATATCATACAAGTAGGTACTCATGTAATATTCAAGATTATGTTGAAAATTGTTTGTTATCAATCTCCACTTTTTCCCCAATCATTAAAATAATGTGGTATATGTAAGAACCTGGTATTTTCCTAACATATTCCCATGTTGTTTTTCGATCAAAAGCCATAATGTACGTATCTATATCATTATCTACCTACTGAGTATTTGTTCATATCTTTTTATCTCCCAGGAGATAAAGAATATCTGCTTCAAAAAGTTCTCTGAATAACGGTTACTGTTACTGACACAAACCGAACCTTGAGTAATTGGGATACGGTTCATATTTGACTGGTCGTTGTGTGTCATGTTGCTTACCAAAAGATATAGGTACAAAAACACCAGCCTACAATCTTCAGGCTTCGTGATTCTTACTCGATTACAATAGAGTTGAGTTTCGTTTGTAGAGTTCTGCATTAAGTTTTGGTTTTTGTGGAATATAATTTTGTTATTGACTATCCATCTTGGAGTGACCTGTCTGTCTGTCACACAGCAGTAATATCGATATTACACAGTGTTTGTATCGAAAGCTTAATCGAAAATAATATGAAGTAATAGGAATATGAGATGGCGGCTTTTACATCACGGAGGTGGGATCAATCTGTTGTATACAGTCAAAAATTATTATTAATTATTTAATATAAAAGTATTACATAAGCGGTTGGTATTGAACATAAAAATATTTAACCTTCATCAATAAATGAAGGGTGCATACGAAAAGTTCTCATCGGCATATGTTAAAATATTCGCTAGTAAATAAATAAAAAGGAAACAAAGTAAAAACTTCCAACAACGTGCTTGTTTTGATACAATCCTCAATTATAAAACACTCTAACGAGTAATTTTATAAAAAATGAGCCGATTGCTTGACTATATTACGTCGTTTTAGGGTTCCGAACGTTAGTACGAAAAAACCGAACCCTTATAAGATCACTTTGTTGTTTGTCTATATGTCTGTCCGTCAGACACTTTTTCTCGGGTCCCGTTAAAGATATCAAGTTGAAACTAGTAGCTCTTAGAGAAATCTGCGGCTCCGTATTAGTATATTGTCTTCTAGGTAATCAATTTCATACACTTGTCTCACCATGAAAACATATAGGTCACTTCCAGTTGACTAAGAAACTTGAAATTCCATCCACAATTAGGTTTTGTAGTTCCTCTTGAGTTCATCTTAAATTTGCCTTTATTTAAATTCCATTCATCCATCCATCAGCCCGTGTTCGTCCACTACTGGCCTTTCCCAAATTTCGCCCCCCGCAACGTCCTTCAGGTCGTCGGTCCAGCGGGCACGAGGTCGGCCTACACGACCCTTTGCTGTACGTGGTCTCCATTCTAGAGCCTTTCGGCCCCAATGGCCATCATGTCGGCGACAAATATGGCCTGCCCACTGCCACTTCAACTTACTGATTCTGCAGGCTATGTCGGTTACTTTCGATCTCCGAAGGATCTCCTCGTTTCGGATTCTATCCATCAGAGGTACCCCAAGCATCAATCAATCAATTATTATTAAATATTTGATTTACACGCACGTATTATTATTGATGACTCTATGTCAACTGTTTCACCGAGACAATTTCGGCATTTTCAAGGCGAGTGTCGTTCTTAGGACGACAACGCGGCATTCACCGAGGTTATCGCACGGCCACTGCCATAACATTAACTACTCGTAGAATAATTTTGTGTTTTAAACGGTATGTACGGAACCCTCAGGGTAAGAGTCATACTCGCACTTGACCAGTTCTTTTTTTAAATAATAGGTTTACTGTCTATCAGCCCCTTCGTTTCCTGTGCCCTTCGAAAAGAGAGTTTCATTTCGCAAGTAAAGAATAACTTCTGAATTCCTGTAATTATACCGGCACGCTCTGTTTCAGAAAATAAATAAAACTCCCGCCAATAAAAACCCGATCAGTCTGTCTGGAACGGCCATGTTTTACCCAACCCTTTTACGTTTATTACAAAAATAAACATTGATTGAATTTACGAGTTCTGCAAAACGTTTTCAATGTTGGATTAACGATAAACTACATCGTTTAAAAATAAAACCCGTTCGTATATGGTTGGATACAACATAAATCGTAGTTTCGGAATGTCACTTTTGTTTTCAAAATCCGGAATGCTCGTGCTTTTCTAAGCCAGATAAATTAGCACAGCACTTGAGATTTTATAAGGCAAAGGTGGAATACCTCTTAATCTTAGACTCGGGTTTAAATCCTGTTGGCGAGCACGCACCAATGTGTTTTTTGGAATTAATGTGCAAAATATTTGTATACCTACTTACATTTGCTGAACGGTGAAGGAAAACACTGTGACGTAAACATACATGCCTTAAGAAGCATTTATGCCGAAGTACGGCGAGGGGTCCTCACGTTGGGACGAAATAATCGTTGGTGAAAAGAGGTTGTTCTATTGACAGTGGTTACTTGGAAACACGCCAGAAGCCCTCTTTAAGACATTTGTCGTAATATTTGAAACGAGTCTAGATATAAAAAAATAAAAGAGATAATTCGATTGACATTGTATAATTTTCTTAAGATAAGAGTTTAGAATATAATATTAAGAATATTTAGAATTTCGAATAGAAACGAAAATTCGGTCGAGATTTTGTAAGTCTTTCTAAATTATAATACACTATACTTTATAATTACAATACACCCGCGTGTTATTTGATTTAACGGTATGCTTTTTTCCGGGATAAAAATCAGCCTATGTGTTAAGTTACGGTACAAGCTATATCCATTCTAAATTTCATCCAAATCCGTCCAGCCGTTTCAGCGTGAAAGAGTAACAAACATACACACACACATAAACTTTCGCATTTATAATATTAGTGTGATAGTGTGATTAGGAGTGGGCGTTCCCAACGAACCAATTTTTGCAACTGTTTTTCTGAGCGCAACGATGCAATCGTTTTTCTTAGTTGGATAAAGTAGTTTCTAAATGAAACAAATTTTTGACTTCCTGTCTTCAGCGCAGTGTTTCCATTGCCTTTCTATCAGATTTCATACACATAGACTCCTTGATTAAACACCATAACATTAAACATTTAAATTTTCATTTTGTTTGTAGGTACATCAATGTTTACTTCTGAATAATTCTGCCTGATATCCGAAACAAAGGTACATATAGATTTCAGTTAACATTATCAATCAAAAGCATTCAGAACAGAAGTCAATCAGTTCTTATATCTCCATTACAATGAAGATAGAGCAAAGTTTTGTTTACCTAAAATTAGTTGCAACTGCAACTACTTTTTAAACTAGTTTGTGGCGCTGAAAAAACAGTCTCGTTTCGTTGCGGCAAAAGCTGCAACGACCCACCCCTACAATATATATCTACTACTACATTTCCCTTTACGGGTAGATGTATTGTAGAATAATAATTGTAGAGTTGCGTACAACTATAGACTGGACTTGTTTCTAGTGAACTTCTTGTTCAAGTAAGTTAGTTAATTTAAGTTATAAGTATAAGTGAAGTATTAAGTTATAAGTTAATAGTTCAAGTAAGTATGAGGGCGCTGACGTGCCAACGTATATGTAGTATTATGATTATCGTGTGTTTATAAATAGTAAAGTTGCATATCCCTTAATAAATTCGTGAAAAATAGTAACTTAAGGTAAAAATACAGTGAAAGAAATAAAAGTGAGCATTACAAAGAAACAGTGCTCTAAACAAACAATAACAAAAATTTTTGACACTCTAGAACATTCTTGTCCTATTCGAAGCTGTAAAACGAAGATAATCAACGCTTTATTTAACAAGGCTGTGAAACAGATATAACCAACGGAAATTAAAATTAAAGGTCAGAGCTAAAATTCCATAACAAAACCTACAAATTCTCCGAAAATAGTAACCGTTATTTATGATACCAACCACTGGCCCAGTATTGAATATATACTAACGACATCTATCGGGAAGTACAAGAACCACAACAAAGCTACTATCTAAGGTGACCACATGTAGGAGAAACATATTGGATAAAATTCAGCTAGTCACCAAAAGAGGTCACCATCAACATTTTTTTTATGACCAATGACACTACAACAGGACATTAAATTAAATTGTTAATCCATAGCCAAAAAACATAATGAGTTGCTTAGCCTGCACAAAAAAGGTGAACATTGCCGAAAGAATAACATGCTGCTACTGAAAAAGTAACTTTCATTACCAATGTTCAAGTATATCTAGAGATTTTTTTATGAAAAACAAACAAGACTATGATTTTTCCTGGCTTTGTCCGAGTTGCAAAACTAAAGAACGAAAAACCAGAAATGAAAACACTCCAGTACAAAATGCCCAATCACCAAATATAAAAAATAGCTCAACTGATCTTGATGAAATTACAATACCGAACCAGGAAGGTCAACACAATATCAATGTCACTATCAGAAAAAAAGAAACATCCACTTTAAATAACACATCTATTTTCGAGAAAACAAGTTTGTTAGGTGACACTTACTGCTCAGAAACTACAAAACAGTCCCCACTGCTATTAAATGACGATACTTCTGAAACACGTAACGAATTAACTCTACAGAATCTGGAAAAAAATTTAAAACTGCAACTGAAAGAAAAAAAACAATGCTATAATATCAGAATTACAAACTACAATTAAATGTGAAATTAACAAAGCAATCACAAAATTAAAAGTAGAAATAAAAAAAGAAACAAACGAGTTAACTAAGGAAAATATATTAAGAAAAACTGATATCGATCTACTCACCGAAAAAATAGATAAACTCAATAAAGAGAATGACAATCTAAAACAAGGTATGGAAGACCTATTAAACAAGATGTCTACTACAATAACAAAAAACATGCCAGAAAACCACAACAAAAAGATAGTACTTTATGGCCTAACAGAATACTACAAGGAATTTGAAAACGATCTGCATAATAGAATAATTGAAACCTTTAGAGATATACTTCATGTGGACCTAATGGGCTATATTGAGGAAACTCACAGGATTGGTAAATACAACAACAACTATAAACGTCCACTTGTTATCGAACTAATAAGCAAGAGAATGACTAAATACATCCTAGAAAACAGTAATAATTTCCAAGGAACGAAATTGTTCGTAGCAGAATATTTAGGTAAAGATGCGAGAGAAGAGCGAAAAATTATGCGATCGGAAATGCTTGAGGCTCAGAAAAAGGGACTTCATGCAATAATACGAAACAATAAACTCTTTATAGATGGAAAACAAATAGAACTAAGAAATGAAGAAGACTACAAGACAAAGTCTAGTGACACAGCAACTGTAGGAAAAACATCCGACCAACAAAACAATATTATGGGAAAAAACTACATAAGAAACATCAAACAACCTTAACAAATTAGTCATTATGAAAACACTGGAACCTATTCCTTTCGAAAATAAAAACCAACAATTTAATGTGACATTCCAAAATTTCCAGAGCCTCTATAGCAAACAAGATATATTAGAATACTTTATAGATCAAAACCCTACTTATCAAGCTATATGTAAATCAGAGTCGTGGCTAACAGAAGAAAAATTACAACTAATAAAATTTAGTGGCTACAAAATAGCGGCATCCTTTTGCCGGAAGAATAGAGTAGGAGGCGGCGTGTGCATCCTTTTACAAGAACACATTGAGAGCGAAAATATAAAAAACATCGACGACATGTCCGTAGAATATGTGCTGGAAGCGTGCGCGGTTAAACTGACAAAAGAAAACCTTGTAATAGTTACGATGTACTGGAATAGAAGAGAGGGGGACTTATTTTATGATCGTCTAAATTTAATATTAAACTACATTAACAAAAAAATTCCAAAATTTAATATCATTTTAGGGGGAGATTTTAATACAGATATCCTTATAAAAAATTCGAAAACTAATAAACTTTTAAACCTTATGCTAGAATCCAAACTAACTCAACATATTAAACAACCAACTCATCACACGCCAACCTCATCAACATGCCTAGACCTAATATTCACAAATTTTATTAACAAGAAAATAAATACAACAGTAGAAGATTTTGGTTTCTCTAACCACATGGGAGTAATCATACATGCAGAAGTGCCCAAAACAACACAACAAATAACCTGGCATATAACAAAAAAGCTATTTAATAACAAAAATATAGAATTATTCAAATCACAACTAAAACAAATCGACTGGCACGAGTTATTTACGCCAGATAATAATATAAACGAAAACTATAACATCTTCAACAGTAAATTAACTAGTACTTTAAACAATAGCATACCAAAAAGAAAAATCAAGTTGAGAAATACTCTTAAAAATATTGGTTAACAGTAAAGATAAAAAAATGTTGCAAAAACAAAAGTCTATTAAAAATACTTACCACTCAAATCAAATTACAATAAAACAATCACCAATTACTATAAAAAAATATGCAAAAATACTAAAATAGTACATTACGATACGAGAGTGATGAAACGTTTCTCGCACGAGTATCGTATAATATTTTATAGCAAAAGTGCGGAAAATGCCGACTTTACGCAAGCGCAGCGTGCGTAAAGTGGTCATTTTACGCACGGTGTGCTATAAAAACAATAACTATCTCAAAAAAACTAGATTACAAGAAAAAAATTAAAAATTCCAATAATGTAGTAAAAACAATGTTGAATGTCATAAATGAACGCACCAACAAAAAACCCCTGAAAGAAAAAAATAATATTCAACTTCAAATAAATAATACTCTCACCTCGGAACCCAAACAAATAGTAAATGCATTCAATTTTTTTTTTGCATCTGTAGGTGATGAAAGAAAAGTTGGGCCTGAACTACGCGGCCGCCCCGTGATAAACCCAGCCGAAAACACAATGTTCCTCTACCCAGTAAAACATTTGTGTTTCTCATACTAAAAAATCTTAAAAGTAAAAAAAGTCACGGCATTGATGAATTACCACCCTACCTTTTTAAACAATGCGCAGAAAAGTTGACGCTACCATTTTACATTATGATAAATCAATCCTTTAACGAAGGCGTCTTTCCAGATTTTCTAAAAATAGCCCTAATAAAACACAAAAAAGGCTCTAAAACAGAAACTACAGATTACCGCCCCATTGCTCTTCTACCAACAGCTTCAAAAACCTTTGAGACAGCAATGCACAAACGCGTCTACAGTTTTTTAAAAATTAGTGCAATCAAATTAAAATAAAAAAAGAACAAAAGACACAAACATAAACATACACAAAATATAAACATTTAAACATAAAGAAAACATTTGGACAAATGGGAATAACTCAGCAATTTTCTGACGCTGTCATACAGTGTGCAGTGCTGGTTTTCAGTAATCCCCAGCTCTTAAGGTAGTGTTCAGAGCATAAAGTATTAGGGGTAAGTACACAATAAAAAAGAACGGTTGTAATTGTGTAAAGTGTCTGATGTGTAGTGTTATGTATGTGTAAGAAAGAATAGTGACTATTATTTTAAACTAAAATATGTTTAATGTAGTGTAGTGAATGTTGAGTTTTAGATGAGGGGCATGTTTACAATTTGCTTGGAGATAAAATGTTTTACTTAATATATATGTAAATGAAGAAGTGACACTTCATTTAATTTGAATTTACCGCGTTTTCACGCGTCAATCTATGGAAGGATGACAGACATGTTTGAAGGTTATGTAAACTGTTGTCAGACGAGTGTATCACAAAGAAAACATCAAAATATTATAAGTAAATGAATTTGTGAAATAATAGCTCTAAATGTTGTTTCTCTTTTCAGGTAAGATTAATAATTACTTGCATTAAACATGCATAACTTAAAAGATAAATATGTAACTAGTGTTTAATAAAAATATTCTCTTTTCAGAGCAACTCAATTTGGTTTTTATTTCACGGTTCTGATAAAACGGGGCCTGTTTATAAAGCTACATTATAAAACAACATTTCTACAGCTGTTTTTAACAACAATGGAAAAATTAAAGTTTGAATTCATGGTGAAATCTGGTGAAGATCCAAAATCAAATATAATCAGCATAACCTCCATTACGGATACCGATAAAAACACATTTTACATCCCGGAACAGCTCCAACCGGCAAGACTACATGAGGCGATTATAAAAACACAAGCTTTTCAAAAAGTCAAAGCTACACTACAACGGAGACATGAAAAAAGACAAGTATGGATTTCATTGACATCGGAGATAAGTGATGTGTATATAGATCAAGATGGAAATATGCAGTTTAAAGGATATTTGCTGGAAGAAGCTTCACCGGAAACACAACAATGGGCTTCTACTTCAGGAGTCTCAGAAGAGGTTCTAACAAGAATTCTGGAGAGCTTCGCTGAAATGAAGAAGGATACATCTAAATCTCATCATAATATGAAAAATTTGTTAGAGAAATTTGTTATAGAAAAATTCAACAGTAAAACGTCAAATGTGTCCCAATGGATGATTATTTTTGAAGCGGAATGTGTGCGTTTAGGAATTGATGAAGACGTTAAGAAAATTGAAAGTCTTAGGTTATTTTTGGAGGAATCGTGTCTAGACTGGTACAGCTCCATGCTTATAAAGTATACGGTTAACTCTGAATGGTCAACATGGAAAAAAATCTTTTGTGAGACTTTTGCAGCCAGAGGTTGGTCACCGGTCAGGTATGCAATTTTATTTAAATATAGACAGGGCTCATTACTAGAATACGCTTTAAAAAAAGAAAAACTATTACTGGAGATAAATAAATCAATGGATAAACCCACTCTTATTGATTTGATTGCTACGGGGCTACCAAATTTTGTAGCAGATAAAATCGATAGGAACGATTTGAATGAAACTGAAGATTTATTTAATAATATCAGAGGTTTAGAATATTTAGTGAATAAAAAGAGTTTGGAAAAAAAGATAGTCAGTTTTGAAAGTAAAATTAAGGATAAATATGTTAAAAATATAGTCAGTCCGTGTAAAATTTGTGAAAAAGAAAATAAAGGAACTCGTTATCATCCTGAATCCTTATGTTGGTTTAAAAACAAAAATGGTGATAGACCAAAAAGGGATCAGATAAGGAGCATTAACAATTCTGAATTAGAAACGGAATTAAATGAAATTGATCCAAAAAACTTGTAATTTCGCCATTAATTAAAATTAAATTATTAATAAATGACACATTGGAAACTTCGGGAATCTATGATTCTGGATCGAATGTGTCTTTAATAAATTCGAGATTATTGTCGTTAAAGAAAAACACAATTAATGATAACAAAAAAAAAGCAAGCTTAAAAACGATTAATGGCGTAAAAAAAATCTATTGGAATGGTAACTTTAAAGATAAAAATTTTTGATATTGAAGAAAATATTAATGTTTTTGTCAAAGATGAAGAAAATTTCGATTATGATTTCTTAATTGGGTTAGATTGCATTGAAAAATTTAAATTGATCCAAAATGAGGATTTAAAAATTACACAAAGTATCCCTAACCCCAAAGAAGAAGATAAAAAAAAAGCAATAAATCCTAAAAATACAAAAATAATTCCTGGCTTTACAGGTAGCAACGAAGAGGAAACACAAAGTATAAATGATAAAAACAAGGATGTGGATATAGTTCAGAAAACTAAAAATGAAACAAATTATGAATGTAAAATAAATTTTAATGAAAACATAGAAGTGGACAACTTTTCTATATCAATAAACCATCTAGACCTGCTAAAACAGTCACAAATAGATAAATTGATATGCAAATATAATTCACTTTTTGCTAAAGACAAGTATGATATAGGCACTGTTAAAGGTTTTGAAGCTCATATTGATTTAATAATAGACAAATATTGCAGTAAAAGACCATATAGGTGCACTATTGATGATATGAAAGAAATAGAAGAACAAATATCAAAATTATTAAAAAAAAAATTAATCGAGGAGTCATATAGTCCTTTTGCTGCTCCGGTTACATTAGCCTTTAAAAAGGAAGAAGGAAGAAGGTCAAGATTATGTATAGATTTTCGTGATTTAAATAAGATTGTGGTTCCTCAATCACAACCTTTTCCATTAATTGAGGATTTAATGGGCAAAACAAGAAGATGTAAATTCTTTTCAACACTAGATATAAACTCAGCGTTCTGGTCAATCCCTTTGAAAATTGAAGACAAACAAAAGACAGCATTTGTTACTCAAGAAGGCCACTTTCAATGGACTTGTTTACCATTTGGTTTGAAAACTTCTCCTGCGATTTTTCAGAGAATATTATCTAGCATAATAAGGAAACATAAATTATCCGATTTCACAGTGAATTACATAGATGATATCCTGGTATTCTCTGAGACATTTGCAGAACATATTAAACACCTATCACTATTATTAGAAGCGATATTAAGGGAAGGTTTTAAATTGAAATTTTCAAAATGTAATTTTGCGCAGGACTCAGTCAAATATTTAGGCCACATAATTAAAAACAATACAATTACTCCGCTAAAAGACAATTTAGTTGCCATAAAGGATTTTCCTATTCCGAAAACACAAAAAAATGTTAGACAGTTTCTGGGTAAAATAAATTTCTATGGAAAATATGTGCCAAATATATCAATCATACTAGATCCTTTACATAATTTGTTGAGAAAAGGACAAACATTTGTTTGGTCACAAAAATGTGAAGAATCTTTCGAGACAATAAAAAAACTACTTTGCTCAAAGCCCATTTTGGCAATTTATGATCCAGATCTACCAATTAATATTTATACGGATGCAAGTATACAGGGCATAGGCGCAATTTTAAAACAACCACAACTCAATGGAGAAGAAAAACCCTGCGCATATTTTTCCAAAAAATTAAATGACTCCCAAAAAAGTAAAAAAGCCATATATCTGGAGTGTTTAGCAATTAAAGAAGCGGTAAAATACTGGTACCATTGGCTTATAGGAAAAACATTCACGGTTTTCTCGGATCATAAACCTCTAGAGAAAATGAATATTAAGGCTAGAACGGATGAAGAATTGGGAAATCTTACATACTATTTATCTCAGTTTAATTTCGATGTAAAATATTCTCCTGGAAAATACAATTTAGAAGCAGATTGTTTGAGCAGAAACCCTGTATTAGAATCGTACGAAAATCAAGATAAATGTTTAAAAATTGTAAACTTTATTAAACTAGAAGACATACAGAATGATCAAAAAAAAAATGAAAGTGTAAAACAAAATACAAGTAAACTAATATTAAAAGATACGATATACTATAAGACAATTGGGAAAAAGGAAAAAATATTACTAACTGAAGAGTTTAGTATAAAAATAATAAAAAAAATACATTATCTTTACTGTCATTTAGGTATACAACAGATGGAAAATAAAATTAAGCCATTTTATACAGCAAAAAATTTAACTAATAATATTAGAAAAATTTGTGACAACTGTGACATCTGTATAAAAAACAAATCCAGAGGAAAATATAAATTTGGGCTAATGTCTCACTTAGGTCCAGCTACTTACCCTTTTGAAATAGTATCTATAGACACCATTGGTGGATTTGGTAGCTCTCGTTCTACAAAAACATACTGACACCTACTTGTAGATCATTTCACCAGATATGCCTATGTTTTGACATCTAAAACTCAAAATTCCAGTGATTTTATAAAGCTTGTTAAAAAAATACCACAGGGAAATAATAAAATTGGCATGATTTTATCTGATCAATATCCAGGCATTAATTCAAAAGATTTTAAGAACTTTTTAGTTAAAGAAAATATACCCATTATCTTCACTGCAGTAAACTCGCCATTCTCTAATGGTTTGAATGAAAGATTAAACCAAACATTAGTAAATAAAATTAGATGTAAGATAAACGAAAAGAAGGATAAATTGGCCTGGACGACTATTGCCCATGAATGTACCAAAATGTATAATGAAACTGAACACACTGTGACAGGATTCTCCCCAAAATATTTATTAGAAGGGCAAAACATAGATATTTTACCAGAAGAATTGAAAAAAAAAAAAACACAAAATGATTTATTTCAAGATAGAAAAATTGCATTGGAAAATACTATTAAATCACACAATTATAATAAGCAACAATTCGATAAGAACAGAAAACAATGTGAATTAAAAATAGGAGATTTTGTTTATGTGGAAAACGGTAATCGATTAAACAGAAAAAAACTCGATGAATTAAAAATTGGCCCTTATAAAATCTTAGAAAAATTGTCAGACTCAATTTATAAAATAAACACAGGGCATAGGAAGTCCGAGTCTAATCTTTTCCATGTCACAAAACTTGTTCCGGTACAGGAAAATTAAAAATGTAAGCGAACACATCCGTATAAATTCTTGGGGAGGGGAGATGTAAATGAAGAAGTGACACTTCATTTAATTTGAATTTACCGCGTTTTCACGCGTCAATCTATGGAAGGATGACAGACATGTTTGAAGGTTATGTAAACTGTTGTCAGACGAGTGTATTACAAAGAAAACATCAAAATATTATAAGTAAATGAATTTGTGAAATAATAGCTCTAAATGTTGTTTCTCTTTTCAGGTAAGATTAATAATTACTTGCATTAAACATGCATAACTTAAAAGATAAATATGTAACTAGTGTTTAATAAAAATATTCTCTTTTCAGAGCAACTCAATTTGGTTTTTATTTCACGGTTCTGATAAAACGGGGCCTGTTTATAAAGCTACATTATATATATTTAAAAGAAAATTTTCTTTAAGAGGATGCTTCAAATTTTCACCTTGTTTTTGTTGCTGTAGAAGTATTGCCTTAAACTTAGCTTCAAAAGTTTTAGTACACATTTTTTCTCTTAACGGTGGCGGTAGATTGTTCCATATTTTTGATGCCGCGTGTTTGAAACATCCTTCGTATCCTCTGGTTTTGTGCTGAGAAATGAAAAGTAAGTTCTGGAGTTTAGATCATGTATTAAAGTTGTGGCCATCCTTGCGCCATTTAAATTTCTCGAACAAATATTATGGGTTTTTACACCAAAGTATTTTTTGTGTTGTGCATTTTCATTTTCATTTTTCTTTATTCAGGAAACAAACAGTCTTACAACAAAAAATAAAACTTGAAAGTACAATGGGACTTGGAGCTCCCTATATAAAAATAATAATAAATAATGTGAGCTCATTATTAGACTAATGAAGAGTGGATTTAAGTTACAAGTATTTTTTTTATTTTTTATTTATACAATAATATACCTGTTGTTAGGTTGTAAAATTAAATATTATTTTATTCCTATACTGAAGAAATACAAATGCAGTGTAGAAATTCTAGTTACGTGTGAAAATACATATTTAATAATGAATTTATAAGTTAATTACTCCAAAGGAGTCTGCTTATATTTGTTTTGAAAATAGTGTACGAATTACCAAAAATATCTATTTTTCTCAAGTTTTTGTTATCAAAAGTGGGACTACGCCTTAAAAATGTATTTTGCGCATAATTTGAATGCCAACGGCTTACACAAAAACTATTTTAAAGCTTAAATTTTCTAATAAATTGGAGGAGTCCGTTTGGCCATGAATTATTTTATATAAAAAGCAAGTATCTAAAAAGGTGCTTCGAATTTGAAGAGGCGGCACTTTGTGACGATGTGTACTAATTTCGTAATTCTGATAATATCCTGTTCTATGTTCTAGCGTTTTTGGGAATTTACGTTGAACTCTCTCGATACGCTCGACGTGAGTCTTATATTGGGGCGACCACATAACGGATGCGAACTCCAACTTACTTCATACATAAGCAAAGTAGAGGATTTTGTAAGTTAAAGGCTTGTTAAAGGGTTTGCATAGACGAAGGATCATACTAAGTAGTTTAAATGACTGTACAAGAATATTATCTATGTGTAGACTGAAAGAAAGTTTCGAGTCTAATACAACACCCAGGTCCCGTATATTTGTAACCCGTTTAATACTACTATTATTTATATTGTAATCAAAGAGAATGGGGTTAAGTTTGCGGGTAAAAGTAATAGTGTAACATATTTGAGAGTTAAGAACTAGACGGTTGGGTCTACATAGAATCATAGAATCATAGAATCATTTATTTCATTAACAAACAGTACATTAACATGTTGTTCAAGTCTGATTAAAGCTCCAAACAATCATCTGTACTTGATATATAATTCGATATATTTTAGCATCATCTGCATATAGAAGAAACTTAGAAAATTGAATACTGTTGCCAATGTCGTTAATGTAAAGTACAAATAATAGGGGTCCTAAGTGAGAACCTTGCGGTACCCCTGAAGTTATAAATTTAAATAAAGAAACATAACCTTTCAACGAAACAGCCTGACTATGGTTGCTGATGTACGATTTGATCCATCTCAAAAGGTCACCATGTATACCGATGCCAAAAAGCTTCTCGATAGGCACAGAGTGACTAATCCTATCAAAGGCCCTGGAAAAGTCGATATAAATAGCGTCAACCTGATGACCTGCATCCATTGCATTTAACACAAAGTTAGTAAATGTGAGTAAATTTGTATCAACGCTGCGACCTCTCGTGAAACCGTGCTGATCTGGGGCGATTAACCATGAAACCGCTGTTGACAATTGGTCTGTGACAATTTTCTCAAAAACTTTACCTAAAACGCAGAGCTTGGAAATTGGCCTATATTGCTCAACCGAATTTCTGTCACCACCTTTATGAATAGGTGTAACCAGAGTACGTTTCCAAATAACAGGGAAGCAGCCTTCCGAGATAGATTTCCTGAAAAGGAAAATCAATATAGCTATGGTAACATTGTCTTTCAAGTAATTTTACCCTTGCTCTAAGTTTTTTAAAAGTAATGTAATCAAGAGGATTGCTGTATGTTTTCCAGGTTCGGTGGGCTTTACGTTTTTATCTTTCTAGTTTTATCAGTGGTAGTGTGTACCAAGGAGGGTGACCAATCGAACTAAGAACTTTGCGTGTAGGTACAAAATCCTTTATTTAAGTATGAAGCATGTCATAGAAACACGATGTGGCTGACTCCATGTCCATATCAGACAAGATATCCCAATTAAACTCGGAGAGATTTCGTTTAATGCTAATAAAATCGGCCCTATGAAACATGAACTTTTCTTGTGAATGCTCTGTTAGGAATGACGCTGAAGAAAAAAGGAAACTGATGTTTAATCTTTTATGATGATCGTCTTCCTTGGTGATTGGAATATCTTGTTCAGTTACAGAACAGTCAATATTGCAAAAAACTAAGTCCAAAACCATATTAAAACATAAATTAAATTAGTTTAATCCAGATAGCGCTAAGAAGTCGGACAAAACTCCAGATAAACTGTCATTATAAGTAATGGTTATGTGACCTAATGTAGTGTCCCGTTCCCAACAAACGTCAGTACAATTAAAATCACCTAAAATCAAAAATTTGTCGTTAGGATGATCAGTTACTAACTCTGATACGTTATCGAAAAACCTCATTAGAATATTATTCAAGTTAGAACGGAGGGAAAAATATGCACAGCATATATGTAAATAATTATCGCAGCCTTGTCCGAGCGCCACGCTCAACCAAATCTCAGCGTTGCAGTTAGGCCCCGGCGGTACCGAGTTCCAAACGTCGCGTCGTGTCGCAGACAGCGAGCGGTCCAGCGCGATGGCTACACCAACACCTAGCCTGTCCTTTAAATTCAGTGGGGGAACACGATCACAACGGTAAACATTGTAACGATTATCGAAGTACTCAGAGTTCATAAAGTTACTATTTAGCCACGTCTCTGACAAGCATATGATGTGAAAATTATGCATTAATACATTAGCCAAAAACTCATCCGATTTTGTGCGCAAACCTCTGACATTCTGATAGTAAATATCAAGCGACATATTATTTACTGTCATTTCTGTAAAATAATATTGTGAACATACACGAATCGTAGCTGTAGAAAGCTGTAACGAAGCGTAATGTTTTTAAAGAAAATTGAGATAGTGAGGCGACATATGGTAAACAGAACTTATAGTGAGCGAAATTTACATAAGAGTAGGTACACGCGTGTGCGAACAATTTAAAGGCATGATTAAGATTGCTACCGAAAGTGAGGGTAGAAGAAAATAAAAAGTGAATTCCTAATCCTAGGTGACTATGTACTTTTGTTAATATGCATAGCAATATAAACAAGCAGAATTGAATTATGTTCAACAAAGTATAAATATGATATGCATTACAACAGAAAATGTTACCACTAGTATTTAAAAAACATGTAAGAAAAATATATTTAAAATTACAAACTACGAGTTAGCGTAAACGACCTACCTGACAGAAACCATAGGTAAAAATGATACAATCTCTTTTTGTATCGACCTTTTTTACTTAAGAATGTATTTTTTTTATTGCGACAATAAATTGAAACACTATGAAAGGAAAAATTAACTAATTGAGCTATTTAATTTAATTTTAGAATACTGCTATATAATCAACAATTATTCCTGGCTGAAAATGTTGCATGTTATATTTATTTATTTATAAGGTACCTGCATTTTGAAGATTAATTTAGGGTTTGAAAAGGGACAGTCTGAAAACCAACGTTGTGTTGCTGATCTACAGCTCACAGCAGATGCTGAGTCTGCCCCTTTTTATCACAATTATTATGTGCAAATTCAATCGAAATGTTTTATTAATAAGTATGATTATTATTTTTTATATGCTGTATTGTATTTCTTTTGCATGTTTTTGTTTTTGTGTTTTTATGTGATAAATGAATATTTTTCAATTTTTCAATTTCAATTTTCAATTTCAATTTCAATGTTTGTCTTTTCCGTATCTCGGGACTATAAAGTTCCGGATTTTTGGAAGGCGTACGTCGGGCCAGAGCCAAGACGTAGAGGCCCTTTGAAGACAATTTTAATATAAGTGTAATGTGACACCAACCGGTGACTATCCTTCACTATAGAAATGCACCCAAGGACAGTCCCC
The DNA here is from genome assembly GCA_910592155.1 of Ypsolopha scabrella. Lineage (NCBI taxonomy): Eukaryota > Metazoa > Arthropoda > Insecta > Lepidoptera > Ypsolophidae > Ypsolopha > Ypsolopha scabrella. The sequence goes on along the minus strand of OU342987.1, from coordinate 1,330,911 downwards.
GGTTAGTGTAGGTCTATTGCAAAAATGGGGACTATGATAATTTGAAATTTACTTATATTGCTGCAGTGAGCTTTTCGTTTATTTAAATTGTAAAAGTAAATAAAATAGAACATTTGTGAAAGATTCAGGTTTTCGAAATATATTTCGGCGCACTTCGGGGCCGGCATCATTCGACTGATGCCAGCCCCAAAGTGGGCCGAAATATATTTCGAAAACCTGAATCTTTCATAAATGTTCTATTTTATTTACTTTGACTATGATAATTAAGATATGATTAGGAACTTACTAAACTGGTAATTGGGCTATTGGCCGAGACAACGGGACCTTATCATTGTTATTATTACTAGCGAAAAAGGATCTGAGGCGCTTTTCTCGACCAACATGCTTTTATAAAATTACAAAATTGTTAAAGCTTGCAAAGCAAAATGAAAATCATAACAATGATGCTGGAATCTACCCGCAGCTATCAGGCAGGATATATAACAACTTTAACGATACGATAATCCATGTTGCAGCTGAAGTTCGAAGCTCGTTCAAATCTCGGTTTACCCGATTCCTTAAAGTATAACGATGTTTAAAGCTCTCCGGTGCAGCTTTTGTGGATTTTTCACTTACGTTACCGTGAGGGTTTTAACGTATGATCCAGCTTGAAACGCTTTCAAATTAGGAAAACACTTTATTTTCTGATATTAAATTGATGATTACCGTGGGTTTTACTTACCAGCCTTTGTTATATTATATCAAATGAAATCAAATCAAAATATTTATTTTTGCAAAAAAGATACATAAAGTATACTTTCTACAAGTCAAAGTTAATTTTAACAATATAAAATATCTTTGGAATATAAAAAAATATATAATAATATTAAAAAATAAAATGTACACCTGCATAAATAAATGATAGTCGTAAGTTTAAAAATAAATAAATAAATAAAATAGAGGAATATAGGAATGAAAATATAAAAATATTAAATATACATAATGCAATGAAGAAATAAGTTCATTCATAAAAACGGGAAATATATACAAAAAATATTAAGGTTGGGCTACTAAAATGTAATAAAGTTATACACCTGCATAAAATAGAGGAATAAAAATATTATATATACATAATGCTTAACCATCCGCACCATTCGATTAGTATTGCTAAGTAGAAGTGCAAAAAACTTAGCAAACATTCCTTTTTTCAAAATAAAACATATGATACAAAATCATATACATACCTACTCAAGTAAAGGCATAAAAAATATAAGACTGCAGGAATTATTCACGAGAAAAAAAATATATCTTAGTCAACCCGTCTCATATTGTCTATTACCTTTAACAAAGTAAGTTTACATATTAATTAATTTTGAGCCTTTAGAGGAATCATACAGTATTAAAATTTGCTAATTATTAATTACAATATTGAATAAAATTATTATTATTTATTACACCATGCTTCATTATCATCCAAATAATCATTGATTTTATTATAAGCTTTCCTAAGTAGTCCATGCTTAATATATAGTTTAAACTTATTTTCAGGCAAACTAAGGACCTCCTCTGGAAGCTTATTGTAAAATCTTATACCGTGTCCTACAAAAGATGTACCTACTTTGGCAAGTCTTAATTTTGGAAAAGCTAGTTTATGTTTGTTTCTGGTTTCAACAGAGTGGTGCACACCAAGCCTCGGGAAATTATCAATTTTTTTTCTGACATATCTAATAACTTGATAAATAAATTCACATGGGACCGTCAATATATTAATTTCTTTAAACTTTCCTCTTAATGAATCTCGGTACTTCATGTTATAAATAGACCGAATTGCTCTCTTTTGCAAGACAAAGACTGATTTTATATCCGCGGCTCTACCCCACAACGTTATGCCATAAGACATAATGCTGTGAAAATAACTGAAATATACTAATCTAGCAGTATTTTCATCAGTAATCTGCCTTATGCGTCTAACAGCGTATGCGGCTGAACTAAGTGTACCACAGAGAGCTTCTATGTGGGGACCCCACTGAAGACGAGAGTCTATAGTAATACCTAAAAACTTAGTTTCGTTAACTAATTCCAGCTTGGACCGCTGCAAAAATAAACTGACATCTACTTGAATTAAATTTGGTAAAGTAAACTTTATACATTTCGTCTTTTTTGCATTTAGAACTAAATTATTTGCAGTGAACAAATCAAGAATCAGAGAGAGAGTTGAATTCGCGTCATCAAGAATATCGTTATTTCGATTCACTTTAAAAATAAATGACGTGTCATCTGCGAAAAGAACTATCTCAGATAAGTCTCTAACTAAGTAAGGAAGGTCATATGTATATTAAAAACAATAGGGGCCCCAATATGGAGCCCTGCGGAACACCCATTTTGACTAATGCTCCAGATGACTTTACTCCATTAATGTCTACCTCTTGAATCCAGTCACTAAGGTATGACTTAAATAACGCCAAAGATTTAACTCCATAGTGATCTAATTTACATAAAAGTGTTTCATGATTAACGCAATCAAAAGCTTTTGAGAGGTCATAAAATACACCGAATGCATCCTGCTTTGCTTCCCAAGCGTCAAATATGTGCTTGACTAAAGCAACTCCTGCATCAGTGGTTGACCTCCCTTTAGTGATTCCATATTGTTCACTGTGAAACAACTTATTCAAGTTAAAATGAGATAATAACTGATAAAAACATTTTTTTCGAAAATCTTACTAAATATTGGTAAAACTGAGACCGGTCTATAGTTGGAAGGGCCTTCATTGTCGCCTGATTTAAAAAGAGGGATCAATATACTCAAATTCATTAAATCAGGAAAGACACCATCATCTACACATTTATTAAAGATTAAAGCTAAATATGGAGCTATTAAATCAATAATACAGCTTACAACTTTAACAGATAGGCCCCATAAGTCCTCGGTTTTTTTTAAGTTAAGAGATTTAAATGCTTTAATGACAGTTTGTAAATTAATATGCTAAGAAGCAAATACAGAATGGCCTTGAGGCACGTGATCACTCAAAAGATCCTGTGCAAGTCTTGGACTTGAATTTAACTTATTTAATTTATATTTTGTTAGTCTTCCATGTTTTAAATGTAAGATACTAGAGTGTTTAAGTCGTGGATGATCTCATGTTTTGTTGAGTTAGTGTATGTTTAAGTTATTTTTTCCGAATTATTATCTTAATTTGTTACTTATAGTTTGTTACTTTTTGTTTAAATTAAGGCTCATTTTAATTTAAAATTTTAAAATATGTGTGCACCTGTAACGTTACAACACACGGATTTAAACCCTACCTACTATTGTTATACTATTTGTGTATGTAACATTGGTGCTCCCAATAAACAAATAAATGTACTAGCGTCGAAGAGATTTTCGTGGAAATAAGGAAAACAAAAGAATTTTTGAACGACAATATGCAACAACGGTCACCATGTTTTACCAAAGCGCTATTATATACCAATTAAATAAGCCCAAAGTCGAAGGGTCTGCTGTTGTCCGTTGATGAAATCCCGTACCCACTTTTCACCTTCCAGTCCCATCATCAGACCCTGGTTACCATATTTTATCAAGGTGCTAATAAATACCAATAAAATGAGCCCAACGAAGGGTCTGCATTCTAACCAAATTTTACAAACGTTCAGGAATTAATATTTGCTCACTTCTAATTACTACCAGTAGAAAAGTAAATTCCAAAAATATTTAAATGACGATAACTTTTTTTCCGAGATCCGATTTCAATTAAATATATTCTTTTCCAAATTAAGTTCTGTACACCTGTGGAATTGAAAATCCGTTCAGTAGTTTTAGAGAAGTTCGTGAACAGACAGACAGAAAAGAATTCTAAAAATCGTTGATTTGTGTTATATTATTTATGACTCTTTTTTCTATTTCTTGTACTTTTCTTCAAGTTACAGACACAGCGGTTTCTACTGTTTTATTATAAGTATTGATTTTTAATAAATACAAATGGCTGCTCAAGATGTATCACTCAAATTTTACTTGACTAGTTTTATTGTAATCGTAATAAATTTTATACAAATAGGCTCACCGTGTGCGGAACTTTCAGGGTATGACTCCTAATCGAACATGAACGTTTTTCCGTCTGTCTGTCTGTCCGCGGCTTAGCTCAGAGACTATTAGTGCTAGAAAGCTCATGGATATAAATATTAATCACGCTGACAAAATGGAAAAAATTAATCTTGAAAAAAACTGTGGATGAATATTCTTTTTCTCGTCTATCCCATTGTGTTGGGTATCATTGGATAGTTCGTTTAAAAACATAGTGGGTGTATGAAAACTATTTTTAGATTTAGGGATCCATTGGCGAAATATTAAGCTTTAAAGTGAAAATTTTAGTTAGAGTGGAGCGTCCCCCTCCCCCCTCTGCAGGCTAAACGGTTGTTTATAGAAATGTGAAAAAATTCACACAAGTAGTACGTATATAAGATTTTACAATAAGCTTCCAAAGGAGGTCCTTAGTTTGCCTGAAAATAAGTTTAAACCATATATTAAGTAGGGACTACTTAAGAAAGCTTATTATAAAATCAATGATTATTTGGACGATAATGAAGCATGGTGTAATAAATAATAATAATCTTATTCAAAATTGTTATTCATAATTAGCATATTTTAATACTGTATGATTCCTCTAAAGGCTTAAAATTAATTAATATGTAAATTTACTTTGTTAAAGGTAATAGACAATGTGAGACGGGTTGACAAAGATATATTTTTTTCTCGTGACTAATTCCTGCAGTCTTATATTTTTTTATGCCTTTACTTGAGTCGGTACGAGGGGTGGCTGAAAAGTAATCTACCTGACTATGAAAGAAAATACATGGATTAATAATTTATTTTTTATTTTTCAATATAGTCCCCTGCAACTGAAATGCACTTACGACATTTGTCAATAAGTGACAGCATACCATTAAAATAATAATTATTATTTTGTTCGTCAAAATAGTCATTCACAGCGTCCTTCATCTCTTCGTCTGTTGAAAATCTGCGCCCTCTCAAATTTTTCTTTAAATTTTTAAATAAGAAGTAGTCAGAGGGAGCCAGGTCTGGACTATAGGGTGGGTGGTTGATCTCTGTAAAGCCGTTTTTTGTCAGAGATGACCGCGCCTTAAAGGCCGTGTGCGCGGGTGCATTATCATGCAAAATCAAAACGCCTTTGCTAAGTTTGCCCCTCCTGTCTTCTTTTATTTTTTTGCGTAGCTGGTCAAGTAAGTTCGCATAGTATTCAGCATTCATCGTGGTGTTTTTTGGCAGGTAATCTATCATAAGAATCCCCTCAACATCCCAAAAAATGGTTGCCATTAGTTTGCCCGCTGACAGCCGGACCTTAAACTTCCTTGGTGGTTTTTCCCCTTTAAATTTCCATTGCATCGATTCTTGTTTGCTTTCGGGATCCCACTGACGAATCCAAGTTTCATCACAGGTCACTATTCGCAAGATAGTTTCTTCCTCTTTATCCTTTACCAAGTCTAAAAATGACTGACAACATTCCACACGCCTTTGCTTATCAAACGGGGTCAACATTTTAGGCACCCAACGTGCGCTCACCTTGGACATTCCCAAATGTTCATGAATTATTTCATGAACTCGTTCCTTGCTAATGCCAACATCTCTAGCTATTTCCCACTGCTTAATTCGCCGATCGGCAAGGATCAGTTTCTTCACTTTTTCCACATTATCTGCGGTAACTGCAGAAATGGGCCTTCCACTACGGGGATCGTCTTCTAAGCTCACACGGCCTTGTTTAAACTGCTTTGACCAAAACTTTATTACAAATTCGGAAGGACATGAATCTCCGAACACCTTAAACATGCGCTCTCGGATCTGCGTCGGCGTATTCCCTTCTTTACCGAGGAATTTAATCACAGCGCGATACTCAATTTTATCCATTTTTAATTTTATTGCAACTTGACAAAAACGAAGACGCGCCAAAAAAAAATTGAACTCGTAGAAACAAATAAGTGTCATAATTTTTAAAAAAGGAATAAACAAAGAATACGAGAATATAGTGGCCAGTAACATTTTTTAAACTTTCTTTAACAAAGGAGATTTTATATCAGCTACCCCTCGTATGTATATGATTTTGTATCATATGTTTTATTTTGAAAAAAGGAATGTTTGATAAGTTTCTTGCCCTTCTTCTTAGCAATACTAATCTAATGGTGCGGATGGTTAGGTAAGATGTATATATAATATTTTTATTCCTATATTTCTTTATTTTATGCAGGTGTATAACTTTATTACATTTTAGTAGCCCAACCTTAATATTTTTTGTATGTATTTCCCTTTTTTATTTATGAACTTATTTCTTCATTGCATTATGTATATATAATATTTTATTCCTAGATTCCTCTATTGTATGCAGGTGTATTTTTTATTTCCCGTATTATTATATATTTTTTATATTCTAAAGATATATTATATTGTTATAATTAACTTTGACTTGTAGAAAGTATACTTTAAGTGTCTTTTTTGCAAAAATAAATAATTTGATTTGATTTGATTTGATTTGAATTTGATATATAATGAATTTAAAAGGAAAACTATCACAACTAAGTAGGCTTTACAGGTTTACGAGTACAGGTCGCGCCAAACTTTTGTTCCCCTCTAATATATATGGGACTAGAAGTTTGGCGCGGTCTGTATTGGTAGACCAATATATAATAATATAGTTACTTTTATTTTCTTTAACCCTATATCATTTTAAAAAGCAATATTTTAAGGTTTAAGAGAAAAAACCGGCCAAGTGCGTATCGGGCCAATCGCAATGTAGGGTTCCGTAGTTGCCCGGTACATATAAGTTGGTCTACCAAATAAAGACCGCGCCAAACTTCTGGTCCCATACATTATAGGGGGCCAAAAATTTGGCGCGACCTGTACTGGTAAACCTGTAGAGCCTACTTAGCTGTGATAGTTTTTCTTTTAAATTAATTATGTATACTACTTCTGTGAATTTTTTCACATTTCTATAAACAACCATTTAGCCGGCAGGAGGGGGGGGGACGCTCTAAGCCGCGGACAGACGGATCGACGGACATGGCGAAACTATAAGGGTTCCTTGTTGGACTACGGCATCCTAAAAATGCTGAAAACGAAATTTCAAACATATATCCTATGAAAAGGCAGTATTTGTCTAAAAAAGTTATTGTCAGAGGGGAAGGGGAAGTACCGTACGGAAAATCAGAAACGGGAAACCGAGCAGGAAATCGAAGCTTCTTTCCCTTCGATATGAAAACGAAAGAAATATTGAAAGATATAACTCCTAAGGACCTCCCATTATTAGCATACTAAGAAAACAGAAAAAGGAAAATGAATAATAATGGCGGGCAAGTCGTTGATGTCACCTGCTAGACGGTAAATCTTTGTGGATGTCCTTTAAACGTGGATATACCTATACCAGTGAATAAACCGAGCTTGTGGAGATTTAAAATGGCCACTTAAAATAATTCCCATCACTAATGCCCTCAAAGGAGCACGTATTTATCTCTATATGCGAGATGTTTATTCAATTCACAGCCGTTAAGTAAATAAATAACATAAGTTTACATAAATAAATCAAAATATATAGATAAAAAACTAACGAAAAAAAAACTATACTAAACTAACTGGTAACGGAAAATATCTATTCTGTCTTATTATTTTGCTATTCTGTATTTTCTTTTTCAATGCCTAGCTTTAGTTTCCAAGTCCCTAAAAAATTGAACTCGAGTGTAAGTGATCATTTACCTCCTTTGTGTAACAATTTGCTATTACCTGAAGGTATACCCAAGTTTGGTACAATTGCAATAGATTTTTTATATTAATATTTTGTTACATGTGGCAACGTCATCCAAAAATAATATTGTTACTCCATTTATTGTCGTGAATGTCGTTAATAGTGAAAGTAGGTTATCCTTTCATCCGTCTCCAAAAACTCACAAGTCTGAATGTGATTAAGACAGGATCTTGTGGTACAGAAATGTAATTGAACGAGCGAGCGAAGCGAGTTCTCCGATTCTACTAGAACAATCCGGCGTTACGACAATTCCAGCAATTACGTACATACAAACGCCGGATTGTTCTAGTAGAATCGGAGAACTCGCTCGCTTCGCTCGCTCGTTTAATTATATTTCTGTATACGTATACGTACATACAAACGCCGTATTGTTCTAGTAGACTCTAAGAATATATTACGTATTTTGTAGGTAACGCCATCTTTATTCGAGTTTTTTAATTTTCAATTTATGGATGTATGTATGTATGAATGTTTGTTCGACAATAACTCGAGTACCGTTGATCGGAATGTCATGAAATTTAGTAGGCAAGTAAATAACGCAAAAGGAATTTTTAATTCCAAACATGAACCAATTCGGTCAAGCGCGAATCGGGAGAGCGCGAGTTACAGTTTGGGGCGAGCTGCTAGTAGTATAATACAGAAAGCGACCAAGAGTTCCACACACACCTTACAGTATTTTAGTTGGCTTCACCACACACAACAATGTAATGAATTCACGGGCAAAGCAAAGTATAAATCTGAAATATCTCGAGGTTTCTTTCAGTGTATAACGAAGTTATTTCACAGGCTGCTGCGTGCATTTTGTGAGAACTAGATTAGACTTTATGTGCCGGAGCCGGGAGTAGTTTCTTTAGTCATGAGGTGGAACGTGGAACACAGCCGAGGTGACTTTATTGTGCAGTTCTTGCTCGCCGTCTTACAGGTTTAATAAATACAGACATGGATAATGTATTTATTTCTTAAGATGCTCTTAGTTAAATAATTTAAAAACTCGGTCTGCGCTCAAAGGCAAGACGGGGCCCTATTAAGGGTGTATAATACCTCAATTCGCTTCGCATGATCCTGCTTTATACCAACAAATACTGCAAAAATCACTCTGAAATTGATATATGATAAATTTGAGGACTAATGCTATGTCAACACAGTGGTGAAAACTTGATTACATTAAATTATCTTGATAGAAAAAAAATACAAAGTTACCTCAAAACCGTACAATAAACCGATAGCATTCAATGAATACTTGAAATTAGATCTGAAACTTTGCATAATATAACTGATATTAGTATAAAGCACTTGAAGAATGTTCCATAAAAATGAAAAAAAACATCAGCGTAGCCGCGATTTCAAAATAACTGATGTTTTTGCGTGCGCGGCTTCTGATTAGAGTAGGATAGACAGTTAAAAAGCAGAAGCGTTAGAGCAGGACTGCGAATTGAGGTATTATGAGCCCTTGACGTCTATGTGCTGTCTGTCTTCATGTCCGTAATGTGTGTCAGTACTTAAAATCGACGAAAAAGACATTGAAATAACATTAATATCAGCGCGTAGAGATTCAAAGATTAAAAATGTTTATTTTTAAAATAATATAGATGCCATCAAAAACAAAACTTGTAAAAAAACAAGACTCGCAACTAAATTCTTCTACTGCAAAAAGTTGTGAGATCCTGTGAATCCAAGTCGGTTAATTTATTCAGTCCCTACATAATTGGCTAACCTAACAACATCTTATAGTTACCATATCAACATTAAAAATCTTTTATGTTTTAAATAAATAGATTAATGCAATCGCACAAATCGAGAGAGCCTCGCGGGGAAGCGAGAAGCTCTACACAAAGCGCCGCGCAAAGCTTGAAGCCGTGGCCAAGAGGTAACCACTCCCCCGGAATGGCTTCTTGTAACGTCATGCCGAACACGAAGAGTCAGTTAGTGACATTTTTTCGTCATGACACGCCACGGCCGAGGCCTACTACAAGGATTTGTCAGTTCGTTGGATTTTGATGCAACTGTCCGGGGTGCGAAGGCGTATTTAAAGAAATTAGAGAATTAGAGATTTTACGCCTTTCCTCTGATTCCTCGTAAATAAAAAAACCGGCCAAGTGCGTGTCAAGCCACGCGCAGTGTAGGGTTCCGTAGTTGCCCGGTACATTTTATAAGTTGGTCCACTAATACAGAACGCGCCAAACTTCTAGTCCCATACATTTAGAAGAACGGCTTCGTGTTTAGATGGGGCTAAAACTTCGGCGCGACTTGTAATCGTAAACCTGTGAAACCTTCTTAGCTGTGATAGTTTTCCTTTTAAATTCATTATATATACTACTTCTGTGAATTTTTTCACATATCTATAAATAACCGTTTAGCCAGGGGGGCGGGGGACGCTTGACTCGTAGCATTTCTAAGCTTAATATTCCACCAATGGATCTCTAAATCTAAAAATGGTTTTCACTCATCCATAAAGTTTTTGAACGACCTATTCAACGATACCCCACACTATGGGATAGACGAGAAAAAAACAAGCATCCCTAATTTACGTGTACGGGAGAAACCCTTAAGAAATTTTTTCGAGGATTTTTACACCATTTTGTTGGCGTAATTGGTATGTATACCCATACCAAATTACAGCTTTCTAGTACTAATAGTCTTTGAGCTAAGTCGCGGGCAGATGGACAGACGTACATGGCGAAACTATAAGGGTTCCTTGTCGGACTGCGGAACCCTAAAAATTTAACATAACTACTCGTATTATTCCATTCCATCGTCCATAATGCCCATAAACCTGTAGTACAGGATACCAACCATTTTCGAAAAATAACCGAGTATGCGAATATTACCAATGAAGTTCAGTTGTGAGTAAAAATAAGATTAAGCCCCCCACCCCAAGTCATTTTCATCACGGGTTCGTCATTTCCCGAACGTAGCCGAAGTTCCCCGAGCACAGTTTAATTTATTCATGAAGCTATCGCCACAGATCACAAGACTTGCCACTGACGAATGTTTTATTTATATTCCGAGGATTTTACGAGCAATTTTTTCGGTAGAATCCCTCCCGTCAAATGTTGGTTTTTAACTTTTTTCGCAATTTCATTTTCGGGATTAAGCTTTTGTAAGCCTTCGTTTTGGCGATATTCAGTAATTCTACTTTAAACAATCAGGGGTTTTAGATGAAAAATGGGTGCCGAAATTGATTTTATGCAGATTTTTCAAGGCTTTTTTCTCATAAAACGGTATACGGTTCTTAAGAATATTCCTGCTTTTTAAAACCTACTGACCGCCTCTGTTTCTGCTGGTATGTCTCTACACTAATCCGGAGGTTGCAAGTTGTAATTCCGTAAGGTTGCATTTATTTTTAGTAAAGCGATAGGATTTACCACCCATACATCTATCAGCCTTTTTCATCCACTGTTACATATAGGCCTTTCCAAGATTTTGCCACTCTTGGCGGTCCTCCTGGAAGAAATACCTATACTCACAAACGCTGAGCAAACGGGTTGGTGAGTGCGGTGCCAAACCTCTCGCACCAGTGGCGCCGCTGCCCGTCACCAGTCTTTTCTAAGGGCCCGGCAATCGGGGATGGTTATACCGCCTGATGATCTCAGGCAATGGTAGGCCTCCTGGTTTTCTCTTACTCTCCCCCGAATAACTTCGGGAGCATTTCCGAGTAAGATGGTGGTACCTCCACAGTGGAGCCCGGCATTAGCTCTACCACCTAAAACCTCTACCACCCAACATGATTCGACACAATGATCGTCTATGAAACGTAGGTGTAGGTGAGTGGACTGTCTTGCACTTCACAGTACATCCCCTCAATCTCTTCTTCTTCCCCTTCTGGATTATGCCGATGTTGCTTATCTAGATCCCACTGAAGAGCTGCTTGATAAGCTGGAGCGTCTTCAGAATTTGTGCATTCGATTCATATTCGGACTGCGCAAGTATGATCACGTCTCCGAGTTTCGATGCAGATTAAAGTGGCTCCCTATCCGACTTCGCAGGAAATTGCATATCCTTTCCCTTTTATATAATGTTCTTCACAATCCCCTCTACCCCAATTATTTAAAAGAAAGAGTTGTCCTTCGCATTGACCGTAGTAACAGAACGCTTCGCTCCTGTCACCACCACGATCTGGCGATGCCTCCGCATACCACTGATCGTTTCTCCAAATCTTTTACGGTCAATGCTGTTCGGCTTTGGAATGAACTTCCGCAAAATCTCAAAGATCTTCCTTCTGTGTCCTCTTTTAAATATCACTTGAAAAAATTTTACCTCTCCTCTCTCTGAATGACTTACTGACTAAGCTACTTGGTTATTTGTATGTATGTATTTGTGTATTTAAGTATGTATTTGTATTTAGTATATTTATAATTAGATTATAGATTTAGAACTAACTTAGAATGTACCTATGCACTGATGTGAATTTCTTCAATAAAAATGTTTTATATTTTCCCAAGGTTGACTGGAAGAAATTCCCTTTAGGAATAAGTCCGCCCTTGCCTTCTGTCTGTTCTTTGTATATTTGTAAATATCTTGTTCTGTGTGCAATAAAGTGTTTATTCATTCATTCATTCATTCATTCATTCCCCAGAAACACCTCTGACACCCCGAGGAGTCACGTCGTGGCGACGTATGCATCTTGCCCTTCAAAATCAAGGTATCGATTGGTCATGCTAGTGAAATAAATGTATGCAAAAATGAAATTTTTCAACCATTTTCAGATTCTGGGTTACTGGGAAGGCCTTCAGATAAATAAAATAATTAGTGTGCGTTGAAAGTAGCTCATTATACCACATGGTCAGCATGCGTCAAAATAAAATAATTGAGAATATCGACGGTAAAGTCTATCTTCAACAAAAAATATCTTCCTCTCAATATATAAAAATCCTGTGAAGCATAACATTATCATATACAAGAACGGGTTCTGTGATTGAAAACGCAGCCGTTATCTCTTCAAAAAGGTTTTTTTCAATACAATATGCTTACGGTTGCCCAGAAACTGAGAGAGTGACAGCAGGCGAGTCGTTAATCAGTATTTCCAAGGACTTTCGCAAAAATCTACGGTCACGGACAAATGACCGACACTCAACTGTCTTCTACAACTCTCTCGCACAGCTTTGCAGGACGTCACGCTGGACCACTAAAAGTCACTTATCTGCATTATTTTGTCATAAGGGTGGTTACAAATGGCCAAAGTTGGGTGCTGCTTTAACTGTCCAGCGGATCTATTACTCACAAACCCTCCCGCAGTTATTCGGAGGAAAGTAAGAGGACAGCTCTCAAATAGGTACAACCAGGTGGCCCATCATTGCCTGGGACTGATTGATGGCGGTATATTCATCCCAAATTGTCATGCCTTATACGAAACAGACTGGTGACAGGCAGCGGCGTCACTGGTGCGAGGGTTGCGGCACCGCACTCACCAACCCACCTGCCCAGCCTGTGTGAGTATGGGCTATTCTTCTAAAGACCAAGAAGCTCTTTACTCTATAGTTTTCTGTCAAAAAGCTAATGTGCGACAAGGCTCTTCTGGCATGTGGATTGGAAGTGGCCAAAATTGTAACTAACGCAGTTATCCCAGTAAGACGTAACCCTTTTTTTACAGTAGGCTAGCGCTATTCGTGTTAGACGACCTCACTGCACTCGCGGGCTGCGCGAATTACGAAAAGGCACCGGGGTGCTGCGGTCGCGCCTGCTTCTCGCGACGGGTGTGGTACGCACACAGCATGCTCGTTGTACACTGTTAAATCTGCTCTACTATATACTCGGAAATTGAAATTTTTAATGTCAATTTAACAAAATCCAAGACTTTTTTTAGCATTTAGTTTTATTATTAAGTACTTAAATTATTTCAGTAATTTAATTTGTTAATACGTTGTATTAAATCAAGACTGTCTCAGCTTACAAGTTGGTGATAACCACTGTATAGGTAAATATGCTAAGGAGTTGATGCCCGTGATTGTTGGCACTTGGTGGAACTTTTGAAACATTTTTTGTTTGATAAACACTTGTACTTGTAATGCTTTATGCAATGCTTTAACAGCGAAACCGGTAAGGGAAATATTATAAATAAGTGGACAAGTACAAGTGTTTATCAAACAAAAAATATGCTAAGGTTATAATGTAAATAAAATAAAATAAAAATAAAAACAGGTGCACCTGTCAACTTATCCAGGCGCCTAAATATAAAGCTTAATTGTTTTGCTTGTTTTAGATATACCGCCGTCAATCGGTCCCAGGCAATGACGGGCCACCTTGAGGTTATACCTGTTTGAGAGGTATGCATTTCGAAAGAAAGAAAGAAAAGAAAATGGAATTTATTGGCAAACAAAACACATGAAACAAAATTAAAACAATAAAAAGGATTAGACTAACTTAAATACACATTTTGTTCGACAAAAGGTGGCACGCTCAGCATTTGCTGTCGGAGATTTTTGAAGGATCCCTACAGCGCTGATTTCCAGCGAGCCCCTAAATACTTTGTCATAATAAAATAAATTTAGAACTTAAAAATTTACAGCGGGCGCTCTAGTAAAACTATTTAATTACATCATTATTAAACTATTAAATTAACAGGACTAATCTATAACAATCTCATTATATTATATTTATATATAAATATATATATGCAAGGTTTATACATAACAGTTAAGTATAGTATGGACGTTTTTCACACTATTTGATATGAATACATATATAAAAAAGAATAATAATAATGTACATGAAGTATTGTAGAAATAAATTTAATTACATAAAAATCTTTTTATGTTTATTTGTTAATTTGTGGGTCCACCTTTGCCAGCATCAAAGGATCAACAATCACTTTTTTTTTTCTATGATACCTATATTCAGTCAGTGAGATTTGTTTTTTCAGTAGAAATGATTTGAATTTAAATTTAAAGGAACAAGGAACAGATTTCATCTCCCCCAAATAACTTCGGGGACTTGACAAAGTAAACAGTTTAAAAAATGTATGATATTTAAACTATTATTGTACTCTAAAACCCCTTTATTGCTGTAATATTTACAGAAGCCTTAGCTTGAAATAACTTCGTTTCTAAATTGTTTTATTGATTAATATCTGTGTAGTCAAATTACTTTATTGCACTGTACGCTGATGTCAAATGTCTAGCTTAATCCAAAGACTTAGACAGAACAATGGATAGGTAGACAGTCACCAATACTTGAGGGTTACGTTTTATACAAAACCCTAAAAAATCACGTGAAAGCAGGCGTATACAATGCCCGCTGACTACAAGTCAGATGGCACCCAATTTATGAGAATAGAGGCAAACTCGCACCTGCGACATTACCTCGATACTTCATACAATATGTACGAGTACAATATACGTACATTGAACGTCGGATCCGAGGGATTTTGTACAATCTTCCTTCAGAGATCACATCTCACGGAATTATGAATATTTCACACAATGACACAAATTAGATACTCGTACATGGAGTTGATGAAAATGGGATATTTCAGTGATTTACGAGTACCTACCTACAAGAATATTGAAAATTCGTGTAAAAAGGCGTTCTTTACAACTCTTTAAGGGCTTTCCTTTTGTCTAAAGCTGAGTCAACTACTTATCTAATCAATTTAAAACTTGGACACGTGTTTTTTCAGACCTTTGTCTTTCTTTTGTCAGGTCGGTTACCTAATTGGACACATTTCACTCAATAGATTTTATTTTTGAAAATGATGCCTTTCTATGTAATTAATTCGTTTAAGGTCTAAGCGGCTTGAGTTTTTTGTCTGAAATTACTGCTATAACAAGAAAACATGGTTTATTTTCCGATGGTAGGTCAAAAAACCCCATACATAAATTAATTTTTCGCAAAATCCAGAAAAACCACAAAAAATTACTGATTTTGCATGCCGGCAGCGCGCGAAGCGAGCTTTCTAACGTAGACTTTCTGACAACATACTGAAGTTTAAAATCGGTCCGCGACGACGGCAACTCTGATCAAAAACAATATGTTAATATTTTTCTGGCCTTTATCGCGATGTTTTTGGAAAAACTAGGGACATGCACCACTTCATATTGACCGCCTCAATTAAGGCCTAGAATTCATTTGATCGAATTGTTTCTCTTTTGCGAGTTATTTTATTACTTACGAGTTCGCTCCGAATCGTTATTCTATACTGTTCTTATATTATAAGTATCAAAATTACGCGCAAAGTAGAAACAATTGAATCAAATAAATTTAGGTATAGGTCTTCATTAAGATGGCCAATATGGACTCGTGTATGTCCCTGATTTTTACAAAAACATCGCGGCAATGACAAGAAAAATAATAAACATAAGTATGCCACCGTTTTCAGCAAAAAATTTAAAAACCCGTTTTCCTGTTGTTTTTCATTATAGACTAAAGTTTGAGACTTCTACTTATATAGTTTAATACCTGCATTTACAAATTTATTATCTGGCTGAAAAGTAAGATTTTGGTATATATACGAGTACACACAATTTAAAGCAAGAAAACAACTTTGAATTTAAATCTGTTTAGCTTGATATCCTTAAATACCAGAGGATAGAGGTCTTAGCCCAACCTTAATATTTTTAATATGTATTTCCCTTATTAGTATATTTTTTATTTATATTATAAAGATATATATTGTAAAGATTAACTTTGACTTGTAGAAAGTATACTTTATGTATTTATTTTACAAAATAAATATTTTGATTTGATTTGATTTGATTTATACTTTGGTCTACAACGAAAAACATCTGAGAAAAGGATGATCAAATTTTGTATTAAAACGGTGGCGTGCCTATCTGTGCACCTCAAAGTATTTTAATGTCTGTTGCATACACTTTGAGTAATTTTAGGAATAGTTCGAAAAAGCTTTGACTCTAGGACCGGCATTTTTGAAGTGCAACTAAAACATATGAAAATATTCTAAAACAGGATAACTGAAGTAACGACAAAACTAAAAGAAGCACAAATTTATCAGTGTACCTAATATTATTTATTAATTTTTAGAGGAGGCCTTTCACTCTTGAGACCCAGGTTCGATCCTCGGTCGGGTGCACCAACGAGTTTTTCGTAATAATACTTACCACTTGCTGAACGGTGAAGAAAACAGCGTGAGGAAACCTGCATGCCCTATGTATTTGTGCCCGAAGTATAGCGATAGGGCTCACATCACGTTGGGACGTAATACTCGTTGGTGAAATGCGGGTGTACGGTTATGTTTTCATTTCCTATTTATGTTTTATTATCTTATAAACTTTTAATGCAACCTAGTAAAGTTTTAAACGCCGCTGGGATTAACCTGGGCTCGTGCACAAATAATGCAGTAACTGACAGTTTGTTTGGAGTTGCTGTCTGCTTGTTCGGAGGCTTCATAGGAGACTGGGTAGTCATTCAGAAATGTCTAGGGTATTTATGGTAGATTTGATGTACAGAACAAACTTTTGAAATGAAATTAATGCAGCTGTATCATTTCTGAATATTAAAAATGCATTTAATTTTCAAATGGACACCTTAACAGTTTAGGACGTTAAACTCCGCGTTTCGTACACATAATATTTGAACGGGTCTGCCATATAACATTTTATCTACTTCCATACTATAACAGGTACATTAACGTTGTATTAGGGTCTTACTCGCGATAACTAATAACATACCTTAATAGATATGTGCTTGACGTTGTTGTGTGTCGTTTGTGACGAAGAAACAATTAATTAACAAAAGACAAAGTGCGGGTAGGAAAAATAAAAATAATGTGCTACCTACCGCCGACTCGCCAAGGACATTTTTGCTGCTACTCTCGTCAGTTAGCTTGTGACCACGACAGCCTACAGAGGCTTCGAACCGTTAAGCACATATCTATTAAGGTATGTTATTAGTTATCGCGAGTAAGACCCCAATACAACGTTAATAATGTGTGAAAATCGCGAAAGTTTAAAGTTTACTTTAACAGGTACGTAATTACAACATCAAGAGTTAATACGGTGTTACAAGTTAATACGTTGGTTTTGCTATAATATATTCATAACACCGCGTATCTGTGATTGGTCCAAATTATTATAACACTGCTTAAATCATCGACTAATATTTTTTTCTTTTGCTCTGAGCTAGACAGTATCCCTGCCAAGCAGCCTCATGCTACCACAGAACACTTCAATGAGGATCATTCTTTAAATTACCAGACAGTGTGAATGGTAAATTTTCATCTTGCGAAATTATTGATATTGGTGTACCACAAGGATCTATTTTAGGGCCAGTTTTATTCCTGATCAGAATACAGAATACAGAATACAGAACTTTATTCATAACGGTCAGTTACATGTCATGTTGTTATCAAATAACAAAAAAATGGAGTAAAACAATAATTATTAAATTAAAATTAAATTAAGTTAAATAACTAGTCACAAAGTAATTTCTCTAAGCAAATTTGTCATGCACAGTGTATGAAATGTAAAATCATAATGTCAAATAATACAAAAAAAAAAAAAAATAATAATAATAATTTTAATATTCTTAATGTCATCACATCGTCTAATTCTGATAATTATAATAATAGCCACTTTATTTTAAAAAATCATCAACTGAATAAAATGCCTGCTGAATGAGCCATTTCTTCAACTTACATTTAAAGAGGGAAAACGATTCGATTTTTGCAATGTCATCTGGAAGTCGGTTGTAAATAGTTGGACCACATACGTACACCGATCGAGCGCTCTTCGCAAGCCTACGAGAAACTGATCGGAGCTTGTCACGGCCCCTAGTACGTTCGCATCTCCTGTCAAATTTGTGGAGGTTTTGCCTCATAAATAACGCGACTTGGAGTATATACAAGCAGGGCAACGTCAGTATACCTAGCTCAACAAAATGTGGTCGTGCTGTGTCGTCATACTTGATGCGGGCTATCGTCCGCACCGCTCGTTTCTGCATGACGAAAACTCTGTGCCAGTCCGCTGTTCTTCCCCACAACTCAAGTCCGTAGCACAGAAGGGACTGAATAGTAGCAAAGTATGCCGTACGTACAACGTCCCGAGGCAGAGTGGCTGCTAAGCGAGAGAGGGCGAAGCATGCACTTCCCAGTCTTTTGCATAGCCACTCAATGTGAACGTCCCACAATAGTGCGAAATCAAGTCTGAATCCCAAGAAACAGGTGGTAGATATTTGAGACAGGATGTCTTCGTTAATTTTTACGTTCAGTGAACGATAGGGACGTCCAGCCAGGTTGAAGTGCATCAAATTTGTTTTCTTGGAATTCAGAACAAGGCCATTAATATGGAACCATTCAGCCAGTTGCTTAGCAACATCACACAGGTGCAACTCCAGCTCATCGACTGTTTTACCAGTGACTATTGCTGCAACATCATCGGCGAACATAGTGATTTCAGCACCATTTATGGAACCAGGTAGATCATTTAACAACAACGAGAACATAATGTTTGATAGAGAGGATCCCTGGGCAACGCCAATATATGTTTGCATTTCATTTGACTTAATTGTACCGCTCTCGCCAACCACTGCTTGAGTTCTGTTGGTCATAAAGTCGATTAGTAAAGCCAGTGGTGGTCCCCTGATTCCATAGTGTTGTAATTTAGTTGCTATGATATCATGATCTGCAACATCGAATGCTTTCGATAAGTCGCATGATAGCAACGCTACCTGCTTCCCTTGCTCTCGCGCTTTATATATGCTCCAAACAACCTCACGGGCGAGAGAATTCGTAGACCGTCCTTCCCTGTACGCGTACTGTTGGTCACTGAGGGCTGCCGTAGAGTTCAGAAATCCTGTAATTCGTGAGCTTAAGCCATTTTCAAAAACTTTGGCGGGAGCAGGAATGACGGCAACAGGTCTGTAAGCATCAATGTCTTCTTTCTTCCCTTTACCCTTGTGTATTGGAGAAACTTTTACCTTTTTAAGGGTTTTTGGATAGATTCCCCTTTTCAGGCACTCGTTATAGAGAAGGGATAGAGGCGTAGCAAGACAGTCAGCTAAAGTGTTTAATAGATCACACGATATGCCATATATGTCTTTGCTCTGCTTGTGTGGTATCCTCTTCGTGATGATATGATGTACCTCACGCTGTGTGAACGGTACCAGTCGCAGTGATCGATCAGCCGGTGCAATCGCGCTGCACAGAGCTGCAGTGACGCGCGCAATGTCTGCTCGCGGTGCACTGCATGCAACAGCCGCACCGACAAACCTCGAGTTCATTGCGTTCAGAAGGTCAAGCTTTGAGTTGTACTTGGTGCCGTCAGTTTTCTTGATTAGGTCGGTATGGTCAGGTGCTGATCAAGATGTACGGCCAAGTTCCTCATTAACTACGCTCCACATCTCTTTACTTATGTTGTAACTTGAGGAAATTTTTTTAGAAAAGAAAGATGTGCGTTCCTTCTTTAGTACAGCGTCATATTTCTCCCCGATGTTACGTCTTATCTGTTGAATCATAGTGATAGATGGTTCGTCCAAATATATTGTGTCAATGTCTAGCAAGTCAAATAGAAGTCGCTTAAGATTACGCGCTTCTTCATTCACCCAACGGTTTTCTTTATTTTTTACAGGCTTACGCCGGTATGGGAAACAAATGTCATAATTATATGTAATAATATTAATAATTCTAGACGCAAAGTAATTCACATCTACTATTGGTGCGGTACAAAAAGTCAGCCAGTCAAAGCTATTCACCGATGCCACAAAGTTCAATTTATTAGATCGGGAAAAATTCCGCATTGAGATAGTTCCACACGGAGGAGACGGTAGCTCGCACGTCACGACACCGCGGACCGCGAAGTGGTCGCTGAGGTATGTGCGTACCGGCTCCGTTGTCACGAGGCTCGTGTCAATGTTCGTGTAGAAGTGGTCCAACGAAGTGATAGAATCATCTTGTATCCTAGTCGGAAAGTCAACAAGATTGCACAAATTGTGTGAGTTAAGAATGTCTTTAAGTTTTGTATGATGAGTCGACTTAACTAAGACATCTATGTTAAAATCGCCTATAAGGACTATACTACTATTTGCATAATGTTCGGCAATTTTATTCAGCAAGCCTTCTAAAACTGGAAGGAAGTCATTATAGTGGGTAAGATTTGAGCGGTAAATACATACTACAATTAAATTAATGTCAATAAGTTGAATCGCTGATATTTCACATACCTGCTCAACCGATATTGCACAGAGTTCATCCAAAGAGACGGCTTTTGAGCCATTTTTTACATAAATACAACTCCCGCCGTGTTCTATACACGGGCGACAATATTTTGATAACAATGTAAAATTAACTAAGCTAGTGGATTTTAGTTCGTCATTTGTTAACCAATGTTCTGTTATTCCTAAAACATCGCATTTCATTTCATTTTCAAGAAAAGCTTCGAGTCGTTTAGTTTTTTTGTTAATAGACCTTATGTTTTGGTGATTTATAATAACTTTTCTACACGCACGGATCGGAGGGTAGGGTAGACGTAGCGATCTTCCTAGTTCCTAAACAGAATGAGCGTCCACTACCCTTTTCGCAGAAAATACACATGTAGGGATAAAAGACAAAACGGATATAAAAAAGGTACTTGTTTGCCAAAAGAAGTCAATAAGAATTATAAATGGTCTCCTCAGGCGGACTTCCGTCAGAATATATTTTAAAATCGATAAAATAATGACTGTGGCATCTTTAAATATATTTAATTCCCTGATTGAAATACATAACGACAAATAAATGTACCCTAAGAAAATTGACATCCATAAATTTAAACATATTAATATAAAAAAACACAAAAAAATATATATATTTACAATTTTCGATATATTTCAGCCCACGGTATGGGGCCGTTATCAGTCAAATGAAGGTATTTACATATTGATAAATAAAAAAACCGGTCAAGGGCAAGTCAGACTCGCATACCTAGGGTTCCGCAATTCAACGGTCTTGGGAATAGTCAGGAAAAAGGTATTTAAAATCTTGCCCTTAACTGTTAATAATAACTAAAAACAGAATTGATTGTACCACAAAAGAGAGACTCAAATATTTTTATACCGTACTCGAAATAAAATTCGTGGATGAAAAATTTTATTTTGTCATTTTGCTATCGTGAATTTCTCACCCGCTATATTTTTCCTGTAATCTTCACGTAATTTCAAATTACCATGATTTTTTCATATTTTTTCAGTTCATTCGTTTCGGAAATAAGGGGGGGGACATGCATTTTTTTGTGGTTTTTCAAAGATTTCTCGAAATCGGTGCCAGTAAATATAGCAAAAGTATATATTTTTACAATAAAATTTTTAATATCTACAATTTGATATCCATATTGTATTTTTTAGAATTTTATCATTGTTTTTGTCACTTTATTTTGAAAAATTTCATTTTCTTTTCTGTACCGTATTATGAAGGTAAGTGAATACTATTTTTGTGGAAATTTTCAGGTCTTTATCTTTAACGGTGCTAAAGTTATGAGGCTGTGACATAAGGACGGACGGACGGACAACAGAGTCTCACCATAAAGGTTCCTTTTGAACCTTTTAGGTACTACCGAACCCTTAAAAGTAAAAAAATATAAAAGTGAAAGTGGCAACTGTTATAAATAAGTTTAGCTATCTGATGTCGGTAATGCTGATCACTGCCCTTCTTAATTTTCATGTGATGGTAATGGTAGAGATGGCTGTTTAGATTAAGATGTGAAGTTGTCGTTATTATTACTTGAAATTTTGAACAGTCTGGTTGGTCAGTATGATGAGTCATGTATGTTCGACTTACCAGACTGTTCAAAATTTCAAGTAATAATAACGACAACTTCACATCTTAATCTAAACATAGCCACCATCTCTACCATTACCATCACATGAAAATTAAGAAGAGCAGTGATCAGCATTACCTTGTTGCGAGATAGCCCGGGTTTCGCCAGAGTCTGTGAAACCTGACCAGCCTTTGACCACGACCTTTTTCGCACGTTCTTGTCGTACGTGATCCACTTTTCATCATCAGTTATCAGGTTTTTCAAAAATGGTTCGGTTTCATTACGTCGTAATAAAGAATCACAAATGAGTACACGGTTCATTAAGTTTCTTTAAGTGAGCTCATCAGGCACCCAAATATCGAGCTTTTTTGTGTACCCAGCTTTTTTCAAATGCGCTAAAACTGTTTTGTGGTCAATTCCCAGCTACATCGTAACTACTGATATGCCGATCTTGCTCCACTTTTTCAAAATGGCATCATTTTATCCGTAACAGGGCGCCCAGAGCGAGGTGCATCTTTGACATCAAAATTTCTGGATTGAAAACGCTTGAACCAAATTTATGCTACTCTCACACACACTGCACTAGGTCCATAAACATTACAAATTTTTTTCGCGGCTTGCGTTGCATTTTTACCTTTTTTGTAGTAAAATTTTAAAATGTATCGAATTTCTTCATTATATTCACTCATCTTAAAAGTAAGAAAAACAAATGTAAATCACACATTTTACCTAATTTGAATTAGGAATTATCTTTTTTAAAATTTAAACTTTTTAACAATACCAAAACCAGCCAGATACAAATGGTATAGCCAAAGAGATTTTATTATAAGTTCATACATACTATTTGCGAAAATATTATTATTTTATTTTTTAGTTGTATTTTTGAACTTTTTTTAATAAAATATATGACATTTGTATTCTTTATTTTTAATATTAGTTTATCAATTTAATTATGACATTTATTTTGGTTTGCATTTATTACTATAACAAATAGGACTTGAGATTTTTTCTCTTATATTTTTATATAAATTGACCGTATTGAATTGATATGTACTGATATTTATAAGATTTAATTATTGATCTTACTGTACCTATGTTATAAACTTTTAAAATTAATCCTAATTTGTCTCTTGGAATGGAATTTGACCTACCAAAGTAACCACCGCTGTTATATTCATGGTGAATAAAAATGAATCTTGAAATCTTGAATCTACTAACAATTTGACTGATTCCTTGCCTAAGCTATAGGACCAATCAAAAAACCGTGCTTTCTTTTTCTCATTTAACATGAAATTGTTTGCACAAAATATTAAAAAAGCGGACATGATAATGATGGTCGTGAATAAAGTATTGTGCCCAACTGAAAATACATCATTAGACACTCAAATCCCACTCGTGCAGCATATCCTGAAATTCAGCTACGCTTGATTTCAGAAAGAAGCGCTCATGTCCCAGCCTCTTTGTCGTAGTTGCACAAAATACTATTCACTAAGCCGTTCTCTAGTATGTCACCGACTTCGTAGGCATCAGTCGGTCTAAAGCAGCCTGCGTATTATGTAACGTTGTATGGGTTTCCAACTGGTTGCCAAACACAAAAAACATTGACAAAAACGGAACTTTCAAAATTGCATTCAGTGTATACTGGACTTTCACGAACTGTGACTTCACTATATACATATCCTTAAATGATCAGAATTTGTTTGCTAGTATATCTGTGTTTTCAATGTTTGGCAACCAGTGGGCAATCCATTAAGGGCTGGTCGAGCTTTACCTTCCAGTTGTGTACAAGGTATTTTATCACTCTTCTTTCATTTATTCTCTCTATATGCTCATTGTTCAATTCCGAACTAGCAAAACATAGCAGACATTATTGGTGATTGCCCAACAGACTAATCTTTGTCGTAGTTCAGTCAAAGCATCATTGTTACTGAGTTAACCAACTTAGTTATCTTATCACAAACATCTCTTACATTACGCATCGGAGCGCGACAAACTTGTCGTGTGTGCGGAAGGATAACTCACTCCCGGATCAGATAATATATCCACAAAAAATACACTGAAAATATTGCTCAACGCATTTCATACCGATGATAAGACCTACGAAAATAAGAAAATGGGATAAATAAAATCAAGGTCCTGCAATGAAGAGTTAATAGTCAACATTACTTCACAGTGATTGCCTTCGCCGGTCTGTAACTGGTATACAACTACTATGCACATACATTCCAGAAAACTCATCATTAGTGCTTGCTACGGCAAGATTCTAACCCGGTTCTCTATATTGAGGCATCCTGCACTGCGACCTGCTGTTTTAAACACGTTACAAAGTTTAAAAATATTTTAAACTTTTGTTAGCAGAAAACATAGAAATAAACAAAATATTTCGCGAATCGCACTTGGAAGAAAAGGAGCAGCTTTTAAAAGCGTATTTACCGTTTATCGACTGACGCTCATTTTGCTAACGCTCCGTGTTGGTACGGGAGCTATTTGACATGATATTATACAATTTTTTGCAACCCTTTGCTTGCTTACGCTTATCACCGCACCTGATGGAATGTGTCGATGAGATATAGAATGAATGGCAGTGGGATAGTGATAGCGGCAAGACGTTAGTCAGGCTCGCTAGGAATTTCCACAAAATCTACGGACCTGGTTGATGGATGAGTAATTGATAATACAAAACTGCCTGTAAACACTTCCTTAGTCCGGATTCTTATGAAGTTATGCCGGAACACGTTGAGGCGCTTGGCGGCATGATTTCGTCATGAGGGTGGTGACAAGCCGTGGTCAACGCTTACCACCAATTGAAGTGAAAGGATTTGTCGGTAATTTGAGTCTTGGTTAATTGAGTGTCGGACGTATTTGGAGTATAAGTGGTTGTATCTCTTTCGTACACCCAAAATGCTTGATGTGGCGAGGGCTAAAATGTGTACTGAAGATTAGGCAAGTAAAAATATTTGCTTCCTTACGATCATGAGTGTGGGCTTGTAACCATAATAGTAGGGGGAAAGAATAATATTTGAATTTGTGATAAAAATTATTTGTTTGAATGTGGCTGCACCAGTACCTGTGCGTATGTAAATGTGCACTCAAAATGACGTAATAAAATCAGGAACCAACTCCCGGACTAAGACATCGAGGGGTTATGAAAGTGTTTCTTTGCAGAGACTGTTTTCAATGGGCAAGGATTTACTAAATCCCCAGATCGTAATATTGATGCCGTATCGCCGAAAACACAACCGACAAGGATATCTGATACAGTTAGCCCATTCAATAATAACCTTTACTGACAATGAATTAAGCTACAGTTGTAATATTTGTAGATGATGTTTCAAGTTTGGTGAATACCACGGGTTGGGATGCTTTATGAATAAGTGGCCCGTTTTTTGGATAGAGATCTTTTTTGTGGCGAATTTTTTAATGTTTTTGTTTACTATATTTTAGCGTTATTGGGTGATCTTCATAACTAACAATATCAACATCAGTTGTGGGTAACCTCGAGACCGCTATAAAACGCGCCACATTTCATTCGTAATATTTATATTTCGTAGTTTAGTGTTTTGTGCAACTATGTATTATGGTAGATAGTTGAATAAACACTGAACTACGAAATTAAAAACCTATTATTTGGCGTTGACTAGAACGTGCTCTCAGTAATACGTAACTAGTGAAATCTATTATGGTAGATAAAGAGCTCATTTTTTTGTATAAAATTCAATGGTTGTGGTTAAATAAAAATATTTTACTTTCTTGAATCGTATTGAAAAAATTGCAAAAGTTGAGTCTTTTTTGTTGAAAATACTAGTTTTTGAGTAACGTGACATGTTGAAATTAAATAAATCATTTGAGGGGAAACTGAAAAACCACAATCCCAGTTATTATTCACATATACACTACCTATCTTCTACACATCTACATCTACATCTACACTTGTTTTTTTGTTTGTACGTTTGAAGTAAACTTTGGAACTACTGAATCGATTCTAAAAATTCTTTCTTTTTTAAGAAGCTACACTATAAAAATATGTTTTCAGTTTGAAAATTTAATATTTGTGCATCAAGTCGGGAGAAAAAGTGCTGCTTAGCTGTTTTATCGGCGTGCCTTGACCAAATGGTTAGATATACGTGATAAAACCGGTCGTTTTTCCATACAGGTAAACTGTTACAAATTAATCTAATCAAAGATTTCGATCTATAACGATCCTGACACACCTTTTTCTAATATTAAGTTTGAAAAAGTGACTACAGCCAGGTTAAGCATATACACATTAATACTATGGTTTAAGTAATGATTTTTTTCCCATACGAGAAAATTGTATCAGATTAATCTGACCATAGATTTCCATCTTCAGTGACCCTGACACACCTCTAGCAAATTTTGAACCGACTTAAAACAGATAAGGTCTTCAATTTGACTGTCATCGTTTTTTTTGGGTATATTACTCCATGGCTCCGTCATTTCTTAGGCAATTTGTAAGTTTCTTCTTTTATTTGGAAGGTTGTGCTTTCGGCTTTAGTTTTGTCTGGATCTAGTGATGGTCTTTAGGGATAGGCAGTGGAACTCTTCAATGGATATCACTAGATATTGAACCAGGATGCTGATTACAGGGTATTATTTGAAAATTGTCATGAACCCATCTGACCTTCGATCCTGACTTCATCACCTTATAACTTCTCAATGGATGACACCTCATAACTCAAGTTTGTGGCAATCACTATGTGTTGGTGTGTTGATTGCTAAATATCATTTGAAAATTGAAATAACGCCAACTGACCTTCGAATCCCGTGTCAGAGGTGTTTGTGTAAAAAAAAGAACCTGCCGCTAACCCAAGATGCACTAAATCAACACGTTCTTCACGCTATATACCAGGGGTGTGGAAGCATTAAAACATGTGGTATACCTACTAATAATAATGTAGTAAAAAGGTCGTGTCTCTACATTTACTATTTTTGAGAAATTTTAAGTAAAATGTGTTAAATTAGTTTTGTAGGTACTTAGGCCAAAAAGTTTTTTTTTTATCATGATCATAGCGACCTCGGTCAACATATGGGCTATGAAGATGTTCATAAAATAACGCCCAACCTGAAAGTGGGGCAGAAATTGAATTCACGCAGGCGGAGCCGCGGGCAAAGGTTAGTAGTTTATATATCCTGTCTACAAAATTTCATGGAATTTGATTAGTTATTGTCCAAAATATGATCGAACTACGTTTCTATGAAGCAAGTTAGTCCTTGATAGTCCGGGATAGTCCTTGTTGGACCAATTGGCCTTTCTACAATAAAACAAGCTGTTAAAAATTTATATGGGTACTAATGCCGAATACGAATCCATTTCATTACGAGTACTAATTTCAGTTCTCTAGTTCAACTGTCTAAAGATAATGCCGTCATAGACATGTCGATGGACGCATGAACAAAAGGGACGGTTCCTTGTTTGCCCTTTGAGTGCGGAGTTCTGATGACGGGCGTCTGTCGAGGGTATTACTCAGTAATCGTTAGGTATACTGAACTGAAGTTAAGCTGCGAAGGTGTTTTACAATTGGACAATATAAGGACAATACAACTTGATAAAAATAAGAAAATTTTACTTTAGGCTCGGCAAAGGTCTGCCATGCAGCCTCCCACACAACACCTTCAGTAAGTAAATTACTGACAATGTTTCAAATGGTATGTACGGAACCCACAGCCGACAAGTCCTACCTACTCGCACTTTTCAAGAAAATTTGGTTGAAACATAGACGTATAATATAGTAGCAGACCTAACATTAATAATAAACGCATAGAGACGACGCGTGGTAATTTTAGCTCAGTGAACTTCGGGCTCTGTTAAATATAAAAATTGCTTGTTTCCAAACAAAATGTATACTACAGATTAGTTTAGGAATTAACAAATATCTTACAAGCTTATGCCAGCCAAAACAACCGATTTCTATACGTTTCTTTGTACCATGAAGCCTAAATGTAGCTTATTTTTTGTACGGAAACTTGCCACGCTATTTAATCCTTATGTTTGGTCTGTTACTTAGTAATAATTGTATCTCTGTGGGTTGAAAGGATTAATGCAACATAAAGACGATATTTTTGAAGTTCGTAGACCAATTATTTTGAACTGGACATAATTAGCCATTAGAACACTCGTGCAGCCTATAACGAAACTCCGTTCGTTTCGGAAACAAGCACTCGAGTCCCAATGGTTCTCATTATGTAACAGTTGCACAAAATAATATTTAAGAATCGTGCTAAACGAGAAATGCACGGTGAATATAATAAAAAGTAACAACAGTGTGAAACCGGCCCAAATACATATTCCGGTACAAAGTCCGGGCCGGAAGGATGCACGCAACGGTCGTGTTTGTTCAGTTGATTGCAGCCTGATTGCGATCACCGAAATCTACCGGAACGAAATGAAAACTGTACGCTTTTGTTACTTGTCAGGGCTATTATTGTAAAACCTATAGTTTCATTTATAATGAAAACTTTTACTATTATGAAGAAATAAAAAAATTGGCCAAGTGCGTGTCGGGCCACGCGCAGTGTAAGGTTCCGTAGTTGCCCGGTACATTTTATAAGTTGGTCTACTAATGCAGATTGCGCCAAACTTCCAGTCCTATACATTTAATAGAACGGCCCATACATTGTCGTGTTTAGAGTGGACTAAAAGTTTGGTATGACCTGTACTCGTAAACCTGTAAAGCCTACGTAGCTGAGATAGTTTTCCTTTTACCTTCATTATAATATACAACATCTGTGAGTTTTTTCACATATCTATAAACAACCGATTAGCCGGCAGCAAAATTAGAACTTTAAAGCTTAATATTTCGCCAACGGATCCCTGAATCCAAAAATGGTTTAGACACACCCACAAAGTTAATGAACGACCTATCTAACGTAACGATACACCACACTATTGGTTAGATGAGAAAAAAAATTCACCCCCAATTCACGTGTATGGCAGATAAAATAACAAAAAAATACGTGTTTTTAGTATACTACAATTTTTTTGGCGTGATTAATATGTATATTAATCCCAAATTACAGCTTTTAGTAAGGTGACCCGAGGCAATTGCAACTAAGAGGTAAATGCAACTAATTTAGATTACTCCATTTCAAGGGCCTCCTAGTTACAGCACCATCTATCATGCTATGAATTAATCATCAGAGAACTCGTGAAAACATAGATGTCGCTGCTATTATGAAAACTGCCCGTAAAACAGACCATTTTGTCAAAACTGCCATTTTGAAATTATTGGTGACCAAAGCACGCCGCGGAATAATAATTGAAAAAAATATTTCTGTGTTCTTTCTTGCCAGTATTTTGAGGGGGAGCACAACAACAACAACCGTAAGTCATTTTATGCATATTTGCTTGTATATACGTTGAATCTACAATAAGTTACGAATGTAGTTACATTTTCCCCGATAAATATCCGACCAGGGGATATTGCAACTTTGAGGTTAGTTTCATTTGCCCCCTATATTTTTGTATGAAAATTGAAAAAGGTAGTGATGTACCTCGTCGATGACTGCCAATTTAATTTTTCAGTTTTGTTTAGCCCATTAAAAGCTAAAAAATGTTTTTTTTAGTTAGTTAGGTTTTAGTTTTAGTAATAATGTTCGGTTTACTTGTTGTTTTAGATGGTAAGAAACTACAAGCGGAAAAAATAATTAAAATATTCACATGAGAACCTCTTAAAGGCGTTAGAAGCTCTGCAGAGTAAAAAATTGAACAGTTATGAAGCTGCTGAAATCTATGGGGTTCCAAGGTCAACCCTCATACACCGATTTTACGGATCACGAGGAGTCGTCAAGCTGAATCCTGGCAGACCCACCGTATTTTCAACGGAAATTGAGACAAAAATGGCTAATTATATTCATATTATGGAAAAATGTGCTTTGCCCTTCACAAGAAAGGAAGTCATAGTCTTGATTTCTGAATATGTACGAAGAAATGGCATAGTTACGCCGTTTAAGGACGATATTCCCGGAGAAGACTGGTGTAGAATATTTAGGAAACGGAATAATCTTTCACTCAAAAAGCCTCAAGCAGTTGAGAAGGCTCGAAGAAATGCCTCTAATCCTTTCACTGTGTTCAAATATTTTGACTTATTAGAAAACACAGTGCAAGAGCTAAAACTTACTGAAAGATTTGACCGCATATTCAATTTAGATGAAACAAGCTTTTGCAATGACCCCTCTAAAAGTAGTCATGGGAGAAGTGGGACAACAAATAACACAATTGATTTTATCTAAACATAATAGCTTTACCTAAGATTGTGACATAATTGTTCCTTTTTTAAAGACTGATACATTAAGCAAGATTGTAAGACTGTTAACTTGATTTAAATTTTACGAGGTTAGTAATTTAGATATTATTCCTTGTTTAGGATAAATAAAAAACATACATTTAATCCGGTGTTTTGATTTAAAATCCTCACAATGATTAACATAGTCCACGAATGGAGTATCGACAAACTATCAATGATTGTGTCCCCTCACCAGTTTACGGCAAATAGTTGCATTTGCCCCCATCGAGGGTTTAAAGTAATTTTACGCATTACAGACCGTGTATAGTTGTGTTTACAGTTTATATTTATATGACTATTCATCCGGGCTCTGTTATCAGTTAGGTTTAGTAATTTTAAATCAGTTAGAAAAATATCTACTGCACTTAGTTGCATTTACCCCAAAAAGGGGCAAATGTAACTTTTTTCACCTGGGTCAGGAGAATATGGCGCCATAGCCATAAATGACACTATTTCTTTTTGAATTTATGTTAGGGATTATCTTAAACGAACATATAATTGTGTACAAGAGAAAAAAAAACAATCACGTATAATAGGATAATACTGGAGGATATCAAAGTTGGAACTTTTATATTTTAGTTGCAATTACCTCGGGTGACCTTACTAATAGTCTCTGAGCTAAGCCGCGGATAGATGGACGGACGGACGGACGTCAAACGGACTTCGCGAAACTATTGTTTTATTATTCGAATACGGAACCCTAAAAAACGGTCAAATGCGAGTAGGACTCATGCTCTGAGGGTTCCGTTCATCCCATCTAAATCACAAAGTTATTCCACGAGCAGTTACAAATTACCAACTCAATTTGAATATATATATTATTGGCTATTTAAAGCTTTTTATTTCTCCATTTTGAGACAATAATAACAAAATATTGTTTTATCGAAATATATTTCGGCCCACTTTGGGGCCGGCATCAGTCGAATAAATGACAAATCTAATGACATAAATATATACAATCTTATGACTACTTAACCTATTTTCTTACATAAACAGAACAAAAAAAAAATATAGAAAACGTAAACAATTTTGGTTGAAGGGCCATCTTGCTATTTTCGGCCGTAACATCCCGATATTTGTTTAGAATACCAGGGATAAGACGTACCGAAAATCGCAAGATGGCGCTGCTTTTTATGGCACCCTGGTCTTAAGTCTGGTCTGAGTCTGGTGTCAGTAAGTAGTCTTAGTCTGTCAATGTTGTTTATTGAGTCCTGGTCCGTAGTGCGCACCAAGTGACCATATGTAGGAGCATTCCCATGTTCTCAATTTTATGTCTGTCAATGGTGGGTTAAATGATTTTATGACTCTGACGGTGAAGCAGTTATTAAAACTTTGGTTATGGGAGCGGACTTGGATGGGGATGGGGAGATTGTTATTGTAGATGGTTGATGTGTGCCTGTGCTGGTTAATGCGGATGTGTAATTCATTTCAAGTTTCACCTACGTAGAATGCCGAACAGTGTCTGCATTCTAGTAGGTAAATGCAGTTCTGTGTCTTGCAGTTGGTGTTGGGTTGAGTTTTGTATGTATTTGTGGTGTGGTGTGTGTTGATCTGTGTGTTTGTGTTAATGATTGCGCATATTTTGCACCGTGGTCGTCGGCATGGTGATGTGCCAGGAGATATTGTGATGTTGACATTTTGTTGTGGTTGCTGTTTCGTTTTTGTGAGTAATGATTTAAGGTTTGGATTTTGTCGATAGCATATTTGTGGATTTCTGGGGATTAAGTTTTTTGTTTCGTCGTTTTGTTGGAGAATGGGTAGATGATCGGTGATAAGTGCTTTAAGTTTCTGGCTTCCGTGAAAATATGTCGTGATTAATCATGGTTGGTTAGAAGAAGTATTGTTGTTGTTACAGTTGTTGGTGTTGTTGTTGTTGTTGTTATTGTTGTTGTTATTGTTGTTAATGTTATTATTATGGTGTAATCTTGGTCTATTGAATATGTGCTTTCGTAGGAACTGATCAGGGTAGTGTCTCTTGAGAAGTCCATTGTGTATTTTGTTCTGGTAGATATCTAGTGCGTTTTGTGTGTTGCATATTCGACGACCACGGAGCGATAGTGAATATGGTATCGATTTTTTTGTGTGTGGTGGATGACAGCTGTGGTAGTGAAGATATTGCATCTTGCTCGTTTATTTGAAGTGGACTGAAGTGTATATATGGTTATTGTCAGTAATGGTGATGTCAACGTCTAGGAATGTGATTGTGTCGGCAGAGATGGAATGAGTGAATTTTAATGGGCTGCAGTTGTCAAGTCTTTCCAGGAAGGTAGTCAGTGAGTTCCTGCTGTGTGGCCAGATCATGAATATGTCGTCTATAAACCTCCTCCACACCAGTGGTTTGTGAAGTTCGGATAATAAGAACGTACTTTCGACAGAAGCCATAAAGATATTCGCGTAGCTTGGAGCCATCCAAGTCCCCATAGCAGTGCCTTTAATTTGGT
Source organism: Ypsolopha scabrella (assembly GCA_910592155.1). Lineage (NCBI taxonomy): Eukaryota > Metazoa > Arthropoda > Insecta > Lepidoptera > Ypsolophidae > Ypsolopha > Ypsolopha scabrella. The sequence continues at coordinate 1,297,705 of OU342987.1, read as the reverse complement.
GGTAGTATTCGTTTTTGAAGGTGAAATAATTATTTTTTAGGGTTAATTCTGCCAGTTCTGTTAGGAATTTGGTTGATGGTTGGTGAGGAATGGGGCGTTTATTTAAATAAGAGCTGAGAGTAAGTAGGCCGGTGTTATGTGGAATGTTGGTATACAATGAAACAGCGTCTATTGTAACCAGTAGTAAAATTTGATCTGTTGGAAGTTGAAGTGAATGTATGATATCGAGGAAGTGATTTGTGTCTTTTATGTATGATTCTAGGTTTTGAACAATGGGTTGTCGGTGATGGTCAACGAAAGCGGAAATGATTTCTGTTGGTGCATTGTATGATGCCACTATAGGCCGGCCCGGGTTATTTTCTTTATGGATCTTAGGCAGCATATAGAAATGAGGGGTTCTCGGATGGCTCGGTATCATCAGTTTTATGTCAGCTTCCGACAGTCCTTCGTTAATACCCTTAGTGTGAAGAAAATCTTGGATAATGTCCACGATCTGGCTGCAGGGATCACTTGTTGTGCGTTCGTAAAATGTCGAGTCAGTTAATTGTCTTAGTCCTTCGTTGTCATAGTCATTTTTATTGAGGATCACTGTTGCCGATCCTTTATCGGCTGGTAATATAATAATGTTCTCGTTTTTTTGAAGTTAACAGATTGATTTTTGGTCTTCAAAAGTGAGATTGTCTGTATTTGTCTGGAGACTGCTAATATATCTGTCGTCAGATAATCTTGACAGTATATTGGTCATAAAAATTTCTATAGGATGATTTGCGGGAAGCTGTGGTGGTTCATTTGAAGATGGCAGTTTAAATTTAATTAGTGCTGAATGTGTGTTGTCAATATTTTGATGGGGGTGTGTACTCCAAAAGTGTTTCCATCTTAATTTTCGTCCAAAGTCAACAAAGTCATTAATTAATTTTATGCGGTCAATTTTTTTGGTAGGACAGAATGATAGTCCCTTGTTTATTACAGCTTTGTCAGTGGGAGGTAAATAGACTGAAGATAGATTTAAGATATGGTTTTCTTCGGATTTTTCCTTAGTTGTAATTGGTGGAGGTGGGGGTATAGAGAAAGGGTTCGATAGGTCTGTCGGACTTAGATTGAGGTTTGGAAGTTCAGTAATTGAATTGTTATTAATAGGTAGTTTTAAATTATTTTGCTTATAATATGTTTGTAGATTGAAAAGCTTTTTTGCTGGCCTGACGTTTTCCATAAAAAGATTGGTATTGGCTTTAAATAAAAAAAATTTGAACAAGGATAAAGAGATGTGGGTATGCTATAAGGGTAACTTTCAGGAGAGCATCTAGATTATTTTTATAGTGGATACATAAAAGGGAATATTGAGTATAAAGAACGTATGTTGTATTGAAGGCATTACTGTAGTTTGTTAGGGTCATGTTGTGTCTTATTATTGGTGGCATTGTGTGAAGCGGTATTTTTGGAATGAGCCCCTTTGGAGCTGCACCAATTTCTAGGCATTTTCTTAGAAATATTAGATGTGTGTAGTACTGTAATAATTTTTCGATTGTAGTTTTATTTTGTTATATACCTCTTTCATATTATTTGAGGTTTAATAGTCATAGATAAGCAAATCTCAAAGTTTCTTTTAATTTGACTCTTTGGGTATAAGTGTCAATTTTTGACTATGACAGGGGTCTGTTCTAGATTCTTTCTGACTCTTATTGCTAAGAACAAGGATGAAAAATTTAAAAATGCTAAAAAATAAGTAGTTTACAAAGTAAAATGAGGTAAAAGGAGGAGTAAAAACTAAGACCAAGGTGCAATAAAGCGATCCACCTCTTTGTCGTGCTTGTCCTAGGAGTTATTGTTGGAAGATATTTTAGAAGAGCTCGATGCAACACATTTGGAATCACGCCGCTTTGTATTCCTGAGTGCAGCAACTTAATTTGAGACTTACGGTCTATTGTTTCTGAATGTGAAGTGCGAGTTGCCATCGAATGACTTTACTACCGCGTGAATCGAGTTAAGCTGGGTCTCCAGCGCACGTTTTGTACTACACTTTAAACAAAAACGTGTACACTAAACATTGTTTCGCTACACAATTTTACTAATAAGCATGCAGGAGACACGGGGCTTATAAACACAAGTATGTAGCGGAACAATATACTTTGTAGATGTTTTGGTGTAGTGTGTAGGACAATACACGCGCTGGAAACCCAGCTTAACTCGATTCATGCGGTAGTAAAGTCATTCGATGGCAACTCGCACTTAGTGTTTGTAAGAGGTATCGGTTTCAACTTGATATCACTAACGAGGCCACGGAACAAATGGGGCCCGGGAAAAAAGGTCTTGACAGATGGACAGACAGACAGATGGACAACAGTGTGATCGTGTAAGAGTTGTGTAATCAATTTCATGCAAATTGGATCACCATTAAATCTTAATCAGACCGTTTGAATACATCGAGTTCAATACATCGTAAGTGTCAAGTTAAGTTGTATATAATAGCTGCAAGTGGAATACGTTTATGTTTTAAACGGTATGTACGGAACCCGCAGGAAGCGATGACAGTCGTCCCCTTTGGGATGATCTGGCAACGCTGCTCCAATCACTCTCCCGGTACGGCTTCTCATCATGACATGACGTCACAACCTGCCACATATTTAAAAAATACTCGATAGATTTCGGGTCTTTGTAAAAACTTACATTAAAAATACATAATAATATGTAGCGTTGGGGTTTGAAAATAAAAAGATCGATAAAATCACTAAAATGGAAAACAACACGTAACGGTAGGTAAATAAATAGATCAATAATATAATTCAAATGTAAATTATCATGTAGGAAGCGGGTAAATACATACATCGATAAAATCACTAAAATTTACTTTAAATACCCATGTAGCGGTAGGTAAATAATGTAAAAATACTTACGTAGTGTATCGGTAAATAACCAGATCGACAAAATAATGAAACGTAAAAAAATAAAATCATTTAAATCCGTCGTGTAGTGTGGATACGGAAGTCCGAGATTAAAATGTGATCCCTCGATAATAGGATCCGTGCATGCAAACAGACTATACGTTTTTATTATCACATTTATTCTGCAAAAATATTCATTTTGGGTACCTACGTAAAAAGTTTCGTCGAACGCTCTGAGTTTAAAGGGACTGAATCTATCTGCATGTCAACTGATTTTTAGTAGATACTTTATAAATGAAATAGAAAATGCGAACTGACAGTTTGGAAATCCAACTATGCAGGTTGAAAATGAACCCCCTCGCTATGACAAGTGCGAGTCGGTCTCGCCCACCGAGGGTTACGTTAAAGACTATATTTTTTAAAAATTTAATTACTAATGTATATTTTTAGATTTTTCCCTATACTTGTAGTATAAGACGGTATTTCTTGCCATATTTCATAGTTTTATGTCAACGGGAAATGCCCTATAAATTTTGATTCCCTTGAAGGTGTCGAATATACGTTGTTTGCGGCATCAATGGCCTTATCTTTTTTTACGTTAACTTAGAAGTTTGATTTTATCACAGCTTCAAGGGACTGTAGATTTAATTATATAGTTTTAATTTCAACTCGATACCCTCCACGCGTTCCCGAGATAAAGGGTCCTGATAGAAGGACAGACGGACGGAACAAAGTGATCATATAGGGGCTCCGTTTTTTCCTCTGGAGGTACGGAACCCTAAAAAAAGATATCGACCGTCGAAAGAAGCACTAATAAAACTGGATGTATATCCATCCATCCATCCATCAGCCTGTTTCGTCCACTGCTGGACATAGGCCTTTCCAGGATTTCACCACTCTTGAAGAAATGGCCCTGGAAGAAATGCCCACACTCACACACGCTGGGCAGGCGGGTTGGTGAGCGCGGTGCCGAAACCCTTGCACCAGTGACGCCGCTGCCCGTCACCAGTCTGTTTTTTATATCAGGTCCAGCAATTGGGGATGGATATACCGCCAATCCATCGGTCCCAGGCAATAGTGGGCCGCCTGGTTTTGCCTGAGAGCTGTTCTCTTACTCTCCCCCGAATAACTTCGGGAGGATTTGCGAGTAAGATGGTGGTACCTCCACAGTCGAGCCCGGCAGCAGCTCTACCACCTGATGTATATACCGGGTGTTAATAGACTGCTACCATTAAATGAAACCACATATTCTACCGACCGTACTGAACCACTTTTCCCATGAATCATGCGACGTCTGTGAAACCTGAAGCTGTTTGAGGTCGACGCTCTCTCTAAACTCGCCGGTATATCGGTGCGTTAGGGTTCACGCATTTTTGTTTGGAACTCAACTATTTCCCAAACTAAGGGTGTCCACGGATACTATTCTTGGGAAAAGTGGTTCAGTAGGGTCGGTAGAATATGTGGTTTCATTTAATGGTAGCAGTCTATTTACACCCGGTATAGAAATAAAAAAAAGAATTAATTTTCACATAATGGAAAAAACTACAATAAAGAGACTTCTGAAAATTATAATTACCACGTTTTATGTATGTAATGTGGATCTTACCAAACCATAACAAAACTTGCCACAAATATTTTTTGGATAACTATTTGTAAGTTTTTTGACATCAAGATTTTTTTAATTTGATAATAGATTTGCCTACAAACGTGTTTTCCTACTTCAAGGGCACTCTATTCGCCCTAACTCCCATACTAGCGCAGTTCGTTGATAATATCCTTATTTGCTTATTTATTTTTTTCAACATATCCATGACTTGAACCTAAAACATTTATCAAAATCAAATACATACAAATGTTACAAGCGTATAAAAGTCCTGGATTTTACACATATTTTGATGAATGTTTATGTACCCTAATGTCCTACAAGCAATACAACAAATAAAATAATTTTATGTTCACAGCATAGTATATTTTATACAATTTAAAAATATTTTTGTTTCATTTCGATGTTTGGGATATTTCTCCTGAAATCATAGGAAGAACCAAAACCAATCTCGAGTTTTTTCAAAACATGAATGTTAGCTTGCCTCTCACACCGTGTTCGGTTAGTTCCATACGAGCTCGGGAAATGAACGTTCGGGCCAACCAATAACAGTCAGTCAGTGCTCTATAATCCAAAGTTGATTGTAGAATGAAATAGCAATCATATATGGCGCCCCTTGCGCGACTGACTCCAAGCCACCGACTACAGGCCTCTTAATATTATACATAAGCGATAAGGACACGTAAGACCAAGATCCAACTACGTAACTAACAAATCTTTCCACTTCAACTGGTTCTAGGTTTTGGCCGTGTCGTGTCACCACCCCTTAGCGCGTTTGCTCTAAGCATCACCCTCATCATAAAATGCTGCCAAGCAACTCTTTGTATCCCGGCATTACTTTATGAGAAGCCGTACGAGACTGTGAATGGAAGTATGTTGTCCTCAGAGTCGTGTAGATTTTGAGGAAGTCCCTGGATACCCCGCTTTGTGCTGGACAGACTGATTAATGCCTTTCTTGCTTTCAGTCTCTGAGCGAGCGTGCTTTATCCCTGTTCCTATCCATTCTCCACCAGACGCGGTTATAGCCAATCTTAAGCGCAAAGTTTGTAAAAAGTCTTACTTTGATAATAGATAAAGTAAGTGAAAAATAAGGTTTCTTTTAGTAATAATTATATCTGTGGATTTCTTAATTTTTTTTTTGTAGTATCTAACACATACTCGTACTATTAAAAATGGTGTGTATTAGTTGCTATTCATATGTGTTTCAAACGCATTGTGCAACGTCCCAGAACAAAAACGATCGTGCCGCTATGCAGCCATTCTCAAAAATATGAATAATCACGTCGCAAGATAAACGACTGTTGAAACCGGAAGCAACTTTTCAGTTTTATTCTCTCGCACAAATCTTCTTTAACACGTCGAAACGCAGTTCCTTACCGAGAGTATTATGAGAAATTCCTTTAAACTGAATAAAGAGGAAAACGAACAAAACACGTAGAATGTTGTGATAAATCATTCTACGAAATTATTGCATACGCTTTGCTACAAGCACCAAGAAAACTTACATTCAGTTAGGAAAATGAAAGAAAGTTTATTTATTACATTTGTGAATGTTTATTTATCATCTCAGACTTAGACTCTAAAGTCATTTTTCTAAGTAATGTAGGTAAACAGTGCTGCCAATAAATTTTCTCGATTCCCTACGTCAGTGCTGTCAATTCCCCGAAAATCCCCACTTCTATTGTGTTCTATTCATTTTATTCTATTCGTTCCCTGCAAATTCCACGAAACGATATTTTTGGAATAAAAATACTGTTTTATGAATTTTTTTAACAATACCTGCACTTTTTTCCACTTTTTTATTATTTTATTTAAATTAAAAAAATCGACAACCTTAAACAATGAATTAATGATGTATATTTCGCGACAGGCGGGAGTGCAGGCCATTTCATACTGACATGTATAGATAAGTACTCACCCGCACTCCCGCCATGTCGCCTACGAAATGGATGGGTTCAAAAATACAATCATGCTCAAATCAATGAAGCATTCATTTGAGTCGTTGCCATTAAAATTATGTCAATAGTGTCGAGCTGTATCTGCCAAGTCCGAACTTGATTTTTTAGTTGTAAGTAATACTTACGTATTACTTGACATAAAATAGTTTTAGACCACCGAAAAATTGGTCTTGATTATCCAAAATTCCTCAATTTTTGTCACTCCCCGCGCTAACCCTCAATTCCCCGCAAATCGGGGATTTTTCCCGCGATTGGCAGCACTGATGGTAAAACCTATGAAACGTATGTTAAAAAATAGATAATTAAACAGATTATTAAAATCATAAAGACCATGTTGTCAAGACAGATTCCCGAAGGCGTTGTCAGAGGTGATTCCAAGTGTAGATTGACACTAGAACGGTCAACACGACACTAATAACACGCTATTTTCACTGACGATTTCGACATCCAACGTGACAAGGAATGAACCCTAATTCCGTACTTCAGGCATCAATACACGCATTTTCCTCACTGTTTTCCTTCTGTGTCAGTAAGTGATAATGTACAAATTCTACGCACATCAATTCTGAAGAACTATTGGTACACGTTTGACTTGCAAGAAAAACCCGGGTTACAAAATTGGGAGTTCGTCGTCTGACTGACTGAGCCACTGACACAGCTTTAATATTACGAGGGTTCCAGTGTCTAATACTGTACAGAACTGAATTTAATCAATAGCCTATTTTCGAGTTGTGTTGCGAATTGATAAAGTTTAAGTATAGGGATTTTATTAAACAACAAAAACAAAACATACCTCAAATGAGTAACTCTATGGTGCAATACAGTTTTATGTGTACAAGAAGCCGCGTCGGGTGCCAAATGTCGCCCTCCGGTACGCGCCGCGCCGCGACCGTCTGTAGGCTAACAACTTACATAAACGGATTTTTACAGCGAGAATTTGCTTTGTGCTAAAGCTATTATGTTTCATGTTAATAGTAGAGAGACTTTTAGCTCTCGGGATACAAATAAACGTAATAGACAGAGTTAAAGTATTTCATAAATGTGGCTCGTCGTACGAAAAAGTAAAGGCATGTGAAGATGAATACGTTGACTTTATTACATAATACTCCCAGAGAGGTCTGACACGACTCTTTCACCTCTTCTAAATCAGTCAATCTGGTCATATCATGTCTTTGTTAGGGCGAGGGAATTCTTGTTTTACCTAAAAAAGCTTGCTTTTAAATCAATTTCTGGGTCATTATAATATTGATTACAAATAAAAAAATGGTATATGTGCTTTTTCTCGTCATTTAAGTTATTATGGGAATTCTTTAAGTAATTTATTTATCTACACTGCACTAAAATAATTCTGCAAAAAGTAGATATATTTTAGCTCAAAAACAGTTTCTTAAATTATTGATAAGTATTGTTTTGCAATGAAAATTATATCACGTGAAAGTATTTCGTATTGCTTAGTTCATGTCCGATGCATTATTCGTTAAAAAGTGAAAATAAATATCGAAATTATAAAAACAGCTGAAAATCGCGAGTTTTCTGAGCAGCTCGCTTCCACTGAGCAGGATAGCGAAGTGAAAAATATAAGTGTTGGTGCAAGAGAGATTTCTCGGATTACCCTCAAATGCTGATTACATTAACTGTAAAAAGATACATCTACGTATCAGATGCGTAGGCAGAAAAGAAAATTTGCTATATCATTCTGCACAAAGCACGCAGGTGTTTGTTCTTTTCAGCGAACTCTGTCGTCTACCAGAGCTCATAAATATAAATAAATAAATAAAAATTTTCTTTATTCAGGTAGCAAGGACCCATAAAAATTAATTTAAAAACACATACACGAATAATATACATTAAAATAAATAAATAAGACACAAGTTAAATAGATCATTTAAAATTATTTACAAATTATCATTTTTATTGCGTACACAAAGTTTGACAATCCAATGCTTAAGCATAGGATTGTCAAACTTACTAAAAAATGTCCTCAGGATGTCGCTGTCACTGCCACTGGTTCTGTGGATAATAGACGCTATTCGTTTGCGCATGATCGCAAAAAAGGCATCGGTATGCGCCTCCGCAAACATTGTCGATGCACTACAGAACCGCGGCAGCCCCATCAACATCCTGAAGGCGTTATTGTACATAACACGCAGGGCGCTATAAGTCCTCTGCGTATAGCTGATCCACAGGCTGCATGAGTAAAAAGTTTGGCAGTACGACTTAAAAAGTGTGAGTTTTACCTGGTTGGAACTTCTAGAAAATCTGCGGGCCAACATATTAGCTTTGACTGCCAACGCCCTACGTGCTCTCTCAATGTCAAGGTCATCATTGAGATCATCAGATATAATATGTCCAAGGTATTTAAATTGGCTAACTCTCTTTAGACTGCTTCCGTTTAAAGTGATAGGAGGAACATAACTAGGAGTTTTTCTGCCTGATTTAAATACCATTAACTCACTTTTGACTGTATTATATCTGAGACCGTGATCCCTGGCATAGTTCTCACATTTAGTTAGTAGGCGGCGCATTGCACTGATTGAAGGGCTAAGCAGCACCATATCATCGGCATAGCTGATGTTATTAATACACCTTCCATCGATTGAGCAACCGATATGCATGCTGCTCAGCTCCTCAATCAGGCTATTCATGTACAAATTAAACAAGGTCGGTGAGGATAGGCCCCCCTGTCGGACCCCACTCTCTAGAGTGTAGCTATCTGATAGCATTTCCCCATTTTACACTATTGGTTTGGCTACGGTACCAAAACTTAACATGGCTGTGATCTCGGGAGCCATACCCAGTTTATCTACCTTTTTCCAGAGCAATTCAAATGACACGAGATCAAAGGCTTTGGATAGGTCCATAAAGCAAGCATAGATAGGTGTTTCTCTATCTGTATAATATCGGACTACATTTTTCAGGGTTAGAATCGCTGTTTCAGTCGATAAACCCGAGCGAAAACCGAACTGTGCTTCATGAAGCTTCACACATTTACTCAAACGAGTATTAAGAAGACAATCAAGTACTTTTGCCAATATTGTTGCTAGAGAAATGGGCCTGTAGTTATTTTTATCGGATATGTCACCAGTTTTACTTTTTAATATAGGCACAACTACAGTTTTTGTTAAGTTATCTGGTATGTATCCGTGCCCCAAGCATAAGGTAAATAACATAGATAATAATCTCGGCAGATGGACTCCAGCGAATTGTAAATGCTCAATGCTGAGGCCGTCATGCCCCGGTGATTTTCCTCTTGTCATGTTTTTAATAACAGTAGCAATTTCCTTCGCTGAAAAACGTTCTTTGAGTTCACCGGTAAGACACTTCACTTCAGCATTGCTCACCCCACCCGCAGGTTTTAAGGAAGACACAACCTTAAAATGTTCCCTAAAAATATCAGCTATATCTTTCTGATCCACCTTATTCTCTACTTTCTCAGCTAAGCTGGGCTTGATATTTAATCTATTCGTTGACTGCCAGAATTTCCCAAAGTTGTTTTTAGAGCGATGTTGGGAGATAATGTCCATCCTTATCTGCTCTTCATGCTTCTGACACCATTTCACTTAAGATTTAAATATCTTTTTTCTTTCACGCATCTGCTCATACACATCTCCTGACGTAGGTTTACCGTACAGAACCGATATCTCAAACGCTCGTTTAGCCTGTGAGTGCGATTCTCGTACATGATTATTCCAACCTATAACTTTTCTTTTCCTACCTCTTGTTACATAAAAAGATTCAATGGCCGCTTAAAGAGAGGGTGGCGATTTTTTTATGGTAAGGGCCATGGAATCGTAGATATAGCTCTATTGTATGTTTAGACGTCGTATGATTATACTTACTTTGTGTAATTTTCAGACTTGCAATTATTTTAATTTGAGGGAGGGAAAAAGCAAACTTTTACTATTTCTTCCCGTCAAATACAATTTTATTTTTCATATTTTTTCGATTAATATTTTTAAGACAAGATTTATAGTTGAAAACAAAAAATTATTACAAATAACACTCGTGAAAGTTTTATGCATCAAGAGTCCAGCCCCAGCCCTTGGCACGCTGGCACTGGCAAGGGCCCGCCGAATCGTGGGAGACGACCGGCACTGCGCTGCCACGCCAGATCATCGTAATGTCGCGAATTAATGTAATCGTAATGTAATTGGGATCTTCCTTACCTACATCCTACAAAACCCAACTGAGTCACGTTCAAGTTGATTGAAATGTTGAGTTTACACACGATGAGATCATGCTGCGCTGGGCAGGAGGTGTCACACTTCTGGATCGAGTCAGGAACGAACACATTAGAGGCTCTTTCAAAGTGGCACCTATTTCCGAAAAACTCTACGAGACCCGTATGTGGTGTTATGGCCACGTAATGAGACGCCCCGAAGACCATTTGGTGCGCCAGGTCCTAGAAGTGCCAGTTGCGAGACAGGGCCGAGGCAGACCACCTGCCACATGGATGACGACGGTCCAAAGAGACCTTAAAAGGCAAAATATGACGCAGGAAACCACTTTGGACCGCAGGGCTTACAGACTTCAAACCAGGAGAGCCGATCCCAAGTAAATGGGAATAAAGCGAAGACATAGAGAGAGAGAAAAGGAGACACACGATGGGATCAAAATGATGAAAAGATTAATTAAATATGTAATGATCTCTTACATCTTTTCTTTACATTAAAATGTTGGTTTACCTATATTTCTAACAACAATCGGTTATTTATGTGTTAGCTCTGTCTAGTGTAGACTAATGTCCCCCCTAATGGCTACAAATATGCAACATTATTTTGAGGCTGCCATACTCGTTGTGGGAGTGTTACAGTAACGTAGTATCAGTAATTGGTGCGTTACCGGCTCGCCTCCTTTCACGCACTTCATCCTAGCTCTTTTGAACGGTTTCTATTAAGCGTGGTAATGCCCAAGCGTAAGCCCAGCATGAAAAAAATTCTCTAGCCCCTGTTGCATGAAAACTTACTATGGAAATTATTATCTTAAGGATTATTTAAAAAATAAAGCGGCGGTAGCCAATCCAATCCAATTCAACTTAATCAAATCCATATCTAGGGGTAGAACGCTGACCTCTCAATCTTTGAGACCCAGGTTCGATCCCCGGCCGGGCATGCACCAATAAGTTTTTCGGAATTTATGTACACAGTATTTCATACTTACCACTTGCTTCAGCGGTGAAGGAAAACATCGTGATGAAACCAGCATGCCCTAAAAAGCGTGTATTTGTGCCCAAAGAACGGCGATAGGGCTTACCACCCGTCCCGTTGGGACGTAATAATCGTCGGTGAGACGTGGGTGTACAGGATGTGGACTGTGACTTGCATTTCACAGTTCACATTCGGAACACCTCTGACACTCCCTCGGGGATTTATGTCGTGACGATACATATCTTAAGGAATGTTGGCTTTATAACTAAATTTATCAGTTCTGTGATTGACTTGCTAATTCTGTGAACCGTTCATTAGCATGCATGGACCGAGCCACCATACACGCTGGTCTCAGCCGGCCCAGGTTTGATTCTCGGCTCCCACATATGGAAATATTCAGTTAGTTCGAGAGAATACTGATTGGTTCAAACACGGAAGTCTTAATTCCAATAAGACGCGGTTATGCAAAAATGATCCAAACTAGATGATGATGATTATCAATTATGTCCATTCATCCATCCGCCTCTTTTGTACAATGCTGGATATAGGCCTTTCCAAGGTTTTGCCACTGTCGGCGGTTCTCTTAGAAGAAATGCCCATACTCACACACGCTGGGCAGGCGGGTTGGTAAGCGATCAATTATGTATCATCGTACAATTAGAGCCTGGGGCATGAAAGTCTAGCGGTGACCGTTTATGCGCAGAAGTCAAAATTAAGGTGTCGTGGCGGAGGAAGCGGCACGTGGGGCGGACGTACGTACTCATGCGTAAGCGTCGTTTACCGCTAGAGTTTCATGCCGCGGGCTGTACTGCCTCTGTGGTGAAGAAGTTCGAGTACTCAACTATCTGGAGGTCGCAGCTTCAAACCCAATAGGGACACATTTGAGTACAGTCTGCCTGCTTCGGCAGGCACGTTAAGCTGTGAGTCCATTATTTGTGCCCAAAGAACGGCCATAGGGCTAACCACCCATCACACTCTGATGTAATAATTGTTGGTGAAACTGCAACTGCAAACTTACATTTCACAGTCCACACTTGGAAACACCCCTGGACCCCCATATGACGATATATGTATAAGTACGAAGTATAACTCTTCTTAACATCCAGACTTACTCGTACTGTTTAATATGTTTCTTAATGCTGTGATGTTCATTTGTATCTCCTTACGTTGGATAAATAGCCAAAAATTTTAAACATACAAAAAATACAAAATACAATAATATTTATTTCAGTACAAAATACATTGTAACCAAAACATTGTTGAGACCTTCTTGTAAGTATAAAAATACTTGTGACAGAAGATCTCACTCTTCCGTAGCCATACATTATACAAGTGTGTACCATGCTAAAGTTTCATAAGCAATTTTACTGAAATCTAACTAGTACATAAAGTTAAAAACCAAAAAAAAAACCATTTTATTTATAAATCAAAAACAAAAGAAATGTTTACAGTGTGTTGAATGTAAGTTCTTATTCGTGAGTGAGGGTGTGTAAAGGTGTGTGAGAGTTGAAGGATGTTTGTGAGTTGTGTGAACAAGGTGAGTGAGTGAATGTGAATAAGTGTTTTGTAAGTGTCCATATAATTTATAATTATTTCAATAATTAAGTAGTGTTTCTATGTAAATAATGTGGTAAATAATAATTATTATTATTATTTAACATATAAAATTAGTTTCTGTTATGGTTCGTATGTTTTAAGGAGTGTCAGGAAAATAAACAGTTTTATATTTATTAATTTGATGAACCGATAGTAAATATCGATTGATAAGCATTAAAATCAATATTCATTCAATTACATATTATATTTTATTTACAGCAGCCACCACTGAGCCTAATGTTAAGTAAGCGTCAGTTATCAGACATCAAGTTAAGATGTCTATTTATTCTTGTTTTAATAGAATCTGGGTTACAAGTAATTATCTGGATATACAAACGCTGGCAGCAAGTTCCAGGTTTCAGCCTTACGGCTGATGGACGAACATTTGAAACAATGCGTTTGAGCTGTCGGAATACCGACAAAATATGAGTGGACCTTTGCTGCGCGCCGGCTATTCCGTTGACTGAAAGGGGATAGGAGAATGAGGTCGTATAATTCCTGCGCACACTCTCCAAAATGTGGCCCATGAAAACCGATAGGCAAACAATCTTGACAAGGAACCCTGTATTTCTACTTTGATACGTTCGGTAATGTATAACAGTGAGCGACTGAAAATACTAACACCACATACGAATATCATATTCAGTCGTTATTTGGCTGAGCGCGGCTATACATGTGTATATTGTAAGCAAAAGCTTGCGTGGTCCCTATAACAATAAAAAAAAACCGGCCAAGTGCGTGTCGGGCCTCGTGAAGCGTGGGGTTCCGTAGCTGGCCATTACATTTTATAAGTTGGTCTACTAATCCGCTCCGAAGTTGTTCTTCCGAAAAAATACAATACAAAATACAAATACAAAATTATTTATTTCAATATCAAAATCATAGACATTTACAGATGTATTGGAGTCTCCTTTTAAGTAAAATAATACCTGTAGTAGAAGAATCCGCTCTTCCTTAGTGGACTGCAACTTATCATTAACTAAATACAAAATATAAGGTGAAATTCAGTCAACCGCCTAAATTCATACTGGAGACTCGGTTAGTCATTAGGTACACACTATGAGATACACAATAATTACAAAATTCATCCCTAATTTACGTGTATGGAAGGTATCCTTAAAAAAAGTTTTTTAGAGATTTTATTATACCATTTTATTGGCATGAATAATATGGTATACCCATGCCAAATTACAGCTTTCTAGTACTGATAGTCTCTGAACTAAGCCGTGAACAGACGGACATGGCGAAACTATAAGGGTTCCTTGTCGGACTATGGAACCCAAAAAACCGATAGGCAAGCAATTTGGACAAGGAACCCTGTATTTCTAATTTCATACGGCCGCGGCGACTTTATATTATGCTACAGCAATAAAAGTGAAAGAGAAATTATTGTGAAGGGCGTACTCGTATAATTATTTACTTTAGGAATAAATTCCTATATTATATGGATATAAGAAAGATAGTAGGAATTTTACTACTAAAAGATTCGTGCATTAAGGTGAGGCATTGATAAACTTTCAATTTCAAATCGGCGCCTTAGGGGAGTGGAGTGAGGAGGACTTTACTCCATACAAATATGCGCTCACGAACTAGCTTATGCTGTAAGGTCGTATGCGGCAAAACAGTATTTTTCATTTATAATGACAACTATAAGTAATTTAATTAATCCAATCGGCCATATTGAAGTGTATTTGTAGACTAATTTTAATAAATAACTTAGAGATTTCATTCGCTGCCGTTTGTCAGTAAAATAGAAATTTCTGTTTTAAAAGAGGTTTTCTAAATATTTTTTTCTCTGGTATGAAAATTAACCAATCAACTAAATCTTCGGGAAAAATGATGTCAATAAAATGCTTAATTTATGATATAAATTGGTAATTACATGAAATCATAAATCTTTATTGCTGAATATGAGTAGGTATTGTTGGTGTTAATAAATAGTAGGCACATACATATTCGACCTTGTCGGTATTGCAAAAGATAGGACATGCATGACATTTAATTAACTATTTACATAATTATGATTATTATATTTACACTCAAATGTAATGTCAATTATGTCAGTACTAAAGTCTATTAATAAACATAAATTAAATTAAAATAATAGAACAAAACATAATAAATAAGTTGATAACTTATACAATTAATTAATAATACATTTTCATCATTTAAATATTCATCCACAGAGTAATAACCTTTCTCAGACACAAACATTTTAATTTTGTTTATATACACACTGTCACTATTTATGTTCTTAATATTCTTTGGCAGCTTGTTATATACCTTTATTGTCATCTGTTGGGTATTATCGCTGAGAGCCTTAAGCCGTGAAGTTGGAAGCACCAAGTGATCCTTATACCTATAGGAGCGGCTAATTGTTTCTTTTTTTTTAGTAAAAAGGTAAGCATGCTTACGTGCAAATATACACAATTCCAGTATGTACAATGATGGCAGAGTTAATATTTAAAAATTTTTGAAACATGTTTTTTTATTGCTGAGAAAAATGAAGATCTATGTCGCCAAAATTTCGCCTTTAATATCAAAACGGCTACTCACGATGTATTAGTCAGATTTAACCTGACTAGTTTCACTGTATTCGTACAGTTTCTTCGGAGGCAAACATGGTTACGCGGCGGTTCCCCGTGTCAAACGCGTACGAATACAGTGAAAGTAGTCAGGTAAAATCTGACTAATACGTCGTGAGTAGCCGTTTCAATATGAATAAGATTATAGGAATCGTAAAAAAGAAAGTTAAAAATTCGACGGATGCACAAAAAAGCAAAGTCTGAAGAGAGATGCATAAAAAAATGTAAATAAATATATTTTTTATTTTACCAGTATATGGACTTAAATTATTGTAGTTTTATTATTGATAATAGAGAAACTAAAAAAGGAAAAAAATATATACGATATATTTCGACTCCTTCAATGAAGTCGTCATCAGTCGAAATATATTCGAAATAGTCGAAATAATATCATATATATTTTTTTCCTTTTTTAGTTTCTCCGTAATCCATTATTAAACTAGAATAATAAAAAAAAGATGAAATTAAGGTTGCAAATGCAAAACAAGTCAGGACATACCGAAAGAAGAAAAATATTCAAGACCAGATAATAAAAACGCCAGTAATGGGAGTTCAATGTCAGCGCACGTACTGAAAACTCACTACAGCAGCCGAGTATAAGTCTGATACTATATGTTATAGTATGTTCTTCATTTATTTGTACACCGAGATAGTAATATTTTTTTATTTATTTATTTTTATTTATTTAATTTAACAACTAACACTGTCATTACAGGTTGAAAACCTAATGCAACAGTGCAGGCATTATCTTAGTCTGTCAGTTTTTTTATTGTTATATTATAACAATAAAAAACTAAGTGTACAAAAGTACCAGAGCAAGGAACCTGGTTTGAATAAAACCACAAGGTCCACAATGCTAACAGATTTTAATGAACATATAAATTTAACATATACAAAATGAGTGGAACAATTGATATCGCGATGCAATTGCGAGGAACGCCATCTACTGTGCGTTCAAAGGAAATTACAACAGCGTTAACATACCGCCCGCTATGGACGAAGTCCATTAAAAACTACAGAAACAATTTCTTATACAATTTAGAACACTATCATTGACATAACGATTGTTAAATACAACTGTAATAGGAGTCACAAAGTGCAAACCCTAATGTTTTATTCCAAATATGCAACACAAATATTCTCAATCGTAACTTAAACAAAGGTTAGCCCAAGGCTTAAAAAACAAACTGGGTAATATAATAAACAACAAAAAAAAAACAAACTTAAATAATAATTAAGAACAAATCAGTCCATCCACACATAAAAGGTTGAGCTTAATCACTACTTGGGCAATAATATTAGTTTAGAAATGGGGCGCTTGATGATGTGCCCCTTACACTTGAGGCTGACTACCCGAGTGAGGCCATCTTGTCCAGGGTGCTTATCCACGATTATCCCGTAGAGCCATCGCGCTGGAGGTAGTCCGTCTTCCTTGACGAGAACTACATCTCCGACTTCAGGTTCAGGAATTCTGTCTGTCCACTTGTACCTGTGCTGAAGCTGTGTAAGGTACTCTTCAGACCATCTCCGCCAGAAGTCTTGTGTCATCTTTTGAATTAGATGCCAACGCTTCAGGCTACTGATGTTTGATGCCTCATAATTTAGATCTGGGACAAGCACTAATGGTTCGCTCACCAGAAAATGACCTGGTGTCAGTGGACAAGGATCGTTCGGGTCACTGGATAACTGCAATATCGGTCTCGAGTTAAGGCATGCCTCAATCTGAGCGAGTGTCGTAGTCATTTCTTCGAACGTCAGCGTACTTGTCCCGATAACTCTTGCCATATGGAACTTGGTAGAATTCACTGCCGCTTCCCACAATCCTCCAAAATTTGGAGAATGAGGAGGGATGAAGTGCCAAGCAGTTCCATTCGATGTCAACCAGTCAGCAATTTCAACGGCGACAGTCGAACTTTCCACTTCGAACAACTCCGTCAGTTGACGAGCAGCTCCTACAAAGGTCACCATCATTAGGTCACTACCATTGTCACTCCACATTTCAGCGACATGACCTCGTCTGGCTACGAAACGCTTGAACGCGGCCAGAAAAGCTTCAGAGGTCATATCACTGACCACTTCTAGATGTATGGCTTTAGTGGCCATGCATATGAATATGCAAATATATCCTTTTGTGGAGCGATGCCCTCGACCCTTGGTGGTTCTGATATTGATTGGACCGGCATAATCTACCCCAGTCCTGTAGAAGGGTCGTTGTGCCGTGACTCGTGCTGCTGGTAGCTGTCCCATCATTTGTTGGTTGGTTTGGTTTGAGTGACGCACACAAGTTACACACCTACGGACGAACTGACGAACAGTGCCCTTAGCCCCAATCACCCAATACCTAGAACGTAAGTAATTGAGCATTAACTGAGGTCCTTCATGCATGGTTCGTTGGTACGCTTCATCAATCAACAAATGCGTTAGGTATGATTTGTGAGGGATAATGATGGGATGCTTTACGTCCTCCTCAAGAGAAGCATTATGTAAGCGTCCACTCACTCTCATTATCCCATATTTATCGACATAGGGATTTAACGAGATGATCTTGCTTTTTTTGCTGATGGTCCCTGATGACTGCAAATCTTCGATATCCTCTTGGAAATGTGTTTTCTGGCATATCTTTATACAGGTAAGTAAAGACTCGTTTATCTCTCTTACTGTTAATCTATTGTCTAATCCGTAAGAAATTAAATTTATATCACTGCGGTATAGAAATTCTGATTTTCTATACCGCAGTGATATAAATTTAATTTGTTATCTCCTTGCGATGGATAAATCGCCAAGTGTTTTAAAAAATATAGAAATTTATTTCTATCATAGTTTTAATCCGTAAGTTTTTTCTTTTTCAGATTTTTTCCAGCGCAGAACTCGACGGCAGAAAGACACCACACGGGTAAGTTTTTGCAAAGACGAATATCGTGACAGCAGCTCTTCGCCATCATACGAATCGTCTTTTGCTGCTACGTGACATGTTGCCTTTGCTTTCCTCTCTTCCATGTGAGTATCCCTTGAATTTTCCTTGCTGTATTCAATTCTGAGGTTGTGCAACCATTTGGGTCCGTGTTTCCACAACTGATTTTGGACGAATTCTGTAGGCTGCAGTCCTCTGGACGCGCAGTCAGCTGGATTGTCTTCGCTAGAGACATGTGACCATTGATTCCCATCCATGGTAGTGAGAATATCTGAAACACGGTTTGCGACGAACGTGTTCCATCTGCTGGGGTGACTACTCAGCCATGCCAGCACTATGGTTGAATCTGACCAAGCATGAATGTTTTGCTTTGGAACGTTCAAAATGTGGCTTACTTCATTCAGAAGTTTAGAGAGAAGGCTGGCACCACACAGTTCCAAACGTGGAATTGATACCTGTTTTATTGGTGCCACTCGAGTTTTAGATGTCACTAAGTGAACAAAGACGTTATTCGCTTTGTTAATAACTCGAGCGTACACCACAGCCGCGTACGCTAAGTTGGAAGCGTCCGCGAATCTGTGCAACTCCAGGAGTTGATCATCTGTGGTACAGTGTATCCAACGGGGGATACTAAAGGATTCCAGCTTAACCAAATCTTCCCTGAAAGTTAGCCAGTCATTTAGTAAATCAGGAGGGAGTTGGTTGTCCCATCCAATACCAGACAGCCAAAGTTTTTGAATAAAAACTTTAGCCTTGGTTACCGTGGGCGCTAACCAACCCAAAGAGTCAAACAATTTGGCTATATCCGATATAACTATTCGTTTGGTTACTGTAGAATTTGATAAAGGAGGCAGGTTAACCCTGACGCGAAACTCGTCGGTTTCTTTGTTCCACGCTAGACCTAGAATTTTTATAACATCGTCAGTTTTGATTTCTAAATTCTGATCTGAATTTTTTCCTCCGATACTTTTCAGTAACTCCTTGTCTTTGCTTGACCATTTCTGAAGAGGAAATCCTGCTCGGTTCAGTAACTCAGTCATTTGTTCGTAGATCTGACTTCCCTCGCCCACTGAATGACAGCCAGTCATTAAGTCATCAACGTAAAAGTCAGTGAAAACTCTGTGCGCTGCTTCAGGAAAATTTGCACTTTCATCATGTGCAACCTGTTGTAAGGCACGAATAGCCAGATAGGGCGCCGATGAAGGTCCAAACGTAACGCGCAACAGTCGAAAATGCTGTAATGGCTCGCTTGGGTTCTCACGCCACAATATACGCTGATTATCAGCATCTTCATCGGCCACTTTCACTTGGCGGTACATCTTAACGATGTCGGCGACCAGCGAGATGGGATAACAACGCCACCTCATCACTAAGTGTCGTAGTTCGGGTTGCAGTGTAGGGCCTACCATGAGATCGCTGTTCAAGGATGCTCCATTTGTACCCTTGCACGAAGCGTCAAACACAACACGTGTTTTAGTAGTGTCCTTATCTTCGCGAACGACTGCATGGTGAGGTAAATATACTGCAACTTTGTTCTTATCGGTACATGGTTCCATATGACCCATTGCGAGATACTCATTGATCACTTTTGAGTACTCAATCTTGAGCATCGGATTAGTTAACAAGCGTTTCTCCAGCATGAGGTAACGCTTGCGAGCTATGTTTTGGGATCCGCCATACTTTGAAGCGGGATTCTCATCCTTGAATGGCAGCTTGACTATGTATCTCCCAGTTTCATCTCTAGTGGTAGTGGCGGCAAATAACTTTTCGCATGCCATTTCTTCCTGATTCAGGATTTTATTGGGTAGTGAAGGTTCCAATTCCATCTCCCAGAAACGTTTGAGTAATTCGTCATAATTACCTTCGTTAATGGTGACAGTATGGCAATTAATATCTGGACCGCCTTCCCTATCTGAGATAGAACTTTGAACTACACCCGACAAAATCCAACCAAATCTCGTATTTTGTGCGATTAGACGTCCACCAGCTCCTTGAACCAAACCTTCCATGATAATTTTTGAATACACTTCAGCTCCCAAGAGCAAATCTATTCCACCCGGGTGATGGAAAGATGGGTCTGCTAATTTCAAGGATGGAAGTGTTTTCATTTGGGAAATGTCAATGGACACTTTGTTACTTGGCAACAAAGTTGTGAGCCTCTCTAAAACGTGTGCTTTAATGTTTAATGAGAAGGATGGATCACTACGTGAATCGTATATTTACGGACGATTTTGATTCGAGCGATCTAGAGCCTCCCACTCCAGAAACCATGACTGATTCCTTGATTCTTCTGAGACCCAGCAATTGAGCCGCAGCCTCAGTGACAAAAGACGCTTGAGATCCCTGATCCACCAGAGATCTCAAGACGCTAGCCGAACTGCCATCAGTTTGTGCTTTTGCATTAACTAAAGCAGTAGCCAATAAAACTGTACTACTAGATGTTGAAAAACAACTTGTGAGAACTTCCGGCATCTCCTCCTCGGATTCGACTTCCAATTCCTTTGAAGGAGATGTTGTTTCAGTTACGACAGCAACCACCTTTTCAACCTCGGGACCGGGATTACCTACTTGTGGTGTCTTGGGATGTAATAGAGTGTAGTGTCGTTTTTTACACAAGCGACAATTGGTTGATACTGTACACATATACACTGAGTGTTCTGGACTAAGACAGTTAAAGCACAGACGTTGCCTTTGTACAAACTGACGCCTAGCTTCAACGTCTTCTTTGGCGAACCTTTTGCAATTGTGCAATTTATGTTTCTCGGAGCAAAACGAGCATTCAGTAATCACCGTCGTGGCTGCATGTGAAGACTTTGTTGTGGTGGTTGCTATTGGCTGACTCTTTTCAGATATTTTGTATTCCAAAGACCTAAATCTGGTCTCGAGAAAAACCTCTAACTGCTTGTATTTTGGCAGTTCCTCGCTTGATTCACACATTTTGGCTTCCCATTTAGCTCTGGACTCCGGGTCCAGTTTCTGACTGATGACGTAAATGAGCATCAAATCCCACGAACTAACATTAACTCCCACATTCTGCAGAGATTGCAAGCACTCAGTAGTAGTATCCAACAACTGGCGAATAGCAGTAGCAGATTCTTGCATCACAGATTTTTGGGTCATTAAACGTCTAATGATTGAGTTTGCCATCGATCTTTTATTATCATACCTAGCCACAAGCCTATCCCAGCAAATTTTGTAATTATCTGCTGTAACGGCGATGGATTTCACGAGAGTTTCTGCCTCCCCAGTGAGTGAGCTCTTCAAGTAATGAAGTCTTTGCACATCTTCAAGCGACCCATTATTGTGTATTAACGATTTAAATAAGTCCTTATAGTTAAGCCATTCAGAATATTTACCCGAAAATTGAGGCAAAATTATTTCAGGCAATTTCACAAAACATGCCTTGTTTGTTTTAGAGTCTTGTGGAGTCTCAGTGTCACCAGATTGTAACCTTAATTTTGTCAGAACTTCTTTTAGTAAAGATTTGTAGCCAATGTACACTTCTTCAGTATCATCGTAAACATTCTCTGTATTTTTAAAATCTTCCATTTTCATTTCAAAAATAATTTTACGGTGAGTACTTGTAAAGTCGTTTTACTGAGTTTCCAAAGTCTCCAATCTAGTTTCGACATATGATAGAGTTATGCGTTCCTTTGGTGATTTTTTGAAATTATTTTTACCATTGCTGATCTTTTCAGCAAGGACTTTTAAATATTTTTCAGCCATTTTAAAAGATTAAAACTTAACTAACCAAATAAATGGGTTATACAATAATTTTTAATTTTTAAAATGTTTGTACTAGCAACTTATCACTCTGTTGTAATAAAACACTAAGTATAGTACAAGTTCAAGTTGAGATTTTAATTATGGAACACAAGTTCATACACACCAGAAAAATATTATAAGTTCCGTAAATAACACCAAATCTTTCTAAGTCCAGTCGGAGATGAAATTTTCTAAGTGTTTGAAAACTTCTACACTTGCGAAAAATCGGGCATAGGTTCCCCGTCGGAACGTGTTTGGAGAAATAATTCTAAGTCTATACAACACTTGTAAATTTTCCAAGTTTAAATCACTTTTTCTAAGTTAATTTTGTCTTAGCAATAAGGTTGAAAATGTACTCACAATTTTTGCTTCACTCACACTTGACGATTGCACACACGATAGAGTTGATTTGACAGGAGCTGTCAGTTGTCCACTTGATGTTGATGACAGCTGGCACGATGACGTCCGTAGCCGCTTCCCGCGACGAAGTTGCCCTCACGAGGTCTGCTGGATGTCCGAGGAGGTACTCCCCCCGATCCGAAGCTGGCCCGTGCGATGGTCTTCTGGGTCACCGAGGGGCCTTTCCCGCTCAGGTGATCCGCGGCTGCAAGCGCTGGATAGCGATCCACTATCCTTGTCTAGCGCGAAGGGAGGGCGCCAGTGTACGGTCAACTTGTTACCGCTCTTCCGATTCGAAGGACCATGTACAAAAGTACCAGAGCAAGGAACCTGGTTTGAATAAAACCACAAGGTCCACAATGCTAACAGATTTTAATGAACATATAAATTTAACATATACAAAATGAGTGGAACAATTGATATCGCGATGCAATTGCGAGGAACGCCATCTACTGTGCGTTCAAAGGAAATTACAACAGCGTTAACACTAAGACTACTTACTGACATAGAGACTAGTCAGACCAGACTCAAGACCAGGGTGCCATAAAAAACAGCGCCATCTTGCGATTTTTGGTACATGTCCCTGGTATTCTAAACAAATATCGAGATGTTACGGCCGGAAACCGCAAAATGGCTCTTCAATCAAAATTACTATAATATTTAGTTTAGACTTAGTACCAGGTGGCCCACCATTGCCTGGGACCGATGGATGGCGGTATATCCATCCCCAATTGCCGGGCCGTATATATAAGAGACTGGTGACGGGCAGCGGCGTCATTGGTGCAAGGGTTTCGACACCGCGCTCACCAACCCGCCTGCCCAGCGTGTGTGAGTATGGAAATTTCTTCCAGGAGGACCGCCAAGAGTGGCGAAATCCTGGAAAGGCCTATGTCCAGCAGTGGACGAAATAGGCTGATGGATGTATTTAGTCTTTCAACGATTTTGTTTTAATATGCTGAGTCAACTGCTTATCTAATCAATGTAAAACTTGGACACGTGATTTGTCAGACCTTTGTCTTTCCGTTGTCAGGTCGGCTACCTAATTGGACACATTTCACTCGATAGATTTTATTTTTGAAAATTATGCCTTTTTAAATTATTAATTCGTTTTGTGTCTAAACAGCCTGAGTTTTATGTCTGAAATTACTGCTATAAGAAGAAAACTTGGTTTATTTTCCGATGTCAAGTGAAAAAACTCCTACATCAAATACTTTTATGTAAAATACAGAAAAACCTTGAAAATTCACTGATTATGCGTGCTGGCAGCGCGCGAAGCGATCGTTCTAATATAGACTTTCCGACAACATACTGAAAATCAGAATCACTCAGTAAGATTATCGTACCTTAAGAGCAATAATTTTTGGATGGCGCGCCTTAAGAAGATAGGCGACGCTTGCTTGATGTATCGAATTTGAATGTATCTCGCAGTGCGAGAAGGAAGAATTCCGGAAAAATAGCAGAAGGTTTCGTCACGACAATTTTCGATTTTTTTCACTAATTTCATTACAAAAAATAATAATATTTGTACGTCTTAAAGTTGAATAAAGCGTATACAGTTTTTAAACCATAAATAATACGAGTACTGTGGTTTTTTGTTCAAATAATTCTAAACATTGACACAAAAACTTCATAGGAACATTTTTCGTTTTTATTTTTTCATTGATTATTTGAATTATTTTTCATGACTCTAATTCTGTTACGATAAGAGTGTACATTATATTCTCGGTAGAAGTTCTCTTACTATGTAGTATTGCTACTAGATTCTTCAAACCAGGAAATTCTTCCTGGTTCAACAGGGACTATTCTTTTAATAAAACAACATTCCACAAACAAACAGAATTTCCAATAAACAAGCAAGTAGAGATAATCCGGATCAGACAATAAAAACAAACGGAACAAATTGAAAAGGTAATAGACCTCAGCAAACATAATCTGGTAAAAGCGTTTCTGTAAAAACCCAATAATTGACTGATGTTGCCGATACCTTGTAATTTACAGCTCTCTAACATGTACGGAGACCAATGTAACTTGACCCACTTCAGACGCGGTCCCATAGTAGCTTTATTACGCAGGTTTGCCTGTTTGTAAATTTTAATTTGGGATGGTTAATAGTGGCAAAAAATATCAGATATTTTAGTTCGTCCGTACAAAGTTATACAACAATAACGTCAGAGGCAAAATCTTGCGTGAAAATAAAGCAGCCTAATTAAAAAGTTCTGTGTGAATATAAAATAAACAGCTATAAAAGCAGAGTGTAATTACTCTCCATTAATGAATGTAAATTTCCCTGGAAAAACAAAAACACAATTGTTTCTTCTATGATCATTTGTTTTTCTGAAACTTATCCTGTTTAATTTCAAAAGGTGCTATTGCGCTCCAAAACTGTTGTTCTTGAATTTTTAAGACGTGTTACCTCTTCACAACATCACAAAAAGAAAAAAAAAAGAAAGGCTCATAAAATTAAGCTTATACTACCGAAAAGTAAACTAGACTTTAAAAGAAATATTATAATAACTTAATTGATGGAAAGATTAGAAAAATTTGAATTTTAGAAAAAAAATGGAACCGGTTTACCTTTCAGGAATAGAGGTCCAAGTAAAAGTGGCGTCAATATAAATTTAGTGCATTTTGCCGGCGCGTGGTGGCGCCACTGGCGCGATAAACACGCGCGAATTTCCATACATTTGTTTACGACATTGATAAAATATACATAAAGTAAGTAAACATTTCGCTTTGGCCCTGCACCTTATCTTTTTTTTAACCGACCAAGATATGGAAATGGACTCCTGAAATGTTTTTCGTCATTTTCTTCAACTGAGCTTCTTGTGACATTTTTATAGCTTAAGTCGTACATTATTTGTATCGTGAAAAATGGAGTAGATCTTCCTTTCACCCTTATGGCCATGTTATTCCGGGAGAGTGTTCTTGAGAGCTTTTCCTGTCAGCCCAGACATTCTTAACCAGTAAAGTGGCAGGAGGCATGATTGTTAATTAAGAATCAATAATAAGGTGGTAATGCTAAGTAAACTGACATGCAGACATAACTACAAATTATCACACCTTTGATAGAACAATGACGTAATTGTCAAAAATTCCAAAATTAACCTAAATACGCCAAAATGTTCTAAAAGTATTGTTCTTTATAGGGTAACAAAAACACAATGATAGTTCCAATAGTTTCAGACAGAGAGCGTGTATGTCGTTGTAGCTTCCCACAGTTTTTGGAATAATATCGTCTGATTGGTCAGTTGTTTGTGGTTCATCGCGGTAAGTTGGCGCTACATTACAACGGTCATTCATTATCTTAACATCCTTAATAAAATAAATGTTTATGTAATAAAATAACGCCATAGAGCTAGGCAAGAAAAAAATATATAAAAAAATCCTAATTTGCCGTTCCTGAACAATGAAAACACGTAATTGCGTCATTGTTCTACCAAAGGTGCGTTATATGAAACCCTAAATTCTGGGTGATTTTCCAGTGAATTGCAATCAAAATTGATATAATTATGAACTCACCTCATTCCCCTGTTAGTACTACATACACCGCTGACACGGAAAACTCGGTAAGTATAATATTTGCTGGCACCATTCGCTAATTACCGTCGAGTATGTAACATAACAGTTTTGTCCGTGCATGTACGCATCGAGTGGAGTACTACGTTTTACTGAAGTTGCTGTATAGAGGCATACAGCATGGTAACTGTAATTCGTATACCAAAGAGGTATGTGACCTGCGCAAATGATGCCCATGTCATCCTTCCCCTGAAGCACTTGCTCTAGGATGCAAATCCAGTAAGTAAATAAATACCACCATGTAACACCTCCTGTTCTACTAGTCTATGAACTGTAGGCCTTTAAGGGAGTGCACCAGATACGTCAGCCAAATTACTTTGATCACTATAAGCCTGTTGTAAAAGTAAAAGCCGTGCCGGACTCTATACTTCCGATGTCACCACACACACATCACACGACACACGCACACATCATACGCCACACGCACACATCACACGCCACACGCACACATCACACGCCACACGCTCACATACACAAGCATGTAAGCTTCGTGTCAATGATGCCTCTACCTCAGACAACCTGACACGCAATACACACAATACCTGGTTGCTTCTTTCCGATAGACACATCATCAACGTCCCAAGCAGTCCCCCACTGAAAGCCCTCAGGTAAATGCTAATAAAATAATACGGGAGCTGCAATTTTTGTCCGGTACAGTTGAAAGACTAAAAACCGAGGCAACAACAAAAGTCAGTAAAAAAGAACTCTGTTAATTGGGTTAGGTAAAATCAATGTGGGATGTATAATACCTTTTGTTGCATTTCGACATAAATTGGAACAATCTCGTGTGTCCGGCCTGTGTGACAGTCCCACGTACAGTGTCGCACAGCGGTGTTTGCACAGCTGATTGTGACGTCATGAGCACACTCAGTAATGAGTTGCTTATTTGCGGGACTCCGCTGTTGGACTCCCGGCTTAGTTTATCGCGCTGATTATTGCATTTTTTGGAACGGAGCTTTTCTTATTTTATTATATGTACCTATATATTGTGACGACATAAATCCCCGCAGGGTGTAAGAGGTGTTTCCAAGTATGGATAGTGAAAGTAAGTTTTTACACAGCACAGTGATAAGGTAATCAGAGCGGTTCGTATAGAGGAGTAAATAAATATGTCATGCTTGCAAAAGTTACTGTTGCTCCTTGCGGAATGACCCGCAATGCGAGAGGGACGTAAGCGTGAACATAAAAAAATATATATATTATACATATACCTAAATAGGTAGCAATATTTGCATATAAATAAAATTTTAAAAGGCTTAATGTAAGAAATAAAAGCATTCTAGTTTCCAGTTTAAGGCAGGCAGGGACTTTTTTTATTTCAAAAGGATACTTTTCAGTTTGCCTTTGAGGTTGTCATACCTAGGTTATTCAATATCACCTGACAGCTGGGAAGAACTTGCAACAGTGCGGCCAGAATTGCGTACCGCAGTGGGAGCCGCTTTCAAGATCTAGAAGCTAAACTATAACTATAGTTTATAAGAAAATGTAGACCAAAGCCCTCTTATACCTACTCGAATAATAAAAGAAGCCCGTACTGTACTGAGTGTGACCGCGTGTTCAAAACGAAGTTCGGCTCTCCAGTCGCCTCAGAGCGGATATCATGAAACAGTGACGGTTGCTGTTGTCGAATACGACGAAGAGGCCCTCATCATCATCATCATTCAGTTTAAATTGAAACGATTCAACTCAATTTAAACACATAGGGCCCAGAAGCGTGACGATTATTCCAGCAAATGCGTCGCGCTTGGTCGACGTGTCTGGTGACCCAAGAGCCGGAGCTTATTTTGGCCATACAGCGAGGTAGCGCGGCAAGCGTCTTAGGTTTTAAATTAACATTATTACATTTACATAGGTTTAATTTTAGTTGTTTATTTTAGGTATAGTTTTTTATGTTAGTTAATGTGTTGATGTCTTCCATATTGTATATATTAATATATTATTTAAACACATTAAAATGAAGTTCAGATGCTTTTCACTTAGGTTTATCAAAAATAAAATATATATATATATCTTTATTCACTTTACAAATTGTGAGTTTTACGGGGTGGGAATCCTCTTTTAAGTTATTAAAAACCTGTATTAAAGGGAGACCCGCTCTTTCTGCGAATCCATAGTTACATATTGTAATTTTATTTGTATCTATTTTATTTATGGAAGAAAAGTGCCCAAATCTTTCTTTCTAAATAAATGTAAGTGTTTGTATGAAAATGTCAGTGTGTATTTGTGTGTGTGCGAATGTGAATGAAGGTGTGTTTATATATGTTTTCCTTGTCCTACGACCGTAGTCTTGGAATCAGTATTTAAACTACAAGGGATTGTGTGTATTGCGATGTATGTATTGTGTACATATGTGAAAGGGTGAATGTGGGTTTGTTGGTAGGTGGTATCCTATACCTAGCGAGGTTTCGGGTTCTGTGGTTTACAACACTAGGAGGGGTGTACTCGTATGTATAGTGATAAGGTATAAAAAGTGATGAATAATGTATTTATAGGGTGAGTACCAGAGTAATTGTATACCTATATACATATGTATAAGAAATTGTTGTTTTAATTTAGATTGTTGCAAGTGGAGGTGTCATGCGATAACACAAGTTCGGTTTGATCATAAGACAACGTTTTTAGGCATATTGTATTTGTTTTCTTACATTGTAAATATTTAAAAGCCAGTTAATCTTATTATAAAGGTAAATTGATTGTGTGCCAAATAGGTTTGAAGCAAATACAGTTCTAACAGTAGCGCCTTTGATTACAGAATAGGAATTCTGTTTTCTTAGAAGTTTAAAATCTATAGAAATGATTTTGTGAATTTTGAGTATTCATTGTTATATGTATAACTGTCTGACAGTTAAAACACCAGCTTCGCTATATAATTTTGTTGTTCTGTATAATTTCTTTTTGCGCAGAATTACTTTTAAGATAGTTCTCTGTGCAATTTCAATGCTAGTAAACTTAGTTTTAGATGCACCTCCACAGACGGTTAAACAATACAAAAGAATGGAATGAACAAGAGTTGTGTAAATATATATATTAAGTTGTTTATTTGATATGTTACGTAAATACTTAAATAGCTATATTACTCTTCTTGCTCTTGTTACCACTGCTTCAAGTTGAGGGTACCAGGAAAGATTTTTGTCAATGATAATGCCCAAGTATCTGGTGGAGTTTACTCTATCAACGTTTGGGCAGTTGCAGTTTTTGTTGTCAACATGTGTACATGTGTGAGCAGTTAGTTTAAAGTTATTGCCGGGCTGCGTAGATGTAAGTATGTCAGAAACTATACGGAGGTACATGAATAGAAGGTAATTTTGGTTTCTGTCGCAACAGAGATCGCCAATGAATAAGGTGGTATTCACTATGCAGAAAATGTTGATTGAGTACCTACACGTAGTAAGCTTTTTGTTCTCATCTTTACATAGCGAACCCATCGGGCGCTCCATACAAGTTAACTCTGAACGTATGTACGGACACGCCCGCGGGATAAAAACTGAATGTTTACCTTGTGATGTACGGACGGAAGCATGACAGGCTACCTATTGGCAGTTCTTATTGCGGTATCATAGGCGCTACGCCTTCACTAATAGGTTGAATTACAAGTGACTGTACCTGTGTACCTTTATAAGGTGGTAGAGCTGATGTCGGGCTCGACTGTGGAGGTACCACCATCTTACTTGCAAACCCCCTCCGAAGTTACTCGGGGGGGAGTAAGAGAACAGCTCTCAGGCAAAAAAACCAGGCGGCCCACCATCGCCTGGGACCAGTGAATGACGGTATATCCATCCCCAATCGCTGGGCTTTATATAAAACAGACTAGTGACGGGCAAAACCCTTGCACCAGTGACGGGAAGCGGCGTCACTAGTGCAAGGGGTTTGGCACCGCGCTCACCAACCCACCTGCCCAGCGTGTGTGAGTATGGGCATTTCTTCCAGGAGGCCGCCAAGAGTGGCGAAATCCTGGAAAGGCCTATGTCCAGTAGTGGACGAAACAGGCTGATGGATAGATGGTACCTGTGCCTTATATTTAACAAGATAACTTTTAAAATATTGACTGTTTGCTTGAAACAGAAACACTAAGTTGCCCTTTTTAGGTGTTCAGAAAGAGTTTTGATAACGAAATTAACGTTTTAATCCCCTACAGGCTAACCGTTTCCGTAACGCTGTTTCGGCTCAAATAGGAAAGTAATCAATGCGTACGCAGTTTTTTTATCGAAGCCAGGATAAGCTAGATAGTTCGGTTTTTAGACAGCCGTCTTTGCTTCAAAATGAATTATTTAGTTTTTATTTTGTTCAATATTTTAATTCAATTTAATATTATTTATCAGTGTCATATTCAAACTGTTATTTACTAACTTTAATATATAAGGAAAGAATATCCAAAGTAAATTCATGATGATAATAAATATATATATTTTATTTTATCATTCTCTAACCACTAAAATGGTGTCATACTTCTTTTCGTAAAAAATCAATTTATAATATCACTTTTTTCATGCAGTTATTTGATTTCAATATGAATCCTACAAAAATAACGTATTTAATGTGTTAAGCTGCCATGAGAACATTTTTACGAACATCGTATGTGCTTCCGCAAGAAAAAATCTAATATTTAGACATGATGTTAAAAAAGGTTATTTCTTATATAAATGAATAATTTGACCCGTTTATGATTTCTGATCAATGCGAACTGCGGGTAGGACTCATTCTTACGTAGACTCATTGAAAGTACTTTTTCAGGGTTCCGTACCCAAAGGGTAACTAAGGGGACCCTATTACTAAGACTCCTCCGTCTGTCCGTTTATCACCAGGGTGATGGTTAGACAGTTGTAATTTTCGCATATGATGTATTTATGTTGCCTTTATAACAACAAACACTAAAACCGGCCAAGTGCGAGTCGGATCCGCGCACTTCCATACAACAGACATGGTTTTTTTGCCGTTTTTATAGATATTAGTTATTATTCCGCCCTTCGTGCGCGAGTCCGACTCGCACTTGAACGGTTTTTTAAGAGTTGGTGTACAAATATTTTTGTTTGGACTATAGATCTTATTATAATATAGTCTCATCTCTATACACAGGCTTGCAAATTGCCTAGAAAATAAATATTGAAATAAATTTTTGTACGGAAATGTTTTTTCATGAGTCGAATTTATCTACTTATACAGATTTAGAAAAATACTCTTCTTTGTAATAAAAAAAATAATAAAAGAATTAAATATTGAAATAACATAACAAAATAGTACTACACAAACATCTTACGGTGCAAGTCGCGCTGAATGGAACGCCAGTACCTGTACAACGAACTTGTATCACATAGGCAAAATATATGCTATTCTTTGAGATACGAAGTCTCTCCCAACACCAAGCTACTCTTGACTGAATAATAGCATAGAAGTCAGAGACCCCGGCAGAATCAAACCTACTCAATGCACTACAGTAACGAGGTAATGGCATAAGTATACGGAAAGCGTTATTATGATGAATCGCACGTACTCTAGGAGTGTCTAATGAAACCAAAACGCAACGGACAAGTATAAAATCTTCAACAGTAAGCTTTGAACAGTGTATTTTAACGTCATTCGTACACTTTGCGAATAAGTTTGTATTGTAAGCGGTATGTAAAGAACCCTCAGGGCATGGATCCTATTCGCTTTGACCGGTTTATTTTGTTTAAGCGAACCTTTTTCTCGTAGCACATCTACAAAGAAGTATACATTGTTAATACCTACTTATATACGTACTTAAGTCTTCCATTACTAGTTACCTGAGAATATCTTACCTTGACCTTTTTTCCAGACATTTATATATAATATTAGTTAGTAATTTGAGGGGTATTTTTGGTGGATATCATTATTACTTACAACAAGAGCCTAGTGAAAGCCGAAACCAAGAAAAGCAAGCAATATTTAGACGTGGCTCACGGGGCTACCGAAATGTGAGGCATGATACTATGATATGAAATTATTTCAATGCTGTATAAAATATTTGTGTAAATTTAACATGACTTTATAATTAATTATGTCAATTTAAATTTAATACGACTTTTAACTTGAACTTGTTTTTGTATAATTCAATATTTTTTGTATGCCGAAATGGCAAAGCATAAGGGACTTTTTAATTTATTAACATCTAAGTATGTGTACTACCTATGCCTAAACAAATAAATTTATTCTGATTCTGATATCCGCCAAAATTACCTCAATTGTTTTTAGTCCGCGAATAGCTAAGAACCAGCCACAATACCAACCTGAGGCGGTTGGGATTCCAAGACAGTTCTTTTCCAGTACGGATGCAAAAGGCAGTAAAGCTTGATACGGATCACGTTTGCCGGTTTCTTTCCCTGTTTTTCTGAACTCCATTCAACAGTGCTTCTACCAAAGTACAGAGAGGCAAGATCTAAATTTTCCATAATCATTTATTAACCAGCTTAGAATTTAAGTACAGCAATAGAAACAATTAACTCAATTTATACATCGTCTAGATTACGTGTTTCAAAACTACTTAGAACACCATAAATCAAATTTCAAAAAAAAAATTGCACATCTTGGTCTTAAATTCCAATAATTGCTTATGTCTCAAATAAAACAATGTACTTTTTCGTAATCACATAACCTCATTTACGAGCATATAATAATTTTAGTTGCTTCTCTTTCTACAATTATACCTCTCAAAACACCTGGTACAAGTATATCAATCTGTTTAATTACCTGATGTTACTTTTCAAAATAAAGCTGAACATTAATGGAAACAACACACCGTACAATGTTATTTAACTGAAACTTTCAGTACAACGCTGTCATACGTGAACATACACAGACTAACTCCGCGATTCAAAGCTAAAATATTAATTCACATGCATTCAGTTGGCTTCTACTAAAATTATATAACGTACTGAAAATGCGGACACACTGCTTTCGTCCTATAATGAGCTTGCTTCGCTGTAGCCGCGATTGCTCTACGCTCGTAGCGGCTCGTAGCGAGCAGTGTAGACCCCGCGACCGAAGTGAGCGGACATGTGCTACGATGCTCAAATCGTTACATCGGAATCTCTTCGGTATTTAGAATAACTAGTGCTATTTAAAATTAAAGTAACGACTACGTGTTTTAGATATTAAAGTTTAGTATTATTCAGTGTTTCCGTAGATAAATAAATAAAATTGAAGTTTTTTCGGTGTTTCAATATCTAAGTTTGTGTTTCCTAAGAAATTAAATAATATTCGTGTTAAAGTTAATGCTCGGTAGATACAACTAAGTAATTGTTTGATAAAGTTAAGTGATGAAACTTCAAATGATCGAGATGAGGAGGATTTTTCATCTGATTTTAAGGTTGCTGTTTCTACTAGACGGTGAGTAATTAAATTAATCTTTTTTTTATTGTGAAAGTAGATGTACATGTTAGGTGATAGATTTGATAGTCTGACTTAATAGGGCTGTACTTTAATTACTTCATTAATGAAGGCTGGTTGATCAGTCAACTTCTTAACTACTGCCTTATTTACGCTTATCAATTACGCCGAAATTAGTGTTTTTTTAAGAATCAAACAAGTTACAACATGTATTTTGAAAAATTGCAAAAAAAAATGAAATTTGTTACGCGTCTTAAAAAAAAACACTTGAATTATTCTATTTTTCTAAATAATAAAACTAAATATGTTGTTTTATTGATTTATCGATAAACAATAACCAAGCTCTAATTCAATACCAAAGAATTCGTTTATTTATTTAAGGTCAGCTATAAATCACACCCTGGCTTGGCAATACCTTCGAGGAACGGTACCGACGAGTATTTGCTTCCCAAGGTACGGAACCTCTAAATCAATCCAAGGTCCTAGTGGAAGTAATGCAAGCTTACCCCAAAGCTCGCATGGGAGAACAATATGGACCGGAAAATGGGAAGAATTCCGGTAAATATGTACTGAACCCGGAAAATATAAACGTCAAAACAATGCACACCGGTAAACGTATGAGAAATCGGAACCGTTTCGAATTCGGAGTTGACTTTTGTTTTTATTAACCTTTAACTGGTGACTTGTTTTTGCGTAACGTTATATAGCCTATAGGCCGCTGCTGTATTTGGACAATTATACAGATGTAAAACTTATAATATATATTAGAAATAAATGTACATATTTCGCTATAGTAAGCTTTTCATTTAACAGTAGTAACACATACAACAGTAACAATACATACTCGTAACATTACAACATTACAACCAAAAACAGAAAAAATAAAAATAAATGCGTCTGTTACTACAAAATGCACTGACTCAGCGTTGTGCTGAAGGTGTAAGCCTTCAGCGCTGATCTTCAGCCAGTGCCAGATGGTGGCCCATGACCGTACGAGGTGCAGCACGACGCGGTGAAGTAGATAATAAATAAATTATCACAGTAGTACCTAATATAATGTAATATTTACACAAAATTTTATGTAATTAAATATTTAACAAAATTAATAAATTAAATATAATAGACTAATTAATACTAATACTAGTACTAGTTAGTACCATACAAAACTTCGAAGGGTTGCCTCGCTCCGTTCCGCTTTGCTTGGGTCCTAAACATGTCAACCTAACCGCTCCCCCTCGCTACGCTCGTCGTCGCAACCTCTTGTATTTTTTTTGTATAACAAACGGGTCTTAACTGATTTCTAGTTTTAACTGTGACCAGCCTAATATATAATGAAAATACAATTTTTTAATGGGATTTAAGTCAGTCAGACTAGCGGCGAGGGGTTTGGACAGGAAAAGGCTGTTGTTTCATATACAATTTGACACTCTTTGGCACAATAAAAAAAAAAAATAGCCTAAATATATTCATTATTTTTATATATATTTTGCAACTAAACTCAAAGCTACTGAAACGCAAAAACATAGGACACGCGATGAAATGGGTAAAATTACATTTGGCCTGTGAGACCGCAAATAGCATATAAAAATAAAAATATCGTCACGGCATGAAACCCGAGGGGGTGTCAGAGGTATAAATAACAGTTATATAATATTTGTACTTACAGATATACGGGACCTCTGTAGTCTGGTGGTCTCTGTACTTGACTACTAATCTAGGGCCGCGGGTTAAAATCCTGTAGTGCCAGGTTTGTCTAAGTTCTCCATGCTTTGTGAGGCACGTCAAACTTGGGGTACATATTTGCACCCGAGGTACGGCGATAGGGCTTATCACCCGCTGGTACGTAATAATCATCTGTGAAACGTGGGTGTACAATTGTGGAGTATAACTTAGATGTATATTCATTTAATTTTCAAAGCCAAAAACTCGATGTTGTGTACATGAAAATTTGTAATATCTAATTTAAATTTTGCAGATACTTATCTAGAATTTTTGTATAAATTAATATATTTGTAACGAAAACAGAATTAAAAAAACTGCCATATTAAGTTGCTCACATATTAATGATTTGTGGTATCAGATTTATTCCTTCACTTGTCCTCATTTCAAACCAAGTTACAAAATTCTAGATCACCAAAAAATACCAATAGGTTCTGATGATTTGTCAGTGAGTGGATTTTTTTATATTTAGAAATGCCTTTAAATTTCGTATCTTTTTATTGCATTAAATTAGGAGCTAGAATTTTTTGCACTGGTATGAGGCTAGAAATCTTTTTATTTGATATTAATTTCAAGTTGGCAAATCACAAGACGTGCTAAAATAGTTATTTGTGCAACAAGAGAGCAAAGGTAGTTTTTGTTGCGAGTGTCGAGTTTGAATCCTGAGCATTGCGAGGGATTTTTAGGCACAAGAAAAAAAATTACCTTGCTCTCGCGTGACACATATAACTTTTCATTAGCGAGAAAATAGAAGATGTACAAAAATACATGCATACTTTATACTCACGCCCGCTTTTCCACATCCTAATCATACAAGTTCTTCTATTACTTTTGACTTCGCCCATCTTTGTTTGGTCGGCATGTGTCCTTCTAGGGCGGCCCGGTAGAGTCACTCTATTTTATTCATTCTTTCATCTCTTCTATAAATATAAAATTTCATTCAATATTTTTTTTTGTTTAACTGACTTTCGAACGATAGTAAAGCGTGGTGAACGTGGTAGTGGTCATGAGCATAGCCAGTAAAAGAGTCAGCCTCAGGCCAAACAAATGAAACAAAAAAAAACAATTTCGCGACCACAGTTTTCTCTGTGTTAGCGACATTCTTAATTCAAAACACTTTTTCTCACTGATTTTGAGCAACAATGGCGCGCTTTTTGAGCAAGTGAGGTGAGAAAAAAATGTTCAAGCGCGAGTTGGTTACGTATTTATAACACAATATATCAATTTCCAAACTAACTTGACTTTGCGATCTTTTATACCCTATGTATCCAAAGGGTCTAATTAAGTTGGTCATTAATTCTTCGTGAATAACTAAATATCTGTAATTTCCTGATTTTTCCTGGATGTGTGTTATGGGAACTATTTGGGAGCGGAGTTTCAATTCTCTAAATCAATTGGAAATATCGTATAGGTTTTTATGGTAAGCCAATTTGTATGAAATTGATTACGTAAAAGGTCCATCCATCCGTCAGCCTGTTTCGTCCACTGCAGGACATAGGCCTTTCCAGGATTTTGCCACTCTTGGCGGTCCTCCTGGAAGAAATTACCATACTCGCACACGCTGGGCAGGCGGGTTGGTGAGCGCGGTGCCGAAACCCTTGCACCAGTGACGCCGCTGCCCGTCACCAGTTTGTTTTATATAAGGCCCGGCAATTGGGGATGGGTATACCGCCATTCATCGGTCCCAGGCAACTTCGGGAGGATTTGCGAGTATGAAGGTGGTACCTCCAGGTAATATAACTTATTTTCGCGTTAAAAGCCTGATTTTTTTGCGTAAACATGGTGTCGTAAATTTTTGTAGCAGGTATTAGTTTTCACATATCTTTGGGACCCGAAAAAAAGGGTCTTGACAGACGCATAGAGAGACAGACGTCAAATTGATTGTATAAGGGTTAATTATTTTAATTTTCAGGTAGGGAACCCTAAAACGGCCTTGACACACCGACAGACAACAGCAAAACGATTTCATAAAGGAACGAAACCCTTATAAAATCATCTTTGTCAGTTCTTATTTCAATGCTTAAAACCGCGATTACACCATGCAATTTATGGGCATCCTAACTAGGATAGGATTGGACTTAGGACAGTGTAGTCGCACTTAGGACGGTCTGTTTCTTCACTCGTCCTAATTAGGATTTAGGTAAATCGGATGGTGTAATGACGGCTTAAACGTCAACTAACCTATAAAGTTTAATTTAATTTTAATAATGTTAAAGCGATATTGTTCCGTGTGAAATTAAAACTATGAGCTCAAGAAAACATCATCCTCAGAATTTGTCGTGAGCACGACACCTTATTTAAAGACATGAATTGCATTGACGTCGTTTCTTGTTCATTCTCACTTTCTCACGGTTCAGAAGGGTATTATATAAGATAAAAAGTTTAAATTTTAGTTAGTGTTTTTCTAGTCCAATTTTATTTATATTTTTTTTTTTTTTGACTGACGTCGTAACTTTACTTTTTATCAATAACTGTTTTTATTAAAAAAATTGCTGCTGTGTTTACCTGCACCCAAACTCAGTGATTATGTATTTTCTGTGTATCTATTCGGTGTTAACCTGTTGGGAAACCATTCTTATAAATAAATACAATAAAGAAAATTCATTTAAATTAATTTAAAGGTAAATGAGAAGACATGCCAATAAAATTAACTCAAAAAAACGTTTCATCCTCAAATCTACTGACTTAAAACTTTCACGCGCCGAACTTCCTTCCCCTTCGTTTATTTAAATCAGTGATCAATCAGGCAACACAAGGCAAGAAAGGAGTTTTAGAGATTTTTGCAGAAATTGGCAATTTTATTAGGTTCGTACAAAAACCCAATCAACGCTTTAAACAAATTTGTAACTTGTGTAACTACTTTATAAGAAATGAAAAAGAAAAAATCAACCTCGATATTGCTTTTTTAAGATTTACTCCCTAAAAATTATAAAAAAGTAGCCCCTAAATCTAATAAGTCAATAGTTTGGTTTCGGGTGCATAAAGGAGCCTCCCCGAGTAGGGTTAAACTAACACTTAAACTCCTGAAACTACCTGAAAAGAGAAACAACATTTAGAGCTATTATTTAACAAATTCATTTACTTACTAATATTTTGATGTTTTGTTTGTTGTACTCTCGTCTGACAACAGTTTACATAACCTTCAAACATGTCTGTCATCCTTCCATAGATCGACGCGTGAAAATGCGGTTAATTCAAATTTAATTAAGTGTCACTATCTTCATTTACATATTTATGATGACTTATAATAATGTAGCCAAATTTACACTAGAGACTTTTTAAGTGATCAGCAACAAGGTTTAATTTCCCTTTCTATAAACAATGCAAAATAAAATGTAGGTCCCTAAACTAATTGACTCGGGGTTGTTAGTAAGGAAGTATAGCGGCAAAAATAACATGTTTCGTATTGAGCAAAAAGGCTTATTAAACCTTGCTCTTGAACACTTACCGAGTCTCCAGTATAAATTTGACCATATCAATCAAAGTTACCTTAAATTGATACAGTAGTTCCAGTACTCAACCAAAATAAGGAAGTTGTGGAATCAAATCCCATAGGGGCACATTTGTGCTCGGTCTGCGTCTATATTTGTGCCCAAAGTACGGCGATAGGGCTTACCACTCATCACACTGGGATGTAATAATCGTCGGCGAAAGATGGGTGTACGAGTGTGCACTATGAGTTGAATTTCAAAGTCCTTACTTGTAAACCCCTCAGAGATTCATGTCGTGATGATATATTTCTCTTTATATTAAAACAAAATTATTTACTCGAAGCTTTGAAATGAACGCAAAAAAGACCCTTTGATTTTTCCAAGTAAACATACAAGGTTTGGTCAACAGTCCTCAGCTTCCTACCTCAAGAGCCCTTCATAAAGTGTCCATCGACATATCTGTCCCAGACAGGGGTCCTTTTCTCTTTAATCTGGCCCTTTGCCGCAGGGCTTACGGAGAATTTGCCTACGAATGCTAGATTTGCCTTTCGAGGTTGAAGAAAGGGCTAAGCTGGAATATTTACGGTGAATCGGGTTAAAATGAAAGATTTGTAAAGGCTGCAGACCAATAGAAAACGTAAAATCAGTGAAAAAAGGCGAGTGAAGTATGTATTTATCTTACAGTCACCTGCAGTTCAAGTAATATATATGTCTAAGCGACTCCAGCCCTTATGACAGCGTCATAAAAACTACAGTTGTCTACGTGAAGTGCAAATAATCTTAAAAGAGTTTTTTTATAATTATGAAACCCTGCATTAGGTTTGGTCGGTTTGAGTGTATTTTAGTGCACACCACCACTTTTTAAATCCTTTCATACCAAAGTTGCATGGAAGAGACCGCTTTAAGCGATAAGGCTGCCTATTTGTTCTTACTCTTGACTTATTTTTAAGTTTAAGGTTATTATTTTCTTTTCTTTTGCGGTGTGACAATCCAGCTACTCGTATATTCTAGTGTTTTAAAGTGAATGAATAGTCACTTTATTGTACACACACAAAATGAAACTCAATACAAAAGTAACGAATACACATTATTGTACAAAGGCGGGCTTATTACTAAAAACAATTTCTTACAGCCTTACTTTGGGTTAAGCAGAAGTGGTACAAATAAATACCTATTAAAAAATTATTTGATAAAAAAACAAGGAAATGAAAAAAACAATAAAATGAATATAAATTGTACATAATTAACATGTCTGACTTATTGTGAAGATGCGGTGACGCATTCAGTTAGGCTTC